>CM055127.1:336366369-337736369 GCA_029206835.1 Rana muscosa
AGAAGGCTTACTATGACCTAGAGCCTGACCAAGCAAAAGACTATGTGATGCTAAAAGCTGAGATATTGGCAAGGCTGGGTGTCACCCAGGCTGTCCGGGCTCAGCGTGTGCATAACTGGACTTTCCAGCTTGGAAAACCCCCCAGGTCTCAAATGTATGATCTCATTCACCTGAGCAGAAAGTGGCTACAGCCAGAGACTTTGTCCGCACCAAAGATTGTGGAACGTGTTGTAATGGATCGGTTTTTGAGAGCTCTTCCTACTGCCATCCAAAACTGGGTAAGCCATGGAGACCCAGAGACGGCCGATGGTCTTGTGGATCGTGTGGAGAAATACTTGGCTACAGAGAACCTGACGGCCTCTTCCAGAGACACTCGGACTTTCCACCCTAAGACCAGACCATCCCCAGGGGCGGATAAGAGGATTCCAAGGGGTAAGGGTGGAGAGAGTGAGAGGGTGGGAGCTCTACCCCAAGTTTGGCGAGAACAGCCTGGGAAATCAGCGGCTCAAGAGGCGGCAAGAAGGATCGTTTGCTACCGCTGCCGGCAAGCGGGACATATTGCAGCCAATTGCCCGGTTGTGGAGGAACCCATGCAGTGTGACTTTCTGACGGGCAGACGTCAGTCGCTGTGTGCGACAGTCGCATGCACTGCCATTCGAGGAATTGAGAAACATTTATGCAAAATGTGTGTTAATGGTAGAAATGTTGTGGTATTGCTGGATTCAGGTAGCCTTGTGACCCTGATAAAGGCTGAGTTAGTTAAAACAGAGGTCTCTGGGAATAGCAAGGTAGCTGTTATTTGTGTGCATGGGGACACCCGAGAGTATCCAGTGACTACAGTGTGTTTCGAGACCCCCAAAGGTACCCTCTCTCATCCAGTGGGCTTAGTATCTCAGTTACCGTATGACGCCATTGTGGGAAGGGATTTTCCGAAGTTCTGGGAACTGTGGGATGATCCTGAGCCCCCCACTGGTGCCCCTATGTACCAGGAATGTGATAGCCAGAACTCCCCTGAGAGTGGTGAGGACTCTCCGGAATTTCCCTTATCAGTATTGGCAGGGGAGACTCAAGAAACTGGAGAGGAGCCCAACTCCTCAGACGAAAACCTACCGTCTGTGGAGTTTTCTGATCTTGAGGTTCACAGGGAAAACTTTGCCACAGAACAGTTGAAAGACCCCGCCCTAATAAAGGCACGCGAAAACGTAGTGAAAATAGATGGCGAGTTAGTGAACCCAGATAATACCTGCACTTACCCATACTTCAGCGTAGAGAAGGACCTACTGTATCGGGTGGCAAAAAGGGCAGAAGAAACCGTTGAGCAGCTTGTGGTGCCCAAACCTTACAGGAAGTTGGTGTTGGAGTTGGCCCATGGGCACATTCTTGGAGGTCATCTGGGGACAGAGAAAACCCGAGAGAGGGTATTACAGAGATTCTATTGGCCGGGGGTGATGAAGGACATAGAAAATTATTGTTCCTCCTGCCCTGTGTGTCAGAGGTCGGCCCCGATGCCACATTTCCGTAGCCCGCTGGTCCCTCTACCCATCATTGAGGTCCCGTTTGAGAGGATCGCCATGGATTTGGTAGGTCCTATAATCAAGTCCGCTAGGGGGCACCAGTACATATTAGTTATAATGGACTATGCCACCCGTTATCCAGAAGCGATCCCTCTCCGAAATACCTCGGCCAAAACCATAGCCAAAGAGCTATCTCTTGTGTTTAGCCGGGTGGGTATTTGTAAAGAACTGCTTACGGACCAAGGTACACCCTTTATGTCCCGGGTTATGAAGGAGCTGTGTAAATTGTTCAAAGTGACGCAATTACGTACATCTGTGTATCACCCCCAAACCGATGGGCTGGTTGAAAGATTCAACAAAACCCTAAAACAAATGTTGAAGAAAGTGGTGGATAGAGATGGAAAGGATTGGGACTGTCTACTTCCTTATCTGATGTTTGCTATTAGGGAGGTGCCCCAATCCTCTACGGGATTCTCCCCCTTTGAGTTACTGTATGGGAGACACCCAAGAGGGCTGTTGGATATTGCCAAGGAAACTTGGGAAAGTGAGAGTTCTCCCCACAGGAGTGTGATTGAGCATGTCGCCCTGATGCAAGACCGAATTGCACAGGTAATGCCCATCGTGAAGGAACATTTGGCCCAAGCGCAGTTAGCACAGCAGAGAGTGTACAACCGTGGAGCCAAGACCCGTACCTTTTCCCCGGGGGATAGGATACTGGTACTTGTCCCTACGGTTGAAAGTAAATTCCTTGCCAAATGGCAAGGCCCCTACGAGATAATGGAAAAAGTGAGCAAAGTGAATTACAAGGTCAGACAACCAGGAAGGCGAAAGCCCGAACAGATCTATCACGTTAATCTGTTGAAAGCCTGGAGGGATAGAGAGTCCCTAGTCGCAGACACTTGGTCACCAGCTCAAACTGGTTGCGTGATTCCTGAGGTTGGAATAGCAGCCACCTTGTCACAACCCCAACAACAGGAGGTTAAGGAGTTTGTGCTTCGCAACAAGGAGGTATTCTCTGAGCTGCCGGGACAAACATTTGGGGTAGAGCATGACATCATTACCCCGCCCGGTGAAAGGGTGAAGTTAAAACCCTATCGGATCCCAGAGGCCCGACGGGAGGCAATACGGGAGGAAGTACAGAAAATGCTGAACTTAGGGGTGATAGAGGAGTCCCAAAGTGATTGGTCTAGTCCCATTGTGTTGGTGCCTAAACCGGATGGGAGCTGGCGATTTTGTAACGATTTTCGTCAGTTGAACAAAGTTACAAAATTTGACACCTACCCCATGCCACGTATAGATGAGTTGATCGACCGGCTGGGAACAGCCCGATACATGACGACTCTTGACCTCACAAAAGGGTATTGGCAAATCCCCCTGGCCAAATTGGCCAAAGAGAAAACCGCATTTGTAACCCCAGACGGGGCGTTCCAATATAAAAGAATGCCGTTCGGGTTACAGAATGCGCCGGCCACATTCCAGCGGAAAATGGACCAGATGCTGAGGCCCCATCGGAAGTATGCTGCGGCTTACCTGGATGACGTAATTGTCCATAGCACAGATTGGGCCTCACATCTGCCAAAAGTGCAAGCAGTCCTGGACTCTGTTCGGGAAGCGGGGTTTACGGCTAACCCCAAGAAGTGTACCATTGGGCAGGAGGAGGCCAAATATCTTGGGTACACCATTGGGAGGGGAGTAATAAAACCCCAACTCAACAAAGTCGAGGCCATCCAGAGTTGGCCACGTCCCAACAGCAAGAAGCAGGTACGAGCCTTTCTGGGAATCGCTGGGTATTATCGGCGATTCATTCCCCACTTTGCTTCTAAGGCTGTGCCCCTAACCAACCTAACGAAGGGGAAAGGGTCGGTCATGATTAAATGGACCCCCGAGGCTGAGGCAGCATTCCAATTCTTGAAACAAGCCTTATGTAGCCAGCCAGTGTTGTACTCACCCGACTTCTCTAAAGACTTTGTCGTACAAAGTGATGCGTCAGATGTGGGGTTAGGAGCAGTATTGTCCCAGGTCTGGAACGGGGAAGAGCACCCAGTCATTTACCTCAGCAGGAAGTTGAAGTCCCATGAGGTAAATTACGCCACCGTTGAAAAGGAGTGTTTAGCGGTGAAGTGGGCTCTAGATTCCCTTCGGTACTACCTGCTAGGTAGGCACTTTGACATGGTTACGGATCACGCTCCGTTAAAGTGGATGGCTCAAAACAAGGAAACAAATAGAAGAGTGAATAGGTGGTTCCTGGCCCTCCAGGAATTCAACTTCACAGTAAAGCATCGCCCTGGCGTTCAAATGGGGAATGTGGATGCTTTGTCTCGAGTACATGAATGCCTGATTGCTGGTGTTCCAACCCCGAGGTTAAAACAAGAGGGGGGGGTATGTGACAGCAGGAAGGTAAAGTCACCTGGTTGCATCCAGGGGGGTAGATATATTTCGCCCAGATTCAGGCTTTACGCCGACTTATACAACTAGGTGGAGAGTTGTATAAGCCCAGCTAAGGCTAGTGGGCTCATGGATGACTCATACCTCTAGGGAGAGGGCTGGGCGTCGTGCAGGCAGGGAGTTGATGAGGCCAGCTGAAGCTTGTCAGCTCATTTAGGCCTCTATAAGAACTCCCAGCTTCATTAGATGTTAGCTCATGCCTGGAACCAGACCTGTGTGGACTGTCTAGGGAGAGTGAACCCCTGTGCGGTGAGAAAAAGCCTGTGTGGCTATTTGCTTGGACATTTAAAACCAGGGACTTAGGGACTAGGACAGCACTAGGCTGATCCCAGTTGTTAGTTAGGAAACCTGTATGTTTAGTCAGAGGTCAAGTTGACCAGGATTTATTTTGTTTATATGTTTCTTTTGGCTTTGCTGTGTTTTGTCACTGTAAATAGAAAATAAACCGCACCTTTTTTTTGATTTTGAAAACCACAACCTCCGTTTGCTGGGCCTGTTTTTGTGTGGGGAGCCCATCCCGGGGGTCACACACACCCGCTGCCGAGCTAACCCCCTCACAATATATTATTATTATTATTATATTTTTTTGCTCAGTTTCAGAGCATCCTACCGACTAGACTTTTTCTTGGACTTACTGTCCTGTTCGGACTTTCTTATCAAGCCTTTCCTAAGGACATGTTATATACCTGCCTTAACAGGCGCCTCCTCCCTTTCATGTGTTCCATCTACTTTGATTTTAAGTGAGTATCTTGATGGACCTTTCTCTAGTTTACTAAAGTTTTTTGTGACAAAATATTTTGACAATTTATAAGAGCAGCAATTTTAAGGTTGCTCAATTATGTTACAAAATTAGATATATATTTATATATTTTTATCAATTTAGTATATATTTATATATATGTATCCATTAGGGTTTTCCAAGATAAATCTTTTTTGATGGATTTTTTCTTGTCATTTCCTTTTTTTGGCCAGGTCTTTTTGAGCATTCACTGTGGGTGACCGCTTGTTCGGAATCTGGTCCCTTGTTGTTCCAAGGGTGGTTTTCCGCCCGCACACCTATGTGGTGTTTTCCAATTTTCCCTCATTTCCCTCTGTTCATCTAGGGACATCAGGGACTTTGGTGGTAAGTTGCTCTTTCTTGTCACTTGTGGACCTGTTTACAGATAGACCTCCAATTTTAGATAAATGTCTAGAATGGTCAATTGATAATTTTGTATTTATTGCTTTTTTATCTAGTAGTTTCTATATGTATAGAAGTTTGAGACATACTTCCCCTGACGAAGCCCCAAAGGGCGAAACATGTAGGGACTACGTATGATCTTCTCAACCTACAATTGATGCAACCACCACCTTGGAATCACCCCACCGCAAATTTATTCAGTGATAATGCTCTAATTTTTTATCAATTGTGTATTAATAATTATTAAATAAATATACTGTATATTTTTTTTACAAATTGGTTTTATACTGTGTTTGATATTAATTCAGTAGCACCGCTATAGTCCCGTTTTGTCTTCCTTCCAGAAACAACAAATTTACATAAGTCAGTAAAAAAAAAAAAATAGCTTATCCTATTATAGCCATGTGAGTGGTGGGGCAGATCTGATGCGTCAACTAACAGATTAATCTGATAGGGTTGAGATTAAGGTTGCAATTGTAAAAAAGAAAATCCCAAATGCAACTTTTCACACAAAAGGCCTCTCAATCTGCACCCAAAAAGATGGTACAGAAAATAAGTTTTTTAATTTGTAGCACAATAGAGGTGTGCAGTATTGCATCAAGAGGGTGATAGTGCAAGTCAAATTCTAATAAGCATCAAATAAACTGTATGCGCTGGAACATAATCGTTTATTTGACATGCGATGCATCAAAATAAGATATCACACACAGTAATTCTCATTACTAAGCAACTGCCTATCTTAGTTTATCTAATATGTGATCCTGATATCACATAGCGACCAATTTATATACACAGACTGTCTAAGATACTTGACAGATACTTTGTGAGGGGGGATTCAGGGGATTATTGTAATGTATTGTACTTGTGGATAATCGCTCAGGGATTTCTTTTTCATTTATTGTATTCATATAAAGAATGCTGAGAGTTATTTGAGCACTCTTTTGTTGTGACGCATATTACTTGTCATTATAATCACAATCACACTGCAATTTTCTAGTGGCAAATGCATTTTTAATAGCAAGCTTACATACAATATCACTGTTACAATATTTAAAAAGTGTAAATAATAAATATAAAATAACTAAAGAAACATCAAGTGCTTATAAACTTACAGATAAGATACAGCACTGGGTTGGTCTTTGAATGCAAAACCTTATAGCAAAAAAAAAAGAAGAACTAAAAAAATATTGCTTTAAGGCTGGGTGCGGTGCGAATTTAAGCTCTGTTTTCACATTTAATGGACAAAGTACCGGTAGTTGTTTCAGGTCAGTTTTTGCTCAGGATCAGGTCAGGTTTACATCAGTATCAGGTCAGGATTTTATCCTGTTCACAACTGAATGACATGTGCGATTCAGAAGCGTTCCCATAGAGGTCAATGGGTCTGAATTCACACCTGAGCCGGACCGCACTGCTCAGAAAACTGACAGGACTCTTTTTCAATTCGCACTGAATCCGCACTCCAGCTGCACAATACACATATGTGAACAGGCACAATAGAAAGCAATGTTCTTTCACATGTCATGCGAATTGGATGCGGTTCAAAACACATCCAATTCGCATAGGTGTGAACCTGGTCTCAGTCTCCTTCAAACCACCGCCAAAGCCTTTTTTTTTTGCTGCTGTGTGCATAAAGCAGTACACATGACGGCAACTAAGGTGGATTGCTCCTTTCAAACGAGAAGTAGGAGAAAAAGGAAACATTTCGGGAGTCCATAGAGGATGTTACATAGAGGCAGAAAAACACAGTAAGAAAAATAGATTACAGGGCCATTAGGTAGTGTATGTGTATGAATTATTTTTGGAAAATAAGGAAATTGTTTAGTACTTTACCCGCTTGCCGAATATATACTGTAGATGTATGGCAGCAAGGCGACTCTCCTGCGCAGGATCACATACCTACAACGCTGTATCCTGGCCTAGGCCAACAAGGCCCAGGCCTAGGGCAGCACTTTGCAGGGGGGCAGCACAGAAAGAGTCCCCGCTGGCTTGTGCTACACTGTTGGTGTAACGCAAGCTGCTTCTAATTTTGACTGTCCTATCAGCCTGGACCACAAACCTTCCTCACTGTGCTATATGTTAACTGTTGCACAATTGGCATCGTTATATCTTCTTAGTCCTCTCCATAAAATTATCAGAAATTTGTGTTTAAAGTAGGCAACACTTTTTTTTTTTCATTTTGGATAGAGTAAGGGGGGGTTATAGCCCCTGTCGGTTTATTTTTACCAACCCTGTCCCATTGCAGGGATTCCCTTCACTTCCTGCCCCATAGCCAAACAGGAAGTGAGAGGAAATCTTTGCAAATTAAGGGAATCCATTGCCCCCCAGGCCCTAAGAACTAGTGTCCCCACTCGAAAAAAGGGGTGTTGTCTTGACAGGAAGGGGTGGGTCATATTTAAATTAGGGGGTTACGTGTTTAGTCAGGCCTAGGGAAGCACAAAACCTTAATACACTACTGCGTACCTAGTAGGGTTTGGGGCGAACCGGCACCCGCCGATGCTTCTGTACACAGGCAGAACAGCGTTTCTAAAAAACATGCAAAATTTCTCAACCTTCAAAAGAAAGAAAGAATGCAGTATTGGCAATTTCTCAAAGTTCTTTTGCAAAATATTAAATCAGACAGCAAACCGTTGATCAGTGAACTGAACATTGCTGAAATTACTACCGGGCACTGAAAAGTTGGAATTTCTTTCCAGCATAGTTAAGTACCATGTTCCCATTGTCAATGGAAAACAAAATAAAATTAATATATATCAGCATATCAAGAAAGCGTAACAATCTTCTATGTGTCAAGCAAGAATTAATATTGAAAATGAGTTGTGCTAGGTAGAAGTGGTAAGCCCTCAGGCGCCAATGGTTTTGCAAGCGCAGGTCCAAGTGTGGATTTTGCAGTAGAACTATTAGTCTAGTTTTGCCTCTCCTAGTCAAATTAATTTAGCACAGAACTGAAGGGGAAACAAAGTGAGGAGTACTCAGAAAACAGAAGGGGAGCCAGAATGAGGAGTACACATAAGAGAGGTTACTCTAAGTGTAGCAATATGGTTACATTTAATGAAGGTACAACATTTAGCAACTCACACGGTTGATGATTAAAACAGGCAGATCTAAGTAAAGCTTGGCTTGAAGCACTCATGGAGCGCAGTGTGGAAGGGATGACATCGATGGCGGTGCAGAGGACGGTCTACGTGGACAGCTTTACATGAGAGGTACATAATTAGGTAAAATGTAGAAATCAGACCATCTTGATGTAGCGCCCTGCTCCTGTTGACCAGGCGCTATCATGTAAATTTAGTGGGTCATTTGAATTGTACATAGTTCAGAATGTAATGTTTATGGCTAAATTAGCCTCTGTTCCAGCTTTGGCTGTGTTGGGAGCATTTCCCACTGTCGCCAGTAGGTGTCGTTGTCACCACCGGCCAGTGTTGGAAATACAACAGGCTGAAGTGTATTGGGTGTCCCTTCCCCAGAAATAGCCCAGTGGGAGTGTTTACCGCTGTGCATTCTGGGAGAGGATACTTAAGGAGCAGACACCATTTTTCTCGCTCTCTGCCCTCATGGCCCGCCTGGCCTAAGGTATGTGACAACTCCTCTTCTGTCTCGGGGCCTGCTGGCCCGAGGCTATGTTATTGCAAGTAGGCCCGGAAGTTGTCTGTGGCCTACTGGTCCAGGGATGGTCCTGTGCTGTCTTTCCTGTGGGAAGAAGCCGAGCAATTGGAAGATCCAGGGGAGGACTCTTCTTGAAGAGGACCGAGCAGAAGGCTGGTATCTCAAGAAGAGCCTGGTGACTCAATTGGAGGATGCATCCTAGGCAATCTACCTCACAGTACTGCCGGATGGCTTAAAGGACTTTGGTACTGTGTAGCTGTGTTCGCTCAGTCTATTACTGATTACCAAATCCTGTGGCAGAGGATTGTTCAACAGTTGATTACTATCATCAAGTCTGTGGCAGAGACTTTTGTCCGTGCATCATTTCGGCTGCTAGGCCAGTGAGAGGGGCCCATATGGGTGAGCAAGTTCCGTTGACAGCAAGTGTACTTGTCTCCAGGATCTCAAGTTCCTCAGTGATCTGCACAAGGTATCTGAATTCCCCTAACCCTCCATCCCTCTACTGCTGCAAGTTGTGTTTAATAAAAAAGCATTGGAAAAAGACTAAGTGACTGGTGTATGTATCTGTGGTCACATTGCCCAATTTAGACTCAAAGTTCTGGGACGGTGAAGTGTGGGATAATGGCAGGACCAAAAATAACCAGCAGCTCCTACGGGGGTAGTGCTACATTGACATTATTGATAACTCTACGCATTTCATGGCTCACGGCCACTCATCAGGAGTATTCCAAGGATATCTATAACTATAAGTGTGGATAAAATTACCGTGTTGGTCTTAACCCTTGTATAAAACAAGGAAAGAAAGACAAAGGTTCTAATACTCACAAATCAGCTCATGAAATGGTCCAGCTTATGAAAGGGGGAGGGTGTCACAAGCAGTGTCTGATCCGGGGCTGAGGCAGGAAATATCCCATCCAGGCTAAGAGAGAAGCCAAGGAACGGCTTGATTGCCACAGCACAATCCATTGGGAATAATTGGCCTGCGTCAGGTCCAGCAGCATCAACATCAATATTAATTTCCTCATTAAAAAGCAGTCCTTGAGCTCCAGTCTTGTGACTTTGTGTAGGCTAAGATGATGTAATCAATCTGCTAAAGTCAGGAAGAAGCATTTTCTTAGACTCCTCCCAGTGATTAGCCTACAACATTGTAACTTTGTAATAAGGTTGAAGGCTGCAGAAGGGGACTGATATATTTTAAATATTTAATAATGAAACAAGAACTGCAGAGACACCAGGACTAGGGATGAGCTTAAAGTGGAACTTCAGTAAATTTTTCATCTTTCCATGTATTAAATCTTCAGCCCTTGTTGTTTTAACTTTGGATTGTAAAACATTTTTTTTTCTGACAGTAAATACCTTATACAGCCCACTTCCTGTTTCTTGTCTGGTCATTAAAATAAGCTTATGACATCATGCACAGCTATCTCTCTCTCACTCTTGTGAGAGTTTGCCAGGAAGGGAAGGGGTGAGTCATAAGAGGGCCATTGAGAGCTGCAGAGCTGGAGGTGTGTCTGTGTAAATCCAGGAAGTGAACAGGTAGCAGCTTCAGCTGCCCACAGTTAAAATGGCTGCAGCCAGACTCAGTGGAGGGAGATTTCTGCAGTATATTTGCCAGAATCACAGTATATATAAAATAATATGCAAAGTGGTTGGAGGGAAGCTTCACAATGGCAAAGATGTTTTTATTACAAAATATGTGAGCAGACTGCAGTTCCTCTTTAAGTAACACAAGTTCAAACATCATGTATAATTGCGTTATTACGACCGCTATTTTACATAACAGCTTCCTGCTGTCAATAGTTGTTAGGAACGAGGGTGGGTGCAGGCACCGCCAACTGGATGGACTTGTTTCTTTTTTCAACAAGACTAACTATGTAACTATGTAACCAGTGATGTCACCGGCTCCATTCACTTACACAGTCATTTCCATAATTGGTCAATGATGTCTCTATCAGCTGTCATCGGCCTGAGTTGTCATTCAGCGGGAGTGAGGTAATGGGACCAGATGTGTGTCAGTAGTTTTTTTTTTCTTTCGGTGGGTTGCCAAGCGTCGGGCATTGTGATTGCCATGGATTTGCATTGCTGGATGACATGGTTGATGATGGATGTATATTGTGGGAAATATTTTAGTTTTTTTTTTAAAGGACATTACATTTACTTTTATGAATGAGCAGTGATACTTTGTACCCCATACTTATTCACATAGGGGGGACTGGCATCTAGGTATTGTCAAAGGGGGCATCCAGATTCCACCTCAAGAAACCACAATCAACTACTTATGCATGCACATAATGGCACTATGATGTGCCCTCCTAAATTGTTCCAGCCCAGCAACAATTAGAAAGGCACATGGTGGCAGAGGAGCCAGCATTTGGGGTGCTGATAGCGATAACATGTGGGGGAAAAGCTCCCACACTCAAGCTCAATTCCCTAGGGCAGTGGTTCTCAACTCCAGTCCTCAGGGCCCACCAACAGGCCAGGTTTGCAAGATAACTGAAATGCATCACAGGTGATATAATTTGCTGCTCAGGGATTGCAGTATTCTAGTCTGCATCTCACCAAGGTAATACTTAAAATCTGGCCTGTTAGTGGGTCCTGAGGACAGGAGTTGAGAACCACTGCCCTAGGGTCTCCTTTGATAAATCACCCCCTCCCCCACATCTGACACTACAGCTGCACAGCCAGCTCTATGTCTGGCCTGGATCAGCAACATTCCCCTTTACAGAGGAAGGGCTTATTCAAAGGGATAACTTTGGGGAAATAGGACTATCAGCACCCACTGCAGCCAGCACCCAGGCTAACCATGGCAATTCCAATGAGTACTGACCTGTTGAGTACACTGTTCAACTCACCTACCGCATGAATATGTTTACCAGTTAATGTTGTACCCACTTGATGATTACTATGTACCTACGTTATGTAGATACCTAGTAAAACAACTTACCTACCTTCTGTATACATATTTGCTACCTAATGTGTTCCTACTGTATACCATGTCATGTGCACCTACCTCCTACTTACTGTGTACCTACTATTTGTCATTACCTAATGTGTACTAACCTGCTAAATACCCAGCCATCAAACCTTCCACACTTCTATCCTGCACATTCTGGCTATCGTTATACACTACACCCTTTACATCTCATTCATATTGCCTCCGTCATACCCTCCACTCTCCTCTTCTGAACAAACTTCCCCCCATTATACCCTCTGCAATCCTTTCCTGTACATACTGCTGGTCATCATATTCTCTGCCATATTCTCCTGCTTTTTTCACATTATTACAATATTCTAAACCAGGTAGGAAAAAAATAAAAGTACCCTGTGCAAAAGAGGTTATCCTAGCAGAGAGGTGTTACTTAAGGTTTCAAAAATTGTGTGCCTTTAGGCTCTGGTGATGCCTCTTGTCATTAACATTTAATGATGGTCTATGAGTAGAGTTGAGCGGGTAGCTGGATATTCGGGTCCGGCGGGTTCGGCCGAACTTCGGAAAAAAGTTCGGATTCGGGACCGAACTTTAACCTGAACCCGGACCCGGACCCGGACCCCATGGAAGTCAATGGGGACCCGGACTTCTGACGACTAAAAAGGCTCTAAAAAAGTAATGGAAAGGGCTAGAGGACTGCAAATGGCAGCAAAATGTTGTTAAGAACATGGCAAGTGCTCTGCAAACAAATGTGGATAGGAAATAACTTAAAAGAACATAAAAAAAATTAAAAAATAAAAAAATATGCTGGAGGCCCCCTTTTCAGCAGAAGAGGTACAGGAAGTCATTAAGAACCTCAGAAACTCAACGGCACAATGCCACACATATGGTGGGAATGCCCCAGAATACGCCCTTTCTGGAATAAATTATTTAATTTAATGGATAAGCTAGTGGGAAAATAAAATACTTTGAAATAAAAATGTAGCGGGGTGCTAAATTTAAGGAAAGTGTTTGAGTGGTAAATAGGCTCAAATACCCTAATTCTGTAGGATTCATGGACCATTTTGTCCTCGGGGGACAGTATTGGTGTGCAGTTCCCTGCGGCCTACAGGTGGCGCCTTTTGTGTCCCCTCTTGGCAGTAGTACAGCGGGGCGGGGAACCTGCTGTGCATGCCGGGAGAGCATATAAAAGGGGCAGACCTTTGGCCTGGGGGCTGATGTCCAGTGGGGTCCGCGCCCAGGTGCCTTCGGCCTGGGTGCATGTGTTCCTGTTCCATCTCGGGCACCTTTAGCCCGGGGTGAGGTACTATCCTGGAGTTCTTGCTGCCCTGGGTATGGAGGCCTAGGGGCGGGAGTAAAGCCTGGAGTCCAGAGCCGCCTCGTGTAGGGGACCCTGTTCCAGGGAAGGGAGGATCATTCTGATGGACCGATGCAGGAGTCACGGTGAAGGAATGGTCTGTTGACTCCCTGGAGAGATGTCTTCCCCTTGATATGGGCTAGGTTCGTAGAAGGAGAAGCTCAAGGTCACCTTGACTGTATCAGAGGCCTTATTCAACCGGCCCGTGGCAGGGGCCTTATACACCCTGGTCTGTGGCTGAGACCAAAGTTCTCCAGGCCCGTGGCAGGGGCCTTGTACACCCGGTCTGTGGCAGAGACCAACCTCAATGTCTGTGGCAGAGACCGTGCGCCAAAAACTGTTTGAGAAACCTAAGCAGTGAAGTGAATGTGCTACGTTTGTGCCTGGACCTCCTCCACACCTTAAGCTGTCCTGTTTCTTTGCTCTAACCTTTTCTATCTGAGTACAGTTTATTTTGCCATGAGAGAATAAGAGTTGGAGTTTCAGCTGGTGTGGACATTGACTTTACTGGCAATTAAAGGACTTGCCTCTACCTACAGTAGAGGTGAGAATCATCCTCTGGAGGAGTTTTGACTCCGGCTGTGGACACGGCCCGTCAAGTACACCGCTCAACCTCTTTATATAGGATGATACGGGCTGGTAGTGCGGTGTGCCTTTCTCCCTCCTGCGAAGAGCCAACAACATAAAGGCAGGTAAGGGGGAAAGGATCTGTGCGCTACAAAAAAATAAAATAAAAATTTTAATCTTGGCCTAGCAGGACGAGGTCCATATGGAGTAGGAGGTTGAGGTGGCGGTGGATGTGGCTGTGTAGGTGGAAGCGGCGGTGGAGGAGGACGAGGTAGCCAACACTGGTTCAAAAATACAACAATGGCTGGGTAAGGCCGGTGATGTGTCGAATTCTGTCCCCTGTCGAATAGTGTCCGCCCTGTACTGCGCTTGCTGAGTATGTAGGACAAGGGGATTTCAAAAATCTCCCAAGACTAACGGCGCCTGCGTGTTGAGTTCAGGTGAAGGCCACACCATCCGTGGTTCAAGCCGAGCCAAGCAAGGCCGCGATCGAAGCGAGCCCGTGAGGGGCCCTGTTACTATGTGCTACCGTATGTCCTCTTGGATGGTGGGGCTTGAACCTGCACTCACAGCGCAGGCGCCGTTCATCTTCGGAGATTTTGTGAATCTCCTTGTCCTCTGTACTGCGCAAGCGCTGCGCCTGCGCAGTACGGGCCGGGCACAATCCGATGGCCGGACAGTTTTTGTCACAACACCGGTATACATGTCTATTCTGCACAAGGTACGGACAAGTCCTGTGGGATCCATGCCTGGTTCATTTTAATGAACGTGAGCTTGTCCACATTGGCTCTGGACAGGCGGCTGCGCTTGTCTGTGATAACGCCCCCTGCCGTGCTAAATACACGTTCAGATAATACACTGGCTGCAGGGCAGGCCAGCACCTCCAAGGCATAAACGGCAAGCTCAGGCCATGTGCCCATTTTGGAGACCCAGAAGTTAAAGGGGGCAGACCCGTCATCCAGTACGTGTAGGCCTGTGGACACATACTGCTCAACCATGTTGGTGAAATGCTGCCTCCTGCTAAGACGTTCCATCTCAGCTGGTGGTGCTGGTTGTTGTGGCGTGCTGACAAAGCTTTTCCACATTTCGGCCATGCTAACCCTGCCTTCTGAGGTGCTGCCGGTGCCCCGGCTGCGTTGGCGACCTCTTCCTCCTCCTCTGCCTTCGCCTTGTGCTTCCACCGTACGCCCGCTGTCAGGTGGGAATGCCACCAGCAGCGCGTCTACCAGCATGCGCTTGTACTCGCGCATCTTACGATCCCGCTCCAGTGAGGGAATTAAGGACGGTACGTTGTCCTTGTAACGGGGATCCAGCAGGGTGGCCACCCAGTAATCAGCACCAGTTAAAATGTGGGCAACTCGGCTGTCGTTGCGGAAACACTGCAGCATGTAATCGCTCATGTGTGCCAGGCTGCCCAGAGGCAAAGAAAAGCTGTCCTCTGTGGGAGGTGTATCGTCTGTGTCCTCTGTATCCCCCCAGCCACGCACCAGTAATGGCCACGAGCTGGTCTGAGTGCCACCCTGCTGTGAACATGGCTCCTCCTCCTCCTCCTCCTCCTCCATCTCCTCCTCCACCTCGTCATCCTCCAGAACTGTGCCCTTTCTGCCGGACAATTGTGTACCTGGCGTTTGTTGGTGCAGGAACCCACCCTCGTAGCCACTTGTGAAAGACTGCCCTGAAAGCCTTTGAAATGATCCCGCTTCCTCCTCCTCCTCCTCATCCTCCTGTGCCACATCCTCTTCCATCATCGCACGAAGCGTTTTTTCAAGGAGGCATAGAACTGGGATAGTAACGCTGAGAACGGCGTCATTGGCACTGGCCATGTTGGTGGAGTACTCGAAACAGCGCAACAAGGCACACAGGTCTCGCATGGAGGCCCAGTTATTGGTGGTGAAGTGGTGCTGTTCCGCAGAGCGACTCACGCGTGATTGCTGCAGCTGAAACTCCACTATTGCCTGCTGCTGCTCGCACAGTCTGGCCAGCATGTGCAAGGTGGAGTTCCACCTTGTGGGCACGTCACATATGAGGCGGTGAGCTGGAAGGCCGAAGTTACGCTGCAGCGCTGACAGGCGAGCAGCAGCAGGGTGAGAACGCCGAAAGTGCGCACACACAGCCCGCACTTTCTGCAGCAGCTCTGGCATATTGGGGTAATTTTTAAGGAACCTCTGGACCACCAAGTTCAGCACATGCGCCAGGCAAGGGATGTGCGTCAAACCGGCTAGACCCAGAGCTGCTACGAGATTTCGCCCATTATCGCACACCACCAGGCCGGGCTTGAGGCTCACTGACAGCAACCACTCATCGGTCTGTTGTTCCATGTCCCTCCACAACTCCTGCGCGGTGTGGGGATTTTCCCCCAAACAGGAAAGTTTTAAAACTGCCTGCTGTCGTTTACCCCTGGCTGTGCTGAAGTTGGTGGTGAAGGTGTTACGCTGAATGGATGAGGAGGCGGTAGAGGATGAGGAAGCGGAGAAGGAGGAGTTAGCAACAGGAGGCAAACTGAAGCGCCCTGCAATCCTCGGTGGTGGAAGGACATGCGCCAAACCACTATCTGCCTCAGGCCCAGCAGCCACTGCATTTACCCAGTGTGCTGTTAGGGAGATATAACGTCCCTGACCGTGCTTACTGGTCCACGCATCCGTAGTTAGGTGGACCTTGCCACAGATGGCGTTGCGCAGTGCACACCTGATTTTGTCCCCCACCTGGTTGTGCAGGGAAGGGATGGCTCGCCTGGAAAAGTAGTGGCGGCTGGGCACGACGTACTGCGGGACAGCCAATGCCATCAGGCTTTTAAAACTCTGCGTCTCCACCAGACGGAATGACAGCATTTCAAAGGCCAGGAATTTTGAAATGCTGGCATTCAGGGCCAGGGATCGCGGGTGGCTAGGGGGGTACTTCCTCTTCCGCTCCAATGTTTGGGAGATAGAGAGCTGAACGCTTCCATGGGACATTGTGGAGATGGTCGGTGACCCAGGTGGTAGTGTTGCTGGCAGATCCTCTGTTTGCGGGGTGACAGGTGCCACTGTCACTACAGAGGTGGATGAAGAGGCCGAGACTGCAGCAGAAGAGGAAGCAGGAGGAGCCAGAGACCTTTCTTGGTTTCTGAGGTGTCTACTCCACTGCAGCTCGTGCTTTGCACTTAGATGCCTGGTCATGCAGCTTGTGCTCAGGTTGAGAACGTTTATGCCTCGCTTCAGGCTCTGATTGCACAGCGTGCAAACCACTCGTGTCTTGTCATCAACACACTGTGTGAAGAACTGCCACGCTAGGGAAGTCCTTGGACCTGGCTTTGGTGTGCTCGGTCCCTTGCTGCGTTGGGCAGTAGCAGATGTACTGTCTAGGGGACGAATGCTCCGTTTTTGCACCCTGCTCCCTCTTCTGCTGTGCTGGTGGCTCTGTGCGACCACCGCCTCTTCCTCCGAACTACACTGGTCACCTGCATAACGTTGATTCCATGTGGGGTCGAGGACCTCATCGTCCTCCACATCATCTTCCACCCAGTCTTCACCCCTGCCCTCCATGTCTGTCTGCACAATTGCGAAAGCAGCAGCAGTTGGCACCTGTGTTTCGTCATCATCCGAGACGTGCTGCGATGGTCCTCCCATGTACCCATCATGAAACATAAGTGGTTGGGCATCGGTGCACTCAATCTCTTCCACTTCTGGGGCAGGGCTAGGTGGATGGCCCTGGGAAACCCTGCTAACAGAGTCATCGAAAAGCAGAAGAGACTGCTGCATGATTTGGGGCTCAGACTGCTTGGCTGATTTGCAAGGGGGTGAGGTGAAAGACTGATGGACATGGGCTTCAGGTGCCAACTCTGATCTTTCAGCAGAAGAGTGGGTGGGAGACAATGTGAAGGAACCCGAGGCACTGTCAGCAACCCAATCTACTATCGCCTGTACTTGTCCTGGCCTAAACATTGGTACAGCCTCATTAGGCGTGACAAAATACCGCCGCAGGCTCGGTCGCCTACTCGCACCTGAGGAAGGTGTTTCACTTGTGCGTGTAGCTGGCACAGATCCACCACGTCCTCTCCCTGCAACAGGAGCTCCACCAGCAGCACCACGACCGGGGCCACCACGTCCCTTTGACCTTCCCCTCATATTTTTCAAATTTAGGATCTTGCCCTAAATGGCGTTTTTTGAAAGAGCACAACACAACCACAGTATTTAACCACTGAATCGCACAGCTATAGAAGTGCAGAGAATGCTATTCAAAAAAAATTTTGTTTTTTTTAGTATAGCACTGTACAATATATAGAAATTGTTTATTTTACACACCTCCACATGTGTATTTCACACTGCAAAATATTTTCTGTGGCCCTAAATGGCGTTTTTTGAAAGAGCACAACACAACCACAGTATTTAACCACTGAATCGCACAGCTATAGAAGTGCAGAGAATGCTATTCAAAAAAAATGTTGTTTTTTTTAGTATAGCACTGTACAATATATAGAAATTGTTTATTTTACACACCTCCACATGTGTATTTCACACTGCAAAATATTTTCTGTGGCCCTAAATGGCGTTTTTTGAAAGAGCACAACACAACCACAGTATATAACCGCTGAATCGCACAGCTGCAGAGAATGCTATTCAAAAAAAAGTTTTTTTTTTTTTTTTAGTATAGCATAGTACAAGAAAAATATATAGAAATTGGTTATTTCACACAACTAGAGATATACACTGCAAAATATTTTTTTTGCCCAAAAATAGGTCTTTTTTGCGCACAACAAAGTGCCTTTTTTTTTTTGCAACAGCACAATAAAGTGCCTTTTTTTTGGGGGGGGGGGGCCAAAAATGGGTCTTTTTAGCAAAAGCACAATAAAGTGCCTTTTTTTTTTTTTTTTTTATGACCAAAATAGGTCTTTTAGCAAGAGCACAATACAGCCACAGTATGGAATAGGTGTATCACTCAACGTAATGCAGTGCTGGTGCACTGAGCTTGCAACACAAACAGATAAACCTATGCAGATCGCTGAGCTATTATATCTCTCAATCTGGACTCCTATCTAAATCTCTCTCCCTGAAAGCACAAACAGGATCCTGCCCCTACACTACACTACACTACACTGTCTCCCTATCTTTTATATCAGTAGATTGCAGAATCAGGACTAGGGATGAGCTTCGAGTTCGAGTCGAACTCATGTTCGACTCGAACATTGCCTGTTCGCCCGTTCGCCGAACAGCGAACAAATTGGGGTGTTCGCGGCAAATTCGAAAAATCTATGGGAGAAATCTAAAGTGTTAATTATAAAGGCTTATATGCAAGTTATTGTCCTAAAAAGTGTTTGGGGACCCGGATCCTGCCCCAGGGGACATGTATCAATGCAAAAAGAAGTTTTAAAAACGGCCGTTTTTTCGGGAGCAGTGATTTTAATAATGCTTAAAATGAAAAAATAAAAGTGAAATATTCCTTTAAATTTCGTACCTGGGGGGTGTGTATGATATGCATGTGAAGTGGCGCATGTTTCCCGTGCTTAGAACTGTCCCTGCAAAAAATGTCATTTTTGAAAGAAAAAAATGCATTTAAAACTGACTCGCGGCTATTAATGAATTGTCGGCTCCCGGCAATACATACAAAAGTCATTGATAAAAAAAAAAAAAAAAAGCGTGGGGGTTCCCCAGAATTCAATTACCAGGCCCTTCAGGTCTGGAATGGATATTAAGGGGAACCCCGCCGCAAATTTAAAAAAAAATTGACGTGGGGTTCCCCCAAATATCCATTCCAGGCCCTTCAGATCTGGCATGGATTTTAAGGGGAACTCCACCCCAAATTTAAAAAAAAATGGCGTGGAGTCCCCCTAAAAATCCATACCAGACCCCTTATCCGAGCACGCAACCTGGCCGGCCGCAGGGGAAAAGGGGGGGACGAGAGAGCGGCCCCCCCTCCCTCCTGAACCGTACCAAGCCACATGCCCGCAACATGGGGAGGATGTCCCCATGTTGATGGGGACAAGGGCCTCATCCCCACAACCCTTGCCCGGTGGTTGTGGGGGTCTGCGGGCGGGGGGCTTATCGGAATCTGGAAGACCCCTTTACCAAAGGGGACCCCCAGATCCCGGCCCCCCCCCCTATGTGAATTGGTAAGGGGTACATTGTACCCCTACCATTTCACGAAGAAAGCGTAAAAAAATGTTTAAAAAAACACACAAACACCTTGAAAAAGTCCTTTATTTAAAAAAATAAATAAATAAACATTCCAGCGGTGAAATCCAGTGTCCCGCGGCGATCCCGATGTCCAGCGCTGTCCTTCATTGGTTGTGCCTGAGCGGACCTGATGGGGAACTCCCTCTCAGTATTTTAAATGTATAGACCCGCCCCTTCTAAAGTTCCCCATCAGGTCCGCTCAGCGGACGAGATGCAGAACATGAGAAGGGGCGGGTCTAAACATGTATTACCAAAGTGAGAGCAGTTCCCCATCAGGTCCGCCCCCTCGGTATGTCGGACCCGCCTACGTCATTGGCCTGAGCGGGGAACTTCCTTCACTATGTAAATTTAAATTTACATAGTGAAGGAAGTTCCCCGCTCAAGCCAATGACGTAGGCGGGTCCGACATACCGAGGGGGCGGACCTGATGGGGAACTGCTCTCACTTTGGTAATACATGTATAGACCCGCCCCTTCTCATGTTCCGCATCTGGTCCGCTGAGCGGACCTGATGGGGAACTTTAGAAGGGGCGGGTCTATACATTTAAAAATACTGAGAGGGAGTTCCCCATCAGGTCCGCTCAGGCACAACCAATGAAGGACAGCGCTGGACATCGGGATCGCCGCGGGACACTGGATTTCACCGCTGGAATGTTTTTTTTTTTTTTTTTTTTTTAAATAAAGGACTTTTTCAAGGTGTTTGTGTGTTTTTTTAAACATTTTTTTACGCTTTCTTCGTGAAATGGTAGGGGTACAATGTACCCCTTACCAATTCACATAGGGGGAGGGCCGGGATCTGGGGGTCCTCTTTGTTAAAGGGGTCTTCCAGATTCCGATAAGCCCCCCGCCCGCAGACCCCCACAACCACCGGGCAAGGGTTGTGGGGATGAGGCCCTTGTCCCCATCAACATGGGGACATCCTCCCCATGTTGAGGGCATGTGGCTTGGTACGGTTCAGGAGGGAGGGGGGGCCGCTCTCTCGTCCCCCCCTTTTCCCCTGCGGCCGGCCAGGTTGCGTGCTCGGATAAGGGGTCTGGTATGGATTTTTAGGGGGACTCCACGCCATTTTTTTTTAAATTTGGGGTGGAGTTCCCCTTAAAATCCATGCCAGATCTGAAGGGCCTGGAATGGATATTTGGGGGAACCCCACGTCAATTTTTTTTTAAATTTGCGGCGGGGTTCCCCTTAATATCCATTCCAGACCTGAAGGGCCTGGTAATTGAATTCTGGGGAACCCCCACGCTTTTTTTTTTTTTTTATCAATGACTTTTGTATGTATTGCCGGGAGCCGACAATTCATTAATAGCCGCGAGTCAGTTTTAAATGCATTTTTTTCTTTCAAAAATGACATTTTTTGCAGGGACAGTTCTAAGCACGGGAAACATGCGCCACTTTACATGCATATCATACACACCCCCCAGGTACGAAATTTAAAGGAATATTTCACTTTTATTTTTTCATTTTAAGCATTATTAAAATCACTGCTCCCGAAAAAACGGCCGTTTTTTAAAACTTCTTTTTGCATTGATACATGTCCCCTGGGGCAGGACCCGGGTCCCCAAACACTTTTTAGGACAATAACTTGCATATTAGCCTTTATAATTAACACTTTAGATTTCGAACGTTCGAGTTCATTGTATTTAATAGGGTTCTAAAGTTTACACGAACATTTTGTCTGTTCGCAGGTTCCGGTGCGAACCGAACAGGGGGGTGTTCGGCTCATCCCTGATCAGGACTAACTCCTATTCTCTCCCTCACAGCAACAGCAGCCAGGATCCTTTCCCTACACTGTCTAAAAGCAGAGTGACGATCTGTGCTGTGTGCCTCTTTCTTATATAGAAGCTGGTCACATGCTGGGTCACATGTTGCACTGACCAATTACAGCCATGCCATTAGTAGGCATGGCTATGATGGCTTCTAAGGGCACACCAGCTAATCAAATGGTGATTGGCTGGCCCCTGAAGCATTTCTAACTGCGCCATTAAATTCCCGAATCCGAACCCGAACCCGGACTTTCGCGCAAAGTCCGGGTTCGGGTTCGGGTTCGGGAAGAAGCTAAAGTTCGGTACGGACCCGAACTTTACAGTTCGGGTCCGCTCAACACTATCTATGAGTATTACTTTAGCAAATGGACTCCAAGTGGGTGAATGACAAGAGTACATTAGTCAAATATAAGAGGTTATTAAGACTTTCTATTATGAAAAGATATGAGTCTTATATGAGTAAATACCTGGTTACTGCCATTCAGACCATGTTCTACTCCAAGTAGACATTGTGAGACACAATACCATTCCTTGGGGTTCCCCATTCTTTTGAAGAACTCATCGGCCAGGGTCACCATTTCCAATTTCCCATTAAAATGGAATATGGTGTGCATGGCAGTAGCTGAAAGGACTGTGTGGGACCTCCAGTGTAATAACTATGGCATGGCATTTCATGCACTGAAAATGAATGAATAGTTTTTTTTGGGCTTATATTTCCTGTGAAAGTTGTTCCTATGTATATATTGGATTTTTGCTTCTATTCAGGGTGCAATTTTAAAGAAGTTTCAGTTTTACTTGATAAATCTGTTCTAGCTTCCACTGTGGCATGAATATTATTCTGGGATTCAAAATGAACATTATTTGTACAGCCTGAGGGATATCCTTTGTCAGATTTTTCTTTTTTGTTTATCATAGATTTGCCATTAAGTCAGCTTTAGAAAAAAAAACAAAAACTGTTGTGACTGACACTAGCAACATTAATACAATATTGTATCTCAAGACATATTTAAAGAAATATAAGCAAACAAATATTTAAATATATACATTTATATGAAAGCTGCCAAAGAATTTATATTTTTGTTCATCCAGTCCTAAAATTTTAACAGTCCTGCCAGAGAGGACAACCTGCTTGGTTCCCTGAGTTTTTTTCTACTGGACTAAATTAATACACATAGGATTTGATTATTTCTATGACTTAACCTGTGATTGGACAACATAGGAGCAGCAGCACTCTAGTGAGGTTATCCCCTGTGCCCTTTGTGATCTCTCTTATTCTGTCAGCACATGTGCATGCAGAACACATAATGTGCCCCCAGTACTGCCCCTCCCTCTCTGAGTGTACTGCTAGGATTACAGGATATACTGCTGATATCATGTCATTTTTAAGTACATACACTATTTGTTTGTAAAAATACATAACTGCATTATATATTTCTGTACATGTAATTCTGAGATTCACACAGATCTCCCATATTGCACAGTCCTGCCTGGCAGGGGAGAGGACCTGATCTTTCTCTGCTATCGTTTCACTTTCACTTACAGATCTTCTCTCCATCCCCACCTTTTAACTGGACAGTGAAAGGAGAAGCAGCATCAGAGCTCATCTTTCTGTCATTCTGCTCAATCAGCATGCTGGCTTCTTGTGCTGCTTCTTCCTACCTCCTTAAAGTGGGTAGGAAGAAGCAGCACAATCAATCAATAAACTGATACCTAGTCAAATTCTTGTACCTACGCTGCATGTATTAGAAAAAATAAATATATGAAGGGTTACATTACACATTACAAAGATGCATTAATTTGCGTATTTTAAATCTGCTTAGAGTTCAGCTTTGAGAGAAAGTTCCCTTTACAGTTACATAGTTGGTAAAAGTTGAATAATTGTCCTTGATGACGCCCTGGAGGGGGGGCGAAACATGTCAACGTGTTTCCGGTTTTGTTAACCAGTGACGCTACTTCCTGTGTCCGTGGAACGCACGCCGTTGATGCGAACCCAGAACACGCTGATGCCTGTTTTTCGTAGCTGTCTAGTGAGTGACATATGTTAGCAGCGCAGTACCCCTACACCTGCAGTACTTCACATTTGTACCTCTTTTTTCTTTTGCCTTTATGTGATCTATCTCCCTCAATTCTTGTGAGAGTATTTGGAAGCACCTCTTTAATTCTGGATATATTGCATCGGACCTCCAAACACCATAAGCTAATTTTGACCCCTGGACTGCAAAGCTGAGGGTCCATCAATTTTGGTGAGTGGGGCTACGAGAGGGGAGATCACACAATTGGAAACCGATATTCATCATTACTTATTGCTGTTGAAAGCACTCAGCACCTTATGAACAGCACCTTATTACTTTCATTGTGTTATATGTTGGCACCATATTCCGCTAGCGCTGTTATAATTTCTATACTCCATTCATTAAGGTTTTAGCACCTTTGCAACAGCTGCTGCGGTCTCTTTGTTCACTTATTTTAATTAATTTTTTTTCATTTAGCACAAGTTCTAGTTTGTATTATAAAAGTTGAATAAAGACACCTGTCCATCCAGTTCAACTTGAGTGACTGTGGGTGTGTGTCTACAATTGTCCCTATCCCTGTACATTGTGTCTCAACAAAACATTCATCTAAAAGTTTTTCCATTTATCTACATTCCCCGCTAACACCACCAACTGTGGAAGGGAGATCCACATCCTGCTCTAACAGTAAAGAAACCCTTACGCAGTTAAAGATTGAACCATTTTTCAACCAAATTCATTTTTTGTCTGCATGTCTTCTTTAGGGACCTTAGGCTAAATAGTTTCCCCACATTCAAAGATTTATAAATTGAGATCCCATCTCCTCTTAAGTGTCTCTTCTACAGGGAGAATACGTTTAGATTTTTTTAGTTGTTCATCATAATTGAGGTCCTCCAGCCCCTTATTTTTGCATTTTGGTAGTTTGTTTTTCTGTTATATTTTTAATCTGTGTTATTTAGTCTGGTTATATGTTTTTTTTTAATGTATTTTATAATATATTCTATGTAGTGTTGAGCGGACCCGAACTGTAAAGTTCGGGTCCGTACCGAATTTTGGCGTTTTCCCGACCCCGGACCCGGACCCGGATTTTGCGCTAAAGTCCGGGTTCGGGTTCGGATTCGGGAATTTAATGGCGCAGTTAGAAATGCTTCAGGGGCCAGCCAATCACCATTTGATTAGCTGGTGTGCCCTTAGAAGCCATCATAGCCATGCCTACTAATGGCATGGCTGTGATTGGTCAGTGCAACATGTGACCCAGCATGTGACCAGCTTCTATATAAGCAAGAGGCACACAGCACAGATCGTCACTCTGCTTTTAGACAGTGTAGGGAAAGGATCCTGGCTGCTGTTGCTGTGAGGGAGAGAATTATATGATAGGAGTTAGTCCTGATTCTGCAATCTACTGATAGAAAAGATAGAGAAACAGTGTAGTGTAGTGTAGGGGCAGGATCCTGTTTGTGCTTTCAGGGAGAGAGATTTAGATAGGAGTCCAGATTGAGAGATATAATAGCTCAGCGATCTGCATAGGTTTATCTGTTTGTGTTGCAAGCTCAGTGCACCAGCACTGCATTACGTTGAGTGATACACCTATTCCATACTGTGGCTGTATTGTGCTCTTGCTAAAAGACCCATTTCGGGCAGAAAAAAAAAAAAAAAAAGGCACTTTATTGTGCTTTTGCTAAAAAGACCCATTTTTGGGCCCCAAAAAAAAAAAGGCACTTTATTGTGCTGTTGCAAAAAAAAAAAAAGGCACTTTGTTGTGCGCAAAAAAGACCTATTTTTGGGCAAAAAAAATATTTTGCAGTGTATATCTCTAGTTGTGTGAAATAACCAATTTCTATATATTTTTCTTGTACTATGCTATACTAAAAAAAAAAAAAAACTTTTTTTTGAATAGCATTCTCTGCAGCTGTGCGATTCAGCGGTTATATACTGTTGGGGTTGTTGTGCTCTTGCAAAAAACGCCATTTAGGGCCACAGAAAATATTTTGCAGTGTGAAATACACATCTGGAGGTGTGTGAAAAAACAACATTATTTTTAAAAAGCATTCTCTGGCCTCTGCAGCTGTGCGATTCAGCGGTTATATACTGTTGGGGTTGTTGTGCTCTTGCAAAAAACGCCATTTAGGGCCACAGAAAATATTTTGCAGTGTGAAATACACATCTGGAGGTGTGTGAAAAAACAACATTATTTTTAAAAATCATTCTCTGGCCTCTGCAGCTGTGCGATTCAGCGGTTATATACTGTTGGGGTTGTTGTGCTCTTGCAAAAAACGCCATTTAGGGCCACAGAAAATATTTTGCAGTGTGAAATACACATCTGGAGGTGTGTGAAAAAACAACATTATTTTTGAATAGCATTCTCTGGCCTCTGCAGCTGTGCGATTCAGCGGTTATATACTGTTGGGGTTGTTGTGCTCTTGCAAAAAACGCCATTTAGGGCCACAGAAAATATTTTGCAGTGTGAAATACACATCTGGAGGTGTGTGAAAAAACAACATTATTTTTGAATAGCATTCTCTGGCCTCTGAAGCTGTGCGATTCAGCGGTTATATACTGTTGGGGTTGTTGTGCTCTTCCAAAAAACGCCATTTAGGGCCACAGAAAATAAATTGCAGTGTGAAATACACATGTGGAGGTGTGTAAAATAAACAATTTCTATATATTGTACAGTGCTATACTAAAAAAACCAACATTTTTTTTGAATAGCATTCTCTGCACTTCTATAGCTGTGCGATTCAGTGGTTAAATACTGTGGTTGTGTTGTGCTCTTCCAAAAAACGCCATTTAGGGCCACAGAAAATATTTTGCAGTGTGAAATACACATCTGGAGGTGTGTGAAAAAACAACATTATTTTTAAAAAGCATTCTCTGGCCTCTGCAGCTGTGCGATTCAGCGGTTATATACTGTTGGGGTTGTTGTGCTCTTGCAAAAAACGCCATTTAGGGCCACAGAAAATATTTTGCAGTGTGAAATACACATCTGGAGGTGTGTGAAAAAACAACATTATTTTTGAATAGCATTCTCTGGCCTCTGCAGCTGTGCGATTCAGCGGTTATATACTGTTGGGGTTGTTGTGCTCTTCCAAAAAACGCCATTTAGGGCCACAGAAAAAAAATTGCAGTGTGAAATACACATGTGGAGGTGTGTAAAATAAACAATTTCTATATATTGTACAGTGCTATACTAAAAAAAACAACATTTTTTTTGAATAGCATTCTCTGCACTTCTATAGCTGTGCGATTCAGTGGTTAAATACTGTGGTTGTGTTGTGCTCTTCCAAAAAACGCCATTTAGGGCCACAGAAAAAAAATTGCAGTGTGAAATACACATGTGGAGGTGTGTAAAATAAACAATTTCTATATATTGTACAGTGCTATACTAAAAAAAACACATTTTTTTTTGAATAGCATTCTCTGCACTTCTATAGCTGTGCGATTCAGTGGTTAAATACTGTGGTTGTGTTGTGCTCTTCCAAAAAACGCCATTTAGGGCCACAGAAAATATTTTGCAGTGTGAAATACACATCTGGAGGTGTGTGAAATAAACAATTTCTATATATTTTCCTTGTACTGTGCTATACTAAAAAAAACAACCTTTTTTTTTTTGAATAGCATTTTCTGCAGTTCTGTAGCTGTGCGTTTCAGCCATTACGTACTGTGGGTGTGTTGTGGTCTTCCAAAAAACGCCATTTAGGGCAAGATCCTAAATTTGGAAAATATGAGGGGAAGGTCAAAGGGACGTGGTGGCCCCGGTCGTGGTGCTGCTGGTGGAGCTCCTGTTGCAGGGAGAGGACGTGGTGGATCTGTGCCAGCTACACGCACAAGTGAAACACCTTCCTCAGGTGCGAGTAGGCGACCGAGCCTGCGGCGGTATTTTGTCGCGCCTAATGAGGCTGTACCAATGTTTAGGCCAGGACAAGTACAGGCGATAGTAGATTGGGTTGCTGACAGTGCCTCGGGTTCCTTCACATTGTCTCCCACCCACTCTTCTGATGAAAGATCAGAGTTGGCACCTGAAGCCCATGTCCATCAGTCTTTCACCTCACCCCCTTGCAAATCAGCCAAGCAGTCTGAGCCCCAAATCATGCAGCAGTCTCTTCTGCTTTTCGATGACTCTGTTAGCAGGGTTTCCCAGGGCCATCCACCTAGCCCTGCCCCAGAAGTGGAAGAGATTGAGTGCACCGATGCCCAACCACTTATGTTTCATGATGGGTACATGGGAGGACCATCGCAGCACGTCTCGGATGATGACGAAACACAGGTGCCAACTGCTGCTGCTTTCGCAATTGTGCAGACAGACATGGAGGGCAGGGGTGAAGACTGGGTGGAAGATGATGTGGAGGACGATGAGGTCCTCGACCCCACATGGAATCAACGTTATGCAGGTGACCAGTGTAGTTCGGAGAAAGAGGCGGTGGTCGCACAGAGCCACCAGCACAGCAGAAGAGGGAGCAGGGTGCAAAAACGGAGCATTCGTCCCCTAGACAGTACATCTGCTACTGCCCAACGCAGCAAGGGACCGAGCACACCAAAGCCAGGTCCAAGGACTTCCCTAGCGTGGCAGTTCTTCACACAGTGTGTTGATGACAAGACACGAGTGGTTTGCACGCTGTGCAATCAGAGCCTGAAGCGAGGCATAAACATTCTCAACCTGAGCACAAGCTGCATGACCAGGCATCTAAGTGCAAAGCACGAGCTGCAGTGGAGTAGACACCTCAAAAACCAAGAAAGGTCTCTGGCTCCTCCTGCTTCCTCTTCTGCTGCAGTCTCGGCCTCTTCATCCACCTCTGTAGTGACAGTGGCACCTGTCACCCCGCAAACAGAGGATCTGCCAGCAACACTACCACCTGGGTCACCAACCATCTCCACAATGTCCCATGGAAGCGTTCAGCTCTCTATCTCCCAAACATTGGAGCGGAAGAGGAAGTACCCCCCTAGCCACCCGCGATCCCTGGCCCTGAATGCCAGCATTTCAAAATTCCTGGCCTTTGAAATGCTGTCATTCCGTCTGGTGGAGACGCAGAGTTTTAAAAGCCTGATGGCATTGGCTGTCCCGCAGTACGTCGTGCCCAGCCGCCACTACTTTTCCAGGCGAGCCATCCCTTCCCTGCACAACCAGGTGGGGGACAAAATCAGGTGTGCACTGCGCAACGCCATCTGTGGCAAGGTCCACCTAACTACGGATGCGTGGACCAGTAAGCACGGTCAGGGACGTTATATCTCCCTAACAGCACACTGGGTAAATGCAGTGGCGGCTGGGCCTGAGGCAGATAGCGGTTTGGCGCATGTCCTTCCACCACCGAGGATTGCAGGGCGCTTCAGTTTGCCTCCTGTTGCTAACTCCTCCTTCTCCGCTTCCTCATCCTCTACCACCTCCTCATCCATTCAGCGTAACACCTTCACCACCAACTTCAGCACAGCCAGGGGTAAACGACAGCAGGCAGTTTTAAAACTTTCCTGTTTGGGGGAAAATCCCCACACCGCGCAGGAGTTGTGGAGGGACATGGAACAACAGACCGATGAGTGGTTGCTGTCAGTGAGCCTCAAGCCCGGCCTGGTGGTGTGCGATAATGGGCGAAATCTCGTAGCAGCTCTGGGTCTAGCCGGTTTGACGCACATCCCTTGCCTGGCGCATGTGCTGAACTTGGTGGTCCAGAGGTTCCTTAAAAATTACCCCAATATGCCAGAGCTGCTGCAGAAAGTGCGGGCTGTGTGTGCGCACTTTCGGCGTTCTCACCCTGCTGCTGCTCGCCTGTCAGCGCTGCAGCGTAACTTCGGCCTTCCCGCTCACCGCCTCATATGTGACGTGCCCACAAGGTGGAACTCCACCTTGCACATGCTGGCCAGACTGTGCGAGCAGCAGCAGGCAATAGTGGAGTTTCAGCTGCAGCAATCACGCGTGAGTCGCTCTGCGGAACAGCACCACTTCACCACCAATAACTGGGCCTCCATGCGAGACCTGTGTGCCTTGTTGCGCTGTTTCGAATACTCCACCAACATGGCCAGTGCCAATGACGCCGTTCTCAGCGTTACTATCCCAGTTCTATGCCTCCTTGAAAAAACGCTTCGTGCGATGATGGAAGAGGATGTGGCACAGGAGGATGAGGAGGAGGAGGAGGAAGCGGGATCATTTCAAAGGCTTTCAGGGCAGTCTTTCACAAGTGGCTACGAGGGTGGGTTCCTGCACCAACAAACGCCAGGTACACAATTGTCCGGCAGAAAGGGCACAGTTCTGGAGGATGACGAGGTGGAGGAGGAGATGGAGGAGGAGGAGGAGGAGGAGGAGCCATGTTCACAGCAGGGTGGCACTCAGACCAGCTCGTGGCCATTACTGGTGCGTGGCTGGGGGGATACAGAGGACACAGACGATACACCTCCCACAGAGGACAGCTTTTCTTTGCCTCTGGGCAGCCTGGCACACATGAGCGATTACATGCTGCAGTGTTTCCGCAACGACAGCCGAGTTGCCCACATTTTAACTGGTGCTGATTACTGGGTGGCCACCCTGCTGGATCCCCGTTACAAGGACAACGTAACGTCCTTAATTCCCTCACTGGAGCGGGATCGTAAGATGCGCGAGTACAAGCGCACGCTGGTAGACGCGCTGCTGGTGGCATTCCCACCTGACAGCGGGCGTACGGTGGAAGCACAAGGCGAAGGCAGAGGAGGAGGAAGAGGTCGCCAACGCAGCCGGGGCACCGGCAGCACCTCAGAAGGCAGGGTTAGCATGGCCGAAATGTGGAAAAGCTTTGTCAGCACGCCACAACAACCAGCACCACCAGCTGAGATGGAACGTCTTAGCAGGAGGCAGCATTTCACCAACATGGTTGAGCAGTATGTGTCCACAGGCCTACACGTACTGGATGACGGGTCTGCCCCCTTTAACTTCTGGGTCTCCAAATTGGGCACATGGCCTGAGCTTGCCGTTTATGCCTTGGAGGTGCTGGCCTGCCCTGCAGCCAGTGTATTATCTGAACGTGTATTTAGCACGGCAGGGGGCGTTATCACAGACAAGCGCAGCCGCCTGTCCAGAGCCAATGTGGACAAGCTCACGTTCATTAAAATGAACCAGGCATGGATCCCACAGGACTTGTCCGTACCTTGTGCAGAATAGACATGTATACCGGTGTTGTGACAAAAACTGTCCGGCCATCGGATTGTGCCCGGCCCGTACTGCGCAGGCGCAGCGCTTGCGCAGTACAGAGGACAAGGAGATTCACAAAATCTCCAAAGATGAACGGCGCCTGCGCTGTGAGTGCAGGTTCAAGCCCCACCATCCAAGAGGACATACGGTAGCACATAGTAACAGGGCCCCTCACGGGCTCGCTTCGATCGCGGCCTTGCTTGGCTCGGCTTGAACCACGGATGGTGTGGCCTTCACCTGAACTCAACACGCAGGCGCCGTTAGTCTTGGGAGATTTTTGAAATCCCCTTGTCCTACATACTCAGCAAGCGCAGTACAGGGCGGACACTATTCGACAGGGGACAGAATTCGACACATCACCGGCCTTACCCAGCCATTGTTGTATTTTTGAACCAGTGTTGGCTACCTCGTCCTCCTCCACCGCCGCTTCCACCTACACAGCCACATCCACCGCCACCTCAACCTCCTACTCCATATGGACCTCGTCCTGCTAGGCCAAGATTAAAATTTTTATTTTATTTTTTTGTAGCGCACAGATCCTTTCCCCCTTACCTGCCTTTATGTTGTTGGCTCTTCGCAGGAGGGAGAAAGGCACACCGCACTACCAGCCCGTATCCTCCTATATAAAGAGGTTGAGCGGTGTACTTGACGGGCCGTGTCCACAGCCGGAGTCAAAACTCCTCCAGAGGATGATTCTCACCTCTACTGTAGGTAGAGGCAAGTCCTTTAATTGCCAGTAAAGTCAATGTCCACACCAGCTGAAACTCCAACTCTTATTCTCTCATGGCAAAATAAACTGTACTCAGATAGAAAAGGTTAGAGCAAAGAAACAGGACAGCTTAAGGTGTGGAGGAGGTCCAGGCACAAACGTAGCACATTCACTTCACTGCTTAGGTTTCTCAAACAGTTTTTGGCGCACGGTCTCTGCCACAGACATTGAGGTTGGTCTCTGCCACAGACCGGGTGTACAAGGCCCCTGCCACGGGCCTGGAGAACTTTGGTCTCAGCCACAGACCAGGGTGTATAAGGCCCCTGCCACGGGCCGGTTGAATAAGGCCTCTGATACAGTCAAGGTGACCTTGAGCTTCTCCTTCTACGAACCTAGCCCATATCAAGGGGAAGACATCTCTCCAGGCAGTCAACAGACCATTCCTTCACCGTGACTCCCGCATCGGTCCATCAGAATGATCCTCCCTTCCCTGGAACAGGGTCCCCTACACGAGGCGGCTCTGGACTCCAGGCTTTACTCCCGCCCCTAGGCCTCCATACCCAGGGCAGCAAGAACTCCAGGATAGTACCTCACCCCGGGCTAAAGGTGCCCGAGATGGAACAGGAACACATGCACCCAGGCCGAAGGCACCTGGGCGCGGACCCCACTGGACATCAGCCCCCAGGCCAAAGGTCTGCCCCTTTTATATGCTCTCCCGGCATGCACAGCAGGTTCCCCGCCCCGCTGTACTACTGCCAAGAGGGGACACAAAAGGCGCCACCTGTAGGCCGCAGGGAACTGCACACCAATACTGTCCCCCGAGGACAAAATGGTCCATGAATCCTACAGAATTAGGGTATTTGAGCCTATTTACCACTCAAACACTTTCCTTAAATTTAGCACCCCGCTACATTTTTATTTCAAAGTATTTTATTTTCCCACTAGCTTATCCATTAAATTAAATAATTTATTCCATAAAGGGCGTATTCTGGGGCATTCCCACCATATGTGTGGCATCGTGCCGTTGAGTTTCTGAGGTTCTTAATGACTTCCTGTACCTCTTCTGCTGAAAAGGGGGCCTCCAGCATATTTTTTTATTTTTTTATTTTTTTATGTTCTTTTAAGTTATTTCCTATCCACATTTGTTTGCAGAGCACTTGCCATGTTCTTAACAACATTTTGCTGCAATTTGCAGCCCTCTAGCCCTTTCCATTACTTTTTTAGAGCCTTTTTAGTCGTCAGAAGTCCGGGTCCCCATTGACTTCAATGGGGTCTGGGTCCGGGTTCGGGCTAAAGTTCGGTCCCGAATCCGAACTTTTTTCCGAAGTTCGGCCGAACCCGCCGGACCCGAATATCCAGCTACCCGCTCAACTCTAATTCTATGTATTCCTAAGTTTTTTTTTTTATGTATTTATATGCTTTAATAAGATGGTATGGTTTATACAGTATAGTATTAATTTAATATTAACTTGCTGTTAATGGTAAAATTATTGTTTTTAATTGTAGTTTGTTTTTGTTCATTATTGTGATTTTGTGTCCTTGTTGAAGGTAACTGTATCGTAATATTCTCCCTTGGGATTAATAAAGTATTCTGAATTAGCTTTGTTGCACTTTTCTGAAATCTCTCCGGTTCACGCATGTCCTTCCGAGGATCGGTGATCAGAAATGGACAGCATACTCAGATGTGGCCAAACCAGAGTTTTGTAAAGTAGTAGAATTACAGTTTTGTCTCTTGAGTAAATGTCAATTTAAATGCATCCGAATAATCTGCTGGCCTTGCTTGCTTCCCACCCCTATTATATAGAGGAAATCTTGTAAAGTTGCTATCATGTTGTTAATTTATTGCCCTGCTTAGCTTTTTATCATCAGCAAACACTGAGATTGAGCTATTTATTCCAATCTCTAACACATTTATGAACGAGTTAAACAGAATTCTTAAAAGTGGAACTAAACTGTATCTGAGCACCACAAACTGAAAACACCATATAATGAATTTTATAATATATATAGCAATCTTTCCTATCTGTCCATGTCTTCATGCTTTATTTTGCCGAAAAATCACTTTGAAAAACACTCCCCTAGCATTTCTAGTTGCGGCCATCTTGAGTAAGGGCAGATGATGCATGTGGCATTTACTTCCTGAAATCCATCTGCCCCTAGCTCAAACATGCAAGCAGGAGGGTGTGCTTAGCTGGGAAAAACCTCTCACCCTCCTAAAGACTGATGGGATTTATGATATCATTTTGGCCTAGGCCAGAAAGTAGGAAGCAACTGAAGAAATGTAAAAAAAAAATGAACACAAGTAAATATAATATACCTTTCTATCTATTTACTAATGCTAGCAGAAAAAGGATTTACTAGTTCAGCTGAACCATTAAGCATAATCTTATGGCAGTAGCAGCCATCAGCCTGTGCCAGTTTTAGTCAGCTGGCTGCTGACTAGGCAGAGCAGTGTCCCAACTCCCTGCCCCGAATAGCTCCTAGGCTCTCCCACTCTTCCTGAGAGCTCAGGACAACATCCACAGGCTGCAAATTTGAGAGCGGGAGGACACTGAAGCACACCCATACCTCGATCTGCTCTGTACTGATTGAAACCTGAAGCAACAATAATTTTGTCACTTCCAGTTTCAGATATTTCATTCCCTTGCTGGCACAGTCAAGGGAACATCTAACTGTGCAGATCTGTGCTCAGTTAGATGATGTGAAGGGCAGTGGAAACCCTTAATGTGAGAAGTTTCCTTTGGACAGCTATCTGGAAAGCATTTGACAAAGTTGGGTGTTGTAAACTTTTCACACCAGATGAGACACCCATGCAGGTTAAAGGGACATCTGCAATGGGAATCCCCCAAACCCAATATACTTTACCTTACCTATTATTTGTCTAAGCTTCTTGCTGCTTCGCAGCCAAGAACACTTCCGGGTATGGGGAAACATGTGATCTGCTTCCCTGTGACCATGCTCGGGGCTACCACTTAAACACCAAGCACAGTCACATGACTGCGGGAGGAATGTCCACAATCCCCTCTTGAAGCCGACCCAGCCAAGGTGCTGTTAGGCAACATAGGTAAGTTGAGTATATAGGGTTTGGCAGTTGCCCTCTGCGAGAATACTGTCACTTTTCTCTGCATGGGCAAGGTGACGGTGTCTTTTTAACAATATCTGAGATCCAGTGCTCCACACACTTACCATCGTAACTAGAAATAGGAATGCTATAAACCTGCAAGGTATTGTATCCCTTCCTTACTTTATCTAGAACAAAAAAAGAATCTAGCTATAGATACATTAGATCAGCACTAACACCATAGGCGTGCGCACAGGGTGTGCCAGGTGTGCCCAGCACAGATTCAACCTGCGGCCTTGGTTTCCCCCCTTCCCCCCAAAGTGCTGCTGGCTTCCCTCCTCTCCTGCCGGCTGTTGCTGCCGGGATGTTTTAGGATGAATGAGGGAAGAGGCCATGAAAATGTAATTTACTGGTCCCTTCTCGTTCTGAATGAACATTGAGAGTGATCAGTAGGGTGTGTTTGAGCTTTGGGGTGCACACCCTAATGCAATAGGCTGTGCACACCTATGACTAACACTCAAGCTATACCTCTGTGAGCCCAGCAATTTGCCATTGTATTAGCCCTTAGTATTTGGTCCCATGAATAACATGTCTTGTGTTGGATTCTCAAGATGAAAGATTTAGTGCATACACACTTAATAGTCTGCAGTTCGGCATCCCACATCAAAAGAGCCGTGTCTCATCTCCATTTAGATTAGAAAGAATAAAAATCTAAACAGCTTCATGACTCATTAAATAAAAGCTGAAATCTTATCAAGCTTTACAAAGAAAACTAATTTTAATCAGCATCAGGATCTTCCTTCCTAGCATCTTCTACAAGACAAATGTTGTCCAGACACAACATAACTACTGAATCCAGCAGGAAATTGTATTGTTATTTTTTTACTTCATTGCTATTTTGACATTTTATCTTCAGCCACTTTGCAAATGATGTGCTAATGATTGACTTAAAAATGAATTATAAAGTGCAAGACATGCTGAGCACATGTGTAACATAATGTTCAACTGCTAGAGACCAGGAGATATTTTGCTGTATAGTAATGCACACCATGGGTTTGAGATGAATCCTGCTGGCCATGAGATTTGCATGCAAATTCACCTTAGAGAATTTTTTTAAAACCATAATGCCCTGCATGGCCTCTAAACTTTGACCAGCAGGCTTAGAATCGGCAATAAGAGGGGTTTTAGAGGTGATGTGTTTTGGAAGTGGATATTGCGGTGCCAGTGACTACTACAGTGATTCTCAGCTTCCATAAGGATCAACCAAGTAAGGAATACGTATCTCTTTAGAGCTCTCCCTATCATTATCCCCAAATCCTTTATTGATAAACTAAAGCAAGAGGTTAATAGATTTATTTGGCAGAACAAGAGACCCAGGTTTTCCAAACTTGTTTTATATACTGTAAATCTCAAAACACTGGTGGCCTAGGCTTGCCGAACCTCTGGTTATATTTTGGCTGCTAGATTCTCTCAGATGGCTCAATGGAATATTCCGGATTCAAAGGTTCCCTGGGTCAGGTTTAAATCTTTATCCATTAGGCCCTATTACCTCCCATATATACTATGGTCTCCTACCAACTTAGCACACAAACTTACCTCCTTTAACTCCTTAGTGACTCACTCTCTTATCCTTTGGAACCGTTATAAAAATAAAATTGGCCTTAAGTCATCTGCACCCCCTGGCTCCTCCTTTTTAGGAGATCCCTTATTTGCCACAGAATTTGTACACCCAGATAGTTTCTCATGGTGGATATCCAACTCCCTGGTCACCTTAGGTGATCTCCAAATAGATAATACATTCGCCTTGTTTGATTTCCTCCGCACTCAAAAACAAATCCCACTTAGAGAGTACTATCGATATTTACAAATACGACACTTTTTTATCTCCCACTTTGCTCTTACCCCATCCGACCCTCCTTCATCCTTCGAACTGATCTGCCGTGACTCCCCCAGAGGCAAGGGCCTTATCTCAGTTCTCTACAAAGCTGCGTTAGCTTCTCGAGGGAGCCTCCATACAAAACTAAATGGGAGGCTGACTGCGATGAGCAGTTTGCCCCTGAAGACTGGGACCCTATGTTGGATAACTTGCGCAAAGCTACAAAATCCTTGCCAGTTAGAGAGACTGCCTACAAGGTGCTAACTAGATGGTATTATACTCCTTCCAGACTCCAGACCATTTTTCCCGGGACCTCTGGGTTGTGTTTCAGGGGATGCCATCTCCCAGGTACCTTCAGGCACATATTTTGGGATTGTGAGCTACTTTCCCCAGTTTGGAATAAGGTGTCTGCCACCGCTTCGGCGATAGCGGGTACCTCTTTACAGCTCACAATCTCAATGGGTCTTCTTGGAGCATCAATCCCGGGCACCCTCCGCAGGGAGGAATGTCTTATCCATACGATTTGTATATCCACCCTGTGGACTATTGCCCTACACTGGAAGACCCCCGTGGTACCTTTGTCCTCTATTCTTACCAGAATTGACACAGTTATGTTGATGGAAAGGATTTTGTACACCTTACAAGATAAAATGTGTTTATTTGAGTGCAGATGGGATGCGTGGAAAACCCACAAGCATATTCTACTGTCACAAGACTAAATCCCAATTTATATTACCAAACCTTACATGAACAATACCCTCAGGTATACCTTTTCCTTATTCTATTTGTTTTTGTTATTTCTACTATTAAGGATCAATATTTTCTAATGTCTTTCTAGCATGCTTCGAAATTTTTTGTTCATTATTTTGTTTTTCATAAATACCCATATGATGCTGATTATATTTAGTATGCTGTCATGTGACTGTATACTTTCTTTATCTCAATAAAAATCGTTTGTAAACATTTATTAAGCTTGACCAATGTAACTAGGCAAAAAAAAAACAGGGCCTTTATTTTTATTTTTATTTTTTTCTTCCTGTAAAGCTCCCCTCAATGTTTTAATTTTTTGATGTGTTTTTTTAGGGGGTTTTGAAAGCTCAGCATTCACTTGTTCACCTTTTCACTGCTATATTCACTGCTGCTATATCCTCTGCAGTACCTTTATTCTTGGAGTAAAACCCCAGTGCTCTTTGTCTATGGAAAATTTGGACCTAGCTTTTCTCATGAACTGCTTCCTGCCTTGGCCATTGTAAATAGACGCCCAAGCGGGAATACTATTGTTCTGGGTGGAAGTCATATGACATCCCCCAAATAAGCCTCACACTTCCGCGTGATCTGTCACTGACTGTCTAAAGGCCCGCTGCCGGTACCATGTAATCACTGAGACCAATCACAGCAGATCACATGACAATTGTAAACAATAAATGACTTGGATTCATGCTATTCGTTGTGTACTATTGGGTTGATCTCTGTGATTGGTCTCAGTGATTACATGATACAGACAGGGCCAATCACAACCCATGTGTACCATGTGATTAGCTGTGGACAATCACAACAATATACACTGAATGAATCTATTTCATTCAGTAAAATATGTTTGCTTATAGCAGTGGAATTCACTGCTATAAGCAATTATAGCGTGTAAAAAAAATCACGTTCACCTCTCCACAGTAGCAGAATACATTTGGGCCTAAATATATGATGAAAGGTTATTTATTTGCAAAATGTTTTCAGAAACAAAGAAAAACATGTTTTTTTCAAAATTTTCGGTCTTTTTACATTTATTTTGCAAAAAATAAAAACCCAGTGGTGATTAAATACCACTAAAAGAAAGCTCAATTTGTGTGAAAATAGTGATAAAATTTTAATTTGGGTACAGTGTTGCATGGCCACGCCATTGTCATTCAAAGTGTGACAGCGCTGAAGGCTGAAAATTGGCCTGAGCAGGAAGGAGGGTAAATGTGTCTGATATTGAAGTGGTTAAAAATGTCCTGCTGTTGGACAATTGTACACTACTGTATTATCTGTGTTCACTACATTTCTGTAGTATAACAGCTCCAGAAACTACACTGCTCAAAAAAATTAAAGGAACACTTTGAAAACACATCAGATCTCAACGGGGCAAAATCTCATGCCGGATATCTATACTGATATGGACTCGGTAATGTGTTAGGAATGAAAGGATGGCACATCATTTGATGGAAATGAAAATTATCCACGTACAGAGGGCTGAATTCAAAGAGACCCCGAAAATCAAAGTGAAAAAATTATGCAGCAAGCTAGTCCATTTTGCTGAAATTTCATTGCAACAACTCAAAATGGTCTTCAGTAGTTTGTATGGCCCCCAAGTGCTTGTATGCATGCCTGACAACATCAGGGTATGCTCCTGAGATGACGGATGGTGTCCTGGGGTATTTCCTCCCAGATCTGGACCAGAGCATCACTGAGCTCCTGAACAGACTGAGGTGCTACCTGGCAGCACCGGATGGACCGAAACATAATGTCCCAGAGGTGTTCTTTTGGATTTAGATCAGGTGAGCATGGGGGCCATTCAATGGTATCAATTTCTTCATCCTCCAGGAACTGGCTGCATGCTCTCGCCACATAAGGCCGGGCATTGTCGTGCACCAGGAGGAACCCAGGACCCACTGCACCAGCGCGTAGGGTCTGACAATGGATCCAAGGATTTCATCCCAATACCTAATGGCAGTCAGGGTGCCATTGTGTAGCCTGTAGAGGTCTGTGCGTCCCTCCATGGATATGCCTCCGCAGACCATCACTGACGCACCACCAAATGCTGAACGATGTTACAGGCAGCATAAAGTTCTCCGCGGCTTTTCCAGACCCTTTCATGTCTGTCACATATGCTCAGGGTGAACCTGCTCTCATCTGTGAAAAGCATGGGGCACCAGTGGCGGACCTGACAATTCTGGTGTTCAATAGAAAATGCCAATTGAGCTCCACAGTGTCCGGCAGTGAGCACAGAGCACACTAGAGGATGTCGGGCCCTCAGGCCACCCCCATGAAGCCTGTTTCTGATTGTTTGGTCAGAGACATTCACACCAGTGGCCTGCTGGAGGTCATTTTGTAGGGCTCTGGCAGTGCTCATCCTGTTCCTCCTTGCACAAAGGAGCAGAATACTGGTCCTGCTGATGGGTTAAGGACCTTCTACGGCTCTGTCCAGCTCTCCTAGAGTAACTGCCTGTCTGCCTGTCTCCCGGAATCTCCTCCATACTCTTGAGACTGTGCTGGGAGACACGGCAAACCTTCTGGCAATGACACGTATTGATGTGCCATCCTGGAGGAGTTGGACTGCCTGTGCAACCTTTATAGGATCCAAGTATCGCCTCGTGCTACCAGTAGTGACATTGACCCTAGCCAAATGCAAAACTAGTGAAAAACAGTCAGAAAAGATGAGTAGGGAAAAAAAATGTCAGACACCTCCACCTGAAAAACCATTCCTGTTTTGGAGGTCGTCTCATTGTTGCCCATCTAGTGCACCTGTTGTTAATTTCAATTAACAGCAAAGCAGCTGAAACTGATTAACAATCCCCTCTGTATACACCCCCTCCCCCTCTGCTACTTAACTGACCAGATCAATATCCCAGGAGTTCCCAGGAGTTCTGATTCAAAAGTGTTCCTTTAATTTTTTTGAGCAGTGTGTTTCCCTCTACTACGTATAGCCCTCTTATCCCTGGTTAAAACTGTCCTGCTACTGGCGAATTCTAAACGTCTAAACGTCATCTTCTGCAGTACATTAATTCTTGTAGTAAAAATCCAGCCTGTACTCTTTGTCTGTAATAAATTTACATCTAACCTTGTTATTTAACACTGCTTTGTCATCTCCTAATTGAGATTAACTAAATCTGATGTTTTGAAAGAGGACTTAGTGACACTTTAAAGAATTAATTCACCTTTACCAAAAAACTGCCTATACAGTGCCTACAAATAAAAACAAATTAAGCAGTTTTGTCTAAAGTTAATTAAAGCCCCTGTTATGGTGTAGGCCTTTTAGATACTTCCCAAAACCTGTCCGAAAAACTCCCCAAGATGGCATCATCCTGTCCTGCCTTGTTGCTAAGATGTTGGTAAGATGCTTCCAGCCATTACTGCTCACTGCCACCATCAGAGAGTTTTCAAACTCCTGCAGGTGTTGTCCTCTATCTCCTCCATCGCAGCATCACTGAGGCCAGAGCTACTGCAACAGTGGAAAGAGAGCACATGTGAGGGGTTTAAATCAGCTGGGATTAGCATCGTCCAACCAACAATGAAGGATGGGATGATGCCAGTGCATCACTGAGAGTTTTTTGGCCTGGCTTTGGTAGGTACATAAATGGCCTACACCTACAGCAAGGGCATTATTTAACTTTGGTCAAAGTTGCACAGTTCGTTTTTATCTACAGGCGGCACATACCTGCATAATCAGTTTTTGGTACAGAGGAACGAACCCTTTAGGTTTCCCCACAGTACGTGGAAATCCAGCCCTTGACCAAAGGAAGATATTCCTTCTCCTCCTGTCCTAAAGACATTTCTTACATTTTAGATTTACTGTATATACTTGAGTATAAGCCGACCAGAATATAAGCCGAGGCACCTAATTTTACCACAAAAAACTGGGAAAACCTATTGACTCGAGTATAAGCCTATGGTGTCCATCTGCATGCCTCACTGTGCCTCACTGTGTCCATGCCTCACTGTGTCCATGCCTTGCTGTGTCCATGCCTCGCTGTGCCCATGCCTCGCTGTGCCCATGCCTCGCTGTGCCCATGACTAGACTGACGTTTAACATAGGAGTCTATGGAAGGGGTGCCCCGGATTTGAAAAATCAGTACTCCCTGGCTGTAGGTTCCCAAGACAAAAAACTTTGCACACTTATAGAGAAGAAATGGGGCTACATGTGTGCCAAGTTTTGGGTCCAGGGGACCTACGACCGGCCAGTACCGGGTCCCCAAAATCACCGGAGAAATTACAGTTTAACATGGGAGTCAATGGAAGGGGTGCCCGGGTTTGAAAAATCGGTGCTCCCCGGCCGTAGGTCCCACGGACAACAAACATTGCACACTTGTAGAGGAAGATTTGGGCTACATGTGGGCTATGGCCGGCCAGTACCGTGTCCTCAAAGTCCGGGAGATCAGGCACAAAAATATGACTCGAGTATAAGCCGAGGGGAGCATTTTCAGCACAAAAAAATGTGCTCAAAAACTTGGCTTATACTCGAGTATATACGGTACTTTAAAAAAAATTCTGGTGATGTTGTAAGGGGGAAACATCCCCTGTGATGTCACAGACAGCAATAACAATCATACAGGCCCTAACCCTCCCATATTCTCCAAAATATTAGAAAATAAAAGATTAGACTGCTGTTCTGCTCAAAATATAAATCCCTATATATATGAAATATAAATCTGGAGCAGCTGTGAATGACAACTAATCAGCTTTGTTGTTTAGTTAAAGGATACGTTTACCTTTGGGAATATGTTACATGTTCCACCCATTTTTAGGATTGAACATGTTCCCACTGCTGCAGCCGCTCGCCGATCCCCTCTCTCCCTGTGACAGCAGTGCGGGGAGACGTTCCCCGTATAAGCTGTCACTTTTTGAAAAGAGCGCGGTCATGCGGGGCTCTGCCCACATGGCTGCATCATTCATTCACAGAGTTCTGTGAATGAATGAACTATAAGTACCAACAATCCTTTGCGGAAGTCAGTTTGTAGTTCTCAATATACTACCATGGCGCTGTTAAGCGCTCTGGTAGTTCATTGATACTTCCTGTCAGTGTGAAACTGCCTGGTTGTACAATGTATAGGCAGACCTGCATGGCATCAGTGATCTGCTGATCGCTGGTGCATAGCTTTTCAGGCTCCTACAAAAAAATTGTACGGCTTAGTTCACACCTATGCAGTTTGGTTTCTGCAGTGCTTTTTGCGGTGTGTTTTGTATTTTGCACACAGGTTCTTGATGCGTTTTCACTCGGTTTTTGATGCGTTTTGCACTTTTTATGCTTTTTTTTTGCCAAATTTGTTGTTTGGCAGAATAAAAAAAGCAAAACGCAAATCACGGCAAAAACACATATTTTTCTGCAGTTTCCCCATTGAAGTCTAATGAACCAAACACGCACCGTTTTGCGCTGCAAAAATACAGCGACTGAAAAAAAGCATAGGTATAAACGTGTCCCATGGGAAACTATGTTAAATGGACTGTAGTATGTTTATGCAAAAAGCAATAAAAAACGCATAGGTGTGAACCTAGCCTTAATGCACATTTATTTACCCACAAAAAAAAAAGTGTATTTATTTATTTATTTATTTTTTAAAGTGAACTTACCTTTTAAAGTGCTTGTAAAACCTCACATATACATAGTGAATAGCGTCCGTTGATACACAGAGATGAAACAAATCTCCCTACATAAGTTTTACGTGTATACCTGCAGTCTTCTCTTTTCTACACTCTTTGAAAAGTGCAGATCGTGCAAATCTTGTTTCCTCATTCAGCAGTGGGTGTGGAGTCTGGGCACACACTGTGTGAGAGCTGATTGGAGGAAAGGCACACACCCCCTCTACATAGGCAGAGGAATGAAGAAACATCCAGAGCCCTAATCCAGGGCTCAAAATTTCAAGTCTTGAGCCACTAGCCAGGCCTCAAAAGTTACTCGCCACCATTTGCCCAACCTAACCCCTACCCTGCTCCGCCCCTAATTTTGCCGCTAATCACGCCCTCATAAATTATCTCATGAAATTACACTTGTAAATGTTTTATGCAGAATTAAGTTACATAAATAAATATTAACAACAACTTTATCAGTTCCCCTCAGCACAGCCTCACCTGTGCTCATCAATGCAGCCTCACCTGTGCCCCACATTGCAGCCTCACTGTGCCCCACATTGCAGCCTCATTGTGCCCCACATTGCAGCTTCATTGTGCCCACATTGCGGACTCATTGTGCCCCCCACTGAAGTCTCATTGTGTCCCCCATTGAAGACTCCTTGTGTCCCCCATTGAAGACTCCTTGTGTCCCCCATTGAAGACTCATTGTGTCCCCCATTGAAGACTAATCATGCTCCCATTGGCGGCCAGATCATGACAGCAGTGGCGTCACTAGGGTTGGGGTCACCCGGTGCAGACCCCCCATCAGTTCAGATACCCCCACCCAAGTACAGACACCCCCCTCAGCATTACAGACACCCCCCTCAGCATTACAGACACCCCCCTCAGCATTACAGACACCCCCCTAGTGCAGACCCCCCAGCATTACAAGACCCCCCTCAGTACAGATGCCCCCCCTTACATACCTCAGAACAGCGCACACACTGTGTGTCCCTCGAGTGCAGGGTCCTCCTCCGCCTCTGTGGATGTAAACAGAGAGGAGGAGGCAGCTTCGGTCCGCGCCGCTGAGGTACACAGCGGCGTGAGGCACAGCTAATCATGGCAGCGGGCAGTGTTAGAGGTGCTGCTGCCGACGGGTGTTACCCGCCTAGCAACGCCTCTGCATGACAGGATGAAGTGGAGGGCCGCGGATCGCAGAGCGGTATAGCCCAATGTTAGAACTTACATTGAAATCTCCCCCACTCTGCTCGCTCACACAGCCCCGCCTCCTCCTGACCCCGCGCCTGTGTTAGACAACACATCCCAGCATTGGACCCGCATTCTGTCTATTACAGGTGTGGGGTCAGGAGAAGGCGGGGCTGTGTGAGCTAGCAGAGCGGAGGAAATTTCAATGCAAGTTCTCTTCCTCCGTGCTCTCTGCCATCGGGGCGATCGCTGGGAGGACCGCTCCCGATCAACCCCGCCCACCGCGGTGCTCGCCCCCCCCACTCCTAGGCAGCCCAGCTCCTCGCCAGACCTCATTTTCCCCTCGCAAAATGCGAGTAGGCGAGTGGAAAATTTGAGGTCTGCTCTAATCTACCTCTACGCTCCCTCCCTAAAACAAATTTTCAGCTGCTGTTATCTCATGGGTCAGAGAACTTGTCAAAAGTGACTCTGCTGATATCAGAGGAATGAAGCAGCAGAAAGAAATGGCACTTAGAGCTTTGGCGAGAGATAAGTAAACACCACAGAAGAATGTGCCCTGGTCATATTTCATGAATGTGGTTTATAACCACTTTAAGCTTTGAAAATAAGGTAGAATCAGACTGCTTGCCATGCACAGTCTGCTCCAATTTTGATAACACCCCCCCCCCCCCATTGAATTTTACATATGGAATTAGAGAAACACCTAAAAAGTTTTTTTTTTTTAATCTTTATTTAAGGTATGCAGTTTACACAAAGTGGCATAATATCACATACATCGACTTATAACAGTAAATGACAGGCTTTAACAGTAACCCTTAAAAAAAAAATGCTAAGTACATTAATGACATAACAGTCAAGGTTCCAATAAAGTGTCATGGTAATTCAGGAAACTGTGGTCTAAAGACTCCACAACAGATATATCCTGTACGTTAATCTGAACCGCGGTGATGAGAACCACCCCAACTGATTAGAGGGTTAATGTCATTGGATGTATACCATTAAATAGGAACCACAGGGTGTAAGAATGACAACCTGATAGGCAGAACATCCATATCCCTGGTTAACAGGTAATGAGCCACTGCTATCCCGGGGGCCAAAACTGAACATTGTACCTGAGGTAGAGTGTGACTCTTAGGCCCGGATTCGCAGGGGTGGCACCAGTAGAAAACCGCAAACCATGAGAATTTTCTCTTTTTTAGGAAAGGAAAGTGGGCGACACCAGAGGTGTCAATAAGGGAAAAAAAGATAAGAAAGGCTAAAAAGAGGAATAGTACAGAGGAAGTAAGGGGGAGGGGAGGGTAGAAAGTTCTGGCAAGGTCGACGGCCCAAGACCCTCAGATCCCCTTAGAGCGAGTCACTCAAAAGTAGGACTTGTATTCGTCTGAGAATCGGAACAGATTCCAGTGTGTCCAGCGAGTATTCTGTTCCTCCTCTCTATCCCCCAGGGCAGCTGTCAGATGCTCCATCCGCTGTATTTTGCACACCCTGGCAAACCACTGTGACACCACTGGTGGAGACTGTTGCTTCCACACACTTGGTATACATGCCCTGGCTGCATTCAGGAGATGTTTCAGTAAAGATTTGCAATATCGCTTACAAGACATGGGCGTTAGGTTTAGAAGTACTGCTGCCGGGTTATCCTGAAGAGAGACATCGGAAATCTTGTGAATGATCTGTAGAACTTGTCTCCAGAAAAGGGACAGCTCCGGACATTCCCAGAAGATGTGTAGTAAAGTACCGGCTTGGATACCACATCTCCAGCACAGAGGACTATGTCCTGGGAATATTGAAGCTAACACCAATGTGGTCCTATACCAGCGCGTCAGAATCTTGTAGGTGATCTCCTGATACTTGCTACATAAGGACGACTTAAGGGGAGGATACGATCCTTTTGATCCTCAGTGAACGTAATGTTGAGATCTCTCTCCCATTTTTTCAAATATGGGGGGTCATGTTGAGATGTGTGAGCAAGTAAAATGTTGTAAGAATAAGAAAGGGATTTCCGTATGGGTTCACCTCCCAGGCACAGGCCTTCAAAAGACGTAGGCTGTCTAAGGAAACCTCCGGTTTCAGGGAGGGATCGGAGGAAGTGGGAAAGTTGTGAGATCTTCCACCTGCCCAAAATGGAGGAATTAAGGACGGGATATAGACCCGAGGGGTCAACCCACCCAGAGGGGTCAAGAAAAGACGAGACTCTAATCAGGCTCTGGTCTGCTTGGAGCCGGAAGGACCTGTCAGAGATACCTGGTGCGAAGTCCGGGTGCCCAATTATGGGCGTTAACGGGGAGGGAAAGCTACCTAAAAAGTATTTAACACTATTCCTTTCTCAATTTTTAGTACTGTGCTTCAAAGTAAATCGCTCTGATCAAATATAAAGAAATTCTTGCTCTTAGACACATTTCCACCAGATAAATGCTACCCATTTTTTTACCACTGCTCTGGCAGAAGCAAAGGAAATTTCTGGCTTTAATAAAGCTCACGATACTGAATAATCCTCAGAAAACTAGGTGGATTTAATTAACATGTCTAATTTTGCCATCTGTCCTCCCCTACTAATTATGGTTGCAAAGACTTAATTTTTCACAATCATATCAGTTAAGGGCTTGCTACTGTGATGTGCTAAATGAGCAGGGCCAGTGCCGGCCCAAGACATTGTGCTGCCTGGTACCAAGAATGAAATGCTGCCCCCCCCCAAAAGAAAATCACGCCCACCAAATACCCCACATTCATTATTTTATATCATGATAACTAAAGTAGACCTGTCATTGCTCTATACATGTAAAGGAGTATAAAGAGGACCTATCATGGCTCTATACATGTATATAGGAGTATAAAGAGGACCTGTCATGGTTGTTTACATGTATGAAGGAGTATAAAGAGGACCTGTCATCGCTCTATACATGTATATAGGAGTATAAAAGGACCTGTCAGGGCTCTATACATGTATATATGAGTATAAAGAGGACCTGCCATGTCTCTATACATGTATATAGGAGTATAAAAGGACCTGTCAGGGCTCTATACATGTATATAGGAGTATAAAGAGGACCTGCCATGTCTCTATACATGTATATAGGAGTATAAAGAGGACCTGTCATGGCTCTATACATGTATATAGGAGTATAAAGAGGACCTGTCATGGCACTATACATGTATGTAGGAGTATAAAGAGGACCTGTCATGGCTCTATACCAGGGCTCGACAAACCCCAGGTGCCAGGTCGCCATTGCGACTAGAATTAGCGACCTGGCGCCTGGGGCAGCACAGCTGGGGTATCCTGTGTCTCCGTGCCCCCCCCTCCGCGCCGGCCGGTAATTGAGGCCGCGGCTTTGCGGCCTTCTGCAGGCCTATGCTTCCTTCTGTGATCTAGCGCCATCGTGTGGTGGCCGTTGGTATGACAAGACAACAGCAATGCTAATGGAGTTTCCATGTCTATTTTCACTGCCATCTCCTTCCCTCTAATTAGAACCCCCGAACATTATATATATATTTTATTCTAACACCCTAGAGAATAAAATGGCAGTTGTTGCAATACTTTCTGTCACACCGTATTTGCGCAGCGGTCTTACAAGCGCACTTTTTTGGGAAAAAATACACTTTTTTAAATAAAAAAATAAGACAACAGTAAAGTTAGCCCAATTTTTTTTTTTATATTGTGAAAGATAATGTTACGCCGAGTAAATTGATACCCAACATGTCACGCTTCAAAATTGCGTCCGCTCGTGGAATGGTGACTAACTTTTACCCTTTAAAATCTCCATAGGCGACGTTTAAAAAATTCTACAGGTTGCATGTTTTGAGTTACAGAGGAGGTCTAGGGCTAGAATTATTGCTCTCAATCTACCGATCGCGGCGATACCTCACATGTGTGGTTTGAACACCGCTTTCACATGCGGGCGCTACTCACGTATGTGTTCGCTTCTGCGTGCGAGCTCCGCGGGACAGGGCGCACTCCTAACTTTTTTAGCTGGCTTCTAGATTCCAAGCAAATTTGTCAAGCCCTGCTCTATACATGTATGTAGGAGTATAAAGAGGACCTGTCATGGCTCTATACATGTATGTAGGAGTTCAAAAAGAACCTGTGCGTGGCTGGTGGCCGCGATGTCAGCCGGCCACACGCAATCGCTCCAGAGAGCCAGAACGGGGATCTGTCAATGTAAACAGACAGATCCCCATTCTGACAGGGGAGACGAGAGAGATATGCTGTTCCTAGTGATTAGGAACAGAGAACTCTGTCCTCCTCCAGTCAGTCCCATCCCCCCCAGTTAGAAACACCCCCCAGGGAACACATTTAACCCCTTTCCTGCCAGTGACATTTACACAGTAATAAGTGCATTTTTATAGGACAGATCGCTGTATAAATGTTACTGGTCCCAAAAAGTGTCAAGTGTCCAATCTGTCCACCGCAATGTCACAGTCTCGCTAAAAATCGCAGATCACCGCCATTACTAGTAAAAATAATAATAATAATAATAAAAATGGCATAAATCTATCCTCTATTTTGTAGACGCTATAACTTTCGCGCAAACTAATCAATATACAGTACACATTGCGTTTTTTTTACCAAACATATGTAGAAGAATACATATCGTTTCTTTTTTTGGATATTTATTATAGCAAAAAGTAAAAAATGTTTTTTTTTTTCAAAATTGTCGATATTTTTGTTTATAGCACAAAAAATAAAAACAGCAGAAGTGATCAAATACCACCAAAGGAAATCTGTATTTGTGGGGAAAAAAGGACGTAAAAATTTTGTTTAGGTAGAACATCACACGACCGCGCAATTGTCAGTTAAATCAATGCAGTGCCTAATCACAAAAAAATGATTAAAGTGCATTATTTCTATTATTACATTGTTATATAAAATAAAATAGTTCAACTCACCATAATGCAGAATCAGTGGGAGCCCCGAGTGTGTCACTTGCCTTGTCACCTGCCACCAGATGCAGATTGTCACTTGCCATGATGCCACACATTGCAGATTGGCACGGGCACAGCGTGGCTCCCTCTCTGATGGCACGGGCACAGCGTGGCTCCCTCTCTGATGACGCGGGCACAGCGTGGCTCCCTCTCTGATGACGCGGGCACAGCGTGGCTCCCTCTCTGATGACGCGGGCACAGCGCGGCTCCCTCTCTGCTGACGCGGGCACAGCGTGGCTCCCTCTCTGATGATGCGGGCACAGCGTGGCTTCCTCTCTGTTGGTACGGCCACAGCGTGGCTCCCTCTCTGATGACGCGGGCACAGCGTGGCTCCCTCTCTGATGATGCGGGCACAGCGTGGCTCCCTCTCTGATGACGCGGGCACAGCGTGGCTCCCTCTCTGATGACGCGGGCACAGCGTGGCTCCCTCTCTGTTGGTACGGGCACAGCGTGGCTCCCTCTCTGATGACGCGGGCACAGCGTGGCTCCCTCTCTGATGACGCGGGCACAGCGTGGCTCCCTCTCTGATGACGCGGGCACAGCGTGGCTCCCTCTCTGATGACGCGGGCACAGCGTGGCTCCCTCTCTGACGCGGGCACAGCGTGGCTCCCTCTCTGATGGCGCGGGCACAGCGTGGCTCCCTCTCTGATGGCGCGGGCACAGCGTGGCTCCCTCTCTGATGGCGCGGGCACAGCGTGGCTCTCTCTCTGATGACGTGGGCACAGCGTGGCTTCCTCTCTGATTGTAATGGTACAGTGTGGCTCCCTCTCTGGCTTCCCCCAGCACAGTCCTCTATTTTCCCTGTGTCCTGTAGCAATCACTCCATCAGTTTCTTCCTGGGTTCCAGACTCTCTCTCCCAGCAGAGTGCATGCTGGGGGCTGAAGTCTGCTGCTGGCTTTGCACAACAATGGGGCAGTCAATCTTCTGGGACTGCATGTTCCATGATGCTCCACTAGACTCTAGTCTCTTTTGATTGGCCACAGCGCAGCCAATCGGGAGGAAAACAGACTGGGCAAAGAACTAAGCGGCAAACCAGGTGAGAGCCGCTCTCTCTCCACTGCTGACAGGAGAAAGGAGGGGGCGAGCGGGGGAGATATACTGACGTCCCGCAGCTCGCCTCTCTCCCTTATCACTGCTTCCTTCGATATAGCGGGGGAGCGGCCGGCGCTTGACAGATTCATTTTGGCCGGCAGTGCCCGCTCCCTTGGCACGCTGGGGCCCCTTACAGGATTACTAATACTGTCTGTATTCCCCTGATGGCGGCCGGCAATTTGCCGCCCCCCTGAAAGTGCCGCCTGGGACCGAGGTACCATCGGGTCCCATGGTAGGGCCGGCCCTGAGCAGGGCATGCTAGTAGGGGGATGATATCAATGCTGCTGTACTTGTTGCACAGCATTTAGAGATATTGTGCATTTTAATACTGACACAGCTTCACAAAGCAGAAAATCTGTTTGAGAAGAATGAATGCTGAGAAAAAGAGAACCATTGTTTTTTTTTTTTCCTCTTTAAAGGGGGTGGGGGGACGTTAATGTGTGTTTTTATTATATGATGTCTTCTTTTTGACAAGGGCTTCAAGGCCGCATTGCAAGCTATTGCACATCCTTCATGCAGCCTATCAAGAAAGGGACTTAGCTTTCAGTGGGCATACAGACAGTAGTATGCTCTGACTTACGTAACCCATGCCCCGAAGCCTTCGCATAGTTTGCTGCCAAGCTGGAATCTCAAAGCCTAATTGGCAGTAAGATAGCTATGAGTAGAATTCATAGCAATGGCCAAAGCTGTATGTATGCACTGTGAGCATGGATTTTCTGGAGAACAGATTTGTAAAATCCCATCCTCTCCTGTATGTCTCCAGAGAACCCACACACTGGAGAACTACAAAGGATAACAGCCTACAGCATATGTACAATTCTCCAGGCACAGGACTCGAAATGGAAATGGCTCATAAGCTGTATACATAATCCTCTGTCACAGATTTAGACATTGTATGAATGCAAAACAAGGAAAAAAACATAAATGTATAATCAACACAATGTCTGTGTTACACAGCATGATATACATGCAGAAGAAGACAGGGGGGATTCAACACACAACTACTGTGTATCACTGCTTTTTTCATAAGAAACAGCATTGCCAAGAAAAAGATAAATCAATATCCATCTCGTATGCAAAAGCATGCCACAAAACATAAAATATCTTAAGGTGAAGATGGTATAAAAATTTGCATGCATAGCAATAAACCATGTATGTCTATAGCAGGGGTCTCAAACTGGTGGCCCTCCAGCTGTAAGTCATTGCAAGGCTGACAGTTATGCCGCGTACACACGACCGTTTTTCATGACGAGAAAAATGCAATTTTTTTATTTGGTCATTAAAAACAATTGTGTGTGGGCTCCAGAGTATTTTTCACGACGTGAAAAATGGCCATTAAAAATTTGGAACATGCTCTAATTTTTCTCGTCGTTTTTCACGTCGACGTTTTTCTCGTCATGAAAAACGGCCGCGTGTAGGCTTTAACGACATGAAAAAAACGCGCATGCTCAGAAGCAAGTGATGGTAAAAGTAGCGTTCGTAATGGAGATAGCACATTCGTCACGGTGTAACGGACTGAAGAGCACGAGGCTGAAAAGCGTGAATCGTCCTTCACCAAACTTTACTAACACAAGGATCAGCAAAAGCAGCCCAAAGGGTGGCGCCATCCGAATGGAACTTCTTCTTTATAGTGCCGTCGTACACTTTGCGCTTTACTCGAGCATTTTTTTTCATGATCGTGTGTGGGCAAGGCAGGCTTGAGAAGAATCACGTCGAGAAAAACGTTGTTTTTTTCAATGACATTAAAAACGGTCGTGTGTACGTGGCATTACAAGCATGACTCCCACAGGCAGAGGCATCATGGGACTTTAAGTTCTGCAACAGCTTGAGGGCCGCCAGTTTGAGACCCCTGGTCTATAGTAAAAAATGCATACAAAATATACAACTTTATTTAACCACTTCCCGCCCAGTCAATAGTGAATTGACGTCCGGGAAGTGGTTGCAATATCGATACTGGACGTCATATGACGTCCTGCAGGATAATGCCTTGCGCGCGCCCGCGGGGGCGCGCAGCGCGGTGGTCGGGGACGGCATGTGTCCCTCGGACACAGCGCTTCCCCGATCACGGTAAACAGCCAATTTCATTGGCTGTTTACCATGTGATCGGCTGTGTCAAACTCACAGCCGATCACCTGTCAAAACAAACTCGGCGGCGCGCTCCGTGCGCGCCGCCACAGGCTTGCAGAGCGGGGATCGGGGAAGGCGAGTGTCCCTTGGACACAGCGCGTCCCCGATGAGAGTAAACAGCCAATGAATTGGCTGTTTACCACGTGACCGGCTGTGTCCAATCACAGCCGGTCACAAATGTAAACAAACTGCAGGAGTTACTACCTGATCCCTGCTCTCTCCTCACACACCGATCTGTGAGGAGAGAGAAGAGATCAGTAAGTTAGCTCAGTGTAGTTTGTCTACATAAGTTTACAGTGCACAACACGCCCCCCCCCCATAAAGAGGACCTGTCACACAGCCCAGCACATCAATCAGCCCAGCCAATCAGCCCATCTGTCAATCAGCCCATCTGTCAATCAGCCCATCTGTCAATCAATCAGTTCATCTGTCAATCAATCAGCCCATCTGTCAATCAATCAGCCCTACTGTCAATCAATCAGCCCATCTGTCAATCAATCACCCCACCTGTCAATCAATCACCCCATCTGTCAATCAATCAACCCATCTGTCAATCAATCAATCAGCCCATCTGTCAATCAATCAGCCCATCTGTCAATCATCTGTCACAGGCCCACCTCCATCGGTACCGCCATTGGCACCGCCACACAGGCTACCAGTACCGCCATCGGTACCAGTACCACCACCAGTACCGCCACCAGGCCCAGCATCTATACTGCCACACAGGCCCGCTACCAGTATCACCACTAGTGCCGCCATCGGTACCACCACCAGTACCACCACCCGTACCACCGTCGGTAGTGCCACCACCACCTGTACCACCACCTGTACCGCCATCGGTACCATCACCACCCGTACCGCCATTGGTACCACCACCACCTGTACCGCCATCGGTACCACCACCACCTGTACCGCCATCGGTACCACCACCACCCATACCGCCATCGCTACCACCACCACCCGTACCGCCACCTGTACCGCCATCGGTACCGCCGCCACCACCACCACCCGTACCGCCATCGGTACCACCACCACCACCTGTACCGCCATTGGTACCACCACCACCCATACCGCCATCGGTACCACCACACAGGCCCACCACTAATACCTCCATCGGTACTACCACACAGACCGCCACCACTACCACCAGCAGTACCATTACACAGGCCCACCAATAAGCACTGCCATAATGTCCCAAAGGGTTTACACACCTGAGGAGGCATATGCCATTCTTGCCATGTCGGATGATGAGAGCAGCGGGGAGCTCCCATTATCCGATTCTGGTTCGGAATACGAGCCAGTGGAGGATAGTGGCTCAGAGTCCGAGTCCCCGGAGGAAACCGTCCCTCCCAAAAGAATGCGATCGGCACCAAGATCAGCACCAAGATCAGCACCAAGATCAGGAGAACTGCCCACCACCAGCAGCGCCATACCCCAGGAAGAGGAGCCCAGTACAAGCAATGGAAATGCACGCCCAACCCGAAGAATCCAGCCCCAATCCTACCTTCTCGATGCCCTGGCAAACCCCTTATGGTTGCCTGCCAACTCAGGATCCGCTATCATCCCCCCTTTCACCGCACAGCCAGGTGTGCAGCCCGACACTACAAATTTTTCTAAATTTGATTATTTTTGTTTATTTTTCCCACAAGATTTGCTGCAGAATATAGTGGATCAAACGAATCTGTATGCATCCCAATTTATTGATGCCAACCCCGATTCTTCCTACGCCCGCATGTTCCAGTGGCGGCGTCTAACATTGGAGGAATTTAAATTATTTTTGGGCCTTATGTTCAATATGGGGCTTACAAAAAAGAACGAAGTCCATTCATATTGGTCCAAACGCCCCATCCAACACATGCCCATATATTCCGCTGTCATGTCCAGGAAAAGATACAACATGATTATGCGCTTTCTCCACTTCAATGACAATTCACAGTGCCCTCCCCGAGATCATCCCAACTACGACAAATTGTACAAGATACGCCCCCTAATCAATGCCTTTTCCCAGCGATTTGAAGAAGTTTTCATCCCAGACCAAAAAATTTGTGTGGACGAGTCCCTCGTACATTTCACCGGCCGACTGCAGTTCAAGCAGTACATACCAAGCAAGAGAGCCAGGTATGGGTTAAAATTAAATAAATTATGTGATCGAGCCACTGGATACGTCTGCAAATTCAGGATCTACGAAGGCAAAGACTCCCAGCTCCAGCCCCGTGATTGCCCCACATATATTGGAACCAGTGGGAAAATTGTCTGGGAGTTGGCATACCCCCTGTTCGGAAAAGGTTACCATTTATATGTTGATAATTATTATACCAGCCTGCCCCTTTTTCGCCACCTTTACAGTAAACAAACCCCGGCCTGCGGTACCTTCAAAAAAAAACCGGAAGGGATTCCCACAAAATTTATTGACAAAAAAATTGCGAACTGGAGAATCGGCATCCATGAGGAACGAGGAGGTGTTGGCCATGAAGTGGAGGGACAAGAAAGATGTCCACATCCTCTCTACGATCCACAATGACACCATGGTGGAGATCCCAAGAAGACGCGGCTCCATTGTAAAGCCTGAATGTGTCCACGACTACAATTTGTACATGGGGGGGGTGGATTTAAACGACCAGATGCTACAGCCCTACTTATCAACCAGAAAGTCCCATTATTGGCACAAAAAAGTTGCGTTTCACCTGTTTCACATGGCCCTTTTTAATTCGTTTGTCTGCTACCAAAAAGCAACTCAAAATCACCGACTCCACTACCTCCAATATATCGAAGATATCATCGATGCCCTCATTTACCAACAAGATCCCGCCCCAGGAAGCATTCGCTCTGATAGTGTGAGTCGGCTTCACGAGCGACACTATCCCTTTAGCATCCCCCCCACAGAATCTGGAAGAAGACGCCAAAAGAAATGCCGTGTATGCAGCAGAGGAGGAGTAAGAAGAGACACCAGCTATTATTGTCCCCGATTGTCCCTCCCAACCTGGCCTGTGCATCGGAAATTGCTTCAAAAATTATCATACATCCATTAGTTCCCCTTATTATTAACAGACTGCCATTTCCCTATTTGCCTGCTACCATGTTACTAACTACCTTCCATGTTAATTAACTGACCCTGGCCTGTTTACCGACGATGCCTCTGCCTGCCGATTTAAACCACGTTTCTGACTTCCACGTGTACCGACCTTGGCCTGTTAATCGACCATGTTTTTGCCTGCCACTTGGACTGATCTTTTGGCCATCTACTTTTAGTACACAGGGGTCTCACATATGTGAGGGGCTTCAGAATAGCGTTCTGAGTAGAGAAAACCAGTTTTTCGTTTTCTGTGCTCCAAGAACAGGGTCTGGTTGTCCGGAGGCTTCAAAGCGATTTGGGTGGGAGAAGCCTCTACCCCTGTCCCCCTGGCCCTAAGCTTGATGGTCCTTCCTGCTGCCTGGACCAATAATTTGGCTGTGCTGACCATATTACTGCCTGTAATGACCCATGACATTATGGACCATGTTTCTTCCTGCTGCTTGGACCAATACTTTGGCTGTGTTGACCATATATCTGCCTGCTGCCTCTACTGACTTTGGACAGCATTTCTGCCGGGACACCTCTGCCTGCTACCTGGACCTGTGCTTTGGCTGTGCTCTGGCTGTGCTGACAGTATCTCTGCCTGTGCGAACTATGGACAGTATTCCTGCCTGCTGCCTGGATGATTGCTTTTGCTGTCGCTGACCTCATCCCTGCCTGCTGCCTGGACCAATGCTCTCCTCTGTGGACCACTGCACTTCTAAAACCACAGGTAATCTTTTGTTATTTGGTATGTACCTGCTATGTGTTAGATATATGAAGGGCCTTCAAAAATGTGATCGGTAGTCAGAAAATGATATGTGCAATTAATGCTGCTAGAATGCCTGGAGGTGCTACTTGGATGTTGGGCCTCTGTATGTGGCCAGGCTGTGTAAAAGTCTCAAACATGTGGTATCGCCATACTCAGGAGGAGTAGCAGAATGCATTTTGGGGTGTAATTTTTGCTATGTACATATTATGTGTTAGAAATATCTTATAAATTGACAACTTTGTGTAAAAAAAATGCATTTTAATTTTTTCTCCACATTTTCCAAAACCTTCTGGAAAAAAATGAACTGTTCAAAAGACTCATAATGCCTCATAGATTATACGTTGGGGTGTGTGCTTTCAAAAATGGGGTCATTTTGTGGAAAATTCTATTGTCCTGGTGCTCCAGGGCCTTCAAAATTGTAATAGGTGGTTGAGAAAGGATATGTGCGATTTATGCTTGTAGAACGCCTGAAAGTGCTACTTCAATGTTGGGCCTCTGTATATGGCCAGGCTGTGTAAAAGTCTCACACATGTGGTATCGCTATACTCAGGAGGAGTAGAAGAATGCATTTTGGGGTGTTATTTTTGCTATGTATATGCTATGCGTTAGAAATATCTTATAAATGGACAACTTTGTGTAAAAAAAATGCATTTTCATTTTTTCTCCACATTTTCCAAAACCTTCTGGAAAAAAATGAACCGTTCAAAACACTCATAATGCTTCATAGATTATACGTTGGGGTGTGTGCTTTCCAAAATGGGGTCATTTTGTGGAAAATCCCATTGTCCTGGTGCTCCAGGGCCTTCAAAAGTGTAATAGGTGGTTGAGAAAGGATATGTGCGATTTATGCTTGTAGAACGCCTGAAAGTGCTACTTCAATGTTGGGCCTCTGTATATGGCCAGGCTGTGTAAAAGTCTCACACATGTGGTATCGCTATACTCAGGAGGAGTAGCAGAATGCATTTTGGGGTGTCATTTTTGCTATGTATATGCTATGTGTTAGAAATATCTTATAAATGGACAACTTTGTGTAAAAAAAATGCATTTTCATTTTTTCTCCACATTTTCCAAAACCTTCTGGAAAAAAATGAACCGTTCAAAAGACTCATAATGCTTCATAGATTATACGTTGGGGTGTGTGCTTTCCAAAATGGGGTCATTTTGTGGAAAATTCCATTGTCCTGGTGCTCCAGGGCCTTCAAAAGTGTAATAGGTGGTTGAGAAAGGATATGTGCGATTTATGCTTGTAGAACGCCTGAAAGTGTTACTTCAATGTTGGGCCTCTGTATGTGGCCAGGCTGTGTAAAAGTCTCACACATGTGGTATCGCTACACTCAGGAGGAGTAGCAGAATGTATTTTGGGGTGTAGTTGCAATTATGCATATGCTGTGTGAGAGAAAAAAACTGTTAATATGACCAGTTTGTGTAAAAAAAAAAAATTAAATTTTCCCAAGAATTGTGGGAAAAAAATACAACTTCAAAAAACTCACCACACCTCTTAGTAAATACCTTGGACTGTCTACTTTCCAAAAAGGGTTAATTTTGGGGTATTTGTACTTTCCTCGCTTGTTAGTGTCTCAAGAAATGAGATATCCCTTCAGTACATCAGGCGTGATCAGATGTGATAAATTTTCAGTGATTGCCACCATAGTTTGTAGACTCTATAACTTTCACAAAGACCAAATAATATACACTAATTTGGGTTCATTTTACCAAAGATATGTAGCAGTATACATTTTGGCACAAATTTATGAAGAAAAATTACTTATTTGCAAAATTTTACAATAGAAACTAAAAAAAAGTTTTTTTTTTTTTTTTAAATTGCTGTTTTTTTGCTTATATCGCAAAAAATAAAAAACCCAGTGGCGATTAAATACCACCAAAAGGAAGCTCTATTTGTGAGAAGAAAATGATAAAAATTTTGTTTGGATACAGTGTAGCATGACTAAGTAATTGCCATTCAAAGTGTGAGAGTACTGAAAGCTGAAAATTGGTCTGGGCGGGAAGGTGCATAAGTGCATGGTATTGAAGTGGTTAAAGGAAATATCGTTAAAAAATATTGTATTTTGGTACCTATATGTGGCTAATACCTTTTAAGAAAATATTTAGTATATGATTTTTTTTTCACATGCCTTTATTTATGTTCTTCTCCACATTTACATGCAAGCCACACTGTCCAACAAAAGTGACAGTTATAAGGGTTGGGCCAAAGTATATAGGACTGACAGGGGTGCTTATAATGGTCGGCTTTCATTCATTTGGTTTCTTTTTAAAAGAACACATTTTTTTTTAGCTGGAATTAGGCATTTTTTGTTTGTCCAGTTAAAGTTAAAGCCAATCTAAAGCCTCGTACACACGATCGGACTTCCATTGTGGATTTTTGTCCGAAGGGTGTTGTCCATAAATATTGTTCTGCATACAGACGGCAGAACATTTTCAGCCAACATTCACCAAACTACGTGGTTTTTCAGCTCTTTACCGCAACCCTTTGGGCAACTTCTGCTATTGTTGTCTGATGGTTAGCATTGGTTTGGAGCATGCATGTTTGTACTTTGGATTTTAGTCCGACGGATTTGTGTACACCCGATCGGATAATCCGACGGAACACATTTCTTGTTGGACAATTTGAGAGCATGCACACCCAACATTTGTTGTCGGAAATTCTGACAACAATTGTCAGATAGTGTATACAGATGGTCGGATTATCCGACAAAACACGTCTGTTGAACAATTGTTGTCGGAATATCCGATTGTGTTTACAGGCCTTAAGACTACCCTGTCCACAGGGTGATAATAATGCTGTGCGTTTTTACTGCAGGACTAACAGCTGTGTCATCCTGGAAATGGAAATAGATTGGATCAACAGGTAATAAAGCTATGGCACAGGTAAGACTCTAGTGCTAGTGGCAGATTTCATTATGTGTGTTATTTTTCATTTTGTCCGTATAGTTCCACTTTAACCACCTCCAGTCCGGGCCTTTTCTGGCACTTTTTGTTCACATGTAACAATCAGTGGGGTTGACTTACTAAAAATGAAGAGTGCAAAATCTGGTGAACCTGCGCAGGATAGATATTCATCTTCTAACTTCAGCTTGTTCAATGAGGCTTTGACAAAAAAAAAAAAAAAAATGGGAAGCTGATTGGTTTCTATGCAGAGCTGCACCAGATTTTGCACTCTCCAGTTTTAGTAAATCAAACCCAATATTTTTTGCTAGGAAATTACTTAAAACCCCCAAACTATATTGTTTTTAAAGCAGAGGCTCTAGAGAATAAATTGGTGGGTTTTGCAATTTTGGTGGACTAAAAGCACCTAATGGCTTCTATCTAGGGATGAGCTTCGAGTTCGAGTCGAACTCATGTTCGACTCGAACATTGCCTGTTCGCCCGTTCGCCGAACAGCGAACAAATTGGGGTGTTCGCGGCAAATTCGAAAAATCTATGGGAGAAATCTAAAGTGCTAATTATAAAGGCTTATATGCAAGTTATTGTCCTAAAAAGTGTTTGGGGACCGGGGTCCTGCCCCAGGGGACATGTATCAATGCAAAAAGAAGTTTTAAAAACGGCCGTTTTTTCGGGAGCAGTGATTTTAATAATGCTTAAAATGAAAAAATAAAAGTGAAATATTCCTTTAAATTTCATACCTGGGGGGTGTGTATGATATGCATGTAAAGTGGCGCATGTTTCCCGTGCTTAGAACTGTCCCTGCAAAAAATGTCATTTTTGAAAGAAAAAAATGCATTTAAAACTGACTCGCGGCTATTAATGAATTGTCGGCTCCCGGCAATACAAACAAAAGTCATTGATAAAAAAAAAAAAAAAAAGCGTGGGGGTTCCCCAGAATTCAATTACCAGGCCCTTCAGGTCTGGAATGGATATTAAGGGGAACCCCGCCGCAAATTAAAAACAAAATTGACGTGGGGTTCCCCCAAATATCCATTCCAGGCCCTTCAGATCTGGCATGGATTTTAAGGGGAACTCCACCCAAAATTTTAAAAAAAAATGGCGTGGAGTCCCCCTAAAAATCCACACCAGACCCCTTATCCGAGCACGCAACCTGGCCGGCCGCAGGGGAAAAGGGGGGGACGAGAGAGCGGCCCCCCTCCCTCCTGAACCGTACCAAGCCACATGCCCTCAACATGGGGAGGATGTCCCCATGTTGATGGGGACAAGGGCCTCATCCCCACAACCCTTGCCCGGTGGTTGTGGGGGTCTGCGGGCGGGGGGCTTATCGGAATCTGGAAGACCCCTTTAACAAAGGGGACCCCCAGATCCCGGCCCCCCCCTATGTGAATTGGTAAGGGGTACTTTGTACCCCTACCATTTCACGAAGAAAGCGTAAAAAAATGTTTAAAAAAACACACAAACAACTTGAAAAAGTCCTTTATTTAAAAAAAAACATTCCAGCGGTGAAATCCAGTGTCCCGCGGCGATCCCGATGTCCAGCGCTGACGTAGGCGGGTCCGACATACCGAGGGGGCGGACCTGATGGGGAACTGCTCTCACTTTGGTAATACATGTATAGACCCGCCCCTTCTCATGTTCCGCATCTGGTCCGCTGAGCGGACCTGATGGGGAACTTTAGAAGGGGCGGGTCTATACATTTAAAATACTGAGAGGGAGTTCCCCATCAGGTCCGCTCAGGCACAACCAATGAAGGACAGCGCTGGACATCGGGATCGCCGCGGGACACTGGATTTCACCGCTGGAATGTTTTTTGTTTTTTTTTTTAAATAAAGGACTTTTTCAAGGTGTTTGTGTGTTTTTTAAACATTTTTTTACGCTTTCTTCGTGAAATGGTAGGGGTACAATGTACCCCTTACCAATTCACATGGGGGGGGCGGGATCTGGGGGTCCCCTTTGTTAAAGGGGTCTTCCAGATTCCGATAAGCCCCCCGCCCGCAGACCCCCACAACCACCGGGCAAGGGTTGTGGGGATGAGGCCCTTGTCCCCATCAACATGGGGACATCCTCTCCATGTTGAGGGCATGTGGCTTGGTACGGTTCAGGAGGGAGGGGGGGCCGCTCTCTCGTCCCCCCCTTTTCCCCTGCGGCCGGCCAGGTTGCGTGCTCGGATAAGGGGTCTGGTATGGATTTTTAGGGGGACTCCACGCCATTTTTTTTTTAAATTTGGGGTGGAGTTCCCCTTAAAATCCATGCCAGATCTGAAGGGCCTGGAATGGATATTTGGGGGAACCCCACGTCAATTTTTTTTTAAATTTTCGGCGGGGTTCCCCTTAATATCCATTCCAGACCTGAAGGGCCTGGTAATTGAATTCTGGGGAACCCCCACGCTTTTTTTTTTTTTTTTATCAATGACTTTTGTATGTATTGCCGGGAGCCGACAATTCATTAATAGCCGCGAGTCAGTTTTAAATGCATTTTTTTCTTTCAAAAATGACATTTTTTGCAGGGACAGTTCTAAGCACGGGAAACATGCGCCACTTTACATGCATATCATACACACCCCCCAGGTACGAAATTTAAAGGAATATTTCACTTTTATTTTTTCATTTTAAGCATTATTAAAATCACTGCTCCCGAAAAAACGGCCGTTTTTAAAACTTCTTTTTGCATTGATACATGTCCCCTGGGGCAGGACCCAGGTCCCCAAACACTTTTTAGGACAATAACTTGCATATTAGCCTTTAGAATTAACACTTTAGATTTCGAACGTTCGAGTCCATTGTATTTAATAGGGTTCTAAAGTTTACACGAACATTTTGTCTGTTCGCAGGTTCTGGTGCGAACCGAACAGGGGGGTGTTCGGCTCATCCCTGCTTCTATCACATGGGGTTTCCATACTCAAGTACTCCCGGACATAAGTCCTGACTCTTATGACACTTTCTTGGAGAGTCATCTGACCACAATGTGTGGTCCTGCTGCATTCTCAATGAAAATAAAATGTAGATAAAAAAAAACGGCATGAAGAGTGGAACCCCCATGTAATGGGCAAGACAGGTGTAAGTGCAGAGATCTCACACCAGAGTCCCAAATTCACATTTAGCTTTTCCAGTCATTGGCATCCGCTAAAATGAAAATTTCAGTCCTGGATGGACTGACCCTTTTGGGTTTGCAACAGGGAGTAGAGAGAAGAAATTAACCAAAAACAGATAAACACATCCAACTGAAAAAGAATACTGTATATACTCAAGTATAAGCCGACACGAGTATAAGCCGAGGTACCTAATTTTACCACAAAAAAATGGGAAAACGTACTGACTCGAGTATAAGCCGAGGGTGAGAATGCAACAGCTACTGTAAGTGGAAGAGGGTCAACAATGCCCATTTGCATGCCTCACTGTGCCCATTGCAACCTCACTGTGCCAATTGTCACTGTGCCCAACCTCACTCTGCCCATTGCCACCTCACTGTGCCCATCCTTACTGTGCCAATCCTCACTGTGCCCATCGTCACTGTGCCCATCGTCACTGTGCCCGTTGTCAGTGTACCTGAAATTGAGAGGCTGCGGGTGTCCGTTCATTGTTTAAAACTTGCGGGCTCCTCCTGGTCCCTTCTGTGATAGGCGTTTCTCAGCAGACACAGTTCCGCCTATCACGAACGTTCTCTCATCCTCGGACTCAGTTTCCCAGCAGACACTGTGTTCAATGTTCCGCCAATCACGGACGTCCTCTTGTCCGAGGATGAAAAGGCGTCCGTGATTGGCGGAACACTGAACACAGTGTCTGCTGGGATGGATGAGGATGAGAGAATGTTCGGGATAGGCGTTTCTCAGCAGACACAGTTCCGCCTATCACGGAAGGGACCAGGAGGAGACCGCAAGTTTTAAACGATGGACGCCCACAGCCTCTCAATATTTTCAGGTACACTGACTCGAGTATAAGCCGAGGGGGGGACTTTCAGCCCAAAAAAAAGGGCTGAAAATCTTGGCTTATACTCGAGTATATACGGTAATTGCTGTAACTGAGCAGTAGGAATACTGAAGTGTCACATGAGATATGTATTACAGTAACACCCGTAAATATTAACCTCTCCGTGATGCATAGTAAATCCCTGTATATAAACATTGCATGAAATCGTTAAAGCGGAGGTGCAGCCAGTTTAGAAAAAAAAAAAGTCAGCAGCTACTAACAGTGTAAGCTGCTGACTTTTAATAAGGACACTTACCTGTCCTACTCGCCCACAATGTCGGTCCCGCCACGGCGATCGATCGCTGCTGGCAGGTACCGGCTCCTCCATCCTGACTAAGGGAAACAGGCAGTGAAGCCTTACGGTTTCACTGCTTGTTTCCTACTGCGCATGCGCCACTCGCACGGCGCTTTGTGAATGGGCGGCTTGCCTTCTGGGATACACACAGTTCCCAGAAGGCAGCGCGCCCCATTCACAAGAAGAGGAAACGGAAGTTCTCAATCCAAGGACAAGGAAGAGGCACAGCAGAAGGCAGATTAGGGGACTTCCGCATAGCAACAAACATTTCGGGTGAGTATAATTTTTTTTTTTTCTATTAATTTTTTTCTTTTTTTTTTGGATTTTTAAAGCAATTTTTTTTTCTGGGTGGACCTCCACTTTACTATCACTTCTCAGCCACTGGCTGGTTATTATGCAAGGGCTAATTTCCCTCACGCTCGGATCACAAACAAGCACACTATGCAAACATGTTTCCGGAGGATATCCAGGCAAATTAGGAATTACCAAAACAAAGTCAGTAGTAAAGCTTTCCTTAACACCGTCACTGCCAGGTAGAACATCCTATGTAGTATAAATAAAGACAGACACTTTCTTATTACAAACATGAAACATATAACGTTCACACTAAGAGCCCATTCACACAGGGGCGGCACGACTTGTCCCGCGACTCTGCCAGGCGATCTGAAGACGACTTCAAAGGTGACTTGCAAAATGGCTTCTGTATTGAAGTCAATGGAAGTCGCCCTGAAGTCGTCTTTAAGTAGTACAGGAACCTTTTTCTAAGTCGGAGTGACTTGAGTCGCTCCTATTAGAACGGTTCCATTGTACAGAATGGGACGCGACTTGTGAGGCGGCTGAGTCGCCTGACGAGTCGCCCCTGTGTGAATGGGGGATTACAAGCTCATCAAGGATTTGCATTTTATTTCACCTGTAAGTTGAATCTCTTTAAAAGGAATTGTATAGTCGTTTACTTTTTTTTTTTTTTTTCAGCTAAATTTGTGAAATATCAACTTGACATGAATAATATTTTTTAAAGTAGAAAAAAAAAAGGCAAAACTTTTTTTTTTTTTTTCATTTTGGATTGAATGAAGTCTTCTCCCATAGCCAAAACAGGTAGTGAGAGGAAATTCCTTAAAAGTCAACAGAACTAGTGTCCACATTGGAAGGTTTATCCTCTATTCCAGTGGTCATCAACCCTGTCCTCAGGTCCCACTAAGGCTGGATTCACACGTATGCATTTTTAGTGCTTTTTGCATTTTGCAAACTTGCACTACAGAACGTGTTCCATAGGAAACCATGGTAAATGGACTGGATAGTGCAAATCTGCAAAAAGCAATGAAAATGCATAGGTGTGAATCCAGCCTTTACAGGCCAGGTTTGCAAGATAACTGAAATACATCACAGGTGATATAATTTGCTGCTCAGTGATTGCAGTATTCTAGTCTGCATCTCCCCAAGCTAAAGCCCCGTACACACGGTCAGACTTTTGGCCAACAAACTTCATTTTGAGCAAGTTGGACCAACAATCCAACCGTGTGTACGCTCCATCGGACAAACTTTTTTTGCATTTTTCTTGTTTTCATCGCACAAAAGTTGGGTCTGCAAACGGACAAACTTTTGGCCAACAAAAGTCAGATGGAGCAAAGTCCGACCGTGTGTACAGGAATCCATCGGACTTTTGTCCGATGGACTAAACAACTAATGTTAAAATCAACCAGCAATAGCAGAAGTTGACCAAAGGGTGGCGGTAAAGAGCAGAAAAGAGCAGAAAAACCACGTGATGTTGCCAAAAGTTTTGGGAAAGTTTGCAGAAAAGTCAGAGCGTGTGTATGCTATGGGTGTTCCCGACCAACTCCGTTCGGACAAAAAACCACGGAAAAGTCTGATGGAAGTCCGACCGTGTGTACGAGGCTTAATACATAAACTCTGGCCTGTTAGTGGGCCCTGAGGACAGGGTTGATGACCACTGCTCTATTCCTGTTCTGTTGACAACCCAAAGTTTGGGATTTTCATTTAGATTAATTTCCGTGATACAAGTAAACAAGACAAATAAAGAGTGAATTTCCCCAACAAGGATAGAAATAGCAATAAAAACCTGACAGGTGTTCTAACCCCTCTCCACTCTCTCCAAAACGAAATAAAAGTTTTTCCATTAGTTTTACTTTAATATGCTGTAATTATTGAAAACCTTGTTTCTATGTATGAAGTACACATACATAGAGCAGCCATATTTGTTCATTTTATATATACAGACTCTGCTTCAGCTTTGCTGTGCTACACAATTGTGCTTATCTGCTTATCTATACTATTTCATAGTATTATTCATACTAAGTAGAATTTTGCTTAGCTCCAACTAATCTAAAAAAAAAATACTCACCCCCCCCCCCCCCTCCTAATACCTATGCTTCCTAACCTGTGTAAGAAAGATGCATATAATTACCTATTTTCAGCCCGTTCTGATCAAATCATGCAATCTTGTTCCCCTGGTCAGTCAGTGGCAGCTGAAGAGGAGAGGAGGAAGCTCCAACAACGGATGGGCCATTGATGCCTATGGGTGATGTCACACTCCAGGCCGTACCAGCCCTGCCAAGGGAGATCTTGTAATTGGACCAGAATGGCATGGAAGGTAAGTATACGCATCTCTCTCACATAGGTTAGCAACCAGTTGAAAGCATGGCATACCCTGTGTGGCTAAAATGCTAGCTCAGCTGTTTTTTAGAGAAAGACTGAAATAGCACTAAGCCATTAAAGCTTCCCCTAGTGGCTAACCTGCCAGTGTCTATACTTGAAGTGGTCCTGACCTATTTTGCTGCTGGGAGAAAGGGGTGTTGTCAGGGAGCAGCATCCTTTGGGGGTTCCCTCTTCTATCTAGACATGGACCCACAGATTAAACTAGTCCAAATTCCCAGAAATGCCTGCTACCGTGCACTGGGGATCAGCATATTTCCCCTTTGGCCATGCCCCATGCTCCCCAATCTTGGTTACTGCCACTGGTTCTCAGTAGCATTATTTGCCTGGTCCTGATCCAATTGTTCTTTATATATAGTACATATGTGGCTCGCTCCCTCTTGTTAAGGGGAATTAAGTTTTTTTTTTTTTGTACATTTACAAATTTGAAACTATGTAAAAGTTTTGTGCCCCTGGTCTAGTTGTACTGGCCCAGTAATTCTTTAGTTTGTAACACTTGAAAACAAAATAAAAATTATTTCTAAAAATAAAAGGGACCTGAATGGAAAAAGAGAAAGTTTTCTATGTTATAAGGAACATCTATTGTGCTGAAGCAGTATACTAAAAGTGTACATTTTGGGCATAATTGCACCTGAAAAAACAGAATTGCACTTTTTTATGTGAGAATGCCTAAGCTACTACGACTACTGGTCTGCCCACTGTTCCCTTTGTGGGAGCCTCTGACACTCAATACCAGAAAGTCTTTACCAAGTTGACCACCTCTACAGACTCACTGAATGAGATTTACTAAACCTAATGCAATTAGAATCTGGTGCAGCTGTGCATGATAGCCAATCAGCGTCTAACCTGACCTTGTTCAATTAAGCGTTTACAATAAAACCTGAAGGCTGGTTTGTTTCTATACACAGCTGCACCAGATTTTGCACTCTCCAGTTTTAGTAAATAACCCTGGGGGTGATTTACTAAACCTAATGCACTCAGAATCTGGTGCAGCTGTGCATGGTAGCCAATCATCTTCTAACTAAAGCTTAATTAATTAAGCGTTGACAATAGAACCTGGAAGTTAATTGGTTTCTATGCACAGCTGCATCAGATTTTGCACTCTCCAGTTTTAGTAAATAACCCTGGGGGTGATTTACTAAACCTAATGCATTCAGAATCTGGTGCAGCTGTGCATGGTAGCCAATCATCTTCTAACTAAAGCTTAATTAATTAAGCGTTGACAATAGAACCTGGAAGTTAATTGGTTTCTATGCACAGCTGCATCAGATTTTGCACTCTCCAGTTTTAGTAAATAGACATGTGCAATTCGTTTAGTTACGAATTCGTTATTCGTCAAAATTCGTTATATTCGTTAATTCGTAAACATACGAATGAACGAACGGTTTACTAAAATTACCAACGAAAAATGAATTATCAAGAAGAAAGAATATGGAAAACAACGAAAATACGAAATTATTCAATTGGAAACAGCGAAAATTTGAAAGAGTGAAAAAACTAAAACATAGAAACAACAAAAATACCGAACAAAGATTCAAAATAACGAAAATCAAAATGAACGAAAACTTGAAAGTACGAATATTCGGAAAACGGAAATCAAAACATCGAAAATACTGTACAAAGATTCAAAATACCGAAAATCAAAATGAACGAAAAAAAACAACAACTAAATTACGAATATTCGGAAAACGGAAATCAAAACAACGAATTCGTTAGTTCTGAAATATTTCTGGACGTTGGCCAATAAGCTTGTCCCTTCCCCTGAAGAGGTTGTCCCTTCCCCCAATGAGCTTGTTTCTTATTCCCTTGTGTGTTTTTCTGTGTTAGACTGCAGTGCATTCCATCCAGAGTCCAGATAGGGTGTGGTTGGGTAGGTGGCACTGTTTTGGTGGACTTGTGAGAGAGAAATTCTTTGTTTCTTAAGCCTCGTACACACGGTCGGACTTCCATCGGACTTTTCCGTGGATTTTTGTCCGAACGGAGTTGGCCGGGCACACCCATAGCATACACACCACAGGACTTTTCTGCAAACTTTCCCAAAACTTTTTGCAACATCACATGGTTTTTCTGCTCTTTTCTGCTCTTTACCGCCACCCTTTGGTCAACTTCTGCTATTGTTGGTTGATTTTAACATTAGTTGTTTTGTCCATCGGACTAAAGTCTATGAGTAAGCATCTCACGATGTGAAACGCGTTAGCCTACTTCTGTGTTTATTTTTGAGTGCCTTTGCTGTATTTGTGGATTTTATCAATAAACCAGCATCCTTTGCAGAGTGCGGCCATCCAGAATATTTTTCCTTCCTCACCTAATTTTGTGCAGAGCCAGCACCTGTGTGTACTTGGAGTGGGGCGGAAGCATTACATGGATTCAGAGGCTTAGAGCGGTGATCTTTTTTCATTAGTTGTTTTGTCCATCGGACAAAAGTCCTATGGTTTTCTGTACACACGGTAGGACTTTGCTCCATCGGACTTTTGTTGGGCAAAAGTTTGTCCGTTTGCAGACCCAACTTTTGTCCGATGAAAACAAAGCCAAACAAAAAAAAGTTTGTCCGATGGAGCGTACACACGGTCGGATTGTTGGTCCAACTTGCTTAAAATGAAGTTTGTTGGGCAAAAGTCCGACCGTGTGTACGAGGCTTTAAGCATACTCTGTCTAGTTTCTACATTGCGAATTATGCCCCGAGTACGAATCTACGAAAACAATGATACGAAAGTACGAATAAATGAGCCGGTCAATCTCACGAAAGTACGAATTACAAAATTACAACAAGTAGTGTTTTGAATAAACGGAAAATGTATTCTAACAAAAGTACGAATGTAATTAAATCTACAAAAGTACAATTTTCTAATCAACGGAAATTAGACACGGAAATACGAATCATTGCAAATCCACGAAAATATACGGTAGTTCTTACGAAAATACGAACGGAAAAACGAATCAACGGAAAAATAATCCTTACGAAAATACGAAAGAGTCCGAATACAATAACTCACGTCTTAGGAAATTACGAATCGTTACGAATCAACGGAAACTAACAGAAACGAAACCAAACTAAACAAATTTTTATGTTGTGCACATGTCTATTAGTAAATAACCCCCACTGTGAAGAACAAGGCTTAGAAAGTTAGTAATAATGAAAAGATCTTCTGCAGGGGGACAACAGGCAATATTGGTGACTAATCCTTTGCCCTCTGCCTGGTTTTGTGTGCACAGCTTCCACAATTCAGTTCTTCTTTAATACAGTAACAAAATAATGGAAGAGTAAGTAGGTAACAAACCAAAAGTCTTGTTAACATTTCCATTAGGAAATAAACATAGTAACATTGGCTAAAACATTTTCTCACTGAAAACACACTGGTCTTTATGTCACATATGTTATGAGACTGGTCCTGCAGAGCTGGACTTACTAGGACCTATAAGATGGTAATGCTGTTAATTAATGGTGCTATGAGGCTAGAATAAGGCTAGAATATATGAATACAAGACTATGACTACAGGGATAAAAGAAAAAAATATATAACAATGATAACAAAAATTTTACAGCTACAGAGAGCTGGACCATGATGAGACTTTGTCTATAGAGGTTTGAACTATGACCATAGTAAAGGCCACGGTCTGACTTTTTGCCAACAAACTTCAAAATGAACAAGTTTTCCCAAAAATCTGACCGTGTGTACGCTCCAGCGGACAAACTTTTTTGGTTTTCATCGGACAAAAGTTCGCTCTGCAAACGGAAAACTTTTCGGCAACAATAGTCTGATGGTGCAAAGTCCGACCGTGTGTACAGAAATCCATCGGACTTTTGTCCGAAGTACAAATACGCATGCCAGGAACCAATGTTAAAATCAACCAACAATAGCAGAAGTTGACCAAAGGGTGGCGGTAAAGAGCAGAAAAGAGCAGAAAAACCACGTGATGTTGGGAAAGTTTGCAGAAAAGTCCTGCCGTGTGTATGCTATGGGTGTGCCCGGCCAACTCCCTTCGGACAAAAATCCACGGAAAAGTTTGTTTGAAGTCCGACCGTGTGTACGAGGCTTTAGATAGTTATAAAAGAAACTAGAATTACAGAGAGCTGCACTGACAGTGATGAGGCTGGTATCAAAGTAGGCCACCCCCCTCCCGCCGCTCATCGGCAGCAGCGGAGGCAATCGGATCCTCTTCAGTCAGTGGCCTGGAGACGAGTGAGGGGAAGATGGCCCCCACCCGTCTCCATACCACTGCAGGGCGGAAGCGATGTCAAAACGTCACTTCCGCCCAATGCTCTTAAAGGGCCAAATTTAAAAAAATAAATTAAAAATGTATTGCATTTTTGACCCCAGATCTCATATTTAAGAGGACCTGTCATGCTTTTTTCTATTACAAGGGATGTCTACATTCCTTGTAATAGGAATAAAAGTAACCCATTTATTTATTTTTTTAAAACAGTGTCAAAATAAAAAAAATAAAGTCAAATAAATCATAAAAAAATAAAAAAATGTAAAGTGCCCCATCCCGATGAGCTCGCGCGCAGAAGCGAACGCATATGTGAGCAGCGCCCGCATATGAAAACGGTGTTAAAATCACACATGTGAGCTATCGCCGCGATCGTTAGAGCGAGAGCAATAGTTCTAGTCCTAGACCTCCTCTGTAACTCAGAACATGCAACCTGTAGAATTTTTTAAACGTCGCCTATGGAGATTTTTAAGGATAAAAGTTTGTCGCCATTCCACGAGCGGGCGCAACTTTGAAGCGTGACATGTTGGGTATCAATTTACTCGGTGTAACATTATCTTTCACAATATAAAACGTTACTGTTGTCTTATTTTTTTATTAAAAAAAGGGTTTGTTTTTTTCCCAAAAAAATGCTCTTGTAATGCGGTGGTGTACACACAATAGGAATTTCCGATGAAAAAAGTCAGACGGAGTCCCCATCGGAGAAATTCCGATGAATTCCATCGGAATTTTAAAATAGAACCTGTTCTATTTTTTTCAGATTAAATTCCGACAGAATTCCGACGGGAGTTTGGTCGGAAAAAGGTCAGATCGTGTGAACGTGGCATTAGACCGCTGCGCAAATATGGTGTAACAAAAAGTATTGCAACGACCGCCGTTTTATTCTCAATTTACTGGGCGTAACATTATCTTTCACAATATAAAACTTTACTGTTGTGTTATTTTTTTTATTAAAAAAAGTGTTTTTTTCCCAAAAAAAAATGCTCTTGTAAGACCGCTACGCAAATACGGTGTGACAAAAAGTATTGCAACATCCGCCGTTTTATTCTCTAGGGCAGTGATGGTGAACCTTGGCACCCCAGATATTTTGGAACTACATTTCCCATGATGCTCAACTACACTGCAGAGTGCTTGAGCATCATGGGAAATGTAGTTCCAAAACATCTGGGGTGCCAAGGTTAGCCATCACTGCTCTAGGGTGTTAGAAAAAAAATAAAAATATATCATTGATATAAACTTAAAATATATAATATAATTCTCTGAATGCTGCTTCCTTTTTCCCCTCTCCTTACAACTCTCCCTTTTCTCCCCCCCCCCCCCACAAAAGTTAGAATACGAGATAGGGGTAGGAAAATTATTAATTTACTCTTTCAGGATACGCCAGGCCACACAGCCGGACCCTGGCCCTGATTAAGGACTGATATACCCCTTAACTCCATCAAATTCTAAAATGCTATTCTATCTCAACCCCCTATCTTTTCTCGTTTTATATATGGTTCATAACTTTCATATTCTATTTTGGCTGATTTACTCAATGTTTATTATTCACTAAATGTTTTATTTTACTTCACGCTATTTAGAAATACTCTAATATGTAAAATTTCTGACATTTTGTTTTATGTAGTAGAATGTTTAAAAATCAATACTATAATCGATTAACTTAAATTTTCATGAGAAGCTCTCCTGTTTATGTTTAATTTTATGCTTGAAACTTGTTTATTACGATGAATATTATTGTAATTTGTTGTATCTTACAAAAATATAATATAATAAAATATTTAAAGAGAAAAAATATATATATACAGTATAATGTTTGGGGGTTCTAAGTAATTTTATAGCAAAAAAAATGTTTTAACTTGTAAACGCCAAATCTCAGAAAGAGACTCGGTCCTTAAGTGGTTTTAATATAGATAGGGGTTTCAGTGTTTGTAACCATCAGGCATCTGTGGTTGGGAGAGCTACCTCTTTTTGGGAGTGTCACCCCTACAGTGCTGAAGTGCATCCATGACAGAAGGTCACATGCTTGTTTACCCTCTTGCCATGGGGATGTTCCCCATCCCTTCCACTCAATGCAGCCAGTTCATGCCTAGTTTGCCGGGCTGGTGCGTTTTATGAAAAGCTAGAAAATGTACCATACAACTGCTGAGTCAGCGCATGACACTGCACTTCTTTGTGCAATGTACATTTCAAAGTCCTTGAAGCATGCTGGACAGCAATTATAACTACTAGGGAGCCACAGAATTGTGTTACTATTTTCTTTTTGACTTTAAAAATCATTATTGCTTTACTGCACACATCTTCCTGTGCATTTTAATTTTTTTTTTTTTCCTCTAGCTGTGTTTTATTTAAACTTGAGCCTTTACACATGAATAAATCACTATGATTTGTCACTTCTTTGTTCAACTATAACTGCAGGCAATCATATCCCAGTCATTGACTTAATCAGAGAGAAAACAAATGTGTCCAACTCCACACACTATTCATCTGTAAAACAGCACAATAGCAAAAGACCCAACAGTGCCAACCAGCAGCCATAGATACATTCTGACTACATCCTCTTAGGCTTGTATCTAGAGTATTTTGCTCCAGACCTGTGTATAGATGACAGCAAATAGAGTACACTGTGCCAAAGGCATGCTTAAAAAAAAACGTGAACCTTGCAAGGAAAAGAATTTGAGCCTTATCATGTCTCATGCAAAATTAAATTTGACTATTCTGTTTAGGCCTCGGGATTGTTTTCTCATTATGTTTTGGCAAACGCTTGATTACCTTTCTAGATGAAGGTGAAGATAGGAGAAGGGAAACAAAATGTTGGATTCTTGTCAACAGAATATAATGTTAGCACACAGATGGAATTAGGAGGAAGTAATGATGATATAAGGGTACCCTGACTTTATGGGCGCAGGAACCTCCACCTTAGTATACCCTCGCTCAGTGGTTCTTTTGAATAAACAGGCACAGAGAAGCCTGTCTGGAAATCTTAACTAGGTAAATTAAACAAAGTCGGGTTTTCCATATCATTTTCATAAAGCTTATGCTCTTGGCAGGAAAGATGTGAACAGGATATTTCATGAGAAGGAGATTATTTCCTTAAGCAATATGCCACACGGATGTTGCCTACCTATAGAAGCCTCGCCTGCTTGTTGTACTGAAGCAGTGCAAGCAGATACCACATATGATTCTCAAATCTATCTATTCCTGTTGGCAGGATACTCTAATCAGGAGGCTAAGTACCTGCCTGCCTTTACACCTTCTCCATTATATCAGTGCCCTAAGGCAGCATATATAGATGCTGCATCATAGAATGCTTAAACCCAAAAACAAAACATGATTTTATTACAGCCTACCGATTCTTAAATGTGGTGGCTGCATTCGTTTTTTGTAAGATTCTTTTGCCTTTATTTTCACCAGGTGATCCTGTCAGTAAAGCCTCGTACACACGATCGGATTATCCAACGGGAAGGTGATCCTGCCAGTAAAGCCTCGTACACACGATCGGATTATCGAACAGGAAGGTGATCCTGCCAGTAAAGCCTGGTACACACGATCGGATTATCGAACGGGAAGGTGATCCTGCCAGTAAAGCCTCGTACACACGATCGGATTATCGAACGGGAAGGTGATCCTTCCAGTAAAGCCTGGTACACATGATCTGATTATCCAACGGGAAGGTGATCCTGCCAGTAAAGCCTCGTACACACGATCGGATTATCCAACGGGAATTGTGTGATGACAGGCTGTTGCGGAAAATCCAACCGTTTGTATGCTCTATTGGACAATTGTTGTCGGATTTTCCACGGACAAATGTGGGATAGCATGCTTTAAAATTGTCTGCCAACAATTGTGTGTTGTCGGATTATCCGATCGTGTGTACACAAGTCCGTCGGGCAAAACTCCAAAGTACAAACACGCATGCTCGGAAGCAATGCTCACCATAACACAACATTAGCAGAAGTTGCCCAAAGGGTTGTATCGTTGTTTGTTGGCCGACAATTCTTTGCCGTTTGTATGCAATACAAGTTCCTGGCCAACGCCCTTCCAACGCCCTTCGGACAAAAGTCCTACGCTTTGTCCGCAGAAAATCTGATCGTGTGTATGAGGCTTAAGTCTATTATTTTTCAACTGCCTGTAACAGACCAAGCTATCCAAGCAAATGTGGCAGTTAGAGGCCTCGTACACACGACCGAGTTTCTCGGCAAGAACCAGCAAGAAACTTGCTGGCAGAGATGTCTTGCCGAGAAACTCGTTCGTGTGTATGGTTTCTCGTCGAGAAAACCGACAAGTAACCTCGACGAGAAAATAGAGAACCTGCTCTCTATTTTCTCGTCGAGATTCTCGTCGGCATGTTTCTCGACGAGAAAAGTGAGTGTGTGTACACTTACCTGTCCTCCCGGAAGCACGCGCATGTTCGAAATGAATTCGACGCATGCGCGGTAGCTTCCTAGGCATACGTAGGGTATACCAAGATGGCGGCGACGGCATCGAATGTGATGAGCGCATGCTCGTCGTAGTCGATGACGTCACCGCGTACGCTCCATTCAAAGAACCGCGGGTTCTTTGAATCGAGCGTGTGTACACTCGGCCGGGACAAGTTTCTTGTCCAAGAATCTCGTCGAAAAAAACTACATGTTTTTTTCGACGAGAATCTCGGCCATGTGTACGAGGCTAGAGAGTTAGGAAAAATGTAACATTGACTGGGGTGCTTACAATGTACAGCTTTTATTAATTTATGTAAAACCTTTATCTCAAATTACAAAAAACTGTTGCTGTAACTGCTCAAAAAGCTAGAGTTTCATTTGCTAGCCAGGTCCATCTAATCTGCTAGTGCTGCTATATGCTGTTAGTAAATGCTTTATGCATAACTTTCAGGTGGATTGATACAGTGCCACAGCAGATTCTATTGTTCTGCAGATCTTAAAGTGGTTGTAAACCCACTTGCACAACATGCACCTACAGGTAAGCCAAGATTAAGGCTTACCTGTAGGTGCATGAAATATTTCCTTAACCTACACGGTTAAGGAGATATTTGCTTTTGAAACCGGCGCCGCTGACGTCACGCGCAAGCTGGATTTCTGAATGGAGCTTGCCAGGCCCGAGCGCGCATGCGTGTGACGTCATCGCCGATCCGAGGCCAATCACAGCGCCGGAGCGGCGATACACAGAAGGCAGAGGGGAGCAACATGGCGGCGCCGACAGAGGTGTTCAAACACCGCTGCGGGGGCTTCGATCTCAGGTAAGTGATTGATAATGAACTAGTATGCTATGCATACTAGCTCATTATGTCTTTCTTTTGCAGGTTGTAAAAAAAAAAAAAAGGATTTGGGGGTTTACAACCACTTTAACTCTATGATGGTGGTCTAAATTGGTCCCTTGCTACCATGCTTTAGGCATACATAGATATAGTGTATGCATGTCAGTGTGTTTGAATGTGACGGTGGCTCGGGCTCAGGTAGTTTAAAGGTGACAATGTTGTCAATTATTGTTTTTTTAATATGGTATTTAGAGTATTCTTAAAGTGGAAGTAAACCCTCCTATCATTTTCAGGCAAGGAAGCTGCCATCTTGGTCTCTGTTTAATCTTCAACTGCCATGAAGTTGCACATGTGATCAGTTATGACACCAGCCATTGGATGGTTTGACAGTTTGGTTGAGAGCACAAACAATGTGACAGTTGGCATTCCCGGCATGCCGGGAATGTAACTGTTTTTTGAAACTGTTAAATCGATGGGTTTACTTCCGCTTTAAGTATCTTGCTACAGATGGTGTGATTTTGTCTTTGTATATTTTTCTTAATAAAGTTCATTTTAACCCCGGCTATACCGCTACTTTTAGAAAAGCAGACCTCTCCGACCCTCTAGGTTTTAGTAATTATTGTGTTATGCGGGGTGAGATGGTGCCCTGGTCCATGTGAACTGAAAAAATGTAGTCCCTCTACTTGAGCCTGTATACTCCTATTTTTTAAATGTAGTTTTAATCTGCTAGTGCATCTAACACTTCCCTTTCCCCAGAGAGTAGTGCTGCTGTCCAAATGTGTTTCTGTTGCTCCTCCATCCAGAGTGCTAAGGCTGGCCATACTTTATACAATTTTCTTCTACAGTTTTCCTTTACCAAAACCATATAATATGAGGTCAAACCAAAATACTTTCAATTCATATGCAATCAGGCTGGCCCTTTCACTACATAGTTGAAGGTTAATCTAAAGGAAAATGTATGGCCAGCCTAAGATAGTAAGTGTGTTACTGGCCAGATCACCAGGTGACAATAAAGTGGAAAAAAAAAAAAGAAAAAGAAAAGAAAAAGAAACTCACTCAGCCACCACATTTAGTGTCGATTCACACAGGGGTGACCTGTCAGGCGACTTAGCTGCCTGACAAGTCACTACGCAGTGCTATGGAACTGTTCTAATAGGAGCAACTCAAGTCGCTCCAACTTAGAAAAAGGTTCCTGTACTACTTTGGGGCGACTTCGGAGCGGCTTGCATTGACTTCTATACAGCAGTCCTTTTGCAAGCCGCACTCAAGTCGCCCTGCATAGGGCGACTTCAGAGTCCTGTGTGAATCGGCACTTAAAGGAGTTGCAGTCACCGCCCCCCCCCCCCCCCCCCGCGCGAGCCCCAAATTTCCGAGGGCACGATCCCGCGTCGTTCTCCCCATGCCTGATCGGCTCTTCATTGGATAGATTGATAGCAGCGCAGCCATTGGCTCCCGCTGCTGTCAATCAAATCCAATGACGTGACCACCTGGGGCGGGGCCAAGTCATACAATCGGCGGCTATGGATGCCGAATGTATGTCACGGGAGCGCGCCCGCAAGGTAACCCCCTTGGAAGAGAGCTTCCCAGAGGGGGTAAGCTCTTGTGGGGAGGAGCCGCGAGAGCCGCTGTGGGACCCCAGAATAGGATGTTCGGGGCCACTCTGTGCAAAACGAACTGCACAGTGGAGGTAAGTATGATATGTTTGTTATTTAAAAAAAAAAAAAAATCAAAGCTTTAGTGTCACTTTAAGGATTGGTATTCTACAACATTAAATGTTTGTTTTGTGGGTTTACCAACACTTTGATACAGTATTATATATTTAAAACATTAATATCATTGCAGCTAAATGCTTTTATTGTGTCCCTCCACTATCACTTGTTACTGTAACAAATGACTAACAAGCTGATAAAGGTAGGGGAATTCTGCCATAAAGCCTTGTGGTTGGTTGTAATCAATCCCCTTTCTTATGCAGCTCTCAGATGGGTGCTGATAGACATTGCGCTGTCCATGGTGCTGAACCTGACAATATCAGCAGTAATGGCTTTTCTTATAAGGGACTGGGAAAGGAACTAGCAGCGTGCTATGTGCACACGATCCATCCATGCATTGTCTGCCTTAGTAATCAAATTGTAAAGCTAGACACATGTCATTGCCTCAGTAATTGTATTGTAAAATCTGCTAAGCAGCTGCCCATGGAGTAGTCCCCAGAGTAGCTAGGGGAAGAAGAAGAAGAATAGTTCAATACACTGGCTGGGTGAGCACTTTTCAGGCAGATGAACTGTCATTATGGGTATGCAGCCACCCCTAGAGCACAGGAGCAGTACAGGCGACCATATAGGGGACATGGACAGTTTTGGATCCTTTAAAGAAGGGGCTGATCAGTGGCATCCAAGTCACCACATTTATCTATAACAGTCACACCAGGTCTGATTGTGAAGCTGAAATATTACCAAACATGACATGTTCTCTCACCACAAGTGTAGTAAGTGCTCATGTTTTATCATCATTGATTGTATGAATGACTGTCTCATCACATAGATACTGCAAACAGTATATGTGACACGTGAGCTGCCAGCAATGTAATCTCCTGAATCCATACATGTTGCAGCAACTCATCACTTACACAAAGCAAGAGTCTATCAGTATTAGAGATGGATCTGAAAGTCAGCATCCAAATTCATGGATCACCCAGACCCTGCATGGGTTAAGCAGTCAACCTCATATCAAATATAGCATTGGGTTTCTACTGAATTGCTACAGTTTTACTCCAATGACATACCATCATAGGCATGCAGGAGCTGAGGAACTACTAGGACGATACTTATCAGGTTTACACCAACAGCGATCCAATGGAGCAATGATGTGAGATTGGGAGATAAATGATAGGAGGTGGAGGTGAATAATGTCCAAGGCTAGCACTAGGTGCAGCTCACATGTCCAAGCCTCGCATTAGGTACACCAAAAATGTCCAAGCCTAGCACTAAGTACACCTCACATGTCCAAGCCTAGCACTAGGTACACCAAAAATGTCAAAGCCTTGCACTAAGTACACCTCACATGTCCAAGCCTAGCACTAGGTACACCTCACATGTCCAAGCCTAGCACTAGGTACACCTCACATGTCCAAGCCTAGCACTAGGTACACCTTACATGTCCAAGCCTAGCACTAGGTACACCAAAAATGTCCAAGCCTAGCACTAAGTACACCTTACATGTCCAAGCCTAGCACTAGGTACACCAAAAATGTCCAAGCCTTGCACTAAGTACACCTCACATGTCCAAGCCTAGCACTAAATACACCTCACATGTCCAAGCCTAGCACTAGGTACACCTCACATGTCCAAGCCTCGCATTAGGTACACCAAAAATGTCCAAGCCTAGCACTAAGTACACCTCACATGTCCAAGCCTAGCACTAGGTACACCAAAAATGTCCAAGCCTAGCGCTAGGTACACCTCACATGTCCAAGCCTAGCACTAGGTACACCAAAAATGTCCAAGCCTAGCGCTAGGTACACCTCACATGTCCAAGCCTAGCACTAAGTACACCTCACATGTCCAAGCCTAGCACTAGGTACACCAAAAATGTCCAAGCCTTGCACTAAGTACACCTCACATGTCCAAGCCTAGCACTAGGTACACCTCACATACACAAGCCTAGCAGTAGGTACACCTCACATGCACAAGCCTAGCACTAGGTACACCTCACATGCACAAGCCTAGCACTAGGTACACCTCACATACACAAGCCTAGCACTAGGTACACCTCACATACACAAGTCTAGCACTAGGTACACCTCACATACACAAGCCTAGCAGTAGGTACACCTCACATACACAAGCCTAGCACTAGGTACACCTCATATGCACAAGCCTAGCACTAGGTACACCTCACATACACAAGCCTAGCACTAGGTACACCTCACATACACAAGCCTAGCACTAGGTACACCTCACATACACAAGCCTAGCACTAGGTACACCTCATATACACAAGCCTAGCACTAGGTACACCTCACATACACAAGCCTAGCACTAGGTACACCTCACATACACAAGCCTAGCACTAGGTACACCTCATATACACAAGCCTAGCACTAGGTACACCTCACATACACAAGCCTAGCACTAGGTACACCTCATATACACAAGCCTAGCACTAGGTACACCTCACATACACAAGCCTAGCACTAGGTTTACACACACAAGCCTAGCACGTCCACCTTTGTTCTTCTGTAATTAAACAAAGCCCTGCTCCTTGGAGTGAGCCTAGGCACACAAAGGTCCGCTAAGCTTCTCTAGCTGTACACCAGATAGGCTTATATAGACCCATCAGATTATAGACATAGGTGGCACTCAGTCCATTGATTAACACTTACGGGTCCCGTCGAATCTGGTGGCAATAGTATCCAGGAAAGTGTTCTGCGGGGCCAGCAGCCCTTTCATCACCGGCATCTTCTCAGCGGCTAATCCATGCACGCCCGGGCGGACGGTATGCCAGGAAGATGGGGGGGCACAGGAGACAAGGGGGGAGCCAAAGGGAAGAAGTGCTGCTTAACCCCCACAGCCTGACACCCGCTGCCCAAAAGACATCCACCTGTCAGGCATGGCTCTGCCCTCGCCAGGCAATGACAAAGGGCGAGGGGAGGGAACTGGCAAAAGTTCAGTCCAAGTTGGGTGAAGTGCAGGAGATGCCAGACAAAGCCACAGGTCTCCAGTATAGCACAGTACAGTGCAGAGCACACCGGGAGCTGTCCGGGCGGGGGGTGCTGAATGTGACTAAGGATCAAACACCATCCCTTCTCCTTCCCCAGTCGGCTTCATCATCCCTTCCCCTTCCCCAGTCCTCTTCATTCTCTTCTTCTCTTCTTCTTCTCCGCCGGGCTGACAGATGTAGGATCACGTGACATGCTGGGGGGGGGGGAGAGGAGGGAGGATGGAGGATGGAGAGGCAGCTCCCAGGTAACAGCCTGTCTAAGAGCTGAACTGATGGGCAGGGCTGGGGCTCCTCTACACCTCACCTACCTTATAGCAATACAATATACCAGGCTACTCCGATTTTTACATGTCTCTGTATATACAGTATATAGATAATGTCATTTGTGTCGTGTGTATATTATTATTATTATTCAGTTTACATAGCGCTTTAGAACATGAGCACAGACAGTATAATTACAATACCATTTTTTTCTTCATGTGTCTGTCTGTATGTCTATATATCTATAGATAGATAGATAGAAAATCTCATTTTTAGTTGTTTTTTTATTTTTTTATTATTATTATTATTCAGTTTACGTAGCGCTTTAGAACATAAGGGCAGATAGTACAATTACAATACAATTTTTTTCTTCATGTGTCTGTCTGTATATCTATCTATAGATAGATAGATAGATAGATAGATAGATAGATAGATAGATAGAAAGATAGATAGAGAGATACATTTTTTTTATTTATTTTTTTATTATTATTATTCAGTTTATGCAGCCCTTTACAACATAATGACAGACAGTATAATTACAATACAATTTACCAGGCTACTCATATTTTTACATGTGTCTGTATATACAGTATATATTTAATGTCATTGGTGTCTGTATATATTATTATTATTCAGTTTATGTAGCGCTTTACAACATAAGAGCAGACAGTACAATTACAATACAGTTTACCAGGCTACGTGTCTATCTATCTATCTACCCACCCATCCATCCATCTATCTATCCATCCATCTACCTATCTATCTACCTATCTATCTATCTATCTATCTATCTATCTATCTATCTATCTATCTATCTATCTATCTATCTATCTATCTATCTATATATAGATATAAAATGTAATTTCTGTGTGTTTGTAGTTATTATTATTATTATTATTAGTATACAGGATTTATATAGCACCAACAGTTTGCACAATGCTTTACAACATAGTGGTAGACAGTAGAATTACAATACAATTTGCAGTAATACAGTAGGAATCATAGGGCTCTGCACATTAGAGCTTACAATTTATGAGGAATGGTTAACAGACACAAAAGGTCATAACTAAGCTCTAATGAGTTGGGTCCTCTGATTCCTCCTTTATTGAATTGTATTGTAACTGTAGTGTCTGTCCTCATGTTGTAATGCACTGCTCAAACTGTTGGCGATATATAAATCCTGTATAATAATAATAATAACTTGGGGGGATGCGCATATATAAATATAAATATTCACTGTATACAGTATCTATATATCAAACGGATGAGATGTCATAACACATTTGCTGCAATTCAAATCTTTTATTCATCCTATGATGAGGTCAAAATGGTACACAGCACAGCCTTGTAAATAAGCAGTGACAGTTGGCACTTGAGAAAGAGTGGGGAATGGGGTGGTCAAAACTGACGTTGCTTATTCACAAGACTGTGGCGTGTACCATTTTGATCCCATCGAAGGATAAATACAAGATTTTAATTGCAGCAAATTTGCAGTATCACTTCCCATCTGTTTGATGTAATACTTTGAAGGTGAGTTTAGAGCTTTGCTTGATTTGCCTATCAGTAGCCTAACGGATCTCTCATTTGTGCATTGTGCCACTCACTTGAATTTGCAAGAGTACATACACTGTATTTGGGTGTATATATACAGTATCTATACAGTAAGTCCCCTACATACAAACCTTTGAGTTGCAAACTTTTTAAAGATGCGAACATCAATCGCTGGGTTTAATGAAAAGAAAATGACAGATCACCGTACCAACACAAGCACTGTTGGTGCAGCGATCTCCCCAGATGTGCTATTGTGTTCTGACAGAGGGATTCCCCCCAGCCAGAACACACTGATCAGTGCTTACAGCCTTTGTCTGCAAGCACTGATCTTTTTTGGACTTACGAACGAGCTCCCAGAATGAAAATTGTTTGTACTAAGGGACTTGCTATAATAATTTATTTTATTTTATTTAACACATAATTATTAACATACACACCATCATACATTAACATCGCATTCATTTTAATCTAGTATCCCCCTATCCCAAAGACAAAACAAAACAAAAAAAAATTATTTTTTTTTTTAAAAAATTACTAAGGGACTTGCTATATACACTATTTAAGTATTGGGACGCCTGCCTTTACACGCACATGAACTTTGATGGCATCTCAGTCTTAGTCCGTAGGGTTCAATATTGAGTTGGCCCACCATTTGCAGCTATAACAGCTTCAACTATTCTGGGAAGGCTCTCTACAAGGTTTAGGAATGTGTCTATGGGAATGTTTGACCATTCTTCCAGAAGCGCATTTGTGAGGTCAGGCATGGATGTTGGACAAAAAGGCCTGGCTCACAGTCTCCGCTCTGATTCAAAGGTGTTCTATTGGGTTGAGGTCAGGGCTCTGTGAAGTCCCCACCCCAAACTCGCTCATCCATGTCTTTATGGTCATGTTGGAACAGGAAGGGGCCATCCCCAAACTGTTCCCACAAAGTTGGGAGCATGAAATCGTGCAAAATGTCTTGGTATGCTGACGCCTTAGGAGTTCCCTTCACTGGAACTAAGGGGCCAAGCCCAACCCCTGATAAACAACCCTACACCATAATCCCTAGTGGTACACTGAAATTTGGGCCCCCAAAAAGTATCACAGGTAGGTTGCATCTAACAGGCACAGGTAGGCTGCATCTTATGGGCACTGGGGAGGCTGCATCTAACAGGCAGAAGTAGGCTGCATCTGACAGGCACTGGGAGGCTGCATCTGACAGGCACTGGGAGGCTGCATCTGAAAGGTACTGGGAGGCTGCATCTGAGAGGTACTGGGAGGCTGCATCTGACAGGCACTGTTAGGCTGTAACTGACTGGTAGGCTGCATCTTATGGGTACTGGGGAGGCTGCATCTATCAGGCACAGGTAGGCTGCATCTGACAGGCACTGGGAGGCTGCATCTGACAGGTACAGGGAGGCTGCATCTGACAGGTACAGGGAGCCTGTTTCTGACAGGCACAGGTAGGCTGCATCTGACTGGTAGGCTGCATCTGACAGGCACTGGCAGGCTGCATCTGATAGGCATTGGCAGGCTGCATCTGACAGGTACAGGGAGGCTGCATCTGACAGGCAGAGTTAGACTGCAACTGACAGGCAGTGGGAGGCTGCAACTGACAGGCAGTGGGAGGCTGCAACTGACAGACACTGGTAGGCTGCATCTGACAGGTACAGGGAGGCTGCATCTGACAGGCACTGGGAGGCTGCAACTGACAGACACTGGTAGGCTGCAACTGACAGGCACTGGCAGGCTGCATCTGATAGGCACAGGTAGGCTGCATCTGACAGGCACTGTCAGGCAGCATCTGACAGGCACTGCTAAGGCTGCATCTGACAAGCACTGGAAAGGCTTCACTGGTGAAGTTGCATCTGACAGGCACTGGTGAGGCTGCATTTGATGAACTCTGGTGAGGCTGCATTGATCTCTTGTATCATGTCTGCAGCCTCTGACCGTCTCCGGTACTATGTCTGCTAGAGGTGCACCGAATGGAAATTTTGCTAATACTATTCGCAGTATGTTTAAGTAAGAGATTGCAGACATGATAGAAGAGATGGTCAGAGACTGAGGACATGATAGAAGAGATGGTTAGAGACTGAGGACACGATAGAAGAGATTGTTAAAGACTGAGAACATGAAACAAAAGATGGTTAGAGACTGCAGACTGCATTTTTCTTGACCTTTCTTGCACTAAAGGTGCCAATAATGGCCAACAATAAATTCATATTACTGTAATTTAAATTGATGATATTACAGTAATTAAAAAGTTGAATATAATACAACTATATATAAAAATATAAATATTATTTAAAAACTGTAATTTTCTGTTTCAGTTTCGGTTTTCGGCAACGTGCATCCTGCATTTTTAGTTTTGGCACCAAAATTTCCATTCGGTGAACCCCTAATCCCCCCCCCTAAAATTATTTGGAGCGGTGGCCCAATACTTTTGGCAACATAGTGTGGATGAGTGAGTTTGACGTGGAGGAACTTGACCGGCCTGCACAGAGTCTTGACTTCAACCCGATAGAACACCTTTGGGATGAATTAGAGCAGAGACTGTGAGCCAGGCCTTCTCGTCCAACATCAGTGCTTGACCTCACAAATGCGCTGCTGGAAGAATGGTCAAAGATTCCCAAATTTCAAGGGGTATGAATACGTTTTCAAGGCACTATATATATATATATATATAGATATATATATATATAGATATAGATATATATTCACTGTATACAGTATCTATATATCAAACAGATGGGATGTCATGACACATTTGCTGCAATTAAAATCTTTTATTCATCCTATGATGAGGTCAAAATGGTACACAGCACGGCCTTGTAAATAAGCAGTGACAGTTGGCACTTGAGAAAGAGTGGGGATGGTCAAAACTGTTGCTTGCTTATTCACAAGACTGTGCCATTTTGATCTTATCGAACGATAAATTCAATATTTTAATTGCAGCAAATTTGCAGTATCACTTCCCATCTGTTTGATGTAATACTTTAGTGGTGAGTGTAGAGCCTTGCTTGATGTGGATATCAGTAGCCTAACGGATCTCCTCTTTTGTGCTTTGTGCCGCTCACTTGAATTTGCAAGAGTACATATTTGGGTGTATATATACACAATATATACAGTATATTTATGTATATATATATATATATATACACCCCGTATATACTCGAGTATAAGCCGACCCGAATATAAGCTGTGGCACCTAATTTTACCACAAAAAACTGGGAAAACGTATTGACTCGAGTATAAGCCTAGGGCGTTCATCTGCATGCCTCACTGTGCCTCACTTTGCCTAACTGTGTCCATGTGCATGCCTCACTGTGCCCATGCCTCACTGTGCCCATGCCTCACTGTGTCCATGACTAGACGGACGTTTAACATGGGAGTCTATGGAAGGGGTGCCCGGCTTTGAAAAATCGGTGATCCCCAACCGTAGGTCTTCCAGACAACAATATTTGCACACTCGTAGAAGAAGAGTGGGGCTACATATGTGCCAAGTTTGGGGTTCAGGGGACCTACGACCGGCCGGTATCGGGTCCACAAATTCACTGGAGAAATTACCGTTTAACATTGGAGTCTATGGAAGGGGTGCCCGGGTTTGAAAAATCAGTGCTCCCCGGCCGTAGGTCCCCCGGACAACAAACTTTGCACACTTGTAGAGCAAGAGTGGGGCTACATGTGTGCCAAGTACCCTATCCACAAAGTTCGGGAGATCAGGCACAAAAAGGTGACTCGAATATAAGCCGAGGGGGGCATTTTCAGCACAAAAAAATGTGCTGAAAAACTCGGCTTATACTCGAGTATATACGGTATATATATATATATATATATATATATATATATATATATATATATATATACGCTCACCGGCCACTCTATTAGGTACACTTTGCTAGCACCGGGTTGGACCCCCTTTTGCCTTCAGAACTGCCTTAATTCTTTGTGGCAAAGTTTCAACGAGGTGTTGGAAACATTCCTCAGAGATTTTGGTCCATACTGACATGATAGCATCACACAGTTGCTGTAGATTTGTTGGCTGCACATCCATGATGCAAATCTCTTTTTCCACCACATCCCAAAGGTGCTCTATTGAATTGAGATCTGGTGACTGTGGAGGCCATTGGAGTACAGTGAACTCATTGTCATGTTCATGAAACCAGTTTGAGATGATTTGAGCTTTATCCACCTGGAAGTAGCCATCAGAAAATGGGAACACTGTAGTCATAAAGGGATAGACATGGTCAGCAACAACACTCAGGTATGTTGTGGCATTTAAACAATGCTCAATTGGTGCTAAGGGGCCCAATGTGAACCAAGAAAATATCCCCCACACCATTACACTACCACCACCAGCCTGAACTGTTGATACAAGGCAGGATGGATCCATGTTTTCATGTTGTTTACGCAAAATTCTGACCCTACCATCTGAATGTCGCAGCTGAAATCGAGACTCATCAGACCAGGCAACATTTTTCTAATCTTCTATTGTCCAATTTTGCTGAGCCTGTGCGTATTGTAGCCTCAGTTTGCTGTTCTTAGCTGACATGAGTGGCACCTGGTGTAGTCTTCTGCTGCTGTAGCCCATCTGCTTCAAGGTTCGATGTGTTGTGCGTTCTCTTTTTTTTTTCTTCTCTATTTCGGACCATTCTGTGTAAACCCAAGAGATGGTTGTGTGTAAAAATCCCAGTAGATCAGCAGTTTTTGAAATACTAAGACCAGCCCATCTGGCAATAACAACCAGGCCACGTTCAAAGTCTCTTAAATCCCCTTTCTTCCCCATTCTGATGCTCGGTTTGAACTTGAGTTGCTGCCATGTGATTGGCTGATTGATTAGCAATTGAACAGGTGGCCAGTGAGTGTATATACTAACTCAAAACAAAAGTTCTCAACTATGGGGCATATACAGCTTACCAGCCTTTCTCAACCTTTTCAACACAGAGGAACCCTTGAAATAGTTCTCCGGTCTCGGGGAACCCCTGCTAAAATTTAAAAATCTACAACTCATGATACATTAGTGTGACAGTCAGTTGGAAGAATGGTCCTTAAACTTGTGGCAATTGGGAAGTATTACCTCCTTACAGATAGCTAAAAAGATCAATGGGGTCAGTGTGAACTTATCTGAGAGGCAGAAATTGCCCAATGCTGAAGGAACCCCTAGCAACCTCTGGAGGAACCCTAGGGTTCCACGGAACCCTGGTTGAGAATCACTGGTATAAGCAGTGCATAAAGTAAAGCTGGCCAAAGAGGGATTGAAATCTGGCTCAGCACAGACTGGCCAAACTTTGATCAGTGTTGTGGTCTGATCATCCCTGCATTCCTCTCATTTAAGATCTTTCCCTCAGATCTAGAGCAACTGCATTTGCAGTGCACAGTATATTTGCCTTTAGTAAATCAACCTTAAGGACACAGTAGACAGGATTCCTCCATCCACTTCATTTGTGTGAATAGAAGAATCTTTTAGCTGACTGAACCTAAAAAACCCTAACCATCTATGCCCAGCTTTAAGTGGTAATCAGGTATGAGCCGAACACGGACCGAAAGTTCGCACGAACTTTAGAACCCTATTAAATACAATGGAAGCGAACGTTCGAAATCAAAAGTGCTAAATATAACGGCTAATATGCAAGTTCTTGTCCTAAAAAGGGTTTGGGGGCTCGGGTCCTGCCCCAGGGGACATGTATCAATGCAAAAAGAAGTTTTAAAAACGGCCGTTTTTTCGGGAGCAGTGATTTTAATGATGCATAAAGTGAAAAAAAAAGTGAAATATTCCTTTAAATATCATACCTGGTGGGTGTCTATAGTATGCCTGTGAAGTGGCACGTGTTTCCCGTGTTTAGAACTGTCCCTGCACAAAATGACATTTCTAAAGGAAAAAAAGTCATGTAAAACTGCTTCGTCCCGGCAATATGGATGAAAATCATTGAGAAAAATGGCATGGGTACCCCTCCACCCCCCCCACCCCCAGCCCACTACCAGCCCCTTTGGGTCTTGTATGGATATTAAGGGGAACCCCGAACCCAAATTAAAAAAAGGCCCTATATACTCTGAACAGCAGTATACAGGCGGTGCAAACAAGACAGCGACTGTAGGTTTGTTCTTAAGTAGAATCTGTTTATAATTTGGAACAGGTACATTTTTTTAAATGTAGCTCCAGCCAAAAAATCTATTTTTAAGCTTTTTGGAAAACATAGGGAAGGGTTATCACCCCTGTAACATTTGTTTTGCTGTCTGTGCACCTGTTCAGAACATTTCACCTCACTTTCCGTCCCAATGACAAATGTTTTTTGAAAATTTGGGGTTTTTATTGAAACAAGGATTGGTGATAACGCATCAGTGGAGAGGAGACACCCTTTTCCCATATTAACTCTTACAGGAGAGAATTTCCCTTCCTAGGGGTAGATTTCCTCTCACTTCCTGTTGTCTCCTTCCGTTTGCAAGTAGCAGTCGTTTGTAAGTTGGATGTTTGAAAGTAGGGGCCTGCCGTACATACTCTGCAGAAATTTGGCCCTTAGGTGTTGGTGTTGCCACAACACTGTAAGCCCTCACAGTTACTCTTGGTGGGTGCTGGAACGCCCTGCTGTGAACTATTATAACAAGAATTGTAATTACATGCCATTGTTGAACAGTGGTAGAAAAATTGGGCCTTTGGTGGTGGTGGTGGTGCTGGTGGTGGGGTTGCCACAACACTGTAAGCCCTCACAGTTACTCTTGGTGGGCGCAGGAATGGGCCCTGCTGTGAATTATTAGATCAATAATTGTAATTACATGCCCCTGTTGAACAGGGGCAGAAAAATTGGGCTTTTGGTGGTGGTGGTAGTGGTGTTGCCACAACACTGTAAGCCCTCACAGTTACTCTTGGTGGGTGCAAGAATGGGCCCAGCTGTGAAATATTAGATCAAGAATTGTAATTACATGACATTGTTGAACAGTGGTAGGAAAAATTGGGCCTTTGGTGGTGGTGGAAGTGCTGGTGCCAAAACACTGTAAGTCCTCACAGTTACTCTTGGTGGGTGCAGGAATGGGCCCAGCTGTGAAATATTAGATCAAGAATTGTAATCACATGCCCCTGTTGAACAGGGGCAGAAAAATTGGGCCTTTGGTGGTGGTGGTGGTGTTGCCACAACACTGTAAGCCCACACAGTTACTCTTGGTGGGCGCAGGAATGGGCCCTGCTGTGAATTATTAGATCAAAAATTGTAATTACATGCCCCTGTTGAACAGGGGCATAAAAATTGTGCCTTAGGCACTGGTGCCACAACACTGCAACCCTTCACAGATACAGGAATGAGCCCTGCTGCAAAATATTGCATTCAAAATTGTAATTACACACCCCTGTTAAACAGGGGCAGAAAAATTGGGCCTTAGGCACTGGTGCTGGTGCCACAACACTGCAACACATCACAGATACAGTACTTGGAGCGCAGCAATGAGCCCTGCTGCAAAGCATTGCATCAAAAATTTTAAATACACGCCCCTGTTAAACATGGGCTGAAAAATTGGGCTTTAGCCACTGGTGGCGGTGCCCAGAACCAAAAATGTTCTTTCAAGCTATCAGCATGATTATTAAGGAGGAAGAGGAAAGTCACTCAGCATAACAGGATAGTCACTCAGCATCAGCATAGGCAGTCTTGAAGGGATCTGACATTTCCAATAAAATTATTCGGTTACATCAGCATCAGGTGCTTGGTAGCTGGTGGTGATCCAAGACTGATTCATTTTTATGAAGGTCAGTCGATCGACCGAGTCGGTGGACAGGCGCACCCTGTGATCGGTTACAAAGCCTCCAGCAGCACTGAATGTGCGTTCTGAAAGAACGCTGAATGCAGGACAGGCCAGTACCTCAATTGCATACTGTGCAAGCTCTGGCCAGTGATCCATCCTCAAGACCCAGTAACCCAGAGGATTTTTGGTGGGAAAGGTGTCCAAATCTGATCTTGCCCCTAGGTATTCCTGCACCATGTAAACCAGATGCTGGCGATGGTTGCTGGAACCGATCATACCTTGGGGCTGCGTGCTAAAAAATTGTCTGAACGCATCGGTCAGACGGCCACCTTCTCCACCGCTCCTTCTTTGACTGACCGGAGCCTCAGCAACACGTTGTCCAGGACCAGGAATTTTTAACCTCCCAGTCTCTGGGAACGTGTTGCACAGTGAAAAATAATAAAAAATCTGCGCCAACACTAGTAAATACTTATCAATTAATTACTTTACAGCTGCTACTCTGCAAAATGGGAGCCGTGGCAACTACCAGAATGATCAAGTGAAAAAAATTACTAAAATAAATAATTAGAGTGCGCACAGACTTTTCTGCAAGGCCTCCCGAAGATGCTTCATCCTCTGCTTCCTCTGCGACGGCAAGATAAGGTCCGCAACCTTACCCTTGTAACATGGATCAAGGAGGGTTGCCAGCCAGTAATGATCCCTCTCCTTGATCACACGAATACGAGGATCCTTGCACAGGCTTTGCAGGATCAGGGAGGCCATGCGGCACAGGTTTGCTGAGCATTCGTTGCAGAGTCCTCTGGGTCACTGAGGACGACATGATCCGCAGCCGCCTGCTTCCAGCCACGTACAAGTCCATGGGTGTCTTGGGGCTGTAATTGATCCATTGAAGACTGCTGCTGATGTTGAGTGCTATGCTCCACCTCCATTCTGACACAATAATCCCCCTCCTCCTCCTCCTCCTCTTCCTCGTCCTCTTCCTGTGTGATAGCCGGGCCAGCAGGAACACTGTCTGGATAAAGGGGGCCTTGAGAGGTAAGGAAGTCCTCCTCTTCCTGCCTCTGTTCTGCCTCAAGTGCCCTGTCCATTATTCCATGCAGCGTGTGCTCCAACAGGTGGACAAGAGGGACAGTGTCACTGATGCATGCACTGTCGCTGCTCACCATCCTCATGGCCTCCTCAAATGGTGCCAGGACAGTGCATGCATCCCTGATCATGGCCCACTGGCGTGGGGAATAAAATCCAAGCTCCCCTGACCCTGTCCTGGTGCCATATTGCAACAGATACTCATTGATGGCCCTCTGCTGCTTGTGTAGTGGGCATGTCACAGATTAGGCGGTTCTTGGGCAGGTTGTATTCCTTTTGGAGGTCAGCCAGCTGAGCACTGGCATTATATGAAAGGCGGAAATGCACACAGTTTCCTTGCCTGCTTCAGGACCTCCTGTAAGTCCGGGTACCTGCCCAAGAACCGCTGCACCACCAAGTTAAGAACGTGAGTAAAACAGGGCACATGGGTCAGTTTTCCCTGTCAGAGGGCGGAGAGGAAGTTGGTGCCATTGTCGGAAACCATCTTTCCTGGCTTAAGCTGGCGTGGCGTCAACCACCTCTGAGCCTGCCCCTGCAGAGCTGACAGAATCTTTGCCCCAGTGTGGCTCCTGTCCCCCAAGCACACCAGCTCAAGCACCGCATGGCATCTTTTTGCCTGCGTACTTGCGTAGCCCCTTGAACGCCTACGGAGCACAGCTGGTTCCGAGGACAAAGCACAGGTAGAGGCCATGGAGGAAGAAGAAGAGGAGGGGGTAGAGGAGAGAGGTGTGTCAGAATCACCAGTAGTAACATTTTGGAGGCGTGGTGGCGGAACAACCTCCAACACTACTGCACCTTGTCCTGCATCCTTCCCAGCTGCCAGCAGAGTCACCCAATGCGCCGTGAAAGATAGGTAACGTCCCTGTCCATGCCTGCTGGACCATGAGTCAGCGGTAATATGCACCTTACCGCTGACCGCCCTGTCCAGCGAGGCCAAGACATTGCCTTCCACATGCCGGTAGAGAGCCGGAATCGCCTTCCATGATAAAAAGTGGCATTTGGGAACCTGCCACAGAGGAACGGTGCGATCTGCTGCACACGTCTGAAAAAGGGCCCACACCAAAGAACTTTTGGAATAGCGTGCAGAGACAGCAGCACCCTGCACATGCGGAGCTCTGCGGTGTGATGCAGTCGGCGTGCTGCCCTTAAGCTGGCCCCTGGAGGGCATCCTGCCTCGTTGGAGATGTGCCTCCTCCTCCTCTCTCCTATCAGGCACCCACGTGGAGTCAGTGACCTCATCATCCCCTTCCTCCTCATCACTGGAGCCAATCTGGAAGTATGCTGCAGCTGGGGGAACATGACTGCCAGATAGCTGTCCTTGTTGGGCACCCCCTCTCTCTGGGCTCATGTTACTACCCCCTCTCTCTGAGCTCACATTACTGCCTTCCTCCAGCTGGGTTCCATCATCGGAGCCTTCAAAACGCTGGGCATCCTCCTGGAGCATGTACCCAACACTGTGCTCAAACAGTTCGGGGGACTCCTCAGGAGGACATGGTGGGGCTAGGGAAGGAGTGACTGATGCCATTGAGCCGAGGGAAGAGGCCGCTTTGGCAGCTGCTTTGCCAGAAAGAGTACCCTGAGCCTGGGTGAGAGAGGACGAGGAGGAGGAGGAGGGCTTGGTCAAGCACTCTTCCAAGTCTTGGGCATGTTGCGGCTCAACATGGCCAGCTGCCGAAAATAAGGACAAGCGTGTCCCACGGCCAAGTGCTGATGAGGATGCACCGTGTCCACGACCAGCAGCACTTTTGCCTCTAGACACAGAGGCTGCTTGCCCTCCTTTATTGCCTCGTGACTGTCTGCCTCTCCCTGTTTGCCTTCCAGACATACTGTACTAATGGCCTGCACAAAGGTGGGATGTATATAAATATGATAATGCAGCTATCAGAATCAATTGCCTGCTGTGGCATTAGTATGGGAAAAGCAGCAGCAGCAGCAGTAGTTAGTTTTAGGTGAAAACTGTGCAGAGAGGGACACAGTACACTGAAAATACTTGCAGCTCTCTGCCTGTGGTTTAATTATGAGAACATCACTATTAGTCACTTACTAACTGTATTCACTTAAGCTTTAGGTGAACGCTATGCAAAGCACACAGTACACTAATTGAAACACTGACTGTCTGCAGCTAGCACAATCACCTGCCTGCCTGTCACAGTATAGAGAAAACCAGGAATGGATCTAGCTAAACTGAATACAGTGTATAAATATATATACAACACCTAGGATGCATATATATCCTCTACACACTGTACCTGCAGCTAACTGACTCGCCTGCCTGCTCTATCTAATTCAATATAAATGACACTGTCTGTCTCTGTACACTCTCTGTACACTTTCTCTTTTCACAACTCCAACACACTACACAAGGGCGTGTACTAAACCCCCTGAGCCATAATTGGCCAAAGCCACCCTGGCTTTGGCCAATTACGGCTCTCTGTTTTTTCTGCGCTGTGATTGGCCAAAGCATGCGGGTCATAGTGCATGCTTGGCCAATCATCAGCCAGCAATGCACTGCGATGCTGCAGTGATTTATGGGCCGTGATGCGCCACTCGAAATTTGGCGCGAACGGCCCATAATGTTCGCAATTCGGCGAACAGCTGAACAGCCGATGTTTGAGTCGAACATGGGTTTGACTCGAACACGAAGCTCATCCCTAGTGGTTATTAACCCTCTGTTGTTGTTGTTGTGTTGTTGCTACCATCCCCTCTGTTATAATAAATGCTAAGCCCCACTGTATGTGTTCTGTAAAAAATCAGCTGATAAATACCTTATTTTATAGCGCCGGTTGGCACACATGTGACCGGCCATCTCTCTTCTCTTCAGGTCTGACAGCAAAGCAGGCGGAGCCGAGAAACCCCCGCTGATGTCAGTTGGGAGGAGGAGAGAGACGGCCAGTCTGGTGACCACCAAGTGGCGCTATAAAATAAGGTATTTAGCTGAGGTTTTTTTTTACAAAAAACATACATTGTGGCACAGCATTTATTATAACAGAGGGGATTGTAACATCAACAATATCTTATGATACCAGCAGAAAAGGGGGAGGTGGGTACTGGTATGAGCTGACAGGGAGGGAGGGGAGGGGGAGGAGGACACAAGAGCACAGAGGAGAGCAGAGAGCAGGGCTGCGGATGGCGGTGGCACGTAAACTGACCATGGTGTCAGGGTTTAGCAGTCATAATACACCGTGTTCAGTTTACAGGGGGGAGGACATAGCTGGGCAGGATCTGTCAGGTATTTTAGGTTATACAGGGGGGCCAAATTACACAGCACAAGCACGGTGCTGTATAACATGCTTTAAGGGAACAGGATCTATTTATTTTTTTATTTTTTAGGGTAACAAACACTTTAAGAGCAGGCTGGAGGGTTCCCCTTCTTCCTTAACCAGTTGCCTACCTTTGGAGTCTTACAAACATCCATAAAACCCCCTCCTCTGTACACAAGCTGTCTCCTGTACTCCTGCAGTTTCTTATCTCCTGCTACTGTGCACAGCATGAGACCTGGTGTCTGTAGAAAAACGATTCTATGACTGGGAAGTCTTCATCATTGAATGATCACTCTGACAGACAATCACAGTGAGCATTCAGAGCCCATTCACACAGGGGCGTCTTTGGATCCGACTCCAAATCGCCCCAGGTCGCCCCTAGTCGCCTCAGGTCGCGCTGGCTGAAGAAATCAATGTAAGTTAATGGAGCCATCCTTATGCACACTACTGCAGTCGCTCCGACTTCAAAAAAGGTCCCTGTACTACTTCAATCCGACTCCTAGGCGACCTGTAACCATTCATTTCAATGGGAGTCGCCTCTCCCTGTCTTAATAGGAGCGACTCTCCAGGAAGATAACATACATTTATCAGGCAAACCTCTCCCTCCCCCCTCCCTCCCACAGAGCTGATTCTTGTTTGATTGGCCACTGGAATGTCTCTTGTCCTGCAGGCAACTTGGAGTTGCCTTGTAAATAGCTCCAGGTCGCGCTGTGATTCATACTCAGGTCGTGTCTGAGTTGCCTCATAAAATCGCGCTGGAAGTCGTGTTGCCCCTGTGTGAATGGGTGTAACATTTTAAGCCAAAACAACAACAAACAAGTAACACAGTAGCTATCTTATATCCTGTGTTCCCTGTCAGACAGATTTGTGAGTACAGGGAATTAACTCTTAATTACCCAGAACATGCTCCTATTTTACTACTTAACCCTTTCATTTCAACCTGTTTAGTAACTATTTAACAGTTTCATCTCCTGTTCCATGTTTCTATTTTCAATTATTTGCTGGAAAAAACATATTATAAAGCACATACAGTCAGGTCCATAAATATTGGGACATCGACACAATTCTAATCTTTTTGGCTCTATACACCACCACAATGGATTTGAAATGAAACGAACAAGATGTGCTTTAACTGCAGACTTTCAGCTTTAATTTGAGGGTATTTACATCCAAATCAGGTGAACGGTGTAGGAATTACAACAGTTTGTATATGTGCCTCCCACTTTTTAAGGGACCAAAAGTAATGGGACTAATGGCTGCTCAGCTGTTCCATGGCCAGGTATGTGTTATTCCCTCATTATCCCATTTACAAGGAGTAGATAAAAGGTCCATAGTTAATTTCAAGTGTGCTATTTGCATTTGGAATCTGTTGCTGTCAACTCTCAATATGAGACCCAAAGAGCTGTCACTATCAGTGAAGCAAGCCATCATTAGGCTGAAAAAACAAAACAAACCCATCAGAGAGATAGCAAAAACATTAGGTGTGGCCAAATCAACTGTTTGGAACATCCTTAAAAAGAAAGAACGCACCGGTGAGCTCAACTACACCAAAAGACCCGGAACACCACGGAAAACAACTGTGGTGGATGACCGAAAAATTATTTCCCTGGTGAAGAAAACACTCTTCACAACAGTTGGCCAGATCAAGAACACTCTCCAGGAGGTAGGTGTATGTGTGTCAAAGTCAACAATCAAGAGAAGACTTCACCAGAGTGAATACAGAGGGTTCACCACAAGATGTAAACGATTGGTGAGCCTCAAAAACAGGAAGGCCAGATTAGAGTTTGCCAAACAACATCTAAAAAAGCCTTCACAGTTCTGGAACAACATCCTATGGACAGATGAGACCAAGATCAACTTGTACCAGAGTGATGGGAAGAGAAGAGTATGGAGAAGGAAAGGAACTGCTCATGATCCAAAGCATACCACCTCATCAGTGAAGCATGGTGGTGGTAGTGTCATGACGTGGGCATGTATGGCTGCCAATGGAACTGGTTCTCTTGTATTTATTGATGATGTGACTGCTGACAAAAGCAGCAGGATGAATTCTGAAGTGTTTCGGACAATATTATCTGCTCATATTCAGCCAAATGCTTCAGAGAACTCATTGGACGACGCTTCACAGTGCAGATGGACAATGACCCGAAGCATACTGCAAAAGCAACCAAAGAGTTTTTTAAGGGAAAGAAGTGGAATGTTATGCAATGGCCAAGTCAATCACCTGACCTGAATCTGTTTGAGCATGCATTTCACTTGCTGAAGACAAAACTGAAGGGAAAATGCCCCAAGAACAAGCAGGAACTGAAGACAGTTGCAGCAGAGGCCTGGCAGAGCATCACCAGGGATGAAACCCAGCGCCTGGTGATTTATTTGCGTTCCAGACTTCAGGCTGTAATTGACTGCAAAGGATTTGCAACCAAGTATTAAAAAGTGAAAGTTTGATTGATGATTGTTAATCTGTCCCATTACTTTTGGTCCCTTAAAAAGTGGGAGGCACATATAAAAACTGTTGTAATTCCTACACCGTTCACCTGATTTGGATGTAAATACCCTCAAATTAAAGCTGAAAGTCTGCAGTTAAAGCACGTCTTGTTTGTTTAATTTAAAATCCTATGTGGTGGTGTATAGAGCCAAAAAGATTAGAATTGTGTCGAGGTCCCAATATTTATGGACCTGACTGTATATATATATTTTTAGCTTTAAGGATTTACTGTTTAAAATACATGGATATTAAGAGCCGGTTCACACAGGGGCGACTCTTCAGGCGACTCAGCCGCCTGACAAGTCGTGCTCTGCTCTATTCAATGGAACCGTTCTAATAGGAGCGACGCAAGTCGCTCCGACTTAGAAAAAGGTTCTTGTACGACTTTGGGGGCGACTTGCATTGACTTCAATACAGAAGTCATTTTGCAAGTTGCCTCTCAAGTTGTCTTGAGATCACCTTGCCGAGTCGCCCCCAAAGTTGTGCCGCCTGTGTGTGAACCAGCTCTTAGGGTATATCTGTTTTATTTTAAATCAGCTATTTATGCAAAACAAAACGACAACTTTATTTATATTGTAAATAACTTTAACATGCTTTGTACCAAAAATGTAATTTTATTGTTGCAGTAAATAGAACAAGCAGTATAATGAAATCTATGTTTTCCCCACAGTAATGGTACTTGTGTTCAAAATAATACTGATCAAATTGATATTTTCTTTTTTTTTCTCAGACTTTTACTCTTTTTCCCCTTAAAAGCAAATAAATAAAAAAAAAATCTCAGAGGACTTTAGGGTCAGAAGAAAGCCCCATTTGTCTCCCAAAAAAACAATATATGTATTGATTCTTTATCATAAGTAATTACAAAGTTATAGACTCATGAACAGACACATAGCAGAAATGTGAAAATATGGTCTGGTCCATAGGGGTAAACAGGTGTGAGAGCCGAAATGGTTAAAGATACAGCAACACTTTAAAAGCACAGTCATCTAGGTGAGCCTGCTCTTAGTTTGCACAGTGCTTATCCACTTCCCGCCTGGCCTATAGCAGAATGACAACCAGGAAGGGGTTCAGTTATCCTGACTGGGCGTCATATGACGTCCAGCAGGATAACAAGCCAATGCGCGCCCGTGGGGGCGCACAGCACATCGATCGGTGGTGTGGTGTGTCACTCTGACACACTGCATCTCCAATCGTGGTAAAGAGCCTGCTTGACTGTGACCAATCACAGCGTGAACCAGGAAGTGCCGTAATCGGCTTTCCTTGGTTTGCACTGACAGGGAGAGACGATCGACGGCTCTCCTGTCAGAGAGGGGGTGTGCACTGATAATCAGCACATTGAGCCCCCATCAGAGGTGCCCACCACAATGCCAATCAGTACCCACCCAAATCCCAATGAGTGCCCACCCAAATCGCCAATCAGTGACCAAAGTGCCAATCAGTGCCCATCAGTAATGCCTGTCAGAGCTCTTCACAGATGCCAATCAGTGCCCATCAATAATGCCTGTCAGTACCTCCTCATCAGTGCTGCCTATCAGTGCCATCTATTAGTGCCCATCAGTGCCGCCTATCAGTGCCCATCAGTGCCGCCTATCAGTGCCCATCAGTGCCACCTATCAGTGCCCATCTGTGCCGTCTATCAGTGCAAACAGTGCCACCTATCAGTGACACCTATTAGTGCCGGTCAGTGCCACTTATCAGTGCCCACTAGTGCCGCCTATTAGTGTTGCCTATCGGTGCCCATCAGTGCTGGATATCAGTGCCACCTATCAGTGCCCATCAATTCTACATATTAGTGCCTCCTTATCAGTGCCCATCAGTGCCACCTTATTAGTGCCACCTCATCAGTGCCCATCAGTGCCACCTCATCAGTGCCCATTAGTGCAGCTTTATCAGTGCCCATCAGTGAAGGAGAAAACAAAATTGTATAACAGAAATGAAGAAAAACTTTTTTAGTTTGTTTAGCAAAAAATAAAAAAGCCAGTGGTGATCAAATACCACCAAAAGAAAGCTCTATTTGTGGGAAGAAAATAATAAAAATGTAGTTTGGGTACAGTATGACCACGCAATTGTCATTCAAAGTGTGACAGCGCTGAAAGCTGAAAATTGTCCTGGGCAGGAAGGGGGGAAAGTGCCCGGTATTGAAGTGGTTACACATGCACACTCTATAGAGGTGTATTTTTTAAAAACTGCACCTGTTCCCATTACACATGCAGCTTTGGGAAGCCCTACCTGCAAAAACCTTTGGGCCTGTGATCCCCCTCCATCCTGCTGTTTGCAGGACTCTACAATTGTGGGCCTTCTAGTGGCTTATCTGGGCCATTCAAACTGTGCACATATGCAGTGCACTCTCCCCTTTTTTAGCTGCAGTGGTTATTTGACCAGCCCACAAATGCCATAGGAGGCTCACAATTGTGGCATCCAGCCCATCCGGCAAACCGCTGGAAGGGGGGGGGGTTCGAGGGGTCAGTAATTTTTGTGGAGAGGGTGCACAGCTACGAGTGTAATGGGACCAGGGGCAGTTTTTTAAAAAGGAGTGCTAGTATGTTCTATTTAAGGGATAGGGGGTTGCATAGGGGGCTTTTTGGAAAATGTTGCTGAAGATGAGCTTACACTTACACTTAAGCCTTTGTCCATCCGACAAAGTGTAGGACTTTGTCTGAAGGGCGTTGGCCATGAACTTGTATTGCATACAAACAGCAAAGAATTGTTGACCAACAAACACAAAACTACGTGTTTTTTCAGCTCTTTAGCGCCACCCTTTGGGCAACTTCTGCTAATGTTGTGTTATGGTTAGCATTGCTTCTGAGCATGCGTGTTTGTACTTTGGATTTTTTTCTGACGGACTTGTGGACGCACAATTGTAAAATCCGACAAGACACATTTGTTGTCGGAAAATTTTAAAACATGCTATCCCACATTTTTGGGTGGAAAATCGGACAACAATTGTCCGATGGAGCATACAAACGGTCGGAATTTCTGACAACAGCCTGCCATCACACAATTCCCATCGGAAAATCCAATTGTGTGTACGAGGCTTAACTGTTGATTGGCTTAGTATCTCTGCTGGAAGTCTGTTCCATATATCCATCTATCTTTTGCTAAAATAATGCATTTTATTGTTACTCTTACTTTCCTTCTGCTAGTTTGAGGTACTATCCTCATGTTCTTGATCTTTATGGCAAAGGACATGTATCTTTTTTGCCCTTTTGCCCTAACCTAAGTTCAGTTGGATGGCTATGGCCTCTGGCGATTGCTTACATCCAGCGCCACAAGTCTCACTTCTATGGGGCTGTGTACAGAGGCTGGTGACAAAGGGGAGATGGAAGGAGATAGCCCTATAGAGAAAGAAGTCTGGGGGCTGTAATGTGCAGGTGCAGCCAGGATATAAATAATCACTGGAGGCCACAGCCATTAACCTAAGGTGATAGGTATATAATCGTTGTTGTTTTTAAATTCTGCATTAGAAATTCACAAACCCAAACCTAATAAGCAAACAGAATTCTAAAGAGATTTGAAATAAAGCATTTAGGATTTAATCTCCTTCCCCCCATTTTACTTTTAGGATATAGGTTTTTTTTTTTAACAGGAAAATTAGGACATGCCGTAGTTTAAATATTACAGGTAGGGGTGGAGAAATATATATATATATTTTTTTGTATTAGGGTGGATTAGCTCAATAGGTGGATTAAGTTTTTTTGCAAACCTTCTTAGTATTTTTTTCATATTTTTTCTTGTATTATACAGTAGTGTATACAGTATATATAGTAGTGTATATAGTGTATAGTGTATACAGTATTATAAAGGGTGAAAATACATCAATCTATCAAAAGAGCAGTAAAAATAAATATATGAAAGCCAAAGATGCCAAATATATTCTAAAATAATAAAATTACATTTGTATTACGTGGTTTTGGATATATATGTTATGTCAGCATTTTATGATTCTAGTTTTAGGATAATCCATTGTAAATGTTTGCATATTAAAAATGATTACAATTAAGGGTGGCGTAATGCATTTAATGATCAGTTTTATATTATAATAAACAATTGGCAGTTGATCATGATGTCCCCTGTTTTGCACATTTTGATAAAATTGTAAACATTATAATTTGGGGTTGCGCAAGATAAAAACTCACTAAAATTAAGGTATGAATAAATAAAAGGATAATAAAGAGGAAACAGTAGTAAGAGTCTGTTTTTTTTTTTGTTTTTTAAATCAAGTATAATTAATATTATTATTTTGTTTAAAAAAGGTAGTGTAATTGGTTGTCACGGAGACAGGGATGCAGTGAGCTATATTGTAGTATTAGGACACAGCTTCTCCCATCCCCCAATAAAGTCATTATGACTAAATGTGTTAGATCACAATCAGGGTGAGTTCTCGTCTTAGTATAATTGGTGATATTCATGTGAAGTGGAGACGGAATGGTAAGAAGTACAGGATTTTAACATTTTTCCTATTTTTTTTTTTTCATTTTTAGATTATTTTTTTTTTATACGCTGACATGCAATTTCTGATTTGACACAAGAATGAATATACATAATGATTTGTAAAATGATGTTGTGACACGTTCACTGTAAATTGATGGAGATGTAGAGCTGCACATTATAGTGGTACGTACAGTATATCTACATACACATGCTTCAGTAGGTTCAGAGCAGACATACTAAGGAAGGATGAATCTACATGGGTGTTCATTCTTTTCCTCTGACTTGCCTTTATGAAGCATTTTTGAAGGATCACAAAAAGATTTGCATTTTTTAGAGTTTATTTTTTTTTTTAGTAACTGTACAGTGGAACCTTGGATTACGAGTATAATCCGTTCCAGGAGAATGCTTGTAATCCAAAGCACTCGCATATTTTCCCCATAGAAGTCAATGGAAGCAAAGATAATTTGTTCCACATTGACTTCTATGGCATGCAATACCGCATGGGGCCAGAGGTAGGGGGACGCCAGAGGGAAACTGAGTATTTCCGAGTGTTTCCGAGTATTTCCGGATGGCTCAGAGTGTCACCAGTGCCTCCGCGCCTCTGGCTAAATGCGGTACTGCACACCGCAGAGGCTTGAATCCTGCTCGTTTTGCGAGGCAACACCCGCAAACCGAATCAGGGTTTAAATAAAAATTGCTCGTAATGCGAAATGCTCATTAACTGCGTTACTCGCAATCTGAGGTTCCACTGTACTTGCATTCAATGAGAAGTGCCCCTTGTGCTGGTATCTGCTCTCTTAGTTTGAATCTTAAGTCCTCTGCCCCCACCCCCATAGCCCCGCAGCAGTAATTCCAGTAGTGTAGTGGTTAATAGAGCTGCTGGACCTGTCATTGGCCCTTGGCAAGAGTACTGACTATGCCTGTCCCCCTCCTCCATTCATAGAAGCTGTACTGTGGCTTCCAGCAATGAAAAGCGCTCTATGAATGGAGGATGGATGGATGACTGAAAGGTCCACTATTCATAGAGTGCTTTTCCTTTCTGGTTTTCACCCCTACAGAATTGGAAGATTACCACTAGGCTTGTGCAATTCGTTTCGTAACGAATCAAAATTCGTCCGAATTTAGCAACTTTCGGACATTCGGAAGCATTCGAATTTCCGAACAGAGCAATTACGAATAAAACCGAATCCGAAATAAATTATACCGCAAAATAGCGAATGCCCGAAGGTCTTCGGCATAATTCGTTATGAAAAAAGTTACGAATGTACGAATCCATTCGAAGCACAATAACACTCACTCTGTTCTCTGCTTCTCCCTCACCATGCTGAACTCCCTCTCAAAATGGTGTACAGGGGCGGAGGCTATAGCCGCATGAAAAAACGAAAGTAAAATACGAGATTTCAAATCCATTCGAAGCACAATAACACTCACTCTGCTCTGCTCTCTGCTTCTCCCTCACCGTGCTGAACCCTCTCAAAATGGTGTACAGGGGCGGAGCCTATAGCCGCATGTAAAAAACGAAAGTAAAATACGAGATTTCGAATCGTTACAAATAACCGCTATGTATTTAGAAAAGTACAAATCCATTCGAAGCACATTAGGCATAATAGGCAGCGTCGTTGTGAGAGAGACACGGAAAATTACGAATCAACGAACCCAAAAAAAGTTACGAAAGTAGGAGTTGTGTCCAGAATCAACGAAAAACAACGTACTCTACCGAAAGTACGAATTATAAAGCAACAAAAAATTCAACGAAAAATGTCGCTTGCAAAAATACGAATGAGTCCGAACACGAAAAATCCCGTCTAGCAAAATTACGAATGATTACGAATCAACAGGACCGGAAAGAAACGAACCGAAACGGAACGAATTTTTCCGTTGTGCACAAGTCTAATTACCACTGCTGGGATATGGGCAATTACTTCCACTTCCCCTGACATCCAAAGAAGAACCTGCTACAGTAATTATTATGGTAATGGAAGCCCGTTGTGCAGATCACATGGCAGACACTCCTCTTTAGCACTATTCAATAAGACTGTATAATCCTTGTTAGATCTACCAACAACTAGCTGTGTATAGTTTTGTTAACATTTTAATGAGATTGTTCAAAGATTGCACAATGAATGTAGTGTTTATGGGCACCCTTTGAATCATTGAGTAGCTACAATCCCCAAATGACAGCTGAATGGGCTGGGCAGGGATCACTGACTGCCAGGATGCTGCTGGCTCCCTAGCAACCGGTCTCAGGAGGAAGCAATCACATTCAGCAGTGGCAGTAATACTACCACTAAATGATTTTCTTCCCACTTGCTTATACACCTATTTAGTTTGGCATTTCACTGAACTCTCGGACATGGGTAGAGTTTGAACCCAAAGCTCATCTCTATTTATATTAAAGTTGTCTAAGGCTCTACACTTCTTAGTGCTTACAAATTCATGCATCACTTTATTGCTGCCCGTTGGTGACAGTACAACAGGGTAAATTTAGCCCATTTATCTATATCAGTAGTTAATTGGCTTGCTTGATCTCTCATCACTCTCCTTAATAGCAAAACTCTATAGTGCACTAAAAACAAGGAAATTAGAATTCAAAGAGGAGTTCAGTCTTCTCAGGAAAACAGTTTCAGTGTGTTATACAGATCATGGAACTTACATATGACTTCTGTCCAATTTCCTTTATATTTTACAAGTAGATCCATAATTGTAATTTATTTCATTTCAAGGGGGCCTCTTATATTAAATGTGTCTAAGAGTGTCTGTGTTGCCTGTAGCCGCCATTCACATTGATTCTTTCATTCTGTAAGCTGGAATCTAACTGGAAATTTACCCCCAGTTTTTGGCTAATATATAAAAACTGTAATACAGGTAGAGCTGCTTCTCCAATGTAAACTTGTATATTAGTATCTCTGCTTTTATTGAAAGGATCCAACCTTATTGGTTAAAGTGTTTGTTAGCCTCTAACATGAAATATGTAAAAAGCACATCCTTCTGTAGTGTGTACTTGCCTCTATCCAAAGCACTGGCTGTCATTTCTCTCTGCAGCTCCTCTCAGAGCTGTGCTCACAGTTACATAGTTACATACCATGTTTCCCCGAAAATAAGACCTACCCCAAAAATAAGACCTAGCGTTTTTTCCAGGAGGGCTGCAATATAAGCCCTACCCCGAAAATAAGCCCTAGTTTAGAATGCTTGTAAAATCCTATAACCCACTCTAATACAGTAGTATATAATGTACAATTTGTGTGTTTCTGTAATATAATTGCAGGGTAGAGAGCTCCGGTGGGTCACAGAAGGTATTTGGCACAATTATATTACAGAAATACACACATTGTACATTATATACTACTGTAATAGAGTGGATTATAGGATTTACAAGCATTTTAACTCAGTTCACACTGGGGATTCCTGTCGGGCAAGGAGAGAGAGGGGGAGAGAAGACAGCACATTACATGGTAAGACCTACCCCAAAAATAAGCCCTACTGTGTCTTTTGTTGACAAAATTAATATAAGACCCGGGCTTATTTTCAGGGAAACATGATAGTTAGTCAGGTTGATAAGAGACACAAGTCTATCTAGTTCAACCATAAAAATAATAATAATAATATTAATAATAATAATATCCTACAATCCCATATACCCAATCCTATACCCACAGTGGATCCAGAGGAACTTGAGATCTCCACCCCCTGCTGCCTGAGCAGAGAAAAAAATCCTTTGATCTGTGTGTTTTTAGAAACATCTACAGGACAGATACCTGCAGATAAACAGGTACAACTCATGTAAGAAGATTTGTTTCATCTCTCTGTATCACCTAAGTCTAGTCACTTCACTCTGTGTATGTAAGGGTTGTCAACCACTTTTAGTCTTTGTAAGTTCTCCCATTTATTTATTTTGAAAGATGACACATAATGATTGTCACAGGCATTAATTCCAGTTTGTGCCATCTCTCCTTAGTGACAGTTGTGAATCCCCCACTGTATCCTGGGATAAGGATAGAATGATTATTGGCTATGTGTACAGGGATGATGCTTTCCTATCTTTCCACACACATTTTTCCTTAAATAATACAAGTATGAGAGCAGAAAAATTGAAGTTTCTTTAAGCTTAAAACTTAGGCTTCGCCAAACATAAGCTATCGAACTTAATATAAACTCAAATTTTTAACCCTTGATAGTTTACCCTTAACTTGGCCCTGATACTTAACCTTTATTATCACCGTAAAGTGATACTTAGCCCTGGTTCACACTGGTGCGTTTTGACATGCGATTTGGCATGTCAAATCGCATGTCAAAACTGCGATATTTGCTGCAAATTGCCGGAAATGGCACCGTCCTAATCGGTGCGACGCCGCATCTGCGGCGCTGCACCGATTTCAAAAAGTAGTTTCTGTACTACTTTTTGCGATTTCGGCCACGATTTACATTGACATCTGTGTCAGATGTCTTTGCAATCGCGGCTGAAATCGGGACTGCCAGCGAGAGTGAAATCGGCTTCACTACCGCAGCCCAGTGTGAACCTGGGCTAAAGGCTCTTTTTTTATTAAAATAACAAACATGTTATACTTACCTGCTCTGTGCAGAGGTTTTACACAGAGCAGCCCAGATCCTGCTCTTAAGGACTGTAAAGCTGTAAAGCTGCTTGGATGTTGGGTCGGTATATCCATGCGGACAAGGTACTCATCTGTAGGAAGGACAAGGATGATGTTGAGTATCACATAGACACCTTCGATAGACATTGGAAGCCGTTGGTGTTGCCTGACCCACATTACTACCTGTGAGAGACAAGACTCTTTGTTTTGTTTTCTGAGTGCATTCTCTTTGAAAACCCAGGAAGTTTAGGGGCAGTCTACTCTTTGGAGGAGTGGGACCTGTTGCTGTTTTTTTGTTCTTCCCTCCCTCCCTACTGCAAAGATAACAAGGACTTTGGGGTTGGTAGACAGTTCAGGGTCACAGATCAAGAAGAAGAGGAATTTTTACCCCGCAGTACAAAGGAAAAGTTTCTGTTGGGATGAGTGTTCTGACGTTGGCACTACCACTAGGTGCCGGTGTTGCGCAACTATTATAAGGACAATAAGACATTATGCAGTTTTACTTGTTGGAAGGAAGGGATTCTTTTTTAGGGGAGAGCCTTTTCATTCCAACTACTGTTATTTCAGGTGTGTTTTTCTTTCCCCTGCAGGTGAACGCCAGGCAAGACTGCTCAGGGTGGGTCTTAGCTAGCGCAGTGGGAGAGAAATGTAAATTTTATTAAAAATTTTATGTGATCTTAAATTTTTTATACACCTGTGTATTTCTCCTTTTTCCCTTCTGTGTTTCATTTCTTTTCCCCCGTGTTAGGTTCCGGCACAAACAAACAATTTTTCTAAATTGTCATTTTTTTGATAGTCTGTCTCTGGATTGGACTTATGCTGACTCAGGCCTGAGAGGCATGGGTCTACTCCAGACACTGGGGACCAGTGTCTATTAAGAGGGGGGAATGTGTAGCGGGGTGCTATATTTAAGGGAAGTGTCTGAGTGGTAACCAAGCTCAGATACACAAATTGTTAGGGTTTATGGACCATTTCTGCCCCATGGAGATAGTACTGATGTGCAGTTCCCTGGGGCCTATAGGTGGCGCTGTTGCCATAGGCCCGGGTTGAACCACAGTACAGGGTTGTGCCTTTTCTTGTCCCCTCTTGACAGCAGTGCGGTGGGGTGGGGAACCTGCTGTGCCTGTCGGGAGAGGGTATAAAAAGGGGCGGCCATTTTTCAGGTCCGTCGTCGTCGTTCCGCACCCAGGCACCTTAGGCCTGTGTGTGGGTGTCGCCTCCGGGTGCCCTAGGCCCGGAGGCGGAGTTGCTGTTCCATCCCAGACACCTTCAGTCTGGGGTGAGGTACTAAATAGGAGGCCCGGAGCCCAGCAACCTTCGGCTGGGTTCCGCTAAGGATCGAGAGCTCCCAGGGAATTTTTAACCCTTGATAGTTTACCCTTAACTTGGCCCTGATACTTAACCTTTATTATCACCGTAAAGTGATACTTAGCCCTGTTTCACACTGGTGCGTTTTGACATGCGATTTGGCATGTCAAATCGCATGTCAAAACTGCGATATTTGCCGCAAATTTCAGGAAATGGCACTGTCCTAATCGGTGCGACGCCGCATCTGCGGCGCTGCTCCGATTTCAAAAAGTAGTTTCTGTACTACTTTTTGCGATTTCGGCCACGATTTACATTGACATCTGTGTCAGATGTCTTAGTAATCGTGGCTGAAATCGGGACTGCCAGCGAGAGTGAAATCGTGCGAGTTCAGCTGAACTCGCACGGATTCACTCCCGCAGCCCAGTGTGAACCTGGGCTAAAGGCTCTTTTTTTATTAAAATAACAAACATGTTATACTTACCTGCTCTGTGCAGAGGTTTTACACAGAGCAGCCCAGATCCTCCTCTTCTCGGGTCCCTCGGCGGTGCTCCTGGCCTCTCCCTCCTGGCCTCTCCCAACAGCAAGCAGCTTGTCGTCGTCGTTCCGCACCCAGGCACCTTAGGCCTGGGTGTGGGTGTCGCTCCGGGTGCCCTAGGCCCGGAGGCCTGGGTGTGTGTGTTGCCTCTGGGTGCCCTAGGCCCGGAGGCGGAGTTGCTGTTCCATCCCAGACACCTTCAGTCTGGGGTGAGGTACTAAATAGGAGGCTGGAGCCCAGCAACCTTCGGCTGGGGTCCGCTAAGGATCGAGAGCTCCCAGGGATTCCGCCTTGCGAGGGGACCCGTATCTTGGATCGAGGAGGCCAGGGAGATGACCCTTTCTGAAGACCCAGCGCAGAGTCGTGGTGACAGTGTGGGCCTTTGGTAACTCTCCGGAGGGATGTTTTTCTCTTTGACATGGGACAAGTTCTCCAAGAAGGCAGTGCATGTTCTGTAGGTCATAGTGGCAGTGAATCTACGCACACCAGGTCAGTGGCAGTGACCAAATAGGGCAAGGGCCTATTCACCAGGTCAGTGGCAGTGACCATCTTCAACAAGTCAGTGGCAGTGACTTTCATATTCTTTAGGCCTGTGATAAAGATCGCACGCCAAACCTGTTTGTGCATATCAGAACAGTAAGAGAACCAAGATTTGAGTTTGTGCCTGGACTTCTCTCCCACCTTATCTGACCTGTGTCTCGTCTCAACCTGTCTGCTCTTAAAGGGACTATTTATTATCCATGTGAAATAAATACAGAAGTTGGACTTTCAGTTGGTGTGGACAGTGGCTTTAATGGGGAGAATCAAGGACTTGCTTCTGGCCAAGCCAGAGGTGAGATCAGCTCGGGAGGATTCAAACACCAGCCACAGGCAGGCCCGAGAAAACTAACACCGCTTGACCTCCCCATCCAGGAGGGTACGGGCATGTAGTGCGGTGTGCCTCAGTCTTTCCTAGGGAGGAGCCAAGTAAAGAAAAGCAGGTAAAGCCTGGGGTGGGTGCGCTATATATATTATTCAGAAAAATGTAAAAGTTAAATCAATCCCACTTATGAACATAGAAATTAATGACTTTTTTGCTTCCGCTTCTTGCGCATGATTTTGTCATAAAAAGTGGAAAGTTCTTTCTGACTGCGATCCTAATGCCGCGTACACACGAGAAAAATCCAGAGCATTTTTCTCTACGAGAAAAATGGGCATTAAAAATTAATTTTTTCTCGTCGTTTTTCTCGTCGTAAAAAACCCGCCGTGTGTACACTTTAATGACGGCAAAAAAAACGCACATGCTCAGAAGCAAGTTATGAGACGGGAGACGGTTCTGGTAAAACTAGCGTTCAGAATGGAGATAGCACATTCGTCACGCTGTAACGGACTGAAGAGCACGAGGCTGAAAAGCGCAAATCGTCTCTCACCAAACTTTACTAACATGAGGGTGGCGCCATCCGAATGGAACTTCCCCTTTATAGTGCCGTCGTATGTGTTGTCGAATGTGTTGTACGTCACCGCGCTTTGCTCGAGCATTTTTTTTCACGATAGTGTGTAGGCAAGGCAGGCTTGAAAAGAATCACGTCGAGAAAAACATGACATGACATTAAAAACAGCCGTGTGTACGCGGCATTAAGGCTTGCCTCTGGATTCAATCGATTTCTGGATTTTTTTTGTTTACAAAAGAGAATTGAATTCAGATTTACACAACTATGTTGCAAATGGAATGAGGACATGGAGTGCTTTTCCACTAAGTCTTGAGAACATATCCAGAGCTGCACATCAAAACTTCTCCAAGGTCTTGCTTTCAAATTACATTTTAAAAGCTTGATTTGTTCACACATCAATAAGATCTTTCTTCAACTCTTCATCATCTGATATTTTCTCTAAATTGTAGGAATATGAATTCATGATCCATTCCTCTGAAATCTTCAGGTCTGGGGCTTCAATGACTCTTCGAAAAGCATAAAACAGTTACCCTCTGTGCTCCAACCACCGGATACCGAGACAGAGACCTCTTGGCTCAACAATATCAAGGGCTTAGTTTGAGAAAGCTTATGGCTGTTCCCTTTAAACTCTCCTCAGACCTTCTAGAGGACATTAAATCTTTTTTTTAAAGAGTGTGTTTACATCAAGGGCAGGCAGCAGGAGAGCTGTCAATACTAGGGACCGATGTTGTAGAAAGAAGTTGTTGAGAGGAGCAGCAGTGTAGGGAATTACCTTTTAACCTTTAGCAGCTTGTAGCAGTAATTAATCATTGGTATTAAAGGAGGAGGTTGCAGGGACATACCGTGCTGCTACTGGACTTTAATGGCATCACATGAGACAAGGGCGATTTTGGTAAAAACATGATTTTATTTACAACATTTAAAATTCAAAAAGATTTTTGAAAAATACATTGTGATATAAAAACATCAAGAGATTGTGCTTCGATATGATACTATAAACCTTCTAACATCTTCAAATACAATCCTCCAAGGGTTAATGTGTTTCGCTTAATTGCGTAGCTTCTTCAAGACCCATAGGTTGGGTATCATATTAGCAACACATGGCGGAGTTTTGGAGGCATCAAAACATCTGTAGGGCAGACACAGGAGTTATAGCTCCTTTGAAATAACCTGAGGCATGTGGACCAATGCAAGCCCAAATGGCCTTTTTAATAGAGGGTTTTTAATATGACCCCCAGGGTTTTCCTTAGATGTATATGGCTGTTTGTCAAGGAAATGACTGTAGGTCTGGCAATGTCGCCAATACTCACCATGGCCGTATCAGGAGAACTTCCGCGCTAATTGGCGTACGCAGACACGAAACAGCGCAAACCGGTGGACGTAGATGCACGACGTTGTGAATTGGCGTTTGCACGTGGCGCACAACGTGGCAGATGCTGATGCCCACTGGCCTATATAAATATAAATCTGCTGCTAAGATCTCTGAACTGCTGGTTTATCGTCAGCTTCCCAGTGTTTCTTGTGCTTCTGTGTATTTTGATCTTGGACTTCCATTACCGACCCGGTTTGCCTTCATCTGTTTATCCTGATCTTCCGGCTTTGACCCCTGACTTGTACCCTGACTTGTTCCTGCTTGCTCCACTGCTTGATCCCGGCTTGGCTTACCGACCCTGCTCTTGTCTGTCTTGAATGACCCTGGTTTGTTTCCAGTTCTGCTACCTGAACCTACTACTGACTGATCTTACCATGTATGACCCCTGGCCTGGCTCCCGATTCTGCTTCCGGACTGCCCAGCTATCTAATACATCTGACACTATCCAAGCACACCTGCATTCTGCTAGTTCCAGCCGCCTCACAGTGATCAAGTCTTCTAACCACAGCAACAGGCAAACTGTGCTTCTTTGGGCACTGCATTCCCTTTACTATCTTCAGGGGTATGTTGCACTTAGATGCAAGGAGAGCCCTTTCAGCACCTAGGTGTCCAAACTGACTCCTGACACTGTTATATAGCGTTTCAAACACCAGAGGGTGTCAAATAAATTCTCATGATCACCATATACATATATAGGAGTATCTGGCCTAAAGATAATCCTCAAAGAAGAGTAATCACTGAGATATCCAATAATAAAAAGACAATAGCCAGTCATTGTGTGTCCTGTACATTACTTACTATTGACCCCTGAACTATGTGGCACTTACTACTGACCCCTAAACTCTGCTTCACTTACTACTGACCCCTGAATTCTGCATCACTTATTGCATATATGTATCCAGAAATATTGAATCACAGTTCATTTTCCTGTAAGGGGTCCCCCACTGAGTCCCCACAGAGTATAATAATTACAGACTTCTTTTTTTTTTAATTATTATTATTATTATACTACTGGATGTAAATTGGGCCACCACTTTTATCAACATAGGGTGCAGAATGCTAATGTGTTTTTAATTGAGAATAGTTTTAAGATTTTATAGTGCAGCAATAAAGTCTTGTATTTTTATATAATTTAGTCTGGTAGTGCCCATAAAGTCAAAAAAAATTTTTGGTTACACATATGGATTATATAAGGACGTGGCACAATTAAGGGTTAATGAGTGTCCATCGTGCCACCAAATGATTCCTCATTTGTTTTGCTTCTAATTGCATCACTTATTACTGACCCTTTAAGCTGTGCATTATCTACTGCTGTCCTCTAAACTCTTCATCACTTACCACTAACCCCTGGCCTTTGCATTACTTGTTCCCGATCCCTGAATTCTGCATCACTACTGACCTCTGAACTCTACATAACTTATCAATGACCCCTAAATGCTACATCATTTATTACTGAACCTTTGCGTCACTTATTACTGAACCCTTGAACTCTACGTCCTATTAAGCCACGGCCAAAATTCAGCACAATGCATGCGCCACACTTTTTCTATAGCAGGAGTGCCCAACTTATGATCTTGCACACAGGCCCACTGATTTCAGGAATATTATGTTGGGCATACAGGGTTAATATCAAGGTATTGGTCAGGATGACCAGAAGCTTTAAATGCAATAAATCTACTCACAGATAGGGGGGGATGAAAAGGAGATCTGTGACAACATTATCCCAAAAACGCGTGCATATCATGTCAGCGCTTCTGAAATAAAGACATAAAAAACTGCCTATTGGGGCCAAATTCCCACCCTCGGGACCCATAGCAGCCATGTGAAGTGCTATGGCTATAGTTATGCCACTGTCTAAAGTCTAAACCTTTTTTTTATATTTTGTATATAGTAGGTAGTGGATAAACCCCCTGTTGGGTTGTTCTTTCTTCTTTATTTTGCTGTTTGTGCCCCTTTGGGGAGATTTTCCTTCATTTGCTGTCACAAGATACAACAATTTGAGAAGAGATCTTTCCCATGTAAAGGAAGTCCTCTCTTAGACAGCTGGAGTCACTGGTATAGGTACCCCTTTAGAGGATTGCCCCTATTTCTGTTTCCAACCCCTAGCTTTTGACCTAATCCATGACGACATTACCATAAGGCTGATGTCACAGGGCAATATGTAGCAGCAATTCTAATTGTTTAGGCATTATCTTGCTAAGGAAAGCATAGCTATTCTCTCTATGGAGCGATATCTAGCTCAACAATTGAATTTTAGTAACATTTCATGTCTCCGACAAGCTCATTAGCAACAATCACTCTCCATTCACCTCTATGACTTAACTAATGCTAATGTAATGATTGTAGCCCAAGTTGGACCTATAGCTTTGAAAAATCACTTTAAAAAATCACCAGCTGCGCTAGCTACAAATTGCCGTTAAAGGCTGGCATTAGCAATTGGCAACAGCAAGGAATCACTGCTACAAAATCCCCCATGTGACAGTTTATCACCTGCAAAAGCAGACTTGTGTCATTGTCACCAAAAGATCACTCTCCTTCTTCAAGATAAATTGCCCTTATAAGAGAACCAAACATTATTTTTAAGGTTTGAAGTAGAACCTACTGTAGGTGTGTATAAAACACGTACGTACATCTTCTAGTATATTTCACAAATTCAGATTTTCCTCTTGTATTTCAACCAGGTTGAGCAGAGGTAATTGAAGCACTGTAGTATACTGTTTATAAATTTTTTGTGAAATTTGCCTTCTTTATGAGGAACTCTTACCAATATGAAGCTTCTAATCCGTGAAATATTTGTCAGTTTAAATTCAAAACTTTCTTGGACCTCAAAAAAAATTTTTTAAACTCCTTCACAAGCCTTTTACATGTATTCCTTCTGATGTTCCCATTTTTTAAAAGCTTTTGGACAACGTATCCACGGAGGCTTCTAGAAGATAAAAAAAAAAACTGTCCTAAGTTTCATATCAATTTTTATAAATTATAAAGTGACTGTCCCTGGTGACACAGTTCTTACTCATCAATTGTCATCGAACTAGAGGACAAAAGGAAGGGCAACAATACTACTGGTTTATTTATATTATTAGTTCAAGGTTTTGGATCAAAAGATTGACACTTCTTTGTAAAAATCCAAAGAGGAATGGTCCCACTGAGTGATCTTAATAGGAATACTACAGTGTTCCTGTCATAATCAGGATCCAATCTTTTATATAACTCTTTTTATTTTATATATCTGTACCCAACAGCTAGGCCTATACGTAGTTAACTAGAGGAAACTACATGTACAGTGCCTTGAAAAAGTATTCATACCCGTTTAAATTTTCCACATTTTGTCATGTTGCAAGTTGCAACCAAAAACCGAAATGTACTTTATTGAGATTTTATGCGATAGACCAACACAAAGTGGCACATAATTGTGAAGTTAAAGGAAAATAATAAATCGTTTTCAAAATTTTAAACATATAAAGAGCTGAAAAGTGTGGCATGCTTTTGTATTCACCCTTTATTCTAATACCCCTAACTAAAATCTAGTGGAACCAATTGCCTTTAGAAGTCGCCTAATTAGTAAATAGAATCCACCTGTGTGCAAATTAATCTCAGTATAAATACAGCTGTTCTGTGAAGCCCTCAGAGGCTTGTTAGAGAACCTTACTGAACAAACAGCATCATGAAGGCCAAGGAATACACCAGACAGGTCAGCAATAAAATTGTGGAAAAGTTTAAAGCAGGGTTCGGTTATAAAAAATATCCCAAGCTTTGAACATCTCATGGAGCACTGTTCAATCCATCATCCAAAAATGGAAAGAGTATGGTACAGCTGCAAACCTACCAAGACATGGCCGTCCACCTAAACTAACAGGCCGGGCAAGGAGAGCATTAATCAGACAAGCAGCCAAGAGGCTCATGATAACTCTAAAGGAGCTGCAGAAGTCCACAGCTCAGGTGGGAGAATCTGTCCACTCGACAACTATTAGTCATGCACTCCACAAATCTGGCCTTAATGGAAGAGTGGCAAGAAGAAAGCCATTGTTGAAAGAAAGCCATAAAAAGTCCCATTTGGAGTTTGCAAGAAACCATGTGGGGGACACAGCAAACATGTGGAAGAAGGTGCTCTGGTCAGATGAGACCAAAATTGAACTTTTTGGCGTAAAAGCAAAACGCTATGTGTGGCAGGAAAACTAACACTGCTCATCACGCTGAAAAAGGCTCCTGTGTATACTTCTCACCCAACTAGTCGCTTGTCACATCTTCATTAATATCAGGAGTTACTCCCAGGAGGGGGAATTCCTGCATCCATTCCACACTTAGGTCCAAAAACTAGGTCTTCTTATGGTGACATCCTCACGGGGCAAAAGCCCATGAGCGAAGAGACAGAACAGAGAGTGTCCCAGATGTTTAGTTCCCCCAGCATGCATTTATCAGCAGGTTCTGAAGCCCACTGATAGGCTAGGCCATCAAGCATTCATAATACAAAATTAAACCGTACAAAGAAACCAAAAACAAACTAGCAAGTGTGCTGATCAAAAAGAGAAAAACAATAAGTTCTTCTGGCTGGCTGGTGATTGTAGCTCATCAGGACTCAGGAGTAGTGGATAACAAGCCGACTGGGTGATGCAGCTCTCTCTAATTCTGCCGGATGGCAGGAATATGTCTATGCAAAAAAACAAAAACAAAGGAGAGATCGCACATCCACGCAAATGTGGGTGCAATAGCTGGAGTGTGACTTATTGTAATTCTAATAAAAGCTGTATTAAACTAGGGGCAGATGTGTGCTCTCTCCCTTCTTGTTTTTTGCATAATACAAAATTATACCACTTTAGCGTATTCTGCTGGAACAGACTCAAACAATATGTGTATTAGACATGTGCATTCGTTTTCGTCCGAATGTATTTTCGTCCGAATTTCAGGTATTTTCTTTATCGTTTTAACAAACAAAAACGAAAGCACAGAATCCGAAAACCGAAAGATCTGACATAAACAAATGCTTTATTTTCGTTTTCGTTGCGACAACAGTTCGATATAGATAGGAGATTCAATGTGACGCTGACAATAACAATCTGTGTCTATCGAACCTGTGGTCGAATGTGCCTAACCTTAACTCTATTAGTCCAAGGTTATTCTACATAGAGAGAAAAGATTCGACATTATAGAGAGAAAAGATCGCTGCTGAAATTGGGTGGGGGAAGTAAAATAAAAATAATGATAATGATGAATGTTATTGGCTGATTGTAACCAAAGAGGAGGAGCAGTAAAATAGCTAGAACTAACTTGACAATTTAACATGAACGACAAAGATTCGACAAAGCATCGAAAAACATACAAACGTTGAATCTGTCATTGAAGGCTTATGGTGTCTGTCGAAAGTTAGAAGATTCGATGGTGCAGCTAAACTGTAAGATGCTGCAATCGTACATTTCCGGTCAAATGCTCCGCCCATAGGCTATAGAAGAATTCTAATGTTGGTTGACTAGTAATAGTAATTAATAAATATAATTATTACTAGTGTAGCGGCCTCCTCACTCCCCTCTCTTTCTTCAGCTCGTCTGTCTCTTGTCTAGGGGTATCTTTTAGAGGGGAAGGGAGCGGGGACACTACGCCAGGCCTTTATCACAGGTGTCAGTGTGATACAAGCAAAGTTCTTTTACCTTCGGGTCAGTGTTGTGCACCTGGAGCCTCCACCGAGAGTTACCTTGAACAATGTCTGTCAGGAAATGAGCCCCACACCATTAAAGTTCAACGCTCCTTTATTCTTCTCGAATGAACACAATCAGTTGAACTCCCTTAGTAGAAACAGAACAGAAAAGGAGGTGTGGATGCGAGTAGGCCCAGACACAATGTGTTCTTCACTTTCCTCCCTGAAAGTGGGTTGCAGTCTCAGAACGAGGGGGATTTCCTTCCAAGCGGTCTCCGGTGAGAGACTCACCCGTCACTGGCAATCCGCTGCACCAGGTCTTCGAATGAGGAGCTCCCCCCGGTCCATTACGCTTTCCGGATTCGGGTACCCACTCCCGGTGTTCCCTAGGATCTCCTTCCCTCGCGGAACTCAGTGTTGGGCACTGAGCTCCGGACCTCCATCTGAGTACCTCACCCCAGGCTAAAGGTGCCTGGAATGGAACATGACCTCCAACTGTCCTCTAGGCCTAGGCCCGCCTAGAGAACCAACACGAACCACCGTCCACATGCTGAAGGTGCCCTGGACTTCGACCCCCGACAAAGATGGCCGGCCCCTTTATACCCTCTCCCAGCAAGCACGGCGGGTTCCCCGCCCCACCATACTGCTGCCGAGGGAGGACAAAAAGGAGGCACGACACACAGCAATGATTCAACCCCAGCCCAGGGCGACAGCGCCACCCGCTGGGCTGCAGGGAATTACACATTACCAATGTCTCTGTCAAGTTCAAATTTACACCCGGGAAAGTACATACCCGCTACACTAGTGTCATACAACATTAGAATTCTACTATAGCTTGTAGGCGGAACATTCGACCGGAAATGTATGATTGCGGCGTCGTACAGTTTCGCTGCTCCGTCGAATCTTCTTTGAACATTCGACAGACACCATAAGCCTTCAATGACAGATTCGACCTTAATTAATTCAGATTTTCGGACTAATGCAATTTCTAACGAAAAACGAAATAAATAAAAACGAATTTCGGGAGTAACTAAATAAATGTATTTTTCGGACGAAAACGAAATTCCGAAACGAAATATTTCAGTGTGCTCATGTCTAATGTGTATAGCAATACCCCCTAAAGGAGCTGCTGGATTGTTTGGATCCTCCTGTCCTGCTCCAGTGAGGATCTGCATTGGACCTTGAGTGACACCTGAAACTATTTAAATGGGCTTTATAAAAGGCAAAAGATCTGAAAATCAAATACGGATATACAAATTGCGCAAACAATCTGAGCACAACTTAGAATACTGTTACAGGCATGTACAGATAGCAGTACAATAAAAGTCAGACTTTGCATAAATATGACCTATCTGGCAATACCAAGCTCTAACTAGACCACTGGTCAGGGTGAAATGAATTACAAACAAAATATATTTTGCACTGTGTCTTTAAAGGCCCATACACACGATCAGATTTTCCAACGGGAATTGTGTGATGGCAGGCTGTTGTTGGAAAATCCTACCGTTTGTATGCTTCATCGGACAACCGTTGTTGGATTTTCCGACAACAAATGTTGGATAGCATGCTTTAAAATTTTCCGACAACAAATGTGTGTTGTCGGATTATCCGATCGTGTGTACAGATGTCATTTGGACAAAAATCCAAAGTACAAACGTGCATGCTCAGAAGCAATGCTAACCATAACACAACATTAGCAGAAGTTGCCCAAAGAGTGGCCCTAAAGAGCTGAAAAAACAGGTAGTTTCGTGTTTGCTGTTCGACAATTTTTTGCCATTTGTATGCAAGACAAGTTCATGGCCAACGCCCTTCGGACAAAAGTCCTACACTTTGTCCGCGGAAAATTTGATCGTGTGTACCAGGCTTAAGAGTAAATCATGCAAAGAAATTTGGCTCCTTACATTCTAAAACCCAATACCAGATGGAAACTATTTGTGTAACCCAGTGGGTAACGCCATTATTTCAATTGTGCAGTAAATATACAAAAAACATTATACATATAAACTCAGTGGTTTTGACATAAATTAAGCCAAGCCCAATCTAAGAAATGCCCTCCACCACTATTTAAATGAATCAAATAAAGTCCAAAAAAGTGAATCAAACATCTGTGTGTAGAAGAGTTCCAACACCATTCCAAATAAAGCTGTGCATCCTCCGCTTGTGATCAATAGTAATAACATCAGTAAATTTCACCGCCACCACCACATACACCCCACGCCATCAGTAGTAATAACTTCAGTGAATTACACCGCCATCCCTACATGTACCCCACTACATGCAGCCTTTTACCAAATGGGTAGACCCAAAATTATAGGTGGTCTACAACAGCATGCTTGAATCAGGGATCATCCACCCACAATTCAGAAACCATTAATGCGGGTTACAGCAGCAGGATTTTCCAAAAGCATTTCAGCAGGAATTCTCTATCCACACCTCATATTAGATGCATATTAGACCCATGAAAAAAAGAAACAAGCATCCCATAGTGCAACCAAATTACACTAGTTTTCCAGCTACTGTAGAGCGTGAAAGTCTGCCAAGTGACAAACCTTAATAGAAATTAGCCCAAACACAGGCTTCTCCTTTAAGAAGTTTAAACTGCCCAATGTTGGGTCTCCAAGATTATGGATTAAGAAATCCACAGGATTCCACAAATGAATGCCACCGTATTCACCAAAACCTGCGGATTTCTGAGCACTGTCTTAATGCAGAATTTTGTGTATTATGATGATTTAATGGTTAAAAGAAAAATGGAGGGAGACACCACTCCCTCTAAGGTGATGGGATTTTAATTGGATGTATGTACGTCTGTGATCAAGGTAAGCACACATACGATAACAAAGTTAAGAAAATATAAGAATTTTATTACATAATATCAGATAAAAATCACATAGTCATATAAATTCGACCATGAATTGATACGTAATACAATAAGTTGAAAAGATGCTTTGGATATGCAGAGAACGCCAACAAGTTTAGTAGATTCCTGCTTCTTTAAGGCAGTTCCGCATGCATCTATAGCTTCATCTAGGTAACATAAAGCATACCATTAGTATAATATTAATTAGCTTCAAACATTAATAAAAAATATTCTAATAATAACAAAAAATATATATACAAGTCCTCACACGTGCTTTTTTGTTATTAGAATATTTTTTATTAATGTTTAAAGCTAATTGATATAATACTAATGGTATGCTTTATGTAACCTAGATGAAGCTATAGATGCATGCGGAACTGCCTTGAAGAAGCAGGAATCTGCAAAACATGTCAGCGTTCTCCGCATATCCAAAGCATCTTTTCAACTTCTTGTATTAAGTATCAATTCATGGTCGAATTTATATGACTATGTGATTTTTATCTGATATTATGTAATAAAATTCTTATATTTTCCTAACTTTGTTATCGTATGTGTGCTGCCAGTGTAATTTTTACAGTAATCAGTGGATTTTTATAGCACTGATCGCTGTAAAAATGACAATGGTCCCAAAATGGTGTCAAAAGTGTCCGATGTGTCCGCCATAATGTCGCAGTCACGATAAAAATTGCTGACCGCCGCCAAGTCGCACAACCGCGCAGATGTCAGTTAAAGCGACGCAGTGCCGAATCGCAAAAAGTGGCCTGGTCTTTGGCCAGCGAAATGGTCCGTGGTTAAAGAGGCAGCCGATGGGTGCTATATGTGGCAGAGAAAATAAATTCTGTGCTTGGAGATCACTCCTGTTGAGTTACCAATTTACTGACTACAGCCCACTGCTGGCTACAGAATCACAAAAATACACAAAAGAATTTAGCAAATAGACTAAAACCCTACACTCTTCTGTGGAAACATTCTACTTTACAACGAAACAGCAAAAGACATTTGTCTGTAATGCTGTACTGCGTCCGTATTGTGAAACACAATTAGATTGAATTACTAAAAGAGTCAAATATTCACTTAACCCAGTGAGTTTGTGTTCACTTCAATCATTCAAATCACATGCAAGAGAATCCCTATTTTTCTTTACATTCCCCTGCACACAATCGATTTTCTTCAAGTGAACACAAGCTTAATGGACTAAGTGAATGTTATGCTCCTTTGTCAAGACTTGTGTTTTTCAATTTAACATACACATTTCATTTATTTGATTGTATTGTGACAATAGCTATAAACTGGTTTTTGGCCTGCAGCACAGGTACGTCTACATAATACAACAAATAAGCACCAAATGTACAAAGACATTATAAAGATTTACCAGTGATTCTTATCCTGTTTGGGTTGTCTTTTAGGTTACTATGTTAAAGGAAACCTATACAGGCGGTCCCCTACTTACAAACATCCGACTTACAAACGACTCCTACTTACAAACGGAGGGAGACAACAGGAAGTGAGAGGAAATCTACCCCTAGGCAGGGAAATTCACTCCTGTAAGAGTTAATATGGGAAAAAGGTGTCTCCTCTCCACTGATGCTTTATCACCAATCCTTGTTTCCCTAATAACCCAAAATTTTCAAAATCCAATTGTCATTGGGAGGGAAAGTGAGGTGAAATCTTCTGAACAGGGGCACAGACAGCAAAACAAATGTTACAGGGGTGATAATCCTTCCCTATGTTATCCAAAAAGCTTAAAAATTGATTTTTTGGCTAAAGCTACACTTAAAAAATTTACCAGTTCCAATTTACAAACAACGTAAGATTCAACGTAAGAATAAACCTACAGTCCCTATCTTGTTTGTAACCCGGGGACCGCCTGTACAGAGATTATCTCATAGGCTGCAATTTCTAGCCTCCTTCAGAAAATGCTAGATGCCTGGTTGTCTCCGTCTTCGATACTATGAGGTTGATTTATTAAAGGCAAATAGACTGTACATTTTCCAAAGTGCAGTTGCACTCTGCAATTGCAGCTGCTCCAGAAAATTAGCAGAAGCTCTGCTGACTTCAATCATCCAATCATGTGCAAACAAACATGCAGATTTTTCCATTTTCCTTGCATGTGATTGGGTGCTCTTTGCAAAGTGAAGCTTTGGAGTGCACAGCCTATTTGCCTTTACTAAATTAACCCCATTGAATCACTGATTTGGGACAAACATGCAGATTAGCAAAGTCAAAGCGAAGTCAACATTGCTAATCAGCATACAGTACTTGTTCCAGGTACTTGATGGACTATAACAGCCAGACAAACTACTATTTTCAGAGAGAAAGTTCGGAGAGTTGCAATTTATGTTTCTTTAACCACTTGCCGCCCGCAATATAGCAATATGACGGTGGCAAAGTGGTTTAGTTATCCTGATTGGACGTCATATGACGTGATCAGGATAACAAGCCGGCGCGCGCCCGTGGCGATCGGAGGTGCTGTGTGTCAGTTTGACACAACACAACTCCGATCATGGTATGGAGCCTCTGACAGAGGTTTCTTACCACGTGATCAGCTGTGACCAATCACAGCTGACCATTGCGTGAACCAGGAAGTGCCGGTAAGTGGCTTTCCTCAGTTCATGCTGACAGGGAGAGCCAATTGGTGTCTCTCCCTGTCAGAGGGGGGGTCTGCACTGAGAATCAGCACATTAATAATCAGTTCAGCCCCCATCAGATGTGTACATCAGCTGCCAATAAGTGCCCATCAGCTGCCAGCCTGTGCCCCAGAAGAAACGCCTGCCAGTGGCCATAAAAGTGGCAGTCAGTGCCCCATCAGTAATGCCTGTCAGTACCCTTCAGATGCCACTCATTAATGCCTGTGAGTAGCTCCTAATCGGTGCTGCCTATCCAGTGACACCTATCTGTGCCCATCAGTGCCACCTATCTGTGCCCATCAGTGCCACCTATCAGTGCCATCAGTTCCGCCTATCAGTGCTGTCAGTGACGCCTATCAGTGCTGTCAGTGACGCCTATCAGTGCCCATCAGTTTTTGTTTTCAAAATTTCTGTCTTTTTTTGTTTATAGTGCAAAAAATAAAAATCGCAGTGGTTATCAAATACCAACAAAAGAAAGCTCTATTTGTGGGAAGAAAATGATAAAAAAGATGTTTGGGTACAGTGTTGCATGACTGTGCAATTGTCATTCAAAATGTGACAGCGCTGAAAGCTGAAAATTTTCCAGGGCAGGAAGGGGGGTGTTTGCCTTGTATTGAAGTGGTTAAACAAACGTAAATACAACACTGCAGTTTCTAAAAAGGTAGTAAACTTAATTTGTGATATCATATTAGTTATATTCCAATGCAAGAGCCAGATATATGTTTACTGATAAAAGACTCAGATCTTTAATAAAAGAGTTCATTGCCTACAAAGCATTTCCTGTCACCTGCCAAGGCATACACAATTATTGTGCCCTCAGGACAGAAAGGAAGATACTGGCTGTCCAAAAATCATTGAAACGACTTGAGTTATACCAGACAAATAGATTACTGGTAATCAATAAGAAAACACAAAGGCTTTCCAGTATGAAAGAGTTTTAAAAGCTCATAAAATCACATGACTCTAAGATAGCTATGAATGAATGAGTGAGTGAGTGAGCAACTTGTATAGCGCTGCAATTGCGAACTAAATCGCCTCAAGGCGCTTTGCATCCAGTGTCGTCGAGATCGTTAGAAGAGATGGGTCTTTAGTATTTTCCGGAAGGCCCGATGGTTTTCTTCCATGCGGATATTCGTGGGTAGTGATGAGCCGAACACCCCCGGGTTCGGTTCGCACCAGAACCCGCGAACGGACCGAAAGTTCGCATGAACATTAGAACCCTATTAAATACAATGGATGCGAACGTTCGGATTCTAAAGTGCTAATTATAACGACTATTATCCATGTTATTGTCCTAAACAGAGTTTGGGAACCCGGGTTCTGCACCAGGGGACATGTATCAATGCAAAAAGAAGTTTTAAAAACGGACGTTTTCCGGGAGCAGTCATTTTAATGATGCATAAAGTGAAAAAAAAAAGTCAAATATTCCTTTAAATATTGTACCTGGGGGGTGTCTAAAGTATGCCTGTGAAGTGCCACGTGTTTCCCGTGTTTAGAACTGTCCCTGCACAAAAATACATTTCTAAAGGAAAAAAAAGCCATTTAAAACTGCTTGCGGCTTTAATGTAATGTCTGGTCCCGGTAATATGGATGAAAATCTTTAAGAAAAATGGCATAGCTATTATTATAATTGCATGCCCCTGTTGAACAGGGGCTGAAAAATTGGGCCTTTGGTGGTGGTGGTGGTGGTGTTGACACAACACTGTAAGGCCTGACAGTTACTCTTGGTGGGCGCAGCAATGGGCCCTGCTGTGAATTATTAGATCAATAATTATAATTGCATGCCCCTGTTGAACAGGGGCTGAAAAATTGGGCCTTAGGCACTGGTGGCACAACACTGCAACCCCTCACAGATACTGTACTTGGAGCACAGCAATGAGGCCTGTTGCAAAATATTGCATCAAAAATTGTAATTACACGCCCCTGTTAAACAGGGGCTGAAAAATTGGGCCTTAGCCACTGGTGGCGGCACCCATAAACCAAAATGATCTTCCAAGCTATCATCATTAATCGGATCATTGAGGAGGAGGAGGAGGATAGCTAGTCAACATAACAGCACAGGAACTCAGCATCAGCATCAGTCTTGAAGGGATGTGACATTTTAAAATCAATTAGTCTGTTATATCAGCATCAGGTGTGTGGTAGCTGGTGGTGATCCAAGACTGGTTCATCTTGATGAAAGTCAGTCGATCAACCGAGTCGGTGGACAGGCGCACCCTGTGATCCGTGACAAATCCTCCAGCAGCACTGAATGTGCGCTCTGAAAGAACGCTGGATGCAGGACAGGCCAGTAGCTCAATTGCATACTGTGCAAGCTCTGGCCAGTGATCCATCCTCAAGACCCAGTAAGCCAGAGGATTTTCGGTGGGGAAGGTGTCCAAGTCTGACCTTGCCCCTAGGTATTCCTGCACCATGTATATCAGACGCTGGCGATGGTTGCTGGAAACGATCATACTTTGGGGCTGCGGACTAAAGAATTGTCTGAACGCATCGGTCAGACGGCCACCTTCCCCACCGCTCCTTCTTTGACTGCCCGAAGCCTCAGCAACTCGTTGTCCAGGACCAGGAGTTTGTAACCTCCCAGTCTCTGGGAACGCGTTGCACAGACCTTTCTGCAAGGCCTCCCGGAGTTGTCTCATCCTCTGCTCCCTCTGCGATGGTAAGATAAGGTCCGCAACCTTACCCTTGTACCGTGGATCAAGGAGAGTGGCCAGCCAGTAATGGTCCCTCTCTTTGATCCGAAGAATACGAGGATCCTTCCGCAGACTTTGCAGGATCAGGGAGGCCATGCAGCGTAGGTTAGCTGAGGAACTCAGTCCGGAGTCCTCTGGGTCACTAAGGACGACATGATCCGCAGCCACCTCCTCCCAGCCACGTACAAGTCCACTGGTTTCTTGGGACTGTAAATCATCCCTAAAAGACTGCTGCTGATGATGCTGAGTGCCAGCCTCCACCTCCATGCTGACACAATTCTCCTCCTCCTCCTCCTCCTCCTCCTCCTCTTCCTGTGCGATGGGTGGGACAGAAGGAACACTGTCAGGGTAAAGGGGGCCTTGAGAGGCAAGGAAGTCCTCCTCTTCCTGCCTCTGTTCTGCCTCAAGTGCCCTGTCCATTATTCCACGCAGCGTGTGCTCCAACAGGTGGACAAGAGGTACAGTGTCACTGATGCATGCACTGTCACTGCTCACCATCCTCGTGGCCTCCTCAAATGGTGCCAGGACAGTGCATGCATCCCTGATCATGCCCCACTGGCTTGGTGAAAAAAACCCGAGCTCCCCTGACCCTGTCCTGGTGCCGTAGTCGCACAGGTACTCATTGATGGCCCTCTACTGCATGTGCAGCCGCTGCAGCATGGCCAACGTTGAGTTCCACCTGGTGGGCATGTCACATATAAGGCGGTTCTTGGGCAGGTTCAACTCCTTTTGCAGCTCAGCCAGGCGAGCACTGGCATTATAAGATCTGCGGAAATGAACACAGACTTTCCTGGCCTGCCTCAGGACATCCTGTAAGCCCGAGTACCTGCCCAAGAACCGCTGCACCACCAGGTTAAGGACGTGAGCCATACAGGGCACATGGGTCAGTTGTCCCTGTCGGAGGGTGGAGAGGAGGTTGGTGCCATTGTCGCAAACCACCATTCCTGGCTTAAGCTGGCGTGGCGTCAACCACCTCTCGGCCTGCCCCTGCAGAGCAGACAGGACCTCTGCCCCAGTGTGGCTCCTGTCCCCCAAACACACCAGCGCAAGCACGGCATGGTATCTTTTTGCCTGCGTACTTGCGTAGCCCCTTGAACGCCTACGGAGCACCGCTGGTTCCGAGGACAAACCACAGGAAGAGGCCATGGAGGAAGAAGAAGAGGAGGGGGTGGAGGAGAGAGGTGTGTCACAACCAGTAGTAGCATTTTGGAGGCGTGGCGGTGGAACAACCTCCAACACTACTGCACCTTGTCCTGCATCTTTCCCAGCTGCCAAAAGAGTGACCCAATGGGCCGTGAAAGAAAGGTAACATCCCTGTCCATGCCTGCTGGACCATGAGTCAGCGGTAATATGCACCTTACCGCTGACCGCCCTGTCCAGCGAGGCCAAGACATTGCCTTCCACATGCCTGTAGAGAGCCGGAATCGCCTTCCGTGAGAAAAAGTGGCGTTTGGGAACCTGCCACTGAGGAACCGCACATTGCACAAACTCACGGAAGGGGGCCGAGTCTACCAACTGAAAAGGCAGCAGTTGAAGCGCTAGCAATTTAGCCAAGCTAGCATTCAACCGCTGGGCATGTGGATGGCTGGGAGTGAACTTCTTTCGACGGTCCAGCAGCTGGGGCAGGGAAATTTGCCTGCTAGAATCGGACGTCTGTGTACTGCTAGCAGAGTGGCCGCAAGTACTGGGCTGTGACACACCTAATTCTACACCTTCATTCCTCTCAGTGCAGGTTTCAGAGAGGACTGAAGGTATAGTGGGTTTTGAGATCCCAGCTGATGTGGTGCAAGGAGAGGTCCGCTTTGTTCTTTGGTGTGGGTCTTTAAGGTAGGCTTGCCAACAAGCTGCATGGCAGGTCAACATATGTCTGATCAAGCATGTGGTGCCCAAGCGGCTGATGTTTTGGCCACGCGATATACGCTTGAGACATATGTTGCAAACAGCAGCTGTGCGATCTGATGCACTCGCCTCAAAAAAGGCCCACACCAAAGAACTTTTTGAATGACGGGCAGAGGCAGCGCCCTGCACAGGCGGAGCTCTGCGGTGTGATTCCGTCGGTGTGCTGCCCATACGCTGGCCACTCAAGGGCATCCTGCCTCGTTGGAGATGTGCCTCCTCCTCATCCTCCTCCTCCTCCTCTCTCCTATTAGGCACCCACGTGGAGTCAGTGACCTCATCATCCCCTCCCTCCTCATCACTGGAGCCAATCTGGCAGTATGCTGCAGCTGCTGGAGCATGACTGCCAGATTGGTGTCCTTCTTGAGCATCCCCTCTCTCTGCTCTCACGCTACTGCCTTCCTCTAGCTGGGTATCATCATCAGATCCTTCGAAACGCTGGGCATCCTCCTGGAGCATGTACCCAACACTGTGCTCAAACAGTTCGGGGGACTCCTCAGGAGGAGGACATGGTGGGTCTAGGGAAGGATTGACTAATGAAGATAATGATATCAGAGAAGAGGACGCTTTGGCAGCTGCTTTGCCAGTACCCTGAGCCTGGGTGAGAGAGGATGAGGAGGATGAGGTGGGCTTGGTCATCCACTCTACCAAGTCTTCGGCATGATGTGACTCAACAAGTCCAGCTGCCGAAAAGAAGGACAAGCGTGTCCCATGGCCATGTGCTGATGACAATGCACCGCGTCCACGACCAGCACTGTTGCCCCAAGACACAGAGCCTGCTTGCCCTCTTTTTTTGCCTTCTGACTGTCTGCCTCTCCTTGTTTGCCTTCCAGACATTTTAATGGATGGCCTGCAGGGAGATGGGAAAAACAGCAATAAGGGCTACCTTCAGGTGTATACTGTGCAGGAGGCTTTGCAACAATGACACTGACGCTGTCCCCTGCCTATCGTTCTCTGTCCCTAAACACAAGGATTTGCAATATGCTTCAGCAAGATTGGTTTAGCACAGAATAGCACACTGTCAGTTTCACTCACTGTCCTACTCTGTCCCTACAAACAAGATTTAGCACAGAATAGCACACTGATAGTTTCCACGAGTGTCCTTCTCTGTCCCTAAACTCAAGGATTTCAAATATGGTTCAGCAAGATTGGTTTAGAACAGAATAGCACACTGTCAGTTTCACTCACTGTCCTACTCTGTCCCTACAAACAAGATTTAGCACAAAATAGCACACTGACACTTTCCCTCACTGTACCTCTCTGTCCCTAAACTCAAGGATTTCAAATATGGTTCAGCAAGATTGGTTTAGAACAGAATAGCACACTGTCAGTTTCACTCACTGTCCTACTCTGTCCCTACAAACTAGATTTAGCACAGAATAGCACACTGAGAGTTTCCACGAGTGTCCTTCTCTGTCCCCAAACTCAAGGATTTCAAATATGGTTCAGCAAGATTGGTTTAGAACAGAATAGCACACTGACACTTTCCCTCACTGTACCTCTCTGTCCCTAAACTCAAGGATTTCGAATATGGTTCAGCAAGATTGGTTTAGAACAAAATAGCACACTGTCAGTTTCACTCACTGTACCTCTCTGTCCCTACAAACAAGATTTAGCACAGAATAGCACACTGATAGTTTCCACGAGTGTCCTTCTCTGTCCCTAAACTCAAAGATTTCAAATATGGTTCAGCAAGATTGGTTTAGAACAGAATAGCACACTGTCAGTTTCACTCACTGTACCTCTCTGTCCCTACAAACAAGATTTAGCACAGAATAGCACACTGATAGTTTCCACGAGTGTCCTTCTCTGTCCCTAAACTCAAGGATTTCAAATATGGTTCAGCAAGATTGGTTTAGAACAGAATAGCACACTGTCAGTTTCACTCACTGTCCTACTCTGTCCCTACAAACTAGATTTAGCACAGAATAGCACACTGAGAGTTTCCACGAGTGTCCTTCTCTGTCCCTAAACTCAAGGATTTCAAATATGGTTCAGCAAGATTGGTTTAGAACAGAATAGCACACTGTCAGTTTCACTCACTGTCCTACTCTGTCCCTACAAACAAGATTTATCACAGAATAGCACACTGATAGTTTCCACGAGTGTCCTTCTCTGTCCCTAAACTCAAGGATTTCAAATATGGTTCAGCAAGATTGGTTTAGAACAGAATAGCACAGTCAGTTTCACTCACTGTCCTACTCTGTCCCTACAAACAAGATTTAGCACAAAATAGCACACTGACACTTTCCCTCACTGTACCTCTCTGTCCCTAAACTCAAGGATTTCAAATATGGTTCAGCAAGATTGGTTTAGAACAGAATAGCACACTGTCAGTTTCACTCACTGTCCTACTCTGTCCCTACAAACAAGATTTAGCACAGAATAGCACACTGACACTTTCCCTCACTGTACCTCTCTGTCCCTAAACTCAAGGATTTCAAATATGGTTCAGCAAGATTGGTTTAGAACAGAATAGCACACTGTCAGTTTCACTCACTGTCCTACTCTGTCCCTACAAACTAGATTTAGCACAGAATAGCACACTGAGAGTTTCCACGAGTGTCCTTCTCTGTCCCTAAACTCAAGGATTTCAAATATGGTTCAGCAAGATTGGTTTAGAACAGAATAGCACACTGTCAGTTTCACTCACTGTCCTACTCTGTCCCTACAAACAAGATTTAGCACAGAATAGCACACTGATAGTTTCCACGAGTGTCCTTCTCTGTCCCTAAACTCAAGGATTTCAAATATGGTTCAGCAAGATTGGTTTAGAACAGAATAGCACACTGTCAGTTTCACTCACTGTCCTACTCTGTCCCTACAAACAAGATTTAGCACAGAATAGCACACTGACACTTTCCCTCACTGTACCTCTCAGTCCCTAAACTCAAGGATTTCAAATATGGTTCAGCAAGATTGGTTTAGAACAGAATAGCACACTGTCAGTTTCACTCACTGTCCTACTCTGTCCCTGCGAACAAGATTTAGCACAGAATAGCACACTGACACTTTCCCTCACTGTACCTCTCTGTCCCTAAACTCAAGGATTTTAAATATGGTTCAGCAAGATTGGTTTAGAACAGAATAGCACACTGACACTTTCCCTCACTGTACCACTCTGTCCCTACAAACAAGGTTTAGCACAGAATAACACACTGACACTCTCCCTACCTATCCTTATTTGTCCCTAAACACAAGGAATCCAGGATTAGTAAAGGAAAAAAAATGACACTGTCCCTGCCTATGCTTCTCTTTCCCTGCTCCGGAACACACTACACAAGGCCGCCGCGCTGGCGGCCTTTTATAGTGTGGGGCGTGTACTAAACCCCCTCAAGAATAATTGGCCACAGGCATCCTGCCTGTGGCCAATCATTGCTCTCCTCGCTGCCGGCGCTGTGATTGGCCAAGCATGCGGGGTCACAGTGCATGCTTGGCCAATCACAGCGCCTGGATGACACTGCGATGGCGTAGTGCATTGTGGGCCGTTCGCGTCACTCGAATTTGGCGCGAACGGCCCAAATCGTTCGATCTTCGTCGAACGATCGAACAGCCGATGTTCATCCCTATTCGTGGGTAGCGCATTCCATAGCCTTGGTCCTTGGACAGCAAACCTTCGTTCTCCCTTGGCTTTGTAGCGGGTCTTGGGGATGTGGAGGAGGTTTTGGTTAGTTGATCGAAGGTCACGAGTAGTGGTGTAGTGTTTTATTTTCTCGCATAAATATTCAGGAGCGTTTCCTTCTGCGCATTTGTGGGTGAGGCAGAGGGTCATGAATGTGATCCGATCCTTTACGGCTAGCCAATGTAGCCTTTTCAGGGACGGTGCGATTGATTCCCAGGGTTTTTTTCCTGTTACCAGTCTGGCCGCTGTGTTTTGGACGACTTGTAGACGTGCAACTTGGTATTTGGGTAGTCCTAGGTAAATTGAGTTAGCGTAGTCAAGCCGTGAATTGATAATGGTTCCGACTACTACTGCTCTGTCTTTTTCCGGGATGAACGGGATGAGTCTTCGTAGCAGGCGGAGAAGGTGGTGGGATCCACTGACTACTGATCCTATTTGTGCGTCCATAGTCATGTCTGAGTCAAAGATAACTCCCAGGCTTTTAACTTTGGTGCCTGGGGTTATGTTTTGTCCCAGGATGGTGGGCGGCGTCCATGTGGTCCTGGCGTTTTTCTTTCGGTTAGCGTGGAAAATGAGCAGTTCTGTTTTGGATCCATTAAGCTTGAGGGAGCTCTCTGTCCTCCAATTGTTGATCAATGTAAGGCATTTTTCCAGTCCGTAATATTGATCTTTTTTGTTGTTGATGCGAAAGTATAGTTGAGTGTCATCTGCATAGGAGTGATAACGCATGTCCTGTTCACTGATGATTTTGAGGAGTGGCCGAAGGTAGATGTTGAAGAGTACCGGTGACAGGGGTGATCCTTGAGGTACTCCGCATGTATTTGTGCGTGGTGCCGAGGTAAAGGCTCCCAGTTTCACTGTATATGAGGACACACTGGCTGTATATGGGAACAAACTGGCTGTATATGGGGGACACACTGGCTGTATATGGGGGACACACTGGCTGTATATGGGGGACACACTGGCTGTATATGAGGACACACTGGCTGTATATGGGGGACACACTGGCTGTATATGGGGGACACACTGGCTGTATATGGGGGACACACTGGCTGTATATGGGGACACACTGGCTGTATATGGGGGACACACTGGCTGTATATGGGGGACACACTGGCTGTATATGGGGACACACTGGCTGTATATGGGAACAAACTGCCTGTATATGGGAACAAACTGGCTGTATATGGGGACAAACTGGCTGTATATGGGGACAAACTGGCTGCATTTGGGGACAAACTGGCTGCATTTGAGGGGACAAACTGGTGGCGTTTGGGCACAGTGGCTGCGTTTAATGGGCACAGTGGTGGCAATTGATGGGGTTTTTTTCAGTTTGTTTGCGCCCCCCCAAAAATTTTGAGCACCAGCCGCCACTGCCTATCTGTGCCCATCAGTGCCACCTATCAGTGCCATCAGTGCCGCCTATGATAGCTATATGCAGTTCTCTTTAACAGGTTATGTTGTTTCTGCCATACCAGCTGTAGTGTTTCTTACACTACACACAATAAGCATCCAATAAAACTCCCTGGTTCTTCCCTCCTCCTCATCAACTTGTTAAGATATATATTTTTTAATAAAACCTTTACATGCCATATTTTAGAAACAGTTACATTGGGTCGTTGTGCCTCTCTATGCAATCCAGACAGATCATGGCCGGTGGGAGGGGCTTCCTGAAAACATCAGATTCCCCTACCTCAGTACCCCTCCCAAGAGCTGGGCTGGCTTCTAGGAGGAGTTATACAAAAAAAGTTTATTTACTTGATGGATAAATATCAGTCTGCAGAAGTGGGCATTTCTAAACAGGCTGAATTTGCATGCAGACCACCCTAGGTAACATCCACATGCAATGCTGAGACTCCATGATTGAAAGAACTGAAATCCAATGGAAAAAAAAGGCATACCAGGGACAGTAATTCTGGTGAGGAAAGAACTAGATTAGTGATGACCCGAACACCCCCGGGTTCGGTTCGCACCAGAACCCGCGAACGGACCGAAAGTTTGCACGAACATTAGAACCCTATTAAATACAATGGATGCGAACGTTCAGATTCTAAAGTTCTAATTATAACGACTATTATCCATGTTATTGTCCTAAACAGAGTTTGGGAACCCGGGTTCTGTACTAGGGGACATGTATCAATGCAAAAAGAAGTTTTAAAAACGGACGTTTTTCGGGAGCAGTCATTTTAATGATGCATAAAGTGAAAAAAAAAATCAAATATTCCTTTAAATATCGTACCTGGGGGGTGTCTAAAGTATGCCTGCGAAGTGCCACGTGTTTCCCGTGTTTAGAACTGTCCCTGCACAAAATGACATTTCTAAAGGAAAAAAAAGCCATTTAAAACTGCTTGCGGCTTTAATGTAATGTCTGCTCCCGGTAATATGGATGAAAATCTTTAAGAAAAATGGCATAGCTACCCCATCATCCCCCGCCTCCCTACCCCAGCCCATTACCAGCCCCTTTGGGTCTTCTTTGGATATTAAGGGGAACCCCGCAACACAAAATAAAAAAGGCCCTATATACTCTGAACAGCAGTATACAGGCGGTGTAAACAAGACCGGTGTAAACAAGACAGGGACTGTAGGTTTGTTCTTAAGTAGAATCTGTTTGTAATTTTGAACACGTACATTGTTTAAGTGTAGCTCCAGCCAAAAAATCTATTTTTAAGCTTTTTGGAAAACATAGGGAAGGGTTATCACCCCTGTAACATTTGTTTTGCTGTCTGTGCCCCTGTTCAGAACATTTCACCTCACTTTGCGTCCCAATGACAACTGTTTTTGAAATGTGGTGTTTTTATTGAAACAAGGATTGGTGATAAAGCATCAGTAGAGAGGAGACACCTTTCTCCCATTTTAATTCTTACAGGAGAGAATTTTCCTTCCTAGGGGTAGATTTCCTCTCACTTCCTGTTGTCTTCTTCCGTTTGCAAGTAGGAGTCGTTTGTAAGTTGGATGTTTGAAAGTAGGGACCTGCCGTATATACTCTGCAGAAATTGGCCCCTTAGGTGTTGGTGTTGGCACAACACTGTAAGCACTCACAGTTACTCTTGGTGGGTGCTGGAACGCCCTGCTGTCAACTATTATATCAGGAATTGTAATAACATATAATTGTTGAACAGTGGTAGTAAAAATTGGGCCTTTGATGGTGGTGCTGGTGCCACAACACTGTAAGGCCTGACAGTTACTCTTGGTGGGCGCAGCAATGGGCCCTGCTGTGAATTATTAGATCAATAATTATAATTGCATGCCCCTGTTGAACAGGGGCTGAAAAATTGGGCCTTTGGTGGTGGTGGTGGTGGTGGTGTTGACACAACACTGTAAGGCCTGACAGTTACTCTTGGTGGGCGCAGCAATGGGCCCTGCTGTGAATTATTAGATCAATAATTATAATTGCATGCCCCTGTTGAACAGGGGCTGAAAAATTGGGCCTTAGGCACTGGTGGCACAACACTGCAACCCCTCCCAGATACTGTACTTGGAGCACAGCAATGAGCCCTGTTGCAAAGTATTGCATCAAAAATTGTAATTACACGCCCCTGTTAAACAGGGGCTGAAAAATTGGGCCTTAGCCACTGGTGGCGGCACACATAAACCAAAATGATCTTCCAAGCTATCATCATTAATCGGATCATTGAGGAGGAGGAGGAGGATAGCCAGTCAACATAACAGCACAGGCACTCAGCATCAGCATCAGTCTTGAAGGGATGTGACATTTTAAAATCAATTAGTCTGTTATATCAGCATCAGGTGTGTGGTAGCTGGTGGTGATCCAAGACTGGTTCATCTTGATGAAAGTCAGTCGATCAACCGAGTCGGTGGACAGGCGCACCCTGTGATCCGTGACAAATCCTCCAGCAGCACTGAATGTGCGTTCTGAAAGAACGCTGGATGCAGGACAGGCCAGTAGCTCAATTGCATACTGTGCAAGCTCTGGCCAGTGATCCATCCTCAAGACCCAGTAAGCCAGAGGATTTTCAGTGGGGAAGGTGTCCAAGTCTGACCTTGCCCCTAGGTATTCCTGCACCATGTATATCAGACGCTGGCGATGGTTGCTGGAACCGATCATACTTTGGGGCTGCGGACTAAAGAATTGTCTGAACGCATCGGTCAGACGGCCACCTTCCCCACCGCTCCTTCTTTGACTGCCCGAAGCCTCAGCAACTCGTTGTCCAGGACCAGGAGTTTGTAACCTCCCAGTCTCTGGGAACGCGTTGCACAGACCTTTCTGCAAGGCCTCCCGGAGTTGTCTCATCCTCTGCTCCCTCTGCGACGGTAACATAAGGTCCGCAACCTTACCCTTGTACCGTGGATCAAGGAGAGTGGCCAGCCAGTAATGGTCCCTCTCCTTGATCCGAAGAATACGAGGATCCTTCCGCAGACTTTGCAGGATCAGGGAGGCCATGCAGCGTAGGTTAGCTGAGGCATTCAGTCCGGAGTCCTCTGGGTCACTAAGGACGACATGATCCGCAGCCACCTCCTCCCAGCCACGTACAAGTCCACTGGTTTCTTGGGACTGTAAATCATCCCTAAAAGACTGCTGCTGATGATGCTGAGTGCCAGCCTCCACCTCCATGCTGACACAATCCTCCTCCTCCTCCTCCTCCTCCTCCTCCTCTTCCTGTGCGATGGGTGGGACAGAAGGAACACTGTCTGGGTAAAGGGGGCCTTGAGAGGCAAGGAAGTCCTCCTCTTCCTGCCTCTGTTCTGCCTCAAGTGCCCTGTCCATTATTCCATGCAGCGTGTGCTCCAACAGGTGGACAAGAGGTACAGTGTCACTGATGCATGCACTGTCACTGCTCACCATCCTCGTGGCCTCCTCAAATGGTGCCAGGACAGTGCATGCATCCCTGATCATGCCCCACTGGCGTGGTGAAAATAACCCGAGCTCCCCTGACCCTGTCCTGGTGCCGTAGTCGCACAGGTACTCATTGATGGCCCTCTGCTGCGTGTGCAGCCGCTGCAGCATGGCCAACGTTGAGTTCCACCTGGTGGGCATGTCACATATAAGGCGGTTCTTGGGCAGGTTCAACTCCTTTTGCAGCTCAGCCAGGCAAGCACTGGCATTATAAGATCTGCGGAAATGCACACAGACTTTCCTGGCCTGCCTCAGGACATCCTGTAAGCCCGGGTACCTGCCCAAGAACCGCTGCACCACCAGGTTAAGGACGTGAGCCATACAGGGCACATGGGTCAGTTGTCCCTGTCGGAGGGCGGAGAGGAGGTTGGTGCCATTGTCGCAAACCACCATTCCTGGCTTAAGCTGGCGTGGCGTCAACCACCTCTCGGCCTGCCCCTGCAGAGCAGACAGGACCTCTGCCCCAGTGTGGCTCCTGTCCCCCAAACACACCAGCGCAAGCACGGCATGGCATCTTTTTGCCTGCGTACTTGCGTAGCCCCTTGAACGCCTACGGAGCACTGCTGGTTCCGAGGACAAACCACAGGAAGAGGCCATGGAGGAAGAAGAGGAGGGGGTGGAGGAGAGAGGTGTGTCACAACCAGTAGTAGCATTTTGGAGGCGTGGCGGTGGAACAACCTCCAACACTACTGCACCTTGTCCTGCATCCTTCCCAGCTGCCAAAAGAGTGACCCAATGGGCCGTGAAAGAAAGGTAACGTCCCTGTCCATGCCTGCTGGACCATGAGTCAGCGGTAATATGCACCTTACCGCTGACCGCCCTGTCCAGCGAGGCCAAGACATTGCCTTCCACATGCCTGTAGAGAGCCGGAATCACCTTCCGTGACAAAAAGTGGCGTTTGGGAACCTGCCACTGAGGAACCGCACATTGCACAAACTCACGGAAGGGGGCGAGTCTACCAACTGAAAAGGCAGCAGTTGAAGCGCTAGCAATTTAGCCAAGCTAGCATTCAACCGCTGGGCATGTGGATGGCTGGGAGTGAACTTCTTTCGACGGTCCAGCAGCTGGGGCAGGGAAATTTGCCTGCTAGAATCGGACGTTGGTGTACTGCTAGCAGAGTGGACGCAAGTACTTGGCTGTGACACACCTAATTCTACACCTTCATTCCTCTCAGTGCAGGTTTCATAGAGGACAGAAGGTATAGTGGGGTTGGAGATCCCAGATGATGCGGTGCAAGGAGAGGTCCGCTTTGTTCTTTGGTGTGGGTCTTTAAGGTAGGCTTGCCAACAAGCTGCATGGCAGGTCAACATATGTCTGATCAAGCATGTGGTGCCCAAGCGGCTGATGTTTTGGCCACGCGATATACGCTTGAGACATATGTTGCAAACAGCAGCTGTGCGATCTGATGCACTCGCCTCAAAAAAGGCCCACACCAAAGAACTTTTTGAATGACGGGCAGAGGCAGCGCCCTGCACAGGCGGAGCTCTGCGGTGTGATTCCGTCGGTGTGCTGCCCATACGCTGGCCACCCAAGGGCATCCTGCCTCGTTGGAGATGTGCCTCCTCCTCATCCTCCTCCTCCTCCTCTCTCCTATTAGGCACCCACGTGGAGTCAGTGACCTCATCATCCCCTCCCTCCTCATCACTGGAGCCAATCTGGCAGTATGCTGCAGCTGCTGGAGCATGACTGCCAGATTGGTGTCCTTCTTGAGCATCCCCTCTCTCTGCTCTCACGCTACTGCCTTCCTCTAGCTGGGTATCATCATCAGATCCTTCGAAACGCTGGGCATCCTCCTGGAGCATGTACCCAACACTGTGCTCAAACAGTTCGGGAGACTCCTCAGGAGGAGGACATGGTGGGTCTAGGGAAGGAGTGACTAATGATGACATTGATACCAGAGAAGAGGACGCTTTGACAGCTGCTTTGCCAGTACCCTGAGCCTGGGTGAGAGAGGATGAGGAGGATGAGGTGGGCTTGGTCATCCACTCTACCAAGTTTTCGGCATGATGTGGCTCAACATGTCCAGCTGCCAAAAAGAAGGACAAGCGTGCCCCATGGCCTTGTGCTGATGACAATGCACCGCGTCCACGACCAGCACTGTTGCCCCCAGACACAGAGCCTGCTTGCCCTCTTTTTTTGCCTCCTGACTGTCTGCCTCTCCTTGTTTGCCTTCCAGACATTTTAATGGATGGCCTGCAGGGAGATGGGAAAAACAGCAATAAGGGCTACCTTCAGGTGTATACTGTGCAGGAGGCTTAGCAACAATGACACTGACACTGTCCCCTGCCTATCCTTCTCTGTCCCTAAACACAAGGATTTGCAATATGCTTCAGCAAGATTGGTTTAGCACAGAATAGCACACTGATAGTTTCCCTCACTGTCCTTCTCCGTCCCTACAAACAAGGTTTAGCAAAGAATAGCACACTGATAGTTTCCCTCACTGTCCTTCTCTGTCCCTACAAACAAGATTTAGCACAGAATAGCACACTGATAGTTTCCACGAGTGTCCTTCTCTGTCCCTAAACTCAAGGATTTCAAATACGGTTCAGCAAGATTGGTTTAGCACAGAATAGCACACTGATAGTTTCCCCGAGTGTACTTCTCTGTCCCTAAACTCAAGGATTTCAAATATGGTTCAGCAAGCTTGGTTTAGCACAGAATAGCACACTGATAGTTTCCCCGAGTGTCCTTCTCTGTCCCTAAACTCAAGGATTTCAAATATGGTTCAGCAAGATTGGTTTAGCACAGAATAGCACACTGATAGTTTCCCCGAGTGTCCTTCTCTGTCCCTAAACTCAAGGATTTCAAATATGGTTCAGCAAGATTGGTTTAGCACAGAATAGCACACTGACAGTTTCCCTGAGTGTCCTTCTCTGTCCCTAAACTCAAGGATTTCAAATATGGTTCAGCAAGATTGGTTTAGCACAGAATAGCACACTGACAGTTTCCCTCACTGTCCTTCTCTGTCCCTACAAACAAGGTTTAGCACAGAATAGCACACTGATAGTTTCCACGAGTGTCCTTCTCTGTCCCTAAACTCAAGGATTTCAAATACGGTTCAGCAAGATTGGTTTAGCACAGAATAGCACACTGATAGTTTCCCCGAGTGTCCTTCTCTGTCCCTAAACTCAAGGATTTAAAATATGGTTCAGCAAGATTGGTTTAGCACAGAATAGCACACTGATAGTTTCCCCGAGTGTCCTTCTCTGTCCCTAAACTCAAGGATTTCAAATATGGTTCAGCAAGATTGGTTTAGCACAGAATAGCACACTGACAGTTTCCCCGAGTGTCCTTCTCTGTCCCTAAACTCAAGGATTTCAAATATGGTTCAGCAAGATTGGTTGAGCACAGAATAGCACACTGACAGTTTCCCTCACTGTCCTTCTCTGTCCCTACAAACAAGGTTTAGCACAGAATAGCACACTGATAGTTTCCCCGAGTGTCCTTCTCTGTCCCTAAACTCAAGGATTTCAAATATGGTTCAGCAAGATTGGTTTAGCACAGAATAGCACACTGACAGTTTCCCTCACTGTCCTTCTCTGTCCCTACAAACAAGGTTTAGCACAGAATAGCACACTGATAGTTTCCCTCACTGTCCTTCTCTGTCCCTACAAACAAGATTTAGCACAGAATAGCACACTGATAGTTTCCACGAGTGTCCTTCTCTGTCCCTAAACTCAAGGATTTCAAATACGGTTCAGCAAGATTGGTTTAGCACAGAATAGCACACTGATAGTTTCCCCGAGTGTCCTTCTCTGTCCCTAAACTCAAGGATTTCAAATACGGTTCAGCAAGATTGGTTTAGCACAGAATAGCACACTGATAGTTTCCCCGAGTGTCCTTCTCTGTCCCTAAACTCAAGGATTTAAAATATGGTTCAGCAAGATTGGTTTAGCACAGAATAGCACACTGATAGTTTCCCCGAGTGTCCTTCTCTGTCCCTAAACTCAAGGATTTCAAATATGGTTCAGCAAGATTGGTTTAGCACAGAATAGCACACTGACAGTTTCCCTCACTGTCCTTCTCTGTCCCTACAAACAAGGTTTAGCACAGAATAGCACACTGATAGTTTCCCCGAGTGTCCTTCTCTGTCCCTAAACTCAAGGATTTCAAATATGGTTCAGCAAGATTGGTTTAGCACAGAATAGCACACTGACAGTTTCCCTCACTGTCCTTCTCTGTCCCTACAAACAAGGTTTAGCACAGAATAGCACACTGATAGTTTCCCTCACTGTCCTTCTCTGTCCCTACAAACAAGATTTAGCACAGAATAGCACACTGATAGTTTCCACGAGTGTCCTTCTCTGTCCCTAAACTCAAGGATTTCAAATACGGTTCAGCAAGATTGGTTTAGCACAGAATAGCACACTGATAGTTTCCCCGAGTGTCCTTCTCTGTCCCTAAACTCAAGGATTTCAAATATGGTTCAGCAAGATTGGTTTAGCACAGAATAGCACACTGACACTTTCCCTCACTGTCCTTCTCTGTCCCTACAAACAAGGTTTAGCACAGAATAGCACACTGATAGTTTCCCTCACTGTCCTTCTCTGTCCCTACAAACAAGATTTAGCACAGAATAGCACACTGGCAGTTTCCCTCGCTGTCCTTCTCTGTCCCTACAAACAAGGTTTAGCACAGAATAGCACACTGATAGTTTCCCTCACTGTCCTTCTCTGTCCCTACAAACAAGATTTAGCACAGAATAGCACACTGACACTTTCCCTCACTGTCCTTCTCTGTCCCTACAAACAAGGTTTAGCACAGAATAACACACTGACACTCTTCCTACCTATCCTTATCTGTCCCTAAACACAAGGAATCCAGGATTAGTAAAGGAAAAAAATGACACTGTCCCTGCCTATGCTTCTCTTTCCCTGCTTCGGAACACACTACACAAGGCCGCCGCGCTGGCGGCCTTTTATAGTGTGGGGCGTGTACTAAACCCCCTCAGCAATAATTGGCCACAGGCATCCTGCCTGTGGCCAATCATTGCTCTCCTCGCTGCCGGCGCTGTGATTGGCCAAGCATGCGGGGTCACAGTGCATGCTTGGCTAATCACAGCGCCTGGATGACACTGCGATGGCGTAGTGCATTGTGGGCCGTTCGCGTCACTCGAATTTGGCGCGAACGGCCCAAATTGTTCGATCTTCATCGAACAGCCGATGTTCGAGTCGAACGTATGTTCGACTCGAACACGAAGCTCATCCCTAAACTAGATGATGCTGGATTTCTTCAGCCAAGAAATAAGGTGGGCTCTATCTGACTTGCTGCAGCTTCTAACACACACTTTAAGAAGCTCACAATGTTCAGTGAAATCAGGTAAGCAATTTCAGAACAATGGATGAGCCTGTTTTATTGTATAATACTAAATGTAGAGCTGTAGTTTAAGGTTCCAGAGAGATTCTTACTTAGTTCCTCTTATGTAAAGGGAAATCTCCCCAACAGGACACAGACAGGAATGAAAAATAAAATTAGATTTTAATAATTTCTTTCTCTATCTGAAAATAGTTATATAAAAGTTATATTCTTATTGTTATTACCAGGAGGAACTATGGCACACGCCGTGGACAGTGCCTACATCTTCCATCTAAGTTTGAATTGCAAAACGTTTCCACTGGTTGATGAGATAAAATGGTGTACCTTTCTACTGGGACAAAAAATAGGCCCGGGCATTTTAGACTGAGCAGCCCGGGGGGGCGCGGTGGCGGCGCTTCGCCGCGGTGGTTAATGATGGGATGTGGGGTTCCAGCACCTTGTACCTCTGGACCCCTTTACATTACACATCACCCTGCACCTCTGGACCCCTTTACATTACACAGCACCCTGGACCCCTTTACATTACATAGCACCGCACCTCTGGACCCCTTTACATCACACAGCACCCTGCACCTCTGGACCCCTTTACATTACACAGCACCCTGCACCTCTGGACCCCTTTACATTACACAGCACCCTGCACCTCTGGACCCTTTTACATTACACAGCACCCTGCACCTCTGGACCCCTTTATATTACATAGCACTGCACCTCTGGACCCATTTACATTACACAGCTCCCACAGTTTGTTACACAGGCAGTTAATGATGGGATGTGGGGTTCCAGCACCTTGTACCTCTGGACCCCTTTACATTACACATCACCCTGCACCTCTGGACCCCTTTACATTACACAGCACCCTGGACCCCTTTACATTACATAGCACCGCACCTCTGGACCCTTTTACATTACACAGCACCCTGCACCTCTGGGCCCCTTTACATTACATAGCACTCTGCACCTCTGGACCCCTTTACATTACACAGCACCCTGCACCTCTGGACCCCTTTACATTACACAGCACCCTGCACCTCTGGACCCCTTTACATTACACATCACCCTGCACCTCTGGACCCTTTTACATTACACAGCACCCTGCACCTCTGGACCCCTTTATATTACATAGCACTGCACCTCTGGACCCATTTACATTACACAGCCCCCACAGTTTGTTACACAGGCACCCCCTAACAGTTCTGGACCCCCTGCATGTTACACAGACCTCCCTACAGTGCAGACCCCCTCCATACAGTGCAGACCCCCTCCCTACAGTACAGACCCCCCTACAGTACAGACCCCTCTACAATAAAGACCCCCCTACATTACAGCCCCCTCTACAATAGAGACCCCCCTACAATACAGACCCCCCTACATTACAGCCCCCCTCTACAATACAGAACCCCCCTACAATACAAACCCCCCCTACATTTCAGACCACCCCTACAATACAGAAACCCCCCCCCTACAATACAGACCCACTTTCAGACCCATAATGTACCTCAGATCAGCGTGGGACTGCATGTTGGGTCCCCTCCCCCTTTGTGGACATAAAGGAGGAGGGGGAGGTGGCTTCACTCTGCTCGGCTGTGTGAGACAGGTGAGCCGAGACTAATCAGATCATCAGTGCCATGGCCACCTTGCCAGAGAGAAGGGGATCGTTTCGGGTCCCGACCCCCTGATGTGCCGACCGGTGTCACTGTCACTCAAGTGGGGCTCCGACTCGCAGCTGAGAGTGCACTGGGGCAGTGGCATCACTAGGGTTGGTGTCACCTGGTGCGGCAAAACATAGTGTCACCCCCCTCCTGTCTATCCTGCCCAGTGCCCTGCAGGCAGCGCACGGTCACGAGGCGCACCCCCAAATGACCCCTGTAAAGTAAGTATAGGGTGGTATTGGGCCGGCTGGGGCGATATAGGGCAGGTTGGGGTAATATAGGGCAGGTTGTGGTGATATAGGGCAGGCTGGGGTGGCATAGGGCAGGTTGGGATTGTATAGGGCAGGCTGGGGTGGTATAGAGCAGGTTTGGGTGGTATAGGGCAGTTTGTGGGTGTATAGGGCAGGCTGGGTGGCATAGGGCAGGTTGGGGTAATATAGGGCAGGGTGTGGTGGCATAGAGCAGGTTGCGGTGGCATAGGGCAGGTTGGGGTGGTATAGAGCAGTTTGCGGTGGCATAGGGCAGGTTGGGGTGGTATAGAGCAGTTTGCGATAGCATAGGGCAGGTTGGGGTGGCATAGGGCAGGCTGGGGTGGTATAGGGCAGTTTGCGGTGGTATAGGGCAGGTTACAGTGGCATAGGGAAGGTTGGGGTGGTATAGAGCAGTTTGCGGTGGCATAGGGCAGGTTGGGGTGGTATAGAGCAGTTTGTGGTGGCATAGGGCAGGTTGCGGTGGCATAGTGCAGGTTGCAGTGGCATAGGGCAGGCTGGGGTTGTATAGGGCAAGTTGCGGTGGCATAAGGCAGGTTGCGGTGGCATAGGGCAGGGTGCGGTGGCACGCACAGGGTAGGGTGTGGTGGCATAGGGCAGGCTGGGGTGGTATGGTGCCAGGTTAGGACTCTATGTAGTGACATGTGCAGCAGTGCAGTAACTTACAGCATGCCTGGAGATAAAGACACTCTGGCTGCTGTGTCCTCGGTTCTTTCTCCTTCAGCTTTGGGATCAGCCAGAGTGAACAAGTCTGTGGGAGGAGCGGAGGGGCAACCACACCACCAGCTCCGCCCACCAACTCCAGCTGCCTCCGGAGACATTGGAGATGACGGGGAAGACGTGACATGCTGTCCGGCGGCCCGTCGCGGGCCACCGTGGCCCACGGGCATTTGCCCGGTATGCCCTATGGCCAGTCCAGGCCTGCCTTTCTATTATGAATATTTGATTTTCATGATGGCTTTATACTCAAGGGGTTGCATCCCCAGTCCTTCTAGGGGTCAAAAAGTATTTGGAATGCCTGGGGAGTTGGTACTTTATAGACAGATAATGCTGTCTAATTTAAAGTGTATGTCTGACCGAAACTTTTTTTATTGTAGCTTTGGACAGAATAGAGAATGGTTAAAATGGTCAAAGCCTGTAACCTTTGTTTGCCACGTGTCCCCTTGCAAAAATGTATTTCCTGTACCAAAGACACTAAATTAAGTCATACCACCCAATGATAGACACCTTACGTGGGTGCATAGCACGTCACAACAAAAAGTGGGCATGGCTACATTGCATTGAATAATTGGGGACTGCTTAAAGAGGCATAATTAAATAATATCTAAAGCCTACTTACATCATATAACACATCACACACATATGCCACAGTCCTTGCCCCCACAAAATACAATAGTTGCTTTGGTTCAATTGGCAGGCACACAAGCCTCAAGACAAAAGATAATTTTTTTCAATAATTAAAGTTACATTATATATGCCGTCATAGGCGTGCGCACAGGGTGTGCGGGATGTGTCCCCCATTAATCACCCCATGGGGCACAGATTCCCCCTGCTGCCTTGGCCCTTGCCCTGTGCCCCCCCTTTCACCCACTTCCTTCCTCTTCTCTCCTGCCAGCTGATGCTGTGGGCACACAGCAGGATGTTTCAGGGTGCAGAGCAGGAGAAAGGGCTGGTAAATATGACATTTACCTGCCTCTTCCTTTTCTAAAAGAACACAGTGAGTGATCAGTATCGATCACTCCTGTGTCCATTTATAACTGAAGCATAGTAAACAGTGTTTACTATACTTCAGTTTGTGAATGAACAGGAAGACACTCAGCACAGAGTGCTTCCCATTCATTCCCTGTCACTGTCCTCAGTTCCTTTTCTCTGTCTCAAAAGTGAGATATCAGGGGTCTGTTTAGACCCCTGATATTTTACCAAAGCCCCCAACAGAGCTCCTATAAAATTCTGCCCTACTAACACCATCCCATGTCCTACTGGCACCAACCTCTGCCATCGTGACACATTCACTGCTCTACTGACTGACATCATGCACTATCCTACTGACACCAACCTCTGCCCTACTGACACATCCACTGCTCTACTGACACATTTATTTATAAAAAAAAGTGTATGTCTGTGTGTGTATATATATATATATATATATATATATTGTGAGGGGGCTAGCTCGGCAGCGGGTATGTGTGACCCCCGGGATGGGCTCCCCACCCAAAAACAGGCCCAGCAGACGGAGGTTGTGGTTTTCAAAATCAAAAAGGTGCGGTTTATTTTCTATTTACAGTGATAAAAACACAGCAAGGCAAAAAAAACAAACACAAAATAAATCCTGGTCAACTTGACCTCTGACTAAACTTACAGGTTTCCTAACTAACGACTGGGATCAGCCTAGTGCTGTCCTAGTCCCTGGTTTTAAATGTCCAAGCAAAATATAGCCACACAGGCTTTCTCTCACCGCACAGGGGTTCACTCTCCCTAGACAGTCCACACAGGTCTGCTTCCAGGCATGAGCTAACATCTAATGAATCTGGGAGTTTTTATAGAGGCCTTAAACGAACTGACAGGCTTCAGCTGGCCTCATCAACTCCCTGCCTGCACGACGCCCAGCCCTCTCCCTAGAGGTATGAGTCATCAATGAGCCCACTAGTCTCAGCTGGGCTTATACAACTCTCCACCTAGCTGTATAAATCGGCGTAAAGCCTGAATCTGGGCGAAATATATCTACCCCCCTGGATGCAACCAGGTGACTTTACCTTCCTGCTGTCACATACCCCCCCCTCTTGTTTTAACCTCGGGGTTGGAACACCAGCAATCAGGCATTCATGTACTCGAGACAAAGCATCCACATTCCCCATTTGAACGCCAGGGCGATGCTTTACTGTGAAGTTGAATTCCTGGAGGGCCAGGAACCACCTATTCACTCTTCTATTTGTTTCCTTGTTTTGAGCCATCCACTTTAACGGAGCGTGATCCGTAACCATGTCAAAGTGCCTACCTAGCAGGTAGTACCGAAGGGAATCTAGAGCCCACTTCACCGCTAAACACTCCTTTTCAACGGTGGCGTAATTTACCTCATGGGACTTCAACTTCCTGCTGAGGTAAATGACTGGGTGCTCTTCCCCGTTCCAGACCTGGGACAATACTGCTCCTAACCCCACATCTGACGCATCACTTTGTACGACAAAGTCTTTAGAGAAGTCGGGTGAGTACAACACTGGCTGGCTACATAAGGCTTGTTTCAAGAATTGGAATGCTGCCTCAGCCTCGGGGGTCCATTTAATCATGACCGACCCTTTCCCCTTCGTCAGGTTGGTTAGGGGCACAGCCTTAGAAGCAAAGTGGGGAATGAATCGCCGATAATATCCAGCGATTCCCAGAAAGGCTCGTACCTGCTTCTTGCTGTTGGGACGTGGCCAACTCTGGATGGCCTCGACTTTGTTGAGTTGGGGTTTTATTACTCCCCTCCCAATGGTGTACCCAAGATATTTGGCCTCCTCCTGCCCAATGGTACACTTCTTGGGGTTAGCCGTAAACCCTGCTTCCCGAACAGAGTCCAGGACTGCTTGCACTTTTGGCAGATGTGAGGCCCAATCTGTGCTATGGACAATTACGTCATCCAGGTAAGCCGCAGCATACTTCCGATGGGGCCTCAGCATCTGGTCCATTTTCCGCTGGAATGTGGCCGGCGCATTCTGTAACCCGAACGGCATTCTTTTATATTGGAACGCCCCGTCTGGGGTTACAAATGCGGTTTTCTCTTTGGCTGACTTGGCCAGGGGGATTTGCCAATACCCTTTTGTGAGGTCAAGAGTCGTCATGTATCGGGCTGTTCCCAGCCGGTCGATCAACTCATCTATACGTGGCATGGGGTAGGTGTCAAATTTTGTAACTTTGTTCAACTGACGAAAATCGTTACAAAATCGCCAGCTCCCATCCGGTTTAGGCACCAACACAATGGGACTAGACCAATCACTTTGGGACTCCTCTATCACCCCTAAGTTCAGCATTTTCTGTACTTCCTCCCGTATTGCCTCCCGTCGGGCCTCTGGGATCCGATAGGGTTTTAACTTCACCCTTTCACCGGGCGGGGTAATAATGTCATGCTCTACCCCAGATGTTTGTCCCGGCAGCTCAGAGAATACCTCCTTGTTGCGAAGCACAAACTCCTTAACCTCCTGTTGTTGGGGTTGTGACAAGGTGGCTGCGATTCCAACCTCAGGAATCACGCAACCAGTTTGAGCTGGTGACCAAGTGTCTGCGACTAGGGACTCTCTATCCCTCCAGGCTTTCAACAGATTAACGTGATAGATCTGTTCGGGCTTTCGCCTTCCTGGTTGTCTGACCTTGTAATTCACTTCGCTCACTTTTTCCATTATCTCGTAGGGGCCTTGCCATTTGGCAAGGAATTTACTTTCAACCGTAGGGACAAGTACCAATATCCTATCCCCCGGGGAAAAGGTACGGGTCTTGGCTCCACGGTTGTACACTCTCTGCTGTGCCAACTGCGCTTGGGCCAAATGTTCCTTCACGATGGGCATTACCTGTGCAATTCGATCTTGCATCAGGGCGACATGCTCAATCACACTCCTGTGGGGAGAACTCTCACTTTCCCAAGTTTCCTTGGCAATATCCAACAGCCCTCTTGGGTGTCTCCCATACAGTAACTCAAAGGGGGAGAATCCCGTAGAGGATTGGGGCACCTCCCTAATAGCAAACATCAAATAAGGAAGTAGACAGTCCCAATCCTTTCCATCCCTATCCACCACTTTCTTCAACATTTGTTTTAGGGTTTTGTTGAATCTTTCAACCAGCCCATCGGTTTGGGGGTGATACACAGATGTACGTAATTGCGTCACTTTGAACAATTTACACAGCTCCTTCATAACCCGGGACATAAAGGGTGTACCTTGGTCCGTAAGCAGTTCTTTACAAATACCCACCCGGCTAAAAACAAGAGATAGCTCTTTGGCTATGGTTTTGGCCGAGGTATTTCTGAGAGGGATCGCTTCTGGATAACGGGTGGCATAGTCCATTATAACCAATATGTACTGGTGCCCCCTAGCGGACTTGATTATAGGACCTACCAAATCCATTGCGATTCTCTCAAACGGGACCTCAATGATGGGTAGAGGGACCAGCGGGCTACGGAAGTGTGGCATCGGGGCCGACCTCTGACACACAGGGCAGGAGGAACAATAATTTTCTATGTCCTTCATCACCCCAGGCCAATAGAATCTCTGTAATACCCTCTCTCGGGTTTTCTCTGTCCCCAGATGACCTCCAAGAATGTGCCCATGGGCCAACTCCAACACCAACTTCCTGTAAGGTTTGGGCACCACCAGCTGCTCAACGGTTTCTTCTGCCCTTTTTGCCACCCGATACAGTAGGTCCTTCTCTACGCTGAAGTATGGGTAAGTGCAGGTATTATCTGGGTTCACTAACTCGCCATCTATTTTCACTACGTTTTCCCGTGCCTTTATTAGGGCGGGGTCTTTCAACTGTTCTGTGGCAAAGTTTTCCCTGTGAACCTCAAGATCAGAAAACTCCACAGACGGTAGGTTTTCGTCTGAGGAGGTGGGCTCCTCTCCAGTTTCTTGAGTCTCCCCTGCCAATACTGACAAGGGAAATTCGGGAGAGTCCTCACCACTCTCAGAGGAGTTCTGGCTATCATATTCCTGGTACATAGGGGCACCAGTGGGGGGCTCATGATCATCCCACAGTTCCCAGAACTTCGGAAAATCCCTTCCCACAATGGCGTCATGCGGTAACTGAGACACTAAGCCCACTGGATGAGAAAGGGTACCTTTGGGGGTCTCGAAACACACTGTAGTCACTGGATACTCTCGGGTGTCCCCATGCACACAAATAACGGCTACCTTGCTATTCCCAGAGACCTCTGTTTTAACTAACTCAGCCTTTATCAGGGTCACAAGGCTACCTGAATCCAGCAATACCACAACATTTCTACCATTAATACACATTTTGCATAAATGTTTCTCAGTTCCCCGAATGGCAGTGCATGCGACTGTCGCACACAGCGACTGACGTCTGCCCGTCAGAAAGTCACACTGCATGGGTTCCTCCAAAACCGGGCAATTTGCTGCAATATGTCCCGCTTGCCGGCAGCGGTAGCAAATGATCCTTCTTGCCGCCTCTTGAGCCGCTGATTTCCCAGGCTGTTCTCGCCAAACTTGGGGTAGAGCTCCCACTCTCTCACTCTCTCCACCCTTACCCCTTGGAATCATCTTATCCGCCCCTGGGGATGGTCTGGTCTTAGGGTGGAAAGTCCGAGTGTCTCTGGAAGAGGCCGTCAGGTTCTCTGTAGCCAAGTATTTCTCCACACGATCCACAAGACCATCGGCCGTCTCTGGGTCTCCATGGCTTACCCACTTTTGGATGGCAGTAGGAAGAGCTCTCAAAAACCGATCCATTACAACACGTTCCACAATCTTTGGTGCGGACAAAGTCTCTGGCTGTAGCCACTTTCTGCTCAGGTGAATGAGATCATACATTTGAGACCTGGGGGGTTTTCCAAGCTGGAAAGTCCAGTTATGCACACGCTGAGCCCGGACAGCCAGGGTGACACCCAGCCTTGCCAATATTTCAGCTTTTAGCATCACATAGTCTTTTGCTTGGTCAGGCTCTAGGTCATAGTAAGCTTTCTGCGATTCACCCGTTAATAGAGGAGCCACCAGTCCAGCCCACTGCTCCTCAGGCCACTTTTCTCTTTCAGCGGTCCTTTCAAATGTGGTCAAAAATACCTCTGGATCATCCTCTCCAGTCATTTTTGTCAATAAACGACTCACCCCAAAGGACGCGGTATTAGTGGGACGGCTTTCCTCACCGGTCTGCGGACGTTGCTGCATTACTGCTTCCATCTGTTGTTGTAGTCTCTGCTCTTGCTTCTGCAACAGGTCTATGAAGCGGGCCTCAGATTGCTGTTGGGCTTGTTGCTGAGCCTCCAGACTCTGTTGTAAAGTTGCAAGGCTCTGTTGATGAGCTTGCTGCTGGGCTGCAAGGCTCCTTTGCAAACCTGCATTTGTCTGCTGTTGATTGGCATTTGCTAGAGCCAGCTGTTTCAGTATCTCCTCCATGCTGGCTTAAAAAAAAACTGCCACTGGTTCTCCACCAACTGTGAGGGGGCTAGCTCGGCAGCGGGTATGTGTGACCCCCGGGATGGGCTCCCCACCCAAAAACAGGCCCAGCAGACGGAGGTTGTGGTTTTCAAAATCAAAAAGGTGCGGTTTATTTTCTATTTACAGTGATAAAAACACAGCAAGGCAAAAAAAACAAACACAAAATAAATCCTGGTCAACTTGACCTCTGACTAAACTTACAGGTTTCCTAACTAACGACTGGGATCAGCCTAGTGCTGTCCTAGTCCCTGGTTTTAAATGTCCAAGCAAAATATAGCCACACAGGCTTTCTCTCACCGCACAGGGGTTCACTCTCCCTAGACAGTCCACACAGGTCTGCTTCCAGGCATGAGCTAACATCTAATGAATCTGGGAGTTTTTATAGAGGCCTTAAACGAACTGACAGGCTTCAGCTGGCCTCATCAACTCCCTGCCTGCACGACGCCCAGCCCTCTCCCTAGAGGTATGAGTCATCAATGAGCCCACTAGTCTCAGCTGGGCTTATACAACTCTCCACCTAGCTGTATAAATCGGCGTAAAGCCTGAATCTGGGCGAAATATATCTACCCCCCTGGATGCAACCAGGTGACTTTACCTTCCTGCTGTCACAATATATATATATACACACACACACACACACACACAATCACACAGGTGTGTTTGAGTTTTGGTGGGCACACCCTAATGCAATAGGCTGCACACACCTATGTATGCCTTTCTCTACAAAGAACATGTGCAGTGGATCCATAATGGGCTAGCACTCTGTCTGGTCCTATCTTAAAGAAAAAAATTATTTAAATAGTTATAAACTTACAAGCACACTGGTTGTCAGTGGGAATAATAAAAATGTCCCGGTGACAGAAGGTGGAAAATGCCATGGCGCCAGTGGGAGGAAAAAAAGCCCCAGTATCTGTGATCAGTGGGAAAAAAAGCCCCAGCATTGCTGGTCAGTGGGAAATAAAATGCCCCATGGTCAGTGGAAGGACCTGCAAATACAAGAACAGAGTCCCCGGGGTCAACATCATGTCCATCCATAAAAGTGAATAGGTGGCGCCAGAGCTAAGTTTTCCACCGCAGAAGTAACTAGGGTCTTCCAAGCCGAACTGCTTGACATGGAAATAACAGTGCTTCTAAGGGCTCACTTTTTATTTATTGAAAATAACAGACATGCTATACTTACCTGCTGTGTGCAATGGTTTTGCACACAACAGCACCGATCATCCTCTTCTAGGGTCCCCTGCTAGTGCTCTTGATCTCCCCCTTGCCGAATGCCCCCATAGCAAGCCACTTGCTATGGGGGCACTTATTCATGCTTGCTCCTGAGCTTGGCCCTGCCCTGCCCCCACCCCCCCCCCACTTCCTCCTCGCTGGCTGTGATTGGCAGGAGCCAAATGCTCCCACTGGTGTGGCTAAGGCAAGGAGAGAGAGAGCAGAGAGAGCCTTTGCTCTTGTGCACATTGCTGGATTAAGATCAGGCTTGGGTAAGTATAAGGGGAGCTGGGAAGGGAGCTGCTTGCAGAAGGTTTTTTTTACCCTAATGCATAGAAATTAAGGTAAAAAACATTCTACCTTTAGAACCACTAATAGGGGGGCAAGGAATCCAGGACAGTGGAGTATGGGTATTTAAAAAATCCTCTCTTAAACACTTATCACCTGATCTTGTGTCCCTATTGGAAGATTTTCTTCCTATTTCTGTTCTTGTAAAAACTGTAACATTTTGGATCTCCTATAACCTTCTCTCCTGGTGACAATGGTCACCAGGACAATAGAGAGGGTGTATCTTCCCAGCAGGTACACAGACAGCAATAAAAACCTGAGGATTTAAAAATGGCCACTCTCTATTTAAAAAGAAAAACCTTGGCTTTAGTTACATTTTAATTGTCATGTGTATAGAGGTTTTAAGAGATGGTTTTGGTAGACCATATGTGCAAATGAGGTGTAATTTTGTATTTTTTAACAATACCAAATTGTGCCTCAGTCCCTTTTCTATTAGTTGTTCACTTTCCTTGCTAAAAATGGAGTACACTGTTAAGGCTTTGTTTAAACATTTAAATGATCTTGCCAAATTCTAACCCCGTGTAAAAGACCATGAGATAAATCAGATATATGCCTTGAGGCATAAAGTGATTCTTACAAAGGCATTACAGTCATCTATGCCAGTAGATTAGAGATAAAGTGAAATCTATTTCATCAAAATGATCTTAGTTCTTCATCATGGCTAAAATAGAACCAGAGTCCTGTTATTGCTGATTAAAGTGGAGCTCCACCCTATTTTAACACTTCGGCTTAATAACATTGCAGCCTCGAATGAAGGTATAAACTGAACTTTTTGTATTTTTATTTGTTGTGACAGTACCTGTGTTATCTTCATTTTTCACTCTCCTTCCTGTCTCTGTTAGCTGCGGGTACTGTGCGGGTAGTGCGTCATTTCCCTTTCCCGCATTGTCTCCTGGGAGCTTTTGTCATTGCTCCCAGGAGTCATTATGGAGGCTTGCTGCGAGTTATCGTGGTATTTCGTAAAGCGACGCCGCCCGTTGTGATGGCAACCCTGCTGATGTCCCTGCTCGTAAAGACTGAGCAACGAGCAGGGCCGGCGCTACCACTAGGCGGACTAGGCAGCCGCCTAGGGCGCACTGCCGCCTAGGGCGCAGCCAGGACCGCTGGTTTCTCTACTTTGACGCCGTGAGCTTGTCGGTGCCTTGTTCCCTGTAGTCCAGCATGCAGAGGGCGCGCACGGTGAGAGCACACTACCAAGGCCGGCCGCCTCAGCTCCACTCACACACACACACACTGAGAGAGAGATCGGCATATTCGTGGGCGCTCCGCCCCCAGTCTGCCTGTATCTGCTTACTGAAAGGGAGGAGCGAGAGAAGTGTGGGAATCCCTTCCCAATAACAGGGGGAGGCTGTCCCGCCCCGGGGCGGGAAAACTTGTTAGGTGACCACACATACGCTGTCCTCCTGCCTCTGCTCGGCACTTACTTGAGCCCTGGGACAGCACAATAAACAGGTAGCCATTGGCCACGCCCGCCACCACGCGGAACGCCCACCCCTGCTATCGATTGGCCGCGGCACAACAAACACACGACTCCATGATTGGCTGCTCTGACGGGCTGTTTGTTGCTGACATGGGATTCCATGCAACGTGCCTGCCTCAGCTCTCTCCTTTTCGTTTTTAAGGGCAGCCCTGAGAAGCTGACAGTAACGACCAACACAGTGAGTGGAGATCTGACACCTATCACAATGGCCCTCCACCACCACCTATCACATTGGCCCCCCACCACCACCTGTCACACTGGCCCCCACCACCACCTATCACACTGGCCCCCCACCACCACCTATCACACTGGCCCCCCACCACCACCTGTCACACTGGCCCCCCCACCACCACCTATCACAATGGCCCCCCACCACCACCTATCACAATGGCCCCCCCACCACCACCTATCACACTGGCCCCCCACCACCACCTATCACACTGGCCCCCCACCACCACCTGTCACACTGGCCCCCCCACCACCACCTATCACAATGGCCCCCCACCACCACCTATCACAATGGCCCCCCCACCACCACCTATCACACTGGCCCCCCACCACCACCTGTCACACTGGCCCCCCCACCACCACCTATCACAATGGCCCCCCCACCACCACCTGTCACACTGGCCCCCCACCACCACCTATCACAATGGCCCCCCACCACCACCTATCACAATGGCCCCCACCACCACCTGTCACACTGGCCCCCCACCACCACCACCTGTCACACTGGCCCCCCACCACCTGTCACACTGGCCCCCCACCACCACCCATCCCACTGGCCCCCCACCACCACCTATCACAATGGCCCCCCCACCACCACCCGTCCAACTGGCCCCCCACCACCACCTGTCCCACTCTCCTCCACCTGTTACCCTGGCCCCCACCTCCTGTCACACTGGCCCCCCACACTGTTCTCTCACCTGTCACACTGCTGGATGTGCAGGCCTCTTTGCTATATAAGGCTGTCTCTTTGCTGGATTTGGCTGTCTCTTTGGATTGGGTTGTCTATTTTCTGGATTTGGCTGTCCCTTTGATATATGTGGATGTTTCTTTGCTGGGTTAAGCTGTTTTATTTTTGTTTGTTCTTTTGCTGGATTGGGCTCTCTTTTTGACATTTTATGGCATGAATTTTTGCAAATTAAAAGAAATTTAGCAGTTTCATATTTAGATGTTTTAATATTTTACCCTGTTTTATTTTTTTTGGAGGGGGGGGGGCGGGGGGCGCAAGTAGCTGGTCTTGCCTAGGGTGCAAAAAAGTCTAGCACCGGCCCTGGCAACGAGCAGTGAATGCTGGGAGATGAGCATTCACCGCAACAAGTAAGTGAGTGCTTGTGGGCTTCACAATGCCCACAAGCAAAATGGAAACCTAGTTAAACTCATTATATAAGTTATAATTTCATACATATTTGGACAGAGGATGCTTTGAAAGACCGGAACATTGAGTAATGTTTTACAATGTACCGTATATACTCGAGTATAAGCCGAGATTTTCAGCCCTTTTTTGGGGGCTGAAAGTCCCCCCCTCGGCTTATACTCGAGTCATATAAATTTTACATTGTAAATATTACCTGTAAAGAAGTTGCGGCTGCGGCGTCCATCGTTCGAATTCCGCGGCGTCCATCGTTCAAAATTCCGCGGTCTCTTCCTGTTCCTTCCTTGATAGGCGAGTCTCAGCAGACACTCTCCGCCTATCACGAACGTTCTCTCATCCTCAGTTTTCCAGCAGACGTCTGTGATTGGCGGAATACCCAACACAGTGTCTGCTGGGAAAACTAAGGATGAGAGAATGATCGTGATAGACGGAGAGTGTCTGCTGAGACTCGCCTATCAAGTAAGGAACAGGAAGAGACCGCGGAATTCGAACGATGGACGCCGCGGAATTTGAACAATGGACGCCGCGGAATTTGAACGATGGACGCCGCAGCCGCAACTTCTTTACAGGTAATAATTACAATGTAAAAATTTCTTTTTACAGGGAACAGTGGGGCATCGGCTTATACTCGGGTCAGTGAGGTTTCCCAGTTTTTTGGGCAACATTAGGTACCTCGGCTTATACTCGAGTCGGCTTATACTCGAGTATATACGGTAATAGTTAAATTAATGACAAAAAAAAACAATGGCCGCGGTACATCCGGTTTAAGGGGTGTGGAGTGGGTCATCCTGGTTTGCTGTGTAGGATTGATATGTAGGATTGATATAATAGGCAAAATTGGCCTATTTGTATAAAGTTACTTGCCTCTATTTTTGTAAACAGGTTTTTATATCACTCTCATATCGCTATCTGGTACATACAATCTAGTTATACATGTATCTCCGTTGGAATCTAGATATACCTAGGTAAATGCCACACTGACGCTTATATCTAGATTCTAACATATAATTGTCCTTGTGGTTGGGGATCAATTCTGACTTTCCTAATGTGACACCTTGTCTCTAGTTGAGACACACACAATATATGTTTCCATGCAACTGGGGTGGAATAGATAAGCTGAAAGAATGTCTTCATTATATACACTGTATTATAGACATCAAAGCACTTTATACATACAGTCTCTATTTAAAATGGCAATCTAACAAATTAAGCAAGCAGTCGCATCACTGAGTACTGTTTTTCCTCTGATGAAGCAGACAATAAACGTGAAACATGTCAAGAAATGTGGTACATACTGCAAGACTTAATAAAGCATAAAACACTAAGACCTATACACGTATGCATGTACCTTTAAGCTAATAGATTTACAAAGCTTTAACACCAGGATAAGTATCTTACTTTTCAGCCATGGGACTGTAGTTTTCAACTCTTTTTGCACTAAGCCAAAAATGACTTGTTACTTTGTAGAAAGTAAATCTCCTTATCCTGGTGTGTTAGCTTTGTGAATTGAGCCTGTTAGAATTTTCTACAAATTGCTTTTTTACTTTCAATACATTTTTATTAGCGATATAAATGGACATAGAAAACAAGCAAGGATTGTCATACACATCTGAGCATAAAAGATACACCAGTAACCTGGCCATATAAAGATAAAGAGAGCCAAATGTAGTCCATCAGCATAGTCACAAAATACTTTCCAAAAACAAAAGGTAAATCAGTATAGCTCCCATATAGTCCCATCTTCAAAACTTGTTTGTAATTCTAAATAGGCCATAATAGCTGTGCCAGATCTCCAGGCGATAAAAATAGAAAGGTGAGACTTAGAAATACAGAACTGAAATACCAAGAAAGAAAAGTAGGAAAGAAGAAGGGGTAATCGCAAGGATGATGAAAGTCACCAGCTTTGTAACCCATGATTCTGTAATACTCATAAGTCAATATTGCGTTAACGAGCTTAAGGACTCCTGATTTTCTCAAATTATATCTGAGAGTCCTGGATTATGTTAGCCAGTTTTTCAACTACGATCTATGAAACCTTTTGCTGTACCTGGGATATTGGGAGTGAAGTCTTCTCACAGTACCTAGCAATGGTGAGCTTGGCAGCCAAAAAGAAAAAACAATACCAATCTCTGAGTAGTTTGAAGCTCATTCTCAATGGGTTCATTCAACAGTGCTACATCAGGAGGTTGTGAAATGGAGACTTTAGTCACCCGTCTCAGGAGGGCAAGCATCTTATTTCAAAAGCCCCCTAATCGGGGGCTTTCCCACCAAACATGGAACATTGTGCCCTGCATGTGACACCCCCTAAAGCACATAGGTAATGAGTTTGGGTATAGTTTCAACAGACGTATTGATTACTATTTTAATATTTATTTTATATCTATTTATATTTTATATGTATTTGTTGACCTATTTGTTGAGTTTTTTTATCAGATGATAAGGTTTCAATGTTTGAGAATATCATTGACTGTAAATATATGCTTTGATTCTCAGGCCAGTGTTTTGTGGTTATTTAAAGTATTTGTTACGCTAAATGACAAAAAATCTCATATAAGGTGTTAAATGTTAATGTACGTTCGTTCAACAGACGTTTTAAAAACAATGTAAAGAAATTCTCACCACAGTTAATTTAACTATAAAATTATCAAAAGTTTATTTGTTTATGCTCAATTAAAATCGCATATTAAAACATTCCAGGCAGATCTTCTTGCCATGACAGTATATTCATATACTGTACATATGTCCTCCATTTTCTATGCACGTGGCTCCAAGGTGATGGGTGAAATTTCCACATTCAATGCGTTTCATAAGTGAAAGTCTGCTACTTCAGCAAAGACAGATATTTTTTCATTTGTCTGAAATATCAACAAGAAGTGCATACATTAAAAACAGAGCACAGAGAAGACGCCTTCATCGCAAGGTAAGTCCGCATACCAAGACACAGGCCAGGAGGAGAGAAGACACTCAGTACCAGAGTGGAAAAGTGGCAGGCAGCAAGTTATACAGTCTACTCCCACTAATATCCTCTAGAAGGTCTCATACGTTAAAAAGTGCCACATGGTGGATCCAAGGAGGGGGAACTTTTGATGTATACAGCAGATATAAAGTTTATAGCAGCAGATATAAAGTTCTGATAATATAAAGAATTCTGAGAAGTTATGTTTTGAATAAAGTTCCACAAAGTAAGTGTCAGGAACGTGTGCGCTCCTGCTTCGCCATAGCTGATGGTTCCAGCATCCTGGTTTTGGCTGCGGAATTCTCTTTGTCTGTTTGTCCACCTGCAAGGTGATTGACTGTGGCCAGTCTCTGGGTGGAGACCAATCCTGTTATAAGCTAGCCAAGCCTGCAGTTTCATGCTTGTGATAGAGTATGTAATACCTGATCAAGCTGCCTGTTCGTCTACCCTGCTCTGCTAGATTGGATTCCCCTGTATATGAACTGTGCCTGCATTTTACCTGAACTGTCATTGAACCATTCTGCCTCTCTGCCAACCGCAAGTACCTGTTTGCTTAGCTCAGGTCACGCATGCCCTGGCATGGTGGCCAGGCACTATAGCAGTGTGTATAAGTCCTGGGGGCAACCGAGTACACGTAGGCCTGCTTGCCTTATGGGACAGGGGGCTGCTATAGGTGAAGAACACAGTCGCCAGCTATAATGTCTGACCATCTGCGTTTGGGGTAAGCGTGACAGTAAGCACTAACAATCTTTGGGATAGCTATTTATTTACAATCCATTAAATGGCAGGTGTTTGCGAGCTATGGCCATTATACACTGCTAAAATTATTTCCTCTTTTAAGGATAATTAACTTAATATACGCGCTGGTGTTTTTCTGGAAGGGTCAGCATAATATTTCATTGAGAATTACTTTAACAAGGCAGCTGAGACCCTGAAGCTCATATTTTTTTGAAAATAAATTCACTTATTGCCTGCTAATTAGATTGACTTTCTGTTCATTCGGGTAAAGAACAAGGTCACTCATTTTGTTGATGAATTGTAATCGTCATCCAATTCCACATTGAGATTGGACCTATGATGATTTTCATATCATAATTATCAGGCCAAGAAGTATGCAGCCTTCACTAAACCCCACATCTGCCTAGCCTACCTGGGCTGTATACCAAGTGACTAGATCACTGTTCATTTTGACATAAAATAGATTTCAGAATTGGACAGTCTTTAGTTAAATGACCTCAGAGATAGTTACTATTTAACTCCACAGGTGTACTGGAAAAGTTTACATGCCATTTCTCTTTTACTACGTAGCCCAAACCACTGACCTGATAGGTAATATCTAATGAGATATCAGCTGTACATGCCATTCTGTTTTTTTTGTTGTTTTTTTAGGCTTGATTTAAATGCCTCAGGCAATTTCTGAACAAGCAACATGCATCACTTTTGGACATTGTGTCCAGTTGACATGCATTGTTCATTTGTGGCAGCCACATCTTTTAATTTGTGGTATGATTGTTGTATTGTTACATCAGAATTGCAAGATTTAAACTACCGTATTTGCCGGCGTATAAGGCGACTGGGCGTATAAGACGACCCCCTAATTTTCCAGATAAAATTGGGGTTTTGGGATATACTCGCCATATAAGACGACCCCATTCTGACTATCCATGCCTCACCATACCTCACTGTGCCCCATTGCATACCTCACTGTGCCCCATTGCATACCTCACTGTGCCCCATTGCATACCTCACTGTGCCCCATTGCATACCTCACTGTGCCCCATTGTATACCTCACTGTGCCCCTCGACGATCACTTACCTTATCCCTGGCATGTAGAATCTCCAGTCAGACCGCGGCCGTCCATTTTTCAAATACCGCGCCTCCTCCTCGTGCTGTTCTGTGATAGGCGCAAACACTCAGCTTCCCAGCAGACACTGTGTTCAGTGTTCCGCCTATCACAGATGGATTCACACCTATGCAGTTTTAGTGCTTTTTGCATTTTGCAGATTTGCACTGCAGTCCATTTAACATGGTTTACTATGGAACACGTTCTGTAGTGCAAATCTGCAAAATGCAAAAGCACAAAAAATGCATAGGTGTGAATCCAGCCTAAGACCTGAAAACTTCAGATTCTGTGGGTGGATCTGTTGTCTGGAGCTCGGTGGGTGAAGTCGTGATGTCAGTAGACTCCCCGCCCACCTCTACACCCCCCTTGTCAACATGCATTTTCCCCTGTGTATTCTTTCTGCTATGATCACTAACATCCAGTCAAAATCCAGAAAAGTAACCACATGACTTTATAAAAGGAGTGGGGGTGGGAATTAAAAAATAATGCTTGTCTAAAGCAAGAGCACGAGATATGTAAATAACCTGACACTCAAAGCAAGGGGGCGGAACGGACAAAGGTTTTTCTGTTTGTCAGTTTTATCTCACTGAACAATAAAAGAGGATTACTCAGAACTGGATTAACTCTTTGTGGCAAGACCTGTCACAAATGATAGGAAATCTTATATTCTACATTGTGACAGCAAAAAAAAATAATTGGGTTTACATCCACTTTAAGCATTCTGAGAGGAGCAAGTTGTTTAATTCAAATTAAAGGATAGTATTAAAAATACACAATTGCTTTTAATAGCATGCTGGGGAGATGCCTTGAACCTGCATGTGAAATGGTGTCCCTGTAGGATGTGCTTCAACAAAAGTGTGCTTGCATGCACAAAGTTTCTGTGTCTATAATGTTAATTTCTACTAGATGGCGCATGTGTGCTTATTTCTCCCATCATGCATTAATACATGTCTCTTCCTGTTTTTTCTTGCAACTGAAAGGAGATTGAACAGTGCTGTCATCCCAAGGTTTAAAGTGTTTTTTTTTTTTTTGTGTCTAAAGTAAGCCATCTGACTAAGAAACTTCAAGTTACAAACCCCTCTCTTAGCTCACAAGCAGGCAAAAGTGGTATGTAGATTTCTGTCTAGTTATGAGTTTGTTTTTCACTGTAATGCAGCGTACACACGATCGGAATTTCCAACAACAAATGTTCGATGTGAGCTTTTGGTCGGATATTCCGACCGTGTGTAGGCTCCATCGGACATTTGCTGTCGGAATTTCTGACAACAAATGATTGAGAGCTGGTTCTCAATTTTTCCGACAACAAAAGTTCTTGACGGAAATTCCGACCGTGTGTATCCAATTCCAACGCACAAAAATCCTACGCATGCTCGGAATCAATTTGACGCATGCTCGGAATCATTGAACTTTTTTTCGGCTCGTTGTAGTGTTGTACGTCACTGCGTTCTTGACGTTTGGGATTTCCGAGCAACATTTCTGTGACCGTGTTTATGCAAGACAAGTTTGAGCGAACATCCGTCGGAAAAAAATCCACGGTTTTGTTGTCGGAATGTCCGATCGTGTTTACGCGGCATTAGTCTGATGATTTGTCCTTCATATTTGTTCTCTTTATTTCGCTCTACGGTGTTGATGTAAGTGTCGGTGTAAGAACTTGATATGTACATTAAACATCTGTGAGACAAGAATATCTGCCTTCTCATTGTGACTAAGGTCGGTATAGTAGAACACTTTGCTGCGCCTGTGAAGGCCATGAAACCGTGAAGCTGCATGCAGAAATTGGGTAGCAAGGAAAGCCATACATTTGATAAGGGAAGCACAACATTGGAAGCGATCGCAATTAATTGACTGAGGCAGGTAGTAGCAAGTAAAGGCTGAAAAAGCAAGTACCTTTAATACATAACAGATTAACATATCAGACACAAGTGAAAATACAGTGCTGTCCAATTGAAAAGTCAGTCCTGCAGACCCTATTGCGCAAGATGTTGTCAGTACAGAGCAAGTCAACCCACCACAGCAAGCAGAAATAGCAGCACAAATGCAACAGCCCAAGTTGAGCTCAGATAATACATAGCTCCCAGACATTAGAAGAAGTCAACGTAAATGCACACTCACCGAAAAGAGTAAAGCACTGCAAGATGTTAAATTAAATTCTCTAATAAAGGATTTTAAACAGAAATATAGAAGATGGAAATATATCAATGGTTTGAAAAGTGGCCCTTAAGAAAAGTGATAATTCAGAATTGATTATTGAATTTGTGAGCACAATCAATGCCACTCAGTCAGAGATTGACCACATTTATGGTGACATAAGAAGCATCACAAGTCCTGAACCTGAAATTTGGAAAAAGAATGACACTTATTTTGCAATTACTCATGCCGCGTACACACGACCGTTTTTAATGTAATTGAAAAAAAACAAGTTTTTCTCTAAGTGATTCTTCTCAAGCCTACCTTGCCTACACACTATCGTGAAAAAAAAATGCTTAAGCAAAGCGCGGTGACGTACGAAACGTACAACAGCACTATAAAGGGGAAGTTCCATTCGGATGGCGCCACCCTTTGGGCTGCTTTTGCTGATCCTCGTGTTAGTAAAGTTTGGTGAGAGACGATTCGCGCTTTTCAGCGTGACGAATGTGCTATCTCTATTATGAACACTATTTTTACCAGAACGAGCGCTCTAGTCTCATAACTTGCTTCTGAGCATGCGCGTTTTTTTCACGTCGTTAAAGCCTACACACGGCCATTTTTCACGACGAGAAAAGCGACGACGTGAGAAACGACGAGAAAAAATAGAGTATGTTCCAAATATTTAATGGCCATTTTTCATGTCGCGAAAAATGCTCTGGAGACTACACACGATCGTTTTTAATGACCAAGTTAAAAAAAATGCATTTTTCTCGTCATTAAAAAGGGTCGTGTGTACGCGGCATCACACTGCAAATGAAAGGATTCAACACTTTCTCACTGAAGGTCCAGAAGACATAACCTGGCCTGATTCGGAGTCAGTGTTTAAAAACTACTGTGTCCAGCATCATTTCAGCTACCTCCAGTAAGTTAAGGTCTGTTTCCAAGATGTCCAGTCAGTCTTCTCACAAAGACAAGACGCAGCAGCTGAAGTAGCAACCGCACAAGAGGTGATTAAATGAAGACACAACATCAATATGAAAAATAAATTAGAAAACTTGAGGCAGAGGACGTGAGGTTAACAGCAGAGAGAGACACCCAAGAAAGAGAAATAGAAGCAGAGAATGCAAGAAAAAGAGCACAATTTATGTCAGAAAGCACCAGTAGATAAATTAAGTTGGAAGAGAAGAAGTGGAACAATTGAAGGAACTAAAAAGACACAATGCAGCACAAGCAAGGTTACAAGTGTATGCTGGAAGCATCAAAAGCAAGGATGAAGAACGACATTCTGTTCCTTTTCCTCAACGAACACATGAAGGTCATGTTTCTCAACCAAGTGCTCCTTCTACTCTTCCTCAGCCAGTCCTGCTCACTAAAGTCACAGCTCCTTTAAACCAACCCCTTGTTACCCCTCAAAGGGTTCCATTCTCCCAAGGTCCTGTCCCTCAGTCAGCTACTGTATATTTGCTACCTCCCATGAAGCTTCTAATGACCTTGTGAAAGCACTCGCTGAAGCAATTACGGCCAATAGGATTCCAATTCCAGACCCTGTTGTTTTCTTTGGAGACCCTCTGAAGTATAATGACTGGAAGCTGTCTTTCCAGACATTGATTGACCGCAAGAACTTGCAAGCTTTTCTTTTTACGCAAGTATGTAAGTGGCCCAGCAAACAGAGCCATTGAAGGATGCTTCTTGGTTGGAACAGAAACAGCTTATCAGGCTGCCTGGGACATACTTGATGACAGATTTGGTAATCCATTTGTAGTTGGAAAATCCTATCATGACAAAATATAAGCATGGTATAAGATTGCCACCAAGGACCGTAAAGATCACTGTTAATTTGTAAATTTCATAAGCAGCGTTGAGTCAGGCATGCCTTATGTTCAAGGTTTACAAGCTCTAAATGACTGCGTTGCTAATCAAAGGATAACAGCCAAACTACCAGAGAGGTTGAGTTGAAACAGAGCTATCACAAGGTTTCAAGCTGAATACAGAGCATTCCCTGATTTCAGGTACTTTGTTGAATTCCTCAACGAAAAAACTAGAATTGCATGCAACCCGATTACCTTGCTGCAAGCAATAAAGCCAACAGAACAAGAAAGATCTAAGCAAACAGATCAAGATTATTTTAAGTCTCAACGCAATCACAGTTCAACTGCCAAAACCTTTAATACTAGTTCTAGTTAAAGGACTAGCATCACGTGTGCCTTTTGTAAGAGACATGGCCACACTCTTCATAAGTGTCACAAACTTATGGAAAGACCAGTGGAAGAAATAGTGAAGTTTGTACAGTCAAAGAATGTGTGCTTTGGCTTCCTTAACATCGGTCATAACTCCAAAATTTGGTTCTCCAGAAGTGTGTGCGATAAATGTGAAAGACGTCACCCAATATGCCTACATCAAGATCGGGAGAATAAAGATCAAGAACAAAGAGTCAGAACCAATCCAGAGCAGACAAGGGCCAAACATGGACCCGCAGAAAGTACAGCTAATTCACCGAAAACACAGAAATTCACAGAGTCTATGCAAGTGACTTCCAACAGAGAAAGAAATAACACTCATACCTCATCAGTTCCAGTATATGTCTCAACAATAACTGAACCCAGGAAATAAATTCTAGTGTACACTTTGCTTGACACCCAGAGTGACACTACTTTCATCCTAAAAGATACAACTAAAATACTTAATATTAAAAAAGAGCCAGTCAAACTCAAGATTTTTACCATAACTTCTAAAACAAAGGTTGTGTCCAGCCAGAAATTGATTGGTCCACAAGGAAGAGGCATCAAGACTGAAATAAAAATTGATCTTCCAACATCTTATACCAGAGACTACATACCTGCCAATAGATCCCATATACCTACATGTGACACCGCAAGGAACTTGCCCCATCTAGAACACCTAGATCAGTTTACATCAGTTTTTATATCAATTTTTAGTTCAGTTCAGTTTTTCATCAGTTTTTACATTCGTTTTTTACATCCACTTGCTGGAGTCCTTCATGCAGAACATTACTCTCTTAAAGCGGAGGTTCTGCGGCAAATCTTTTTTTTTTTTTAGCTTGCATGCAAAGTATTTGTAGATCACCAATTAGTACTCACGTGTTTGGTGATTTTTAACCTCCCCTGTCTTTTTTCTGGCAAAAGATGCACTTTTAAAATCAGCCGTCAGAATTTTCCATTTTGCTTATGGGCATTGTGAAGCCCACAAGCACTGACTTCCTGGTAGCGGTGGACGGTGTTCTGCAGAAAAAGTTCCCTGGCGGATAAGGTTCCCCCCCCCTGTACTGCGCATGCGCGGCACGAACCTCAGCGGAGTTTCCGAAAGTAGCCGAACATGTAGAGCTGTGAGTTAGCTCTACACGGCGCCTGCGCAATGACTAGGAGCCATGTAGAGCTGACTGCGCAGGCGCCGTGTAGAGCCGACATGTTCGGCTACTTTCGGAAACTCCGTTGAGGTTCGTGCCGCGCATGCGCAGTACAGGGGGGGGAACCTTATCCCCTGGGGAACTTTTTCTGCAGGACATGTCACATCTGGGCGAACTCCCAGATTACATTGCGGGAGAATAGAAACGCCTACTCCCGCGGGAGTGAGTACCCGGAAGCCGGAATTGAAATGACAATAGTACGGTATGTACAGAAAAAAAAAAAAAGTGGCTACTGTACATGTTTGTAGTGTAAGGAGTGTGGTCATATATGGATGTTATTTTGGGTGGAACTCTGCTTTAATTAACATTAATTATTTTTAATCCTTATGCTACTAGCATTAGTAAATGGATAGGAAATTATATTATATATGTTTGGTTTAAAAAAAAAATCTCAGTTACTTCCTGGTTTTCATGCCTAGGCAAATTATGTCATACATCCCAGGAGTCTTCAGTAGGGGAGGAGGGGCTTTCTCAGCTAGGAACATCCTCTCCTGCTTGCATGCCTGAGCTAAGGGCAAGTAACTTATAGGAATTAAATGCTACATGAATCATCTGCCCTTACTCAAAATGGCCAGGGTATAAAATGCTAGGGGGAAGTTTTTCAAAGTGATTTCTCAACTAAATAAAGCATGGAGACATGGATGGATGAGTGAGTTGGCTTAAGGTATTAAAAATGAATTAAATAAAATTTTTGGTTTGTGGTGCTCAGATGCATTGTAGTTCCACTTTAACCACCAGTCCCGGAGCCATTTTTTAAATTTTTCAATTTTTTTGTTTACATGATTGAAAAGTCATTTTAGGCCTGAAGATTATTTAAACCCCAAAAAATTATATATTTTCTGAAAGCAGTCACCCTAGAAATTTGTGGTAGTTCCAATTTTTATATGTCACATGATATTAGCACAACAGTTTATGAAATGTAAAATTTTAGTAAACAATACCGTAACGTTTGTTCATTTACATCCGTTTAGGTCTGCTTCCATTTTTTTAAATGGAACAAAAATAGAGACTTGTCGCCTTTAAAAAAGAAACCTGAAAGAATGTGGATGTCCATTTACATTGGTTTCCCTATATGAGTGCATTGCTGTCTGTTTTTCATCCGTCAACAGATGGATGAAAAACGTGCAGACGGAACACCAGTGTGAAAGGAGCCTAAATTACAAACTTTTAATAAACATTAAATTGTATTGTTTCAGAGACAAATTACATATTGTATAGTATGTAAGCGCTTTTACAAGGTTGCAATTAAGAGGAAAGAAGCAAGCAGGGTTATAACTAAGGAATCAAAATCAGAGTATATTATTCTAAAGAAAAAAATCCAGAAATATTGCACAGACTCAATGCACATTATGTAAGCAGCTTTAGTAGGCCACAGTTTAGGAGGAAGTAATCAACATTAGAGTGTATTATCTCACTGGAAAAAGCCAGCATTATTGTACTTACTCTATGCATGTAAGCACTTTTAATAGGTTGCAGTTTCAGTGAAAGTCAGCATACAAGTTTTAATATAGAGGCAAAAACAAAGTTTATTATTTCAAAGAAAAAAGCCACAATAATTGTAGTGACTGGATGCACATGTAAGCAGCTTTAGTAGGCCACCGTTTCAGAGGTAGACACCAAACAAGTTTTAATCAATACATCAACATTAGAATGTATTATTTCACTGAAGAAAAAGCCCAACAAAACTTGTACAGTCAATGCGGGACAACAGCTTTGAGGGACAGGCCAGACAAGTTTTCATTAAAAAAAACTACATTTAATGGTATTATTTAAAAAACAGACTTAAATACCGCACAGACTTTATGCAGACTTTAGTAGGAACCAGGTTTGAGAAGGAGAGACCAAACAGTTTTTTTTTTGCACACTACAATTTTGATTTCTTGAATCAAACCTGTTTGGTCTCTCCTTCTCAAACCTGGTGTCTACTAAAGTCTCAGAAATCTGTGAATGAATGAACTACAAATCCCATCTGCCACTGCAGCAGATGGACTCGTAAGTTCTCAATGGAATACAAGTGCAGTGATCTCCACACTCATAGTCCATTGACATTTCTTCCAAATCTCTAACTGATTACCTCATTACAGACAGGGAGCTGGAGGCAGAGTCTGCAGAAGCCAGGTATTTCTCCTGCGATCCACTGATCATGGTTACAATGCTGTGCAGACTCATTTGCAAAAAAAATAACAAATACTTTTTTTTTCTGAAAAATAATGTGCATTTTTTTTTTCTTCAAAAGGTGGACTTAGCTTTTAAGCACTCTTACTAGGCTGCATTTTAAACAGTACCCACACCATACAGCTTTTAATTAAAAAAATCATAGTGACTCCATGCACAGTATTTATGCACTTTTACTAACACATAACCCCACCCCTTTTCTTATTTTTTTTAATCTAACTGAAAGTAAAAAATATATAAATAAAAGGAAGGAAGGGGCTCAGAAGATAAACTGAAGTTGGTGCTGACACACACAAAAAGTTATCTGTCCTTATCTACTCCAAGTGCCCATACCACACACATTGACTGTAAATATAAGACTTTTCAGTGCCACTGTATAGGAAGGCAGAAACTATTTCAGCCCACACATACAGTACTTTGTTTTCTAACTGTATACAGTATGCTTCAACATTAGTTGCACAAATGTCAGAAACATTCATGCAAGTTGAACTAAATGTCCCATATTTTTCGTAAGAGATTAATGCTTGTATTATCAGCTCCATCTAGTGGCTAAAATGCGGTATATTTTTCTCAATTAGGTATTCCAGAAAACTCTACTGCATTTTGATCACCAGATAGAGCTTATGCTACAGACATTACACTCTTACAAAAAAAAATCAACCCCATACCATATACACTCACCGGCCACTATATTAGGTACACCTGTTCAATTGCTTGATAACACAAATTTCTAATCAGCCAATCACATGGCAGCAACTCAATGCATTTAGGCATCTAGACGTGGTGAAGATGACTTGCTGAAGTTCAAACCAAGCATCAGAATGGGAAAGAAAGGGGATTTAAGTGTCGTTGAATGTGGCATGGTTGTTGGTGGCAAACAGGCTGGTCTGAGTATTTCAAAAACTGCTGATCTACGGAGATTTTCACAAACAGCCATCTCTAAGGTTTACAGAGAATGGTGCAAAAAAGAGAAAATATCCAGTGAGTGCAGTTGTGTGGACGAAATTGTCTTGTTGATGTCAGAGGTCAAAGGAGAATGAGCAGACTGGTTTGAGATGATAGAAAGGCAGCAGTAACTCACATAACCACTCGTTACAACCAAGGTATGCAGAATACATCTCTGAATGCACAACACATGGAACCTTGAAGCAGATGGGCTACAGCAGCATAAGACCACACCGGGTGCCACTCTTGTAAGCGAAGAACAGGAAACTGAGGCTACAATTCGCACAGACTCACCAAAATTGGACAATAGAAGATTGGAAAAATGTTGACTGGTCTGATGAGCTGCGACATTCAGATGGAGGGTCAGAATTTGGTGTAGACAACATGAAAGCATGGATCCATCCTGTCTTGTATCAATGGTTCAGGCTGGTGGTGGTGGTGTATTGGTGTGAGGGATATTTTCTTGGCACACTTTGGGCCCCTTAGTACCAATTGAGCATTGTTTAAACACCACGGCCTACCTGAGTATTGTTGCTGACCATGTCCATCCTTTTATGACTACAGTGTACCCATCTTTTGATGGCTACTTCCAACAGGATAATGCACCATGTCACAAAGCTCAAATCATCTCACCACTGGTTTTTTGAACATGACAATGAGGTCCCTTTACTCCAATGTCCTTCACAGTCACCAGATCCAATCCAATAGAGCACCTTTGGGATGTGGTGGAGTGGGAGATTCTCTTCATGGATGTGCAGCCAACAAATCTGCAGCAACTGCGTGACACGATCTTGTCAGTATGGACCAAAATCTCTGAGGAATGTTTCCAACACCTTATTGAATCTATGCCATGAAGAATTAAGGCAGTTCTGAAGGCAAAAGGGGGTCAAACTCTGTAATAGCAAGGTGTACCTAATAAAGCGGCCAATGGGTGTATATTAACCATTGTCAGCAGCAATCAGCTCTCCCTGCACAGACCCCTCCAACAAATACTGACAAAAGGCTGCTGAAAGCTCTGACTTTTATAGGTAAAAGGAGTTGGCACATAAAAAAAAAATCTCTATGATTGGCCTTTATAAGCCACCTTGTTCTTACATATTTATTGAACCTAGAAATTAGTTTTTTTCTATCCTAAAACTAATTCTAACTCTTAAAGTGTTTGTAAACCTTAAAATAAAAAATAATTGATCCGTCTCTTTAATGTATTGCTATTTGTTTAATGCTAACATCATATTAATTCTGATAGAAGTTATTTGTGATTACCTGGTTGATCCTGCTGGTTCTTGTTATCCTCTTAACAAACTGACCACAAAGCCGATCCATGCTAGCGTGGTCAGTTTACGTCATCTGTCATCACGCCTTTAGATACAAGCATGCTGTACACTTGCACAGCGTGCTTGGATCTTCCATGGTCTGGTAAAGCCAATCCCCGCCCATCCCTCCTCCATTGATTGCCAGCCACCTCACTGGACTTTGCTGGGGAAAGGGGGAAGTGACACAATGCCGCCGGGTATGATTGAGTTTCATCACCTTGGAAGTGCTGAAACCCGGCGGCATTACATCACTTCCTGCAATGATGTCTGGCCAGTGTGTGTAACCTCATACCTGCAGGTCTGTGAATTGACAGATCTGTGATCTGTGATCTGCATATTAATTAACCACTTTAGCCCCGGACCATTTGTCAGCCTTGTCTTTTTACAATTTGGCACTGCGCTGCTTTAACTGGTAATTGCGCGGTCATGCAATGTTGTACCCAAACAAAATTTGCGTCCTTTTTTCCCACAAATAGAGCTTTCTTTTGGTGGTATTTGATCACCTCTGCGGTTTTTATCTTTTGCGCTCTAAACAAAAATAAAGTGACAATTTTTAAAAAAAAATCAATATTTTTTACTTTTTGCTATAATAAATATCCCCAAAGAATATATAAAAAAACATATTTTTTCCACAGTTTAGGCCGATACGTATTCTTCTACATATTTTTGGTAAAACAAAATCGCAATAAGCGTTTATTGATTGGTTTGCGCAAAAGTTATAGCTTCTACAAAATAGAGGACTGTTTTATGGCATTTTTATTAGTATTTTTTTTTTTTTTTACTAGCTATGACTGCAACATTATGGCGGACACATCGGACACTTTTGACATATTTTTGGAACCATTGTCATTTTTACAGCGATCAGCGCTATAAAAATGCACTGATTACTGTGAAAATTACACTGGCAGTGAAAGGGTTAACCAGTAGGTGGCGCTGTAGGGGTTAAGTGTTTCCTAGGGAGTGCTTCTTACTGTAGGGGGGATGGGCTGTGTGTGACATGACACTGATCTCCGCTCCGACTACACGGAGCGGAAATCAGTGTCATTGTCACTAGGCAGAGCAGGGAGATGCTTGTTTACATAAGCATCTCCCCGCTCTATCTCTCCGTAAGACGATCGCGGGTGTCCCCGCGGCGATCGAGTCCACGGGACCCACGGTCGGGCTCACGGAGAAGGCGGCAGGTCATGAGCGCGCGACCACGCGGCGGCACCTTAAAGGGGACGTACAGGCACGTGGTTATGCCTGTCCGTGCCGCTCTGCCGATGTATATGTACAGGCGGTGGTCCTTAAGCGGTTAATGGTATAATAAAGAGCTATAAGCAAGTTTTTTAGTCTTTTTTAATGCAAGCCAGCATTTTTATAATGTATGATAGCATCTCTTCAAAGATGCTTTTCAGAGAAATTAACTTTACAGCCACTTTAAAGCTGTCAGCACTGTATGAACTGTATGTAGCTTTAGCTACATACAGTATACAGCAATGTGTTCTGGCAGCAAGACAGGGACTGTCCCACTCCTGGAACAAAACGGAGTCAGACTGAATGCTAAGTGGTAATAAATATTGGGAATTGTACAACTTTATAAAGTAAGGTGGTAAGTCCAAAATAGCAGAAAATGCAATTTGACAGACATGGGAGTAAGTCACACATGTGCAAGTCACAAGCAAGTCTCAAGTCTTAACCTTCAAGTCTCAAGCAAGTCCCAAGTTACTGTGACGAAAAGCAAGCAAGTCAAGTCGAGTCCCTGCTAAAAGTCAAGCAAGTCAAGTCAAGTCATTTATTTTGGTCAAGTCACAAATCAAGTCAAAATACTGATCTACCCCATACTGTATAAAAATAATAGGAGGGATAACAATAAATAATATTGGTTATGTGCCCATGCCTCACTGTGCCTTACTGTGCCCATGCTTCACTGTGCCCATGCCTCACTGTGCCCGTGCCTCACTGTGCCCATGCTTCACTGTGCCCGTGTCTCACTGTGCCCGTGTCTCACTGTGCCCAATGCCTCACTGTGCCCAATGCCTCACTGTGCCCGTGTCTCACTGTGCCCATGCTTCACTGTGCCCGTCAGCCGTGTACCTGATCGGTGGCATCCCGGCGGCCATTCCAGTATTTAAAAGCCGCGCCTCCTCCTCGTCTGTGATAGGCGGAACACTCAATTTCCCAGCATTCAGTGTTCCGCCTATCACGGACATCCGCTCATCCTCATAACACAGACAAGGATAAGAGGATGTCCGTGATAGGCTGAACACTGCCTGCTGTGAAATTGAGTGTTCCGCCTATCACAGATGAGGAGGCGCGGCTTTTGAACACTGCAATGGCTGCCGTCTTTCTGCATGACACGCTGATCAGGTAGGCAGACAGCGGCTTGCGGTTAGTGTTAGTGGTGCGAAGTCATTGCAAGTCATATAGCCCGAGTCAAAGTCAAGTCGCAAGTCATTAGTGACAAGTCAAAGTCAAGTCGCAAGTCATTTATTGAATTCTGTCAAGCAAGTCGCAAGTCCTCAAACAGGTGACTCAAGTCTGACTTAAGTCAAGTCATGTGACTCAAGTCCCCCACCTCTGCAATTTGTACACCACCTATTACTTTCTACAGAAGTACAACTGTCCAGTTAGTGTGTGGTTTAGAAAGCAAACAGAGCATTATAAACCAGAATCTTGAGGCAAACTATGTGGCCAAATACCTGTTGACACCACCTGTTGGAAAATCTGATAAAAAACATGGACATTGTTGTGGTTTTGCTCACACTATCAACCGGCCCCCCCCCCAACTCTTTTAGCTTTTACATCCTACAAACTTCTGGAAAGTCTTTCCAAAAGGTTTTTAATGTGTCTGTGGATTTTGTTTGCTCATTCAGGCAAAAGAGCATTGAAAAGGTCAGGTTGTGTTGTTGGATGAGAAGACCTTGCTGCAAACAGAATTTTAATTCATTGCAAACATATTCAATAGGGTTGAGGTCACGGCTCTCTGCAGACCACTTGAACTCCTCCACACTAAATTCATCCAATCATGTCTTTATGGATATGTCTTTGTGCCTTCCCCAAACTGTTGCCACAAAGTTGGAAGCACACATTTGCCTAAAATGATGTAGAATTAACGGTTCCCTGTCTTTGTAGCTAAAACTTTTTAATGAAAACACTGGAAGCTCAATAATATGGAGAGGCATCATTATACAGTACTTTTGGCCATATACAGTGCTATGAAAAAGTATTTGCCCCTTCCTGATTTTTTTTTTGTCATATTTCTCACACTTAAATGATTCAGATCATCAAACAGATTTTAATATTACACAAAGATAACCTGAGTAAATCCAATATGCAGCTTTTTAATTATTATTTAATTTATTAATGGAAAAAAGCTGTTCAAACCTGCCTGGCCCTATGTAAAAAAGTAATTGCGCCCCCCCCCCCCTCATGCTGAATCATGAATGAACTGTGATTAACCGCAATTTTTTGCAAAGCTGAGTTAAATTTCACTTGCCACACCCAGGCCTGATTACTGCCAGACCTGTTGAATCAAGAAATCACATAAATATAAGCTGTCTGACAAAGTGAAGCACGCTAACAGATCACAAAAAGCCACACATCATGCCACAATCTAAAAAAAAATCAAGAACAAATTAGAAACAAAGTAATGTACATGTATCGGTCTAGGAAGGGTTTCAAAGACATTTCCAAGGCGTTGGAACTCCAGTGAACCACGGGAAGAGCCATTATCCACAAATGGAGATAACTTGGAACAGTGGTGAACCTTCCCAGGAGTGGCCGGCCTACAAAAATTACTCCAAGAGCATGACGACGACTCATCCAGGAGGTCATAAAAGAACCCAGAACAACATTTAAAGAACTGCAGGCTTCACTTGCCTCAGGTAGGATCAGTATTCATGATTCAACAATAAGAGAGAGACTGGGCAAAAATGGGATCCATGGGAGAGTTCCAAGGTCAAAGCCACTGCTGACCAAAACGAAAACAAAGGCTCATCTCACATTTACCAAAAAACATCTTGATTATCCCCAAGACTTTTAAGCAAATATTCTGTGGACCGATGAGACAAAAATTCAACTTTTTGGAAGGTGTGCGTCCCGTTACATCTGGCATAAAACTAATACAGCATTTCATAACAAAAACATCATACCAACAGTCAGACATGGTGGTGGTAGCGCAATGGTCTGGGGCTGCTTTGCATCTTCATGACCTGGACGACTTACCATAATTGATGGAACCATGAATTCTGAGCTCTACTAAAAAATCCTTAAAGAAAATGTCCGGCCATTAGTTCGTGACCTCAAGCTCAAGTGCACTTGGGTTATGCAGGACAATGATCCGAAACACAACAGCAAGTCCACCTCCAAATGGTTCAAACAAATCAAAATTTAGGTTTTTGAGTGGCCTAATCAAAGCCTGGACTTTAATCCGATTGAGATGCTGTATCATGACCTTACACAGGCCGTTCATGCTGGAAACCCCTCCAATGTGGCTGAATTAAAACAATTCTGCAAAAAGTGATCCAAAATTGCTCCACAGCAATGTGAAAGACTCATTGCCAGTTATCACAAACGCTTGGCTGCAGTTGTTGCTGCCAAGGGTGGCACAACCAGTTATTAGGTTTAGTGGGCAATTACTTTTTCACATAAAGCCAGGCAGTTTTGGACAGCTTTCTTGCCTTAATAAATGAAACCATAATTTAAAAACTGCATTTTGTATTTACTCGGGTTATCTTTGTGTAATAGTAAAAACAATTTGATGATCTGAGTCATTTAAGTGTGACAAATATGCAAGAAAAAAAAAAACAGAAAGGGGACAACGACTTTTTCACAGCATTTTAGTTTGTGTTTTTCCGTTTACTGTACTTATAGGATCATTCTTATTAAATGATCATCCTCATTGTGGATTTGAGTGTCAAACTTGTCCATACTGTCATATATTGATTTTCAAAATCATAAAATTACTACTGTATATTTTAATAGCATTTTTAGAGGAAATTTTGCCCATGTGCATTTGACTCTTGCTGCTGACAAGCAGAAGTATTCCCACTTGGAAACCCCATAGTAGATAGTGTAGCACCCTCTAGTTTGCTAGTTTTATATAGTTAGCTGTAGTGTAGGTAAATTGGTTTGGCTGAGAGCCCGGCCTGGGTTGAATCTGGGTCAGGGTTGAGCGGCTCAGGGAGGCTGGATGACTCAGCAAACAGCATCTCTGGTGCCTCCCCCTGTTTTCTGGAACCTTGGAGAAGCTTCCAGATGTAGTGGGTGGAGGCTAGGAGGAGCTGTTTGGCATATTTTATTAGGGCCCCAGGCAAATGGGCTGGCATGGGGCAGGCCATCTCATAAATGAGTCATGCCAGCAGGGGCAGTTGGGTGGGAGATGGAGATAGAGTGCTGAGAAGGCAGTAAGAGGCCATCGCAGGGCAAACCCTGTCTGGGGGGGTGACCTCTGGTATGGGGCTCGGGTGTTGGAGGTTTCCCACATAATACACAGAAGAAATCCTTCCTGGAGGCACGGGAGCAGGAGCGGTCAGCTGGGTGGGCTGGTGAGTGTTCAGTCTGGGAGGACTGTGGCGAGAAAGTGTCAGTCTGGAGAGAAGTTAACCAGGAGGGCTAGTGAAAGTGTCAGCTGCAGCCAGGCGGGTTGGCATGTCCTGAAGAGGTGATGCTGGGATCAGTGACCACAAAGTGTAAGTGCTGGGAAAGTGTGAGTTGTCCCACCCTGTCTCCAAGTATAGGGGCTGCAAGTCCCTGCCTGTAATGGGCCTTCACTACAAAGTTACTACTGGGTGCCATAGCTGAGTTCTGCAAGAAAGTGAGTGCTGGAGGAAGCAGGGGAATGTATATAGACTGTATATAAGAGAAGTTGCACATGAAGTTTGTTTGGAGTCAAGTGGGCATCCCATAATTCCCAATCCCCATCCAAGTTCTAACCCCTCAATAAAATAACAAAACAAAGTACTGGACTGTTTTCTGACTCTGAAGTGACTGTGAAAATTCGGTGTGCCTGGCTGTGCAGAGTGGTGGATCCCAGGTATTTGTGGCTCCTTAGGGTAGGGTGACCAGACATCCCCGGTTTCTGGGGACAGTCCCCGGATTGAGGACACTGTCCTTGGACCAAATCTGTCCCCGGTTTTGTCCCCGGATTGGATTTGAACAGGGGCTGGGGCAATTTCAAAGACAGTGCAGAATTTAAAAAAAAAATATCTGAATGACACACTTTTCCATTATCTGTGCCCCTTTCTGATGATCATGTGCTGGTCGGAGCTGAGTGAATATTTTTTCAGTTTCAGGTGCATGCCCATTCAGCTCCGCTTGCATGTTCTTCTGCCTTGGCTCAAGTCCCGGCCAGCCGCCTGCCTTCTTATCTCCTTGTTTTCCTTGGTGGAGTGATCTTCCTCCACTCCCCACCCAGTAGTAGCTGGGGCCCGGAGAGTAAGACTTGACAGGCTGTGAGGCGGGCGGCGACGAGCAGAGAGTTGCCATTACTAGTAAAAAAAAAAATATTTCCCCGGATTTAATTTTAAAAATCTGGTCACCTTACCTTAGGGGGTGCGCTACAATAGTTTTAGGGCTGCAGATAACATTGGGGTCACAGCTGTGTGATTCATCTTAAACTTATATGATAACATTTCAAATTGTTTTACAAATTAAAGAGACCTAAATGAGCAAAGTGACAGTCCCTTGAAAGCTCTCTCCAGCACACCTATTCTAATTTTCCCTGTGCTTCCCCAATGCTCTGTTCTCCTGCTGGAGCTTGGAGTTAAACCACTTGTGAGCTTGTGAGTGCCAGATATTACACAAGATTGATGATGTCCTCTTCACGTGACAGTTTTCGGGTCATGCGATTGGTTGCTTTGGCCCAAGCACCGAGTCCTAGAACGCGGTCAACAGATCAACGAGAGAGCATAATAATAGGATTTTTATAACAGCTTACCTGTAAAATCCTTTTCTTGGAGTACATCACGGGACACAGAGCGACATAGTCATTACTAATGGGTTATATAGATACCGTCAGGTGCTGGCACTGGCAACTTCCAAAACCGGAAGTACCCTCCCCTATATAAGCCCCTCCCATCCGGGAGCACCTCAGTTTTGTAGCAAAGCAATAAGTGTCCCTAAAGAGGGGCGGGAGCTCTGTGTCCCGTGATGTACTCCAAGAAAAGGATTTTACAGGTAAGCTGTTATAAAAATCCTATTTTCTTTCTCGTACATCACGGGACACAGAGCGACATAGTCATTACTAATGGGATGTCCTAAAGCAATGCCAAATGAGGGGGGGGATACACCATATATAAGCTGAGCGCTATCAGACATGAGGATCTTTTGCGGCCTGCAACACACTGCGCCCAAAGGCGACATCCTCCTGACTTCCAACGTCCACCTGGTAGAACCTAGTAAACGTGTGTACTGAAGACCATGTTGCGGCCTTACAGATTTGAGCCAGGGAGGCCTGGTGATGCACTGCCCATGAAGTTCCAACTGCTCTCGTGGAGTGCGCTCTAACTTTGAACGGAGGCGGTCTCCTTCTCAAGCCATAGGCTTGTATTATGACCTGTCGAATCCACTTGGCTAAAGTAGATTTTGACGCTGCCTGACCCTTTCTGGGGCCTTCCGGCAGAATAAACAAAGTATCCGTTCTGCGAATCTGAGCAGTGGCTTTTAGATAAGCTTTAACTGCTCTTACTACATCCAAAGAATGCAATAACTTTTCCTCTACCGAAGTAGGTTTGGGGAAAAAAGAAGGAAGAACCATATCTTGGTTCAAATGAAACCTCAATACCACCTTAGGAAGAAAGGCTGGATGAGGACGTAACACTACTCTGTCCTTATGGATAACCAGATATGGCTCCTTACAGGACATAGCTGCTAATTCCGACACTCTTTTAGCCGAACAAATGGCTACTAGAAAAATCAATTTCCTGGTGAGAAGCACCAAGGAAATATGCTGTAATGGTTCAAATGGTTGTTTCTGTAGAACTGACAGAACCAAGTTTAGATCCCATGGACATATGGGAATATTAACCGGAGGACTAATACGCATCACTCCTTGTATAAAGGCTTTGACTAGTGAATGCGAAGCCAAGGGCCTTTGAAAAAATATTGACAAGGCCGAAATCTGACCCTTGATAGTACTCAAGGCAAGCTTCCTATCTACAGCCCATTGTAGGAAGTCCAGAATCCTACCTATTACGTATTTACGTGGATGCCATTTTCTGGCCTCACACCAGGCGATGTACGCCTTCCAGATTCTATAGTAGATCTGCCTGGATACCGGTTTCCTGGCATTGATCATGGTAGACACCACAGCATTAGAGAGCCCTCTCTTCTTTAGAATGTGGGCTTCAATAGCCAGGCCGTCAAACCTAGGGCTGGTAAGGAAGGGTGGTATATCGGTCCCTGCGAAAGCAGGTCCGGACGATGTGGGAGGGTCCAAGGACTCCCCACAGACATTTTTACAATCTCCGCGTACCATGCTCTTCGGGGCCACGCTGGAGCCACCAGAATCACTGGTTTCTTTTCTACCCTGATTCTGCGGAGTAATCGAGGTAACAATTGTGGCGGTGGGAATGCATATATCAGCTTGAACTGATCCCAAGGGAACACTAGGGCATCCGAGCCGCAAGCTAGGGGATCCCTTGTCCAAGAGACAAACCTGTCCACTTTTGTGTTGAATCTGGATGCTAGCAGATCTACATCCGGTGTTCCCCACCGCTGACATATTGTCCGGAAAACCTCGGGATGAAGGGACCATTCCCCTGGGCATAATTGTTGGCGACTTAGAAAGTCCGCCTTCCAATTCTCCACTCCTGGAATGAATACCGCAGATATGGCTGGGACATATCTTTCTGCCCATCTCAGGATGTAATTTACTTCCCTTTGGGCTGCACGACTCCTGGTGCCCCCCTGACGATTGATATATGCCACTGCTGTGGCATTGTCTGATTGAACTCTGACAGGGGACCCTTGGAGTTTGGATGTCCATGCTACTAGGGCATACCGGGCTGCTCGTATCTCTAAGAGATTGATGGGCAGGGCCTTTTCTGCTTCTGACCACTTGCCCTGGAGAGACCATTGCTCCAGTACTGCTCCCCAGCCTACAAGGCTGGCATCTGTAGTGACCACCTTCCAGGAAATCGGACTGAAGGATTTCCCTCTTTCCAGATTCTGGGGAACCAACCACCAGCGGAGGCTCCTGCGAACGGAAGGGGACAAGGACATTGGTAAGTCCAGAGCCTGAACTTTTTTGTTCCAGGCTGACAGTATGGCCCCTTGCAAATTCCTTGAATGGAATTGACCGTAGGGTACTGCTTCGAATGATGCCACCATTTTTCCCAGCAGCCTCATATACAGGCGTATGGACGGCTGTCTTTTTTGTACCCACTAAGTGGATCAAATCTTTCAAAGACAACACCTTTCCTCGAGGCAAGAATATTTTTCTCTGGCCTGAATCCAACCTTAGCCCCAAGTATTCCAGACTTTTGACTGGTTTTTAGGGCTGACTTGTCTCGGTTGATAATCCAACCGTGAGATTCCAGATACTTGATCGTCTTGTGAACGACCACGTCCAGTTTTTTCACTGAGTGGTCTATCAGCAACAAGTCATCCAGATATGCCATTATCATTACACCTTGTGTTCTTAGATTGGCCCATAAAGGGCCAGAATTTTTGTAAACACTCGTGGTGCTGTGGCCAAACCGAAGGGTAAGGCTCTGAACTGAAAATGGCGCCCTTCTACTGCAAAGCGTAGAAATTTTTGGTGGACTGGAAAGATGGGAATGTGCAAATAAGCATCTTTGATGTTGATCGTGGCTAACCAATCCTCCCCTTGTAGGGCAGTGGCCACCGATCGGATCGACTCCATCGGAAAGTCCTGATATACAGGAATTTGTATAGCCCTTTTAGAATTAATATGGGCCTCCCGTCCGCGTTTGCTTCGGGACTGTAAAGAGGTTTGAGTAAAACCCGAACCCTCATTCTTCCAGGGGAACCTCCATAATTACTCCTTGGAGCAATAGTTGTTCTAGTGCCAACAGGAGGGACTCTCTCTTCCGGGGATCCCTTGGCACGTTTGACCTCAAAAATGGGAAGGAGGAGAGTCTTTTAACTCCAAACTGTATCCCAAACCTACTGCGGAGAGCACCTATCTGTCTTGATCGTGTCCCGCCAGGTCTCTTGCGAACAACTGGAGTCCTCCCCCCACCCGACTGAGTGGGGGCTTCAATGAATTTAACTTTGGGGGAGGTTTTGTACCTCCCCTGACCCAGGGTTTCTCATTACCCTGCTACTGTCCCTGTTTTTTACCCCCGGGATTTGACCGAGGAGGCCGTCGGAACTGTTACACAGCCGATGCCCCAGGGACTGGAGAAGCAGGCCTCTTAAAGAGGGACCTCTAACTCTGCTTTTAACCGGCAAGAGCGTATTTTTACCGCTGGAAATTTTCTGGATATATTTGTCCAGGTTTTCCCTGAATAAGCGTTCACCATGAAATGGGACGCTAACCAGCCATTCCTTACAGGGAGCTTCAGCAGACCAGTTTTTTAGCCATAGGAGCCTACGCATATGTACTATAGACAGCGTAAGGCGGGAGGCCTGATGGACTGAATCCTCTATGGCGTCAACCACAAAGCCTAAGGCTCTAGGTAGATCAGCTAGGGCAAAGCCTGCTGATCTGTCAAGTCCCTCAAGACCTGTTTCAACTGATCCTTCACTGCTTAGCAGACCCCAATAGCTGCTACTGCTGGTTGTATCACCAAGCAGATTTTCATAAGGACTCCAATCTTTTATCTATTGGGTTCTTGAACATTTGGACATTATCCACTGGACATGTCAGTGATTTATACATACAAGAGATGGCTGCGTCCACTGTAGGGACCTTCCATTTTTTTTTTTTTTTTTTTTTTTGATGAACTTATCCTCCATGGGATAGACCACCGGAAATCTCTTGGGGGAATAAATATTTTCTCAGGACGTTCCCAATCCTGGTAAATGAGCCCTTTCAGTAAAGGGTGAAGTGGAAAAGAACAAACAGTCTGGGGGCTTCTAGCGACCCCAACGAGGATACAGTAGTGGTTGATGGTTCCGCAAGGTGCATTTTTAAATGCTGATCGGACCATGTTAGTCAGAGACTGAACCCATAATCTTTCAGCTTGAGATGCTGAGAAAAGTTTCCCCCACTGTTGATTCCTCTATAACAGAATCAACCTCATCCTGATCCCCTTCAGGCAGGTCGATCCCTGTATGGGACTGTTGCTCTGCTAACAGGCACTCTGAAGGAGGAGACGGAGATCGGGCGTGCTTTCCCTGACAGGGAGGCAGCGATAAATGTTGACAATCTCTCTAATCCTCCCAGAGCTGAGGAAAAAACCTCCTCTGTTACATACACAGGAGCAGGTGACTGAGGACAGCCACAGTACCAAGTACCCCTGCGGGGTCTCTACGGTCACTTACCTCTGAACTTCAGGGGAGACTGGTGCAGCAGGAGTATGCCCAAGATCCTCCGAGCCCGATGAGACCCCCTTCGCTTCCTGGAAGATTCAGTTCCGGAGCTTCTGGACGGCATATTCCTAAGCCTAAAGCTGAGGTATTCCAGCCGTAATACACCACTTTTACTGAGAATAGTCTAGCACAATTGCTGCTATATCACAGTTGGTGTCTACTAATGTGCCTTTCTAGTGGATGCCTGTATCAACCGCTTGCTGTATGCCTTTAAATGTTGCCAGCTCTGTCTCTGTACTTCATAGCCAGCTCACTACAATATTGTGGTTTTTTTAAAACTGCTGGGACGCCCGCACATGCGCAGAAGCGCTGCGGCGCGCACAGAGCGTCATCCCCCAGGCTCCGCCCCCTTTCCCGGCTCACCTCTATATATAGAGGCGCGTGCACGCGCACGCGCGCGGGCACGTGCGCCTTCGGCGCTAATTTCAAATATGGTAACAAGGGACAGGAGCCAGGGCCCCTCTTTGCCGCAGGCCGGGGGATGGACGAGCACTGCAACATGGCAGAGGAAGCAGTTTCCTATAAGAGAACTCACCATCTGCCTGGACTTTGCTCTGCTGAGAAGAAGCTAGTCCACATGACAAGAAAACATTCCACAGCGGCCTCTAGTGGACAAACACAGGTACCGCAGTCTAATATATTAAATATATAAATAATTTTTTTTTTTTTTTTTTTTTTTTTTTCTTGACCACCATTAAAAATTATTACATTTTTTTAGTAGTTACAGGCATGCACAGAATTTTGCGGGAATACCATTAGGTAACAGACAGAAAGACAAATTAGGCTTGGGGGTCCCCCAATAGAACCAAGTTCCTGGGGGCCCCCACTTACCTGTTCCCCGCCGCAGGACTTTGTTTGGTCCACAAAAGCCCAAACTTCACCTATCACGGCAGGCATTGTAATCAAACCTTCAGGGACCGGGTTCCCAAGGATTCCACTCCCCTGGACCTGTATAGCACCCTGCACAGAAAACATCTTGGTCGTGGGTATGACCAGAGCTCTGGATCCCAGGGTCCAGCTCTCCTAAGAGAAGCATTACAGGCAAAACCTTGCTCTTCTCTGCAAGGCCCGGGTACCGACCGTTTAGCTATGAAGCTTTTTTGGTCGGATCCGGAATAGCTTACTGAGGCCCAAAAGAACCTGTACGCAAGCTCAGTGAAAAACACATGTTTCTTCTTGGCCAACACCTTAGACACTGGCAAAAAACTGAGGTGCTCCCGGATGGGAGGGGCTTATATAGGGGAGGGTACTTCCGGTTTTGGAAGTTGCCAGTGCCAGCACCTGACGGTATCTATATAACCCATTAGTAATGACTATGTCGCTCTGTGTCCCGTGATGTACGAGAAAGAAAAGATATTAGTGGGTCAGGGGGTGAGCCTTCAAGACAACTTGTCACTTTACCTTTGAGTTGGCAAATACTCTTTATTTTATTTACCAGTAGAAACATTCAGCTATGGTAGCTATGTGTTGATAAAAAAACATTCCCCTTTAAACATCAATTATTAAAGCAGAGCTCCACCCAAAAGGGGGAGCTCCACTTGTCTGCCTCCCCCCTCCCCCCTGCTGCCACATTTGGCCCTTTTGGGGGGAAGCGGGTACCACGGCGAGCTGAGCCAAAAGTTTGGCCCCCCCATCCTCCTCCTCCCCCGGCAGCCGGCCCATTCACAAAGTGCATCACGCATTGGGCATGCGCAAGGCTTCACTGCCAAGTTCCCTTAGTTGAAATGGCGGCGCCAGCACTTGATAGCCGATTAATAAATCTGCTCGGGTGAGGACACTGCTGGATTCCTGAACAGGTCAGTGGCCTAATATTAAAAGTCAGCAACTACAGTATTTGAAGCTACTGATTTTTAATTTTTGGGGGGGGGGAGCCTAGAAATGGTGGAAATGAGAGTCTGTGATCTAGCTGGGCACACAACAAAATACAAAACCCATTAAACAGCCAATTCCTGGCCCTGTGTGTTTTTACAGATTTCTGGACTACACTTGGTAACATCGCCTTTTATCTGATCCAATTTGCTTTATTGCATTCTTCTCCTTCGTATTTAGTAAGGTTCTATACCTTGACCATGTTATTTCTCCTGGGGCATTCACTGTTTTGCAAATGCCAATTAAATAATAAGGCATTCTGCATAAATCTTTCAGCAATGACTGTGAAAGGCAGTTTAATGGCATTGTAAGGTTTTACATGCTTTTTATAGACATTACAAGGGGACAATTTTTCACCTAATAGCCCTAAAAGCTACTTTAACAAGAATTGTCGGGGGTTGTTGCTCTACATTAAAGGCATGAAATAGTCTTGAGCTGACAGCCCAATAATCACAACACATAATGTGGGATTCACACAGACATAAAACAGCAAGGCTGCAAATGCTAGCAACAATTACAATATTATTACTGCTACACATTCGAATGTCAGCAACAGGAGAGCTTAACAATGTCAGCATTCAGTCAATGTCAAATACACTGAGATGTAGACGGAAGTTAGGAATAGCAGCCTGAAATTGAACTATTCCTGAGAAAAGCTGTTGCAGTGGATTTAACTCTTGCATGCCAAAACTTATATCAACAGATTAAAAGTCTATATATATGTTATTCCATGCAAAACTGTAACTATGGTTTTGGGTGCATAAAGTACAGATAATATTCTGTTTTAACTCTGGACCCGTCTCCACAGTAATGTCATGCTGACATCATGAAATATGACAATGATGTTACTGGAAACACTAGACCACAGATCCATGTGCACATAAAACCACGTCCAGTTGTGCAAATTTGAAATATGAGTGCTAGCAGAGAGGAAGGAGTGTGATGGCATTAGCCCAAATATGGACAGTAATGTCATGGGGAACCTCTTTCCCAGAGTTCCCTGGGCACTTAAAGTGGAACTAAACCCTCCTATCCTTTTCAGTCAAGGAAGCTTCCATCTTAAATTCTCTTTGATCTGCAACTGCCTTGGTGCTGCACATGTGATCATTTATGACTCCAGCCATTTGATGGTTTGACAGTTTGGTTGAGTGAACAAGCATTTGTGACAGTTAGCATTCCTGGCATGCCAGGAATGTAGCTGTTTTTTGAAACCATTAAATCGAAGGCTTTAGTTCCGCTTTAAATCCATTGGCAGGAAATTCCATAGTGTTCAATCGGGGTTTGAGCATGAGGGGGATTTGTGCACCTTTATCTCTACCCTGGTAACACTGGAAATACATCACATGATTTGAAAAGGTAAATAATAGTTAAGATAGAACAATAAAATAATTTTTATATGTATATATTTTTTCCATTCTTTAATTGCCTTCATGTACAGTACCAGCGAACTGGTTAGGAGTCCAAGAGATTCCTAGAACCAGTTCACTACAGAGAGAAAAAAACACTTACTTGCCCCACATTTTGGTGGCAGGTAAGAGGTACATAAACCCCCTTTCTACCCCCTCCTGTGCACAAGGGGTGCCAACAACTGAGTGCCCTTCAGCACCAAGCACCAATGCTTTGGAAGGAGGACCCCTGTTTTTTGAGGGACCCCCTTTTCACAGCCCTCCCCAGGAAACTGAGCTGGTATCTAAAAAGCAAATGGGCGTTGCTATGAGAATATCATAGCAAATGTCTGATGTGCTGGACATGTTAGCTGTGGAAGGGATGGGACACAAAGTTTTTTTTTTGGAAAAAAAATACATTCTGCTGGGATTCACTATCCACGGTGTTGAAATGTTTTAATGCACAGTTTACATGGCTTTAGCAGTATGGACAACGATTTCCAGTAGACGAAAGAAAGAACCCAAAGACTCCAATAAAGATTCATCCACAAATACGAAAATACCATCTATCTATCTATCTATCTATCTATCTATCTATCTATCTATCTATCTATCTATCTATCTATCTATCTATCTATCTGTCTGTCTGTCTGTCTGTCTGTCTGTCTGTCTGTCTGTCTGTCTGTCTATCTATCTATCTATCTATCTATCTATCTATCTATCTATCTATCTATCTATCTGTCTATCTGTCTATCTGTCTGTCTGTCTGTCTGTCTGTCTATCTGTCTATCTATCTATCTATCTATCTATCTATCTATCTATCTATCTATCTATCTATCTATCTATCTATCTATCTATCTGTCTATCTGTCTATCTGTCTGTCTGTCTGTCTGTCTGTCTATCTGTCTATCTATCTATCTATCTATCTATCTATCTATCTATCTATCTATCTATCTATCTATCTATCTATCTATCTATCTATCTGTCTGTCTGTCTGTCTGTCTGTCTATCTATCTATCTACCTCTATCTTACGTTATTTGTATAACATTTGCTTTAGCAGCATTTGATTTAACAAAGAGTCGCCCATCAGCTGGGCAGCTCAGTGTACATTCTAAAAAGGTTTGCGAAAAGGAAAGTAAGAAGCCTTTATTGCAGAAGAAACATAGTATATGTATTTTCTGTAATAAAAAAACCTTCCTGCTCCCATTTATTTATTTTTACTTACAGTTCCAATTCAAGCAAACTACTTCTCCCAGTTCGGAAATTCTCTTGCAGTTAAATTAAGAACAGGCTTCCCAGCCTAGCTAATGTCTAACTACACCAACAATAGATTGATGTTATAGTTAGATGCCTTGGCCACAGCTCCTGGGCATAGTATACTATGATATATTCTATTACTTAATTTTATTGTTTTTACTGTTGTTACTTTTACTATTGGAATGTTTTCCTTTCAGAGCTCAGTCAATATGTTTCAGTTGTATACTAGCCACAATGACTTACTATAATATCACAGTAAATAGGACAGAAAGTGTCAACAAGATAAAAAAAACCAGCGTTGACTAATGCACCATTGCTGTTCTCTTTCACTGAGCTTGCCAATCTAAGACCACAGGTCTCTATGAATGAGCCACATTTTAGAATGATTTAGAGGATTACATTGAACTGAGCTAATGTTGTGCCGCTCTAAATGGAACAGTATGAGTGATGCTGTTCTCCAAATGATGGCGTTCAGGATTGTGAGTGAACATGTTTGCCATACTTAGAGTATCCATTCTACTATTCATTAAGCAACATGCACATACCTCTGATTTATGCCCACCGTAAACATGTCACCTGAGCAATAACATACACTGATAGAGGCATCAATCCAGAATCCATTCTAGTTACCTGGAGCATGAGAGCTTTAACCTGTAACAGTATGGAAAACAGGAATGAACAAGAAGCAGTTTATTTAAAAAAAGCTAAAGGTAAATGTGGATGTTTAGCACCGATATATAGACTTACTTTTAAACTACCATATATACTCGAGTATAAGCCGAGATTTTCAGCCCTTTTTTTTGGGCTGAAAGTCCCCCCTCGGCTTATACTCGAGTCAGCGAAATTGAACATTGTAAATTGTACCTGAAGGCTGCGGCGTCCATCGTTTAAAACTCGCGTGTCTGCTGAGAATCGCCTATCACGAACGTTCTCTCATCCTCAGTTTCCCAGCAGACGTCCGTGATTGGCGGAAACTGAACACAGTGTCTGCTGGGATGGGTGAGGATGAGAGAATGTTCGTGATAGGCAATTCTCAGCAGACACAGTTCCGCCTATCACGGAAGGGACCAGGAAGAGACCGCAAGTTTTAAACGTTGGACGCCGCAGCCTTCAGGTACAATTTACAATGTTCAATTAAAATTTTAGGGGAACAGTGATGATGGGCATAGTGAGGATGGGCACAGTGAGGATGGGCACAGTAAGGATGGGAACAGTGAGGATGGGAACAGTGAGGATGGGAACAGTGAGGATGGAAACAGTAAGGTGGCAATGGGCTTAGTGAAGTTGCAATAGGCACAGTGAGACGTGCAAATGGGCATTGTTGACCCTCGGCTTATACTCGAGTCAGTAAGTTTTCCCAGGTTTTTGTGGTAACATTAGGTGCCTTGGCTTATACTTGGGTCAGCTTATACTCGAGTATATACGGTATGTTCACTTTTTGCACACCACATGAAAAACTACAAATCAAAGTAAAAACTACAGTTGAAACCGTGTGATATTTCAACACTGGGTTGGGATATAGAAGGTGATATGGCAGCCCTATGGCTCTGGAATAATTTAGATGGCAAAATTAAAGGGTTAGTTAACCCATAATCAATATTTTAGTTTTTAGTAAAGTGTGGAAAGATAAAGCACCTTGGTTCCCATATCTCTGATTGACTGCACTGGTGACATTTCAGCAGTTGGGTTAAATGGATCTGTACACCTGCTGTTACCATAATGAGGGGCTTTGGTTCCCTTTAAAACGTTTAAAGTGGAACTTCACTCTCTCAGTCAACACTGAGTATTTGTAATCCTTATGGTGTTAGCATTAGTAAATAGATATAAAGTATATTATATTTACTTGTTTTAAACTTTTTTTTATTTCTTCAGTTACTTCCTGGTTTCCATGCCTAGGCAAATGATGTCATACATCCCATGAGTCTTCCAGAGGGGAGGAGAGGTTTTCTTAGCTAAGGGCACGCTTCTGCCTGTATGCCTGAGCTAAAGAGCAAATGGATTCCAAGGAGTAAAGGCTACACAAATTATCTGCCCTTACTCAGGATGACCATGGCTGTGGGGTGCTTTTTAATGTGATTTCTAAAAAATATAAAGAATGGAAACATAGGTGGATGAGTGAGTTTGCTTTGAACAATAAAAATGAATTAAACTGTGTTTTTGGTTTGTGGTGCTCAGATGCAGTAAAGTTCTGCTTTAATGCCAGGCAAATGACCACATGCAGAGTTAAATACATATATAGTAACTGATCTGTCTGCCAAAGGATTTATAGTTTTGTCCTGGAAGGTCTGACATATAAAAAACACTACAAGACAATAAAGCAGACCTTTCCCCCACTTCCACTAGAAATCCCATAAGCTTGTACCTTTGCATTTTCCTTGTTACATCATACTGACTTCATAGACACAAGGTCTGATAAAGTTGGTATGACGTAACGCGTAAGGTGAGGCTGGCACTGCACATCGGATTTCTGCTGTATTATACAGTCCTTTGTGAGTTCAAGCCTGAGCAGTAATTACAGTTTAAAGTGTCATTAAACCCACATCATTAACAAATCTCAATAAATGTTGTATTACATGCTCTTCATATTCACTCAGTCTCAATGGGATTCATTTTCTTTATTCTGCAAAAAACCTGGTTGATCCTGCTGTTCTTTATCTTGCCCTTCTGTCCATGTCCCCACTGCAGTTGGGAACTAGAATATTTCCAATATTTTTGTTAATCCTTACTTGCTTTGCCTATGTTACTTTATCTCTACTTTTAATAATTAATGCGATATTTGCATACTTCTCTATGGTCTTATGTTCTTTCTACTACGCATTATTACTTTGAGGGGCTGGCTTTGGATAACCAGTAAAGGACTGGGGCTATGGAGTCGGTGGTATCCTGAGTGGTGGCCCCTCAATTGGATGATTTCTGTGCTGTTGATCTTTTATCATTTGGAGATCATTACTGTTTGGTAAGGGAACTGGCCCACCTGTCTGTGAAGGTGACTTTCATAATTTTAAAGATTTCACATTTGCACATCTATATATTTCTCTATGAAGTTTATTTCTTTGTTCTGTATAAGTGAATTATACGTTATGGACTGCTATTTTATCATTTATTTGATGCACATTATTTATTATGGTTTAATATGAGTTAACCTTTTTTTTTTCACACACATATTTTTGTATTGATCCCTACAGAGATATTGGTTTTGCACACCTTTTAGGCTTAATATACACTAGCCTATACTGGCATCTCCTAAACCTGAGTTTAGGAGCTTTTGGCATTTTTTTGGCAAAGCTCCTAATCTCAACTCCATAAAAGGCTGTGTGTTAGTAGAGTTTAGGAGCTGCCGTGTTTAGATGAGCTTTTCAGCTTCCTTTCCTGAATGCGGAAATATCGCGCTCAGGATAGGAACGTTTTGACCACCGGCCACTGGGAAAAACATGGCAAAACCACGGCAGGACCGCGCCATGTTTTTGCTGCGATTTTGCTGCATTTTACATTTTCCCGCAGCCATGGTAAATGTAGGCTAGTGTGCATGAAGCCTTAGAGATATTATTTTGGTCATTCCTTTGTGTCCAGAATATAGGTTGCTGTGTTACCTCCTTTTTCACTAAGCACACACTTTTTTCTGTGCTTATTTTGTGAGAAACATTGAAATTCCTATAGAGAAAGCTGTGACCAGTCTGGGAGTCTTTTTTCTCACCTTGCTCATGAGAAATGCTGAATAAACCAAGGAGAGATCTGTAATACACAAGAACCTAGGAAGAACCTGGGAAACTACATAAGCCTATGTTGTCCTATCTGATATACAGTGAGTTAGTTCAGGTCAAATCTAGAGTGTAAGTACATTTTCACAGTGAGGAGTAGGTGTGATATGAACTGTAGTTTGCAAAGGATCTGAATATTTGCACTATTTCACATGGAACTGGACAGCACATTTAGTGAAGATTTTGATTACCGTATTTATCGGCGTTTAACACGCACAGGCGTATAACACGCACCCTAACTTTAAGAGGGAAGTTTCACGAAAAAAACTTTCCACAGCCCCCTGCGTATAACATGCAGGCACAGTTTACCCTCTATTTTCAGGGTAAAGAAGTGAGTGTTATACGCCAATAAACTTTAAGGCCCCTTTTGTAATATATGTTATTGTGCAATATTGTTTATTGCTATTTTCTTTGGATTTAGATGACTAATTGTTATATGGTGAATGTGACACCTGGAACCAGCGTGTATCTGGCCGCCGGAGAGTTGTCTTGTGCGGAGCGAGGGGAGACCTCTAAAAAACGGAGTTTCTTATGCCTGTTAAAGTCTGGTGTACTGGAAGCACCAGTGAAATGTGAGTACCCCGTGCATATGTGTATTTAATAAACTGCAATTTTAAAACGATATAAGCACTATCAGATTTTTCATTTGTATATATACTTTGGATGTCATGCGCTACCTTAGAGGAAATAGCAGGGAGGGGGCTTGAAGTGTGTTGTTTGTAGTCCAGGAGAGGCTAAAAAGCTTTTATTGATCCTGCTTGGTTGTAGTGGTCACAATGACAATACACCAGGTGAGAATATCCCTGGAGGGGGGAACACTTTGTGGAGACACATTGTTTTGCTATTCGAGCACCAGTAAGGAGCGGAGGGAGTAAGAAACACCATTTCGTGGATCATATTAATTTGGAGAAGGCTACCTCATTAATTTGCATGGACACTTTTCTCTTTGGACTGCACTGATTTGATGTAGTTTGTTTGACATCTGTTATATTTATTTTTTCTTTTTTTCTACATTTATTTGTTTTTGTTATTAATTGTACACAGTAATAGTAAACCCTATTGAGCATCTGTGGGGCATCCTCAAATGGAAGATGGAGAAGCGCAAGGTCTCTAACATCCACCAGCTCTGTGATGTCATCATGGAGGAGTGGAAGAGGACTCCAGTGGCAACCTGTGAAGCTCTGGTGAACTCCATGCCCAAGAGGGTTAAGGCAGTGCTGGAAAATAATGGTGGCCACACAAAATATTAACACTTTGGGCCCAATTTGGACATTTTCACTTAGGGGTGTACTCACTTTTTTTGCCAGAGGTTTAGACATTAATGGCTGTTTGTTGAGTTATTTTGAGGGGACAGCAAATTTACACTGTTATACAAGCTTTATGCTCACTACTTTACATTGTAGCAAAGTGTAATTTCTTCAGTGTTGTCACATGAAAAGATATAATAAAATATTTACAAAAATGTGAGGGGTGTACTCACTTTTGTGAGATACTGTATACTTTAACTGCTTGAATTTGTGCATCAACCACTAATTCACAATATTCTAGATGTTTAGGTCACTTGGTATTCTGACATAACATCTTTGTTTCACATTATATAAAGGAGCATGGGATATCCTAGCATTCCTGTTGGTTCATATAAGGTGAAACTTACACTGAATTACATTTGATTTTATTAACAATTTTGAATGTGAATGATTTGAAACAGAACAAAACTGTTAACTCATCTGTATGCTTATAGACACGTTGCAGTTTCATGTAATAAAAACTGCTTTCTGCCTGATCTGAGTCATCAAAGACAAGAAGTTGTCAACTGAAATCAGGATCTCTTACAGAGAGAGAGATGATGGCAGAAGACACATGTACAGACACTGTTTCTTCTACTCTAAAGAATAAAAAAAAATGATTTTACAAAGGAACCAAGCTTGTCTTAGATGACCATTGTATTTTGTAGTCATGATGCAAACCTATATTTTACCAGCAGGCACTAAGTATATTTATAAAAAAAAAAAATCACTGTGTAAATGCACTCACAGAGGCATGGCAAATAATCCTTGTAATGTTTTCAATATGTGTATTTCCAATGATTGTCAGCTCCATCTAGTGGCCGCAATGTGGTGTTTTTCCTGAAATACTGAAATTTTTGAAAATACTGCCACTAGATGGATAATCTTAGGAAATACACATGTAGCCGATTTGTCGTGTGTTATAAAGACTATTGTTATCTTTAGGATAACCCCAGCTCCCTCTGGGATCCCCTTATAATATTACAGTGACTAAGGTTTAATAACATGGAGTGATGCATTGTGGAACTTATAGTACGGGGAGAAAGGGACTCCATTGCCATGGGTATCTAATAGACTACAGTACCCACAGTGCAGCTGTACTCCCAAAGTGCATTGCATTCTCGCACAGCTTTCTGGGAGAGGCTACTTAAAGGAAGGGAGGGGCTACGTTCGGCCTCTTTGGACTTCACCCTCAATCAAGCAGGAAGTCTGAGTGAGGCCTGCTGCCGGAGTATCTAGGCCTGAGGTCTGGGCCTACGGCTAGTGCGGGGGATCCCTCTGTTAAAAGGACCGATCTCCTTCAGCATGATCAGCTCCCGCCTCCAGAGACCGAAACCATCGGCGAACCGACATCCAGTGCGGTGGAGAGAGGAACCGGAGACTGCGAGGAGCAGAGAGAATCAGGATCGGGACATTGTCAGCGGAGCATCCAGAGAGCCGAGGCCTGTTTGGTGAGAGGGCACCTGCCCAGAATTCATAACTGTTTATTAGGCCCGTAACTCTTGAAGGCCCACCATCATCAGAATAGTGTGCCACACGCACCAGGACATAGCGCAACGCGTGGTAGCTGCGTAGTTAAAGTTTGGCGTTGCACTGACTGAGAATTACACTCCCAAAAGCATTGCAGGAGTTTAGTTAGTTCTGTGACCATCTTTTGGATTACAAATATAACGTGCACCAACGATTGCTAGCGAAGACTCTTTCTCCTGAAGAAACTGTACACTGATCTTAGTCAGGCTTGACTAGAACAGCTAGTGACGGGACTAGAGGGTGATATCACCCACCAGGGGGTGCTCGCGAGCATAGGTCTTATCCGCATAAGAGTTAAATACATAGACTTTATACTGTTGTTGTTCTTAGCCATATTATTGACTTTGTAGGGCCCTGCAGAGTCAACTGTATATATAAATGTCTTACCTTTTATCTCATACCAAGTAAAGTTTATCCTTGGTTAAGTGCAGAACCTTGTGAAGTATCTTTGTTAGCCTAAAGGTCTTAAAGCCAGAGAAAGGTAACAATATACGTGCAATTTACTGTGGTTATATAAGCAGAACTGTGTTTCCCAGTAGTCAGTGGGTCTCACAGTTCCTATCTATACCAGTTGTGTCAAGGGAGGGTTCGAGTCAGTTAAGGGGTTGAGAACCAGAGTACAGACCGAAACAAAACCAGCAGCTCCTTCAGGGGTAGTGCTACACATGGGGGCTCGAGTCCGGGATTTTGCAGCTACCCCTGGAAGTTGGACTATTTTTCTCTTGTTTATGTGTTTTGTGGAGGTCGGCCATTAAGGAAAAATTGGACTGCGTCACTATTTTAACGAGAGAAAAGGAGGTACAGGACTGTTCTTTAACTTTTTCTAACTACGTAGTTTGTGGGTGTATCCTAAAAGAAGAAAAGCCCGCGAGCTGCGTGCAGAAAGGGAAAAAGGGGGAGGAGTCCCCGCCATGTGAGTTACATGTGGTGCATTTGGCGCCAAGAGACAGAGAGAGCCTGGACTAGTAGGAGAAGCAAAATGTCTACTACACCATGGACTTCCACTTTATCGGGACCTCGGATGTTCCTAACTACAACTACCATGGACATTGCTCCTATTACAGCCCCGCTCATGGATACGGGGATCCGGCTCAAGCCTAGGGTCCGTTTCGCACTGTAAACCTGCCGAGAAGCGGAGGCCCTGGGCGTGCTCTGTCCCAGATGCAGTGGTCTGGCCGATTTAGGGGGCGCTATGTTCAAATTTAGGGGTTAGTCTGAGCCCAAAGTTGGGCTCAGACTATTAATTTTCTAAAACTTGCTTCTGCTCCGGTGTGATATTGCCTGGCTGCAGTGTTCCCTGTTGCCTGTGGGTGGCGCTGTCATCTCCGGCTCAGGTGGAACCACAGGGGGTATCGCAACCCCATTGGGTGTCCTCTCTCGGCAGCCGTGCAGTGGGCGTGGTCTACCCGATGTGCATGCTGGGAGAGGGTACTTAAGGGGCAGATGCCACTAGGCGTGAGGCGTTGAAGAGGACCCCTTGGTCCGAGAAGAACAGACACGTACCCCACCTTCGGTGGCCCTCATGGCCAGGGGTACGTGTGTGTGTGTTCAGCCACGGGCACCTTTAGCCCGGGGCTGCATCGTTCCAGGTGGGCCCAGCACCTTTAGCTGAGGCCTACACTAGAAGAGGAGTACCAGGGTGCCCCAGTGAGGGTGACCCGCTCTGAAGGAGAGGAAACCAGGGAATCGGTGAAGGAAGTCACTGTCTCAGGAGAGACCTGGTTACCTATCAGAGGGAAGGATTCCATAACCCGCCACAAGCCTAGTAATGTGCCCTATTGGCACCTAAGGACTTAAAATATTACTAGGCTGGGAAGTTTAGGACTTAGAGATTATTTCCTGATCGTATCCCTAGGAAACTACAAGTAAACGCTTCGTGCTCCACACCGGCTGCTCTTGGAGGGACTATCCGGGTGAGCAAAACCCACTCAGGCCTGAGTGGCGACGATTGATGATTGAGTGCTGTGTGCCTGAACCTACCTCCTAGTTCATTTCTCTCTATCTGCAATTTTCCTATTGCGTTCCTAAGCAACCAAAATAAACCTTTTATTGGGTTTCAATACTGTCTGGACAATGGCCTTCTTGAAGTAAAGAGAGAGAATAGACTTCTTCCTACACTCTAGGGTGAAGAATCCGATAGAAGGAGGTAACTCGCTGCAGGACCCAAATCAGATAACACCGCTCACCCTCTGCACTAAGGAGGATATTGGGCATGTGGCATGGTGTGTCCCACCTGCTAGCGGAAGTAAGCAAGGAGGGGATCTGTGTGCTACACACATATTAGACACATTATGGAGATTATTCAAAACAGCTGTACAAGACATGAGGCATTGGCACAGTAATTTGTTTAAAAATAGATCCCTAAAAGTGATATCTAAAATTTTCATTTTCAGTCCTAAGAAAGCCCAGGAAGAGGTAATAGAAGCTAATCAAAATGTACAAACTTTGCATGAAATTCCCCTTTAAGATGTGAATTAACTAGTAATAGAATGTACACACTTTTGGTGATCAAGCACAGTAGAGTCCATTACTCACTCTGTGGGTAAACACTGTACTCACTCAGCATAATAGTGAACTGGTGAAAAACACTGACAAGTGCATTAAGTACAGAATGGCATCACCCCTCCTCACCCCTTTTCCAAAGTGGAGGCCTACACTTAAAGCCCTACATGGGCTCTCTCACCTTCTTGTATGTGGACCCCAAATGTATTGCCATAGGGGATTGGAATCCCCAAACATTCATAGCCCATGAAATCCATAGTCCATTCATAGCCCATACTCTTACCCTATTGCGTTCTGTCTCTTTATTTGCTGCACTAACAGAGAAGTATATATGCAAAACTAGAACAAATATGTGAATCATTTCTGTGCTAATCTTTAAAAACAATCTTGATTTTTTTATTTTTTTTTCCCATCCCTCCTGTTTTGGAGTCCTTGGTTGCAACAGTGCTGTTCTCTCTCGCTGCATTAGCATTACAACAGAGCTAGAAACTGAGAGATTTCAAATTAGTGCTGGACTGCATTATGGAAAGGAGCTCTGTGCTTTAGCTCCACTTATGGAGAGAAATGCTATTTCCCAAGGCGCTAACCTATGCCTTCTTTTTTGTGAATTTGTTTGATAATCCAAATGGAAGAGACAAGTTTACAAGGCACCTCTGCTGTGCTGAATCTATCTTGGTACTTTGGATTGTGAGACAGAGTTTGTACTTTGCAACTGTGATTGTAAGCAGAGAGCGTTTGCCAAAATTGTAAGTTGATCTGTTGTAACTCAGAAGACTTTTGTCAGAAGTAAAAGTTGCAATTGTGTGGACATCCTAATATTCCTAAGGTACCATAAAAGGTCTTGCATATGTGAATGGATAGGTACTGGCTAAGTGAAAGGGCTGCAGAGTGGTTGCTTGTGTGTGAGTGGGGAATACCTGGGGGAATTAGCCAAGTTAGACAAGTTAGCCCACTATGGAAAGTAACATTTCCCCCTTCCAGAGATCCTCGGGTTGTGTGTTAATTGGAAGTAGATTATGGAGAGTAAACTATCATTAAAGGGTTAGTTGATCTTTACCAAAAACTGCCTATGCAAGTAAGGGATGTCTGTAGATAAAACTGAACTATGTAGCTTCAACTAAAGTTGAATAATGCCATTGCTATAGGTGTAGGCCATTTATGTACCTCATGGAGCCTGATTGGAATACTCCCAGGATGTTGCAAAGAGAGGCCTAGTCATTAATGTTCACCTCTACCATCACAGGAGTAAACTCTTTCTTTCTTTCAAACCTCCTAACATGCTCTTTCTCTACCCCAATGCAGTAGCTCTGAGCTCAGCAAATTGTGAGCTCACTCCTGTGATGGTGAAGGTGAGCAGTAACACTGGACCTCTCTTAGTATCATCCTAGAAACATCCTGGGAGTACTGCAGTCAGGCTTCAGGAGGTACGTTAATGGCCAACACCTATAACAAGGGCATTGTTCAACTTTAGTCAAAGCTTAACAGTTTTTTTTTTTTAATTCTTTATTTATTTATTTTCAACAACAGGGTTTACACACACATACCTCCATCTTAAACTGTAAGTTAATCAAGAAAAATAAATTCAATTCAAGGGCTATATCTTCACATCTCATCTTTCAAAAATGAAATCTGTACATTCTCCGTAATATATTAATAATGTTAATTTAGTGTTTATATATAGACTTCAGCCAGACCATATTTATTCCCTCATACACTCTAACTTTCTATCTATATTGATTCCTTAATCTCTTATCTACATATTCTCATCTTCCCCTGTTATCTTCCCCTTATCCCAAACTCATCCCAATATCCCTATACCCATTTCCCATTCCCTTCAATCTCCATATTCCTCCCCTCCCAAAAAAACAAAAAAGAAAAAAAAAATTACAAAATCTTTTCCCCTTCCTCTCCTCTCTCCCTCCCTCCCCTCCCCCTCCCCAACCCCTCCATTATGACACTTATCTATCTTTTCACTCTCCTAATAGCCTTTTAGCTTCTTCTGATTGCATATATACCTCCCATGGAGCCCAGATTTCTTTAATTTGTTCCTTTCTATCTAATGTTATAGGTAGCAGTTTCTCCATTATTCCTATCCTCCTAACTTTCTTAAGCCACTCCGAAACCGCCGGGGCTTTTGTGTCCTTCCAATTTGTTGCAATACAAATTTTTGCTGCGTTTATTAGATGGCACAAAATTGAGTTAACATATCTTTTAGGTGGAATTTGTGTATTATGTAACAAAAAGAAATCTGGTTCCTTTGGGATTAAATATTCAGTGAATGTCTGTGTAATTCTTTGTACTATCTCCCAGAATTGTCTAATTACTGGGCACGACCAAAATAGGTGTATCATTGTCCCCCTTTCATCACATCCCCTACAGCACCTGGCAGAAAATTCTGGAAAAAAATTATTTAGGGCCACCGGCGTATAATACCAACGTGTTAAAATTTTATAATTTGATTCTTGTATTTTAATACACCTTGATGATTTTATAGCCAGGTCTATTATGTTCTGAGATTGTGCTGGAGAGAAGGCATGACCTATATCTCTCTCCCGTTTACCCCAACATTCCATTTTAAAGTCATCTGGGGGTGCAATCAGCAATGCATACATTTTAGATATCACATGTGAAAGGGGTTCCCCTCCTTCACAATAATCCTCAAATGTTGTCCGTGCCCGTCTATATGTTCCTACTGGTCCCAAGTTTTCTAAATAATGTCGGATCTGCCGAGCTTGCCATATCGGGATTTCATATTTCCCTCCTTGTTTTGTAAGCATATCCATTGTTTCCCATCCCCTTTCTCCTGTTTGTTTTTATCTACAGTTTGTTTTTATCTACAGATATCCCTCATCTGCATAGGCAGTTTTTTGGAAAAGGTGAACTAACCCTTTAAACAAAGTTCAATGAGGAAACAAGGTGAATAAGACTCATGCACTCAAAAATTCCCTGGTTAAAATTGATGAATGCCATTTGTTGACAAAACAAAGCAATTAAGTATGTTAAAAAAAAGTAGTAAAAACAAAAAAAGTGAACTATTTCACGTCCTTTCCTCCGCCAACATGTTTTTGGGGCATTTTGTTGTTGTTTGAGGTATTTTAGACAACAGTAAAAAGAAAGTCCATAACAAAAGCATAGGCCCTGAATTGAAAGTGTGAAAGTTGCTCTTTAGGTCTTGTCTCCTCTCTGTTTCTTTATTATTTGCCATTATCCTAAAGGGAATATTTACAAGAAAAATAACAAAAAAGACACCCCAAAAGTTTTTGGGATTTTTTTTTTATGTTAGCTTTATTGGTACTTATTTTTTTGGTATTTCATTTTATGTTAGCTTTCTCATATCATGTACTATTATGTTCCCCCCCTGCTTTTAGTGTGTTTTGTTGTTGTTATTTTTTTGTTATTTTATGTAGGTTTATGTGTGTATTTTGATATTTTTGTATGTTGTTTAGACAGGAAGATAAAAGATTCAAAATAACCTAAATGTTATAAAGAGACAGAGCTTTTTTTCTATGTTTCGCATATTTTATTGTTGTGTTTTAGTGTTATATGTTGGAAACAAACTCAAATAACAATACAATACATCAAAACCAAAATACACTACAACTTTTGTATTGGTAGTGTGACAGCAGGAAGGTAAAGTCACCTGGTTGCATCCAGGGGGGTAGATATATTTCGCCCAGATTCAGGCTTTACGCCGACTTATACAACTAGGTGGAGAGTTGTATAAGCCCAGCTGGGGCTAGTGGGCTCATGGATGACTCATACCTCTAGGGAGAGTGTGGGGCGTCGTGCAGACAGGGAGTTGATGAGATCAGCTGAAGCTTGTCAGCTCGTTTAAGGCCTCTATAAGAACTCCCAGATTCATTAGGTGTTAGCTCATGCCTGGACCCAGACCTGTGTGGACTGTCTAGGGAGAGTGAACCCCTGTGCGGTGAGACAAAGCCTGTGTGGCTATTTGCTTGGACATTTAAAACCAGGGACTTAGGGACTAGGACAGCACTAGGCTGATCCCAGTTGTTAGTTAGGAAACCTGTATGTTTAGTCAGAGGTCAAGTTGACCAGGATTTATTTTGTTTATGTTTCTTTTGCTTTGCTGTGTTTTGTCACTGTAAATAGAAAATAAACCGCACCTTTTTGGATTTAAAAACCACAACCTCCGTTTGCTGGGCCTGTTTTTGTGTGGGGAGCCCATCTCGGGGGTCACACACACCCGCTGCCGAGCTAACCCCCTCACAGTTGGTGGAGAACCAGTGGCAGTTTTTTTTTAAGCCAGCATGGAGGAGATACTGAAGCAAGCTCATCAACAGAGCCTTGCAGCCCAGCAGCAAGCTCACCAACAGAGTCTGGAAGCTCAGCAACAAGCCCAGCAGCAATCTGAGGCCCGCTTCATAGACCTGTTACAGAAGCAAGAGCAGAGACTACAACAAATGGAAGCAGTAATGCAGCAACGTCCGCAGACCAGTGAGGAAAGCCGTCCCACTAATACCGCGTCCTTTGGGGTGAGTCGTTTATTGACAAAAATGACTGGAGAGGATGATCCAGAGGTATTTTTGACCACATTTGAAAGGACTGCTGAAAGAGAAAAGTGGCCTGAGGAGCAGTGGGCTGGACTGGTGGCTCCTCTGTTAACTGGTGAATCGCAGAAGGCTTACTATGACCTAGAGCCTGACCAAGCAAAAGACTATGTGATGCTAAAAGCTGAAATATTGGCAAGGCTGGGTGTCACCCAGGCTGTCCGGGCTCAGCGTGTGCATAACTGGACTTTCCAGCTTGGAAAACCCCCCAGGTCTCAAATGTATGATCTCATTCACCTGAGCAGAAAGTGGCTACAGCCAGAGACTTTGTCCGCACCAAAGATTGTGGAACGTGTTGTAATGGATCGGTTTTTGAGAGCTCTTCCTACTGCCATCCAAAAGTGGGTAAGCCATGGAGACCCAGAGACGGCCGATGGTCTTGTGGATCGTGTGGAGAAATACTTGGCTACAGAGAACCTGACGGCCTCTTCCAGAGACACTCTGACTTTCCACCCTAAGACCAGACCATCCCCAGGGGCGGATAAGAGGATTCCAAGGGGTGAGGGTGGAGAGAGTGAGAGGGTGGGAGCTCTACCCCAAGTTTGGCGAGAACAGCCTGGGAAATCAGCGGCTCAAGAGGCGGCAAGAAGGATCATTTGCTACCGCTGCCGGCAAGCGGGACATATTGCAGCCAATTGCCCGGTTGTGGAGGAACCCATGCAGTGTGACTTTCTGACGGGCAGACGTCAGTCGCTGTGTGCGACAGTCGCATGCACTGCCATTCGAGGAACTGAGAAACATTTATGCAAAATGTGTGTTAATGGTAGAAATGTTGTGGTATTGCTGGATTCAGGTAGCCTTGTGACCCTGATAAAGGCTGAGTTAGTTAAAACAGAGGTCTCTGGGAATAGCAAGGTAGCTGTTATTTGTGTGCATGGGGACACCCGAGAGTATCCAGTGACTACAGTGTGGTTCGAGACCCCCAAAGGTACCCTCTCTCATCCAGTGGGCTTAGTATCTCAGTTACCGCATGACGTCATTGTGGGAAGGGATTTTCCGAAGTTCTGGGAACTGTGGGATGATCCTGAGCCCCCCACTGGTGCCCCTATGTACCAGGAATGTGATAGCCAGAACTCCCCTGAGAGTGGTGAGGACTCTCCGGAATTTCCCTTATCAGTATTGGCAGGGGAGACTCAAGAAACTGGAGAGGAGCCCACCTCCTCAGACGAAAACCTACCGTCTGTGGAGTTTTCTGATCTTGAGGTTCACAGGGAAAACTTTGCCACAGAACAGTTGAAAGACCCCGCCCTAATAAAGGCACGGGAAAACGTAGTGAAAATAGATGGCGAGTTAGTGAACCCAGATAATACCTGCACTTACCCATACTTCAGCGTAGAGAAGGACCTACTGTATCGGGTGGCAAAAAGGGCAGAAGAAACCGTTGAGCAGCTTGTGGTGCCCAAACCTTACAGGAAGTTGGTGTTGGAGTTGGCCCATGGGCACATTCTTGGAGGTCATCTGGGGACAGAGAAAACCCGAGAGAGGGTATTACAGAGATTCTATTGGCCGGGGGTGATGAAGGACATAGAAAATTATTGTTCCTCCTGCCCTGTGTGTCAGAGGTCGGCCCGATGCCACATTTCCGTAGCCCGCTGGTCCCTCTACCCATCATTGAGGTCCCGTTTGAGAGGATCGCCATGGATTTGGTAGGTCCTATAATCAAGTCCGCTAGGGGGCACCAGTACATATTAGTTATAATGGACTATGCCACCCGTTATCCAGAAGCGATCCCTCTCCGAAATACCTCGGCCAAAACCATAGCCAAAGAGCTATCTCTTGTGTTTAGCCGGGTGGGTATTTGTAAAGAACTGCTTACGGACCAAGGTACACCCTTTATGTCCCGGGTTATGAAGGAGCTGTGTAAATTGTTCAAAGTGACGCAATTACGTACATCTGTGTATCACCCCCAAACCGATGGGCTGGTTGAAAGATTCAACAAAACCCTAAAACAAATGTTGAAGAAAGTGGTGGATAGAGATGGAAAGGATTGGGACTGTCTACTTCCTTATCTGATGTTTGCTATTAGGGAGGTGCCCCAATCCTCTACGGGATTCTCCCCCTTTGAGTTACTGTATGGGAGACACCCAAGAGGGCTGTTGGATATTGCCAAGGAAACTTGGGAAAGTGAGAGTTCTCCCCACAGGAGTGTGATTGAGCATGTCGCCCTGATGCAAGACCGAATTGCACAGGTAATGCCCATCGTGAAGGAACATTTGGCCCAAGCGCAGTTAGCACAGCAGAGAGTGTACAACCGTGGAGCCAAGACCCGTACCTTTTCCCCGGGGGATAGGATACTGGTACTTGTCCCTACGGTTGAAAGTAAATTCCTTGCCAAATGGCAAGGCCCCTACGAGATAATGGAAAAAGTGAGCGAAGTGAATTACAAGGTCAGACAACCAGGAAGGCGAAAGCCCGAACAGATCTATCACGTTAATCTGTTGAAAGCCTGGAGGGATAGAGAGTCCCTAGTCGCAGACACTTGGTCACCAGCTCAAACTGGTTGCGTGATTCCTGAGGTTGGAATAGCAGCCACCTTGTCACAACCCCAACAACAGGAGGTTAAGGAGTTTGTGCTTCGCAACAAGGAGGTATTCTCTGAGCTGCCGGGACAAACATCTGGGGTAGAGCATGACATCATTACCCCGCCCGGTGAAAGGGTGAAGTTAAAACCCTATCGGATCCCAGAGGCCCGACGGGAGGCAATACGGGAGGAAGTACAGAAAATGCTGAACTTAGGGGTGATAGAGGAGTCCCAAAGTGATTGGTCTAGTCCCATTGTGTTGGTGCCTAAACCGGATGGGAGCTGGCGATTTTGTAACGATTTTCGTCAGTTGAACAAAGTTACAAAATTTGACACCTACCCCATGCCACGTATAGATGAGTTGATCGACCGGCTGGGAACAGCCCGATACATGACGACTCTTGACCTCACAAAAGGGTATTGGCAAATCCCCCTGGCCAAATTGGCCAAAGAGAAAACCGCATTTGTAACCCCAGACGGGGCGTTCCAATATAAAAGAATGCCGTTCGGGTTACAGAATGCGCCGGCCACATTCCAGCGGAAAATGGACCAGATGCTGAGGCCCCATCGGAAGTATGCTGCGGCTTACCTGGATGACGTAATTGTCCATAGCACAGATTGGGCCTCACATCTGCCAAAAGTGCAAGCAGTCCTGGACTCTGTTCGGGAAGCGGGGTTTACGGCTAACCCCAAGAAGTGTACCATTGGGCAGGAGGAGGCCAAATATCTTGGGTACACCATTGGGAGGGGAGTAATAAAACCCCAACTCAACAAAGTCGAGGCCATCCAGAGTTGGCCACGTCCCAACAGCAAGAAGCAGGTACGAGCCTTTCTGGGAATCGCTGGGTATTATCGGCGATTCATTCCCCACTTTGCTTCTAAGGCTGTGCCCCTAACCAACCTAACGAAGGGGAAAGGGTCGGTCATGATTAAATGGACCCCCGAGGCTGAGGCAGCATTCCAATTCTTGAAACAAGCCTTATGTAGCCAGCCAGTGTTGTACTCACCCGACTTCTCTAAAGACTTTGTCGTACAAAGTGATGCGTCAGATGTGGGGTTAGGAGCAGTATTGTCCCAGGTCTGGAACGGGGAAGAGCACCCAGTCATTTACCTCAGCAGGAAGTTGAAGTCCCATGAGGTAAATTACGCCACCGTTGAAAAGGAGTGTTTAGCGGTGAAGTGGGCTCTAGATTCCCTTCGGTACTACCTGCTAGGTAGGCACTTTGACATGGTTACGGATCACGCTCCGTTAAAGTGGATGGCTCAAAACAAGGAAACAAATAGAAGAGTGAATAGGTGGTTCCTGGCCCTCCAGGAATTCAACTTCACAGTAAAGCATCGCCCTGGCGTTCAAATGGGGAATGTGGATGCTTTGTCTCGAGTACATGAATGCCTGATTGCTGGTGTTCCAACCCCGAGGTTAAAACAAGAGGGGGGGGTATGTGACAGCAGGAAGGTAAAGTCACCTGGTTGCATCCAGGGGGGTAGATATATTTCGCCCAGATTCAGGCTTTACGCCGACTTATACAACTAGGTGGAGAGTTGTATAAGCCCAGCTGGGGCTAGTGGGCTCATGGATGACTCATACCTCTAGGGAGAGTGTGGGGCGTCGTGCAGACAGGGAGTTGATGAGACCAGCTGAAGCTTGTCAGCTCGTTTAAGGCCTCTATAAGAACTCCCAGATTCATTAGGTGTTAGCTCATGCCTGGACCCAGACCTGTGTGGACTGTCTAGGGAGAGTGAACCCCTGTGCGGTGAGACAAAGCCTGTGTGGCTATTTGCTTGGACATTTAAAACCAGGGACTTAGGGACTAGGACAGCACTAGGCTGATCCCAGTTGTTAGTTAGGAAACCTGTATGTTTAGTCAGAGGTCAAGTTGACCAGGATTTATTTTGTTTATGTTTCTTTTGCTTTGCTGTGTTTTGTCACTGTAAATAGAAAATAAACCGCACCTTTTTGATTTTGAAAACCACAACCTCTGTTTGCTGGGCCTGTTTTTGTGTGGGGAGCCCATCTCGGGGGTCACACACACCCGCTGCCGAGCTAACCCCCTCACAGTAGGTACTGGGTACTTTTCATAACTTTTGTATAAAACATCTCACAACTTACAATAGACTACACCTCAAATAGACTACAAAAACAAAAGCAAAAAACAAAACAAAAAAAAAACACATAAATATAAGATGCTCAGTAGCCATTGAAAGCAACCACTTGACCCCCAGAAGATTTACCCCCCCCCCCCCCCGTCTTGACCAGACCATTTATTGTGATATGACACTGCGTTATTTTAACTGGCAATTGCCAATGGCGACATGGGTGGCACTTGCGTTATGGCATTAGCGTCATGGGTGGCACTGTCTGCAGCACATTACAGCATAGGCGATTTGGCGGCATGGGTGGCACTGTCTCTGCAGGCAGCACATGCGTTATGGGCAGACAGAGCCACCCATGCCACAATGTATAGGTGTCATTACCAGAAACAATGCAAATAGCAGAGTAATGCAGTTTTACTAGAGGTGCCACGCTACAAAAAAACTGTGGTAGTAGATCTTGAAGCCCACCCACCCCCCCAAGAAATCACACACCTGACCTGTTTAATTGTTGGCTGGGCCCAATGAGTCACTTGTTCCTGGTGATCCTGCTGCTGCTGCCTGGACTTGAGGGTCCCCCACAAACTATTCCAGTTAGATGATCATCATGGGATGCCTCTGCTCTGCCTCTGCCGATATTCTCTGCCGCCGCTGCTCCCCATGATTCGCCTCACTGCTATTTCTTCACGCGGAGAGAGGAATCAGAATCACTCCGCAGCGCCAGGAGGTGATGGCACTACAAAGGACGCGCTGGCCAGGACTTGAGCCAGCATGGCATGAAGAGCGGGCACGGATGAGGTATTCTTCCATGCCCGAATTACAAGAAATAATCCCTCCCCTGCCACGGCCGCCACTGTCGCCACATAAGAATGAACATAGCAAATAATAAAAAAAGAAACGTAAAATGTACACGGGGGGGGGGGGCATGGCTGTTTGGTGCTGGATGATGTTAAGGGACCCTGGTCGGTCTTTTTTTTTGTTTTTTTACATCATGTAACTACTATTTTGTTCAGGTTGCCGGGCCCCCCTGCTGGCCGGGCCCAGTACAACTGGGCCAGTTGTACTGGTCTATCAGTGGCCCTGTTTGCGGGACTAGGTAATCTACTTGACCTGCAGTTTTAAAGGATCTCAAACTGCAAATGAAGTTCTGCAAGACTTTTATGATTCCCTTGGTATGGAATATTGCTGAAGCTTTGCTTTTCATGAGCATTATGGTGAGATCAGAAAGTCAACAATTTACCTGCATTGTCATATTAGTAGTTAGCAATATACTTGCTAACCACCAATATATGGTTCTATGTAGCTTGCTTTTTTCTTTATTTGTTTGGATTTTGAAGGAGAGAGAAAAGTTCAAGGTGATGCCTAATGGATTTTAGTCTGTTTTACTTCCCTTTTGTCATTTTTTTTTTCAAATTGTGTCTAAACAAATTCATTGTTATATTTCAAGTCAATATTGCATAGACTACATGAAAGTAAAAAACCTTGAGCTTTTAGAAACACTTTAACCACTTAAGGACCGGACCAATACGGACCATAATGACCAGAGGTGATTTCACAATTTGGCACTGCGCTGCTTTAACTGGAAATTGTGCAGACATGCAATGTTGTACTCAAACAAAATTTGCATCCTTTTCTTCCCACAAATAGAGCTTTCTTTTAATGGTATTTGATTGCCTCTGCGATTTTTTTTTGCGATATAAACGGAAAAAGACTGAAAATTTTGAAAAAAAAATGATATTTTCTACTTTTTGTTATAAGAAAAATCGAATAAACTCAATTTTAGTCATACATTTAGGCCAAAATGTATTCAGCCACATGTCTTTAGTAAAAAAAAGGCCAATAAGCATATATTTATTGGTTTGAGCAAAAGTTATAGGGTCTACAAACTAGGGTACATTTTCTGGAATTTACACAGCTTTTAATTTATGACTGCCTATCTCATTTCTTGAGGTGCTAAAATGGCAGGGCAGTACAAACCCCCCCCCCCCAAATGACCCCATTTTGGAAAGTAGACACCCCAAGGAAATTGCTGAGAGGCATGTTGAGCCGATTGAATATTTTTTTTTTGTCCCAAGTGATTAAATAATGAGAAAAAAAAGAAAAATTAAAAAAAGTTGTCACTAAATGATATATTGCTCACACATGCCATGGTTATATGTGGAATTGCACCCCAAAATACATTTTGCTGCTTCTCCTGAGTACGGGGATACCACATGTGTGGGACTTTTTAGGAGCCTAGCCGCGTACGGGACCCAGAAAACTAAGCACCGCATTCTGGATTTCTAGGGGCGCAAATTTTTGATTTCACTCCTCACTACCTATCACAGTTTCGAAGGCCATAAAATGCCAAAATAGCACAAAACCCCCCCAAATGACCCTATTTTGGAAAGAAAACACCCAAAGCTGAGAGGCATGGTGAGTATTTTACAGCTCTCATTTGTTTTTGAAAAAGAAGAAAAAAAATATATATTTATTTTATTAAATTTAAAAAACTTTGTGACAAAAAGTGAGATCTGCAAAATACTCAACATATCTCTCAGCAAATAGCTTGGGTGTCTACTTTCCAAAATGGGGTCATTTGGGGGGGTTTGTGCCATCTGGGCATTCCATGGCCTCCGAAACTGTGATAGGCAGTCAGGAGTGAAATCCAAAATTTACACCCTTAGAAAGCCTGAAGGCGGTGCTTGGTTTTTGGGGTCCCGTACGCGGCTAGGCTCCCAAAAAGTCACACACATATGGTATCCCCGTACTCAGGAGAAGCAACAGAATGTATTTTGGGGTATAACCATGGCATGTTTGAGCAATATATCATTTAGTGACAACTTTGTGCAAAAAAAAAAAAAAGAATTGTCTTTTTTCCGCAACTTGTGTCAACATATAAAATATTCCATGGACTCGACATGCCTCTCAGCAAATAGCTTGGGGTGTCTACTTTCCAAAATTGGGTCATTTGGGGGGGTTTTGAACTGTCCTGGCATTTTATACACAACATTAGGAAGCTTACATCCACTCTTCTAACCACTTGAAGACAAAGCCCTTTCTGACACTTTTTGTTTACATGAAAACATTTTATTTTTTTTGCAAGAAAATTACATTGAACCCCGAAACATTATATATTTTAAAGCAAAGGCCCTACAGATTAAAATGGTGGGTGTTGCATTTTTTTTCCCACACAGTATTTGCGCAGCGATTTTTCAAACGCATTTTTTGGGGAAAAAATACACTTTTTTTTATTTTAATGCACTAAAACACACTATATTGCCCAAATGTTTGATGAAATAAAAAAGATGATCTTAGGCCAAGTACATGGATACCAAACACGACATGCTTTAAAATTTCACACAAACGCGCAGTGGCGACAAACTACATACATTTTTAAAAGCCTTTAAAAGCCTTTACAGGTTACCACATTAGATTTACAGAGGAGGTCTACTGCTAAAATTACTGCCCTCGATCTGATCTTCGCGGTGATACCTCACATGCATGATGGAATTTTTTGTTTACATATGACGCCAGACCGATGCTTGCGTTCGCCTTTGCGCAACAGCAGGGCGGGACAGGGGTGATTTTTTATTTTTTTTTAGTTATTAATTTTCCTTTTTTATTTTATTTTTAAACTGTTCCTTCCATATTTTTTTATTTTATTATTTTTTATTGTTATCTCAGGGAATGTAAATATCCCCTATGATAGCAATAGGTAGTGACAGGCACCCTTTTTTTGAAAAAAATGGAGTCTATTAGACCCTAGATCTTTCCTCTGCCCTCAAAGCATCTGACCACACCAAGATCGGTGTGATAAAATGCTTTCCCAATTTCCCAATGGCGCTTTTTATATCCGGGGGGGGGGACATTCCCTCCCACTGCTTGTAAAAGCAGTCCAGAGGCTAATTAGCCACTAACATTGCTTTTACATGAAAGCCGGCCGCTGGCTGAAAATAATGATACCAAGATGATACCTAAACCCGCAGGCATCATTCTGGTATAACCATTCAAAGTCCAGCAACATATCAGTACGTTGCTGGTCCTTGTTGGACATGTATTGTAATCTTTTTTTTCATGCAGCCTGTTGGCTGAGCGAAAAGAAGAGATTGATCGGTGAGTATGCCCACCATTAGAACACCTCCCTTCATTCACCCACTTCTAATGATGGGCATACATGCACCATTTATATATGCCGAAGCATGGGGGCATCATCCCGCAAAAGTTATGCCGCGTACACATGGTCAGACTTTTCCACGGGCAAGCCTCCGTCGGAATTTCGACCGCATGTACGCGGCATTAGGAGCAAAATCGCTCCTCCGCCCCTGCTGCCCCCATGCTTCAGCATATATGCTCTTTTTTTTTACTGTGGTGGTGAAATCACCTCCTACAGCACTGGAGTCGCAGGGATCAGGCCTGTCTCTGCAAACGCTGCAGTTATGTGTGTTGTGTTTTGTACGTGATAGTGATCGATCGATACTGCACTTGGGTGGCCTGGGCTGGACGGAGGGGCAAAACGCAGGTGCTAGCAGGTATCTGGGCTGATCCCGCTAACACTGCGTTTTTGGGAACCCTAAACTGCTGGGGACGCTAGTATAGATCTGATCAGATCAGATATTGATCTGTTCAGATACTATACCACTAAGGGAGGTGTATGCTTTGCACGTGGGTTTTAGCGTTACTGGCACTAACCTGACGCTGCCTGGGGCGACGCAGACCCTCTCTGATGCTAAAACCTAATTGATATCACCCGCCGGGCGATCAGGGGGTTAAACCTTTATCGGGTTATATACCGCCCTGACACTATAAAAAGCAAACTAACTAACCAGCGTCACCCGTAACACTTATACGGTGATCACTGGTGCAAGGGTTAACTAGGGGCAATCAGGGGGTTAAAACCTTTATTAGATAATATATGGGGGTACCTGACGCTATAAAAACCTGGCGGCAAACCTAAAAAAAAGAACTGACTACCTAGTGGCACCAGCATAACTAATACAGCGATCAGAAAAACGATCGCTTAGTGACACTGGCAAAAGAGGGTGAAAGGGTTACCTGGGGGACGATCAAGGGGTTAAACCTTTATTAGGTAATATATGGGGGTACCTGACGCTATAAAAACCTGGCGGCGAACATAGAAAAATAACTGACCACCTAGCGGCATCACCGACACTAATACAGAGATCAGAAAAATTATTGCTTAGTGACAGTGGTGCTAGGGGGTGAAAGGGTTACCTGGGGGGCGATCAAGGGGTTAAACCTTTATTAGGTAATATATGGGGGTACCTGACGTTATAAAAACCTGGCGGCGAACATAAAAAAATTACTGACTACCTAGCGGCATCACCGACACTAATACAGCGATCAGAAAAACGATCAATTAGTGACAGTGGTGCTAGGAGCTGAAAGGGTTATCTGGGGGGCGATCAAGGGGTTAAACCTTTATTAGGGGCGGGTTAGGGGGCTACCCTGGACCTAAGGGACCTAACATTAACTGCCCTGACACTTTTACAGTTACAAATGTCACTGATTGCAGTGATCAGTAAATAAATGATCACCACAATCAGTGACACTGTGACTGGGGGCTGGGGGGTGATCTGGGGGGTGATCTGGGGGTGACTGGGGGGGCGATCGTGTGCCTATGTGTCCTGGTGTCAGTGTACTGCTTGTGCACTTACTTGATGTCTTCTCTCGACGGCGCTCCGATATATGTGAGCGCCGCAGGAGAGATGACATCACTTCCTGCTGCTTCCTCTCTGCCTGTGTTTAGATTACACAGGCAGAGGAAGCATTTGATTCGCTGGGAGCGATCGTGAGGGGGTGGCCAGAAACCAATAGCCGCCCACTCATCACGGATCGCTACCAGAGCGATCCCGACCGTCCACTGTACCGGAGGACCCCCCCCCCATATGAAGGCAGTCACGTACAGGTACGTGATTGTGCCTGTCCGTACCATTTTGCAGACGTATATATACAGTGGGCGGTCGTTAAGTGGTTAAGGCAGGGGTCATCAAACTTTTTTTTTTTTTACACTTTCTTTATTTTATACAAATTTGTCATTAAAATAATAAATTTAAAAACAAATCCTATCCAATAGTGATATATATTGACAAAGATGTTTATTTCCAGACCTTTATCTACCCTTACCCTCCCCCGATCCCACCCCCTACAACCAACTTTCCTCAGCCCTTCCTTCCCCTCCTCCTTATATTTATCTCCAAAGGAGAAAGGAGAAGAGAAAGGAGAACAATCAAATGCAAGAAAAGGGGAAAAACAATGTAAGCAACCCCAATATCACAATCTCAATTCTTCCGATTTGTATCCCCTTTTTCAACATTCACTCTATCTCCCTCCCACCCTAGTACCTTTTAAATCTCCCCAACAGTCTCTCGTGGATACAACTGTACATTTAATTCTGTTAGCATACCTATCTTGTAATTCTCCTCATTACAATATATTGCTAATCAACTGAAGTATTACTTGGTGGACTGTCCATCTTTCGTCCTTACCCTCTATCCTTCCCTCCACTGTCCTCTCTTTTGTGGACAGTCGCGGGAGGTCCTTACAGAAAAAAAAAAGAGGGGGGGACGGGGGTGGTCAATAAAGAGACCGACTCCCCTTCCCCCCAAAGAGACGGAGGAAGCAAAAAAAAATAAAAATTCTATTGTTAGCCTTATAGGAGGTACATTTCCCTTTCCATTTAACTATATAACTCCCGTTAAGTATTTCTTATTCTACTACTCACTCTTCCAGTAATCTCTTCCCATTTTCCGAATTCCTAAATATATTCCAACTCGACCATGTTTGGTCGTATTGATCTTTCTTGTTCTTGGCTGTTTAACCATTCTAAAATTGATGGGGGTCTAGTATCTCTCCAATGCAGCGGTATCCCTGCTTTAGCTGCATTAATCATATGGCACATTACTGATCTTTTATAAGTCTGAACCGGAATCTGTGAGCAGTGAAGGAGGAAGAATGCAGGGTCATCTGGTATTTGTAAATCCGTAAATTCTTGTATAATTTTTTGGATCTCCGTCCAGTATTGCCTTATTTTTTTACAAGACCAAAATATATGTAGCATTGACCCACCGTCTTCCCCACATCTCCAACACCTATCCAAATTTTCTTTTGAAAATGTATGAAGTCGTACAGGGGTATAATACCACTGTGTCAAAAGTTTATAATTAGATTCCTGAGTCTGCGTACAAACTTAAGAATTAAGGGTCAAATAAATCATTTGTTTACGTTGCGATGGAGTGAAAATCCTATTTAGATCCCTCTCCCACTTACTAATGCATGGCATCTCGTGATCATCAGGGGGTTTATTTAACAATTTATACATCTTAGAGATCTCTTGTGAGAATGGTTCTTTCTCATCGCAGTATGATTCGAAAGTCGTTAGTTGTCGTTGGAAATTTATAGAAGGTCCCAAAGATCTCATAAAGTGGCTAATTTGAAGGGCTTGCCAAAAGTTAATTTCAAATAGGCCCCCTACTTGAGTCAATGTTTTAACGGTTGGCCACGTTTCAGATTTAAGAAAGTGTGAGACCTGGTATAGACCCTTATCTTTAAGGTTTTGGAATGCACCTGCTTCCATACCTGGGATAAAACTTGGATTTCCCAGGATGGGGAAAAGGTGTGATTGTCTTGATGAAAACTTCGTAATTTGACAAATCTTTTCTGTAATTCGTAACGTTGTACCAATTAAGGGGTGTTTCTTAAGAGGAATCGGCAAAACTGTATAGCGCCATGCAGAGGCGTTGCTAGGGGGGTGCGGGGGGTGCGGTCTGCACCCGGGTGACACCTGCTAGAGGGGTGACACCCTCCCGACGGTGAGGAAAGTTTTTTTTTTACAGTTGACCCGTACGTTCACCCCGCAGCCCGCTGGGCTGGAACAACACCTCCAGCGCCGAGGCCGCGCCTGGTGTGTGCAATTTCCTCCTTCTTCTTCCTTCTTCCTACTCTACTGAGCCAGCGAGCCTCAGCCTGTCACATCTCACACTACACTGTGTGATGATGATGTCACTACACTACACACACAGTACTTTCTCCACTTGGGCGGCGCGGCTGCACGCTGTGACGCTGCTCTCCTCTCCTCTCCAGACTCCAGCTGGCGGTGCCCAGATTCGGAACAGGTGGGGGGGGGGTGTCCACAGTCCACCGCCGGCCCGAGCCCAAGGTGAGGTGGGGGGGTGCCATTGTACTACCGACACGCCACCAAAGAGCTAGTGTGTATGGGAAGACTCAGTCTCAGTGTTTGGCGCCCTGTGCAAGTATGGTAAGGAAGGGGGGGGGTGGAAGGTGGTCTGCTAGACACAGCTATAGATAATATATCTATAGATATATTATGTAATATAGCTGGTCCAGCCGCCCACCCTGAGTGAGCTGGTTTCATGGGGTGGGGGGGGTGACACCATGTTATACCGCACCAGGTGACACCAACCCTAGTGACGCCACTGGCGCCATGGTGCTCTGCATAGAGGGACGGGACTCATCTGTTGTTCCATGTCAACCCATCTCTTAAAGTCAGTATGTCTACACCAATCTACTAATCTTAATAGGTGAACTGCGTGATTGTACTTCGTTATGTCAGGTACTGCCATCCCCCCAAATCCTTTGGGAAGGGTCAACAGGTCTCGTTTTAATCCTTAGCCGTTTCCCTGCCCAAATGATTTTCATAAAAAGTGTGCGTACTTGATGCAGAAAAGCCTTGGTGATCATAATTGGCAATGCCTGAAATAAATATAAAATTTTTGGAAGGATGGTCATTTTAATTATATTAATACAACCGAACCACGAGTGTAGGCCTTTCCCCTCTTTTGGGACCACCGTAATATGACCTCTAAGTGTATCCCAGGGGAATGCAGAAGTCAGGCCCACTGCATTAAAAACCTTTGTCATTTGCTTACTCAGTATCTCCGAGAATTCTTTATAGTATCTTATACTAAAGCCATCAGGGCCCGGTGACTTTCCATGTTTAATCGTTTTTAATGTCTCGTTCAGTTCTTCAACCGAAATAGGTTTTTCCAAATTACGGCAGGTTGGGGAGGGTAACCTAGTAAGGCCTGTTGATGAGAGATATTCTTCTATTAAGGGCATTGAAGTGGGTGCTTGTGTCAAGTTATAAAGGGTGGCATAATATTCTCCGAAAGTCTGGGCAATATCTTTTGGTGTTTGTATTAATTGTCCCTCTCTCCCTTTTATTTGTGATATATATATTGATCTACTTTTTTCTTTGATTTTCCCTGCTAACAGTCTACTGCATTTATCTCCCAGTTCATAGTTTGCTTTATTTCTTCATTGTATTATGGCTTTAGCTTTAAAACGTAGGATGTCAGTTAACTGTCTTCTCAAGTGTCGTAGTTCCCTTCCTACTGAGGGTAATTGCGTATTTTTGTGTTGCATTTCTAGTGCTTGAATTTCCTCTAGTAACGTCCTAGTCTGTTTCTCTCGTTTCTTCTTCAAGATTGATCCATGTTTGATCAAGATCCCTCTGATCACTGTCTTGTGTGCCTCCCAAACCATACACAAATCACTCCCTGGGGAGTCATTTATTTGAAAGTATGCTATCATTTCTTTAGCTACGTCTTCTCTCACTTCAGGGTTCTGCAGTAGACTTTCATTTAATCGCCAACTTCTCTCCTGGGGGAGAGCCGTGTTGGAGAGGGAGAGACACAAAGAGATCGGAGCATGGTCAGACCAAGTTATATTTCCAATACTAGTTTCTAAGACGAATGGTCAGAAATAGTGTGGGGTCAAAAACATGTCTATTCGGGAATACACTTGGTGGGGGTTAGAGAAGAAGGTATAGTCTCTTTCTTCTGTGTGTAAAATCCTCCAGACATCCACTAATTGTAGATCATGCATCTTTCGCAGTATACCTCTTCTAATACCTCCTGGGGTTGATGATGTCCCTGAGGAGGTATCAATTCTAGGGTCTAGGGAGATGTTAAAATCTCCTCCGAGGATCAGTTTGCCCTCTGCAAATTCCTCTAGATCCGAAAGAGTTTTCTTCACAAAAGTGTCTTGGTGTGTATTTGGGGCATATAGTGTGGCCAACGTCACTTTAGTGCTACCAATGCAGTCCCTAAGGAAGAGAAATCTCCCCTTAGGGTCTACCGGTTTATCTACAAGGGTCCAAGGGATCCGATTAGAAATTAGTATGGAGACCCCCTTAGATTTTGCCTGTTGATTCGGTGCACGATATGCACAGGGAAAAAAACTATTTTGGAGAAATGGGAGCCCTCCTTCCCTGAAGTGTGTCTCCTGAACGTATGCAACATCTGTCCCTGAACGCTTCAGGTCATTCAACAGCATCTTTCTTTTCTCCGGGACATTGAGCCCTTTAGCGTTCGGGGAAGTAATCTTCACTTTCTCCATCTCTTTTTCCCCTTTTCTTTAAAAAAAAAAGGAACCCTTTATGACCACCCTCCCACCTCCCTCTCCCTACTCACTACACCCTCTAAGCCCCAACGGGGACACACCCTTTACTGAGCCATTTAGTATGGCTTCAGTTGGTGTAAACCTAATTGGGGGTTTGCTCCTAGAGGGCTGAGGAACTCCGACTTACCCTCCCCCCCCCCGGCAGAAAATTACAATTTACCTTAACATACAGAATCAAATATATCCGTATTGTCCTTTCATCCGTTTTCATCCTCAGGACATCTTCATGTTTTAATTTCATAAACTTTATATCAAAGGAGGATGATTCCATATCCCCCTTAATTTACACTTTTCTTTATCGATCCTTTTTTCCTCATCCTGTTCCTCTACCTCCTACATATCTCTCATAAGTACTTTTAATTTCGTCCCCTAGTTTATTTCCTCTCTTCCTCTCCCCTTCTCAACCTATCTACATACCTCTCTTCCTCCCTCCCCTTCCCTCTCCCCTTCAATGGGAGGGGTATTTTTAATCACCCCCAGAGAAAACGTGCTTCTATTGGTATTCTGTATAGAGATTAATCTTCTTCCTTCCCTCCTCTCTCTCCCTCCATTAATTTTTAACAAGTACCTAGTATTGATATAGTGCCTAACTATGGCCCGCCAATATAGATCGTTTTAATAATACCTCAGCAGGCACTGATAGGAGATAATTCACTATCCTAAAGCCCCGTACACACGGTCGGACTTTTGGCCAACAAACTTAATTTTGAGCAAGTTGGACCAACAATCCGACCGTGTGTACGCTCCATCGGACAAACTTTTTTTGCTTTTTTCTTGTTTTCATCGGACAAAAGTTGGGTCTGCAAACGGACAAACTTTTGCCCAACAAAAGTCAGATGGAGCAAAGTCCGACCGTGTGTACAGAAAACCATCGGACTTTTGTCCGATGGACAAAACAACTAATGTTAAAATCAACCAACAATAGCAGAAGTTGATCAAAGGGTGGCGGTAAAGAGCAGAAAAGAGCAGAAAAACCACGTGATGTTGCAAAAAGTTTTGGGAAAGTTTGTAGAAAAGTCTGAGCGTGTGTATGCTATGGGTGTTCCCGACCAACTCCGTTCGGACAAAAAAACACAGAAAAGTCTGATGGAAGTCCGACTGTGTGTATGGGGCTTAAGGCATTCGCCGACACTGCTGTCCAAGCATCCAACGCCAAAAGCGTCCAGCGTACGGAAGCATGGGCAGCAGCGTTTATCTAAGGTTATTCAAAAAGAATAGCATATTACCAGGTGTCTTTGGCGAACCAAAAAGTAGGCCATTTTACCTTCATCTAGGTATTAAAATATACTATGTATTCTACGTATTTTGTTCCCTAAGTTAATCTAATATAGTTATGTAGCGGGGTCCCCAAATTTTACCCCGCTATACCCAAATTTGGGGGAAGGTTTGAGCTGTAGTTGGGCTCAGACCACCTTAATTGTTAGGACATTCTATTTTACACCGCAGGTAGTATACTGGTGTGTAGTTCCCTGTGGCCTGTAGGTGGCGCTGCCATAATGGGCCAGGGTTGAACCGCTGGTATAGTGCTGTGCCTTGGATGTCCTCTCTCGGTGGTTGTGCGGTGGGCGTGGTCCGCCTGCTGTGCATGCCGGGAGAGGAGATAAAAGGGGCAGACGCTGCTTGTGAGTTGTTTTTTTTTCTGTGGTCGGTTCTGGTTCGAGCCCAGGGGGCCATCGTGGAGCGTGCTACCTGGATCTCCTGGCCAGGGGCGCACGTATGCATCAGTCCCAGGCACCTTTAGCCCTGGGGCTGCAGCAACGGATTGGGATTAACAGTTCTGTGGCAGAGAATCTCCTAGTCACATCGAAAAGGGGAAAACTAAAGAAACGTCCGAACATCACTTCGGCTGCTAGGATCCGCTTTCATAGGGAACTATCCGGGTGAGCTAAGCCTACTTGAGGAACGAGTAGTGAATTCATAATTTGTCTTGTGCCTGGACTCATATCCAAACTCTTACTGTCCTGTCTTCTATTCACCCTTTTCTATTCATTGACTTTGCATATAAAGAAATAAACTCTACATTGGAGTTTACTACTGGTGTGGATCTTGGAGTTACTTGGGGAAATAAAGACTTGTCCTTACATTCTAAGACACGGGAACCAACTAAAGGGAGAACCTTGCTGCAGGACCCTAGTTTATGACACCGCTCAACCTCTTCACACAAGAGGGTACGGGCACATAGCATGGTGTGCCTTTCCTGCAAGTGAGCCAAAGACAGGTAAAGGATCCGTGTGCTACACATGGAGGCTCGGGTCCGGGATTCTGCAGTGAAAACTACCCTCAGACATTGGACTTTATTCCCCTGTGAGGCTCCGTGGAGGTCTACCATTTTTGGGCGAAATTTGGACTGCGCCACGAGGAGAACTCCAGCAGCGTAGTTCGTGGGCGTGTCTAGAGCTTGGAAAGCCCGCGAACACTGCAGAAAGAAGAGAAAAATGGTTGAAGCCTCGAGGGCGCTTTGCTCTCTATGTCTGCCGAGATGTGTAGGCCCTTGGGATGGTCTGTTCCAGGTGCCAGGGACTGGTGGTACACCTGTGGCCCTTCGGGAGGTGTACCAAGTGCGGAGAGTTCATCTTTGAGGTGGAACAGCCTACAGAGAAGCCTCGGGCCTACCGGATGAATTGCCTGACGGGCACCGCCACTCCAGAGGAGGAAACCTGCGCTTCCACAGCCACCCCCACGCGCACTGTTGTGACTTCGAAAGAAGTCAGGTCTGATGTTCCGGTTGTTGCGGAGCCAGAGACGGAGAAGCCGGCGGATGCTGCCTTTGACGTTACCGAGTCTTCCCTTCCACCTCCCAAGTGGAAGGTGGGCTATGTGAAAGCATGCCGCGGCCGCGGTCGAGGTACATCCCAGCACCTGCCCTAACCGGATCGTCCAGTCGGAGGGATCTCCAAGCGATACACGGAGGGTGACGGTAAGGAGGCTGGGGTCATGACTGTTCAGAGACTGCCTGGGAAGGGTACAAAAATAAGTGTCCGTAGCATTAGGGATGCTTGGGTGCCTGACCCTAGAGAACTTTTGGGAGACAGTGAGTCTGCCTCCACTAAGAACTATCTGCCAGCAGAGGAGTGTGATACCTTGGATATAGACTCTTCCCCTGAAGTTGGCGATGATGTCGAAATAGATGAACTTTTTGCCAGGAAGGGTTGGGACAAAATCCCCTTATCCTCATCCATAAGTAGAAAGGATTCACCCATGGACTCTGGGGACACTACACCCGGGTGGAGGCCCAGGCGCCTGAGGAGAGGAATGATCCCATGCCTGCACTATCCGCACCTGTGTCGCCAGCGCCTGCTGCTGTGGCGGGACATGTGCCATTGCTGGCCCCTTTGCTGAAACTTAAGGCAGTGAAAGTGCCTAGGTCTCCGGATTCAATTGTCTTTCCGGGTGCAGGAGACCGTGCTACCCTTCCTCTGATTTCGAGGTTGCAGCGGCTTTTTAACCAGAGAGTGGCTGTCGAGTACGGATGGGAGTACCCCTATGTTCCGAGGGACTTGTTATTTGAAGTCGAGGCCTACAGAGAAAGGTGGTATGCAGACTTTGTGTGGAACTACCTGAAGGTGCCCAATGCCCGCAGATATTTTATGTGCTCCGCTACTGTTACTGAAAGGTTCAAGGGGTGCAAACAGGACTGGAACCTTGGCCGGCACATACATGCGGATCGGGTGGTCGTTTGTTGTAAGGAGCGAGAGGATTCTGTGTACTCTGTTGAGACTTTTGATAAGAACTGGAAGCTCCTTGTTTTGCCAGATCCTCGCTTCTATCTGTAAGAGACTGGACTCTGTGTTTTTTTCTTCGTTCCGGAGTGTACCCCCTGGGAGCTGAAGGACTTTGCTCTTACTGAATTGGGGTAACCCGCTGAGATGAGAGAGTCAGGGGAGCTGTTGCCGTTTCTCTCCGCTCACAGCATCACAAAGACACAGACTTTGGGGTAGATGCAGTCAGGGTCATCGTGAGATCGACGTGTTCAAGTTGGAGAATGTCTTTCCAATGTTTAAAACAAAGTGTCATGACGGTAGCACTTCCACCAGGTGGCGGTGTTCTGCAGGATTCTTTGTGCGCTCTATTGAGAAATGTCTATTTTACACTAGGCCTAGTGTATTTAAAACTTAGTTGAGGGAAGTTGTTTTTCCCTCGGGAAGAATAACTGTCTTTGTGTGTATAAAGTAGTGGTAGGATGTATTTTTTTGGGGTTTTATGTTTTTTTCTCCCTCTGCAGGTGAACTACAAGCAACCGCCGGAGAATGGGTGGAACTAGCTAGCCTAGGAAGGGTGGGAGATGTGAATAATAATGTTTATTATGCTATGTGACATTGAGTATGGGATGTCCATATTGTGCTTTGTTGTTCTTCCTTCATCACTTTCCTTCATATCCTTTCCCCATTGCATAAGTTTCGGCACAAACACTTTGCAAATTTGTACATAGTTGGAATAAACCTGCGCTGACTCAGGCTTAAGGAGCATGAGTTTACTCCAGGCACTGGGGACAGTGTCTATTCTTCTGGGGGGTGTGTGTAGCGGGTCCCCAAATATAACCTTGCTATACCCAAATTTAGGGGAAGGTTTGAGCTGTAGTTGGGCTCAGACCACCTTAATTGTTAGGACATTCTATTTTACACTGCAGGTAGTATACTGGTGTGTAGTTCCCTGTGGCCTGTAGGTGGCGCTGCCATAATGGGCCAGGGTTGAACCACTGGTATAGTGCTGTGCCTTGGATGTCCTCTCTTGGCGGTTGTGCGGTGGGCGTGGACGGCCTGCTGTGCATGCCGGGAGAGGAGATAAAAGGGGCAGATGCTGCTTGTGAGTTGTTTTTTTTCTGTGGTCGGTTCCGGTTCGAGCCCAGGGGGCAATCGTGGAGCGTGGTACCTGGCCCTCCTGGCCAGGGGCCCACGTACGCATCAGTCCCAGGCACCTTTAGCCCTGGGGCTGCAGCAACAGCCTTGGGCCCAGCACCTTTAGCTGGGGCCCACGTCCTGGAAGGAGAAATCCCAGGGTGCCTCTGGCATGGGGACCCGTTCTGAGATGAGGAGGCCGGGGGAGGACCCTTCTGAAGGACCGGTGAAAAGTTCACGGAGAAAGAAGGGCCCGGTAACTCTCTGGAGGGATTAGATCCATCCAACACCAGAGGATTGGGATTAACGGTTCTGTGACAGAGAATCTCCTAGTCGCATCTAAAAGGGGAAAACTAAAGAAACGTCCGAGCATCACTTCGGCTGCTAGGATCCGCTTTCATAGGGAACTATCCGGTGAGCTAAGCCTACTTGAGGAACGAGTAGTGAATTCATAATTTGTCTTGTGCCTGGACTCATATCCAAACTCTTACTGTCCTGTCTTCTGTTCACCCTTTTCTATTCATTGACTTTGCATATAAAGAAATAAACTCTACGTTGGAGTTTACTACTGGTGTGGACCTTGGAGTTACTTGGGGATATAAAGACTTGTCCTTACATTCTAAGACACGGGAACCAACTAAAGGGAGAACTTTGCTGCAGGACCCTAGTTTATGACACTGCTCAACCTCTTCACACAAGAGGGTACGGGTACATAGCATGGTGTGCCTTTCCTGCAAGTGAGCCAAAGGCAGGTAAAGGATCCGTGTGCTACAGTTATTTTTAACAGGAAACTGAATTTAGGAAGTAAATTGGAGAATGGGTACCAATAAGTTAGCACATTGTTACACATACAATGAGGTAAATAAGGTAAGTATGTTTTCCCCAATATAATAGGTGAGTTCTCCTCAGCTCCCTTCCCTCAGATATCCTCCCCCTACCCTGTGTATCCCTGAGCCTCCAACAGCTCTATTTTATTTCTAGTTCATATCCATATTTTACATTATTTTATATTTTACTTGCTTTGTAGGTACTTTATAGCTTAAACATAATTTTCTTCTCTCTCCCCCTCCCCCCTCCCCCCTCAGCCCCCAACAGCATATTTACAGCATATAAACAAAGAGTAACCCAGTACAAACTTATTTGCACATTTCTCATATAGTGAGGATCTCCTGCCTCCAGCATTTCCCCCTCTCTCTCCACCCTCCTCCCTCCCCCCCAACGCCGCCCCGTGCACCCCCACCTCCCCCCCCCCTCCATGTCCCCGTCAGTGCTGAGTTGAGTGTTTATCTTATCTAAAAAAAAAAATTCAGTATATGTGTCAGGTGTGTCGCATGTGTCTAGTGTATCAAAAATGTCTAATGTGCCTAAATGTCTAGTGTAGTGACAAATGTTATTTCGGTGATTTAATTTAAACTATAATGTAAACTATAAATAAAAAGTGAGTAAAAAGAAAAATATATTGACTTAGGAGTCCCTCCTCTATTGTGAGACCCGTGTTTCAATCTAAAGTGTCTTCTAAGGGGGGCGGGCAGGGCAGGGCGAGAGGATGGGGGGGGGGCGCGGCGAGCCAAGTGGAGACCGGGATTATCCACATGGAACACATATAAGTGTAGACAATTTAGTACCCAGAGAAGCTGATGGGGGAGCAAACCTTCCCCCTGGGTAAGAGGGGTTTCTCCCCCCCCCAAAAAAACAGGGGGCCAGTTCACTGTCCCTCAGACTGTTAGAGAGCCGGACTATAGTTTAAAAAAATAAATAAACTATGAACAAATTCCTATGCACACTGCACATGTCTTATTTTGAAGTGAAAAAACAAAACGGGAACAAATACAATATTTAAAATGAAGAACAAGTAAAGTTAAATCAACAAACTTAGCAGTATTTCAATGGGAACTATGGGCCTGCTTTTGGCTAATGAGATGGTCAATGTCCGGTTCCATATTTGTCACTGCTAGTTGTAACAAGTGTGTATCAGTTAGTCTAGATTTGGTTGGAGATTTCAGATGTTTCATTCTGGAAAAAGTCTGTTCACAGACATAAGTGCTGCCAAAGATGGTTGCCATTTTGAGTGCATGATTCCTGAGATTAGGATATGTCTCAGAGGGGAGAGATGCATAGAATTTAGGAAGGCTGCTTGACTTGAATGCGTCTTTCAGAGAGTCACAATTCTGCAGCTCAGCCAGTTCCATTTGGTAAATTGTATCCACATTTTCAATGTCAATAGAAAATGGGTTTTTGGAAAAGCTGTATGTCCCGTTCATGGAGATGAAGCTCTTTAAATCTAAATTGGAACTCCTTTTGCAACTTTTCCAGTGAATCCACACATGTTTTGTTTGGGAAAGCAACCAATGGTTTTTCCGCTAACAGGTTTTGAGTTGTGGGGAGATGGCAGAAGTTTTCCTCCTTCACTTGTTTGATGAGGAGGCCTAATTCTACTCCAAATGCTTTCACATGTGATTGCATATCACAGATGAGCTCCCCTTTCCTTGAAGTTGCACATTGAAACGGTTGAATAGCTCTGTTACATCTGTCAGAAAGGCAAGGTGCCATTTCTATTCTGCATCATTGAGCTCTGGTACTTCTTTGTTTTTTGAAAGCAGAAAAGCTGTAATCTGTGGTACTGTGTTTATTGGCGTATAACACTGACTTTTTTACCCAGAAAATAGAGGGTAAACTGTGCCTGCGTGTTATACGCAGGGAGCTGTGGAATGTTTTTTTCCTGAAACTTCCCTCTTAAAGTTAGGGTTTGTGTTATACGCCTGTGCGTGTTATACGCCGATAAATACAGTAAGTCATAGAGACGTTTCAAAACTCTCCCTCGACTCAGCCAACGGACTTCTGTGTGGTACAGAACATCTTCATAGGCAACATTTAGCGCAGACAGAAATTCCTGAAATTGGCTGTGGTTTAGTGCATGAGCTCTAATGAAGTTAACACAAGATACCACAATTTTCATAACAGAGTCCCACTTCAGTGATTTACTACACAGCGCTTGTTGGTTGATGAGGCAGTGTATGGCTATTAGATGAGAATGGTTATGTTTGTCCATCTCTTAGTTAATAGCAATTACTCCTTTCTTAGACCCCATCATGCTAGGAGCACCATCAGTTGTCACACTGGCTAGTTTAGCCCAGTCCAGCTCCAAACCATTCACAGTTTGGCAAACCTTTTCATAGATATCCTCTCCTGTAGTTGTTCCTTTGATGCTTTGCAGTGCAGCAAGCTCTTCTGTGAATAGTAATTCGTCCCACGAATAAAAATTAGAAGTTGTGCAGAATCATGAACATCATTGCTTTCGTCGAGTGCCAAGGAAAAATAGGAACTTTTTTTGCGGAGTTTTGCAAATGCTGATGCAAATTGTCTCCCATTTCTTCAATCCTTTGTGTAATTGTAGGTCATGAAAGACTCACTGTACTAAATAAATCAGTCTTCTCTGGACACGTCTCTTTGGCAACAGAAAGAAGGCATTCTTTAACAAATTCTCCCTCAACGAATGGTCTGCCAGTGCAACTTGAAAACTTGCTCGCAGTGATAAAATATTTAGCTGCTTCTGCTTCACAAAAGTATTTTGCTGAGTTGTCAATGTATTTTTCAGTTTAATATTTTATCTTTTCTCACTTCTCCGACCAAACAATCATATTTATCTTTATGTTGAGTTTGATAGTGTCGACGCAAATTGTATTCTTTGAACACAGGCACTATATTCTGGCATATCAGACACACAGCTCTTTCCTTGTACTGCATGAAAAAGTAATCATAAGTCCACTGTTCTTTAAATATCCTGCACTCAAATTTTTCTTTTTCTTGACATCATTGTTTCCTAGGGATTCCAAATTGCTATTAGTAAAATACCAATATATATATATATACATATATATATCAGACTTCGGGTGGGTTACTTCCCTCTTTATCTTTGGAATGAAGTGGAGAAACGTCAGGGTGGACTCCCAGCTTCCACCGTATACATATATATATATACAGCGCTACAAAAACAATATACCAGCAATAACTTTGCCCACACAGAGACATACAGACTGCACTGCCCATCAATGCAGTCTGATCAGTGCCCATCAATGCTCGCCAGCGCAGCCCAATCAGTGCCCGCCAACGCAGCCCAATCAGTGCCCACCAACGCAGCCCAATCAGTGCCCACAAGCACAGCCCAATTAGTGCTTGCCACCACAGCCCAATTAGTGCTTGCCACCGCAGCCCAATTAGTGTTTACCACCGCAGTCCAATTAGTGCCCACCACCGCAGCCCAATCAGTGCCGACCACCGCAGCCCAATTAGTGCCGATGGGATGTGGGGGTCATCTGGTGTGTCAGGATCTGTTTCACCTCAGCCTTGACTGAACAACCCGTGGGGGGTGATGCCAACTTCCTCCAAGCTGCCTCTGCTCTTGTTGCTCAAAACGACTGTGCTGTGATGCTCTGTCACGTCTCCTTCTCTCTCTCTCCCATGAGCCAGCGCCCGATGTTCACTGCCCACAAATCACCGCGCAAGTCACGTCCACCCGGCCCCTCCCATGTGCCCTGGCTGCCTCTGAGTCCTAGGAGGTGGGAGTTGTAGTCCAGCTGCGCTGTTCGGTTCCTCCCACCGCCAGGAGCTTGATTGCCGCCGGACTACAATTCCCATGATCCAGCGCGTCAGCCGGCCAGCCAATCGGCGACCGCCGCCCCCTCTCCCTCTTCCACCAATGATAGGCCGGCTGCCGGACCGTCCGTCTCTTATGTTGGGAAAAAAAAAGTAACGGACAGGCAGAGGCGGCAAAAACACCCGGTGGGCCGGATAAATGTCCTCGGCGGGCCGCATGTGGCCCGCGGGCCGTAGTTTGAGGACCCCTGCTTTAAGGCATCTCACCAGCATGTGCCATGGTGATGCAATCCTCACTGCCCGGAGTTGGAGCTGTCTCGCGAGAGCTCCGAGTATCATCTCTTCCTGAAACCCCATGTGATTAGCTACGTCACAGGGGTTGTTCACACTGTAACCAGGCAAGCACACAGGAAGCAAAGAGGATAGCTTTCCGCGCATGTATGAGATTACTGTGGCAACATAGGAGAAAGGGCAGAAGTAGGGTTGGGATCAGCATCAGGAGGTTTCCCTAAAAATGGCGTTGGCTTCAGAAGCATGGGAAAAAATTTAATAATCAGATGCAATAAAAATAAAGACACTCCAATGGCGCTGTAACATATTTGGTTAAATTGTAATGTGGATTGCAGTGCAGATTAGTGTTTAACAGGATTTTGCAGTACTGAGTTTACTACTGCTTTAAAGCATCTACATATAAAAAAAGGGGAAAAATGCAGCGTTATATATAAAACATTAACAGAATATATCAGTTTACTCTCTATCAGGAGTGAAGAAAGTGCATAAACAGTGTTTTACTGAAATGGTCAAGTGATTAAACCACAGACTGAAGAGAATGTCCTTTTGTGCAATATACAATCCAGGTGTGGATGACCAGTAATCTCCAAAAATCACCCTCAAGCCTCGTACACACAAACGAGTTTCTCGGCAAAAACCAGCAAGAAACTTGCTGGCAGAGATTTTTTGCCGAGAAATTCGTTCGTGTGTATGGTTTCTCGTCAAGAAAAGCGACAAGAATCTCGACGAGAAAATAGAGAACCTGCTCTCTATTTTCTCGTCGAGATTCTCGTCAGCCTGTTTCTCTGTGTGTACACTTACCTTTTCGCCGGGAAGCCCGCGCATGCTCGAAATGACTTTGACGCATGCGCGGTAGCTTCCTAGGCATAGATAGGGTATACCAAGATGGCGGCGACGGCATCGAATGTGACGAGCGCATGCTCGTCATAGTCGATGACGTCACCGCGTACGCTCCATTCAAAGAACCGCGGGTTCTTTGAATCGAGCGTGTGTACACTCGGCCGGTACAATTTTCTTGTCCAAGAATCTCGTCGAAAAAAACGACATGTTTTTTTCGACGAGAATCTCGGCCGTGTGTACAAGGCCTCAGTGTCTTTCCTCCACTCACCAAACAAAGTGTAAACTTACCAGAGCTACTTGCTGTCTAAATTATAGGACAGCAAGAATGCATTCACTGATTTACTAGTCTTCCTTTCAAAGGTGCATGTGATAATGTATGAATATGGTTGATCCTCCTATCTCAATGGTGGGGCCATCAGGGGAACTGCTTACTCTCAGACGACCCCGAACAGAAGACTCACCAACGCCAGAAAAAAATACTCATTGGGGTTGATTTACTAAAGGAAAATCCACTTTGCACTTGAAAGTGCACTGAAAGTGCACATGGAAGTGCAGATGCTGTACATCTGAGGGGGACATGCAAGGAAAATAAAAAACAGCATTTTAGCTTGCACATGATTGGATGATAAAATCAGCAGAGCTTCCCCTAATTTCAGAGCTTCCCCTCAGATTTACAGAGATCTACAGCGACTGCACTTCCATGTGCACTTTCAAGTGCAAAGTGGATTTTCCTTTAGTAAATCAACCCCATAGTGTAGTATTTATTACAAGTCACGGGTTCAAAATTATATATAAAAACAACTATGACCCACAAAAACAGAGCATAGAGCATAAATGAGTAAGTATCAGCAACTTACATCAAAAACTGCCACACCAAAATATAAGGAATGGCGGTTGGACCTTGAGTGTATAGTAGTTGGTTCACGCAGTCCATAAGTGCATGAATTTCATTGACTGGGGACAGCAAGGCAGCGGAAAGTCACTTTCGGTCCCGGCACCATTTTAGTGTAGTCAGTGATGCAACTTTCTGTGTCGTGCCATATTTTTGTGGTCTAAGGCCCCACTTCCAGTTCGACCCCATAATAAAATAGAGCAAGAAACAGGAAGTGGTGCAGGCCCCATGTCTAAGAAGACCAGGAAGAGAAAAAGCCTGATCTATCAATAGATTATAGAAGTCATGTGACAGCAATATTAGAGGGCTTAAAAGAAAATAAAATGGTAATGTATAGACACGCATAAACTAAATGTAGATGAATATTAGCAATTCATTATCAAATTATATTAAAAAATATATTATATAAAAAATATATAAAAATGAATCGAAAAACTGCAAAAAAAATAAACACAGTATATATATATATATATATATATATATATATATATATGTAAAAATACTAAAGAAAAATATTAAAGAATAATCAGAAAATTAAATATAAAAATAAGGTACTGGTATATGTAAAAATTGGAAAAATATAATAAAGGGGATTGAGGAATCTGAAATACAAATGTGGGCTGCATATTCACAAAAAACAGACATAGACAGGTCACATGTCTATTGCCCCATACACACGATCGTTTTTCATGCCGTTAAAAATGCCATTTTTAAAAATGGGCATTAAAACCGATTGTGTGTATGCTCCAGAGCATTTTTAACGACGTGAAAAACGGCCATTAAAAATTTCGAACATGCTTTATTTTTTCACGTCGTTTTTCATGTCGTTTTTTTTAACGACGTGAAAAACGATGGTGTGTATGCTTTGATGAGGTGAAAAAAAATGTGCATGCTCAGAATCAAGTATGAGACGGGAGCACACGTTCTGGTAAAACTAGCCTTTGTAATGGAGATAGCACATTCGTCACGCTGTAACGGACTGAAAAGCAGGAGGCTGAAAAGCGTGAATCGTCGCTCAACAAACTTTACTAACATGAAGGGTGGCACCATCCGAACAGAACTTCCCCTTTATAGTGCCGTTGTACGTGTTGTACGTCACTGCGCTTTGCTTGAACGTTTTTTAAAATGATCGTGTGTACGCAAGACAGGCTTGAGAGGAAACATGAAAAAAAAAACGACGAGAAAAACGTTGGTTTAAAAAATGGCATGAAAAACGATCGTGTGTACGCCGCATATCAAGTAGAATGGGATGTCAAACCTTCCAAAGATATCAGCTACTATCAATGAAACAATTGACATCCTATTCTACATAGAGCCCCAATGGGGAAAAACATTTTATTCTAATTTAGAGATTTCCCTAATTCTATGACATCCTCTCCAATGGGGTTTAGGTTTAGCAATGCCTGGAAATTTTAAAGAACTAGGGTCTCTATTGTGGCATGTTCTATAATGGGCAGATAACCTATGATGTTTGTATCTCTTTTTTAAATTGTAGATCTGTCACCTGGTTGTCCTGCCCACATATTGTTTTTTTGCAGGAGCACTCCATGCGTAGATTCACAAAAAATTGAAGAATCAATTTGGTACTCTTTACCTGAATAGATCTACATAGCAAAGAAATAATAACACAAATTATTCATGTTATTCTCAATAGCAGTAGATTACGTGGTAGACATGATAAGAAACCAACTCTAGTGTGCCTGCTGGCTTACAGTTTTAGTTAGACTCAGGCCTCGTACACACGGCCGAGATTCTCGTCGAAAAAAACATGTCGTTTTTTTCGACGAGATTCTTGGACAAGAAACTTGTCCCGGCCGAGTGTACACACGCTCGATTCAAAGAACCCGCGGTTCTTTGAATGGAGCGTACGCGGTGACGTCATTGACTACGACGAGCATGCGCTCGTCACATTCGATGCCGTCGCCGCCATCTTGGTATACCCTACGTATGCCTAGGAAGCTACCGCGCATGCGTCGAATTCGTTTCGAACATGCGCGGGCTTCCCGGAGGACAGGTAAGTGTACACACACTCACTTTTCTCGTCGAGAAACAGGCTGACAAGAATCTCGACGAGAAAATAGAGAGCAGGTTCTCTATTTTCTCGTCGAGATTCTTGTCGCTTTTCTTGACGAGAAACCATACACACGAACGAATTTCTCGGCAAGAAATCTCTGCCAGCAAGTTTCTTGCTGGTTTTTGCCGAGAAACTCGTTCGTGTGTACGAGGCATTAGCCTTTCAAATAAAACTTGCGATGGGGCTAACATGCCATGTTATTACTAGTTATAAAATGTTTGCCTTGGTATGCAAATAAGGCAGAGGTTTGCATATGTACATCTAATTAAAATATTTTTCTATGTGCTTAAAAGACATTCATTTGTGCAAACATCTTGACAATGAAATCCCAGTAGTTTTCCTGATAGGAAAGAGAGAATCTGAAGATTAAAGTCCAATATAACATATGTTATACTTCTCAGAGAATATGCAAATATTGCTTATTTGTAGTACTGGGTGTTTTGAAAATGTTTAAAATGTTAATTAGTCTGGTCATATTTTACCTCCTGTAAAGACTCAGTACATGCTATTATACAAAGGATGAACTCACATATAAATGAAAAAAGAAAGCAGTGGGACTTTATACGAAGCAATATTACTGAGTAATACTAGATAGAATGAATCAATCAATGTACACATTGTTTATTAAATACAATTGGCATATATACACTGTAAAATAGATAATAAAAGAAAACATTAAATTGTAATCATTGGTCTCAGTAGCAATAGATTGCACAATTAGTAACAGTACATAATTGTTACAACATAATACACATAGTAATAGACCAAGGTATATATACCAGTAAGTAATAGTGATAACGTATAGATATAAAAACAATGGTAGAAGAATTCATTGGAATTGATTAAAATAAAATAAAATAAAAAACAACAACGGATAGAAATAGTATTGGTAGGACCGACACTGTGACGTTGCATCATAGGAAAGCTCAACGCGTTTTGTGGTAGCATGACCACTCATCAGGAGCAAGATGCAGGGTATGGGAATATCTAGAATCGAGAATTATTAATGCAATGACTAACATGGTAAGGTATTCAGAATAGGGTATGTAGTAAGTAAAGTGAAGAGGGGAAACTAAAACAGATTCCAAACACTCTCACCTGGTATTTTTAAAATGAAATGGTAGATGGTAACGATATTCAAGGCATGCATTGGATCAGGCGTTCCCCCGGGAGCTGAGGAGATATAAACCCTGGGCACGGCGGTAGGTGCAAAGCAGCCAATAGGAAAGTGCATGTGGAGGCTCCAGTTAGAAGCTAGGGTCTGCATAGTGAAAAATTAATATTGTTTGTATTGTAGGTAATCCAGAATATCTGTAACAATAGTAAAAGTAAAATAGCAATCAGCTAATATGCAGCTAATAAACTGGAGAAGGTAGCCAGACACCAGGTGAGCGAAAAGAAAGTGAAAGAGTGCACAAAAGTGCACAGGCATAAACATAAAGTGTGCAAAACAGAGGTGTGCTATCAGCTATGTGTATAGGGCAATGGAGAAAGAAAACCGAATGGTGACCAAAAAATTGATAGGATAATGCACGAGGTGCCTAGGAGGTATGAAGGGGGGAAGTTGAGGGAAAGTAAAGAGGTATGAGGAAAGTGAAAAAAAGGATGACCGCAGTGCAAGATGGAGATGTTTACCAGCCGTGGATCGAGGGTGATCTCCAACGTCATGTCGAGTGCAGCAAAGGGAGGGCAACGCCATCGCATGAGCAGTAACACGCTCAGCGCACTGGCGCTGGAAACCTCCCTCATGGTGCATGCAGTATAATAAACGTGTAGGTGCTGCGGCGTCATGAATGACGTCACACGCACACCACGTGGGCGTGGCGTCGACTCACAGCGAGCAAATGCCCCGCCCCCCCAGTGGGGAGGGGAGAGGGAAAGCTCGGTGTGTGTCGCAGCTCCCGGGAGATTCGATAAACAACCCAGCCCAGCTATCAAAGATAACCCCTGAAGGGTATAAATAAAAAGAGGAAACAATCACAGATAATAAAGAGGATAGGCAGGTATAGTAAGTGCTTCCATCCCTAATAGTGAGATCAAGAATAAGGGGTTGGGACTTTATATGAGGCAATACCTATGATTAACCTCCATCCCTGGGCTTTCCTATGATGCAACGTCACAGTGTCGGTCCTACCAATACTATTTCTATCTGTTGTTGTTTTTTATTTTATTTTATTTTATTATATTCCAATGAATTCTTCTACCATTGTTTTTATATCTATACGTTATCACTATTACTTACTGGTATATATACCTTGGTCTATTACTATGTGTATTATGTTGTAACAATTATGTACTGTTACTAATTGTGCAATCTATTGCTACTGAGACCAATGATTACAATTTAATGTTTTCTTTTATTATCTATTTTACAGTGTATATATGCCAATTGTATTTAATAAACAATGTGTACATTGATTGATTCATTCTATCTAGTATTACTCAGTAATATTGCTTCGTATAAAGTCCCACTGCTTTCTTTTTTCAATATGTCCAGGGATGGAGGTTAATCATAGGTATTGCCTCATATAAAGTCCCAACCCCTTATTCTTGATCACATATAAATGAACCACTTCAATACAGGGCACTTTCACCCCCTCCCTGCCCAGGACAATTTTCAGCTTTCAACGCTGTCACACTTTGAATGACAATTGCGCGGTCATGCAAAGCTGTACCCAAACTAAATGTTTATAATTTTCTTCCCACAAATAGAGCTTTATTTTGGTGGTTTTCTATTATCACTGGGTTTATTATTTGTTGCTAAACTTATTAAAAAAAGACCAACATTTTTGAAAAAAATAATTTCTGTTATAAAATGTTGTTTTCTCCTTCACTGATGGGCAATGATGAGGCTGCTCTGATGGGCACTGATGAGGTGGCACTGATAAGGTGGCACTGATGAGGAGGCACTAATATGCAGCACTGATAGGAGGCAATGATATGCAGCACTGATGGGCACTGATAGGTGGCACTGATGGGCACTAACAGGTGGCAATGATGGGCACTAATAGGCGGCAATGATGGGCACTGATAGGCAGCAATGATGGGCACTGATAGGTGGCAATGATGGGCACTGATAGGTGGCACTGATGGGCACTAATTGTGGGCACTGATGGTCACCAATAGATGACACTGATAGGCAGCACTGATGAGGAGGCACTGACAGTCATTACTGATGGGCACGGATTGGCATCTGTGATGGGCACTGACAGGCAGTACGGATGGGCACTGATTGGCATTTTGATGGACACTGATTGGCATCTGATGGGCACTGATTAGCATCAGTGGTGGGCACCTCCGATGGGGGCTGCACTGATTATCAGCGCAGACCCCCCCCCTCCATCAGGAGAGACGCCGATCAGCTCTCCCTTTCAGCGCGAGCCGAGGAAAGCAGATTACCGGCACTTCCTGGTTACCACTGTGATTGGTCACAGCTGATCACATGGTTAAGCACCTACGTCATAGGCTCTTTACCACGATCGGCGATGTGGTGTGTCGAACCTCTTGCGGTCTTGGAGCGTACAATATCTGTTCTAAAAAACTTTAATGAGGTACACAGGCCATGTCATATATCCCTCTCTCACTGTTGTGGTTCCCTCAGCCACTCTTGTCTGCAAATTCCATCTGATATATATGGATGTTCCTGTGAAAATTGTTTCTGACCAGTGTTTAAAACTCTGTTTAGTGGTTCAGAAATACAATGCTTGACCTGCACTTTACATAACCACCAAACTACTTTTGCTAAAACTTGGCAACCCTTGCTACGATATTTATCTATAGATCCCTAAAATTTCAGAAGTTGGCAAAACTTTGACTGCCCTTGGCCTAACCCCCCCCCCCCCCCCCCCACACATACACACACTTTTTTTTCTTCTTATCCTCCCACACTTTTTTTTTTCTTCTGGTTACTTTTTATGCTGATTCCAATTCATTAACATTTGAGGAGACCTTGATTTAGAAGACAAAGCCTGTTCTACATGACGATTCTCTTACAATCTTACTTGAACAAGATATTAACTTGTTTATATACTTTTGATATCATCGCATACTACCACATTATGAAATACTTACCTTAGAATGAAGCCCTGCAGTGGAGCCCGGTCACCGCTGAGGGAGCTGACATGTTCCCTCAGCATTTCTTCCCGGGATTGCTGGCTCTGGTGCTGTGAGTGGCCGGAGCCACGATGACGTTACTCCCATGCATGTGTGCGGGAGCCCTCCATTTCCGGCAAGTTCCAGCAGGATACGCCGGACCTGCAGAGTGCATGTGCCGCTGACATCAGCGGCTGCATGCAGGGTCAATATTCTGCAGGTTTAGGTGATATTCTTTTTATCTACAGGCAAGCCTTATTATGCCCCAAGCGAGGGATACAACGTTTTTTAGCCTGCAGTCTACTGACAACACAGAGCCGGTCCAGGCTCTGAAAAGATCCTGAACATATGGTCCGTAGTCGCCCAGAAGCCTGGATTGGCACCTGGCTCAGCCTCTCAGCGAGCTCCGGAGAGCCTGACCCAGCCCATCCCTCCCCCTTCACAACCCAGCGCTCCAGTGAGCACTGGAGGGGAAAGATAAGAGCTGCTGACTGACTGTCATGGCTCTCTGCTCAAAGCGGAGGGGGAAGAACTGAGTAATCAGTGGTGTTTGATCGCTCAGTTCCACTACAGAGCCGGCGGGGGATAAATGCAGCATCGGATCAATGCGGCATCCACCTAGGTAAGTATAATTCTTTTTTTTTTTTTCAAATCCTGAACTTCTCTTTGAATGGTTTCCATATCTGTTATAAATGTATTGTTTTTGTACTATGACAAGAAAACCAATAAAAAGATTGAATACAGAAATACATTGTAACAACATTACTTACATTGTATTTACTTTGTTCCCTTCATTTGCTGATCAAAGGATTTAGTTAAAGCAATCTTACCAGTAAAAATGAATATATATGTAGCGGCCTCACCCCCGGTCCCCTTGTGAATAAAGTGGCTTGCTTGTCGAGGGGTATGTGGGAGGAGGATGAGGTACACTACGGCCCCTGTCCTCTAAGGTGTAGAGGTGAAAGCCAACACTATTTTACCTTCGAGTCCTGTGTTCTGGATGGAGCCTCTGGCCCTCCTGCAGAGGGCAAGTTTGACTGTCAGTAATAGAGCCCCACACCATAAAAAGTCCAACACTCCTTTATTCTTCTTCACATATGAACAGTATCAGTTGAACTTTCGAACGAACAAACAGGGTGTGGATACGAGTAGGCCCAGGCACAATGAACCCTCCTATTCCGTCTTTGGCGAATAGGCTTGGCGCACAGTCGCTGCCACCGACCGTGAGTTTGGTTGCTGCCACTGACCGGGTGAACTGTTGAGGCCCCTGCCACAGGCCTAATAGCAGGTCTCTGCCACCGACCTGAATTGACTAGATGTACCGCTGCCACCGTTTACAGAACATGAATTACCTTCCTTTATGAATAGGCCCTTGTTGGAGAAAGATATCCATCCAAGCGGTCTCCGGAGGTCCACCCGACACTGGCAATATGCTGCACCAGCTTCACGAAGGGTCACCTCTCCGGTCCTTTACGCCCTGGATTCAGGTGCCCAACACCAGGGGCACCTTAGGACAATCCCTCCCTCGCGGGACCCAGAGGAAGATACTGGGCCCCAGGCCTCCGGATGAGTACCTCACCCCAGACTGAAGGTGTCTGGGATGGAACACGAACACCACGTGTACAGGCCGAGGGCGCCTGAACACCGACCGCGGACAGCAGCCCTCAGGCTGAAGGTGCCTGGGACTCGGACCTCCTGGTGAAGATGTCCGCCCCCTTTATACCCTCCCCCAGCAAGCACAGCGGGTTCCCCGCCCCGCAGTACAGCTGCCGCGGGAGGTCACAAAGGGTACGGCACTGCAGTAGTGGTTCAACCCCGGCTCAGAATGACAGCGCCACCTGCTGAGCCGCAGGGAACTAAACACCACTGATGTCCTCACCCGAACAGAATACAACCCTATTCTTCCAATTAGTGCATCTGGGTCATGCTATGACCCAGATGCTCCCCCTAAATAGTACATGCCCGTTACATATATATTTAAAATAACATTTGTTCCTATTTAAGCCTTAGTTCATTCTAATGCTGATCATTTTTTTCACTATTTCTAATTTTTTAACCATTAATTTAAACCTTTTTTCGCTTTCATTTATTTTTGCATCATATATAAAAATACAAATTTGGAATAAAAAAATGCCTTTATTTCATTTGTCAATAGTTATTTGTACCAGAATCACAAATTTTGTGTTATTATAAATGGGACAAATTAAAATGTATACTGCTGATCTTTGTCATTTGGCCTCCATGCTTGACTCCTGTCAATCTGTAGCTGCGTAGTGACTTTTTGGTTGCGGCTTATACCGCATCCAATTCGCATAACATTATAAAATACATTGATTTTAATGAGGCTGGTTCACATATGTGCGATGCATTCGCACTGCGCATTGCCTACAAAACGTGTGCGTTTTCTAGGCATTGCGGTGCGGCTTAGGTGCGAATTCAGGACCATTATCTTCTATGGGCACGCATCTGATTCGCAGATGTGTTCAGTTCTCATCAGGATTTCTCTCCTTCTCCTCACTACACTTCCCCCCTCCCCCTCCTCTCTCCCAGGTCACCAAATTCGCAGTTAAAACTGAGATGATCTGCTGAACAGTTCTCTTATCTTTTTGCAGAGATAAGAGAGCTGGAATTCGCACCCCACAAGTGTGAACCCAGCCTTAAACTCTCTGGAAATGTCCAAAGTCTATGCTTGCACTCCACCTGCTGGTTCTCATTAAGAAGTGTTGTTGGAATCTTCCACTGATGTCATATCCAGGAAAGCTACTGGCTCAGTGCAACTGGGAATTGCCTGAGCAAATTCCTAGTTGCCCTTACTTTCAGATTTTGTACCATGCTTTGTTTCTGCTTGTTGTCAACTGTTGCAACTGAGAGCTGTAACCTGGAGGCCTATCTGCAGCAAAGCCCATCATGCCCCTGGGCAGTTCCTTAGAACCTGTGCCTCAGTCTTTCTTTAGGGTCTACATTCACCTAGTGACACAGAAGGCCCGCTGTTCTAGTGATATACAGCAAAACTAGGTATTCTAAAACTTAAACTTGTCAGTAGAAAAAAAGTATATTATTATTTTTAACATCATTTTTCTATAGATTGTATTACAGGGGTGTCAAACTCATTTTAATTGTGGGCTGCATCAGCATTACGGTTGCCCTCCAAGGGTCGGTTGTAAGACTATATAAATGTATCTTCTCTTTATCATGTTGTGAAGAGCAGGTGCAGACTGGCAGGGGCCCACTCACACTCAACATGGTTCTGCAATGGTGTTCTGTCTGAGCAGTCTCCGATAAAGTTTCTTATGGATGATACCAGCCTTGTGCAACCCTCCTTTTGAACCGGCATACAATTGTATTATTCTCATAGTAATTATAAGTAGATGTCCAGAGCAACCCACCAACCTTACATCAGATGTCAAGAGTCCCCCACCCCCCCCCCCCCCACTTTCATCACAGTGCACCCCCCTTACCTTGTGCTGCTTCCAGGAAGAGGCTGGAGGCGGAGCTAGGAATCAGAAAGTGCAGGGTCTGGAGGAGGTCTGGAGACAGCTGCCAGAGTCTTCTGAATGCTGAGACCTGGGGAGGCAGAGATGAGGGGTGCTGCGGCTGCACAGAGAGGCATCCTAGCATCCCATTTCCACCCTACGCAATGATGTCATCACCCATGCGTGGAGATACTGATGACCAGTGTTAAGAGTGGCCCTGGATGCAAGCTGTGATACATCTTTATACTAAAAAGCGAGTTCTACCTCCTGTTGTTAGTGGGGTCCCTCAAACCAGGTGAAAGGACACCCACAGAGGAGCTTTGGTGGTGGGCACATCGGTGCTGTTTTCATTGGGGAATAGAGTGTGAATTCCTTATGCACATGGAAGAAATATGTTGAACTTTCTGAAGATTGTTGTCACATGAAGATTGGATGGTGTATGGGACTATCATTTTGGACAATTTTTTTTATTTGGGATATATACTTCAAGGACTATATCTGATATATTATACTGATTTGCATTGTTTTTTGGCTTTCTGATGTTTTTATTATATTGCACATATTTTGCAATTTTTAACCACTCCACGGCCGCCGACCATAGATATACTGCAGTAGGGAAGCCGCTCTGCGCTATATCATGTACATAGTATGTGATATGACACTTCTGGGTCTGGGGGGCGCACGTGCGCCGCTGGCAGATCGCCATTCTGTCAGTAGGGAAGGCATTGATCCTGTTTTCATGCAAAGCAGGGAGACTGATCTATGCCTTCCCTTAGTAAAAGCACCTCCCCCACAGTACACAAGCACTGGCTAGGAGCACGTTTAACCCTTTTATTGCCCCTGATGTTAACCCCTTCTAAAGCCAGTGTCATTAGTACAGTGACAGTGCATATTTTTTAGCACTGATCACTGTATTAGTGTCACTGGTCAACAAAAAGTGTCAAAAGTGTCAGTTAGTGTCCGATATGTCTGCCACAATATCGTAGTTCCACTATAAGTCGCTTATCGCTGCCATTACTGGTAAAATAAAATAAAAAATATCCCATAGTTTGTAGACGCTATAACTTTTGCGCAAACCAATCCAAATCAATATACTCTTATTAGGATTTTTTACCAAAAATATGTAATAGAATACATATTGGCCCAAATTGATGACATTTTTATTTATTTTGGATGTGTTTTATAGCAGAAAGTAAAAATTATTGTTTTTTTTTTTCAAAATTGTTGGCCTTTGTTTGTTTATAGTGCGAAAAATAAAAACCACAGATGTGATCAAATACCACCAAAAGAAAGCTCTATTATTGGGAGAAAAAAAGGACATACATTTTATTTGGGTACATCAATTCATGATCGCGCAATTGTCAGTTAAGGTAACACAGTGTTTTATCGCAAAAAATGGCCTGGTCATAAAGGGTGGTAAAACTTCCAGGGCTGAAGTGGTTAAGATACAAATAGTTTTGTTCAGATTGTATCATTTAGGGAGAGGATTGAATTACGGAGCGATTTACTTATTATTCACTAATATCTGAATACAAGATATATACAGTAACTATCAATGCACAAAATAAGTGCGCTGTTGCTTTAATTAAAATAAAGATGTCATACAATAATTTATAAATGTATTAGTGCTCATAATCTTCAAAATTCATATATAACCCCAAATCAAGTGCAAAATCAAAAGTGTACATAATATTCACAATTCAAAATAAACAACAACTAAATGTAGTCAATAAATAACTAAAAATCATTAAGTTCACGCTATGTTCAAAGCATCCCAAGACATCAAACAAAAAGTGATGATATATAGTGATCTGGTACTCCAATCTAACTCCACGCGTTCGCACACCTCAATGAACACAGGCCTCTTACCAGATATGATGGAACTGTAAGCAATAGGAGGTCATATAGGCATGTACAGTTTTTAACCCACTGTTAGACAGGTGAATTTGGTTGGTTGCTGGCTGGTTGGTAAGTTGAGCTTGGAAACTCTTTGTTTTTTGACATGCGTCTGCCTTTCCAGTGCTCCTTGCTGTGAAGACCAGCTATAGGTAGGGGCAGTGACCTTTTTTTGTATTGTTGTCATTGTGGTCAGGAAACGCACTAGCACCTTTGCTGCCATTGTGCAATGTGCTGGGTGTTTAGTGTGTTCCTGCTCCTTTAAGGAGGGTTAGGCTTCCTCCAGTTATCTGCCCTTCATCTATCCATCAGCATACATGTGCTCCCACTGAGGAGACTTTAAATTTTAGAGTAATGCCGCGTACACACGATCATTATTCACGGCGGTTTAAAAACCGCCGTGAATAATGACATTTTAAACGAGGGAACAGCTTGTTCCCCACACACGGTCATTTTTCTCGTCATTTTTTAAAATGACGAGAAAAACGATCGTCTATGGGCTCCGCGGCAGTGTTTCCCTATGGGAAACACTGCCGCGGAAGAAATGTCAGGAAAAACGACGAGAAAAATTAGAACATGTTCTAATTTTTCTCATCGTGATTAATGCCGTTTTTCCCGTCGGGAAAAACTGCAAAAAGCCCACAGACGATCGTTTTTCTCGTCCAAAGGAAAAAATGTCATTTTTCCAGACGGGAAAAATGATCGTGTGTACGCGGCATTAGGGTCTGCAGTATACAGGGAGCCTTGACGGGGCCTGCAGCTTATGCATGTATTTGCTAATGCGTGCAACTAAACACCTGTTTTTAACCCACTGTTAGACAGGTGAATTTGGTTGGTTGCTGGCTGGTTGGTAAGTTGAGCTTGGAAACTCTTTGTTTTTTTACATGCGTCTGCCCTTCCAGTGCTCCTTGCTGTGAAGAGTAGACCAGCTATAGGTAGGGGCAGTGACCTTTTTTTGTTTTGTTTTTTTTGTTTTGTTTTTTTGCATGTATAGTGACTAAGCAATGTTTCCCAGCTCAATTAGCAGCCTTGCTTGCTCATAGAAATTTCTTCAAGAAGAAGATACAAGAGCCCAAATTGTACATTACCATTAAACCAACCTCTAATATTAAATGTACAGTAGTAATGTACTCACAAAGTTGCAATCAAACCAAGCAGTATACAACAGCACCGCACATCGAACAGTGGGGACGTAATGACGTCACAACACAAGCTTCTCATGAGAAGTTTAGTTGTGGAAATGTCTTAAGGGCAATAGAATCCTAGATAGACTCTATTTCCCTGAAGATGTTCCTTACAATGAAACAGAGACTCCAAAAGGGCAAGAGTCTAGGAAACAGTTCAGGTAGGCAAGTAAGGACATAAAGGCCCGATACGATAACATGCCAGCAGGTCAGGAGCCGACATAGGTAACAAGAGAGTAGGGTGGGGCAAAGGTCAGTTAACAGGCCAGGTCAGCAACCCGTCAGGGAACGCCAAATCAGTAAGCAGGAGCAGTGTCAGAAGGCAGAAGCAAAACAAAACAACAAACAAATGTAGCAGGGGTCCCAAAGTTAGGGATTGCTATACTAAATTTAGGGGTTATTCAAGTGGTAGTTGGCTCGAATCTTTCAATTTACTGGACTCTGCCTTGCTACTGTTTCACCTGGCGTGCAGTTCCCCTAGGAAGTATGGGTGGCGCTGTCACTTGTACTCGGGGTTGAACCACAGGTGATGGAGTGGCGATTGAGTGTCCTCTCTCGCCAGCCGTACAGTGGGCGTGGTCTACCCAATGTGCATGCTGGGGGAGGGTACAAAAGGGGTGGACACCATTGGAGAGGGAGAAATTCCTGGGGCCCATGCCCGGAGGGAGGGAGCAATTCCTGGGGCCCATGCCCGGAGGGAGGGAGCAATTCCTGGGGCCCATGCCCGGGAGGGAGAACCTAGGGTCCAAGTTCAAGTGCATGGCCCTCCAGGCTATGGGACCACATGCGCTTCAGTCCCAGGCACCTTTAGTCCTGGGACTGCAACTTTAGCCCTGGGCCCAGCACCTTTAGCTGGAGCCCACTTCGGGAGGAGGAATCCCAGGGTGCCGCCTTGCGAGGGGACCCGCTTCTGGAAGAGGAGATTGGGGGAGGACCGTTCCGAAGGACTGGTGAGAGATCACAGTGAAGGAAGGGGCCCAGTAACTCTCCGGAGGCATGTCATCCATCCGGAAAAAAGGGATCTAAACAACGGGACCATTAGGAGGTTCGCAACACTATAGATTCTGTGGCAGAGGATCTCCTGAACGCATCCATTAGGGAATCTGATAGACTGTTCGAGCTACATGGCGGCTGCTAGTGCCCTTGGGTGACTATCCGGGTGAGCTATACCCACTCGGGATCGAGTGGCGAAGAAGCCAGGAGTGCCTGAATTGATCTGTCTTCCTAACACCTTTCTCTTCTCCTCAACTTTGTGGATGTTCATGCATAAGAAAAATAAACTCTACATTGGAGTTGATACTGGTGTGGACCTTGGAGTTACTTGGGGTATAGAGACTTTGTCCTTACATTCTAGGGACAGAAACCAGCTTTGAGGAGAACCTTGCTGCAAGACCCGTAAGTTAAAACAAGTGTGCTTAACCTCTGCAAACCAGAGGGTACGGGCATGGTGGGCATGGTGCGCCTTTTTCTCTTGTGAGCGAGCCAATGACAGTGGAGAGAAAGGGTGCCGTGTGCTACACAAAAAAACAAACAAAACAAGACAAAGAAAAATAAAATAAAAAATTTCCTCCCTTTAACCCCCCCACCTCCCTCCCCTTAATTACATCCCCCCCCCCCTCCATCCCCACCATTGCTGGACCTTCACACCCCACACCCCACCCCCCAAAAAAAAAGGGAAGAAGGAGGGAGACCAGTAAACCTTACAATGTCCACTAAACCATCTTCCCACTTCAATTACACATGATATAAACCATATCTATTCCATAACCCTCTCACGCTATGAGTAAGCGTCAATTCGTGACGTGAAACGCGTTAGCCACCCTTCCCTGCATGCACACCATCTGCATTTGTTGTTTTGGATTTATGGATTTATTTTGAATTTGGATTTTTTACCTGAAATTTTGGAATAAATAACTGTCTATACAGAGTGCGGCAGTCCAGGGTTTCTTTTTCTCCCATGCATCAGTGCAGAGCCAGCACCTGTGTGAGTGACCGGGCGGAAGCAGCTATTTGGTGAATTCTCAAGCTTTTGAGCGGTACGTTTTTCCATAACCCTCTCACCCATATTTATTTAAGGGGCTATACACCCTACCCCACCAAATATCCCTAATTCTAGAGCCATCATGCCCCTTCTAGAGCCATCATGCCCCTTCTTCCTTCTATTACACATAATACAAACCTTATTTGTTCCCACCACCCCACACCCAAAAAAAAAGGGGGGAGGGGAGGGGGAACGGGGGGATGAGGGACGGGAAAGGAAGAGGGAAGGGGAGGAAAAGAAAAGGAGAGAAAAAAAAAAAGAAGGAAAATCCTCTCCTCAGCTCAGTCAGGGGAAGCATCTAGGGTATTCCTTTCTATTCATCTATTTAGTCTAATCTCACCTATTTCTTTTCTTTTACCTATCTTACCTCCGAGGAATGCTGCTCCCACCCTGCCCATATTTCATTAAATTTATCTTGTTTATCTTTAACTACATATATCCATTTTTCAGCCTCTTTAATTAAATTAACTTCTCTCTTCCATTCCAGCAAGGTAGGACCTCGAGTTTGTTTCCAAAGCCTAGGAATTTGTAATTTAGCTGCATTCAGTAAGTGTGGACTAGTATTGTTCTTGTATGATTTAATGGATCTTGTAGTCCCATGGAACAAACAATATAGTGGTGTTACCTCTATGGGATCCAAAGTTAATTTCATAACCCATGTTGTTGTTTTGTTTTGTCTTTGGGATAGGGGGATACTAGATTAAAATTAATGCAATGTTAATGTATGATGTTGTGTATGTTAATAATTATGTGTTAAATAAAATTAAATAAAATAATTATAAAAAAAAAGAAGGCAGAAGCAAGGGCCAGGTCCAAGAGTAGCTGCAGACAGGTGAGTATGATACACACAGAGCCGCCCACACACAGTGCCAACAGAATGAACACTCAGCATCAGCGCCCTACATAGTGTGGATCTCTAGTATGGTATACTGTATGTAGTAAAAAGGCATGTGCCCCTTTTCTAGATAGATGTGCATGTGTCTATATATGAGTGCACATACATCAAGCCATTCCCTAACAATCAAAGATGCTCACTGCCGCTGTCTTATACCCAGAAGAGAGGTGTGTCAGCCTCCAGAGTGCTGTACAGTTCAAAGTCAAGGTATAGATCTACTATAAGTGGTATTTTTTACAGTGATAATGGTTTTTGCTATATTTTAGAAGTGTTAAGCCCTGTACACACGATCGGATTTCCTATGGATTTTTAACCAATGGATTTTCCATCGGAAATCCGATGAAGCTGACTTCCATCAGTCTTGCCTACACACCATCAGTCAAAAAACCGACCGTTCCAAACGCTGTGACGTAAAACACTCCGACAAGCCGAGAAAAATGAGGTTCAATGCTTCTGAGCATGCATCGACTTGATTCTGAGCATGCGTGGGTTTTTTGTCCGATGGAGTTCCCCTCAGACGATAGTAATTTGCTATAGTTTTCTTTTCCATTGGATAAATTTAAAACATGTTCTATTTTTTTACACCGATGGGAGAATGTCCGATGAAAAAAGTCCATCGGACTGTTTTCATCGGTAAAACCGATCGTGTGTACAAGGCTTAAGAATAACTTTCACCCTCAATTTCTGTATGCGCTTTTGTGAGAAAGTTACTATGACACGACTAGGCAATCAGATTGATGGGTTTTATTGGCATATTCTACTGCACCTGCTGTGATCATTTTAGATGCAGAAGGATAAAGAACAAGCTTTGGATAAAAACCTGAAGGGAAAGGCTAATGCTAACGATGAAGATAGGTCTTTCCTCATTTCTGTCATGCAGTTTTATGTATCTATAGCGTTTCACATTCCAAAAGCTTGTCACTATCACTATATACCATCCTAATCTCAGTCAGAATTCCAGCAGGCCTTAATCTTCACACTTCAAAGAAAAAATAAAAATAGAAAGCCATAGCTTTTTTGGCCATACTTCTCTTGTGGGTCACAGGAGTACACTCACTTTTAGACATGTGCAATTAATTTCAGTCTGAATATTAATACATAATTTTTGATTATTCAGAGATATGTCCAAATTTTCAGAACGACTTGAATTTGGATTGGTCGAAAAATGATCAACCAATTTGAATTCTGTGAGAAGATTACTTGGTTGTTAAGGAATGGAGGGAAGCCAGCTGCCACGTCCTTAACAACCTATGGCTCATCAGCTGTCAGTGGGCTTCCCCGCTGAGAGCTGAACTGTAAGCAAAAGAATGCCGGCAATAGAACATTTTGAAAAGAAAACAGCGTGGGGTCGCCCCCCCCCCCCCTCCATCCACACTAGGTTCTTGGAGTATGGTATGGATTTTAAGGGGAACCCTTACAGCAAAATTAAAAATAAAAATTGGCGTGGGCCCCCCGCCCACTTCAAATACATACCACTACCTTATCTGAGCATGCAGCCCGGAAGGTCAGGAAAGGGAGGGAATGAGCGAGCCACATGCCCTCAACATGGGGGGGGGTTGCTTTGGGGCAAGGGGGCCCTCAGATCCCTGCCACCCTCGTGTGAGTGAGTATGGGGTACATCGTCCCCCTTCCCAATCACCAAAAAAGTGTAAAAAGTGAATAAAGACACTACACCAGTTTTTGACAATTCCTTTATTAAAAAATCAAAAACAATGTCCCTCGATGTAGATCTATCGTCAATCATACCACCCACCACACCACAGGACCGGAATAAATAAAAAAAGAAAAACCTCCAGGGCATGCTGGGTCGATGATGTCACAAGGGGGCGAGGTCACCCACTGATGTCATCTGGCGACTCCACCCCTTAGCTATTTAAGAAATGTCGGACCGAGGAGCAGGCAGTCCGCGAAGAGCCTTCGACGAGGCCAGGTTTTTTTTTCCTTCTTTCGGGTCCAGTGGTGCAGTGGGCGGCGTGATTAACAATGGATCTACATAGGGGACATTGGTTTTTTTTTTATGTCACCAATGGGGGTGGGGGGATTAACAGTACTGACACCTGTGCTGGAGGTTATTATTGCACCCACTGACACCAATGCTGGGGGGTTATAGAAAAGGATTGAATGAGCTGTGACAACTCTATCAAAACAAGGCGAACTTTGTGGACTTTGTGGGCATAACATGAGACAATATTATATCAAATATAAATCTTTATTACCTAGTAATAAAGATTTATATTTCATATAATATTGCCTCATGTTATGCCCAAAAAGTCTGCCTTGTTTTGATAGAGTTGTCACAACTCATTCAATCCTTTTCTATAATCAATGGATGTTGGCATAGTGGGGGTCCTTCCTTTCAATGCTGGGGGTTATTATTGCTACCACTGACACTCATTTTGGGGGTTACTAATGAGTCCACTAACACCAATGTTGGGGTTTATTTTTTCATCCACTGACACTAATGCTGGGGGTAAGTATTTTGTCCATTGACATCGGTGCAGGGGGTTAATATTGCATCCACCAACACCAGTGCTGGGGTTTATTTTTTTGTCCACTGACACCAATGCTGGGGGGGTTATTAATGCATCCACTGACACCAAAGATGGGGTTATTCTTGCATCCACTGGCTCCCGCACTAGGGGCTATTCTTGCGTCCACTGAGTGATGCCGGGGGTTATTAATGCATCCACTGACATCAATGCTGGGGGTTATTTTTGTATCCACTGACACCAATGTAGTATCACTGAACTCACTGACATCAATGCTGGGGATTATTAGTGCATTCATTGACACCAACGTTGGGGTTATTCTTGCATCCACTGACTCCAATTCTAAGGGTTGGTATTGTGTCCACTGACACCAACACTTGAGGGTTATTTGTGCATTCATTGGCTCCAATGCTGGGGGTTATTTTTGCACCACCGCTCCAATGTTGGGGGTTGCTATTGCAGTCACTGGCACAAATGTTGGGGAGTATTATTGCATCCACTTACACCAATGCTTTAGGATATTATTACTGCCAGTGACACCAATATTGGGGGTTATTATTACTCTCACTGACACCCATGTTTTTTTTTATATGTTTTATTTCTGAGCCTTCCTTCTAGATTTGTGGAATCATTGATAAGATTAATTTGGAGCAAGTAGGACACCTATCCAATTGTTAAATCTGATTAATCTCCCTTAAACAGTCGCAAATTACCTATTAAACGTAGGTGAAATAGTGAGGTGAGCTGCTAATGATGGTGGTGTATGCAGCATGGTGTGTTTATTTCACAGAAGAAGTAAAGAAGTTGAAGAGAATCACTTTATTGACACAACATGTGGACTCTTTTGTTAGCTTTCTTTATTTTTTTTCAATCTTGTGTTTATATATTCAGTGGTTTGTTCTGGACTTTCATGATATACTATTGGGTATATTGAAGGGACAAATCATTGTTTTTTTGCTATTATTATCTGGAGTGTGTGGTACACTCATAGATTTTGACAGCAGCACATTTTTGATTATATAATTAATCTTCTTTTGGTTTTATTTATATCTATTTGTTTTATTAACACTAATAGGTGTACGCAAGGGAATTCTTATATATTGGGCCCTGGAAATTTTCTGTTGTAATATGTCTCTAAAGTGTGAGTTTTCCAGGTCAGGCCTAAAGGGGGAAACTACTCAGGATTGGGAAAAAGGGAGATGGAGCAGAGGATATTGAGTTAAACCATATTACCAAAAGTATTGGGACACCTGCCTTTACACGCACATGAACTTTAATGGTATCCCAGTCTTAGTCTGTAGGGCTCCATATTGAGTTTGCCCACCCTTTGCAGCTATAAAAACTTCAACTCTTCTGGGGCAGGCTGTCCACAAGGTTTAGGAGTGTGTCTATGGGAATGTTTGACCAATTCTTGCAGAAGCGCATTTGTGAGGTCAGGCACTGATGTGGACGAGAAGGCCTGGCTCGCAGTCTCTGCTCTAATTCATCCCAAAGATGTTCTATCGGGTTGAGGTCAGGCCAATCAAGTTCCTCCACCCCAAACACGCTGATCCATGTCTTTATGGACCTTGTTTTGTGCACTGGTCCAAATCATTTAGTGGAGGGGCGATTATGGCATGGGGTCGTTTTTCAGGGGTTGGGCTTGTCCTCTTAGTTCCAATAAAGGGAACTCTTAAGGCGTCAGTACACCAAGACATTTTGGATGACTTCATGCTCCTAGCTCTGTGGGAACAGTTTGGGGATGGCCCCTTCCTGTTCCTGTTCCAACATGACTGCGCACTGCACAAAGCAAGGTCCATAAAGACATGGATGAGTGGGTTTGGGGTGAAGGAAGTTGACTGGCCTGTACAGATACCTGACCTCAACCCGATAGAACACCTTTGGGATGAATTAGAGCGGAGACTGCGAGTTGGAACTTCTCGTCCACATCAGTGCCTGACCTCACAAATGCGCTTTTGCAAGAATGGTCAAACCTTCCCATAGACACACTCCTAAGCCTTGTGAACAGCCTTCCCAGAAGAGTTAAAGCTGTTATAGCTGCAAAGGGTTGGCCAACTCAATATTGAACCCTACGGACTAAGCCTGGGATGCCTTAAAGTTCATGTGCGGGTAAAGGGAGGCGTCTCAATACTTTTTGTAATATAGTGTAATATAGTGTATCTTGGAAAACTTTTCTGCATTTTTTCAAGGTTACACCAATGTTAGAATAAGATTTAAGGCATTGCAGTATTGCAGCTAAGCACCATGGAAGGGCAAATAATGGAACAACTGACTCAGCCTGCTCGATAGTCATCCAGTGTTTGAGATAGCCATGTCTACACCAGTCAAGGGCTCTAGACAAATGACAGGTGGCTTGGCAGTTAGCGTCTGGAAGTGCCATAGCTCCATGAAGTTTTGCAATGTGAAAAAATGTTTGAGGCAGTCTTGGTGGTTTACATGCCCAAAGGTATTGAGCGAATGCTCTATTGCACCTTCCAAATCAGGAAAAGTACCAGTTTGCCTATTGGATAGATCGTGTTTGATACAATGGAAAAGAGAAAGAAAATAAACTGTGAATGTGTTCGCTATGTCTTTGGGGATGTTGGTTCTCCTCTCACTTTTTCTCTCTATGACACCAGGACAGGAAATGAGAGGAATGGGTATTGCCAGTGCTTTCACTGCATAGACAAAACAACAGTTTTCTTAAAACGAAGGCGTCTTCTGCCCTGTTAAATCATGATGTAGCTAAATGCGGCTAGAGGGTTAGCACCATGGCTTTGCAGATCTTAAAGCGGAGGTTCAGTGGTCCATACATTTTTTTTTTAAAGTCCATTCTATGCTACAACTTATGCATTAGTAGTACTCACTTGTCCAGCGCTGGTAAGCATCCCCCGTCCGTTTTCGGAATAAATAACTCTTCATAAAAAAAACTTCATGTATTTGCCATTTGCCATTTTGCTTGTGGGCATCTTGAAGCCCACAAGCATATTCTTCCGGGGAGCGATGAATGCGCGTCACGTGACCGGGTAGACGAGTCACGTGACGATTGAATTATCGTGATGTTTACTCTTTTACTCCTGGGAAGCAGGACACTTTGCTCGCAGGAGTCATTGCTGCAGAATTCCCAGCATACACAGCGACACAGCACAGCAAAGGACACGCCTACTCCCACGGGAGGAAATCCCGGAAGTAGGAATGAAGAAAGAAGATTAAGGAAAACTACACAACAAAAAAAAAAAGGTTAGGCATTTGCTTTTATTCATGCTAAGAGGGAACGGTTACAGTAATCTTTAAAATGTGGGTGAACCTCCACTTTAAAGTGATATTAAGACCACACTGTTTAATTTACTTTGACCCTTCTATTTCTTTATGTGGATGATGGCACTGTAATTATTTTAATAAAAAAAAAAATCGAAGTACCTTTTTCCTATGTGATATACAGGGGTTGGACAAAAATATGGAAACATCAGGTAAAAGAACAAAATCGTTACCTAATATGGTGTTGGATCGCATTTGGCATCCAAGACGGCCTGAATTCTCCTGGGAATCAGACAAAGTTTCACCCGAAACTGTATATGCCATCATAACCTTTGATACTGTACCCCGCGACACCACAAATAACTTGGCAACTTCAGTCAAACTCAGTAAGCTCTGTATTACTAGCAGCGCACGCAATGAACAACAAAAGTGAGGCTTCCCACCTGTTAGGTGTCTCATCACAGCAGAAGCAAAAGAATGTGTGGAATGAGGGGATAGCCTGTTTTAAGGCCCCCCTTTACCTCATGTGATAGTGGTGGTAGTAGTTTCAAATCCCCCATTGACTGATTTCAATGAGGGGTTTTGTGGCAGGCCAAAAAAGGTCAGCTGATTGGGAGAGTTCTGGAAGGTCTGGGGGTCCTCTAGGATTGATCATTTAAAGTCACCTGACCTCCCAAAACATTCCCAGGACCCATATTTTAGCAGGAGGCTGAGGGGTAGTTTTTTGCCAGTTTCAAGTATTTATGGATTAAAAGAGCTATGATGAATTGTTAATTGATGATTTTTGTAAAAAAACAATAAACCAAGCTGCGGCCATTATTAATTCAGTTTGGTGAGTCTAGTGTTCTTTGTATGTTTGGAGTTTATGCCACCTACCATCCCATGTTATATTACTTCCACTTTCAATGCAAAAAAATGTAGTCACTTTCACACCTGCAAATCATGTAGTGTTTCCATATTTTTGTCCAACCCCTGTACAGCTGTCACATGACCCAACTATCTTCCAGCCTGTCTGCAGGGAAACATAAGTAGGAGGAGCTTCTAGTCCTCTGTTGCTGGTCACATGTTTTAAAAAAAACAGCATTTGGAATACAGAGTAAAAATAAATAATATAATAAAATGTTTTAAATTGGTATACAAATATACATATATTTGCAATAAAATCTTTATTATTTTATGGAAATAACAAAATAGAGTGGGTGGATTTCTGCCAGTCACAGGCTGTCATGTACATTTAGCCTGTGTCTTAGAATAAGAGGGAGGTGAAGGCACCATTAATCTACATGTAATATCCTGCCCACATTGTGTTTAGCTGGTTAGTGGGCAGGGAGGAGGAGGGAGGAAGTGGGATATCATTTACCAAGTGGGACGTTGTATACTCCCACATGTGTGACTTTATAGTCACATGGGCTGCTCAGATGTGATAGGGAGGAAATGCTCAGCATAGAAACTCACTGAAAACTGAACAGGTGTATAGTTGCCACCACAGCTGCAAAATCCCTAGCTGAATTGGGGACATGAACAGAAGAAGGTGGAAATAGAGAGCAGCAGGATCAACCAGGTCTTTTGCAGAATACAGAAAACAAATCTTATAGTGATTGAGTATGAAAAGCATGTAATACAGCATTTATTGATAGTTTTTTATGATGTGGGTTTAGTGATACTTAATGTTCTCATCATGCGCACTGTGTGCACTTATCATATCTTCTACCCATGTGTGATTTTCCTTCAAGTGTACCAGTCTTCTAAAATCTACAGGTTTGTTACTCTTGCTGAAAAAATGCAATTGCTGTGTTGCTGTGGGAAAGGCAAGGAATTTTAACCTTCTATATTTGTTTGATATGCTATTCACATAAATAAATATATATAAAAAAATATATATATATTTCTAGCATTTAATGCATGTATGATTGCGTGCAAACTCTTCTCATTTTAGTCATTTCAAACTGAGGTTGACTGCAATATTACTCAACTGGATGACTTTACAGGAAGCCAGCTAAGCATAAGAAGATTACACTCTTAAACATACAGATCCAGTAAAGTTCCATTTATATTCCTTATAATGTGTCTATAAATATTATTTGAATTCATGAGACAATTTATGTTTTACATTATATAGTTCTTTACGGGAGCTGTGCTGGGTAATCAGATTGCATCTTGCACATTCATGGATTTAAAAACCATAATTAGATATTTTAAATGTAGCACATACAGCGTATCATCTGTCACAGCGCCATCCAAACCTTTCATTTATTAAACAAGTAGAAATACAAATGACACATTTTAACCTGTAGGTCACAAAAATAACTGTAGGAGAAGGAAGTGAAATAGGGGAGCATGTATATTATGTTACCACCTTTGCTGCATAATATATTAGTTGCAATGAAGATGTATAAATGTTCTGATAGCAGAACACAACTGGGGAAGAGTGAACACCTGGCAACTGAAAGGTCAAAATTTACTTTTTCATGACCACTAATGAACAATCACATCTCGAGACTATATACGTACCTGTATGTGTGTAATATACAGTATATAAATAAATTGGAATACATGCTGTAAATTAAGAATGCTTTCAGAAATAAAAGTGTTAATAGTTTATTTTTATCAATCCACAAAATGGAAAGTAAATGAACAGAAGAGAAATCCAAATCAAATCAATATTTGGTGTGACCACCCTTTGCCTTCAAAACAACATAAATTCTTCTAGATACTGGCACACAGTTTTTGAAGGAACTCGGCAGGTAGGTTGTTCCAAACATCTTGGAGGACTAACCACAGATCTTCTGTGGATGTAGACTGCCTTAAATCCCTCTGTCTCTTCATGTAATCTCAGACAGACTCAATGAGGTTGAGATCAGGGCTCTCTGCAGTAGTGTATTTAGGTTTTGTGCTGCCCTAGGCCTGACTAAAATCGTGCACCCCTAATTTAAATATGACCCACCCCTTCCTGTCAAGGCCACACCCCTTTCCGTTTAAGACCCGCCCTGAAATTTTCCAGTGGGGACACTAGTTCTGAGGGCCTGGGGGAGGGGGGATGTATTACCTTAATTTGCATATATTTCCTCTCACTTCTTGTTTGGCTATGGGGCAGGAAGTGAAGGGAAATCTCTGCAATGGGACAGGGATGGTAAAAAATAAACTGATAGGGGCTATAACCCTCCCTTACTCTATCCAAAATGGAAAAAAAAGTGTTGCGTATAGTTCTGTTTTTAAGCACAAATTTCTGATAATTTTATGGAGAGGACTAAGAACATATAACCGTGCCAATGGTGCAGCAGAAAATATATAGCACAGTGAGGAAGGTTTGTGATCCAGGATGATAGGACAGTCAAAATTATAAGCAGCGCCCCCCCCCCCCACACACACACACACACACACACAGTTGCGGAATGCTGGCCGCCCGCATACTAGAAGCAGTGCGGCCGCTTTATGGGGGCGCTAGACTAATTTGCCTCTCAGCCCAGTCCGCCCCATATGACTGCCGATACACTAACAGTGTAGCGCAAGCCGGCGGGGACTCTTTCTGTGCTGCCCCCCTGCAAAGTGCTGCCCTAGGCCTGGGCCTTGTTGGCCTAGGCCAGGATACAGCGTTGGCTCTCTGGGGGTCAAACTATCACTTCCAGGACTCCTGGTTCTTCTTTACACTAAAGATAGTTCTTAATGACAATGACTGTATGTTTGAGGTCGCTGTCCTGCTGCAGAATAAATTTGGGGCCAATCACACACCTCCCTGATGGTATGGCATGATGGATATTTGCCTGTATTTCTCAGCAATGAGGACACCGTTGATCCGGACCAAATCTCCAAATACATTTGCAGAAATGCAGCTCCAATTTTGCAAGGAAACTCCACCATGCTTCACTTTTACTAGTAATTGTGGCGATCTGCAATTTTTATCTGGACTGTGACATTATGGTGGACACATTGGACACTTATGACACATTTTTGGGACCATTGGCATTTATACAGCAATCAGTGCTATTAAAATGCACTGATTACTGTAAAAAGTCACTAGCAGGGAAGGGGTTAACACTAGGGGGCGATCAAGGGCTTAACTGTGTTCCCTAGTGTCTGTTCTAACTGTGGGGGGAGGGGACTCACTATAGGAGATGACAGATGTGGTTCCTAGCTATTAGGAACTCAGGATCTGCATCTCCCCTCCTCACAGAACAGGGACGTGTGTGTTTACACACACACGTCCTTGTTCTTCCTCTCGTGCCCGTGATCGCGAGTGGCTGGCGGTCACCACGACTGCTGGTCACGAGCATCTGCACCCCCGCAGTGCAGCGGGCACGCGCGCACCTGCTATCCCACCTAGAGGTGCCGACGTACAGCTACGACGGCTCGCGGGATCGTGCCAACCCGCCGCTGTATAATGACGGTGGCAGGTCGGCAAGTGGTTAAAAAAACAAAAAATAAATAAAACAAACATGTCATACTTATCTGCTCTGTGCAGTGGTTTTGCACAGAGCAGCCCCACTCCTCCTCTAGTCGGGTCCCCTGCTGGTGCTCCTGCCCCTTCCTCCTGCCTCCTGCAAGTTGCTTGCTCTGGGGGAACCCGAGCAGGCTCGCTCCTGAGCTGCTGCTCTTTGTGTCCATCCCTACAGAGCTGCAGCTCGGCCCGCCCCCTCTCTCACCTCATTAGCTCACTGGCTGTGATTGACAGCAGCGAGATCCAGTGGCGCCCACTGCTATCTCAGCCAATGAGAAAGAAGAGTCGATGTGCACGGAGAGCTACATAGTTACATACATAGTTAGTCAGGTTGAAAAAAGACACAAGTCCATCCAGTTCAACCATATAAAAAATAAAAAATAAAAAATAAACAAAAAAAAAAAATATATCGTACAATCCCATATACCCAATTCTGTACCCACAGTTGATCCAGAGGAAGGCAAAAATCCCCAGCAGAGCATGATCCAATTTGCTACAGCGGGGGAAAAAATTCCTTCCTGATCCCCTGAGAGGCAATCGGATATTCCCCGGATCAACTTTACCTAAAAATGTCAGTACCCAGTTATATTATGTACATTTAAGAAAGAATCCAGGCCCTTCTTAAAGCAATCTACTGAGCTGGCCAGGACCACCTCTGCAGGGAGTCTATTCCACATTTTCACAGCTCTTACTGTGAAGAAACATTTCCGTATTTGGAGGTGAAATCTCTTTTCCTCTCGACGCAAAGAGTGCCCCCTTGTCCTCTGTGTTGACCGTAAAGTGAATAACTCAACACCAAGTTCACTATATGGACCCCTTATATATTTGTATATTTGGTTATCGACTAAGAAGTCAGCCCAGTCCTCCAGGAACCCAAACCCCTCCTTACTACACCAGCTCTTCAGCTCTCGTGCACATCGCTGGAGGAAGATCGGGCTCAGGTAAGTATTAGAGGGGTTGAGAGTGCTGTGTGTGTGCACTCTCAACCCCTCTAATACTTACCTGAGCCAAATTTTTATCTTAATGCATAGAATGCACTTGCCGACCGCCCCATAGCAGAGTTACTGCTACAGGGTAACCGCGCTGTGCAGAATCACATATCTATATGTGATTATGTGATTCTGCACTTCCAGGTTTTGGGTGCGAGTTCTCTCCGCCAAGGGCTCGCTCCCCCTGTGATTTTACACAGCGGGAGCTGATCAGGGGGCCTGCGGACCTGATGTCCGCTGGCATTTGCTGATCATTCGGTACACTGACAGAATGTCAGTCTACCTATGTAAACAAGGCAGATTGCCGTTCTGTCAGTACAGAAGACATGGATCCTGTGTTTCTGTAATGCAGAAACACTGTTCCATGTCTTCCACTAGTAAAAGCACCTCCCCCACTACACTGAAGCATTAGCTAGGCACACAGTTAACCCTCTGTTTGACCCTGATGTTAAAGTGGTTGTAACCCAAAGAAGTGATTCACTGCCAGCCCCTCTCTTGCATGCAGCAATAACCTAGTAGAAGCCTAGTACACACGGCCGAGAATCCCATCAGGAAAAAACTGTCGTTTTTCCTGACGAGATTCCTGGCAAGCTTTTTTTGCCAAGCCGTGCATACAGATGGCCATTCAAAAGAAACGCCGTTCTTTTGAATGGCAAGAACGCGGTGACGTCATCGACTACGACGAGCATGCGCTTGTCACATTCAAAGCCGTCCCCGCCGTCTTGCTTCACCCTACACTACCCTTGTAAGCTACCGCGCATGTGTCGAAGTCTAATCGAGCATGCACAGGCTTACCGGAGGACAGGTAAGCTTGCAGCCGCATACACACACACAGTTTTCTCGTCGGGAAACAGGCCGACGAGAATCCCAACGAGCAGGTTCTCTATTTTTCTCATCGGCAAAAAGCTCTGCCAACAGTTTTCTTGATGGTTTCTTGCCGAGAAAACCGGTCGTGTGTACGAGGCCTAGGTGTTTTTTTAAAACTAAGCCTCTAAATACCCTTTCTTCAGATATCTTTAGGCCGGTCACCAGACTCCCGGTCGCTCTCCTACTCAGATTCTTGGGCTACAGCGGGAGTGGCCAAGGTCTCCCTCTGACATCATCCGGGGAGGTCGTGTGACCGCTGTGCTGGCCACTCAGCTCCTCCCGCTGTAGCCCTGGATCACAGGAGGAGAGCGTCCGGGAGTCACGTGACCAGCCTGAATATATGTGAAAAAAAGTATTTAGAGGCTTTGTTCTTAAAAAAAAAACTTACACTGTGTTATGGCTGTATACAAGAGAGGGGCTGGCAGTGACATTTTTTTACTTTTATACTAATAGCGGCAGGAGGGGGGCAGAGATGGCTCACACAGATACAGACACGGGAGCTGACAGACAGGGAGGGGGGAGGGAGGGGGAGAAAGCAGAGGCAGCGGATGATGGAGGCACCTAAACTGACTACAGTGTCAGGGCTCAGCAGCCATGATAAACCGTGGTCAGTTTACAGGGGGAGGGCAGAACCAGGTAGGATCAGCCAGGTATTTTAAAGCTTACAGAGGGACAGGTTAGACAGCACAAGCACTGTGCTGTTTAACCTGCTATAAGGGAACAGGATTATGCTTTTTTTTTTTTTTAGGGTTTCAAGCACTTTAACCCCTTCCCTGCCAGTGTCATTAGTACAGTGATAGTGCATATTTTAGCACTGATCACTGTATTAGTGTCACTGGTCCCAAAAAAAAAGGGTCAAAAGTGTCAGTTAAGTGTCCGATTTGTCCGCTGCAATATTGCAGTCCCGTTATAAGTAGTTGATCACCACCATTACTAGTAAAAAAAATAAAAATATCCCATAGTTTGTGGACGCTATAACTTTTGTGCAAACCAATCAATATATATGCTTAGTGGGGTTTGTTTTAGCAAAAATATGTAGCAGAATACATATATGCCTAAATTGATGAAGAAATTCGATTATTTTAATTTTGTTTATTTATTTAGTTTTTTTTTTTTCAAAATTGTTGGTCAATCTTTGTTTTGCAAAAAATTAAAACCGCAGAAGTGATCAAGTACCACCAAAAGAAAAATGGACATGAATTTTATTTGGGTACAGTGACCACGCAATTGTCAGTTAAAGTAACGCAGTGCCGTATTGTAAAAAAAATGGCCTGGTCAGCAAGTTATTTCCTTGTAAGTGTCTTGCTGGCATGATCCGGTATATGCAATTCTTTTAAATTGGACAGAGATTGCTATGAAGATGGCCAGAAAACCTGTAATGATTTTCATGGGGCCCGTCGTACATAGTTTCATCCCTTGCTACAGATTCCTTACACTAAGCTTTTTAATACTATAATATAGAATACACAGTGGTATCTGGCACCATCATGTGGTAAACTGTGGATATTGCACAGAAGTATTACATGATGTAATTTCCGCTTTTCATGTTGTGCTCTTATATACACTATCTTTAGCCTTCTGCCTTCCCCTTTTTTTCCTCATGTCTTGTAACATGCAACAGATGCAGATATAGGTTCAATAAGAGCTAGTGGGAACATAGCTGTGTTAGGCAAAGGGGTTTATAGCAACACCCCTTTCCAAAACTTATTATTCTCTCTTGGAAGAAGACCTCTACCCCATCATCCACTGCAAGGAAGGCCTTAATAAATAAAGCTTTTTGACAATTCCTTTATTAAAAAAAAAAAAAAAAGTGTTCCGCGATGTACATCCTTTGTCAATCACGCCGCCCGACGGACCCGACAAATAGAAAAAAAATGAAAATACTCTGCCTCCATGGGAGGCGTCCCGCCGACTGCTGTCTTTTCGCTGTGACAGCTGGTATATAGGCAAGGGCAGGGCCACCCCCTGACGTTACCAGATGACCCCCACCCCCCTCTGACAGCACATGACGTCAGAAGGGGCAGAGTCACTCGGTTACGTCACCGGTTGGCCCCCGCCCTTGCCTATATAACAGCTGTCACAGCCAAGAGATAGCAGTCGGCGGGACGCCTCCCATGGAGGCAGAGCTTTTTTTTTCTATTTTTCGGGTCCCTCGGGTGGCATGATTGAAAATGGATGGACGTCCCGGGACACTTTTTTTTTTCTTTTTTTAATAAAGGAATTGTCAAAAACTGTCTTTTGTGATTTTTACTTTTTGACACCTTTCTATTAAGTTAATAACTGTAGATTCTATCCACAAGCTCCCTGTGGCTAAACCCTATAATTGACCGTTATACCTTTTCACCGTGGCTACGTTTGTGACATCCTGAATACACTAGCTGCCTGTTTATGTGATCAAGGACCTCGATAAATAGTGGCAATGAGGTCCCCAACGATGGATATGTTTGCTCTTAATGTACATTGAATGATTCCCTGCTACTGGTCATACTATGCCGTCATAGCTACTGGTGCTGTTCTTTAACCACTTCAGCCCCAGAAGATTTTACCCCCTTCCTGACCAGAGCACTACAATGTGGCACTGCGTCGTTTTAACTGACAATTGCGCAGTCATGCAATGCTGTACCCAAACAAAATTTGCATTCCTTTTTTTTTTTACCACAGATAGACCTTTCTTTTGGTGGTATTTGATCATCTCTGCGGTTTTCATTTTTTGCCCTATAAACAAAAAAAAGCGCGACAATTTTGAAAAAAAACAAACAATATTTTTTACTTTTTGCTATAATAAATATCCCCAATTTAAAAAATAAAATAAAAATGTCTTCATTAGTTTAGGGCAATATATATTCTTCTACATATGTTTGGAAAAAAAAATCGCAATAAGCGTATATTGATTGGTTTGCGCAAAAGTTATAGCGTCTACAATCTATGGAGAAAGACTTAACGCATCTTCGTCGGCAAGTGTCGGATCTTTTACAGCACAAAGCCAAGGTGGCGTTACAAACTTTTAAAAAACTCTACAATACATTTTTGTGATAGGTGTGGCTGGTTGCTGCCAAAGGCCCTGCGTGAGGTCTTATATCCCCCACGTTGTTGACTGTGATGGACCGAAGATTTCCTTACCTAAGCAGATAGCACAGGCATTTGGCAACTATTACTCTTCATTATATAATCTTTCGGCCACCCTTCTGTCCCAATCACACCTTGATGACTATCTCTCCTCAGCTCGCCTCCCTTGACGTTCCTCTCTGTTGCGACGTGACCTGGAGGCACCTATAATGATTGAAGAGCTGCAAACTGGGTAAGTCACCAGGCCAGAGTGGTTTCACCATGCAGTATTATAAAGTCCTGCTACCACTCTTAGGCCCTCACATGGTTAAAGTGGTTGTAAACCCTGGAAATGTTTTTTTTTTTTTTTTAAATCCAACCTGCAAGACAAAGGCATAATGAGCTAGTATGACTAGCATACTAGCTCATTATGCATCACTTACCTTAGATCTGGGCCCCCGAAGCCGTCCTCGTCTCCCTCTCCAGCCGCAGCCATCGCTGCGGCAATAGCTGGAAGGCTACTTCCGGGTATTGCCGCTCCAGCCAATCACAGCACCGGTCCGGCGCTGTGATTGGCCGGAGCGGCGAAGACGTCACTCCGCTCATGCGCGCGGGAGCCGTCAAACCCGGCTAAGCGGGATTTGTGAATGGGGTTAACCCTGTGAATGTGCCAATGCATGTCATTTTTTGCAAATATCTCCTAAACTGTGTAGGTTTAGGAGATATTTCTTGCACCTACAGGTAAGCCTTAATCTAGGCTTACCTGTCGGTGCAAGTTGCATAAGTGGATTTACAACCACTTTAAGAGGTTCAATGCGTTGGGACAGTCCTCCTTTTCCCCAGCGATGTTCCTGGCGAACATCTCAGACATCCCTCCTTTTGCGGCAGTTACGGGCCGATTTTGTTACTTAATGTTGACCTCAAACTCTTTACTAAGCTCCTGGCCTCTCACCTTCAACTTCACCTTCCTTAACTGGTTCATCTGGACCAAGTAGGATTCAACCCCAACTTGAGAGGATTAAGACAATACCATTAAAGCTCTTAATTTAGTCCACTTAGCCTAGGGTGACCAGACATCCCCGGTTTCCGGGGACAGTCACCGGATTGAGGACACTGTCCCCGGACCAAGTCTGTCCCCGGTTTTGTCCCCGGATTGGATTAGAACAGGGGCTCGGGCAATTTCATAGACAGTCAGTGCAGAATAAAAAAAAAATCTGAATTACACACCCCCGCTCCATCGCTCCTACTAGCTTTGGGGGTGTATTTTTTTCCATTATCTCTGCCCTTTTCTAATGATCATGTGCTGGTCGGAGTGGAGGGAATATTTCTTCAGTATCCGGTGCATGCCCATTCCATTCAGCTCCGCTCGCATGTTCTTCTGCATTGGCTCAAGTCCCGGCCAGCCGCCTGCTTATCTCCTTGCCTTCCCTGGCGGAGTGATCTTCCTCCATTCCCCACCCAGTAGTAGCCGGGGCTGTGAGGCAGGCGGCGGCGGCGACGGGCAGAGAGTCTCTGATTTCCGCCATTACTGGTAAACAAAAAATATGTCCCCGGATTTCATTTTAAAAATCTGGTCACCTTAACTTAGCCAACCACACTAAAACTCCCCATGTTTTTCTAGGCACCGAAACTGAATAAGTGCTCAACAGGGGGAATTGTGTCTTTATGTTTGCAGCCTTGAAAGGTATGGACATCGCGGATAGGATGATTCTGTGATTTCAAGCTTGTACTCTTCCCTAAAGGCCTTGATTAAAGCGAATGGTGTGTTCTCGGAACCTTTCTCTATATCCAACAGTATCCATCAAGGTTACCCCCTCTTGGCACTACTATTTGCCCTCACTGTTTTGGAGTAGGGTCAGGTTAAACATAAAAATTCTGTGCCTCCAGATAGGAGCTTCACATTACAAGGTATCTGCTTATGTGGATGATATGCTCTTTTCCCTGACCAACCCTCATATCTCTTACCTAACCTCCTGGAGAAATTCGAGCAGTAATGGACGTCCTCTGAGTTCGAATATCTGGGTACTTAGAAGCAAAGAAAGGAAAACCCCCACTAGGTCGGACTTTAGAGGAAAGTTGGACTACAGAGTTTATATAAAATCCATTTTTATTCGTCATCAAAAAAATTTAAAACAAAAAATGTACATTGACAAAATCAGCTAAAAACATATGTTCATGTATATCACAGAAACGGGTAATTTAAGACCCGATACTTTACAGAAGTCGTAGATGTAACTAAATGCGGTAAGTGAACCCCTGTGCGCTGGCGCATTTCGCTGGTCTGCTTCTTCAGAACACACAATGGGGTGTCAGCAATAAATAGGTTTCACTATACAAATGGAAAAATAGCACATATGGAAGAAATTAAAGTGACCTACACATATATTTTGTAAACCGTGAATATAGCATTCAAAATGTGTTTAATATAACATACATCAAAGGAAAAAGAGTATATATAGGGAATGGGAAAATGGCTAATTTTCACTTAGGGAGGTACTCACTTTTGTTGCCAGCGGTTTAGACATTAATGGCTGTGTGTTGAGTTATTTTGAGGGGACAGCAAATTGACACTGTTATACAAGCTTTACACTCAATACTTTACATTGTAGAAAAGTGTAATTTCTTCAATGTTGTCACATGAAAAGATATAATAAAATATTTACAAAAATGTGAGGGGTGTACTTACTTTTGTGAGATACTGTATATGTACACACACACACTTTTTTTTATTTTTGAGGTGTGGGAATCTTGGGTGAGTTCCCACACACTTTTTTTCCCAGGACTTGACCACTGCTGACCGACCCCCCCTGCCCCAATCACTGACAGTTTGACACCTATCTACCCCCCAGCCACTGACACCCCAGACTGACTTCCCTCTCCCAGCCACTGACACCCCAAACTGACTCTCCTCCCCCAGCCACTGATACCCTATCCACACAAACCTCCAGCAGCAGGAATGATCCGATCTTACAGTAGGGCAGTGCAGGCTGCTAGAGGAGGAGGGGATGACATGACACATCCCTTCTTCTCTCTGTGAAATGACTGTTGGACCATACCCAGCACCTCTGCTTGCCTCCACCCGGTGTTTCATCAGATTAGGCGACCTGTCAGAATGTGTAACGGAGGTGATGTTCCGTCGCTGCCATCTTGCTACACCCTGCACTCCTCCATAGTAAGGATACACTGAGAAGGGGGAAAGCGGACATCTTATTACACCCACCGGAGTTTCGCATTTTACACTTATTTTTAACAGTAAAATGAGTTTATATAGTGAAATACAGTACTTAGAACTCCGTCTGACTGGTTATATGTTGAATTTTAAAAGCAGCTGCAAGCCTGCTCATCTCATAGGTTTGCTAATCTGACAGAAGTTTGCTGCTTTTAAAATTCAAAATCTAAACATTCATACGGAGTTCTAAGTACTGTTTTTCACTATATAAACTCACTTTACTGTTAAAAAGACGTGTAAAATGCAAAACTCCGGTGGGTGTAACAAGATGTCCGCTTTCCCCCTTCTCAGTGAATCCTTACTATGTAGGAGTGTGAGGGGTAGCAAGATGGCAGCAACGGAACATCACTTCCGTTACACATTCTGACAGGTCGCCTAATCTGACAGAACACTGGCGGATGCGGGGTTAATTATTACAGTAGCTCTCTCGGCTCCCCTACCATCACATCTCTTGTGTAATGGGCCAAATATAATCTGCACATGCGCAGAAGACGCCGGTAAAGGTAGAATATTGCACGCTGAATGTATGCCCCGTGTTCCGTTAGATTTGGCGACCCATCATAATTGGTAATGAAAGTGACGTTCTGTCGCGGCCATCTTGCAACACCCTGCACTCCTCCACAGTAAGGATACAATAAAAGGCGACAAGCGGACATCTTGTTACATCCACTGAAGTCTTACATTTCACACTTATTTTTAACAGTAAACGGAGCTTATATGGTGAAATACAGGATGTAGAAATCCCACAGACTGTTTACATGTTGAATTTTAAAAGCAGCGGCAAACATGCTGATCTCACAGGTTTGCTAATCTGACAGAACACCGCTGACTTTATTCATTTAAAATTTACATTTTTAATTTAAACAGTCGGATGGATTTCCAAATACTGTATTTCACCATATATGCTCCGTCAGAATTGGTAACGGAAGTGACGTTTCGTCGCTGCCATATTGCTACCCCCCGCACTTGTCCATAGTAAGGATACAGTGAGAAGGAGGTAAGCAGACATCTTGTTACATCCAACGGAGTTTGGCATTTTACACATTTTTTTAACAGTAAAGTGAGTTTATATAGTAAAAGTACTTACAACTCTGTGTAAATGTTTAGATGTTGAATTTTAAAAGCAGCGAACTTCTGTCAGATTAGCAAACCTGTAAGATCAGCAGGCTTGACGCAGCTTTTAAAATTCAACATTTAAACAGTAAGACGGAGTTGTAAGTACTGTATTTCACTATATAAATTCACTTTACTGTTAAAAAAACTTGTCAAATGCCAAACTCCGGTGGGTGTAAGATGTCCACTTACACCCTTCTCAGTGTATCCTTACTGTGGAGATGGCGGCAATGAAACGTCACTTCCATTACCAAATCTGACGGGTTGCCTACTCTGATGAAACAACAGAACACCCCCGTGTTCCATCAGATATGGCGACCCGTCAGAATTGGTAATAAAAGTGACTTTCCGTCGCCGCCATCTTGCTACACCCTGCACTCCTCCACAGTAATGATACACAGAGAAGGGGGCAAGCGGACATCTTGTTACACCCATGGGAGTTTTGCATTTCAGTTATTTTTAACAGGAAACAGAGTTTATATGTTTAAATACAGTATTTGGAAATCTGACGGACTGTTTACATGTTAAATTTTAAAAGCAGCGGCAAACCTGCTGACCTCACATGTTTGCTAATGTGACAGAACACCTCTGATTTTAAAATTTAACATGTACAGTCCGTCGGATTTCCAAATGCTGTATTTAACCACTTAAGGACCGCCGCACGACGATATACGTCGACAGAATGGCACGGCTGGGCATAAATGCATACAGGTACGTCCCCTTTAAGATCCCAGCCATGGGTCACACGTGCGCCGCCGGCGGCGCGCTCGTGACCCGGTCTGAAGATCCGTGACCGCGGCCGCGGGACCCGCAGACCCGATTGCCGCCGATGTCCCACAATCGGGTCCCAGAGCTGAAGAACGGGGAGAGGTAAGTGTAAACAAACCTTTCCCCGTTCTTCCTAGTGGCATGTCAGTGATCGTCTGTTCCCTGTCATCGGGAACAGTGATCAGTAACGTGTCACGCCAAGCCACGCCCCCCTACAGTAAGAATCACTCACTAGGGCACACTTAACCCCTACAGCGCCAGCTAGAGGTTAACCCTTTCACTGCCAGTGTCATTTTCACAGTAATCAGTGCATTTTTATAGCACTGATCGCTGTAAAAATTACAATGGTTCCAAAATAGTGTCAAAAGTGTCCGATGTGTCCGCCATAATGTCGCAGTCACGATAAAAAAATCGCTGATCGCCGCCATTACTAGTAAAAAAAAAATATTAATAAAAATGCCATAAAACTATCCCCTATTTTTGTAGACGCTATAACTTTTGCGCAAACCAATCAATAAACGCTTATTGCGATTTTTTTTTACCAAAAATATGTAGAAGAATACGCATCGGCCTAAACTTTTTTTTTTTTATATATTTTTTTGGAGGATATTTATTATAGCAAAGAGTAAAAAATATTGCATTTTTTTCAAAATTGTCGCTCTATTTTTGTTTATAGCGCAAAAAAATAAAACCGCAGAGGTGATCAAATACCACCAAAAGAAAGCTCTATTTGTGGGAAAAAAAGGACTTAAATTTTGTTTGGGAGCCACATCGCACGACCGCGCAATTGTCAGTTAAAGTGACACACAGTGCCGAATCGTAAAAAGTAGGATTTTTAAAACAGCTTACCTGTAAAATCCTTTTCTTGGAGTACATCACGGGACACAGAGCAGCATAGTCATTACTATGTGGGTTATATAGAATTACCTTCAGGTGCTGGCACTGGCAACTTCCAAAACAGGAAGTACCCTCCCCTATTTAAGCCCCTCCCATCCGGGAGTACCTCAGTTTTGTAGCAAAGCAATACGTGTCCCCAAAAGAGGGGTGGGAGCTCTGTGTCCCGTGATGTACTCCAAGAAAAGGATTTTACAGGTAAGCTGTTTTAAAAATCCTACTTTCTTGTTCATACATCACGGGACACAGAGCAGCATAGTCATTACTATGTGGGACGTCCCAAAGCAATGCCACATGAGGGGGGGGGATACACCATACATAAGCTGGGCGCCATCAGGCATGAGGATCTTTTGCGGCCTGCAACACACTGCGCCCAAAGGCGACATCCTCCTGACTTCTAACGTCCACCTGGTAGAACCTAGTAAACGTGTGTACTGAAGACCATGTTGCGGCCTTACAAATTTGCGCCAGGGAGGCCTGGTGATGCACTGCCCATGAAGTTCCAACTGCTCTCGTGGAGTGCGCCCTAACTTTGAACGGAGGCGTCTACTTTTCAAGCCATAGGCTTGTATTATGACCTGACGAATCCACTTGGCTAAAGTAGATTTTGATGCTGCCTGACCCTTTCTGGGGCCTTCCGGCAGAACAAACAAAGAATCCGTTCTACGAATCTGAGCAGTGGCTTTTAGATAAGCTTTAACTGCTCTTACTACATCCAAAGAATGCAATAACTTTTCCTCTACCGAGCTTGGTTTGGGGAAAAAAGAAGGAAGAACCACATCCTGGTTCAAGTGAAACCTCGATACCACCTTAGGAAGAAAGGCTGGGTGAGGACGTAATACTACTCTGTCCTTATGGATAACCAGATATGGCTCTTTACAGGACATGGCGGCTAATTCCGACACTCTTCTAGCCGAGCATATGGCTACTAAAAATATCAATTTCCTGGTGAGTAGAACCAAGGAAATGTGCCGCAAAGGTTCAAATGGCTGCTTCTGCAGAACCGACAGAACCAAATTTAGATCCCATGGGCATATGGGAGCCTTAATCGGTGGAATAATACGAGTCACACCTTGCATAAAGGATTTGACAAGTGAATGCATAGCCAGGGGCCTTTGAAATAGTATTGACAAGGCCGAAACCTGGCCCTTGATAGTACTTAAGGCAAACTTCCTGTCTACAGCCCACTGCAGGAAGTCCAGAATTCTGCCTATAACGTACTTACGTGGATGCCATTTTCTGGCCTCGCACCAAGTGATGTACGCCTTCCAAACTCTATAGTAGATCTGCCTGGATACAGGCTTCCTGGCATTGATTATAGTTGATACCACAGAGTTAGAGAGACCTCTCTTCTTTAGGATGTGGGATTCAATAGCCAGGCCGTTAAACTTAGAGTTAGTAAGGAAGGGTGGTATATCGGTCCTTGCGAAAGCAGGTCCGGACGACGTGGAAGGGTCCAAGGACTCCCCACAGACATTTTGATGATCTCCGCGTACCAGGCCCTTCGGGGCCACGCTGGAGCCACCAGGATCACCGGCTTCTTCTCCAACCTGACTCTGCGAAGGAGTCGAGGCAACAATTGTAGCGGAGGGAATGCATATATCAGTCTGAACTGATCCCAAGGGAACACCAGAGCATCCGAGCCGCAAGCGAGGGGATCCCTTGTCCGGGAGACAAATCTGTCCACCTTTGCGTTGAATCTGGATGCTAGCAGATCTACATCCGGTGTTCCCCACCGCTGACATATTGCTCGGAAGACCTCGGGATGAAGGGACCATTCCCCTGGGCATAACTGTTGGCGACTCAGAAAGTCCGCCTTCCAATTCTCCACCCCTGGAATGAAGACAGCTGATATACATGGGACATGCTTTTCTGCCCATTCCAGGATGTGACTTACTTCCCTCTGGGCTGCACGACTCCTGGTGCCTCCCTGATGATTGATATATGCCACTGCTGTGGCATTGTCTGATTGAATTCTGACAGGGGACCCTTGGAGTCTGGATGTCCAGGCTACTAGGGCGTACCGGGCTGCTCGTATCTCTAAGAGATTGATGGGCAGGGTTTTTACTACATTTGACCATCTGCCCTGGAGAGACCATTGCTCCAGTACTGCCCCCCAGCCTATAAGGCTGGCATCTGTAGTGACCACCTTCCAAGATATCGGGCTGAAGGGTTTTCCCTTCTGGAGATTCTGGGGGATCAACCACCAGCAGAGACTCTTCCGAACGGAAGGGGACAAAGCCATCGGGAAGTCTAGAGCCTGAACTTTTCCGTTCCAGGCTGACAATATGGCCCTTTGTAAATTCCTTGAGTGGAATTGGGCGTATGGCACAGCTTCGAATGATGCTACCATCTTTCCTAGCAGCCTCATGCACAGGCGTATGGACGGCTGTCTTTTTGCACAAAGCAGACGGACCAAGGCCCTCAAAGAGGATACCTTGTCTAGAGGTAAGAAAATCTTCCTCTGGTCTGAATCCAGCCGTAGCCCTAGATATACCAGGTTTTTCACTGGCTGTAGGGCTGACTTGTCCAGGTTGATGACCCAACCGTGAGACTCTAGATACTTGATTGTATCGACAATTACCACTTCTAGCTTGGCAACTGAGTGGTCCATCAACAACAGGTCGTCTAGGTATGCCATTATCGTTACACCCCGTGTTCTAGATCGGCCAACAGTGGGGCCAGAATTTTTGTGAACACTCGTGGTGCTGTGGCCAGACCGAATGGTAAGGCTCTGAACTGAAAATGGCGCCCTTCTACTGCAAAGCGTAGGAATTTTTGATGACCTGGAAAGATGGGAACATGCAAGTAAGCATCTTTGATGTCGATCGAGGCTAACCATTCCTCCCCTTGTAGGGCAGCGGTGACCGATCGGATCGACTCCATCCGGAAAGACCGGACGTTTAGAAATTTGTTTAGACTCTTTAGGTCCAATATGGGTCTTATGTCCCCGTTTGGCTTCGGGACTGTGAAAAGGTTTGAGTAGAAACCCAACCCCCACTCTTCCATAGGAACCTCCATAATTACTCCTTGGAGCAATAGTTGTTCTAACGCCAATAGGAGAGACCCTCTTTTCAGAGGGTCTCTTGGCATGCCTGACCACATAAAATGGGACGGAGGAGACTCTTTTAACTCCAACTTGTATCCCAGAGTTACTGCGGAGAGCACCCATCTGTCTTTGATCGTCTCCCGCCAGGTCTCTGCGAACAACTGAAGTCTTCCCCCCACCCGTTTGAGTGGGGGCAGCCCTTCATAGGCTTGACTTGGAGGCTGGTTTAGTACCTCTTCGGATCCAGGGCTTTTTATTACCCTGTGGCTGTCCCTGATTTTTACCTCCTGAGTTTGACCGAGGAGGCCGTCGGAACTGCTTAGTAGCAGACGTCGCAGGGATAGGAGAGGTAGTCCTCTTAAAAGATGGACCCCTAGACCTCTTTTTACTCGGTAAGAGAGTACTTTTACCACTGGAAATCTTCTGGATATACTTATCCAGGTCTTCGCCAAAAAGGCGTTCCCCATGAAATGGGAAGCTAACTAAGAGCTTCTTACAGGGAGCTTCAGCAGACCAGTTTTTGAGCCACAGAAGCCTACGCATATGTACCAAAGACAGCGTGAGGCGGGAGGCCTGATGGATAGAATCCTTGATGGCGTCAACCGCAAAGCATAATGCTCTAGGCAGATCAGCCAGAGCCTGGGCCTGCTGGTCTGGCAAATCCCTCAGGACCATTTTCATTTGATCCTTTAAAGCTTGGCAGATCCCAATAGCTGCCACTGCTGGCTGTGTAACAGCCCCTGCTGTGGAAAAAGCAGATTTTAATAAAGATTCCAATTTTTTATCCACTGGATCTTTGAACATTTGAACATTATCTACTGGACATGTCAGTGATTTGTTCACAGAAGAGATGGCTGCATCCACCGTAGGAACATTCCATCTCTGGGTGAACTTTTCCTCCATGGGATAGATCACCGGAAACCTTTTAGGCGGAACAAATAGTTTATCAGGATGTTCCCAGTCCTGGTATATAAGTCCTTCCAATAATGGATGTATTGGAAAGGAGCAATTAACCTGGGGAGCTTTTAGCGACCCCAATGAGGAGACAGCAGTAGTTGATGGTTCAACAAGAGGCATTTTAAATGCAGATCGAACCATGTCAGTTAGGGTCTGGACCCACAATCTTTCAGTCTGTGATGCTGAAAATGGTTCATCTACTGTCGATTCCTCAAAAACAGAGCTAACCTCCTCCTGATCCCCTTCAGGTAGGTCGGTCCCTTCCTGGGACTGTTGCTCTGCCAACAGGCACTCTAATGGAGGTGATGGAGATCTGGCGCGCTTTCTTTCCTGTAGAGAAGAAGCGATCAATGCAGCCAATCTCTGCTCCAATCCCTCCAGAGTTGAGGAAAAAACCTCCTCTGTTATATATGCAGGAGCAGGTGGACTGAGGACAGCCGCAGTACCTGGCACTCCCGGGGGTTCCTTATGGGTATTAACCTCTGATTTCTCAGGGGAGGAGGGTGCAGATGACTGCTCCAGATCCTCAGAGCCCGATGGAGACCCCCTACACTTCCTGAGAGGTATATCTCGGAGTTTTTTAGGCGGCATATTCCTTAGTTCAAAGCTGAGGTATTCCAGCCGCAATACACCCCTTACTGAAATAGTCTAATGCAATTTGCTGCTATGTACATCAGTGGGTGTCTACTAATGCGTCTTTCTGGGGATGCCTGTATCAACCGCCCGCTGTAAGCCCCTATACCATGCTACCAGCTCCTTTTCATGCTCTGTGTCCATAGCAAGCAGCGTGGACTGAGTCCTTTTATCTTGCTGGGACGCCCGCACATGCGCAGAAGCGCTGGGCGCACAGAGCGCGTCATCCGCCAGGCTCCGCCCCCTTTTTTGAAGCTAAACCTTATAAAAGGAAAGCATGTGTGCGCGCGCGCGCGTGCACGTGTGCGCTCTTGGCGCCATGTAGGGAGAGGAGCCAGGGTCCCTGTTTCACCTGGACTCGGGGATGGAAGGAAACTACTTGGCAGCATGACAGAGGAATGCAGCTTCCCTGATAGAGAGCTCACTCATCTGCCTGGACTTTCACCATGGAAGGAATAGTCCCCAGAAAAAAGACGTTCCACAGCGGCCTCTAGTGGACAAACACAGGTACCGCACCTTTGTCTTTTTTTTTTTTTTTTAAAACCTCCTTTATGAAAAAACATTTCCAGGTTTACAGTTTTTTTAAAACTTCCCTTATGAAAAAACATTTCTAGGATTTCTTAGGCATATACAGCTATTAGCGGGAATACCCTTTAGGTAACAGGCAGAAAGACATATTAGGCTTGGGGGTCCCCTCAATAGAACCAAGTTCCTGAGGGGCCCCCACTTACCTTTTCCCCGCCGCAGGACTTTGTTTGGTCCACAGAAGCCCAAACTTCACCTCTCACGGCAGGCATTGTACTAGACCTTCAGGGACCGGGTTCCCAAGGATTCCACTCCCCTGGACCTGTATAGCACCCTGCACAGATAGCCTCTTGGTTTTGGGTATGACCAGAGCTCTGGATCCCAGGGTCCAGCCCTCCTAAGAGAGGCATTACAGGCAAAACCCTGCTCTTCTCTGCAAGGCCCGGGTACCGACCGTTTAGCTATGAAGCTTTTTTGGTCGGATCCGGAATAGCTTGCTAAGGCCCAGAGAACCTGTACACAAGCCCAGATGAATACATGTTAACCTTGGCCAACACCTTAGACACTGGCAAAAAACTGAGGTACTCCCGGATGGGAGGGGCTTATATAGGGGACGGTACTTCCTGTTTTGGAAGTTGCCAGTGCCAGCACCTGAAGGTAATTCTATATAACCCACATAGTAATGACTATGCTGCTCTGTGTCCCGTGATGTATGAACAAGAAAGTAGCCTGGTCTCTGACCAGTAAAATGGTCCGGGGCTGAAGTGGTTAAGCATATAAACTCCGTTTCGTGTTAAAAATAACTGTGAAATGCAAAACTCCGGTGGGTGTAACCAGATGTCCGATTGCCCCCTTCTCGGTGTATCATTACTGTGGAGGAGTGCGGGGTGTAGCAAGATGGCGGCAACGGAACGTCACTTCCGTTACCGATTCTGACGGGTTGCTATATCTGACGGAACACTCCATCCTATTATTCCCTTAACTCATCACTTCCGGGGCCCTCTACTAGGTGGGCTGTGGGCACTCCCCGGGAGCTGTCACTAGATGGCGCTGCTGATAATAACAGATAGTGTATGCACTGTACATGGAGGTAGATGGTGAGGAAAAGAGCAATCTCGGGGCTCCTGCTTATGGTGAGCGGTGCTTGTTTGTACGGGTGAGACCATTCATGTGTGTATGTCACCCGCAGAGCCGCATCTCCCATGTATGTACAGGTGGCGGGCTTCATCACTTCCTACTAACTTCTGCTCTCTGATATGAACACGTGATGTCCTGTGTGCACAGTCAGGCGGGTGGAGTCACATGGACAGAGGGAGCCCAGTATAGTTTCTATATCCCTGTATTCTATATACAGGGTGGGCGGGTGTGTGACCTCTGTGTACAGAGACTCCTATCAGGACAGCTGTACAGTCATAGACACGCCCCCTTCTCATATCCATGGAAACATTCCATTTATTCCTCACCTACAGGGGTGTCCAGCCTGAGTGAGGGCTGTGTACAGCCAGTCCCATTCATGTCAATTGGGACACCGCCCAGCTCCCAATATGACGTGTGTGTGCATTCCAGGACACCCCCCCCCGCACAGCTGTCATATTGGGAGCAGCCACTGCCCCCCAGTGACATGAATGGGCCTGCCTGCACAGGGGATGAAGGACAGAACAGCTCATGTAGTCCTCTGTGGTCACACACAGTCCTCACTCAGACATCCTATGTAGTACACTCCTGTGGGTGAGGCCCAGGGCTTTTTTTCATCAGGAATGCCGGGGAACGCTGTTCTGGCTCCTCCAGCACTAAGGTTCTGTTCACATCTAGGCTTCCTAAATCGCGTAAGGAATCGGCGCCATTCTGCCCACGATCCTGAATCAGGGCAAATCGCGGGACGCCCTTGCGATCCCCGTTACTTGCAATGGCACCCCAATCGGCATGATTTTGCCCCCATTGTCCCCTGATGAATCGCAGTAAAATCGTGCAAACAGAATTGTGGTACTTCTTTTGGGCGACGGGCGTACAGAAATTGTGTTTTCGCGATTTTACCGCGATTCGTCAGGCGGCAAAATCGCGACATGATCAGGGTGCCATTGGAAGTGACTGGGATCGCAAGGGCATCCTGCGATTTGCCGTGATTCAGGATTGCAGGCAGAATCGCTGCGATTCCGCCCGCGATCCGGGATGCCTAGATGTGAACGAAGCCTAAATGTATATTATGCCAAGAGGTGCAGGGATGTGATGGAGGGTCTATTGCTGCTGGGGGCTCGGTTGTTTGCTCAGGGGATCTATTGTTGCTCAGGAGGTCTATTATTTCTTGGGGTTCAATTGTTGATGGGAAAGATCTACTTTTGAGGGGGGTTTATTGATGCTGGATACTAGGAGTATTTTTCTGTGGGGGATCGATAGTTGCCGGGAGGGATCGATAGTTGCCGGGAGGGATCGATAGTTGCCTGGAAGGATCGACAGTTGGGATCATTCACACTTTTTGTTTTGCACTGGATCTCCGCAGATCACCTGAAAGGGGGAACCTTTGTCATCCATGTGCCCTGTTCACACTTGACCACGGTCTTCTGGTGAGCTGAGCTGCAGAAGTCTTCAACATGTCTGCAGTAGTGGTGGGCTCAGGTGTGTTTGGATCGAACCCGCCAGAGAGCCACCGCCAATCATATATGATTGGCGGTGTGTAGTGCCGGATTCTTGGCAGGTTCGATCCGAACACGCCTGAGCCTATTCTAAAGCCTCGTACACACGGTACAATTGTTGGCCAACCGAGCGTCTGATTTTTGTCAAAAGGGCATGGCCTGGATCTTGTCTTGCATACTAACGGTAGACGATTGTCGTGCCACAAACATGAACGTAGTGACGTACTACGAGGAATTTCAGCTCTTGAGCGCCACCCTTTGGGCCCCTTCTGCTAATTTTGTGTTTGGTGAGCATTGATTCCGAGCATGCGTGTTTGTACTTTCAACTTTTTTGTGACGGATTTGTGTACTGACCATCAGAAAATCCGACAACCGACCGTTGTCCGCCGTAAATTTACTAGCCTGTCATCCAACATTTGTTGGCAGAAAATTGGACAACAATTGTCAAAAGGAGCGTACTAATGGTAAGATTTTAGGACAACAGACAATCCCCTGCCAACAATCATACCGTGTGTACGAGGCTTTAGACTGCAGTCATCCGTCTCGCACCACAGCTCTGCTTCTAACCTGCAGCTCAGCTGAGGTGCATACAAATGAATGACCTGTTAAAAAAAAAAAAAAATTATATCAAAGGCTTACCGTAATCTTCATTTCCTGGCGCCAATCCATGGCATCATACTACCACGTGTGCTGCCATGCAGGCGCCAGGAAAATAGATGAATCCGTGCTGTGTGCTTTAAAAGCAAGAGGCACTGCTGGCTAGAAGAGACACTTCCTACATGGTAAGACGCAGAGATTTACTATGCAGGATGTGGGGACCCCGCCTTACAGCTACCTTCACACTGAGGCACTTTACAGGCGTTTTAGCGCTAAAAATTGCGCCTGTAAAGCGCCTCTCCTGTCACTCCAGTGTGAAAGCCCGAGTGGTTTCACACTGGAGCGGTGCACTTGCAGGACGTTAAAAAAAAGTCAACATCTTTGGGGCGCTTTAGGAGTGGTGTATACACCGCTCCTAAAGCTCCCCTGCCCATTGAAATCAAGGGCAGCGCCGCCAAAGCAATTCGGCGGCATTTTGCGGGCGCTATTAACCCCTTCATCAGCTGCTATTGGGGGTTCAAAGCATCCAGCTAGCCGCCAAAAAGCACCCCCCCCACCCCAGTGAGAAAGTGCCCTACAGGTCATGTAGTTGGTGCTATAGAGGGGGCAGAGCATCCTTCCCCCAGACCAGGACCAATACAAAAAACACAGCTTGGCAGTTTTTTTGAGCAGAAATTAAAGTGGTTCTAGGGAATTACGAATCACTTCTGACAAGTTTTCTGACACCAAGAAAAAAATGGTGACAAGCTAGGGACCCCCAGCAGATTGACAGCCTCAGCTCTTTTCCCCCTGCTGTGCAGAGGGGGTGAGTTTTTTTTCCTCCAATCAGCTCTCACTACTCGCCTCACTGAGCTTTTCAGAGTGTCTCTGCCCCCTAAATTGAGCACTTTGACATGAATCCGAAGCTGTCAAAGCAAACAGATAATCATATTGAGCAGGGCCCTCTGATTCCTCTTAAATGAGGGATGGAGGGAGAAACAAAAGAAGGGAGAGAGGGAGAAGGAAGGGAAAAAAAGAGGAATGGAAGGACAGCAGGCCCAGATACTACACTACAATAGAAATATGTGTATTCCAGAAAGTTTAACAATAAGCAGATAATGATACTCCAAACACCTGGTGTTAGCGCTTCAATCATCCCGGCACCATGGTTGTTATGGTGTCAGGATGATTGAAGTGCATTATTTCTATTATTACATTGTAATATATAATTAAATAGTTCAACTCACCATAATGCAGAATCAGTGGAAGCCCTGAGTGTCACTTGTCACGTCGCCTGCCACCAGATGCCATCAGGTGTCCCCAGCGGAGTCCCTCCTTACATTTCGGGTGTCCCCAGCGGAGTCCCTCCTTACATTTCGGGTGTCCCCAGCGGAGTCCCTCCTTACATTTCGGGTGTCCCCAGCGGAGTCCCTCCTTACATTTCGGGTGTCCCCAGCGGAGTCCCTCCTTACATTTCGGGTGTCCCCAGCGGAGTCCCTCCTTACATTTCGGGTGTCCCCAGCGGAGTCCCTCCTTACATTTCGGGTGTCGCCAGCGGAGTCCCTCCTTACATTTCGGGTGTCGCCAGCGGAGTCCCTCCTTACATTTCGGGTGTCGCCAGCGGAGTGCCTCCTTACATTTCGGGTGTCGCCAGCGGAGTGCCTCCTTACATTTCGGGTGTCGCCAGCGGAGTGCCTCCTTACATTTCGGGTGTCGCCAGCGGAGTGCCTCCTTACATTTCGGGTGTCGCCAGCGGAGTGCCTCCTTACATTTCGGGTGTCGCCAGCGGAGTGCCTCCTTACATTTCGGGTGTCGCCAGCGGAGTGCCTCCTTACATTTCGGGTGTCGCCAGCGGAGTGCCTCCTTACATTTCGGGTGTCGCCAGCGGAGTGCCTCCTTACATTTCGGGTGTCGCCAGCGGAGTGCCTCCTTACATTTCGGGTGTCGCCAGCGGAGTGCCTCCTTACATTTCGGGTGTCGCCAGCGGAGTGCCTCCTTACATTTCGGGTGTCGCCAGCGGAGTGCCTCCTTACATTTCGGGTGTCGCCAGCGGAGTGCCTCCTTACATTTCGGGTGTCGCCAGCGGAGTGCCTCCTTACATTTCGGGTGTCGCCAGCGGAGTGCCTCCTTACATTTCGGGTGTCGCCAGCGGAGTGCCTCCTTACATTTCGGGTGTCGCCAGCGGAGTGCCTCCTTACATCTCAGGTGTCGCCAGCGGAGTGCTTCCTTACATCTCAGGTGTCCCCCCCTCCCCCCTATTGGAGCGCTTCTATATCCCAGCAGCGGTGTCTCCGCCGCCATTACTGAAGGCCGAGGGGGAACAAAATAGAGGCGGAGCCGGCCAGCTACAATAGAAATTGAGCTGCGTCACCGCCCACCCCTTTCCACAACAGGTCACAGATGACAGAAAGACCGGGGGCGGGCGGCGCCGCAGCTCTATTTCTATTGTAGACACTCGGCAGGCTCCAATTCTTGTTTCTAACTCGTCTGGTCTTCTGGAAAATGGCGGCCGGCGGAGACATTATCTCCGCCGGCCGCAGACCTCTAGCAGCGGCGGTGGGCGGCGCCGAAAAATCGTGAAAAAGGGGATTTCCCGGGAAACACTAAAATCGGGAAGATAGTCTTAATCCCGGGAATGTCCCGGGAAATTCGGGACTATTGGCAACTATGTGAATGGGGTATTGAACGGTCTGTGTGCTGCACTGTATTCCCTGATATGTAAACAAATAATGCATTCTGTATGCAGACCAACTAATCGATAAAGAAAATAATGGACAACTCGATTATGTCAAAAAGTTTTAGCCCTACTGACAATGCTGCTGTCCAAAGGTGTCCCTGTGCTCCTTCATCCAGAGTAGAGTCACTCTCATACAGAAGGTGTGTTATTGTGCGGATTACCAGGTGAAAACAGAGGAGAAAAGCCTAAAAAAGAAAACGAATGCAGCCACCACATATGTTACATTTCTGGTTTTGCGTTTAATACCGCTTTAAGGGACCATGCAAAGTGAATGGGCTGCATTCCAGCTCTATGATTTAATGCATGTTACATGTGAACACACAGAGCGGTAAATGGATTAGCAAGAACAGCAACATCATCTCTCTTGACTGGCAGTTTTTGAGAAAACAGAGCGCCCTTTTCTAGCCAGATGGTATTCCCCGTGCCTATCATAGCGGGTGATGGTTGGAAGTGCTGCCCCTCTTCTCTGGCACTCCAACACCCCAGCTCCCTTCTTTGGGATGTATCGGTTATTTATCTGCAGTGTGGAGGATTCTGCATCTCACTTCCTGGACCTCAGTAGTATTCCTTTGTTAGATAGAATGTCTTTATAGCCTTTTAGAGCGGGCTGGTCAAATTCCAAAGGTCTTTGGGGACTTGTTCTTTCAGATAAGAGAAGGTTACAAAAATGATCCTGTCTGGTAGAATGCTCATAGTCTAATGTAATGTTTCAATCTGAGCTCCAGCCTTACCCCCAGTCTTGCACAACTGTACTGACATTTCTTACTCTGATCTCACTGCACACTGTGAGCTCCTTACAGTGTGCAATAGAAGCTGCAGCCAGTCAGATAGTGCCCACCTCATTTCTGGGAGAGAGGACTTCCCGCATCATCTAGCTCTTTCTTCCCAACTCTGACTGTCCCTGGGCTGCCCCTTTCATTCATAGAATTCAGTTCTTTAACTACTTCAGCTCCAGAAGGTTTTACCCACTTAATGACCAGGCCCTTTTTTGCCATACAGCACTGCATTACTTTAACTGACAATTGTGCGATGCTGTACCCCAAAAAAATGAATGTCCTTTTTTTTCCCCCCCCACAAATAGAGCCTTCTTTAGTTGGTATTTGATCACCTCTGCGGTTTTTATTTTTTGTGCTATAAGCGTCAATTTTGAGAAAAAACTATATTTTTTACTTTCTGCTATAAAACGCATCCAATAAAAAATGTAAAAAAATCGAATTTCTTCATCAATTTAGGCCAATTTGAATTCTGCTACATATTTTTGGTAAAAAAAAAAAAATCCCAAAAGCGTATATTGATTGGTCAAATCCATACCAGACCCTTATCTGGGCAAGCAGCCTGGCAGGTCAGAAAAGGCGAGGAAGAGCGAGCTCCCCCCCCTCCCTCCTGACCAATACCAGGCCACATGCCCACAACATTAACTGAATGCAAAAATGCATAAAAACATGGGTTTAAAAACACAAAACGCACCGCAAAACATGCTGGAAAAACGCATCAACTGCAGCCACATAGATGTGAAGCTAGGGTAAAACTGGAGCACTTATGCCGCGTACACACGATCATTTTTCCCGTCGGGAAAAATTACATTTTTTTTTTCGCCGAGAAAAACGATCGTCTGTGGGCTTTATGCCGTTTTTCTCGTTGAGAAAAGCGGCAGGAAAAACGACGAGAAAAATTAGAACATGTTCTAAATTTTCTCATCGTTTTTTCCATCATTTTTTTCCGCGGCAGTTTTCCCATAGGGAGACACTGCCGCGGAGCCCACAGACGGTCGTTTTTCTCGACAAAGAAAAAAATGACGGGAAAAACGGTCGTGTGTGGGGGAAAATGCCGTTCCCTCGTTTTTCATTTAATTTCATGTCGTGATTCACGGCGGTGTTTTCACCGCCGTGAATCACGATCGTGTGTACGCGGCATTAGAATCTGGTGCAGCTTTGTATAGTAACCAATCAGCTTCTAACTTCAGCTTGTTCAATTAAGCTTTGGCAATACAACCTGGAAACTGATTGGCTACCATGCAGAGCTGCACCAAATTTTGCACGCTCCAGTTTTAGTAAATCTCCCCCAGTATGTCTCGTCTGTATCAAAATAAACTTTATTTTTTTTTTTTTTTTTTATTATTTCAGTAAAGTTCCACTTTAAAAATAAATAAAAAGAAGGGAGGCGGATCTTGGCACATGCTCGGTAGCGATGGGGATTGTTGTTGGATCATAGTAGGGTGTGTGTGAATCGGCTTTATTTGTAGAGAGGAGTGGCAAGAAAGCAGCACACTTTGCTGATCGTTTCCTACCAGTAAGTACTGTATGTAATACTGAGTGCAATAATGAGTGAACAGCAGAGGTGTGGAGCGTTAGCCGAAGAGAGTGATGTTGTAACCAGTATGTGTGAAGGTGTAAGTGAGGTGAAAGCGGTATACAACCCAAAACTGAAAATGTCATATATTGCAGCTTGCCAGTCATTAGATGTTATGGCTACACTAGTTTTCTTTTTTTAGGCTTTTTTCACCTGGCGATCTCACCTGTAACACTCCTCCTGTATTGGAGTGTCTCCACTCTGGATGAAGGAGCACAGGGGCACATTTGGACAGCAGAATTTTCAGTCTTGGTGGGGGGGGGGGGAGTGTTGGATGAACTAGCATATTTAAATACACTAATAGATTTGAAGCCAAGTGCCAGCTCACACTTTATAAGCTTTACAGCAACAGTTTTGTTCCTTTTTGGATGAAGGTTTTACATAAATAAAAGCTGATCATTGTAAGTACCCCTGTCAGTGGTAAATAGTTTGTCTCATCCCTGTGACTAATGCATCTGCAGGACAGCTTGTTCTTTTTAAAAAAACAATAGATGTACTGACCAGATCTTCAGATTAAAATAAGGTTAAGAAAGCTTTTAAGAAGAAAACTAATGCAGCCACCACATCTAATAATTGGTAAGCTGCAATGTAATAAATGTTTGTCTTTGGGTTTAATTCCGCTTTAATATAATAACAAGTGATAACTCTGTTTACTATGAATTTAACCACTTGCCAATTGCCCACAGTACATTCACTGAGCAGGCTGGATTACATACATGTACATCATCTAGCCTGTTATAGGTTTGTGACGCGCAGCGTGCCGCTCCCATGACCGATGTGTCCAGTGGATTGCAGATCCCAGTACCCGGCCATTTTCGGTCACATGATCACTATGTCAAAAAAGCTGTTATGAATGAATTTCATTTATAACAGCTGTTTTTTCTATAGAGTGCTGATGTGATTGGCCCACAGCTATCACATGGTACCTGGGCAAATCACAGCACCCTGTACCATGTAATTAACTGTAGCCAATCCCAGATCATTATTTATCACAGCTGTTATGAATGTAACCCATTCATGACACTTCAAAACATTGCTGTCACAATGATCATCATTGTAATGGCAATTCGAGTGTAAATCTTTATTTGTTATAGAAATCCATGATCAACCGCCCCCCACTGTATTGCTAAAAGTATTGGGACGCCTGCCTTTACACGCACATGAACTTTAATGCATTAAGGTGAAAAACCTTTTTCTTACCTGAGCCGATCGTTCCAGCGATGGGGACAAGCACAGCAGCTCCAGCAGCTGTCTCGGCTCCTCATTGGATAGATTGATAGCAGCGGGAGCCATTGGCTCCCACTGCTGTCAATCAAATCCAGTGACATGGGAACTGGGGGGTGGGGCCGAGTCCTGCTGTCTGTGTCAATGGAATGCGGATCTCCGAGGGGGCACTCGAACAGGAGGAGCCAGGAGCGCGCAGGGGGCCCAGAAAAGAGGATCGGGGTAACTCTGTTGCAAAACCCTTGCACAGAGGAGGTAAGTATACCATGTTTTGATTTTTTTTAAAACAAAGCTTTACAATCACTTTAATGGCATCCCAGTCATAGTGAAGCTGTTATAGCTGCAAAGGGTGGGTCAACTCAATATTGAACCCTACAGACTAAGACTGGGATGTCATTAAAGTTGTGCATGTAAAGGAAAACGTCCCAATACTTTTGGTAATATAGTGTATAAATGCATTAATACAGTGTCAAATAAATCATATGCAGTGTTGATTTCATCAGCGGCATTTTTACAGTGACGTAAACTAAAAGTACAGTACATTTTCGTCCACTGACAAAAACTATGACAAAAATCAATTCTGGTTTCGTTAACAAACAAAAATGAGAGGCAGGGACATTTACCCTTGTGTACTAACTTTTGGTTTCCACGGAGCTCCACCTGCTTCTGCTCCCAGCAAGCAAGCGCGACTGTGTGCAGCCAGCATTATAGGCCTCCGAGTCCTCAGACAACCGTCCAGAGACCAAAGCAGCACTGTGCCTTACAGGCCTCCTGAGTCCCGATGAGAGTCCTACGCATGAGTCTCGATGACGACCGTCAACGTCCAGAGCAGGGAGCACCCACTGTGAGTGTGTACATTACAGTTACAGTCCTGAGCCCTCCCCTCAGACCACCGTCTGTCCAGAGCACCATGTGTGCATTACAAGACTCCTCTGACCACCAGTACCCAGGGCACAGGCCACCCCGCAGAACTGAGACCACCATCCAGCACTGTGCAGCATTACAGGCCTCCTCAGACCACCATCCAGGGCACTGTGCAATACATGCCTCCTCAGACCACCGTCCAGAGCACTGTGCAATACATGCCTCCTCAGACCACCGTCCAGAGCACTGTGCAATACATGCCTCCTCAGACCACCGTCCAAAGCACTGTGCAATACCGGCCTCCTCAGACCATCCAGAGTGGCTAAATCTGTATCTGTGAGTTTGTTCAAACCTTAATACCATAAGTAATAACATATTATAATTTTTTACTCCAGGAGTATATAATACATTTGGAAATTCTAGAGAAATGCTTAAATAATGCATTACAATTGAACTAAACCCATTTGATTTTAGTAGGCTAAAATTACTTAGAGGAATTTCCACCCCAGACAACTCCTGCCATGTCCCAGAGGAATTGGCCGTCCTTGCAACCACCGAGGACCGATCGCACGAGACAGGGGCAACTGGATTTGTTCTTTCCCGGGACCCGCGGGCAGAGCCGTGCAACTTTCAAAATGGCACCGGCCACGAAGGCCCAGAAGGCAGCTAAAGCCTCCCAGCACACCGCCGCCCGGCTCCAGCAGCCTGCAGCTTCCCTGATTTCCTCCCCAGGGTCGGTGAAGGAATCTGACCCATCTCCCCATGCACTCCGGCACCCCCCGAAAGAGGCTCTGAAACCGTAGACCCCCTGGGGGACGAAGACATCAGACGCCATATTTGGTCGCTCCCTACCAGGGAAGGCTGGCCGATGCAAGCACGCTGAGAGCTGCGGATTTATCTATGTCATGATGATCTTTTTCACCTGTAAGTAGAATACAATAAAATCCTTTATTTTTATCTTACGGGCTTCACTATGCTGGTTTTTCTTCTTCATATTGTGTAACACTTCCTGTTGAGAACTGCATAGTATTTCCATCCTAATCCAAGTCTCGGAGGTCACTCTGATGCTGGTGATGCTGACCATTTCTGATATTGATCCATCAAGTTTGAAAAGCTGTATCTACCATTGACCCTCTGCAATTATCATTACATCGCTTGTGTTTTTTTACCTTCTGGTAAGCAGATTGTGAGCACAATTGGTGTGGTGTGTTTTTTTGTCTTTGCACACTGAAGTTTGGTGGTGATTTCTCATCAGTTCCTACATCCACTTCATCATATGCTGATTTATTTCACTTGGACTGTCTTCACACATTGTTTTACTAAACGCTGCATTTTGGACTATTACACAAATACACGCTTAAAGACTGCATTATGCAAAAAAAAGCGTGGGAAGCCTTACTTTGATTTTGACGGTGCACACATATCCTTCTATCAAGATATTTCCAGGTGCACCCTCATACAGCACAGGGCACTTCACCCCCCTGGCTGCCGTCCATGACGCAGGTCTGCCATACCGATGGGGCTTCCCCTTTTTTCTCCAAGTGACCAAAGAGGGCAAACCTGTGACCCTACGCACCAAATATGACCTTCTGCACTTCTTATCCTCGCTTGGACTAGAACCTGTGGATGTTCCGGACTGGAGGGGATCGACAGATTTTCCAACCACCCGACCACCTCAACCGTGGCTACCTGCTAAACGCAAAAGTCGTAAAAGGGACCGGCAATGTCACCCGTCTGGTTCCTCGCCAGGCCCAGCTACCTCCTAGAGACTGACAGGGCAAGTCTTCCTACCCTCTATGCTTGATCCTTCTCTATCGGGAGGTGTCCCTGATGTTGTGCCTTGGACCCCCCTGGGTCACCCAAACTGGGTCTTGAATGACTACACATATTGCGCAGACACCCTTCGGTGGAGTCTGGGAACACCCACGATATGTGCTGACTCACCCTGTTTCTTTGATTTACTTTCTGCCGTCCCTTGCTGATACTATCTAGGTTTGAGATCCCCCATGTTGGCACACGTTACTCACATAGGCCACCCTTTATTGGGTATTGACCCCCATTGGGATCCTGGGTCAGGGCTTGGGGCCTCTCCCCCTATGGGGAGGGGCCCCAAGCACGACTCAGATGTTAAGGAACGTTACTGTGGCTTCTGCCATACTGTTAATGTTATGTTTTTTACATGTTTGTTCTTTTTCTTCCTTCCTCCTTCTCTTTCCTCCTCTTCTTCTCCCAGGAGCGGTCTTCTACATCGTCGCCCACACCGAGCACACCAACGTATTTGGCACACCAACCGTCCTCTAGATCCTCCATGGCTACTCTAAAGGTAAGCTCCTATAATGTCCGGGGCCTCTGCTCCCCAAACAAACATAGCAAGTTGTGGTGGGAGCTAAAAAGGCTTGGGGCACAGGTGATTTTCTTGCAGGAAACCAATTTTACCCCCCATTAAATTTCTAAGCTACCCACTCACCTCTTCAGCTAATGGTTCCTTAGCACCTCCCCGGTATTTAAATTTAGGGGGACAGCTATCGCGATCCACAAATCCTGCCCCTTTCAGCCCACTGGGAATAAAATAGATCCTCTGGGAAGATACATCTTACTGAAGGGCAGCATTGCTGGACAAATGTATATGTTCGCCACGTTCTATGCCCCTAACACTAACCAACTCCCCTTTATTGATACAGCAACTGGCTGAATTTAAGGAGGGTCTCCTGGTAAATGGAAGTTTCTCCTCTCGATTCCCAATCAGGAACGGCACGAGACAGGGGTGCCCCCTTTCGCCCCTCCTTTTCGACTTGTTGCTGGAGCCTCTACTGTGCACTGTACGAGCTAGCAAGGATATTAAGGCCCCCAGGTTGGCAACATGGAACATAAACTGTTGGCTTATGCTGATGAGGTGTTATTCCACCTCCCGGACCCCCTGATCTCGTTGCCTAACCTGATGAAGGAACTCAAACATTTTGGATTGCTTTCCAACTTTAAGATTTATTACGCAAAGTCCGGAGTCCTACCTATCCATTTGACTCCCTCTTTAACAAATAGCCTCCAGACTGCCTTCCCTTAGATATTAGATAGGGCATACAACTCATGGACTGCTTTGACACTCTTTACGCTGCCAATTACCCCCCGTTACTCAATGCAGTTAAGAGACCTCTCACAATGGATGCAGACTGCTTTCACGTGGCTAGGACAGGTAAACATCATAAAAATAAATATTTCTTTCTCGTACATCACGGGACACAGAGCGACATAGTCATTACTAATGGGTTATATAGTTACCGTCAGGTGCTGGCACTGGCAACTTCCAAAACCGGAAGTACCCTCCCCTATATAAGCCCCTCCCATCCGGGAGCACCTCAGTTTTTTGCCAGTGTCTAAGGTGTTGGCCAAGAAGAAACATGTGTTTTTCACTGAGCTTGCGTACAGGTTCTTTTGGGCCTCAGTAAGCTATTCCGGATCCGACCAAAAAAGCTTCATAGCTAAACGGTCGGTACCCGGGCCTTGCAGAGAAGAGCAAGGTTCTGCCTGTAATGCTTCTCTTAGGAGAGCTGGACCCTGGGATCCAGAGCTCTGGTCATACCCACGACCAAGATGTTTTCTGTGCAGGGTGCTATACAGGTCCAGGGGAGTGGAATCCTTGGGAACCCGGTCCCTGAAGGTTTGATTACAATGCCTGCCGTGATAGGTGAAGTTTGGGCTTTTGTGGACCAAACAAAGTCCTGCGGCGGGGAACAGGTAAGTGGGGGCCCCCAGGAACTTGGTTCTATTGGGGGACCCCCAAGCCTAATTTGTCTTTCTGTCTGTTACCTAACGGTATTCCCGCTAATATCTGTGCATGCCTGTAACTACTAAAAAAATGTAATAATTTTTAATGGTGGTCAAGAAAAAAAAAAAAGAATGTTTTTTTTATATATGTTTAGTATATTAAACTGCGGTACCTGTGTTTGTCCACTAGAGGCCGCTGTGGAATGTTTTTCTTGTCATATGGACTAGTTTCTTCTCAGAGAGCAAAGTCCAGGCAGCTGGTGAGTTCTCCTACAGGAAACTGTTTCCTCTGCCATGTTGCAGTGTTCGTCTATCCCCCGGCCTGCGGCAAAGGGGGCCCTGGCTCCTGTCCCTGGTTTCCATGTTTGAAAATTAGCGCCGAGGCGCACGTGGCCGCGCGCGTGCGCGTGCACGCGCCTCTATATATAGAGGTGGCCGGAAAAAGGGGCGGGGCCTGGGGGATGACGCTCTGTGCGCGCCGCAGCGCTTCTGCGCATGTGCGGGCGTCCCAGCAGGTTTTTAAAAAGCCACATTATTGCAGTAAGCTGGCTATGAAGTACAGAGACAGAGCTGGCAACATTTAAAGGCATACAGCAAGCGGTTGATACAGGCATCCCCTAGAAAGGCACATTAGTAGACACCAACTGTGATATAGCAGCAATTGTGCTAGACTATTCTCAGTAAAAGAGGTGTATTACGGCTGGAATACCTCAGCTTTAGGCTTAGGAATATGCCGTCCAGTAGCTCCGGAACTGAATCTTCCAGGAAGCGAAGGGGGTCTCATCGGGCTCTGAGGATCTTGGGCATACTCCTGCTGCACCAGTCTCCCCTGAAGTTCAGAGGTAAGTGACCGTAGAGACCCCGCAGGGGTACTTGGTACTGTGGCTGTCCTCAGTCACCTGCTCCTGTGTATGTAACAGAGGAGGTTTTTTCCTCAGCTCTGGGAGGATTAGAGAGAGATTGTCAAAATTTATCGCTGCCTCCCTGTCAGGGAAAGCACGCCCGATCTCCGTCTCCTCCTTCAGAGTGCCTGTTAGCAGAGCAACAGTCCCATACAGGGATCGACCTGCCTGAAGGGGATCAGGATAAGGTTGATTCTGTTATAGAGGAATCAACAGTGGGGGAACCCTTTCTCAGCATCTCAAGCTGAAAGATTATGGGTTCAGTCTCTGACTAACATGGTCCGATCAGCATTTAAAAATGCACCTTGCGGAACCATCAACCACTACTGTATCCTCGTTGGGGTCGCTAGAAGCCCCCAGACTGTTTGTTCTTTTCCACTTCACCCTTTACTGAAAGGGCTCATTTACCAGGATTGGGAACGTCCTGAGAAAATATTTATTCCCCCAAGAGATTTCCGGTGGTCTATCCCATGGAGGATAAGTTCATCAAAAAAAAAAAAAAAAAATGGAAGGTCCCTACAGTGGACGCAGCCATCTCTTGTATGTATAAATCACTGACATGTCCAGTGGATAATGTCCAAATGTTCAAGAACCCAATAGATAAAAGATTGGAGTCCTTATGAAAATCTGCTTGGTGATACAACCAGCAGTAGCAGCTATTGGGGTCTGCTAAGCAGTGAAGGATCAGTTGAAACAGGTCTTGAGGGACTTGACAGATCAGCAGGCTTTGCCCTAGCTGATCTACCTAGAGCCTTAGGCTTTGCGGTTGACGCCATAGAGGATTCAGTCCATCAGGCCTCCCGCCTTACGCTGTCTATAGTACATATGCGTAGGCTCCTATGGCTCAAAAACTGGTCTGCTGAAGCTCCCTGTAAAGAATGGCTGGTTAGCGTCCCATTTCATGGTGAACGCTTATTCAGGGAAAACCTGGACAAATATCCAGAAAATTTCCAGCGGTAAAAATACGCTCTTGCCGGTTAAAAGCAGAGTTAGAGGTCCCTCTTTAAGAGGCCTGCTTCTCCAGTCCCTGGGGCATCGGCTGTGTAACAGTTCCGACGGCCTCCTCGGTCAAATCCCAGGGGTAAAAAACAGGGACAGTAGCAGGGTAATGAGAAACCCTGGGTCAGGGGAGGTACAAAACCTCCCCCAAGGTTAAATTCATGAAGCCCCCACTCAGTCGGGTGGGGGGAGGACTCCAGTTGTTCGCAAGAGACCTGGCGGGACACGATCAAGACAGATAGGTGCTCTCCGCAGTAGGTTTGGGATACAGTTTGGAGTTAAAAGACTCTCCTCCTTCCCATTTTTGAGGTCAAACGTGCCAAGGGATCCCCGGAAGAGAGAGTCCCTCCTGTTGGCACTAGAACAACTATTGCTCCAAGGAGTAATTATGGAGGTTCCCCTGGAAGAATGAGGGTTCGGGTTTTACTCAAACCTCTTTACAGTCCCGAAGCAAACGCGGACGGGAGGCCCATATTAATTCTAAAAGGGCTATACAAATTCCTGTATATCAGGACTTTCCGATGGAGTCGATCCGATCGGTGGCCACTGCCCTACAAGGGGAGGATTGGTTAGCCACGATCGACATCAAAGATGCTTATTTGCACATTCCCATCTTTCCAGTCCACCAAAAATTTCTACGCTTTGCAGTAGAAGGGCGCCATTTTCAGTTCAGAGCCTTACCCTTCGGTTTGGCCACAGCACCACGAGTGTTTACAAAAATTCTGGCCCTTTATTGGCCAATCTAAGAACACAAGGTGTAATGATAATGGCATATCTGGATGACTTGTTGCTGATAGACCACTCAGTGAAAAAACTAGACGTGGTCGTTCACAAGACGATCAAGTATCTGGAATCTCACGGTTGGATTATCAACCGAGACAAGTCAGCCCTAAAAACCAGTCAAAAGTCTGGAATACTTGGGGCTAAGGTTGGATTCAGGCCAGAGAAAAATATTCTTGCCTCGAGGAAAGGTGTTGTCTTTGAAAGATTTGATCCACTTAGTGGGTACAAAAAAGACAGCCGTCCATACGCCTGTATATGAGGCTGCTGGGAAAAATGGTGGCATCATTCGAAGCAGTACCCTACGGTCAATTCCATTCAAGGAATTTGCAAGGGGCCATACTGTCAGCCTGGAACAAAAAAGTTCAGGCCCTAGACTTACAATGTCCTTGTCCCCTTCCGTCGCAAGAGCCTCCGTTGGTGGTTGGTTCCCCAGAATCTGGAAAAAAGGAAATCCTTCAGTCCGATTTCTTGGAAGGTGGTCACTACAGATGCCAGCCTTATAGGCTGGGGAGCAGTACTGGAGCAATAGTCTCTACAGGGCAGATGGTCGGATGCAGAAAAGGCCCTGCCCATCAATCTCTTAGAGATACGAGCAGCCCGGTATGCCCTAGTAGCATGGACATCCAAACTCCAAGGGTCCCCTGTCAGAATGCAATCAGACAATGCCACAGCAGTGGCATATATCAATCATCATGGGGGCACCAGGAGTCGTGCAGCCCAGAGGGAAGTAAATTACATCCTGAAATGGGCAGAAAAATATGTCCCAGCCATATCTGCGGTATTCATTCCAGGAGTGGAGAATTGGAAGGCGGACTTTCTAAGTCGCCAGCAATTAGGCCCAGAGGAAGGGTCCCTTCACCCCGAGGTTTTCTGGACAATATGTCAGCGGTGGGGAACATCGGATGTAGATCTTCTAGCATCCAGATTCAACACAAAGGGGGACAGGTTTGTCTCTCGGACAAGGGATCCCCTAGCTTGCAGCTCGGATGCCCTAGTGTTCCCTTGGGATCAGTTCAAGCTGATATATGCATTCACACCGCCACAATGGTTACCTCGATTACTCCGCAGAATCAGGGTAGAAAAGAAACCGGTGATTCCGGTGGCTCCAGCGTGGCCCCGAAGAGCGTGGTACGCGGAGATTGTAAAATTTCAGTGGGGAGTCCTTGGACTCTCCCACGTCGTCCGGCTTTCGCAAGGACCGATATACCACCCTTCCTTACCAGCCCTAGGTTTGACGGCCTGGCTATTGAAGCCCACATTCTAAAAAAGAGAGGGCTCTCTAATGCTGTGGTATCTACCATGATCAATGCCAGGAAGCCGGTATCCAGGCAGATCTACTATAGAATCTGGAAGGCGTACATCGCGTGGTGTGAGGCCAAGAAATGGCATCCACATAAGTACGTAATAGGTAGGATTCTGGACTTCCTACAGTGGGCTGTAGATAGGAAGCTTGCCTTGAGTACTATCAAGGGTCAGATTTCGGCCTTGTCAATATTTTTTCAAAGGCCCTTGGCTTCGCATTCACTAGTCAAAGCCTTTATACAAGGAGTGATGTGTATTAGTCCTCCGGTTAATATTCCCATATGTCCATGGGATCTAAACTTGGTTCTGTCGGTTCTACAGAAACAACCATTTGAACCATTACAGCATATTTCCTTGGTGCTTCTCACCAGGAAATTGATTTTTCTAGTAGCCATTTGTTCGGCTAAAAGAGTATCGGAATTAGCAGCTATGTCCTGTAAGGAGCCATATCTGGTTATCCATAAGGACAGAGTAGTGTTACGTCCTCATCCAGCCTTTCTTCCTAAGGTGGTATCGAGTTTTCATTTGAACCAAGATGTGGTTCTTCCTTCTTTTTTCCCCAAGCCTACTTCGGTAGAGGAAAAGTTATTGCATTCTTTGGATGTAGTAAGAGCAGTTAAAGCTTATCTAAAAGCCACTGCTCAGATTCGCAGAACGGATACTTTGTTTATTCTGCCGGAAGGCCCCAGAAAGGGTCAGGCAGCGTCAAAATCTACTTTAGCCAAGTGGATTCGACAGGTCATAATACAAGCCTATAGCTTGAGAAGTAGACCGCCTCCGTTCAAAGTTAGGGCGCACTCCACGAGAGCAGTTGGAACTTCATGGGCAGTGCATCACCAGGCCTCCCTGGCTCAAGTCTGTAAGGCCGCAACATGGTCTTCAGTACACACGTTTACTAGGTTCTACCAGGTGGACGTTAGAAGTCAGGAGGATGTCGCCTTTGGGCGCAGTGTGTTGCAGGCCGCAAAAGATCCTCATGTCTGATAGCGCTCAGCTTATATATGGTGTATCCCCCCCCTCATTTGGCATTGCTTTAGGACATCCCATTAGTAATGACTATGTCGCTCTGTGTCCCGTGATGTACGAGAAAGAAAATAGGATTTTTATAACAGCTTACCTGTAAAATCCTTTTCTTGGAGTACATCACGGGACACAGAGCTCCCGCCCCTCTTTGGGGACACTTATTGCTTTGCTACAAAACTGAGGTGCTCCCGGATGGGAGGGGCTTATATAGGGGAGGGTACTTCCGGTTTTGGAAGTTGCCAGTGCCAGCACCTGACGGTAACTATATAACCCATTAGTAATGACTATGTCGCTCTGTGTCCCGTGATGTACTCCAAGAAAAGGATTTTACAGGTAAGCTGTTATAAAAATCCTATTTTTGCCACGTATACTCTTCTTCCTACAGATGATACCGATACCCCTACCCAGACACTTCTTTGACCATTTGTCCAGCATGCTGTCTGGGTTTGTATGTGTAGCGGGTATTTGAATTATGTGAGGACTCTGGTGGTGTGAGGTTCATTGGGGGTCCCTGGGTGGCGCTGTTGCCTGGGGCCGGAGTTGAACTCGCACGCGAACCATGCCTTTTTGTCCTCCCTGGAGCTGGTACAGCGGGGCGGGGAACCCGCTGTGACGCAAAGGGAGAGGTCATAAAATGGGCGGACGCCCTGTTTGGGGAAGAGAGTCGGAGGACGCGGCCGCACCCAGGCACCTTTAGCTTGGGTGCTGGCGTTCCGGTGTTCCAGGCCTAGGCGCCCTTGGCCTAGCTGGGGCAGGGATGGAGTCCATCTCAGGCACCTTTTAGCCTGGGGTGAGGTACTATGGCGGATGCCTGGGGCTCAGTACCTTCGACTGAGTTCCGCGAGGGTGGAGGAATTCGAGGGGGCCCTAACTCCTTGGGTGCCCGTGTCTGAGTTTGTGAGGACTGGTGCGCAGTAACTTTTCTCTGAAGAGCCCGGCGCAGCATCGCTGGTGAGGGAGAGGCCTCCACTTCACTTCTCCCTTGGACGGATTTCTTCCTTTGACAGGGGCAAAGTGAGGGAAGGTAATTCACGTTCTATATTACCTAGTCAGTGGCAGTGACTTTTCACCACTGGTGACAGCACAGTGGGCAGCAGCAAGAAGGGAAAGGATTGTGCCTCGATCTGTTCCCCATTTTTCAAAGGAGAAAGATTGTTTTATTGCTTGGCAAGAAGAATAAAACTGAGTTGTACCTATTCACTGTGTGGAACTTGGGTTACTAAAGCAAAGGAGTCAGGGACGAAGGACTGGACTTGACTCTAGGACACCTACACAAAAGCCCAATCTCTGGCCTTCACCTCCCAGTTACGGAGGACATGGGCCGTGGTGTGTATCATCTCTCTCTCTCTCTCCCAGGTACCCCTAGACAACAGCCATATAACCGATAAAGAAAGGGAAAGGGAGAGGGGTGAGGCCGCTACACATGGAATGCACAGAAACCCAGAATAGCCCTGAGGGTGCTTGCTTCCTACCTACTGGAAGCAGCCCAGATTTTCTACCCGGGAGGAGTGGATCAGCAGGGTAAGTGACATCCAGGAAGCAGAAGACTGGATAGTGACTTGTCTGGGTTCTCGAGACCGCTTTGTCGGATAGAATATGTTTCCGACCCTGGACACTTGCCCTCTAGCCTAGACATAGCTCTGTTGGAGTTGGCAGAACCATCCCTTAAAACCCGTATGCCACTAGGAACCTAGGGGGCAAAGGGACACGAAAAAGGCTTCTCCTAAGACTTCACGTATGATTTGGTTGTCTCCTCTTTCTTCTTTCTCTCTATTATACCTTTCAGAAATTGTATACATCCCCTGTTACTTGGATGGAGGTTTATATATTGCACACCATGCTGTTGATGGACATAATGCCCAATGCCTCATCGCTGGAGGGGTGGCCCCCTTCCTCAAGGGCGGCACGGTTTATTCCCCCCAGCATTTAGCATTGGTATCCCTAGCTCGTGTGTAGGGCAGGGGGAGGTTAGTTGGAGGCTATTTCGGCCCCCCTCCCCTGGTACCTGTTTTCACTGGTAACTTATTGATAGCGCCCGCCGGCTTAGCACCAGCGGTAGAGCTATCACCAGAGGCTCCTTTTATGCTCATTTTTTTTATGCATACTGAATATGTTAATTGTGATTATTTCCAATGCGGCTTCCCTAAATCTCTAATGGGGCAGCCCTGAGGCTATTTTGCGAAATATTCACCATGGTATTTCCTCTCTTTTCTTTATATTTTTGTGATACAAGCCCATTTGGGTTTGAGATTTTATTTAGATACAAATGTTGGACATGACATGTTAATTGTTTTTCTAAAATAAAGATTATACAAAAAAATTAAACAATTGCAGATGATTAAAATGGGACTAAAACTAAAATGGCATTTTAGTCAAAAGACTAAAACTAAATTGAAATTTGCTGCCAAAATTAACACTGATTATATGCTAATCCTATAAAAAAAAAAAACTATACAGTACTATGTGCAGCAAGATAAAGTGCATAAATATATTGCAGTAATAGTTCCATACACCATGCAATCTCTGTGCAATCAATGACCAAATTCGCTCTGTCAACAATATCTTAATTCCTTCTTCTCTCCATATGGTGAACATCAATGACAATCAATCTCTCAGAAACAGGTGAACCAAAGAGGAAGCACAGACATCCAATAGTGCAGACCCCTCAATCCATATTAATTAAAAAAACTAGGTAATGCACTAGGATCCCTTGAGGAAGCCAATCGGGGCGCAACGTGTCAGCTGGTTAGTGACGTCATCACGCTGGGCGGGGTCGAGATACCATCTTTGAGAGCGATGTTTGCCGGTTTTTATGTTATGCCTGTATCTATGGATTCTATGTAAGTGCATTACCTTCGAACAGCCTTTCTCAACCAGTGTGCCGTCAGAGGTTCTCAGGTGTGGCGTGAGATCAGGGGAGAGAAGGGCTGTCATATGAGCCCGATCTCCCAATCCCCTGCCGAACTATATATCGGCACTGTGAGAAGCTCCGTCAGCCTCGAAACTGAAAATAAAGTGCAGGGGAGTGTGCTGTGCTCTCTGCTTCCCCCCAGAGTGCAGTATCCGGCTGAATGAGGAAACTGGAAAGGTACTTTTGTTAGAAGCTAGATTTGTTTTAAAAGGGCTTTATACGTGTGTGTGTATATGAGTCTGTATGTGTGTGTATGTTACTTTTAATCCCCCCCCCCCCATTCTTGTACCACCAGAACTCCGCTGAAAAGCAATCCATGCACAGATCGCTTTTCAGAGGCATTTGACAGGCGGTAAAGAGGCAATATGTTGCCTCCTCACCACCTGTTTTAAGCCCATAAATGCATCATCACTACACCGCAACCGTGCAATGCACACAGTTGCGGGGTAGTTGCAGTGCAGCCCCATTCACCCTTGGAATACCTCCAGCTGCAGCCACAGCATGTGTACACCCCCAGCTGCTGCCTCTGCAGCTAAAGGGGGAGAAGGTGGGGGTGGTAAAAACAGCTCAACCATGTTGTTTTACCGCCCCTCCAACCTGACATGTAAACAAGCCCTTGGTTCACATCTGTGTGGCAGCGTGTAGGGCAGCCCATTAATTTCAATGGGCTTCCCTACCCACAAAAATGCAGGTAAAGAAGTCCCTGCCTTTTTTTTTTTTAACTGCACTGCACCTAAAGCACCCCACGTTTTCCAATGTGTGAGGTACCATTAAAAATTTAATGGCACCCCTAAAGATCAGAGCATTTGTCGGTGTGTCAGGAACAAGCGCGATTTTGCGCGTGTGCCGCGACATACAGTAACGTGAACCAAGCCTTGGACTGAGGTGCCTCAAGACCGAAAATACTTTTTAAGGGTGCCCCGAATGGAAAAATGTTGAGAAACGCTACCTTAGAAGGCAATTCCTAGAAGAAGGAATTAAGGTATATATTAAAACATGCAAAAAAAAAAAGCATTTTGTAACTTGAAGCTCCAAGCTCTAAAATGTTTGAGGGTAAAAAATCAACTATTCTCTATGGAGTTGGTTAAAAAAAAAAAAAAAGCTTCAATAAGTTCTGGAGCGTTTTTTTTGTAGCTCGAATCAGGCAGATTTGTGTGTTTTTATAAGCGGTTTTTGTACTGTAGAAATGCATAGAAACGCGTGATTTGAGCGTTTTTGGTTGCAACGAGTAAATAGATGCCCATCAAACCTTAAAGTGCGTGCGCCGTGAAATGGCAACGAACTTCAGCACCCTATATTTTTATTAGCCCACTCTATAAAAGCTTCCCTATAGGAAGGGTGGTCAGAAATCTATGATTGTTTTTTTTTTTTTATTTAAGTCAGATTTTTTTTTTTTTTATCAAATTCACTTTAGATAGATTTTTTACTCCAAAAGCATTTTATTAAAGATAGTTTTCTATTTTAAGATGCATTAATAATTTAGTTTCTTCAGCATGAAATGGAGCTTAGTTATGTAGCATGAGGCTGTATATTCTGAACTATTTTCATTTTTGGTAAACTCTTTCAATTAATCCAAACTCTGCAATCTGAGATAGCATGCACTGGCAATGTTATTGTTTTAATTAAATAAAAGAATTGGAGTAGTTCTCCAACTGTGTGTGATTTTAACCTAGAATCGGTTCTGAGATCGCTGTTTTACTAACCTGACAATTTATTATTCTAATGGTAAACCTTCATTTTGTTTGCAAATATTAAAGATTCTAACTACCAGCAAGGTATAAGTCCTTACACTTAAAGAGCACCTGTCATTTCAGATCAATCATGGCAGCGCCTGTTAGCGGGCATCCATTCACCTGCTGCCGCCACGTCCTTCACCTTGTTGTGTCACTACCGCATCACCAGCCATCATAGACTCTTTTTACCATGATTGGAGATGCCGCGCTCTGTTCTGAAGAACGTCATATGACGTCCAGTCAGAACGGGAGAGCCACCGCCCGGCCGTCATTCTGCTATATGCTGGTTAGGAAGGTGTTAAAGTTACAATATTTAATAAAGTGGAGCTCCACCCTAAATAGCAACTTTTGCTATTTGGAACCCTCCCCCCCTCCGGTGTCACAATTGACACCTTTCAGGGGGGAGGGGGTGAAGATACCTGTCTAAGACAGGTATTTTCACCCACATCCGGGAGTCCTCTCTCCGGGAATCTGCGGGAGTTACGTCACTTCCCGCAGACTTCCCTTGGTGTTCTGGGAGACACTCGGCTCCCAGAACACAGGAGCACCAATCAGAACGGCGCAGCGCGACTCGCGCATGCGCCGTAGGGAACCGGGCATGAAGCCGCTGGGCTTCACTTCCTGGTTCCCTCAGCGAGGATGGCGGAGGGAGCAGCAGAGCGACGAGCGGTCGCTCGTCCTCTGCTGCGGACGTCGCTGGACTCCAGGACAGGTAAGTGTCCAAATATTAAAAGCCAGCAGCTGCTGTAGCTGTAGCTGCTGGCTTTTAATTTTTTTTTTTCCGGTGGAGCAACCCCTTTAAGAAATGTCATTACAGAGGGCTAAAAAGATTGGAATTCGCTGACAGGTCTTGGCTTTTGACACATCTTGTAGGCTAAAGAGTAAATGAGTCAACCGCAGGTTAATATTAATTAGAAATCAACATATTAACGTTAAAGTTGGAAAACACGTGACCGCATTTCTCCAGGTCACACTTCCTTTTTTCCTGTAACTATAAACACCTGATTGTCCGTACAACAGCCATTCATTTTCTGCCAGCAACTAATACAGTATAAATGGAACAAGAGAGTAGGCCGTCACTGTGTTCATGGTTGGCAGTATTTAGGACAGCCTTCACGTGTGTTAAGGAGAAAAGGTAGGTCTTATTTTAGTGGAGACAAACCTAAACCATGGGTGGCCACAAGCATTTAGGTGCTATTAGACAACCTATCTAAAAGGTAGACTTAAGCCCCGTACACACGGTCGGACTTTTGGCCAACAAACTTCATTTTGAGCAAGTTGGACCAACAATCCGACCGTGTGTACACATCAGACAAACTTTTTTTGCTTTTTTCTTGTTTTCATCGGACAAAAGTTGGGTCTGCAAACGGACAAACTTTTGCCCAACAAAAGTCCGATGGAGCAAAGTCCGACCGTGTGTACAGAAAACCATCGGACTTTTGTCCGATGGACAAAACAACTAATGTTAAAATCAACCAACAATAGCAGAAGTTGACCAAAGGGTGGCGGTAAAGAGCAGAAAAACCATGTGATGTTGCAAAAAGTTTTGGGAAAGTTTGCAGAAAAGTCCGAGCGTGTGTATGCTATGGGTGTTACCGACCAACTCCGTTCGGACAAAAAAAACACGGAAAAGTCAGATGGAAGTCCGACCGTGTGTGCGGGGCTTAAAAGTGGTTGTAATAGGCTTACCTGTAGGTACCGTGAATAACTCCTAAACCTGCACAGTTTAGGAGATATTTACTGTATCCGCATATGCCGACATCATCGGCACATGCACACCGAAGAACCGGCCCGCTTGTGCTGTTTTCTTTCTCGTACATCACGGGACACAGAGCGACATAGTCATTACTAATGGGTTATATAGATACCGTCAGGTGCTGGCACTGGCAACTTCCAAAACCGGAAGTACCCTCCCCTATATAAGCCCCTCCCATCCGGGAGCACCTCAGTTTTTTGCCAGTGTCTAAGGTGTTGGCCAAGAAGAAACATGTGTTTTTCACTGAGCTTGCGTACAGGTTCTTTTGGGCCTCAGTAAGCTATTCCGGATCCGACCAAAAAAGCTTCATAGCTAAACGGTCGGTACCCGGGCCTTGCAGAGAAGAGCAAGGTTTTGCCTGTAATGCTTCTCTTAGGAGAGCTGGACCCTGGGATCCAGAGCTCTGGTCATACCCACGACCAAGATGTTTTCTGTGCAGGGTGCTATACAGGTCCAGGGGAGTGGAATCCTTGGGAACCCGGTCCCTGAAGGTTTGATTACAATGCCTGCCGTGATAGGTGAAGTTTGGGCTTTTGTGGACCAAACAGAGTCCTGCGGCGAGGAACAGGTAAGTGGGGGCCCCCAGAAACTTGGTTCTATTGGGGGACCCCCAAGCCTAATTTGTCTTTCTGTCTGTTACCTAATGGTATTCCCGCAAAATTCTGTGCATGCCTGTAACTACTAAAAAAATGTAATAATTTTTTAATGGTGGTCAAGAAAAAAAAAAAAAAAAAATTTTTTTTATATATATATTTAATATATTAGACTGCGGTACCTGTGTTTGTCCACTAGAGGCCGCTGTGGAATGTTTTCTTGTCATGTGGACTAGTTTCTTCTCAGCAGAGCAAAGTCCAGGCAGATGGTGAGTTCTCTTATAGGAAACTGCTTCCTCTGCCATGTTGCAGTGCTCGTCCATCCCCCGGTCTGCGACAAAGAGGGGCCCTGGCTCCTGTCCCTTGTTTCCATTTTTGAAATTAGCGCCGAGGGCGCACGTGGCCGCGCGCGTGCGCGTGCACGCGCCTCTATATATAGAGGTGAGCCGGGAAAGGGGGCGGAGCCTGGGGGATGACGCTCTGTGCGCGCCGCAGCGCTTCTGCGCATGTGCGGGCGTCCCAGCAGTTTAAAAAAACCACAATATTGTAGTAAGCTGGCTATGAAGTACAGAGACAGAGCTGGCAACATTTAAAGGCATACAGCAAGCGGTTGATACAGGCATCCCCTAGAAAGGCACATTAGTAGACACCAACTGTTTCTTATAGCAGCATTTATGCTAGACTATTGTCAGTAACTGGTGTATTTCGGCTGGAATACCTCAGCTTTGTGGCTTAGGAATATGCCGTCTAAAAACTCCGGGACTAGAAATTCCAGGAGGAATAGGGGGTCTCCATCGGGCTCTGAGGATCTTGGGCATGCTTTGGCTGCACCAGTCTCCCCTGAAGAATCAGAGGTTAGTGACCGTAGAGCACCCTCAGGAGTACCTGGTACTGTGGCTGTCCTCAGTTCACCTGCTCCTGTGTATGTAACAGAGGAGGTTTTTTCCTCAGCTCTGGGAGGGCTGGAAGAGAGATTGTCAGCATTGATCGCTGCTTCCCTGTCACAGGAGAAAAGCGCTCGATCTCCGTCTCCCCCCTCAGAGTGCCTGTTAACAGAGCAACAGTCCCATACAGAGGTCGACCTACCTGAGGGGGATCAGGATGAGGTCGATTCGGTTGCAGAGGAATCAACAGTGGAAGAGCCGTTCTCAGCATCACATGCTGAAAGGTTATGGGTTCAGTCCCTGACTAATATGGTCCGATCAGCATTTAAAATGCCACTTGCGGAGCCATCCTCCACTTCTGTCTCCTCGTTGGGGTCGCTAAAAGCTCCCCAGACTGTTTGTTCCTTTCCGATCCATCCTTTACTGGAGGGGCTCATTTACCAGGATTGGGAGCATCCTGACAAAATATTTACTCCCCCCAAGAGATTTCCGGTGGTCTATCCCATGGAGGATAAGTTCATCAGAAAATGGAGGGTCCCTACAGTGGACGCAGCCATCTCTTGTGTGAATAAATCACTGACATGTCCGGTGGAAAATGTCCAAATGTTCAAGGACCCAATAGACAAAAAATTGGAGTCCTTATTAAAATCTGCTTTTTCTACAGCAGGATTGGTGACACAACCAGCAGTGGCAGCTATTGGGGTCTGCCAAGCAGTGAAGGATCAGTTGAAACAGGTCTTAAGGGACTTGCCGGATCAGCAGGCTCTTGCCCTAGCTGATCTACCTAGAGCCTTATGCTTTGCGGTGGACGCTATAAAGGATTCAATCCATCAGGCCTCCCGCCTTACGCTGTCTGTAGTACATATGCGCAGGCTTCTATGGCTCAAGAACTGGTCTGCTGAAGCTCCCTGTAAAAAATTGCTGGTCAGCTTCCCATTTCATGGGGAGCGCTTATTCGGGGAAGACCTGGACAAGTATATCCAGAGAATTTCCAGCGGTAAAAGTACACTTTTGCCGGTTAAAAATAGAGTTAGAGGTCCCTCTTTTAAAAGGCCGGCCTCTCCAGTCCCTAGGACATCGGCTGTGAAACAGTTCCGACGGCCTCCTCGGTCAAATCCCGGAGGTAGAAATCAGGGACAGTTGCAGGGTAACAAAAAGCCCTGGAGCAGGAGAGGTGCAAAACCTCCCCCAAAGTCAAATGCATGAAGGGTTGCCCCCACCCAATCGGGTGGGGGAAAGACTTCAGTTGTTCACAGAGACCTGGCGGGACACGATCCGAGACAGATGGGTGCTCTCCGCAGTAAATCTGGGATACAAATTGGAGTTAAAAAACTCCCCTTCTTCCCGCTTTATAAGGTCAAACGTGCCAAGGGATCCCCAGAAGAGAGGATCCCTCCTGTTGGCACTAGAACAATTATTGCTTCAAGCAGTAATTATAGAGGTTCCCCTGGAAGAGTGGGGGTTCGGGTTTTACTCAAACCTCTTTACAGTTCCGAAGCCAAACGGGGACGTGAGGCCCATACTAAATCTAAAAGGGCTAAACAAATTCCTGCATATCAGGACTTTCCGGATGGAGTCGATCCGATCGGTAGCCACTGCCCTACAAGGGGAGGAATGGTTAGCCTCGATCGACATCAAGGATGCTTATTTGCACATTCCCATCTTTCCAGCCCACCAAAAATTTCTACGCTTTGCGGTAGAAGGCCGCCATTTTCAGTTCAGAGCCTTACCCTTCGGTCTGGCCACAGCACCAGGAGTGTTCACAAAAATTCTGGCCCCATTATTGGCCAATCTAAGAACACGAGGTGTAACGATAATGGCATATCTAGACGACTTGTTGCTGATAGACCACTCAGTGGAAAAACTAGAAGTGGTTGTTCACGAGACAATCAAGTATCTGGAATATCACGGTTGGATTATCAACCGAGACAAGTCAGCCCTAAAACCAGTCAAAAGTCTGGAATACTTGGGGCTAAGGCTGGATTCAGACCAGAGAAAAATTTTCTTGCCTCAAGAAAAGGGGTCGTCTTTGAGAGATTTGATCCACTTAGTGGGCTCAAAAAGACAGCCATCCATACGCCTGTGCATGAGGCTGCTGGGAAAAATGGTGGCATCATTCGAAGCAGTACCCTACGGTCAATTCCATTCAAGGAAATTGCAAAGGGCCATACTGTCAGCCTGGAACAAAAAAGTTCAGGCCCTGGACTTACCAATGTCCTTGTCCCCTTCCATTCGCAAGAGCCTCCGCTGGTGGTTGGTTCCCCAGAATCTGGAAAGAGGGAAATCCTTCAGTCCGATTTCCTGGAAGGTGGTCACTACAGATGCCAGCCTTATAGGCTGGGGAGCAGTACTGGAGCAATGGTCTCTCCAGGGCAAGTGGTCAGAAGCAGAAAAGGCCCTGCCCATCAATCTCTTAGAGATACGAGCAGCCCGGTATGCCCTAGTAGCATGGACATCCAAACTCCAAGGGTCCCCTGTCAGAGTTCAATCAGACAATGCCACAGCAGTGGCATATATCAATCGTCAGGGGGGCACCAGGAGTCGTGCAGCCCAAAGGGAAGTAAATTACATCCTGAGATGGGCAGAAAGATATGTCCCAGCCATATCTGCGGTATTCATTCCAGGGGTGGAGAATTGGAAGGCGGACTTTCTAAGTCGCCAACAATTATGCCCAGGGGAATGGTCCCTTCATCCCGAGGTTTTCCGGACAATATGTCAGCGGTGGGGAACACCGGATGTAGATCTGCTAGCATCCAGATTCAACGCAAAAGTGGACAGGTTTGTCTCTTGGACAAGGGATCCCCTAGCTTGCGGCTCGGATGCCCTAGTGTTCCCTTGGGATCAGTTCAAGCTGATATATGCATTCCCACCGCCACAATTGTTACCTCGATTACTCCGCAGAATCAGGGTAGAAAAGAAACCAGTGATTCTGGTGGCTCCAGCGTGGCCCCGAAGAGTATGGTACGCGGAGATTGTAAAAATGTCTGTGGGGAGTCCTTGGACCCTCCCACATCGTCCGGACCTGCTTTCGCAGGGACCGATATACCACCCTTCCTTACCAGCCCTAGGTTTGACGGCCTGGCTATTGAAGCCCACATTCTAAAAAAGAGAGGGCTCTCTAATGCTGTGGTGTCTACCATGATCAATGCCAGGAAACCGGTATCCAGGCAGATCTACTATAGAATCTGGAAGGCGTACATCGCCTGGTGTGAGCCCAGGAAATGGCATCCACGTAAATACGTAATAGGTAGGATTCTGGACTTCCTACAATGGGCTGTAGATAGGAAGCTTGCCTTGAGTACTATCAAGGGTCAGATTTCGGCCTTGTCAATATTTTTTCAAAGGCCCTTGGCTTCGCATTCACTAGTCAAAGCCTTTATACAAGGAGTGATGCGTATTAGTCCTCCGGTTAATATTCCCATATGTCCATGGGATCTAAACTTGGTTTTGTCGGTTCTACAGAAACAACCATTTGAACCACTACAGCATATTTCCTTGGTGCTTCTCACCAGGAAATTGATTTTTCTAGTAGCCATTTGTTCGGCTAAAAGAGTATCGGAATTAGCAGCTATGTCCTGTAAGGAGCCATATCTGGTTATCCATAAGGACAGAGTAGTGTTACGTCCTCATCCAGCCTTTCTTCCTAAGGTGGTATCGAGGTTTCATTTGAACCAAGATGTGGTTCTTCCTTCTTTTTTCCCCAAACCTACTTCGGTAGAGGAAAAGTTATTGCATTCTTTGGATGTAGTAAGAGCAGTTAAAGCTTATCTAAAAGCCACTGCTCAGATTCGCAGAACGGATACTTTGTTTATTCTGCCGGAAGGCCCCAGAAAGGGTCAGGCAGCGTCAAAATCTACTTTAGCCAAGTGGATTCGACAGGTCATAATACAAGCCTATGGCTTGAGAAGTAGACCGCCTCCGTTCAAAGTTAGGGCGCACTCCACGAGAGCAGTTGGAACTTCATGGGCAGTGCATCACCAGGCCTCCCTGGCTCAAATCTGTAAGGCCGCAACATGGTCTTCGGTACACACGTTTACTAGGTTCTACCAGGTGGACGTTAGAAGTCAGGAGGATGTCGCCTTTGGGTGCAGTGTGTTGCAGGCCGCAAAAGATCCTCATGTCTGATAGCGCTCAGCTTATATATGGTGTATCCCCCCCCCTCATTTGGCATTGCTTTAGGACATCCCATTAGTAATGACTATGTCGCTCTGTGTCCCGTGATGTACGAGAAAGAAAATAGGATTTTTATAACAGCCTACCTGTAAAATCCTTTTCTTGGAGTACATCACGGAACACAGAGCTCCCGCCCCTCTTTAGGGACACTTATTGCTTTGCTACAAAACTGAGGTGCTCCCGGATGGGAGGGGCTTATATAGGGGAGGGTACTTCCGGTTTTGGAAGTTGCCAGTGCCAGCACCTGACGGTATCTATATAACCCATTAGTAATGACTATGTCGCTCTGTGTCCCGTGATGTACTCCAAGAAAAGGATTTTACAGGTAAGCTGTTATAAAAATCCTATTTTTTCAGGAGCCGTGCCGTGACTGGCGGTTCCTGCGCGCATTCCTGGGAGTGACGTCATTGCGGCTCCGGCCAATCACAGCCCGCGAACCCTGAAATAACTCAGAGAGACATGTCGCCAGTCACAGCCGTGTGCGGGAAGCGCTGCAACAGCTTCGATCTAAGGGGAGTATTTCATAATGAGCTAGTATGCGATGCATACTAGCTCATTATGCCTTTGTCTTGCAGGTGTTTTTTTTTTTTTTTTGTTTTGTTGGAGTTTACAATCACTTTAAACCCTAAATAGGTGACATTTAATTTGCTAAACCTCTCTATAATGTATTTCCTAAACAATTCCCCCATTTTCTTTTTTATTACATAAAGTTCTGTTCACCTTTTTTATATCCTTTTTTGCATCTCAATGCTGAATTTCTTCAGCCACTTTTAGGGCTTGTTCACACTTGACTAAATTCTTTACTCTTAACAAGCGCTCCTATAGCGTTAATATCTTTTTAGTATAGGCATTCGATTTGTGTTAATGCGCTTTAGTATGGGCATTGGACTGCCATTTTACAAGCCTTAATAAAGCTTTAAAAACGCTTCCCAAATGCCCTATGGTTTTGGCGTGTTTGATGCGCGTTGAGGCATGTTAAAAAAAACCCCGCTATAAACGCCTATTTTTTTAAATTCTTTTTTCTTTTAGGCGGAAGTGATATTACAGGAAATAATTTGAGGTGTGGCTTGTTATGGTGAATGTTTCCTGTGCTCCATCAGCAGGGAAGGCAGCAGCATGGATTCCTTTAGCCCTGGTTCACACTGGTGCGATTTGACATGCGATTTGGCATGTCAAATCGGCAAAATTTGCCGCAAATTGCGGGCAATGGCACTGTCCTAATCGGTGCGGCGCTGCACCGATTACAAAAAGTATTTTCTGTACTACTTTTTGCGATTTCAGCCGCAATGTACATTGACATCTGTGTCAGATGTCTCTGTAATCGAGCTGAAATCGGGACTGACAGGCAGGAGTGAAATCGTGCGAGTTCAGATGAACTCGCACAGCTTCACTCCCACAGCCCCAGTGTGAACCTGGGCTTACTAGGCTTTATCTCATGTTTGGCCTTCCGCAGGTGATACTGATGTATAAGCTATTGGCTGAGCAGAGGAAGAACAGAAGGACATCCAGGCACTATTGGGAACATCTGATTGTCTCTCAGAGATATTCTCAGGCTCCATGTACACAGAAGCTGATAAACTGCAGTTTATTGGCGTTTTGGCGTTTTTTTTTTTTAACCACTTAACGACCGCTCACTGTATATATACGTCGGCACAATGGCACCGACAGGCACAATCACGTAGAGTGTACGTGATTGCCTTTGTACAGTTGGGGGGTCCGATCGGACCCCCCTTCTGTACAGTGAGCGGTCGGAATTCGTCTGGGAGCGTTCCGAGATGGGGGGGCGGCCGTTCGATTCCGACCACCCCCCCGCGATCGCTCCCGGCGAATAGAAATGCCCCCTCTGTCTGTGTACTGTTTACACAGATAGAGAAAGCAGGAGGAAGTGATGTCATCTCCTGTGCGGCGCTCACATATACCGAGCGTCGTACAAGAGAAGACACACAGGTCAGTGCACTAACACCAGCACACATAGGCACATAAATCGCCCCCCCCAGATCACCCCCCAGCCCCCAGTCACAGTGTCACTGATTGCAGTGACCATTTATTTACTGATTACTGCAATCAGTGACATTTGTGACTGTAAAAGTGTCACTACATTTAGTTTTAGGTCCAGTGTAGCCCCCTAACCCCCCCTAATAAAGGTTTAACCCCTTGATCACCCCCCAGATAACCCGTTCACCCCCTAGCACCGCCGTCGCTTGGCGATCCTTTTTCTGATCGCTGTCTTGGCGTCGGTGATGCAGATCGGTACCCAGTAATTTTTTTTAGGTTCGCCGCAGGTTTTTATAGCGTCGGGTACCCCCATAAATTATCTAATAAAGGTTTAACCCCCTTGATCGCCCCCCAGGTAACCCTTTCACCCCCTATCACCACTGTCACTAAGCGATCGTTTTTCTGATCAATGTCTTAGCGTCGGTGATGCTGATCGGTAGCCAGTATTTTTTTTTAGGTTCGCCGCAGGTTTTTATAGCGTCGGGTACCCCCATAAATTATCTAATAAAGGTTTAACCCCCTTGATCGCCCCCCAGGTAACCCTTTCACCCCCTATCACCACTGTCACTAAGCAATTGTTTTTTCTGATCACTGTCTTGGCGTCGGTGATGCAGATCGGTACCCAGTAATTTTTTTAGGTTCGCCGCAGGTTTTTATAGCGTCGGGTACCCCCATAAATTATCTAATAAAGGTTTAACCCCCTTGATCGCCCCCCAGGTAACCCTTTCACCCCCTATCACCACTGTCACTAAGCGATCGTTTTTCTGATCGATGTCTTAGCGTCGGTGATGCTGATCGGTAGCCAGTATTTTTTTTTTAGGTTCGCCGCAGGTTTTTATAGCGTCGGGTACCCCCCATAAATTATCTAATAAAGGTTTAACCCCCTTGATTGCCCCCCAGGTAACCCTTTCACCCCCTATCACCACTGTCGCTAAGCGATCATTTTTCTGATCGATGTCTTAGCGTCGGTGATGCAGATCGGTACCCAGTAATTTTTTTTAGGTTCGCCGCAGGTTTTTATAGCGTCAGGTACCCCCATATATTATCTAATAAAGGTTTTAACCCCCTAATTGCCCCTAGTTAACCCTTTCACCAGTAATCATCATATAAGTGTTACGGGTGACGCTGGTTAGTTAGTTTGCTTTTTATAGTGTCAGGGCACCCGCCGTATATAACCCAATAAAGGTTTAACCCCCTGATCGCCCGGCGGGTGATATCAATTAGGTTTTAGCGTCAGAGAGGGTCTGCGTCACACCCCAGGCAGCGTCAGGTTAGTGCCAGTAACGCTAACACCCACGCGTGAAGCATACACCTCCCTTAGTGGTATAGTATCTGAACAGATCAATATCTGATCTGATCAGATCTATACTAGCGTCCCCAGCAGCAGAGGCATTGCTAGGGGGGTGCGGTCCGCCCCCGGGTGACACCCGCTAGAGGGGTGACACCCTCCTTTTTTATTTTTTTTTATTTTTTTTTACAGCTGACCCATTCATTGATTAATTTCACCCCGCTGGGCTGGAAGCCTGGAACAGCACCTCCAGCGCCGCGGCCGCGCCTGGTGTGTGTCCTCCGGCTCCTTATTCTTCCTATTCCTAAATTCCAATCCTCCTCCCTACCCTACAGAGCCAGCGAGCGACTCAGCCTGTCACATCATCACACTGCACTGTGATGATGTGACGACACGTCACTGCAGCACACACACAACTTTCTCCGCCCGGGCGGCGCGGCTGCTGTGTGTGACGGTCGCTGCCCACAGTGCCCAGCCCTCCTCCTCTCCACTCTCCAGGAGTACACTAAGACTTTTTCTGTTTGAAGAGCGCAGTCACCTAGTGGAACATGCAATTAAGCAGGCACATTTAAAATCTAAAGAATATGGAATTGCCGTAGAGAGAAGAGCCAGGTTTAAGAAGAGGATGGCAGGGGAACAGGCACGTGATGCTGGAGGCATAAGTCTACAAGACGAGAACAAGAGGGCAATGCTTGAGTGCATTGATCGCTTCCATTCTGAACTCCAGATCAGATTAAGAGCCATCATGGAAGTTGCAGCCATGTTTGAGGCTGTTCAAGCAAAGAGTCTCATATATGAAACTGAAGAAACATTAAAGGTGTCCATTCCAAAACTGACCACTTTTTATGACGAAATATCTGAGAGTGAGCTGTTAATGGAAATACCCAGACTGAGGAGACATCTCAAAGCAGCCAAGATCAACCTAGAAGAAGTCAAAGATTGGTCGGCTTTACAAGTTTTGACCTTCATAGCAGAATGGGACTTCATTGAATCTCTTCCAACCCTTTCACTATGTCTAAAAATATTTCTGACAATCTGTGTGTCTGTGGCTTCATGTGAGAGGAGCTTTTCAAAGTTGAAGCTGATAAAAAACTATTTGCGTTCAACGATGGGACAGGCAAGGCTTTCTGATCTTGCAATATTATCAGTTGAAAGTGAACTAGCGAAATGTATTGATTTTGATGATGTTGTTCACAATTTTGCAGCTGTCAAGGCTAGAAAAGCAAAGTTTTGATTTAGATGTTAACTAAATGCTTTCATATTTGTTCCTGTTTTTGTGTTATTTATTTATTAATTCAGTAAAGTTTAAAGTTAAAATAAATACAGTTCTTTAACAGTTTAAGCTTTGATTTCTATTATTTTCATATGATTTTGTTATTCAAATTTGCTAGTTGATTGATAGTTATTAACGGCACTACTGTTGCCAATATATGCAGTGTTATTAGGGTGAAAAAAATTATTGGGGGGGGGGGGGGGTGACACCATGTTATACCGCACCAGGTGACACCAACCCTAGTGACGCCACTGCCCAGCAGTTTAGGGTTCCCAAAAACGCAGTGTTAGCGGGATCAGCCCAGATACCTGCTAGCACCTGCGTTTTGCCCCTCCGTCCAGCCCAGGCCACCCAAGTGCAGTATCGATCGAACACTGTCACTTACAAAACACAACACACATAACTGCAGCGTTCGCAGAGACGGGCCTGATCCCTGCGACTCCAGTGCTGTAGGAGGTGATTTCACCACCACAGTTAAAAAAAAAAAGAAGCAAATATGCCGAAGCATTGGGGCAGCAGGGGCGGAGGAGCGATTTTGCTCCTAATGCCGCGTACATACGGTCGAAATTCCGACGGAGGCTTGCCCGTGGAAAAGTCCGACCATGTGTGTGCGGCATAACTTTTTTGCGGGAGGATGCCCCCATGCTTCGGCATATATAAATGGTGCATGTATGCCCATCATTAGAAGTGGGTGGATGAAGGGCGGTATTCTAATGGTGGGCATACCCACCGATCAATCTCTTTTTTCGTTCAGCCACCTGGCTGCATGAAAAAAAAAGATTACAATACATGTCCAACAAGGACCAGCAACGTACTGGTATGTTGCTGGACTTTGAATGTTTATACCAGAATGATGCCTGCGGGTTTAGGTATCATCTTGGTATCATTCTTTTCAGCCAGCGGCCGGCTTTAATGTAAAAGCAACCCTAGTGGCTAATTAGCCTCTGGACTGCTTTTACAAGCAGTGGGAGGGAATGTCCCCCCCCCGGATATAAAAAGCGCCATTGGGAAATTGGGAAAGCATTTTATCACACCGATCTTGGTGTGGTCAGATGCTTTGAGGGCAGAGGAAAGATCTAGGGTCTAGACCCCAGTTTTTTCAAAAAAAGAGTACCTGTCACTACCTATTACTATCATAGGGGATATTTACATTCCCTGAGATAACAATAAAAATGATAAAAAAAAAAAAACATGGAAGGAACAATTTAAAAATAAAATAAAAAAGCAAAATTAATAAAAAAAAAAAAAAAAAAAAAAAAGCACCCCTGTCCTGCCATGCTCTTGCCCAATGGCGAACGCAAGCGTCGGTCTGGCGTCATATGTAAACAGCAATTGCACCATGCATGTGAGGTATCACCGCGAAGGTCAGATCGAGGGCAGTCATTTTAGCAGTAGACCTCCTCTGTAAATCTAACGGGGTAACCTGTAAAGGCTTTTAAAGGCTTTTAAAAATGTATGTAGTTTGTCGCCAATGCGCGTTTGTGTGAAATTTTAAAGCATGTCATGTTTGGTATCTATGTACTCGGCCTAAGATCATCTTTTTTATTTCATCAAACATTTGGGCAATATAGTGTGTTTTTAGTGCATTAAAATAAAAAAAAGTGTATTTTTTCCCCAAAAAATGTGTTTGAAAAATCGCTGCGCAAATACTGTGTAGAAAAAAAAAACGCAACACCCACCATTTTATTCTGTAGGGCCTTTGCTTTAAAAATATATAATGTTTGGGGGTTCAACATAATTTTCCTGCAAAAAAAAATATGTTTTCATGTAAACAAAAAGTGTCAGAAAGGGCTTTGTCTTCAAGTGGTTAGAAGAGTGGATGTAAGCTTCCTAATGTTGTGTATAAAATGCCAGAACAGTTCAAAACCCCCCCCAAATGACCCCATTTTGGAAAGTAGACACCCCAAGCTATATACTGAGAGGCATGTCGAGTCCATGGAATATTTTATATGTTGACACAAGTTGCGGAAAAAAGACAATTTTTTTTTTTTTTTTTTTTGCACAAAGTTGTCACTAAATGATATATTGCTCAAACATGCCATGGGCATATGTGGAATTACACCCCAAAATACATTCTGTTGCTTCTCCTGAGTATGGTGATACCACATGTGTGAGACTTTTTGGGAGCCTAGCCGCGTACGGGACCCCAAAAACCAATCACCGCCTTCAGGCTTTCTAAGGGTGTAAATTTTTGATTTCACTTCTCACTGCCTATCACAGTTTCGGAGGCCATGGAATGCCCAGATGGCACAAAACCCCCCCAAATGACCCCATTTTGGAAAGTAGACACCCCAAGCTATTTGCTGAGAGGTATTGTGAGTATTTTGCAGATCTCGCTTTTTGTCACAAAGTTTTGAAAATTGAAAAAAAAAAAAAGAAAAAAAAAAAAATTCTTTCTTCATTTTCAAAAACAAATGAGAGCTGTAAAATACTCACCATGCTTCTCAGCAAACAGCTTGGGGTGTCTACTTTCCAAAATGGGGTCATTTGGGGGGGTTTTGTGCTATTTTGGCATTTTATGGCCTTCGAAACTGTGATAGGTAGTGAGGAGTGAAATCAAAAATTTGTGCCTAGAAATCCTGAAGGCGGTGATTGGTTTTCGGGGTCCCGTACGCGGCTAGGCTCCTAAAAAGTCCCACACATGTGGTATCCCCGTACTCAGGAGAAGCAGCAAAATGTATTTTGGGGTGCAATTCCACATATAACCATGGCATGTGTGAGCAATATATCATTTAGTGACAACTTTTTGTAATTTTTTTTTTTTTGTTGTCATTATTCAATCACTTGGGACAAAAAAAAAATATTCAATGGGCTCAACAGGCCTCTCAGCAATTTCCTTGGGGTGTCTACTTTCTAAAATGGGGTCATTTGGGGGGGTTTTGTGCTATTTTGGCATTTTATGGCCTTCAAAACTGTGATAGGTAGTGAGGAGTGAAATCAAAAATTTGCGCCCTTAGAAATCCTGAAGGCGGTGCTTGGTTTCCGGGGTCCCGTACGTGGCTAGGCTCATAAAAAGTCCCACACATGTGGTATCCCCGTACTCAGGAGAAGCAGCAGAATGTATTTTGGGGTGCAATTCCACATATAACCATGACATGTGTGAGCAATATATCATTTAGTGACAACTTTTTGTAATGTTGTTTTTTTTTTTTTGTCATTATTCAATCACTTGGGACAAAAAAAAAAAATATTCAATGGGCTCAACAGGCCTCTCAGCAATTTCCTTGGGATGTCTACTTTCCAAAATGGGGTCATTTGGGGGGGTTTGTACTGCCCTGCCATTTTAGCACCTCAAGAAATGAGATAGGCAGTCATAAATTTAAAGCTGTGTAAATTCCAGAAAATGTACCCTAGTTTGTAAACGCTATAACTTTTGCGCAAACCGATAAATATACACTTATTGACGTTTTTTTTACTAAAGACATGTGGCTGAATACATTTTGGCCTAAATGTATGACTAAAATTGAGTTTATTCGATTTTTCTTATAACAAAAAGTAGAAAATATCATTTTTTTTCAAAATTTTCGGTCTTTTTCCGTTTTTATATCGCAAAAAATAAAAATCGCAGAGGCAATCAAATACCATTAAAAGAAAGCTCTATTTGTGGGAAGAAAAGGACGCAAATTTTGTTTGGGTACAACATTGCATGTCCGCACAATTTACAGTTAAAGCAGCGCAGTGCAAAATTCTGAATTCACCTCTGGTCCTCTAGCTACCAAATGGTCCGGGGCTTAAGTGGTTAACCACTTGTCCCCCGCCCACTGTCAATTGACGGCGAGCGGAGAATACTCTCGTTCTGGGAGGACGTCATATGACGTCCTCCCTTTAAAACGAGCTAGGAGGCGCCGTTCACAAGGCCCCGGTGCGCGTGCCCGGCGGCCGCGATTGCCGCCGGGCACCCGCGATTGCCCGGGAAACGAGCAGGAAAGTGGATCTCTGTGTGTAAACACAGAGATCCACGTCCTGTGAGGGAGAGGAGGCTGATGGTGTGTCCCTTGTACATAGGGACAACCATCGGTCACCTCCCCCAGTCAGTCACCTCCCCCCACAGTAAGAACACATTGAGGGAACATATTTAACCCCTTCCCGCCCCCTAGTGGTTAACCCCTGCCCTGCCAATCACATTTATACAGTAATCAATGCATTTTTATAGCAGGGATCGCTGTATAAACGTGAATGGTCCCAAAAATGTGTCAAAAGTGTCCGATGTGTCCGCTGCAATATCGCAGTCACAATAAAAAATCGCAGATCGCCGCCATTACTAATAAAAAAATAAAAATGCTATAAATCTATCCCCTATTTTGTACACGCTATAACTTTTGTGCAAACCAATCAATACGCGCTTATTGCGATTTTTTTTTTTTTTTTTTTTTTTTTTTTTTACCAAAAATATGTAGAAGAATACGTATCGGCCTAAACTGAGGAAAATTTTATTTAAAAAAAAAATGGGTATTTATTATAGCAAAAAGTAAAAAATAGTGTTTTTTTTCCAAACTGGACGCTCTTCTTTTGTTTATAGCGCAAAAAATAAAAACCGCAGAGGTGATCAAATACCACCAAAAGAAAGCTCTATTTGTGGGAAAAAAAGGACGCAAATTTCGTTTGGGAGCCACGTCGCACGACCACGCAATTGTCATTCAAAGTGTGACAGCGCTGAAAGCTGAAAAATGGCTTGGGCAGGAAGGGGGTTTTCGTGCACAGTAGAGAAGTGGTTAAAAAGCCCATTAACTGCACTCTGTTGGCCTATGTGTTCATGTACACATAAAATTTTTAAGCTTTAATGAGCAGTGGAGTTAATGGGCTTTTTTCTGAACGCAAGAAATTTGCGTTCAAAGTGCCGTTTTTCGGCAGAAAAAAATGCAAAACGCTCAAACGCTGGCCGCGAACGTTTTTTAGCGTTTTTTGGTCCATTGAAAAAAATTAAAAATAAATGAAAAACGCTAATAAACGCTAGTAAAAAAACGCTGATAAAAGCTAGCTTTTTCTGCTGCTTTAAAAACGACCGTTTTTGAGCTTCTGTGTACATGGAGCCTAAAGGGCACTTTCATGCCCTGTATCGTGATTTACGCACCTACCCTCAGATGTTAATGTCAGCCATCTTCAAGCAACACAATTGGTGCATAGAAGGAAGTGACTGCAGCACACTCTATACTCTCCTCTATCATTACAGGACATGGAACATTCTTTCTCCTACATGATTTTTTTATTTTCAACTAATTTTAATGCGCCGCAAAACGCCTGCCAGTGCGTATGCAGAACATTCCCATGGGCTTGAATGTGAGGCGTTAAAAGGCTTCAAACTCCTCCAGACTCGACATGGCTTCAATTTTGAAGCGAAGCAACGCAATGGTTATGCCGCGTACACATGGTCGTAATTTTTGACAGAAAAAGTCAGATGGGATCTTTTCGTCGGATATTTCGACCGTGTATATGCCCCATCGGACTTTCTTTTTCGTACATCACGGGACACAGAGCGACATAGTCATTACTAATGGGTTATATAGTTACCGTCAGGTGCTGGCACTGGCAACTTCCAAAACCGGAAGTACCCTCCCCTATATAAGCCCCTCCCATCCGGGAGCACCTCAGTTTTTTGCCAGTGTCTAAGGTGTTGGCCAAGAAGAAACATGTGTTTTTCACTGAGCTTGCGTACAGGTTCTTTTGGGCCTCAGTAAGCTATTCCGGATCCGACCAAAAAAGCTTCATAGCTAAACGGTCGGTACCCGGGCCTTGCAGAGAAGAGCAAGGTTCTGCCTGTAATGCTTCTCTTAGGAGAGCTGGACCCTGGGATCCAGAGCTCTGGTCATACCCACGACCAAGATGTTTTCTGTGCAGGGTGCTATACAGGTCCAGGGGAGTGGAATCCTTGGGAACCCGGTCCCTGAAGGTTTGATTACAATGCCTGCCGTGATAGGTGAAGTTTGGGCTTTTGTGGACCAAACAAAGTCCTGCGGCGGGGAACAGGTAAGTGGGGGCCCCCAGGAACTTGGTTCTATTGGGGGACCCCCAAGCCTAATTTGTCTTTCTGTCTGTTACCTAACGGTATTCCCGCTAATATCTGTGCATGCCTGTAACTACTAAAAAAATGTAATAATTTTTAATGGTGGTCAAGAAAGAAAAAAAAAAAAAAGGAATGTTTTTTTATATATGTTTAGTATATTAAACTGCGGTACCTGTGTTTGTCCACTAGAGGCCGCTGTGGAATGTTTTTCTTGTCATATGGACTAGTTTCTTCTCAGAGAGCAAAGTCCAGGCAGCTGGTGAGTTCTCCTACAGGAAACTGTTTCCTCTGCCATGTTGCAGTGTTCGTCTATCCCCCGGCCTGCGGCAAAGGGGGCCCTGGCTCCTGTCCCTGGTTTCCATGTTTGAAAATTAGCGCCGAGGCGCACGTGGCCGCGCGCGTGCGCGTGCACGCGCCTCTATAAAGAGAGGTGGCCGGAAAAAGGGGCGGGGCCTGGGGGATGACGCTCTGTGCGCGCCGCAGCGCTTCTGCGCATGTGCGGGCGTCCCAGCAGGTTTTTAAAAAGCCACATTATTGCAGTAAGCTGGCTATGAAGTACAGAGACAGAGCTGGCAACATTTAAAGGCATACAGCAAGCGGTTGATACAGGCATCCCCTAGAAGGGCACATTAGTAGACACCAACTGTGATATAGCAGCAATTGTGCTAGACTATTCTCAGTAAAAGTGGTGTATTACGGCTGGAATACCTCAGCTTTAGGCTTAGGAATATGCCGTCCAGTAGCTCCGGAACTGAATCTTCCAGGAAGCGAAGGGGGTCTCATCGGGCTCTGAGGATCTTGGGCATACTCTTGCTGCACCAGTCTCCCCTGAAGTTCAGAGGTAAGTGACCGTAGAGACCCCGCAGGGGTACTTGGTACTGTGGCTGTCCTCAGTTCACCTGCTCCTGTGTATGTAACAGAGGAGGTTTTTTCCTCAGCTCTGGGAGGATTAGAGAGAGATTGTCAAAATTTATCGCTGCCTCCCTGTCAGGGAAAGCACGCCCGATCTCCGTCTCCTCCTTCAGAGTGCCTGTTAGCAGAGCAACAGTCCCATACAGGGATCGACCTGCCTGAAGGGGATCAGGATAAGGTTGATTCTGTTATAGAGGAATCAACAGTGGGGGAACCTTTTCTCAGCATCTCAAGCTGAAAGATTATGGGTTCAGTCTCTGACTAACATGGTCCGATCAGCATTTAAAAATGCACCTTGCGGAACCATCAACCACTACTGTATCCTCGTTGGGGTCGCTAGAAGCCCCCAGACTGTTTGTTCTTTTCCACTTCACCCTTTACTGAAAGGGCTCATTTACCAGGATTGGGAACGTCCTGAGAAAATATTTATTCCCCCAAGAGATTTCCGGTGGTCTATCCCATGGAGGATAAGTTCATCAAAAAAAAAAAAAAAAAAAAAAAAAAAAAAAAATGGAAGGTCCCTACAGTGGACGCAGCCATCTCTTGTATGTATAAATCACTGACATGTCCAGTGGATAATGTCCAAATGTTCAAGAACCCAATAGATAAAAGATTGGAGTCCTTATGAAAATCTGCTTGGTGATACAACCAGCAGTAGCAGCTATTGGGGTCTGCTAAGCAGTGAAGGATCAGTTGAAACAGGTCTTGAGGGACTTGACAGATCAGCAGGCTTTGCCCTAGCTGATCTACCTAGAGCCTTAGGCTTTGCGGTTGACGCCATAGAGGATTCAGTCCATCAGGCCTCCCGCCTTACGCTGTCTGTAGTACATATGCGTAGGCTCCTATGGCTCAGAAACTGGTCTGCTGAAGCTCCCTGTAAAGAATGGCTGGTTAGCGTCCCATTTCATGGTGAACGCTTATTCAGGGAAAACCTGGACAAATATATCCAGAAAATTTCCAGCGGTAAAAATACGCTCTTGCCGGTTAAAAGCAGAGTTAGAGGTCCCTCTTTAAGGGGCCTGCTTCTCCAGTCCCTGGGGCATCGGCTGTGTAACAGTTCCGACGGCCTCCTCGGTCAAATCCCGGGGGTAAAAAACAGGGACAGTAGCAGGGTAATGAGAAACCCTGGGTCAGGGGAGGTACAAAACCTCCCCCAAAGTTAAATTCATTGAAGCCCCCACTCAGTCGGGTGGGGGGAGGACTCCAGTTGTTCGCAAGGAGACCTGGCGGGACACGATCAAGACAGATAGGTGCTCTCCGCAGTAGGTTTGGGATACAGTTTGGAGTTAAAAGACTCTCCTCCTTCCCATTTTTAAGGTCAAACGTGCCAAGGGATCCCCGGAAGAGAGAGTCCCTCCTGTTGGCACTAGAACAACTATTGCTCCAAGGAGTAATTATGGAAGTTCCCCTGGAAGAATGAGGGTTCGGGTTTTACTCAAACCTCTTTACAGTCCCGAAGCAAACGCGGACGGGAGGCCCATATTAATTCAAAAAGGGCTATACAAATTCCTGTATATCAGGACTTTCCGATGGAGTCGATCCGATCGGTGGCCACTGCCCTACAAGGGGAGGATTGGTTAGCCACGATCGACATCAAAGATGCTTATTTGCACATTCCCATCTTTCCAGTCCACCAAAAATTTCTACGCTTTGCAGTAGAAGGGCGCCATTTTCAGTTCAGAGCCTTACCCTTCGGTTTGGCCACAGCACCACGAGTGTTTACAAAAATTCTGGCCCTTTATTGGCCAATCTAAGAACACAAGGTGTAATGATAATGGCATATCTGGATGACTTGTTGCTGATAGACCACTCAGTGAAAAAACTAGACGTGGTCGTTCACAAGACGATCAAGTATCTGGAATCTCACGGTTGGATTATCAACCGAGACAAGTCAGCCCTAAAAACCAGTCAAAAGTCTGGAATACTTGGGGCTAAGGTTGGATTCAGGCCAGAGAAAAATATTCTTGCCTCGAGGAAAGGTGTTGTCTTTGAAAGATTTGATCCACTTAGTGGGTACAAAAAAGACAGCCGTCCATACGCCTGTATATGAGGCTGCTGGGAAAAATGGTGGCATCATTCGAAGCAGTACCCTACGGTCAATTCCATTCAAGGAATTTGCAAGGGGCCATACTGTCAGCCTGGAACAAAAAAGTTCAGGCCCTAGACTTACAATGTCCTTGTCCCCTTCCGTTCGCAAGAGCCTCCGTTGGTGGTGGGTTCCCCAGAATCTGGAAAAAAGGAAATCCTTCAGTCCGATTTCTTGGAAGGTGGTCACTACAGATGCCAGCCTTATAGGCTGGGGAGCAGTACTGGAGCAATAGTCTCTCCAGGGCAGATGGTCGGATGCAGAAAAGGCCCTGCCCATCAATCTCTTAGAGATACGAGCAGCCCGGTATGCCCTAGTAGCATGGACATCCAAACTCCAAGGGTCCCCTGTCAGAATTCAATCATCAGGGGGGCACCAGGAGTCGTGCAGCCCAGAGGGAAGTAAATTACATCCTGAAATGGGCAGGAAAAATATGTCCCAGCCATATCTGCGGTATTCATTCCAGGAGTGGAGAATTGGAAGGCGGACTTTCTAAGTCGCCAGCAATTAGGCCCAGAGGAAGGGTCCCTTCACCCCGAGGTTTTCTGGACAATATGTCAGCGGTGGGGAACATCGGATGTAGATCTTCTAGCATCCAGATTCAACGCAAAGGGGGATAGGTTTGTCTCTCGGACAAGGGATCCCCTAGCTTGCGGCTCGGATGCCCTAGTGTTCCCTGGGGATCAGTTCAAGCTGATATATGCATTCACACCGCCACAATGGTTACCTCGATTACTCCGCAGAATCAGGGTAGAAAAGAAACCAGTGATTCCGGTGGCTCCAGCGTGGCCCCGAAGAGCGTGGTACGCGGAGATTGTAAAATTTCAGTGGGGAGTCCTTGGACTCTCCCACGTCGTCCGGCTTTCGCAAGGACCGATATACCACCCTTCCTTACCAGCCCTAGGTTTGACGGCCTGGCTATTGAAGCCCACATTCTAAAAAAGAGAGGGCTCTCTAATGCTGTGGTATCTACCATGATCAATGCCAGGAAGCCGATATCCAGGCAGATCTACTATAGAATCTGGAAGGCGTACATCGCGTGGTGTGAGGCCAAGAAATGGCATCCACATAAGTACGTAATAGGTAGGTTTCTGGACTTCCTACAGTGGGCTGTAGATAGGAAGCTTGCCTTGAGTACTATCAAGGGTCAGATTTCGGCCTTGTCAATATTTTTTCAAAGGCCCTTGGCTTCGCATTCATTAGTCAAAGCCTTTATACAAGGAGTGATGCGTATTAGTCCTCCGGTTAATATTCCCATATGTCCATGGGATCTAAACTTGGTTCTGTCGGTTCTACAGAAACAACCATTGAACCATTACAGCATATTTCCTTGGTGCTTCTCACCAGGAAATTGATTTTTCTAGTAGCCATTTGTTCGGCTAAAAGAGTATCGGAATTAGCAGCTATGTCCTGTAAGGAGCCATATCTGGTTATCCATAAGGACAGAGTAGTGTTACGTCCTCATCCAGCCTTTCTTCCTAAGGTGGTATCGAGTTTTCATTTGAACCAAGATGTGGTTCTTCCTTCTTTTTTCCCCAAGCCTACTTCGGTAGAGGAAAAGTTATTGCATTCTTTGGATGTAGTAGGAGCAGTTAAACCTTATCTAAAAGCCACTGCTCAGATTCGCAGAACGGATACTTTGTTTATTCTGCCGGAAGGCCCCAGAAAGGGTCAGGCAGCGTCAAAATCTACTTTAGCCAAGTGGATTCGACAGGTCATAATACAAGCCTATGGCTTGAGAAGGAGACCGCCTCCGTTCAAAGTTAGGGCGCACTCCACGAGAGCAGTTGGAACTTCATGGGCAGTGCATCACCAGGCCTCCCTGGCTCAAATCTGTAAGGCCGCAACATGGTCTTCGGTACACACGTTTACTAGGTTCTACCAGGTGGACGTTAGAAGTCAGGAGGATGTCGCCTTTGGGCGCAGTGTGTTGCAGGCCGCAAAAGATCCTCATGTCTGATAGCGCTCAGCTTATATATGGTGTATCCCCCCCCTCATTTGGCATTGCTTTAGGACATCCCATTAGTAATGACTATGTCGCTCTGTGTCCCGTGATGTACGAAAAAGAAAATAGGATTTTTATAACAGCTTACCTGTAAAATCCTTTTCTTGGAGTACATCACGGGACACAGAGCTCCCACCCCTCTTTGGGGACACTTATTGCTTTGCTACAAAACTGAGGTGCTCCCGGATGGGAGGGGCTTATATAGGGGAGGGTACTTCCGGTTTTGGAAGTTGCCAGTGCCAGCACCTGACGGTAACTATATAACCCATTAGTAATGACTATGTCGCTCTGTGTCCCGTGATGTACTCCAAGAAAAGGATTTTACAGGTAAGCTGTTATAAAAATCCTATTTTTTCTGACGGAATTTCCGATGGACTTAGAGAGCAGGTTCTCTATTTTTCCGTCGGAAATTCCGACTGAGTTTTTCCCGTCGCAAAGTCCGACTGTGTGTACGCGGCATAACCCTTCATGTTTTGATAATCTAAACACCACTGTGTGCTGGCCATAGTATCATTTGCAATGGAGTTTGAGGAGTGTTAAAAACACCCCTCAAACACCTGTTTTCAATGCCAGTGTGAACTTAGGGCACGCACACAATATGAAAATCGGTAATATCCGACGAACGATCTGCTGATTTTCGTGTCGTTTAGTAAGGTGCTTTCGACAGCCGATTTCTGTTTTTTTTTCCGACAAAAGCTGGATGTGCTGACTATAAAAGTTTTGTCGCACGTGAACTCTACGCCCAATTTTAGTTTAATTAGTACGATTTTTTTCGTACAAAAACCATACTAAAGAGCAAGATTACACATGCTCAGAAACGAACACATACAAACCTATTCAACACATTATGTCACTTCTGAAGTTGTATTCTGTCGTACGAGAATTTTCGTATGGTGAGTAACCTCTTCACTTTTGACATGAGACTAGCATGCAACAAAAACCGGACTAACGGTTGTCCGAAAATCTGATCGTGTGTACGAGGCTTTAGGCTTAGCCATTTCCTACCCATGTGCATGCACTCCAGGTCAAGGTATCACTTCTGTTCCACTGTGGATGTCAGTGTCTTTATATTTATTACTCTTGGTGCAGGTTGTTTTTATTTGTTTTTTTTTAAAATAATTGTAAGGAGATGTATGTTTGGTTTTTGTTATTACACCTTTTAAAATTGGATATCTTGTACTGTAAACTGGGATATCTTCACTTTTTTTTCATTTTTTTTATGCGAAACTTCACCCAAAAGGGGAAGTTCTTCTCTTCCTCCTTTTTTCCTAACAAAATACACAGCCTTGTCACTTCTGTGTCCATATATGAACAAAAAGCGTGTGTCCTCTTTCTCATAAATTTCCAAAAATATATTCTTTCCATGAGAAATTGATTTAAATAGCGGCTTACAAGAGTTTGGCTAAATCACGTGACCCTGTCAAGTAATTTGCTGCCAAAATAGAATACTTTGAATATTCTATGATTATTACAACCAATAATCCAAGTATTGAACATTACTGAATGTCATAAATCAAAGAAGGCTGGATAAGAACAAACAACTTCATCTTATCTAATGCCCTGTACACACGATCGGATTTCCAATGGAATAAAATCCGATGGATTTTTCCATCGGAAATCCGATGAAGCTGACTTTCATCAGACTTGCCTACACACCATCAGTCAAAATTCCGACCGTCCCAAACACTGTGAGGTAAAACACTCCGACAAGCCGAGAAAAATGAAGTTCAATGCTTCTGAGCATGCGTCGACTTGATTCTGAGCATGCGTGGGTTTTTTGTCCGATGGAGTTTCACACAGACGATGGAAAAAAGACCGATGGGGCCCACACACGATCGGTTTGTTCGATGAAAAAAGTCCATCGGTCTTTTTTCATCAGAAAAACCGATCGTGTGTACGCGGCATTAGGTATCTTGGGGTTCCTAGATAACTATATGTACTTTCTTAGTGTACCTGCTTTCTGAGCTAACAGGTGTATTTTAACCACCGCTTTCCTATTGTACATGTAGAAATCATCATTTTGTTTGCTTGAAAATTATTTAGAACTCCCAAACATTGTAATATATTTTTTTAGCAGAGATCCTAGGGCAGTGATGGCGAACCTTGGCACCCCACAGATGTTTTGGAACTACATTTCCCATGATGCTCAACTACACTGCAGAGTGCATGAGCATAATGGGAAATGTAGTTCCAAAACATATGGGGTGCCAAGCCTTGCCATCACTGCCCTAGGGAATAGAATGGCAGTCGTTGCAATTTTTTATGTCACGCAGTATTTGCGCAGCGATTTTTTTTTTAATTTTTGGGGAAAAAAATCTTTCATGAATTAAAAACTAAATATTTACCCCAAATTTTTTTTTTGTATAATATCAAAGATGATGTTACGCCGAGTAAATGGATACCTAACATATCATGCTTTAACCGCTTCAGCCCTGGGCCATTTTGCTGGTCAAAGACCAGGCCACTTTTTGCGATTCGGCACTACGTCGCTTTAACTGACAATTGCGCGGTCGTGCGACGTGGCTCCCAAACAAAATTGACGTCCTTTTTTTCCCACAAATAGAGCTTTCTTTTTGTGGTATTTGATCACCTCTGCAGTTATTTTTTGCGCTATAAACAAAAATAGAGCGACAATTTTGAAAAAGATGCTATATTTTTTACTTTTTGCTATAATAAATATCCCCAAAAAATTTCATATAAAAACTTTTTTTTTCCTCAGTTTAGGCCGATACGTATTCCTTTACATATTTTTGGTCAAAAAAATTGCAATAAGCGTTTATTGATTGGTTTGCGCAAAAGTTATAGCATTTACAAAATAGGGGGTAGGTTTATGACCTTTTTATAAAAAAATTTTTTACTAGTAGTGGCGGCTATCAGCGTTTTTTTATTGTGACTGCGACTTTATGGCGGACACATCGGACACTTTTGACACATTTTTGGGACTATTGTCATTTTTACTGCGATCAGTGCTATAAAAATGCACTGATTACTGTAAAAATTACACTGGCAATGAAGGGGTTAACCACTAGGTGGCGCTGCAGGGGTTAGGTCAGTACTAGGGAGTGATTCTTACTGTTGGGCGTGGCTACACGTGACACATCACTGATGATGTGTCACAGGGAACAGCCATCAGTGACCGTGTCACTAGGCAGAATAGGGGAATGCCTTGTTTACAAAGGCATCCCCCTGTTCTGCCTTTGCAGACCGCAATCGCGGGTCGCCCAGGAACATCGAGTTCCCAGGACCCGCGAGCACGCTCACGAGGTATGCCGCGCCCGCCCGCTGGGCGGCAAATTTAAAGGGACGTACAGGTACGCCAATGTGCCTGTCCATGCTATTCTGCCAACGTACATTTGCGTGCGGCAGTCAGCAAGTGGTTAAAATTGTGCACACTCGTGGGATGGCGCCAAACTTCCATACTTAAAAATCTCCATAGGCTACGCTTTAAAAATGTTTAGAGGTTTTCAGTTTAGAGTTACACAGGAGGTCTAGTGCGGGAATTATTGCTTTTTCTCTAACGTTTGCAGCAATACCTCACATGTGTAGCCCGAACGTCGTTTACATATGCAGCCATAACCTATGTATGCGCTTGCAAGAGGGGATGGGGGTGTTTTTTAATTGTTGTTGTGTGTTTGTTTTTTTTGTTTTTTGTTTGTTTTTATCGGTTATTTTATTTTTACCCTTTCCCTTTTAACTTTTTTTTTTTTTTTTATCACTTTAATTTTTTTATTATAAGAAATGTAAACATCCCTTGTAATAGGAATATGGCATGACCGGTCCTTTATATGGAGAGATCTGAGGTCTAAAAGTCCACAGATCTCACCTCTATGCTGGAAAGCCTGAGATAAACAAAAAAACAAAACGATCTCAGGTTCTCCTGCAAAAAAAAAAAAAACATGGTGTACATCTGTCGGCGCCGGAAGTGACGTCAAGACTGCCACTGATGGATTCATTCTTCAGCTCCCCGATCGCACGGGCGAGCTGGGAGATGTACCAGAGGGCAGCTGGAGGGGGGGGGGATGTCCCCTCCCACCGCCTGTAAAAGCAATCAAGTGTCTAAACAGCTGCTATGATTGCTTTTACTTTTACTGAAGTCCAGGACTTCATATGATGGCCTACAGGCAGGAAGTGGTTAACTGCAGCCTGGTTTTCAAGGAGGCTTTGTTATCATGTAGACATATCTGAGTCACATGACTGGCAGCATATCCTTTAGCAAGTAAAACATTGGACATAAGTTATGTATTAAACTTTGTATTTAAGCCGCCTGTGTAAAGTTCAGCTTTAACTTTAAAGTAACATCAAAGGTTCTTTTTTTTTCTTTTTTTTATAACAAACCTATGGTTTTGCACAGAGCAGCCCTGATCCCCCTCTTTTTGGGTCCCCTGCCAGCGTTCCTGGCAAGCCGCTTGCTCAGGGGGCACTAGTGCTTTCTCACTCTCAAGCCCCGCTCTATGCATCCGTAAGACACACAGCCGTGGCTGGGGTCCGCCCCCCACTCCTCATTGGCTCACTGACTGTGATTGACAGTAGCAGGAGCCAATGGTTCCCGCTTCTGTCTCAGCCAATGAGAAATGAGAGACCCGGGAGAAGCTCAGCTCTCATGCACATTGCTGGATTGAGAAGGAGCTCAGGAGAGTATTGGGGGGGCGGGGGGCGATGCACACATTTAGTATTTTTTAGCTCCATTACAAACTTCCCCACCGACAGCTGAATGTAAACAAAAGAATGCCGGTAATGAAATATGCAGGGGAAAAAATGGCATGGGAGCAAGCCAACGTCCTTCCCCCTCCTGAACCATACCAGACCTATAGTCCTCAACATGGGGAGGTGCAGTGGGGCAGAAGGGGCTATGCCCCCACCCCCCAAAGCACCTTGTCCCCATGTTGATTGGGACAAGGAGCTCTTCCCCACATACCTAGCCTGTCTGCGGGCAAGGGGCTTATCGGAGTCTGGAAGCCATCTTTAACAAGGGGGCCCCCAGATCCCACCTCCCCATGTGAATTGAATTAGTTTCGGTACGTACCCCTACTCATTCACCAAAAAAAGGTGTAGTGTAAAAAATTACGGTAGGCAGTTATTGACAAGTCCTTTATTTAAAAATAAATAACACTGTCCCCCGATGTAGATGCATCGTCAATCATGCCGCTTGCCACCACCGCCGACCCAAAAAAAGCAAAAAACAAAAACCTCCACTCGTGCCGAAGGCTCCCGCCGTCTGCCTGCTCCACTGTCTGACCGTTCTTAAATAGCTAAGGGGCAGGGTCATCCGGCGATGGAACCTGGTGGCACAGCCACTCATGACATCATCCTCCGGTGAATGCTGGGTCAGTGATGTCACAGGGGGCGGGGTCACCCGGTGACGTCGTTGCTGGACGGCCTCGCCCCTTAGCTTTTTAAGAACTGTCAGGCGGCGGAGCAGGCAGATGGCGGGAGCAAGCAACAAGTGTGGGAAACTACGTGCCCATGTAATACACCCTAAACCCCCCTCCCTTGGCATCCTATTCACTTTATTTAAGATGGAAATAACTTTAAAATATACAGCAATAAAGGTAGTCTATAAAGTCTTACAGCCCCCTCAGCCTAACGCACACGTAACTGCTTCCACAGAATAAATATGAGTTTGCATACAGGAAACTGCCCTCCCTCCTCGATAGACAATCCAGTCACTGAACGAGAGATCCAACAGACTATCAAAAGCCTAAAACCCAGAAAATGTCCTGGTCCTGACCATTTTACCCCATGGTTCTATAAAACCTTTGCCTACCAATAATCCCTATTCTGACCCACACCTTCAGTTCCATCAACTCCAATCCACTCCCTCTCCCCCCATATGCTCTCATTCCACTTTTCTGTAATGCTTAAACCTGCTAACGATTCTTTCATTTGTGGGAGCTGAAGACCTATCTCACTCTTAAACCTAGAGCTCGACATTTTCTCTAAACCTTCTCCATTCGCACCTCTCCTTTACTAACTTGCTTGACACATAAAGAACAGGTGGGCTTTGTCCCTGGCTGTAAAAAATAATTCACTACATCTTGTATATACGTAAATATAACCATCAGGCTTGCCTCCTCTCCATGGATGTTTTTCATTGTTCACCAAAAAAAATAAGTCTGGGCTCCAACCTCAAAGTGTAAGTTCACCTTTCCGGAAAATCTGTAAGGTGAACTTACACAGGACCCCCTCTTCACTCCCCCCAGTCCCGTTGACCTGGATTGCGCCAATCTCTCGTTCTGAGCCCTGGTATAGCCGCCTCAGGGGTTCAGGGCTTAGAAATCCCTGCAGCTTTCACTCTTCTTCTTCCCCGCTGAGAGGACGGGCTAAGCGGATTCTGATTGATTATAATACTCCTAAATGTCCCTCATGATGGGGTATGTTTAGGAGATTAAGCTCCGGGGATTTCTAAGCCCCAGAGCTGTGAGGCTGCTATACCGGGGCTCAGAACGGGAGATCACTGCAATTCAGGTCAGCGGGACTGGGGGGGATGGGGAGGGGGTAAAGATGAACTTACCCTTTCCTTTAACCACCTACCTAACCTTTAAAGGGGTTGTAAAGGTTTGTTTTTTATTTTCTAAATAGGTTCCTTTAAGCTAGTGCATCGTTGGTTCACTTACCTTTTCCTTCGATTTCCCTTCTAAATGTTTTTTTTTCTTTGTCCGAATTTCTCACTTCCTGTTCCTCCTCAGTAAGCTGTTCAGTAAGCTGTTCTGGCTGACTAAACACCGCTCGGATGATGGTGTGAAGTTTACTGAGGAGAAACAGGAAGTGAGAAATTCAGACAAAGAAAAAAAACATTTAGAAGGGAAATTGAAGGAAAAGGTAAGTGAACCAACAATGCACTAGCTTAAAGGAACCTATTTAGAAAATAAAAAACGAACCTTTACAATCCCTTTTAAAAGTTTTACCCTCTTCATGACCAGGGCATTGTTTGCTGTTCAGCACTGCGCTACTTTAACTGGTAATTGCATGGTCATGCAACATTGTACGCAAATGAAATTTAGATCATTTTTTCCCACACAAATGGAGCTTTTGGTGGTATTTGATCGCCACTGGGTTTTTATCTTTTATTATATAAAATAAAAAAGACAGAAATTTTTGAAAAACAAAAATATATATTTTTTACTTTGTTATAAAATATATCCAATAATTAAAGAAAAAAAAATTGTCATAAATTTAGGCCCAAATGTATTTTGCTACATTTCTTTGGTTGAAAAAAATAAAAAAATGAATCAGTTGTAGCATCTAAAAACTGTGGTGTGTGTGTGTGTATGTATATATATATATATATTGTGAGGGGGTTAGCTCGGCAGCGGGTGTGTGTGACCCCCGGGATGGGCTCCCCACACAAAAACAGGCCCAGCAAACGGAGGTTGTGGTTTTCAAAATCAAAAAGGTGCGGTTTATTTTCTATTTACAGTGACAAAACACAGCAAAGCAAAAGAAACATAAATAAAATAAATCCTGGTCAACTTGACCTCTGACTAAACATACAGGTTTCCTAACTAACAACTGGGATCAGCCTAGTGCTGTCCTAGTCCCTGAGTCCCTGGTTTTAAATGTCCAAGCAAATAGCCACACAGGCTTTGTCTCACCGCACAGGGGTTCACTCTCCCTAGACAGTCCACACAGGTCTGGTTCCAGGCATGAGCAAACACCTAATGAATCTGGGAGTTCTTATAGAGGCCTAAATGAGCTGACAAGCTTCAGCTGGTCTCATCAACTCCCTGTCTGCACGACGCCCCACACTCTCCCTAGAGGTATGAGTCATCCATGAGCCCACTAGCCTCAGCTGGGCTTATACAACTCTCCACCTAGTTGTATAAGTCGGCGTAAAGCCTGAATCTGGGCAAAATATATCTATCCCCCTGGATGCAACCAGGTGACTTTACCTTCCTGCTGTCACATACCCCCCCTCTTGTTTTAACCTCGGGGTTGGAACACCAGCAATCAGGCATTCATGTACTCGAGACAAAGCATCCACATTCCCCATTTGAACGCCAGGGCGATGCTTTACTGTGAAGTTGAATTCCTGGAGGGCCAGGAACCACCTATTCACTCTTCTATTTGTTTCCTTGTTTTGAGCCATCCACTTTAACGGAGCGTGATCCGTAACCATGTCAAAGTGCCTACCTAGCAGGTAGTACCGAAGGGAATCTAGAGCCCACTTCACCGCTAAACACTCCTTTTCAACGGTGGCGTAATTTACCTCATGGGACTTCAACTTCCTGCTGAGGTAAATGACTGGGTGCTCTTCCCCGTTCCAGACCTGGGACAATACTGCTCCTAACCCCACATCTGACGCATCACTTTGTACGACAAAGTCTTTAGAAAAGTCGGGTGAGTACAACACTGGCTGGCTACATAAGGCTTGTTTCAAGAATTGGAATGCTGCCTCAGCCCCGGGGGTCCATTTAATCATGACCGACCCTTTCCCCTTCGTCAGGTTGGTTAGGGGCACAGCCTTAGAAGCAAAGTGGGGAATGAATCGCCGATAATACCCAGCGATTCCCAGAAAGGCTCGTACCTGCTTCTTGCTGTTGGGACGTGGCCAACTCTGGATGGCCTCGACTTTGTTGAGTTGGGGTTTTATTACTCCCCTCCCAATGGTGTACCCAAGATATTTGGCCTCCTCCTGCCCAATGGTACACTTCTTGGGGTTAGCCGTAAACCCCGCTTCCCGAACAGAGTCCAGGACTGCTTGCACTTTTGGCAGATGTGAGGCCCAATCTGTGCTATGGACAATTACGTCATCCAGGTAAGCCGCAGCATACTTCCGATGGGGCCTCAGCATCTGGTCCATTTTCCGCTGGAATGTGGCCGGCGCATTCTGTAACCCGAACGGCATTCTTTTATATTGGAACGCCCCGTCTGGGGTTACAAATGCGGTTTTCTCTTTGGCCGACTTGGCCAGGGGGATTTGCCAATACCCTTTTGTGAGGTCAAGAGTCGTCATGTATCGGGCTGTTCCCAGCCGGTCGATCAACTCATCTATACGTGGCATGGGGTAGGTGTCAAATTTTGTAACTTTGTTCAACTGACGAAAATCGTTACAAAATCGCCAGCTCCCATCCGGTTTAGGCACCAACACAATGGGACTAGACCAATCACTTTGGGACTCCTCTATCACCCCTAAGTTCAGCATTTTCTGTACTTCCTCCCGTATTGCCTCCCGTCGGGCCTCTGGGATCCGATAGGGTTTTAACTTCACCCTTTCACCGGGCGGGGTAATGATGTCATGCTCTACCCCAGATGTTTGTCCCGGCAGCTCAGAGAATACCTCCTTGTTGCGAAGCACAAACTCCTTAACCTCCTGTTGTTGGGGTTGTGACAAGGTGGCTGCTATTCCAACCTCAGGAATCACGCAACCAGTTTGAGCTGGTGACCAAGTGTCTGCGACTAGGGACTCTCTATCCCTCCAGGCTTTCAACAGATTAACGTGATAGATCTGTTCGGGCTTTCGCCTTCCTGGTTGTCTGACCTTGTAATTCACTTCGCTCACTTTTTCCATTATCTCATAGGGGCCTTGCCATTTGGCAAGGAATTTACTTTCAACCGTAGGGACAAGTACCAGTATCCTATCCCCCGGGGAAAAGGTACGGGTCTTGGCTCCACGGTTGTACACTCTCTGCTGTGCTAACTGCGCTTGGGCCAAATGTTCCTTCACGATGGGCATTACCTGTGCAATTCGGTCTTGCATCAGGGCGACATGCTCAATCACACTCCTGTGGGGAGAACTCTCACTTTCCCAAGTTTCCTTGGCAATATCCAACAGCCCTCTTGGGTGTCTCCCATACAGTAACTCAAAGGGGGAGAATCCCGTAGAGGATTGGGGCACCTCCCTAATAGCAAACATCAGATAAGGAAGTAGACAGTCCCAATCCTTTCCATCTCTATCCACCACTTTCTTCAACATTTGTTTTAGGGTTTTGTTGAATCTTTCAACCAGCCCATCGGTTTGGCGGTGATACACAGATGTACGTAATTGCGTCACTTTGAACAATTTACACAGTTCCTTCATAACCCGGGACATAAAGGGTGTACCTTGGTCCGTAAGCAGTTCTTTACAAATACCCACCCGGCTAAACACAAGAGATAGCTCTTTGGCTATGGTTTTGGCCGAGGTATTTCGGAGAGGGATCGCTTCTGGATAACGGGTGGCATAGTCCATTATAACTAATATGTACTGGTGCCCCCTAGCGGACTTGATTATAGGCCCTACCAAATCCATGGCGATCCTCTCAAACGGGACCTCAATGATGGGTAGAGGGACCAGCGGGCTACGGAAATGTGGCATCGGGGCCGACCTCTGACACACAGGGCAGGAGGAACAATAATTTTCTATGTCCTTCATCACCCCCGGCCAATAGAATCTCTGTAATATCCTCTCTCGGGTTTTCTCTGTCCCCAGATGACCTCCAAGAATGTGCCCATGGGCCAACTCCAACACCAACTTCCTGTAAGGTTTGGGCACCACAAGCTGCTCAACGGTTTCTTCTGCCCTTTTTGCCACCCGATACAGTAGGTCCTTCTCTACGCTGAAGTATGGGTAAGTGCAGGTATTATCTGGGTTCACTAACTCGCCATCTATTTTCACTACGTTTTCCCGTGCCTTTATTAGGGCGGGGTCTTTCAACTGTTCTGTGGCAAAGTTTTCCCTGTGAACCTCAAGATCAGAAAACTCCACAGACGGTAGGTTTTCGTCTGAGGAGGTGGGCTCCTCTCCAGTTTCTTGAGTCTCCCCTGCCAATACTGATAAGGGAAATTCCGGAGAGTCCTCACCACTCTCAGGGGAGTTCTGGCTATCACATTCCTGGTACATAGGGGCACCAGTGGGGGGCTCAGGATCATCCCACAGTTCCCAGAACTTCGGAAAATCCCTTCCCACAATGGCGTCATGCGGTAACTGAGATACTAAGCCCACTGGATGAGAGAGGGTACCTTTTGGGGGTCTCGAAACACACTGTAGTCACTGGATACTCTCGGGTGTCCCCATGCACACAAATAACAGCTACCTTGCTATTCCCAAAGACCTCTGTTTTAACTAACTCAGCCTTTATCAGGGTCACAAGGCTACCTGAATCCAGCAATACCACAACATTTCTACCATTAACACACATTTTGCATAAATGTTTCTCAGTTCCTCGAATGGCAGTGCATGCGACTGTCGCACACAGCGACTGACGTCTGCCCGTCAGAAAGTCACACTGCATGGGTTCCTCCACAACCGGGCAATTGGCTGCAATATGTCCCGCTTGCCGGCAGCGGTAGCAAACGATCCTTCTTGCCGCCTCTTGAGCCGCTGATTTCCCAGGCTGTTCTCGCCAAACTTGGGGTAGAGCTCCCACCCTCTCACTCTCTCCACCCTCACCCCTTGGAATCCTCTTATCCGCCCCTGGGGATGGTCTGGTCTTAGGGTGGAAAGTCCGAGTGTCTCTGGAAGAGGCCGTCAGGTTCTCTGTAGCCAAGTATTTCTCCACACGATCCACAAGACCATCGGCCGTCTCTGGGTCTCCATGGCTTACCCACTTTTGGATGGCAGTAGGAAGAGCTCTCAAAAACCGATCCATTACAACACGTTCCACAATCTTTGGTGCGGACAAAGTCTCTGGCTGTAGCCACTTTCTGCTCAGGTGAATGAGATCATACATTTGAGACCTGGGGGGTTTTCCAAGCTGGAAAGTCCAGTTATGCACACGCTGAGCCCGGACAGCCAGGGTGACACCCAGCCTTGCCAATATTTCAGCTTTTAGCATCACATAGTCTTTTGCTTGGTCAGGCTCTAGGTCATAGTAAGCCTTCTGCGATTCACCAGTTAACAGAGGAGCCACCAGTCCAGCCCACTGCTCCTCAGGCCACTTTTCTCTTTCAGCAGTCCTTTCAAATGTGGTCAAAAATACCTCTGGATCATCCTCTCCAGTCATTTTTGTCAATAAACGACTCACCCCAAAGGACGCGGTATTAGTGGGACGGCTTTCCTCACTGGTCTGCGGACGTTGCTGCATTACTGCTTCCATTTGTTGTAGTCTCTGCTCTTGCTTCTGTAACAGGTCTATGAAGCGGGCCTCAGATTGCTGCTGGGCTTGTTGCTGAGCTTCCAGACTCTGTTGGTGAGCTTGCTGCTGGGCTGCAAGGCTCTGTTGATGAGCTTGCTGCTGGGCTGCGAAGCTCTGTTGTTGAGCTGCAAGGCTCTGTTGATGAGCTTGCTGCTGGGCTGCAAAGTTCTGTTGTTGAGCTGCAAGGCTCTTTTGCAAACCTGCATTTGTCTGCTGTTGATTGGCATTTGCTAGAGCCAGCTGCTTCAGTATCTCCTCCATGCTGGCTTAACAAAAAACTGCCACTGGTTCTCCACCAACTGTGAGGGGGTTAGCTCGGCAGCTGGTGTGTGTGACCCCCGGGATGGGCTCCCCACACAAAAACAGGCCCAGCAAACGGAGGTTGTGGTTTTCAAAATCAAAAAGGTGCGGTTTATTTTCTATTTACAGTGACAAAACACAGCAAAGCAAAAGAAACATAAATAAAATAAATCCTGGTCAACTTGACCTCTGACTAAACATACAGGTTTCCTAACTAACAACTGGGATCAGCCTAGTGCTGTCCTAGTCCCTAAGTCCCTGGTTTTAAATGTCCAAGCAAATAGCCACACAGGCTTTGTCTCACCGCACAGGGGTTCACTCTCCCTAGACAGTCCACACAGGTCTGGTTCCAGGCATGAGCAAACACCTAATGAATCTGGGAGTTCTTATAGAGGCCTAAATGAGCTGACAAGCTTCAGCTGGTCTCATCAACTCCCTGTCTGCACGACGCCCCACACTCTCCCTAGAGGTATGAGTCATCCATGAGCCCACTAGCCTCAGCTGGGCTTATACAACTCTCCACCTAGTTGTATAAGTCGGCGTAAAGCCTGAATCTGGGCGAAATATATCTACCCCCCTGGATGCAACCAGGTGACTTTACCTTCCTGCTGTCACAATATATATATATATAGCGGGTTTTGAAAAACCGAGGGTCTGGCTCCTACTTCTGGAAATAGGAGCCAAACCCTTGGTTTTTTATCCCACGTTCATCACCCCATATGCTGAAGCACTTTAGGAGTTGATTGCCTGTTTGACACGCTGGCACAGTTGAGTGCCTTTTATGTGAAGGGTGCTTACCTCAATTTTATCAGACATTAAATATTCTGACAGCGAGCACTAGATTTCCTTTTGTTTGATTTTCATATACCGCTGATTGAGTGTATGCAGCACTGACAGGAGGTGTTGGAGAGTAAAGAGCGGAGCGGGAGCATTCATCTGAATTTACCCCCATGCTTGCTTAGACCCACTGGTGAAACAGGGGTCTAAGTATAAGGTGAGCCGCCATCCATTTACTGGTGGAGGATTATTGATGAGCACATTTACTTTGTAACACGGATGTGCAGTGGAGTACTAACTGGGGGGGCAGTCCGCCCAGGGTGCCACACACTGGGGGGGGGGGTGTGTCAGGCGGCGCCCTTGTTCTCCCCTGTATAAAACAGTGACAGTGGGGTGGGCTTGGTAGCGCAGCGGCGATGTGACACGCTGACAGCGCAGGGAGAGCCCAGCTGTGACAGGGTGCAGGGGTGCCTGGGCCGGGTGCGGACTGTACCGCTACCCGGGTGACACGTAGGACCGGCCACCTGAACAGGAGAAAGAAAGAAAGAAAACACTGTCTCTCACTCTCTTGTATAGCAGGGGGGGGGGGGGGGAGAGCGAGAGACAGTGGGGAAGCGCTGAATAGAGGACAGGAAATGCTGGAGGAGTAGCAGGTAATTGGTTGCTAGGTGGTCCTAGCAACCAATCATTATCTTGTGACTATGAAATTGCAGAGAAAGGTAGGAATGGGCAGAGCTATGCAACATGCAGGGGGTCCAGAGCTGTGGGGGGGGGAGGGAATGTGCAGGGGGTCCAGAGCTGGCGGGGGGCTGTGTAATGGTCAGGGGGTCCAGAGCTGTAGGGGGAGTAATGTGCAGGGGGTCTAGAGCTGTGGGGGGAAGGGATGTGCAGGGGTCCAGAGCTGGGGGGGCTGTGTAATGTAAAGGGGTCCAGAGTTGCGGAGTGGGGGGCTGTGTAATGTAAAGGGGTCCAGAGGTGCTGTGTAATGTAAAGGGGTGCAGGGGTTTGTGTAATGTAAAGGGGTCCAGAGGTGCAGGGGGTTGTTTAATGTAAAGGGGTCCAGAGATGCAGGGTGCTGTGTAATGTAAAGGGGTCCAGAGGTGCAGGGGGTTGTGTAATGTAAAGGGCTCCAGAGGTGCAGGGTGCTGTGTAATGTAAAGGGGTCCAGAGGTGCAGGGGGTTGTGTAATGTAAAGGGGTCCAGAGGTGCAGGTTGGGGGCTGTGTAATGTGCAGGGGTCCAGAGCTGGGGGGGGGGGGCTGTGTAATGTAAAGAGGTCTAGTTGTGGAGAGGGGATATAAAGTAATTACAAAGAGATATTGGGGAATGCAGAGGTATGCAGAGGGCACAGTGGGGTGTTTTTTACATTGTAAAGTTGGGGGGTGCCAGATAGGATCTGCCCTGGGTGCCAAATGCTCTAGGTACGCCCCTGCGGAGGTGGAAGATCACAGTATATTATTTCATCTAACAGCACAACAAACATTTGAGTCATGTTTAGACTCCATTCACACAGGGGCAACACGACTTCCAGCGCAACTTTGGGAGGCAACTTGGACACGACTTGAGTATGAATCACAGCGTGACCTGGAGCTACTTACAAGGCAACTTCAAGTTGCCTCCAGGACAGGAGACATTCCAGTGGCCAATCAAACAAGAATCAGCTCTGTGGGAGGGAGGGGTTTGCCTGAGAAATGTATGTTCTCTTCCTGGAAAGTTGCTTCTGTTAAGACAGGGGATCCGACTTCTGAGCGACTTCCATTGAAATCAATGGGTACAGGTTGCCTAGAAGTCGGATTGAAGTAGTACAGAAACCTTTTTTGAAGTCGGAGCGACTGCAGTAGTGTGCATTAAGACGGCTCCATTCACTTACATTGATTTTCTCATGCAGCGCAACTTGAGGCGACTAGGGACGACTAAAAGTCAGATCCAAAGTTGCCCCTGTATGAATGGGATCTTGGTGTCTCTTTTTCTGTGGACTGATCTTCACTGTTTTATTTGATTGTAGCAATTGTTTGCCTTTTAGAACACATTGATGCACAGTTATTCACATGTATTCACTTTAATGTTTGATACATTGTTGCTAGTTGCGCTGCACTATATATTCTACTGATTACATGTTGAAGTGAGAGTGAACCCTTTGAGTGATTAGCAGCAACTGGATTATCTCACATATAGCTACTTGGATTTTTTTTTTGATACGTCCATTATTTAATTCATTTCACTTTATCATTTGTATTTATTTGCCCTGATTAAGGGTCAAAGTTTATTCTGTGTGTTTCATTGGCTGAAATCTGTTGCCAAATTTGTGCTGTATCCAACCTGGTCAGAACCTGAAAGCAAGATGGCGACATACAGGTATTTTGTTCCACCTGCCTGTGCCGCCTGTCTGCAATAAATCTACTGTGTGTAGGTGGCAAGTAGTTAAAATGACCCATTCCCCATTGTAACGGTACCATACAGAGATTCCTCCTCGTCCCTCTCCTCTTTAGGCCCGGTTCACACTAGTGCGATGCCAGTCATCACATGTGATTCGCACCGCATTGCTGTTCAGATCACATGCGATGTCTGTGTGATGCGATTTCAGCCATACAAACTGTATGGCTGAAATCGCCTCACATTCGCACCAAATTGGTGCAGGACCCTTTTTTTGGTCCACACTTCAATGGAATCAATGGGTGTTCACACTTATGCGATCCAATTCCTGGACCATTTCACAGTTCGCACTGTGATCTGCTGACCAATCTGGGGGTGTCGTTAACTTTACATTGACACCCGCAGCGGTTTGCAGATCTCAGTGTGAACCACTGTGCGATTCAGGTGCGGGAACTGGATTTGCAGGGTTCTCGCATCGCACCAGTGTGAACCCAGCGTTATGATTGTCATTGGACATTTATCACAAGCCTTTTTGCAAGAATGACTTCAATATAGCCAAACTAATATGTTCCATCACAGAAGGTCCCTCTATGCCAGGGAATTTCATTGTGGGCAGCATTATGGTTGCCATCAAAGGGCCGGTTGTACCTGTAAGACTATATCAACGTATCTACTCTTGATCGTTTTATATAATTGCCTCTGCATTTGATTATTACTGGTTTTAGTAATAACTTAAGACACCCCCTTACATAAGCTTACAAGATTCCTCCACCATTCCTTACATCACAGTGCACCCCACTTACCTTGTGCTGCTGGGAAGGAGCTGGGGGCGGAGGTGCGAGGACCACATGAAATGGCCTGGAGGGCCGGATTCGGCCCGCGGGCCTTATATTTACCAAGTGTGCTCTATGCAGACAGTCTGCTCTACATCCAACAACTCCTAATTAGCTTACCATCAATTCTATCTGAGTTCTAACACTTTGGATAACATGGCATATTCAGAGTTAGTATCACGTTGTTCATATCACCGAAAGGTTTTACCCTATTTACCTGGAAAATATTTTTAATGACTCATTTCTGTGAGTAGTTTCTAGAAATGTTTAGCTTATTTTGTATGTGTTTAGTTTCTTGTCTCGAATATACACAGCCATCAATCACCAGCACACTGAAGTTCAGGCAGGTTTGGTTACTTTTTGTTACGGTGTATGTTGTAATCAACTTGGCATTGGGAAACAAATGTCTCGCTAAACCAGTGGTGGTGAACCAATGAAATTGATTGACAGAAAAAAAAGGTGTGTGTGCAAAGATGCAAAGAAAAGGTCACGCAAAAAGTGCATAGTAGAGTGCAAAGAGAAGAGCACACTGACTGGTTTTGCTGGAATTCTTTAAGACATTTACAGGTGCTACTTCTGTACAATATCTGTGAGTGTAATCATACATTTGTACATGGGCGTAGCATAAGGGGTTGCAGGGGTCACAATCGCAACCCCACCCCTAGCTCCAGGGGGCCCCTGCAGCCTCCCTGTCATATTATCATATCCTCCACAAAGACCAGTTGTGATCTGCCCAAGGGCGCCACAGCCACACTCCAGTACTGGGCTTCCACTTTGCTTTCCACGGTCCAAATCCCTCCGTTCTCATTGGCTGGGGACAAGCTGTGAGCCATTTCCTGAATGGAGAGGAGCACAGGGTGAGAACAGCCCAGGGGCCAGGTCAACTTTTGCATCGGGCCCACAAGCTTCAAGCTACGCCTCTGCATTTGTATTTAATAGATCTTTAAATGTCAGTAATTTTGTTGGTTGTTAGTGTACAGTGGGACTTATTGTACATAGAAAAAGATTTTGTGTGTGTGTGGGGGGGGGGGGGGGGTGTTATAACGTCCAGGAAGTAACCCACCACTAGTAAGAGTCTCCTGTGAATAGGTTGAAGATTCTACCATTGTAAGCTATTTTCTTGTTTTGTAAACTATCTACAAGAGTTCAGTTGCTGTGGCCTTGTCCTGCTGATGATATGCATTTCAGTTTGATAAGGGGGCCCGTCTGCAAGGAGTTTTCACATTCATCTCTGCGTGTACATGAACCTAGAACAAACTGATATGTTCAATAGCATCTAAGTAAGGTGGTAAAGCAAACATGTTGCATTCCAGAATTGTGTATTTTTATGTGGGTTTTGGCACTCAATTTGGGGATATTTCCTTTCACTTCTTGTTGTGTCTCCAGGATAGGAAGTTGAAATTCTCGCAAGAACACAGATAACCATAAACACTCGAGAGAGTTCCTATAGGCTTTTCTACATCTTTAAAACACTACATCCACAGTGTAACACTCAGGCTGCATTCACACCTGAGCGCATCGTTTTCAGGCAGAAAGTTGCGCGATTTTGTACAGGTCAAAAGGTCACGAATGTAAAAAGCAGAAAAACACCCAAATTGAGTTACAAAAAAAGCTCCAGAACTTTTTTGAGCTTCAGGCATTTGGCTTCAGGCGATTTGCAGTGGAGATGTGAACCATCTCCATAGAGAATAATTGATTTATTTATTTTTCTCCTCTAGCGTTTTGGAGCTTTAGGCTTCAAGCTACAAAATGCTGAGGTGTGACTGGGGCCTTAGGAAATGTAATAGACTTTCACTGACAGATATCATAGCCTGAATAAAAGCAAAAGAACATAATCTGTATCTCCTAAGAACACCTTTATGGAACTATCATAGAATGCAATGTGGTAGATAGACATTCAGATGCCGAATGGTGGATGGAAAAAGATATTCAAAACTTGTCTTAAATTATTTTCAAATTGTCACTTATATTATTTAAAGCGGTAGTAAAATCCACTTTTTTATTTCCACCAACAGGTAAACCTATAATAAGGGTTACCTGTAGGCACAATCAATATCGCCTGAATGTTCCCTGTTTAGGAGATACTTCTTTTAGTAGCAGCCGGCAACGTCCATTGAGAGAGCTGTGCCACAGCTGTGACTCCCACACACATTCATGGGAGTGACGCTATTGCAGCTCGGCCATAGAAACGTCCAGTGCCCACGAACCTGCAAGGAAGACCATGTGAAGAAGGAAGACCTGTCAGTGGTAACATCTCGCCACTTAGAGGGCTACTTTTTAAAGTTATGACTCGTACACACGACCGGTTTTCCCGTCGGGAAAACTGCCATGAGAGCTTTTGGCCGGGAAAACCGGGCGTGTGTATGCTCCATCGCAGTTTTCCCGACAGGAAAAAGATTAGAGGAACTGAATGTATTCTCTCTTGAGAAGAGGAGATTAGGAGGGGGGGGGGGGGGTTATGATCAACATGTATAAATACATAAGTCAGTGGTTCTCAACCTTTCTAGTGCCGTAACCCCTTGATAAAATTTCCCAAGTTGTGGGGACCCCTAACAGTAAAGTTATTTTCGTAGCGTGGGTTGTCAGCACACAAGGCAAGACAAGGATTTTCCGCCCCTAACCCATGTATATTTAGCGCTCCCTGAGTCCCTTCCACTCATACAGTATTAAAACTCCTTATGGTACATTTTAGGATGTACAGTACCACTCTTTCTCTGTTCTCCTTTCTTTCCCTTTTATCTCTCGCTATTCTAATTTCTTGTTTTTTCCCCCCATCCCTCTCTCTAGCCATCTTTCTTGTTCTTTCTCTTATTCTTTCTCTCCCTTTTTCTTTGTTCCTCCCCTTTCCATGTATTCTCTATTTTTTTCCTTCTCTTACTTCTTGGTGGGTGGGTGGATTGGGATAAGTGGCAGTGTTGGCGGGGAGTTGGGATGAGTGGCAATGCTGGGGGGAGTTCTGATCAGCCAACTTAGGTGCTCTTGATCAAGGTCATCTGCTGATCTGAGAACTGTAGTGGGGACTTTTAATGGCAACTATAATCACAGGTAGTGTTACTCACTGTGTCTCCGACTTTGTGGTGTCTCGTAGCAGTGACACCTATGCCAAAATCAGTGAATAGTGTTCTCCAGCCCCTCCCACTTCACATTTCTCACCGGTTAGCTGACCTCTAGTCTCTGCCCCCCAGCCATGCCGTGAAATGAATGGGTGGCTGTGAAGAGGCTGAGTGGGTGGCTGCGGGCTCCAGGGACAGCCCTGCTGGGTGGTTGCAAAAAGACTGGGGGAGATCGGTGCGAGCTTCAGGAACAGCCCAGGATTCGGTGACCTCTGGCAAATCATCATTTGACCCCCGAGAGGGTCCCGACCCCCAGGTTGAGAACCACTGACATAAGTGGTCCATATAGTGAACTTGATGATGAGTTATTCACTTTAAGGTCATCACAGAGGCAGGGCGGTGTTACCACTAGGCAAACTAGGCGGCCGCCTAGGGTGCAATGCTGCCTAGGGCGCCCGGCCACTGGTGTTCCTACTCTCTTCTCTCTGCAGCAAGCAACTAAGTTTCAGCATCAGCAGGCAGCCACTGCTCTGTTCGCACATAGTGTCAGAGGCGCAGCGGAGGACTGTGTCATGACTCCCGAATGAATGGAAGCAAGCAAACATTCATTAATGGGCGCTGGTAGGCTGTATTTGATTGGCGCTGATAGGCTGTGTTTGATGGGCGCTGGTGAGGCTGCATTGATGGGCGCTTCATCAAAAAGGTAGGGTATACATGGGCAGGGCAAATGGGAAGGAGTCAGGGGTGGAACCAAGGGGGCAGCAAAATGAGGTTTCGCCTAGGGTGTCAAAAATCCTTGTGCCAGCCCTGCACAAAGGTCAAGGGGGGCACTCTTTACGTCTGAAGGTAAAGAGATTTAATCTCCAAATACAGAAAGTTTTCTTCACCGTTACAGCTGTGAAAATGTGGAATAGTCTCTCTCATGAGCTGGTTCTGTCCAGCTCATTAAATTGCTTTAAAAAAAGGCCTGGATTCTTTCCTAAATGTACATAATATAACTGGTACTAACATTTAGGCCTCATGCCCACGGACGTTTTTACAGCCGCGTTTTTGAGCGTTTTTTACAGCTTAAAAACGCCTGTCCATGTTAGTCTATAGCTTCATGCCCACCTAGGCGTTTTTGAGCTGCAAATAGCATAGGCGTTTTTAAGCTGTAAAAAAAACCCAGGACCAGTGCGTTAAACGCGCAAAAACGCAGCGATTGCGTTTTTGAGCTCCAGCGTTTTTTTTTCCGAAAAAAAATACGGTCTAAAAATGTATACAATAATGGACAGGCATTTTTTGGCTGTAAAAAACGTGTCTGTAAAGACGTCCGTGGGCATGAGGCCTTATAGGTAAAGTTGATTCAGGGAATATCCAATTGCCTTTCTGGGGATCAGGAAGGATTTTTTTCCCCTGCTGGAGCAAATTGGATCATGATTTACTGTTTGTTTTTTTTGCCTTCCTCTGGATCAACTGTGTGTGTGTGTGTGTGTGTGTGTGTGTGTGTGTGTGTGTGTGTGTGTGTGTTGTTTTTTGTTTTTTTTTTCCAACCAGACTATAACTATGTTACTCACTTCAAGGGGCTGCCCTCCTCATGACAAATGTGCCAAAGATAGCTCATGTGTCTTTTTTTTTCTTTGGCACTGAGCCAAGCACGTTTTGCCATGCTCCTTTTTGTGTGACAAAAAGCTGGACTGCTACCCACTTTTGATGGGGCCTTTAATAAATAACAGCACGTCAAGCTCTTTGCGTGTTTTAGCATGTTTTTTGCATGTTTCCGAAAACATTATGGTGTGAATGTTGCCCAAGTAGCATGTAGCCACATACAAATATTTCGCTTCTTATTTGAAAACTGTAAAAATAAACACCTTAATAAAAAAATTAAAAAAATAAAAGTTTGAGGGCTAGTTCACACCAGAAATCGCACAGGAATGCACTGTGTGTTTTTTGTGCAATTTGAGCCCATTCATTTCGAATGGGTTGAATCACACTGGATCTCACCAATGGTAGTGCATGCACTACTTTAACCACTTAAGCCCCGGACCAATATGAAGCATAAGGACCAGGCCCCTTTTTGCGATTCGGCACTGCGTCGCTTTAACTGAAAATTGCGCGGTCCTGCGACGTGGCTTCCTAAACAAAATTGACGTCCTTTTTTTTCCCACAAATAGAGCTTTCTTTTGGTGGTATTTGATCACCTCTGCGGTTTTTATTTTTTGCTCTATAAACAAAAATAGAGCGACAATTTTGAAAAAAATTCAATATTTTTTACTTTTTGCTATAATAAATATCCCCCAAAAATATATAAAAAAAAAAATTTCCTCAGTTTAGTCCGATACGTATTCTTCTACATATTTTTGGTAAAAAAAAATCGCAATAAGCGTTTATTGATTGATTTGCGCAAAAGTTATAGCGTTTACAAAATAGGGGATAGTTTTATGGCATTTTTATTAATTATTTTTTTATTACTAGTAATGGCGGCGATCAGTGATTTTTTCCGTGACTGCGACATTATGGCAGACACATTGGACACTTTTGACACATTTTTGGAACCATTGTCATTTTCACAGCGATCAGTGCAATAAAAATGCACTGGTTACTGTGAAAATTACACTGGCAGTGAAGGGGTTAACCAGGAGGGGGCGCTGTAGGGGTTAAGTGTGCCCTGATGTGTTTTACTTACTGTGGGGGGGGGCGTGGCTTAGCGTGTGACGTCACTGATCGTCGTTCCCTATTACAGGGAACAGACGATCAGTGACAGGCTCACTAGGAAGCACGGGGAGAGGTTTGTTTACACTTACCTCTCCCCGTTCTTCCTCTCTGTGACCCGATCGCGGGACACCAGCGGCGATCGGGTCCGCTGTTCCCGCGGGGACGGTCACGGAGAAGAGGACCCATGGCTGGGCTCTTAAAGGGGACGTATCTATACGACCATGTGCCCAGCCGTGCCATTCTGCCGACGCACATCGGCATGCGGCGGTCCTCAAGTGGTTTACTTGTGTACTATGTGATCCAGTGCAGGCAGTCTGTGACCTGCCTTTTGGGGTGTCGTTAACCTAAGATCGCAACTGCAATGCATTTTGAAAGTGGTGCTGGAAACTAACACAGAATACAGTTTCCTGCATTGTGTTCTGGTGCGAATGGGCACTCCTCACACTGGGAAAAGATACCTTGGCTGGCGTTTCACTTTAAACATTTTCATCCTAACTTTCCCTACAGTTTAGAGTGCTGTGCTAATAATGTACAATTCTGTTTGGATACCAAAATTCATTCTTTTTCAGTAATGCCATAAATACGAACAAGCAATAAAGAAATAAAGTTGGCCTTCATCATACTCATTGATATCTAATATGCATGAGAACACTGCTGAGATACGATGACCTGTCCTGGTTAGCAATGTTAAGGACAGCTTGCATGTGTCTCTTTGGTTGGGTGAGGGGGGAGAGGTCTTATTTTAGCAGTGAGACATACATAAACCGAGTGTGACCACAGGAACTTAGAGGACACTAGGATTTCAAATGGATCCTCCCTGCCCAGGCCTGCAATGAAGTGGAGAGCGTTTACAGCTCTGGCAGCAATTGTGAGCTCTTCTGACAAATTTTTGTTTGTGTGATTGGGTCTTACTGCATAGCTGATTTAGGATAACTAAGGAAAACCTTCAATTTGATTTTAAAAGTCCTAGTCTGCTTACTATTATACTTGGGCTTGTAGAGTTTAGCAATGTCACACAAAATCATTTGAAATGTATTAATTTAACAATTTTAGAAATGGATTTTGTATGTGAAAAGGAGACAAAACTATATACAAACATGTTTGCTTGTTGTAATGTAATAGGCCTAGCGTATAAAATGTATGTAACACCCCTTCGTAATTAGATTGTCCTAGTGACCGTCATCTCGCCTCAAAGGTGCCCCGTTTTATCAAGCAGCGGAAAATATCCACTGAGTTCTCAGGCATTCTCAGAGGAGATCTACAAACGGTTTGATCTGTAGAGAACACCTCCTGTTACTTTAATCTTGCGAGACATAGCGAGATTACAGTACCAGAAAATCATTGAAACACTCTCCTGTTCGTTTTTTTATGCAGCGGTAAATTTACTTTTACTTTTTTTCAGATCCTAAGAGTTCTTTGCCATGAGGTGCCATGTTGAACTTCCAGTGACCAGTATGAGAGAGTGACAGCGATAACACCAAATTTAACACACCTGCTCCCCATTCACACCTGAGACCTTTTTACACTAATGAATCGCATGACCCTGGGGAGGGAAAATGTCTAATTGGGCCCAATTTGGACATTTTCTCTTGGGCGTGTACTCACTTTTGTTGCCAGAGGTTTATACATTCATGGCTGTGTGTTGAGTTATTTTGAGGGGACAGCAAATTTACACTGTTATACAAGCTGTACACTCACTACTTTACATTGTAGCAAAGTGTCATTTCTTCAGTGTTGTCACATGAAAAGATATAATAAAATATTTACAAAAATGTGAGGGGTGTACTCACTTTTGTGAGATACTGTGTGAGTGTGTGTGTGTGTATATGTGTGTGTGTATATATATATATATATATATATATAATATTTATATTACACACACACGGTAGGGGGACATGTTTACTTTTTTGGGAGGTCTGTTCGAGGAAGAAGGAAGTCAATAATCTTCCCCCTTAGTTCTCCGGGGATTCTGTCTTCTCTCCCTGATTCTCCACCTCTTAGCTGGAGAACCTGGGAGGGAGAATTCTGACCGAGATCGCCAGTGAGGTGCCAAGAGCGCACCTTCATAAACTGGCCCATTCCGTTTCTGTCAATGACAGATGCTCTGTGTGCGGAGATGATCAGCTGAGACCATGTTCTCCCCTGATCAGCTTGGTTTCATAAACCGATAATGATATGAGATGATCTATCTCAGTTTTATAAATGGACACCTATGCTAATTAATGTTTCAAAACTTCCCTAAAACAGTCTGACTGGAGTTCTATACTATGTCCACACAGTATTAGTTTTATTTGGATCATGGTGGACGATCCCCTGACAACAACCTATATACTGTATATAGCAAAGAAACGTAGCCTAATGCCTCGTACACACGACCATTTTTTCCGACAGGAAAACTGCTATGAGAGCTTTTGGTCACGAATCCCGGCCGTGTGTATGCTCCATCGCAGTTTTTCCGACGGGAAAACTGCCGGACAAAAAAAGAGCAGAATCTCTTTTTTCCCGTCAGGAAAAATCCTGGCGGGAAAACCGTTCATCTGTATGCCTTTCCGAGGGGAAGAAAACCGCGCATGCTCAGAAACAATTTGACGCATGCTCGGAAGCATAGAACTTTATTTTGTTGGCTCGTCGTAGTCTTTTACGTCACCGCCGTGTGTACTAGGCATTACTCTTCTTTGAAGCACTCTTTGTAAAGTAAAATAAGTGAAGCATAGAGGCATTAATGAGAGCCACATAGAGTGGACTGCTAAACTACGGTTAAATAATAATGACTTAACTGCCAATGTTTTGTTCCAATATCATTCACTAATTCCACCGAATAAGGCCATCATCCACCTAAAATAGCATTTTTAATTTTGTGTTTTTTAATAAAATCTTGGAGATTGAGATTACTTAATGTATAGGAACTGGCTACTCACATTGGTTTGTTACTAAATGGACACAGATGAACTGGCAGGTCATGCACACCGTTATTGAGAAACTGTTGTTGCAGAGTTTGTATTTCCACACAACTATGAATCATGAGTTTCCATTTTTTTTATTTTATATAGTAGCATCAATTTACACAGCATTTTACATACTGTACATTCATATCAGTCCCTGCCCTCGAGGAAGGTCACTATTTCATATACATACCTACTGTACTATACTAGAGCTAATTTCCCTTTGGGATTAACAAAGTATTCTGAATTTAGACAGCAGTCGATTTACCTACCACCATGGCTCTGGAATTTGGGAGGAAACCCATGCAAGTGGAGGAAGAATGTGCAAACTCTATGCAGGTAGTATCCTACCTGGAATTTAAACCGAGAACCCCAGTACTGCAATGCAGAATTGCTAACAATTAAGCCACTGTTATGCTGATGGATAAATTGAATATTTCATATTTCCTTATTTAAAGTTGTTCAGTTGTCTCACAAGATCTAAGAAAGCTAGCCTTCAAAGTCTAGATACCCTAAATGACCTCATACCAAAGTAATGTCATTACAAACTAACCAGATCCTTAAAAGGTCATTACTCTTTCGTCCATGGACCGACACAGCTTCTCTATTGACAAAGTGGGTATTATCCGTTAATTAGGAGTGACTAGGCAGAAAAACTTGTAAAAAGTGTTGCCTCACACCTTCTACAGTACCGCCCAGGGGGCGGACCTTCTGGGTATACCCTCTCAGTCTGCACATCGCAGATCAGTTTTTTTCAGTATAGCAAGGAGTAGGACATGGCTCCCTTCGGGCCCATTGGTCCGGGGAAAAAAGATATATATATATATATATATATATATATATATATATATTTTTTTTATTTTTATTTTTTTTGCTACATTTGTTGTTTCCTGCGATCTTCGATCAACTGCCGACTGGGTGACAGGCTGGATCCTCGATCCTTGTAGTCTCCCCAGTTTCGGCCATCGAGCGTGTGCCGACCCTAGCTACGCCCTGGGTTTTCCACGACATGCCCGTCGCTCCACGGGTGGCCGGTGAGCCTACGCTCCGGGGCCTGCATCGGACCGCTCAGCTTCGGCTGACCTTACGGCCGAGTCGCAGCAGCCTGGCCGGTGAGCTTACGCTCCAAGGCTTGCATCGGACCGCTCAGCTTCGGCTGACCTTACGGCCGAGTCGCAGCAGCCTGTCCGGTGAGCGTCATGCTCCAGGGCATACATATGATCGTCCCTTCTGGGTCCAATCACAGCATGCCTGGCCAACAGTCACCTTCCGTGCGCGGACGATGATCTGTTTGGAATGTCTTCCAGCAGAATACGTGCAGGATAGGTAAGTAAAACTCCCCTGCCTCGGCTGGGTGATTTAGCTGGACATTCCTGGAGAGATCAAGTAAGTGGTTGTGGCCCCTTTCTTCCCTCTCTCCCTGCCTTTCCCTCCTCCCTGGGCTTCTAGCTAAAGGTTGCTGGGTGCTGGGGGTCACCTAGGGGGTCCCACTGGAGCGGGGCTGGCTGTAACTAACATTTAAAAGAAATGTCATTTTTTGCTTACCTGTGTTTCTGTGTCTCCATGCTGTCGGCGGCCATTTTGAGGTGGTCCATGCCAAGTTTGGCCTCTTGTAACTGCCTGGCGGCCATCTTCCTGTGGTTCGGCCACACCCACTGGCCCCTATCAGGTGATCGGCGGCCATGTTTGTCCACCCTGTATGCAGATATTGCCGTTCGGCGGCCATCTTTTTGTGGGCTATGGCTGCCTGACCTCTATCTTCTGTCGGCGGCCATTTTCTTAGAGCCCACATTATCTTCCATAGACGTTTTTGGCAACCATTTTGCGAGAGCCTCCGGCCTCTAGGGTGCATTACACTGGCGCAAAAATTCACACAGGAAGTGCTGATAAAAGAAGCAGACTGACACAGCAGCAAGGGGACAGCATCACAGGCGCAGCATAGCAGTACCTATCCAGGGTGGTGAGTCCTCTGGGTAACCCAGCATCTCTGCAGCACAGGAGGGTGGCCTATTGATATCTTGCCTGGAGCCCTGTGAGTGTCAGCGTGTGGTCAGCATGGCATCTGAGCCAGAGGTCTTCTCCCCTGAAACACCAGATTTAGCAGCTGGTGTCCCTGAGGTGTCTATGGACGCTATGTCGGCAATCCTAGAGGCGTTTGCTGCCAGGGTGGAAGCAGCACACGGGAATACAGGGGGTAATAAACGCCCCCGTCCCCTGCAATCTTCTGGGGATATTTCTGATGCAGAACCAGGTCCAGCTACGGCTCATGGCCCAGATTCTGATGCATCAGAGACTGCAGACCGTGACCGATCGGAAAGTGAGGAGGACTCCGAGTCCAGGTCAGTACGCGAGACGGCTTTGGTATCTGACCTTATTACTGCAGTGCGGGATACACTAAAGTTGGAAAGGACTGAAGAAGTAGCAGATACTCCAGTCCCCTTTGGGTTTCGTAAACCTGCCCGCACTGCTAAGGTGTTCCCTTGTGTGTCTTATTTTGACAAACTCTTATACAAGGAATGGGAGAACCCACTGAGGGTCTTTACAGCCCCAAAGAGGTTTGCAGTACGGTACCCCTTTGAGGAGAGTTTTCTGAAGATATGGACCTCTCCCCCTATAGTGGACCCTTCGGTGTCCAGACTTAATAGAGCCACCACTATTCCAGTAGAAGGGGCTCCTGTTTTCAAGGACCCTGTGGATAAGAAGGCTGAAGCACTCGCTCGCTACCTATACTCAGTGGTAGGCTCGGCAGTACGCCCGGCATTGGCGGGGGCCCTAGTGTCTCAGACACTTACTGAATGGGCAAAATTGCTACTCCAGGGGTTAAAGGAGCGAGATGCTCCTCCTAATGAGATAACTTTGGCCGACCAGTTGGTCCAGGGCCTTAAGTTTGTCTGCGAGTCAGACATGGATACTATTCCCCTGCTGTCAAGAGCTTCGGTTTATGCAGTAGCAATACGCCGCCTGATCTGGCTAAAGGGCTGGTCTGCGGACCAGACTTCCAAGAAAGCCCTATTGGATCTGCCTTTTAAGGGCGACAGACTTTTTGGGGCTTCCCTGGATGACATCATCATGGATGCCACAGGAGGTAAAAGCACTTTGCTTCCCCAAACTAGCAAGGGTAAGGGACCACGCCAAGGGCAAGGGCCCTCCTTTACTGCACGTAAGCGGTTTTTTCGCCCCCTTAAGGCGACAGGGAAAAGACCTCAGGCCGATAAAGCGCCTGCCCAAGGACAAAAGCGTCCTTGGTCCCGCAGACCCAACAAGCCTGCGGACAAATCTGCGTCCACATGAAGGTCCGCCCCCACCCAGCTCTCGGGTGGGGGGGACGTCTTCGCAAATTCGCGACTCAGTGGACTGCTCTAGTCTCTGACAGGTGGGTTTGCGAAGTAATCTCCTCAGGCTACAAGATAGAATTTCTCTCTTGTCCACCAGACAGATTCATCACCTCCAATCTCCAGCTACTACCGACCCGTCGGGAGGCCCTGTATGGGGCGGTCCAGGGTCTACTGGAACGCAGGGTAGTTATTCCAGTTCCAGAACAGGAACGGGGTCAGGGTTTTTACTCAAATCTGTTCATTGTGCCAAAGAAGGAGGGGGTTCGTCCAATCTTGGATCTCAGAGCCCTCAATTGCTTTGTGAAGGTACAAAGATTTCGGATGGAGTCGGTTCGATCCGTAGTCACGGCTCTCCATCCGGGGGACTTTCTGGCCTCCTTGGACATCAAGGACGCATACCTGCATGTCCCCATATACTCCAGACACCAGAGGTTTCTGCGATTTGCTATCGGGAAGAACCACTACCAGTTTGTGGCCCTCCCGTTTGGCCTTGCCTCAGCACCCAGGACGTTCACCAAGGTGCTCGCTCCGATTCTGGCACTTCTAAGACAGCGGGGTATCGCTATCACAGGTTACTTGGACGACCTTCTGCTGAAGGCCCCTTCAAGCTCAGAATTAGAGGTAAGCGTGTCCATTACCTGTCAGACTCTTCGAGACTGTGGTTGGATACTAAACACGCAAAAGTCAGTATTGGTGCCCACTCAACGCCTAGTGTACCTGGGGTTGATTCTGGATTCCTCAGAGGCAAAGGTATTCCTCCCGGTGGAGAAGTTGCAGACCCTCCGGGCTGCAGTACGGCAGCTGACTTCCAGGAATTGGTCGTCACTCCGTTTTTGCATGCGAGTGTTGGGCCTCATGGTAGCCTCCTTCGAGGCGGTCCCATATGCTCAATACCACACTCGAGTGTTACAGAAGGAAGTTCTGTCCAGATGGAACAGATGCCCTTCATCTCTGGATTATCAAATCCGAGTGAGCCACCTAGTCAGGAGATCCCTGGTATGGTGGCTGACAGCACCGGCTCTAATGGCCGGGAAGTAATTTCTTCCGGTTTACTGGATAGTGATCACGACGGACGCCAGCCTTACAGGTTGGGGGGGAGTCTGGGGTGTCCAGTCGGCGCAAGGTCGCTGGACCCCAGAGCAAGCCCTCCTGCCGATCAATGTACTGGAGATCCGGGCGATCAAGCTGTGCCTCTTCAAATGGTCTCAGAGACTGCAAGGGCGTCCAGTCAGGATCCAGTCAGACAATGCCACAGCAGTGGCATATGTCAATCATCAAGGAGGAACAAGAAGCTCAGCTGCAGCATCGGAGATCGCTCACATCCTGAAGTGGGCAGAGAGGAGCGTACCGGCACTGTCGGCCGTGTACATTCCGGGTGTGGAAAACTGGCAGGCGGACTACCTGAGCCACCAGATGCTGGACCAGGGAGAATGGTCCTTACACCCGGAGGTGTTCCAACTCCTCTGCCAAAGATGGGGCACACCAGACGTAGATCTTCTGGCTTCCCGACTCAATCGGAAGGTATTGAGGTTTGTGGCCCGGTCAAGAGACCCATGGGCAGACGCAACGGACGCGTTGGTAGCATCGTGGGGTCAGTATCGGCTAATCTATGCCTTCCCTCCCTTAAGGCTTCTTCCTCTTCTGCTCCGCAGAGTGGAGGCAGAGGGAATTCCAATGATCCTAATCGCTCCAGATTGGCCTCAGCGTCCTTGGTACGCCGATCTAGTACGTCTGGTAGCAGACGTCCCCTGGCGCCTACCACTACGGAAGGACCTGCTATCGCAAGGTCCCATATTCCATCCTGCTTTACAGTCATTGGCTTTAACGGCATGGTTGTTGAGAACCAGGTACTGAGAGATCGGGGCCTGTCAGACTCAGTAATCTCTACTATGAGAAGTGCTCGGAATCCGTCCTCTAGGAAGGTCTATCACCGCACTTGGAGGGCCTACATCTCCATGTGTGAGGAAATGAAATGGCATCCACGTACCTATTTGGTTTCCAGAATCCTGCTGTTTTTACAGCATGGGGTAGACCAAAGGCTTGCCCTAAGTACGATTAAGGGACAGATATCTGCCCTGGCTGTCTTTTTTCAGCGACCCCTGGCGACTCACTCTCTCGTGAGTACATTTGTGCAGGGGGTTCGACATGTGGCCCCTCCGGTCCGGCCCCCGTTACCTCCGTGGGACTTGAACCTGGTCCTCTTGGTGCTTCAGAAGGCACCATTTGAGAATATTAGAGATATTCCCCTGTTGACACTTTCTCAGAAGGTGGTCTTTTTGGTGGCTGTTACGTCAGTTAGACGAGTCTCTGAGCTGGCAGCCCTGTCCTGCAAGGCTCCCTATTTGATTTTCCACAAGGATAAGGTGGTGCTGCGGCCGCAGCCTTCCTTTCTTCCGAAAGTCGTTTCGGCTTTTCATCTCAACAAAGACATTGTACTTCCATCCTTGTGTCCTCAGCCGTCGAATCCTAAGGAGTCGGCGTTGCATTCCTTGGACGTTGTCCGAGCTTTGAGAGTATACATATCTGCTACTTCCCTGTTCCGGAAGTCAGACTCACTGTTTGTTTCGGTGGCTGGTCCCAAGAAGGGCCAAGCAGTCTCATCGGCCACCATCTCTAGGTGGATCCGACAGATAGTAATCCAGGCTTACGCCTTAAAGGGTCAGGCGCCCCCCTTTCCTGTCACGGCGCATTCGACCAGGGCAATAGGTGCCTCTTGGGCTTTCCGACATCAAGCGTCTGTTTCCCAACTATGTAAAGCGGCGACTTGGTCGTCCGCTCACACTTTCACAAAATTCTACAAAGTTGATGTAGGTGCATCTTCGGATGCCTCTTTCGGCCGCAAGGTTTTGCAGGCGGCTGTTTAGAGTTGCAACTCCTCCGTTGGAGGAGTGCTGTTTTGTGTTTTGGGGTGAAGTTTGTTTTTATGCTGTTACCACCCCTCGTTTTTTCTCTGACACTGCTTTGGGACGTCCCACTTTGTCAATAGAGAAGCTGTGTCGGTCCATGGACGAAAGAGTAAATAGGATTTTTTACTCACCGTAAAATCCTTTTCTCTGAGTCCATGGACCGACACAGCACCCACCCCTCCTTTTAAGTTTGTACTGCTTTTTGGCGAACTGATCTGCGATGTGCAGACTGAGAGGGTATACCCAGAGGGTCCGCCCCCTGGGCGGTACTGTAGAAGGTGTGATGCAACACTTTTTACAAGTTTTTCTGCCTAGTCACTCCTAATTAACGGATAATACCCACTTTGTCAATAGAGAAGCTGTGTCGGTCCATGGACTCAGAGAAAAGGATTTTACGGTGAGTAAAAAATCCTATTTTTGCTTGCAAGGGGAGTTGGCCGGGGAGGTTGGCCATGCCTTATGCCCCATACACACGATCATTTTTCATGCCATTAAAAATGCCATTACAAAAAATGGCCATTAAAAATGATCGTGTGTATGCTCCAGAGCATTTTTAACGACGTGAAAAACGGGCATTAAAAATTTCGAACATGCTCTCTTTTTTCACGTCGTTTTTCATGTCGTTTTTTTTAACGACGTGAAAAACGATAGTGTGTATGCTTTAACGACGTGAAAAAAAACGTGCATGCTCAAAATCAAGTATGAGACGGGAGCGCTCGTTCTGGTAAAACTAGCGTTCGTAATGGAGATAGCACATTCGTCACGCAGTAACGGACTGAAAAGCACAAGACTGAAAAGAGCGAATCGTCTCTCAACAAACTTTACTAACATGAAGGGTGGCGCCATTCGAACGGAACTTCCCCTTTATAGTGTCGTCGTACGTGCTGTACGTCACTGCGCTTTGCTTGAACATTTTTTAAAATGATGGTGTGTACGCAAGACAGGCTTGAGAGGAAACAAGAAAAAAAATGACAAGAAAAACGTCAGTTTTAAAAATGACATTAAAAATGATCGTGTGTATGGGGCATTACACACAAGTCCTAAATACTACAGATATAACTTAGAATATTCAGTCTTGTCTCAGAGCTTGTAATAATACATGCGTCTGCTTGTGATTACCTGTGCCACGCCGCGCAAGCGGACTGGACTCTGTGGCAAAACAGCATCTTTAGTAATGTATTCTTGCTAGTTTTTCTGATATTATTACATTTGTTATCTGTATCTGTCATTAGTTAATGTTTATACGTATAAGTATTTGTGTGATCTCTCTTTGCACATATCAAATACAACCCCAAAAACGTAAACTATCACATATCTGTGATAAAATGTCTGTCCGCGTAGATGGCTGTCTGTTTGCTAATTGTAAAAGCTGAACCCAAAAAAATCTTTTAGCCATTGCTCATACAATGAGGAGCTAACTATTAAGTTTCTAGTGCAAGTGACAATATTATAACATTTGCCATACTATTCCCATAATAATGCTCATCCTAACAAGATCCCATCTCTTGGTCGCTAAGGACAACATTGAATTTTTTTTACATTGTTCAAATATGTGATATATAGACTTTCTAATGTTTGACTTTTCAGACACACTTGTATATCTTTGATTACATCTTTTCTACTATCTGATAATATCTTCCTATTTCTCAGCTTGTATTTGCAGGTCTGATCCGTAAGACTTTCTACAGAAGTGAAATGTGCTCCGGACTAGTAGAAAATTATGTGGCTGCCATGGTCCTCAGTGGATCTGGTGATGCTCTGGGTTACAAGGATGGAAGCTGGGAGTTTTCTAGGAGCGGCACTCAAATTCATGAGGAACTGGCTGAGCTAGGAGGCTTAAAAAACATTGATGTAAAAAACTGGATAGTGAGTGATGACACTGTGATGCACATTGCCACAGCAGAAGCATTGGTGGCAGCAGGCAAAGACACGAAACCTGCCAAGCTGTACCCACTGATAGCAAAGAAGTATAAGGAATGCATGAAAGACATGGTCGGCAGAGCTCCAGGTAATAATTAACATCAATGTGATAAGTTTAGAGAGTATGTAAACCCTAAAGCCCCGTACACACGATCCGAATATCGTACGAAAAATGTCGTCCAAGGAAGAATCGTACGATAATCGGATCGTTAGTACAGAGCTTCGAGAGCCGATCAGGACAATTCATCCGATATTATTTAATCGGACGTGCACAAAAATTTTCCTCGTACGATAACAAATCGTATGATTTTCGTTTAGTCAGTACAGTTGTTGTCCGAAAATACAATACAAATACATTACAACACATGACATCACTTCCGATTTTTTTTTTTCCTTGTCGTACGAGAATTTTCGTGACTTTAATAACCTATTTAATTTTACTTGCGACTATTAAGCGAAAAAAGTCGTACGATCTGTCGTACGATATTCGGATCGTGTGTACGGGGCATTAATGAATTACGTTTACTTTTCTAAAACACTGTGTAACATAAGCAACTGAATTGCAGCTTCTTTACAACCACTTCCTGTCTACATGCATGTCCTTCACCAATGGCTGGATGGCATTAATGGAACATGTCTAGGAAATGTGTATGGGCATGGCTGCTTGTAGTTTACAAGAAAAGTCACCCTGCACAAGGAAAGAGCAGTAGAGACAGGTTTTTTTTTACTACAGGAAGGCAAAAGGTAGAAGGGGTGCTGGATTATGACACCAACCTGGAAGAAATGCAAAAAGGGCACCAAGTATAGATATATATTTTGTATTCAAGCAATATTTTTTATTAACGGAAACCTGTGAGAACCTCCTGAAAATGTTAGTGCCAGTCTGGCTCTCTCTAATGTGAATAATCCAAAACAAGCATGCAGACCAGGAGCGACGTTAAGGCTCCTGATATACAGTATATACCTGCTCCAGATCACTGACTCAGAAAATACTTTAGCATGACAAGCAGTCAACTATCATTTTAAGAGAAGTCAGCTAATTCCTTAACACAGATTTCCTTTAAATAAAGTACTAATGTCATAATTCTTTAATGACTAGGGTGTTTAACGGCTTTATAAGCCAAACGTGGCTCTATTAAAAAATTCACCCCATCAACAATGCTAACACTTAGGCCTCATGCACACTGGACATTATAAAAATGCCAGTAGCATTAGCTGTAGAAAGCTGTAGCTGTAGAATAAGTTTTGCTGTGTTTTTGCAGTAGCATTTTTTAGCTGTAGCGTTTTTTAAGCAAGACTCTACTCCCACAAAAACGTATGGCTTAAAAAACGCAACGCAAAATAGCCACGTTTTTGAAAGTTTTTTTAGGGGTTGTAAACCCATATGGCATAGAATGCATTAAGGTGAAAAACCTTCTGTAGTGCTGCAGCCCCCCGTTTTTACTTGCCTGAAAGCTGTCATCTTCCCTCCGGGAATGAGCACGGAAGCTCTAGCTGGTGTCTCCTGTCCTGATTGGATAGATAGCAGCGCAGCCATTGGCTCCCGCTTCTGTCCATCAAATCCAATGAAGCAGGCGCCGGGGGGGGGGGCCCAAGTCCTGCATTTTGTGTGAATGGACACAGATGCAGGACTCAGGAGCGTGCCTGCATGGGTGTCCACTGTAGGAGAGCCTTCTCCAACGTGGACACTCGATGCGGGGAGGAGCCACCAGCGCCGATGAGGAACCCCAGAAGAGGAGGATCGGGGCTACTCTGTGCAAAACGAACTGCACAGTGGAGGTAAGTATGACATGTTTGTTATTTAACCACATAGCGACCGCCGCACGACAATATACGTCGGCAGAATGGCACGGACAGGCAAATGGGCGTACAGGTACGCCCCCTTTAATTCGCCGCCGTGTGGTCGCAGAGGTGATCAAATACCACCAAAAGAAAGCTCATATTTGTGGGAAAAAAAGGACGTCAATTTTGTTTGCAATAGCGTTTTTTAACAACACTATACTCCCACAAAAGCTTATGACTCAAAAACGCTGATAAACTCCAAATAGCCTTGTTTTTTTTGCGTTCTTAAGCTTTTATCAGAGTTAGAGCGTTTTTCCAGCTGAAAAACTCCTCCTTTAAAACCCACTAGTTTGGGGATTTTTTTTCCAGCCAGAAAATGCCCTGCCAAAAAACGCTGATAACAGCCTATGTGTGCATGGACACATAGGATAACATGCTAGGGAGTTTACTGGCTGCAGAAAAAAAGCCTGAAGCCAAAAACAGCAGCTGCAAAAATGTCCAGTGTGCACTAAAGTGATTGTAAACATCACCTTGTAGAACAAACCATTCAGTTTGAAATAGAAATGAAAGGCAAAACGTTTCTGTATAGATATAAAAAAAACATTATAAATACCTTATTTATTTATTCTTCCCCTTTTTTATAAGTGATCATCTTCCCTCTGTTCTCAGCTGAATAAGAGCTGGGGGGAGGAGAAGAAGCAGCAGCACACTGAGCTTCCCAGTGAATGGCTTGCAGGGGGGGTTGTCAGGACAAGTCTAATCATTGGAGGAGAGCAGGCTTAGTTCCAAGCATAGCAAGAGAACTGACGCAGTGTGCTCTCCTGCTTAGGTGTGCGTTTATGAAGCAGTGGAAAATATCCACTGCTTTATTCTCTGACATTCACAGAGGGGATCTGGCCTTTTTTCCCCACAAATAGAGCTTTCTTTTGATGGTATTTGATCACCTCCGGCGGTTTTTATTTTTTGCGCTATAAACAAGAGCGATAATTTTGAAAAAAAAATAAAATTTGAAAAAAAAAACCACAATTTATTTTGCTATAATAAATATCCCCAAACCCCCAAAAAGTTGATGTTCTAACCCTTCCCCACTCTATGCAGAAATTGGTTGAAGTTGTACCTGTTGGGGATGATATCACACTGCAGTATTACACCATACTATGGTTGAATTTTATGTTTCATTTTGTAAAATAAATGCCTCTGACCTCTGTATAACTCCTGCAGTGTTTCATGGGGTTCTTTCTGCTGTATGAAGAACTCTGTGATTGAAGGAGAGGCTGATGACATAACTTTGACACTTCACATGACCGGGCTTTCCTCTCTGGGTTAGGTTTTTTTTCTCCTCCAATTTCTTTTATTAGCACTTTTTATATTTTGGCGTTCCAAAGCAAGCGGAGTGCTAGGCATATGTTTAAATCACAGCCATGTTTTTTAGCTGTCCACCCCTTTTTCATTTTCTTCTTCTTCTTCTTTTTTTTTTTAATAGTCTTTTGAATATGGCACCCTTGTTCTCCTCCTAACTTTTAAAGCGGAGTTCCAGTCGTTTTTACATTTATTAAAAGTCAGCAGCTTCAAAAAGTGTAGCTGTTGACTTTTAATAAACAGACAATCACCTGTCCCACGATCCAGCGATGAGGCCGCCCGAAGCCTCACTCCTCTCCCCAGTGTGGGCATGACAAGTGTGGGCACCCGGCTGTGACAGCTTGTGGTTTCACAGCCAGGTGCGCACTGCGCATGTGCGAGTTGCACTTCAGTGGCCGGGCAATCTTCTGGGACTTGTGACGTGTCCCAGAAAATTGCAGGGAAGGAGGGGAAGAGGTGAAACTTCCACTTGAGTGGCCTAGGCAGTCCAAGCGGAAGTGGGAGCTGGTACATGTCAAAACTAGGTTACCCCCCCCCAAAAAAAAGACATGCCAAATTTGGCCTGTAAGGGGATGAGGGGTCCTTTATCTGGATCCTGTGCTGCATACAAAACCGACACCCAAATCATTCAGCACTGAGATCCCACGCCAGAAAAATAGGATTTTTATAACAGCTTACCTGTAAAATCCTTTTCTTGGAGTACATCACGGGACACAGAGCGACATAGTCATTACTAATGGGTTATATAGTTACCGTCAGGTGCTGGCACTGGCAACTTCCAAAACCGGAAGTACCCTCCCCTATATAAGCCCCTCCCATCCGGGAGCACCTCAGTTTTGTAGCAAAGCAATAAGTGTCCCCAAAAGAGGGGTGGGAGCTCTGTGTCCCGTGATGTACTCCAAGAAAAGGATTTTACAGGTAAGCTGTTATAAAAATCCTATTTTCTTTTTCGTACATCACGGGACACAGAGCGACATAGTCATTACTAATGGGATGTCCTAAAGCAATGCCAAATGAGGGGGGGGGGATACACCATATATAAGCTGAGCGCTATCAGACATGAGGATCTTTTGCGGCCTGCAACACACTGCGCCCAAAGGCGACATCCTCCTGACTTCTAACGTCCACCTGGTAGAACCTAGTAAACGTGTGAACTGAAGACCACGTTGCGGCCTTACAGATTTGAGCCAGGGAGGCCTGGTGATGCACTGCCCATGAAGTTCCAACTGCTCTCGTGGAGTGCGCTCTAACTTTGAACGGAGGCGGTCTCCTTCTCAAGCCATAAGCTTGCATAATGACCTGTCGAATCCACTTGGCTAAAGTAGATTTTGACGCTGCCTGACCCTTTCTGGGGCCTTCCGGCAGAATAAACAAAGTATCCGTTCTGCGAATCTGAGCAGTGGCTTTTAGATAAGCTTTAACTGCTCTTACTACATCCAAAGAATGCAATAACTTTTCCTCCACCGAAGTAGGTTTGGGGAAAAAAGAAGGAAGAACCACATCTTGGTTCAAATGAAACCTCGATACCACCTTAGGAAGAAAGGCTGGATGAGGACGTAACACTACTCTGTCCTTATGGATAACCAGATATGGCTCCCTACAGGACATAGCTGCTAATTCCGATACTCTTTTAGCCGAACAAATGGCTACTAGAAAAATCAATTTTCTGGTGAGAAGCACCAAGGAAATATGCTGTAATGGTTCAAGTGGTTGTTTCTGTAGAACCGACAGAACCAAGTTTAGATCCCATGGACATATGGGAATATTAACCGGAGGACTAATACGCATCACTCCTTGTATAAAGGCTTTGACTAGTGAATGCGAAGCCAAGGGCCTTTGAAAAAATATTGACAAGGCCGAAATCTGACCCTTGATAGTACTCAAGGCAAGCTTCCTATCTACAGCCCACTGTAGGAAGTCCAGAATCCTACCTATTACGTACTTATGTGGATGCCATTTCTTGGCCTCACACCACGCGATGTACGCCTTCCAGATTCTATAGTAGATCTGCCTGGATACCGGCTTCCTGGCATTGATCATGGTAGATACCACAGCATTAGAGAGCCCTCTCTTTTTTAGAATGTGGGCTTCAATAGCCAGGCCGTCAAACCTAGGGCTGGTAAGGAAGGGTGGCACATCGGTCCTTGCGAAAGCCGGACGACGTGGGAGAGTCCAAGGACTCCCCACTGAGATTTTACAATCTCCGCGTACCACGCTCTTCGGGGCCACGCTGGAGCCACCGGAATCACTGGTTTCTTTTCTACCCTGATTCTGCGGAGTAATCGAGGTAACCATTGGCGGTGTGAATGCATATATCAGCTTGAACTGATCCCAAGGGAACACTAGGGCATCCGAGCCGCAAGCTAGGGGATCCCTTGTCCGAGAGACAACACTGTCCCCCTTTGCGTTGAATCTGGATGCTAGAAGATCTACATCCGATGTTCCCCACCGCTGACATATTGTCCAGAAAACCTCGGGGTGAAGGGACCCTCCCTCTGGGCCTAATTGCTGGCGACTTAGAAAGTCCGCCTTCCAATTCTCCACTCCTGGAATGAATACCGCAGATATGGCTGGGACATATTCTTCTGCCCATTTCAGGATGTAATTTACTTCCCTCTGGGCTGCACGACTCCTGGTGCCCCCCTGATGATTGATATATGCCACTGCTGTGGCATTGTCTGATTGAAATCTGACAGGGGACCCTTGGAGTTTGGATGTCCATGCTACTAGGGCATACCGGGCTGCTCGTATCTCTAAGAGATTGATGGGCAGGGCCTTTTCTGCATCCGACCATCTGCCCTGGAGAGACTATTGCTCCAGTACTGCTCCCCAGCCTATAAGGCTGGCATCTGTAGTGACCACCTTCCAAGAAACCGGACTGAAGGATTTCCTTTTTTCCAGATTCTGGGGAACCAACCACCAACGGAGGCTCTTGCGAACGGAAGGGGACAAGGACATTGTAAGTCTAGGGCCTGAACTTTTTTTGTTCCAGGCTGACAGTATGGCCCCTTGCAAATTCCTTGAATGGAATTGACCGTAGGGTACTGCTTCGAATGATGCCACCATTTTTCCCAGCAGCCTCATATACAGGCGTATGGACGGCTGTCTTTTTTGTACCCACTAAGTGGATCAAATCTTTCAAAGACAACACCTTTCCTCGAGGCAAGAATATTTTTCTCTGGCCTGAATCCAACCTTAGCCCCAAGTATTCCAGACTTTTGACTGGTTTTTAGGGCTGACTTGTCTCGGTTGATAATCCAACCGTGAGATTCCAGATACTTGATCGTCTTGTGAACGACCACGTCTAGTTTTTTCACTGAGTGGTCTATCAGCAACAAGTCATCCAGATATGCCATTATCATTACACCTTGTGTTCTTAGATTGGCCAATAAAGGGCCAGAATTTTTGTGAACACTCTTGGTGCTGTGGCCAAACCGAAGGGTAAGGCTCTGAACTGAAAATGGCGCCCTTCTACTGCAAAGCGTAGAAATTTTTGGTGGACTGGAAAGATGGGAATGTGCAAATAAGCATTTTTGATGTCGATCGTGGCTAACCAATCCTCCCCTTGGAGGGCAGTGGCCACCGATCGGATCGACTCCATCGGAAAGTCCTGATATACAGGAATTTGTATAGCCCTTTTTAGAATTAATATGGGCCTCCCGTCCGCGTTTGCTTCGGGACTGTAAAGAGGTTTGAGTAAAACCCGAACCCTCATTCTTCCAGGGGAACCTCCATAATTACTCCTTGGAGCAATAGTTGTTCTAGTGCCAACAGGAGGGACTCTCTCTTCCGGGGGTCCCTTGGCACGTCTGACCTCAAAATGGGAAGGAGGGGAGTCTTTTAACTCCAAACTGTATCCCAAACCTACTGTGGAGAGCACCTATCTGTCTTGATCGTGTCCCGCCAGGTCTCTTGCGAACAACTGGAGTCCTCCCCCCACCCGACTGAGTGGGGGCTTCAATGAATTTAACTTTGGGGGAGGTTTTGTACCTCCCCTGACCCAGGGTTTCTCATGCCCCAGGGACTGGAGAAGCAGGCCTCTTAAAGAGGGACCTCTAACTCTGCTTTTAACCGGCAAGAGCGTATTTTTACCGCTGGAAATTTTCTGGATATATTTGTCCAGGTTTTCCCTGAATAAGCGTTCACCATGAAATGGGACGCTAACCAGCCATTCTTTACAGGGAGCTTCAGCAGACCAGTTTTTGAGCCATAGGAGCCTACGCATATGTACTATAGACAGCGTAAGGCGGGAGGCCTGATGGACTGAATCCTCTATGGCGTCAACCGCAAAGCCTAAGGCTCTAGGTAGATCAGCTAGGGCAAAGCCTGCTGATCTGTCAAGTCCCTCAAGACCTGTTTCAACTGATCCTTCACTGCTTAGCAGACCCCAATAGCTGCTACTGCTGGTTGTATTACCAAGCAGATTTCCATAAGGACTCCAATCTTTTATCTATTGGGTTCTTGAACATTTGGACATTATCCACTGGACTTGTCAGTGATTTATACATACAAGAGATGGCTGCGTCCACTGTAGGGACCTTCCATATTTTTTTTTTTTTTTTTTTTTTTTTTTTCTGATGAACTTATCCTCCATGGGATAGACCACCGGAAATCTCTTGGGGGAATAAATATTTTCTCAGGACGTTCCCAATCCTGGTAAATGAGCCCTTTCAGTAAAGGGTGAAGTGGAAAAGAACAAACAGTCTGGGGGCTTCTAGCGACCCCAACGAGGATACCGTAGTGGTTGATGGTTCCGCAAGGTGCATTTTTAAATGCTGATCGGACCATGTTAGTCAGAGACTGAACCCATAATCTTTCAGCTTGAGATGCTGAGAAAAGGTTCCCCCACTGTTGATTCCTCTATAACAGAATCAACCTTATCCTGATCCCCTTCAGGCAGGTCGATCCCTGTATGGGACTGTTGCTCTGCTAACAGGCACTCTGAAGGAGGAGACGGAGATCGGGCGTGCTTTCCCTGACAGGGAGGCAGCGATAAATTTTGACAATCTCTCTCTAATCCTCCCAGAGCTGAGGAAAAAACCTCCTCTGTTACATACACAGGAGCAGGTGACTGAGGACAGCCACAGTACCAAGTACCCCTGCGGGGTCTCTACGGTCACTTACCTCTGAACTTCAGGGGAGACTGGTGCAGCAGGAGTATGCCCAAGATCCTCAGAGCCCGATGAGACCCCCTTCGCTTCCTGGAAGATTCAGTTCCGGAGCTACTGGACGGCATATTCCTAAGCCTAAAGCTGAGGTATTCCAGCCGTAATACACCACTTTTACTGAGAATAGTCTAGCACAATTGCTGCTATATAACAGTTGGTGTCTACTAATGTGCCTTTCTAGGGGATGCCTGTATCAACCGCTTGCTGTATGCCTTTAAATGTTGCCAGCTCTGTCTCTGTACTTCATAGCCAGCTTACTGCAATAATGTGGCTTTTTAAAAACCTGCTGGGACGCCCGCACATGCGCAGAAGCGCTGCGGCGCGCACAGAGCGTCATCCCCCAGGCCCCGCCCCTTTTTCCGGCCACCTCTATATATAGAGGCGCGTGCACGCGCACGCGCGCGGCCACGTGCGCCTCGGCGCTAATTTTCAAACATGGAAACCAGGGACAGGAGCCAGGGCCCCCTTTGCCGCAGGCCGGGGGATAGACGAACACTGCAACATGGCAGAGGAAACAGTTTCCTGTAGGAGAACTCACCAGCTGCCTGGACTTTGTTCTCTGAGAAGAAACTAGTCCATATGACAAGAAAAACATTCCACAGCGGCCTCTAGTGGACAAACACAGGTACCGCAGTTTAATATACTAAACATATATAAAAAAACATTCCCTTTTTTTTTTTTTTTTTTTCTTGACCACCATTAAAAATTATTACATTTTTTTTTTTTTTTTTAGTAGTTACAGGCATGCACAGATATTAGCGGGAATACCGTTAGGTAACAGACAGAAAGACAAATTAGGCTTGGGGGTCCCCCAATAGAACCAAGTTCCTGGGGGCCCCCACTTACCTGTTCCCCGCCGCAGGACTTTGTTTGGTCCACAAAAGCCCAAACTTCACCTATCACGGCAGGCATTGTAATCAAACCTTCAGGGACCGGGTTCCCAAGGATTCCACTCCCCTGGACCTGTATAGCACCCTGCACAGAAAACATCTTGGTCGTGGGTATGACCAGAGCTCTGGATCCCAGGGTCCAGCTCTCCTAAGAGAAGCATTACAGGCAGAACCTTGCTCTTCTCTGCAAGGCCCGGGTACCGACCGTTTAGCTATGAAGCTTTTTTGGTCGGATCCGGAATAGCTTACTGAGGCCCAAAAGAACCTGTACGCAAGCTCAGTGAAAAACACATGTTTCTTCTTGGCCAACACCTTAGACACTGGCAAAAAAAACTGAGGTGCTCCCGGATGGGAGGGGCTTATATAGGGGAGGGTACTTCCGGTTTTGGAAGTTGCCAGTGCCAGCACCTGACGGTAACTATATAACCCATTAGTAATGACTATGTCGCTCTGTGTCCCGTGATGTACGAAAAAGAAAGTTTGGTTAAACAGTAATGCATAGATCTCCGGAATCCTCATCTGACTATACTGATTACAGTAAATTAAATCTGGTAAATTGCTGTGGCTTACTGCACTTAGCACATTCTCATTGCTTATCTCTCTGCCCTCATTTATAATCTTAGATTAGCAGAAGTATTGGAACTCGGGTAAGATATTGTTTTGACTATGCTTGTAATAACTATTCACATGCTTTAAACGCCAATGGTCAAAAGGCTAAATACCTGAGTGAGAAGCCTCAAGTGAAGCGTGCAATTCTTTCATTCCTGGGTTGCATTGAGGATTTCTCATACAGGTATTTATTTCAGAACACACTCCTCAAACTTTGAACATTTGTTAAAAATTGTAACCAAATTATTTTTGTTAATGGTTAAGCAGAATGTTGGGGTTAACCCAGCCTGCCTTGGTCTAGTATGCACCGTTTTAATTCAAATTAGCTACCAGGTTTCTACAAATTGTCTATACTTGGCAACATTTTGTTAGAAAAATTCATAATACTATTCTAATCATTTTACACTACTATTTGATTTTACCCAGGTTCAACCTGCATAAGCGGTGCCGAGATGTTAAAGCCTGAGGTCCCAGATGGATGGAAAATTCCATTTAATAAAGCTGGAGGTGGATGTGGCGCAGCCATGCGTGCAATGTGTATTGGACTGAGATTTCCTCATCCAGAACAACTCGACGACTTGATCCGGGTCAGCATAGAAAGTGGCAGGATGACCCATCATCACCCTACCGGATATCTTGGTTCACTGGTGGCCGCACTCTTCACCTCCTATGCTGTAAACCGCAAACCACCGCATGAGTGGGGCAAAGCATTGCTAGATGTCCTGACTAAAGCAAAGGAATATATCACTGCTGCCGGTCAAGAAGTTACACCAAATTTGGATTCATGGTAAGCAAGTCTGCCTTTTTATTTTCATATATGAAATTGGTATTCTTTAAAAAAAAAAATAATGTAAAGGATCATATCCTTTTTGATCCCCCACCCTGACCCAAAATACCCCAAAAGACTCCTCCCAAGATGCATACTTATTATGATCTTTTGGCAACAGTCACCAGAGTTTGGTTAAATCATTTCCAAAAATCCTCTGTATACTGGCCATGCCTCCACAGACTTCTATTGGACCATGTCCAGAAGTCAGAGATACTAGGGAGAAAGTCACCTAAAAGTCTATGTGGTTTAGGTCAGAGGCGAGAGGGGAAAGAAAGGGAGCAGAGCACTTTATTTCAATGTGTACCTCTCCTTTAACACTTCTTCTTTAGGGAAGGGTGAAGTCAAGGAAGGCTGCTGCAAGAAAATTCTTGATTTGCAAATACATTTGCATCTATTACCGGTTCTGAAATGCCACTTTCCCCGATGGCATAATGCTTTTGCATATTTCATCACATGCACAGTTTGAACTGCCCTTCTTTGAGACCGTTGATCCACCCAGTCTCCCAGTGTAATCTGTAGTGCTGTGTTGACAGTGTGACAACTCGGTCCTGCTTATCATTAGTTTTATAAATGAAAGTTACAGCTGTAGCTATTGTTCATAAATTAGGGTTCTGTTTGAATTGTAAGCCTGTTACCGATACATTTATACAGGTTTAACCCTATTTACATTATTTTTTATAATGTAACTTTTTTTGTCGTTTTGGAGTAGAGGGGGATTAGAACACCAGCTGTCTGTGCATCCATAAGGCTCCGTTCACATATATACCAATTGAAATCCTTTTGACCCGCATCCGATTCGCATGACATGTGAATCAAACTGGCTTTCAATGAAGCCGTTTCACATGTGTGCGGTGCAGTGTAATTTTGCTGCAAATTCAAAAAGACTCCTGTATGGTTCACATGCAAATTCCAGGCTATTGCCTTCTATGGTAATGCACCTGAATCACACATCAGATCAGCGTTGAACACGAATTTGAAAAAACAGCGATCAGTGCATGCTGGGTTGGTGATGCCACCAGGGGGCGGTACCACCAGGTGACGTCGCAGGGTGGCCACCTTTTGTTGGGTATTTAAGAACTGTCAGGCGGTGGACGCCTTTGGGGCGAGCAAAGCGCCCCCTTTTTTTTTTTTTTTTTTTTTTTATTTCAGGGTGGCGTTATTGACGATTGATTTAAACCACTTCAGCCCCTGAAGGATTTACCCCCTTAATGACTAGGCCATTTTTTTGCGATACAGCACTGCGTCACTTTAACTGACAATTAAGCGGTCGTGCAACGTTGTACCCCCCGCCCCCTTACTTTGAGTGACAGGTTATTTACATATCTCGTGCACTAGCTTTAGACAGGCATTATTTTTTAATTACCACCCCCACTCCTTTTCTGAAGTCATGTGGGTACTTTTCTGGATTTTGACTGGATGTTGGTGATCATAGCATAAGGAATACACAGGAGAAAATGCATGTTGACAAGGGGAGTGTAGAGATGGGCGGGGAATCTACTGACATCACGACAACACCCACCGAGCTCCAGACAACAGATCCACCCACAGAATCTGGAGTTTTTCAGTTCTTATAACAGACAGAGGGGAGACATTTTACAGATAAGGATACATGCAGGAGGCATCTATATCCTTATAGATCAGCACTATGGCAGTAGTTTAGAAAGGATGAGATGGGTTTACATCCACTTTAAGGAGATTCACTCTCTCTATTTGTCATGGTTACTGTTATCATCGAAAGTGAAAGTAAAAAGAATCCAACATTTTGGGTTGTCCCCAGAACAGTAATAGAGGGGAAATCTTCCAATGAGGACACCTGGTGACAACTAAAATTCCCTCACTTTGGAGGCAATTCCTCTCGCTTCCTGTTTTGGCTGTGGGACAGGAAATGAATGAAAATCTTTCCAATGGAACCGTGGTCCCCAACCTTTCGAACCTCATAGACCACTAAACTTGCAATTTTGCATCCCGCCGACCACGAACATGAATTTTACGTGCCTTATACACACAATGCCCTGGCTCTCTGCCCCCTCCCCCTGGATCACACTGCTGCCTTATACACACAATGCTGACTGTAAGCACGCATTGAGAACAATCCTGGAAACAACGTTGGGTGGTATACATCTGCCACAATGTTGATTTTCGGGCAATGCTTTTCTCGTGAACCATCTGAGGTCCACTGGTTGGGGACCGTTGCAATGGGACACAGACAGCAAAAAAAAAAAAACCTGACAGGAATTATAACCCTCCTTTTACACTATTCAAAATGAAAAACAGGTTTTGCCTTTAGTTCTACTAAAATATTAGCTGTCATATTTTTGAAAATGAATATCTCTATCTTGATGTGTTGGCTTTGTGAACTGCGCCTATTATCTTGTTAAAGTACTTTTCAGTCATAAGGGCTTTTGCAGCAAACACTCCTTAAAGTGGTTGTAAAAAAGTGAGTGTTATACGCCAATAAATACAGTAAGTTGCCACTCGAACAGCAATGGAGAATAATTTTCAATAAGGACACGTGAGACTACTCTCTAGGAGGGGACATAAAATAGAACATTAGTCAGAAAATTAAGTCCTGATAGATCAGGCTTTTGCAGGTAAAACATAAAAAACAAGTGCCTTAACTGTTTAAAATCCAGTAATGCACTGTCTCACCATGCTCTGCACATGCTCAGTTGCCCTTTATTCTCGGCATTGTGCCTAAAATTTAGAGTGATCAGCTGACAGCTTTAAGATTTTTCTATGCTGAAGGGGGGAGCAACAGGAATCACACAAACTCTGCGGAGGGAACACAGATTAGGGAAAGAGAAATAAAAGGAGAGAGGTGGCAGGACACACTCTGCTGCCAGGGAGACACAAAAGAGTAAAGCAATCCATAGATGATGCAATTGTCTTTTTTGCAGCCAGTGGTTGCAGGAAAGCAAATCGCTGAATTCTTCCATCAACACAGCCTGCTGCAGCGCTATTGTGTTGTACCATTGTGGAGCCTTCCCTGGCAGCAGAACACAGCTATACCCACCTGCACTAATCGCATGCAAATAATCCGACAGGCCGGTTGTACTGAAGTGGATCAATGGATCCACTTCAGTACAACCAACCTGCCCATAGATAGATCGAATTTCAGCCGGTGCCTGCTGAACTGTCCAAAGGACACAGTGATCACAGAGCGTGGCGAGTGCGCGCCGCAGGGGGGGCGTGATTTTGGGAGGATGTCAATAGATGTCCTCCCAAAACTGGACAACCACGCTGCAGCTGTCGTGGAAGTGACTGCTCTGGACTTCAACAAAATGGTGGAGGCAATGCTGGAGACAATATTACTGCACACACAAAATTTGGTAGCATAATTATTAATGTGGAATGTATGGTCTTTTAATAAAGAACTATAATTGTTATCAAACTTTTATGGGTAAAGTTCTGCATTAACTACCTCCTGCCCGCCATATAGACAAATGACCACGGCAGGGAAAACACACTCTCATTCTGGGACGACGTCATATGCCCGCAGGACACGGCATGACCCGATCTCAGTAAAGAGCCAATGACGCATACATGTGCTTAGCTATGTCCAATCACAGCTGATCACATGTAAACAAAGAAGTGCCCGTAATCCGCTCTCCTCGCTTCACACTGACCCAGTGTGAGGAGAGGAGTGCCGATCAGCAGCATTTTCTCACAAGGGAGACCTGTACAGATAATCAGGGCACTGATCATCAGTGCCCTGATGATCAGTGCAGCCCCAGCAGTGATGCCAATCTGTGCCCAGGAGTGCCGCCCATCCGTGGCACCTATCATTGCCCAAAAGTGGCACCTATCAGTGCCCAATAGTGCGGCATATTAGTGCCACCTCATCAGTGCCTCCTCATCAGCGCACATCCGTGAAGGAGAAAAATTACTTATTTACAAACTTTTTGACAAACAAAAACTTTTTTTTTTTCCCAACATTTTCTGTCTTTTCGTTTTTTGTTTTTTGCAAAAAAAAAACAAAAAAACAGTGAATAAATACCACCAAAAGAAAGCTCTATTTGTGTGGAAAAGAATGATAAACATTTCATATGGGTACAGTGTTGCATGACCACACAGCTGTCATTTAAAATGTGACAGCGCTGAAAGCTGAAATTTGGCGTAGGCAGGAAGGGGGTAAAATTGCCCGGTATTGAAGCAGTTGAAAAAGATAAAAAAAAATTACAAAAAATGTGACAGAGGTTTTATTTATTTCCTATTCTATCCACAACTAAAACAAATACATTTTGGCTTTAGTTTTAATTTAACTTGTGTGTAGGTAAAAACCTTGTTGTTTTGCCGTAATTATTATAATTTTTCCCCAAAAGTGCATTTCCCCTTTTATTCATTTGGACACAGGAATGCCATGTGTGGATGCCATGCTCCCCTTTTGTATGATCATTTATTACATGTGTTTTACAAATATGCCACATGTCCATGTGACATATACATTATAATAAAAGTAAAGAGACCATGTCATGTATGATAGTTTACAATTCTTTACATCTTTTATATTAACAGGTCCTATTTTGAAGGTCATTGGCAGAAATACCTTGAAGAAAGGGGTATTTCGGATGGAACATCCCAGCCAACATTCCCAGAGAAGTACGATGTAAAAGAACGAGATGCATTTTATACTTCACACAGCTATAGTGGGTGGGCTGGAAGCGCTGGTCATGATGCCCCCTTGATTGCTTACGACGCCATCCTTGGTTCTGGAGACAACTGGACTGAACTTTCTCATCGGGCTTTTTTTCATGGTGGGGATAGTGATTCTACAGCTGCCATTGCCGGTGCCTGGTGGGGAGCTATGTATGGATTCAAGGAGGTCCCCAAGGCCAACTACAAGAATTTGGAATACAGGGATAGGCTAGAAAAGCTTGGAAGAGATCTCTACCAGCTCACATTGTAGTGGGAACATCAAATCTAGATCTGGGTACAGGGTGAACCTGACTTCTTCTTTCCTATGCTGGCAGGGATACGTCTGATAATACACACATTCAGGCCTTCTTTACACTTGCAATCAGGGTAGTAAAAAAGATGGTTGAGCTGTGGTTTTAACTCCCCCCCCCCCTTTTTAACCACTTCAGCCCCGGAGGATTTGGCTGCCCAATGACCGGGCCATTTTTTGCGATTTGGCACTGCGTCACTTTAACTGACAATTGCGTTGTCGTGCGAAGTGGCACCCAAACAAAATTGACGTCCTTTTTTTCCCAGAAATAGAGCTTTCTTTTGGTGGTATTTGATCACCTCTGCGGTTTTTATTTTTTGCGCTAAAAACAAAAAAAGAGCGTCAATTTTGAAAAAAAGCTGTATTTTTTACTTTTTGCTATGATAAATATCCCCAAAATATATAAAAAATATATATATTTTTTCCTCAGTTTAGGCCGATATGTATTCTTCTACATATTATTGGTAAAAAAAAAAATCATAATAAGCGTATATTCATTGGTTTGCGCAAAAGTTATAACGTCTACAAAATCGGGGATAGTTTTATGGCATTTTTATTAATAATTTATTTTTACTAGTAATGGCGGCGATCTGTGATTTTTATCATGACTGCGACATTATGGCGGACACATCGGACACTTTTGACGCTATTTTGGGACCATTGTCATTTATACAGCGATCAGTGCTATAAAAAGCACTGATTACTGTGTAAATTGCACTGGCAGGGAAGGGGTTAACCACTAGGGGGCGAGGAAGGGGTTAAGTGTGTCCTTCCTAGGGAGTGATTCTGACTGTGGGGGGGGCTGGGCCACGGAGAGGCAGAACGGGGAGATGCCTTTGTAAACAAGGCATGTCCCTGTTCTGCCTAGTGACACGACAGTGATCACTGCTCCCGATGACAGGGAGCAGTAGATAACTGTCCTGTCACTAGGCAGAACAGGGACATGCCTTGTTTACATAGGCATCTCCCCGTTCTGCCTCTCCGTGAGACGATCGCGGGACACCGATGGACATCGAGTCCGTGGGCATGCTCACTGAGCACGCAGCAGGAGCGCGCGCGTGCCATTCTGCCGACGTAAATATACAGGCGACGGTTGGCAAGTGGTTAAGATCCATTGTTCCCCGCAAAGTGGGCTTTAAGCACACATAAATGTGCGTGCATTGATATGCATTTGGCTGCTGTGTTGTGTTTTTAAAGCATACAGCAATTCTTTTTTAGATTTTTCTTTAACCTTCCCAAAGCTTTATTTGTAAAGGAAACTACAAACTACACATGCTGCATTGAGAAAAGTAGGATGTTGTCTACTGTTTTTTTGTGGGGGGGGCGGATGGTTTCTAGTGCAGTGCAGGGCACATCAGTGCTATGCATTGGTGTATATTGCTTCTATTGCAATACATTGATTTTACAATGTTGATGCATACATTGATCCACACAATGTAATCTGGCATGCATTGATCCACACATGCCAGCTCATCTGATGTGAATGGACCCTTACTCTAACACCGGGGAAATTACCAAAAATTCCACCCCCTGTCACATTAAATGGTGGTGAATGGGGCCACGCTGTAGTGCACGTGGCTGCAGCACAGTGGTATGGAATTTACACGGTTACAACAGACACCAAGAAAGAAACATATCATCTCCCAGCTGCCTGTCAGATCGCAAGTGTAAACGATCCCTTAGATATTTTTTGTGCTTAAAATATTAGTGTTCATTTGTGCCTTTTATTGATATATATTCTTTTCTCTGGCTCATCAATTCCTGCAACAGTATACGCACAGTAAATTAAAATTAACAAGCCTATATATGTTGGGAATGGCAGTTTCTTACTCCTACTGTTTTAACAACTTCAGTACCGGGCTATAGCCAAAAGACAGCTACAGCGCTGTACTATAGTTCTGGAAGGGCACCTATAGACCTCCTCCCGTAACCCCACCCTCTGCGACGCGCATACGGCACACTCTGTGACCGCTGTGTTTTTTAGGACAATGTCCTGATTATGAGTGCAGCCTCATCAGTGCAGTCTCATCCGCGCACATCAGTGAAGAAAAAAATTACTTATTTTAAATTGAACAGAAGCAAAGAAAAACGTTTTTCAAAATGTTCGGTCTTTTTTTTTTTTTTTTTTTTACTGTTAAGCAAAACATAAAAAACCCAATGGTTATTAAATACCACAAAAAGAAATCTCTACCTGCCTCCAAAAAATGCTAAAAAAGTCATATGAGTACAGTGTAGCATAAGCGTGTGTAGCGATACGTGTAGCGATACCTCCAACTAAGGAGGCCGCAGAATTAGATTTGGGCCCTGAGTGCAGCTCCGCCAACCCCCGGCAATAGGCTCTACCCCCTTCTGGCACAGCTAGTACTGATAATCAATGATATATCCTATGCAATATAATAACTAAGCCAGGACACAGTAATGAATTGTAATAGATAAAGTGTTTTACTTATTTTCTCAATATGGATAAAAGGGGGTAACAGTAATCACAGTTCAAGATAATCACTCCTAAGGGCAGCGTCCTGCCACTCTAACACACTATGTAGTAACACACGCTACAGGTGCGCCATACGGGCGACCGTTAACTAAGTGCCCTATGGCGCAGTAATCAAACACGCTAGAATCCCCACCAGGCCTGGTTCTAATATTTAACTTAGTCCTCCTTTCTTCACCGGCAGGTCTGTAATGGTGGTGCACTTTAAACAGAGTATAACTTTGTAATCCAAGGGGTATAGAACTTGGTTAAATAAAGCCACAGGCTCAGTTCTGACAAGGCTCTTCAATAGGGGTATAAAAATAACTTGTAGGCCACGGCAGTCTATAGGCCTATATACAGTAACAGTATCTTAGCTGGGCTTATGCCCTCTCACCCGCCGGACTACGGATCCAGTCCGGGAAAACCTCCACCGGCCGTGTCACACACACACGATCTCTCCAACGATCGGGCCCCCCGATCCGACAAGGCTGTAGCGCACAAAGTCAGATGCCACCCAGGCTCGCAGAGGGGGGTGGAAGGCTCTTTGATGCAGAGCAAGGCCTCAGGCTTCAGGCCCTGCACTCCGACACATCCGCACAGGAGGATCCGTCTGTGAAGTCTCGTGTCCCAAAGAGGCCGAGCCCGGCCTCGCCTCCTCCTTTTATAACCCCTCCCATGAGTCTCTGCGGTGGAACATGTGAAGAATGGGGTTATGGGTGAAGTAGTTTCTTCCCATTATAGGGGAACACCCCGCTACACACTCCCCCCACTTAAACTCTTTGGTCCCTAAAGATAAATTTTAACAACTATATATAATACTGGTCAAATTCTGAAAACGATGCTGGGATAGGGGATTCCCACCATAACTGAGGGGTAGAATTCCCTTGCCCACAGGTCACATTATCATGGGTGGCCTGCCTAACTGTGCCAGAGAGTGAGCTGGGGTTGCCCTCCACCAAATGGACAGTGGAGGGATCCGGAATCTCAGCATTTCTCCTAGCAGTGACTACAGAGTCTTCCGAACTGTTCCCCATCTGAGGGTAGGTCAGCTTCTTAGGAGGTCGAATGACTCTTCGAGCTCTTTGCTCTCCTGGACTCTCTGGCTCTGGCACCACAGGCTCCTCTTCCTCGGAGCAACTATCATGGGCATCTTCCCAGTAATCTGCTGAAGGACTAAAGGGGATGAACTCTGTAGCCTCTGGGTTCAGTGTTTCATCTGTGGTATCTTGGGTGACTGGAAGATCTATGATAGAAGTTCCTGGAGTTGGGGAAGACCACAGCCAATCAAGTTCTCCCTCTTCATCTCCACTAAGTTGGGAGGCTTCTCCATTTTCAGCTCGGGAGGTCTGTGACCGAGTGTTCGGCCTAGGAGTATCCAAGATAGAGGCCGGTTCAGGGGAGTCTCCCACGGAAGGTATTCTAACTGCTTCCGCAAGTGGGAGCAGGTGGTTTCGATGCCATGTCTTCAGTGGACCTACCTTTCCCTCTGGCTTCACCTTGTAGACAGGTAGGCCCGGCAACTTCCTGCAGATGACATAGGGTTCAGATCTCCATCTGTCTGCAAGTTTGTGCTTTCCGGGGACTCCCAGATTGCGCAACAGTACTCGATCCCCGGGCAGTAGGTCTTGTACCCGGACCTTCAAGTCGAAATTTCTTTTATTCCGAGCTCCCCTTTGATCTGAGGCCGCTTGAGCTTGTTCATAGGCTACTTTCAGGCTGTGTCTGAGCCTGTCCACATATCCTTTGTGGGATGTGGCTGAGGAATGGTCCAGTGAGGTGCCAAAAGCCAGGTCCACCGGTAGTCTCGCTTCTCTCCCAAACATGAGTCGATATGGGGAGTAGCCTGTAGCATCACTGATGGTGCAGTTGTAAGCATGTACTATGGCTGCTATGTGTTGGCTCCAATGTTGCTTTTTCTCGCTTTCCAGAGTCCCGAACATGTTGAGCAAGGTTCGGTTGAACCTTTCCGGCTGAGCATCTCCCTGAGGATGGTAAGGTGTAGTTCGAGTCTTCTTAATTCCCAAAGAATCCAAAAGCTTCCGGATCAGCTTACTCTCGAAGTCCCTCCCTTGGTCTGAATGGAGTCTCTGTGGCAGCCCATAATGAACAAAATACTTCTCCATAAGTACCTTGGCAACGGTAGAGGCCTTCTGGTCTTTGGTGGGGAAAGCCTGGGCATACCGGGTGAAATGGTCGGTTATCACCAGAACATTTCCTAGTCCACTCAGGTCGGGTTCAAGGCAGAGAAAGTCAATGCACACCAGGTCCATGGGCCCTTGGCTCTGTAGATGGCCCATTGGGGCAGCTTGATGGGGCAAAGTCTTCCTCTAGATGCATCGCGCACATGAGTGGCAGTACTCCTCTACCTCTGCCCTCATGCAGGGCCAATAGAACCGACTTCTGACAAGTTGAAAGGTCCTTTCAGCCCCTAAGTGGCCATGATTGTCATGCAGGGCAATCAGAACAGTCTCCCGATGTTTCTCTGGGAGGAACAGCTGCCACTTATCTTCTGAGTCATCAGAGGGGCCCCTTCGGTAGACCACTCCCTGATGTAACTGCAACCTGTCCCATTCTTTCCTCAGCAGGCGAGCTTCTTTTGAAGGTTGACGCATGAGTCTGTTTGGATCCTGATTCTCCAAGGCCTCCAGGACCAATCTCCCCATGGGGTCTTCCAATTGGTCACACCTCAGTTCCTTCTTGGACAGTCTTGGTAGGTTGTCCTCTTCCAATTGAGCTACTCCACAGTAGTGTTTGGGGACTCCCACCGTGGTAACTCCTATTTCCTCTGCTCTGGAGCCTCCTCGGGCTTGGAATTCAGCTCCTTGACAAAGGGCCCGCACCCCGTCCGGTGCCACTTGGGTCCAATCTTCTAGTTCAATGGTGGGGGAATGAGATCTTCTGGACAGAGCGTCTGCGTCTCGATTCCCCACTCCTGGTCTATACTTAAGGCTGAAGTTGAATCCAGACAGTGCGGCCAGCCACCTGTGTCCAGTGGCGTCCAGCTTGGCCGTGGTGAACAGGTAGGTAAGGGGGTTGTTGTCAGTCTTCACAGTGAACTCCGCTCCATACAGGTAGTCTTTGAGCTTGTCAACTACCGCCCACTTGAGGGCCAGGAACTCCAGCTTGTGAGTGGGGTAGTTCTTCTCAGAGGGGGTCAGGCTCCTACTCACATAGGCAACAGGCCGCAATTGCCCCTCGTGTTCTTGGTAAAGTACTCCTCCCAGGCCGTCATGACTAGCATCCACGTGCAGTTCATAGGGTTTGGTTGGGTCTGCGTAGGCCAAGACTGGTGCAGTGGTCAGGCTCCTCTTCAATTCCTGGAAAGCCTCTTCACACTTCTGATTCCACTGATCTCTGATGGACTCTCCTGGCCTCCTGGGCCCCGAGCCATCCTCTTCTCCTTCAGTCTTGAGCAACTCATTCAATGGTCTAGCAATTCGGGCAAATCCCTCCACAAACCTCCTGTAGTAGGAGCAGAAGCCCAAGAAGGATCTGAGTTCTGTTACTGTGGTGGGCCGTGGCCAGGAGGTAACTGCCTCCAATTTCTCAGGGTCTGTGGCCACCCCTTCTTCAGACACTATGTGCCCCAGATAGTTCACAGACGACTGGTAGAACCGACACTTCTCAGGCGAAAGCTTAAGTCCTTCCTCACTGAGTCTTCTCAACACTTTTTCCAGCCTCTCTTCATGTTCCTCCAAGGTTCTCCCAAAGACAATGACATTGTCCAGGTATACAAGGACTTCGATCAAGTTCATGTCTCCTACTGTCTTCTCCATGAGGCGTTGGAAAGTAGCTGGGGCTCCAGACAGACCTTGGGGCATCCGGTCGAATTCAAAGAACCCCACTGGGGTTATGAAAGCTGTCTTCTCCTTGTCTGCTGGGTGCATCGGAATCTGATAGTACCCACTCTTGAGATCCATAACGCTGAACCATTTGGCTCCAGACAAGCTCTGTAGGGCATCCTCTATCCTCGGAGTGGTGTATTGGTCAGGTATGGTTCTCCTGTTGAGAGTCCTGTAGTCGATACAGAGCCTCAATGATCCATTCTTCTTTCGGACCACCACTATGGGAGAGGCATAGGGGCTTCTGGACTCCCGTATCACACCAGTCCTCTTGAGTTCTGCAAGTTGTTCCCTCAGATCCTCCAGATCTGCTAGCGGGACCCGCCTGACCCTTTCTCGGAAGGGCTTATCTTCCTGGAGGCGGATCCGATGGGTGGCACTCCTTGCACACCCCACATCAAACTCATCCTTAGAGAAGATCTTCTCCCATCTATTCAACTGGGCCTTGGCTCTCTCTTTCCAAGCCCTGGACAGATTCGGGTTTTCCATGGACAGCTTCTCCCAAACATCCCCTCCTCCACCTGTCCTCTTCACTTCTGACAGGGTAACAGGGGCCGCCGGGCTCACCTGGCCTAGCAACATTCTGGCTGGGATTTCCATGGGGTCTTTGGTAGTATTCCTAACACTCACTGGAACTCTATAATGGGCCTTCTTCAGGACCTTCAGCGGAATCACTTCGGTATCACCTCCAGGCCTGAGGACTCACCCCTTGGGTCTGACTCCAGCATGACAAAGGGACCAGGCTGCTCCCAAGTAAGCTTCACAGTGGCCCTGAGACAGGTTACTTCACCGGGCTGCAACACTACCCCTTCTCTTCCAAGTCTCCACACCTTCCCTATCTCCTCTCCAGGGGTCTCCCGCTCTTGGAACAGCCGTTGGTAGGCTGTCTTCAGCATGGGATGGATCTTGGTAGCTGCTTGTCTTTCTTCTGTCACGAGAGGGGTCAGGAGTCTTCGGACCAGGTCCGTGTTCGTCCCTATTATAAGGGAATTCTTGTTGGCTCCAGGCGGCCTAGGGCATACAACTGCCAGGGTGTCAAACACTTCGGCCTTCCCAGCCACGGATGGGTCAAAGGTCATTTTGATGGGAAGGTAGCCGTCGTAAGGGAAACTCTGGGTTCCAATTCCCCATATTTCCAGCTCTTCTATCTTCTGGATAGGCAGATGACTCAGGTGCCTGTCGTAGAAGTCCCGGTATAGTAGGGTCACTTGTGCCCCGGTATCCAGGAGGCCCCTGGTGTAGACTCCCTCCACTTGATTGGGCACTATAGGGGATGGGCCTACCAGCTTCTCTGGATATGGTCTGGCAGGAGCCGCCTTCTTCAGACCTTTTCCCTTTGGACTCTCTCTTGTCCTATTCCCTTTGGACTTGAACCTTTCTTGAGCCTGGTATGCACTGACTTCCCTCCTTTTAATGGGTGTAGGAACCCGCTGAGGGGTACTATTATTTTTCTTGGGTGGGCACCCCCTTTGGGGAGTGCTGTGCTTCTCCTGAGGGGTCTCCCCCCTTCCTCCTGGAGTATAGCTTTGTTGAGGGGTATTGCGTTTCCCCTTTGGTGTTCTATCTCTCTTTTTGTTTTTCTTCGCATTCAGCTTGGAGTTTACTGAAGATGATGGGCACCCGGTTGACTCCTTCACCGGGGCCCTCTGGAGTTTCCCGCCGGCTTGCGGTTGTCTGGTCTCTTCTTCTTCGGACTAGAACATGTGGCTGCAATGTGGCCAACTCCCCCACAGTTGAAGCAGACTATATCTCCCCATTCTTGTAAAGGTTCGGGTGCTGAGGCAATCGGGAACAATTCCTTCCTTGGACTTTCCTTCTTCTTGGGACACTCTGTGTCTTTTGCTATCAGAGAGGTCAATATCTAACACCTTGGACATCTGAGTTTTTAGGGTGTCTATCTCCGCCTCTCTTTCAGGGGTCATTACTGGATTGACCAGCACCTGTGCAGGTACAACACTTGTCTTATCCTTCTGCTGGTCCTGTTGCAGCGCCTCCTCATCTCTGATGATTTTTATTAAATCAGCATAAGTCAGCAACATTCCTCCTCCCAAGGTTTTCAGGTGCAGCCAGACTGGATCGGAGCGTAGCGCTCCCTTTAAGACTTGCTTCATTCTTGCCGCATCGGCATCTTGGGGCTTCATCCCTTTCTTTAACACAATCTTGCACAGCAGCCTGTTTAGCCTTCTGACATACTCGGAAAGTTTCTCCTCCGGTTTTTGGAAAGTGTGTTCAAACTGGTAGACCATCTCTGTCACCTTGTCTAATTGACCAAACTCTTCCTGCAGCATAGCTAGACAGTCCTGCGCCGTGCACCCTGCATTCCCAAACCGGAAACTTTTCACTGCTTCTGCTGCTGCACCTTTAAGGCTTTCTAACACTCGCTGCCTCTTCTGTGCTTCAGGCACCTCCCATGCCTCCACCGCCTGTAATGCCTGCTCCACCCAGGTATCAAAATCTTCTTCCCCTGCCGGGACAGGGAGCTTCCCTGAGAATATTTTTAGTCTCCGGTAGCTAGTTTCCACATGCACCGTACTTGTCTTCTGACATTTGGCTAACAAATCCCCTATTGCATTTATCAGTTCTGGTGATATAGCAGTGGCCAGTGCAGGTGCCACCGGGGGTGTCGCCCTGTCTTCTCTTTCAGGTGGAGTTCGGGCCGCAGCCTGTAGCGATCCCGTAGGGGATGGTTCCCTTTCTGCAGTTATTGCGTGCGCCAGCCTAAATGTTCTGTTGTCTGGCGTCCGCAGACACTTGTGCTTACAGGCCTCTGGCATCCCGTCCCAATATTCCACTAATGCGTATTGATATGAGATGTCTGGGTCTGTCTTCATGTCTATCACCCACGGTGTGTGATCTGAGGACACTGAACTCATTAGTTCCTCTACCGTCTCACTCGACCATTTCTCCCCAGGGAGGCTAATGGCTATTGACTGTTTTGGCTCTGTATTAGCGCCTTTGCACCACTCTTCTACCGCTCTTGGATCCATGGGGTCCATGCCGGCACTTCTGGCGTTCGCTTGCTGCATCAGGATCCCGGACGAGAACCCCCACGTGTAGCGATACCTCCAACTAAGGAGGCCGCAGAATTAGATTTGGGCCCTGAGTGCAGCTCCGCCAACCCCTGGCAATAGGCTCTACCCCCTTCTGGCACAGCTAGTACTGATAATCAATGATATATCCTATGCAATATAATAACTAAGCCAGGACACAGTAATGAATTGTAATAGATAAAGTAAAGTGTTTTACTTATTTTCTCAATATGGATAAAAGGGGGTAACAGTAATCACAGTTCAAGATAATCACTCCTAAGGGCAGCGTCCTGCCACTCTAACACACTATGTAGTAACACACGCTACAGGTGCGCCATACGGGCGACTGTTAACTAAGTGCCCTATGGCGCAGTAATTAAACACGCTAGAATCCCCACCAGGCCTGGTTCTAATATTTAACTTAGTCCTCCTTTCTTCACCGGCAGGTCTGTAATGGTGGTGCACTTTAAACAGAGTATAACTTTGTAATCCAAGGGGTATAGAACTTGGTTAAATAAAGCCGCAGGCTCAGTTCTGACAAGGCTCTTCAATAGGGGTATAAAAATAACTTGTAGGCCACGGCAGTCTATAGGCCTATATACAGTAACAGTATCTTAGCTGGGCTTATGCCCTCTCACCCGCCGGACTACGGATCCAGTCCGGGAAAACCTCCACCGGCCGTGTCACACACACACAATCTCTCCAACGATCGGGCCCCCCGATCCGACAAGGCTGTAGCGCACAAAGTCAGATGCCACCCAGGCTCGCAGAGGGGGGTGGAAGGCTCTTTGATGCAGAGCAAGGCCTCAGGCTTCAGGCCCTGCACTCCGACACATCCGCACAGGAGGATCCGTCTGTGAAGTCTCGTGTCCCAAAGAGGCCGGGCCCGGCCTCGCCTCCTCCTTTTATAACCCCTCCCATGAGTCTCTGCGGTGGAACATGTGAAGAATGGGGTTATGGGTGATGGGTGATGTAGTTTCTTCCCATTATAGGGGAACACCCCGCTACACGTGTACTTGTCATTCGAAGTGCGACCGCGCTAAAAATTGGCCTGGGCAGGAAGGGGGTGAAAGTGGCTAGTATTGAAGTTGTTAACCATATGCGTTTTTTTTAGCTTAAGGGTCTGTTCACACTTGCCCATTTTCCTGCAATAAAATGCATGTATTTTACTGCATAAAAATTCATTTCTGGTAGGAATTCAATCATACTTCTATGACTATTGTACCAGCAGCCTAGTGTATTTTTAAAATATGAGACACACATTTACGCACATTTAGTATGTCCATTGAAAAGAACAATAAATTTACACAAATTGATGCATCATGAAGATCCCTATTTTGATTGTTTTTATGCCTAATTTTTGCATAAAGCAGGTCCATGAGGGGCAAAATGACAGTGTCTTTGTAAACAGATGCGTTTATATTCGCCAGTGCTCCCTTGTCATTCCTACCTTAAACACAGCCGGTTATAAGCTTCCAGATATGGGGGAGCATGTGATCTCTTTCCCTGTGATAGTGTTTGGGTCTAGCAGCCAATTCCAAAACCCAAGCACTGTGACATGATGAAGGAAGCGACATTACTGTGCCCCATAGTCGCTGTCACTGGTGATTTTATTGCCCGCTGGGGTAGGAGCTGGTGAGGAGGGTGTGGGAGGGATAGGACCTGTACAAAATTTAATAATATATATATATATATATATATATATATATATAGGTTTAAAATTGTTAGCTATGTGTTAAAAAAAGAAATAGACTAAGGCAGAAAGGAAAATTACGGTATATACATTTAATAAAACGGGTATAACAGATTTTCAGGCATGTTCTGCACCTTTCAGTAATCCTGGCATGAGGGTGATGTGAGCATTGCCCCAGGCATTCTTTATGGGAAGCATGTACCTTCCATTCTTAAAGGGTAAAACCACTTTCTTGGGGAAAAAAATTGCAAATAAAGAAGAAATAATATAGTGTGTACAATTGCAATGCAAGTCATATTGTAGTTGAATGTTATTAAAAATTATCTTTCCTTTTCAATCTGCAGCCGCTGTAATTTTGTGTACTGACCACTGTGTGTACTGACTGACTGTACTAACCACTGTGTGTACTGACTACTCCCTAGAAACATAATTTCCTGCTTGTGTGATTGGCACACCAATTTTGCCAGAAGTCTGCCTAAGATACAAGTCAGGTTTCAGGCATCCCCTGCAACAAAAATGTCATTTTTGGTGAGAGACTTCCAATAGGAACACATCTAAAGGGATGCAGGCCCATCAGCTTTCCTCATTCGCACTCTGCAGGTGCCAAAGCTGATTGATAATTATGAAACCACTCCCATTAGACCCACTATGCACAGAGGCTTAGAGGAACACACAGGGATTTGTTCAAAATAACAAAAGGTAGCAATCTGCCACAAAGGTTGTTATAATCCTTGCAATGTACATTGATCACCCAGAAGAGAATGTTTTTGTCTCAACAAAAGTGGAGTTACGCTTTAACCTATTACAACTGAAAATAAACAGGACTCTTAACCAGTCCTAATCAATAAAGACTTGTGGTTTATGAGATTTACTGCATGACCACTTTATAGTCCCAAAGTGTGCACTTAGTTTGCTTTAATTGGTGAGCTGTTATAGACTTTAGCACCTATTCCTTGCCCTGCATGGGCTGGGTGATAGTGTCTCTTAAAGGAGCAGCTGGTCATGTGAATTAATCATACTTCATCTTTCATTCAGTTACATTACTCATAAAATAAATGTGTTGGTTGTTATGGATAATAGAATATTGCACTATACCATATACCTTAATAAACCTGATTTATTTTTTTATATATATATATCTCGTATATACTCGAGTATAAGCCGAGGCACCTAATTTTACCACAAAAAACTGGGAAAACGTATTGACTCGAGTATAAGCCTAGGGTGTCCATCTGCATGCCTCACTGTGCCCATGCCTCACTGTGCCCATGCCTCACTGTGTCCATGACTAGACTGACGTTTAACATGGGAGTCTATGGAAGGGGTGCCCGGCTTTGAAAAATCGGTGCTCCCCGGCTGTAGGTCCCCCAGACAACAAACTTTGCACACTTGTAGAGGAAGAGTGGGGCTACATGTGTTCCGGGTCTAGGGGACCTATGACTGGCCAGTACCGGGTCCCCAAAGTCACCAGAGAAATTACCGTTTAACATGGGAGTCTATGGAAGGGGTGCCTGGCTTTGAAAAATTGGTGCTCCCCGGCTGTAGGTACCCCGGACAACAAACTTTGCACATTTGTAGAGGAGGCTATATGTGTGCCAAGTTTGTGGTCCAGGGGACCTACGACCGGCCGGTACCAGGTCCCCAAATCCGGGAGATCAGGCGCAAAAAGGTGACTCGAGTATGAGCCGAGGGGGGCATTTTCAGCACAAAAAAAGTGCTGAAAAACTCGGCTTATACTCGAGTATATACAGTATATACAGTGGGTCAAAAAAGTATTTAGTCAGCCACCAATTGTGCAAGTTCTCCCACTTTAAAAGATGAGAGAGGCCTGTAATTGTCATCATAGGTAAGGGCATTGAAGATGAAACGTGGCTGGGTCTTTCAGCATGACAATGATCCCAAGCACACCACCCGGGCAACGAAGGAGTGGCTTCGTAAGAAGCATTTCAAGGTCCTGGAGTGGCCTAGCCAGTCTCCAGATCTCAACCCCATAGAAAACCTTTGGAGGGAGTTGAAAGTCCGTGTTGCCCAGCGACAGCCCCAAAACATCACTGCTCTAAAGGAGATCTGCATGGAGGAATGGGCCAACATACCAGCAACAGTGTGTGACAACCTTGTGAAGACTTACAGAAAACGTTTGACCTCTGTCATTGCCGACAAAGGATATAAAACAAAGTATTGAGATGAACTTTTGATATTGACCAAATACTTATTTTCCACCATAATTTGCAAATAAATTCTTTCCAAATCAGACAATGTGATTGTCTGGATTTGTTTCCACATTTTGTCTCTCATAGTTGAGGTATACCTATGATGACAGTTACAGGCCTCTCTCATCTTTTTAAGTGGGAGAACTTGCACAATTGGTGGCTGACTAAATACTTTTTTGCCCCACTGTATATATATGTTTGAGTAGTATTTTTGTGTACAATTAGAAGAAGACTTCAGACCCTATAGTCATAAGTGTCTGTAATAAAGACCTTTCCTGTTGCCCAAAGCAACCAATTGGAGACTGGCTAATAACTTCTGGAAAGCTGAAAGGGAAAATAGGATTGCTTGATATGCACAACAACAGTGGTTCCTCATTCAGATAAGTCCTGAGGGATTTCGTTTTTCCTCACTCTGGTTCAGTCTGAAAAAATCTGTGATCTTTATAACAGGCTGGTGATTAAAATTCATATGGTTAAAAAGAGACGATTGAGTTTTACTGCTCACCTAGAAGATAACTTGCAGCCTCTTGAGGACTTGGTTCTCATGCACGCTTGGGCGTTTTGCCCCAGCGCATGAGAATACAGTGTGCAGACAGAAGGCACAGGTGCACCCAACAGCCCCGCCGGCAGCGTGTAAAAGTTTACGAGAGGCTGAGATCTGCTGCGGTTGGACGGTGGACCAATTGATACTAACATTTAGGGCTGGTTCACACCACAAAAACTCACTCCAGATCCGTTCCGGATACGTTTCTGCATGCGCGTTAACGTTTTTTTTGGTGCTTTTTTTAATGCGTTTCAGGATGCATTCCAGGTGCTTTTTTTTTCTTTTTTTCCTGTTTTTTTTCCCACTATACTATGGTCCAGTGTGTTTTTAATGTGTTCCAGTGCGTCTTTGATGCGTTTTACTGCGTTCCAGTACAGTCCAGTGTAGGTAAAATGCAGCATGTTCTACTTTTTTTCTGGAACTGACCGCACTGGTGTGAACTATGCCATTGGAAACCATATAACCTTAGGGGTGCACATCTTCACTGGTCTCACGATTCGATTATGATTATCTGGTCAACAATTCTATACGATTCCGCAATGCATCACGATTACTGATGCGCTCCCACTTCCGCTTGGGCCACCTAGGCGGCCCTTCCTCCAAGCAATCTTCTGGGACACATCACAGGTCCCAGAAGATTGCCCGGCTATGCAGGACAGCTCAGTGAGACATGCGCCCCTGGCTGTGAAGCTGCAAGCTGTCACAGCCGGATGCCCACAGTAGTATTGCCAGCGCCGTGGACAGGCGGGGGAGAGCATGGAGTGTTTGGGTGGCCACGTCGCTGGATTGTGGGACAGGTGAGTGTCTTTTTATTAAAGGTCAGAAGATACACTTTTTTTGGAGCTGCTGACTTTTAATAAACAAAACATTTACTGGAACTGCTTTGAATTAAAAATAACCTCACTCCCTTAAAGCGGAGTTCCACCCAGTGGAACTTCCGCTTTAAGCACTCCTCGCCCCCTGACATGCCACATTTGGCATGTCATTTTTTAGAAGGAGGGGGGGGGGGGAGTGTGTAACCTTTTTTTAGTGGGACTTCCTGTCCCACTTTCTCCTTCCTGTTCTGGCTGCCTAGGCGGCAACTCCTCTCGCCCTAGGCGGCCCCCTTGTGACAGCGGTCTTTTGGGACACAACACAGGTACCAGAAGATTGGCTGGCCAATGGCAGAGGGCAGTGCGCGCCCATCCGTGAAGCCGTAAGCTGTAATGCCTGGGTGCCCACAGTAGATTTGACGGCGTAGAGGAGGGGGAGAGGAGCGGGTCTCCGTGCGGCCGCATCGCTGGACCACGGGACAGGTGAGTGTCGGTTTAAAAAAGTCAGCAGCTACACTTTTTGTAGCTGCTGACTTTTAATAAACTAAAAATAGGGTGGAACTCCCCTTTAAAAAGTGCACCAATCAGGTGCACTACAGGGTACAGGAATTCACACACACGGCTGCTGGGAGGTCAGGAGGGATTAGAATCCACAACTGACAAACAGTCCTGTGAGTTTCACTGTACTGTCTCTGTGCTGAAATTTCTCTGGGCTTTGCACATTCCAGCACACTAGGAGTTAACACCGTGGAATGTGCAAACGGGGAGCCGGAGAAATGCCAGCACAGAGCACGTGTAGGAGTACACAGTCACATACTGCTGTTAAAATACCTGTGTGGTAATAAATGCTGCGTTATAATCCATTAAGTGGCCATCGCTGTATGTGCTTTTTAAAACATATGCAGATTCATACCTCATATCTCAGTGTGTATATAACTGTATATGCCGCTCATGTGACTGCATGGTCTGGCCCGCCTCTCTCCTCTCAAGTCTCATGTCTCTCGCTCTCCTGACGTCAGAGGGAGTTCTCAGCCCCACCCACCGACTGTAGCTATCAGATCAGAAGAGAGGCGGGCGGGGCTGACGTCAGGAGAATGAGAGACATGAGACTTGAGAGTAGAGAGGCGGGCCAGACTGTGCAGTCACATGAGCGGCATATACAGTTATATACACACTGAGATATGAGGTATGAATCTGCATATATTTTAAAAAGCACATACGGCGGTGGCCACTTAATGGATTATAACGCAGCATTTATTACAAAACGTTTTTTTTTACACACGCTCGGAGCGCTCTCCCGGGAGGGGCGGGGCATGTCAGATGACGTCACGGACATCGATTATTGGGGTCGCATGCATCGATGCCGCATCGGGGACCCCCGAATCGCGATGCAGCGATTAAATTCAGCACCCCTACTTTCCATGCCTTTTTGATGCAGAACAAAAACGCACTGAACTGCATTTGATGTGTGTTATTGGGTTTATAGCCACTGAATAGAAACCCTACACTAAAGGCTCTTTTACACTCTTTCTGTACGAATGTTACTTTAGAAAAAATGCATAATAAATAGAAATCTTAAAATTAAAATCACTCCAATGCCACATCTGTAAAAACCATACAAAGAGAAAAAAAATAATAAAGAATTACCATATTTTGTCTATGAATAAAATTATGGATTTTATATAGATATTTGCGTCCTACTTTGCCTCTAAAGTCCAGCCCCAAAAATGATTTTTTTCTCTTGAAATATAATTCTTAATCATTTCTATGTGGCTAGATGTTGTGATTTACTGCATTTTTCAGTGATTGGCTTTGCTATATTTTTGTGATTTTACACTCAAGTAGATTCATTAAAATGAATTGTAAAGCATAAAAGTACACATTTAATACAGTTTTATGCATTCTAAGACGTGGAAATTCCTATTCTAAATGTTTTACCTGTAGTGACTTCACCTCTGCCTCCCTCTTCTCTTCTCGGTCAATGGCTCTCGTCTAGGCTAGGGGACCAGGGAGGAGAGTGTGGCGCACCACCAGCTCGTATCCTCTTGTGTGCAGAGGTGTGAGCGATAACCTTTTTTTCCTTTGGACCTGTGCCCCTGTCCAGAGCCAAAACTTCCCTTGAGATTGACCCTTTAACTCCCAGAAAGTCAAGTTCCACACCACTGAAAGTCCAACACTTATTTATTCTTCAGAGCAATAAATAGTCCTTTGAGAACGACTGGTTAGATACAGAACAGTTCAGAACACAGTGGGGAGGAGGTCCAGGCACAAACTTAAACTTGGTTTCTCTCCTGTTCCGTTATAGCGCGAACAGGCTTGGCGCACAGTCGCTGCCACCGACCGTGAGGGGGTCTCTGCCACAGACCAGATGAATAAGGCCTCTGCCACAGACCTGGTTGTTGGGTCTCTGCCACCGACCCGATTCACGATGGGTCCATGCCACAGACCATGAGAACGTGGGCTACCTTCTTTGAGAAATGGCCCCTGTCAGAGAGAGGACATCCATCCGGACAGTTACCAGAGGCCCCGCCGTCACCAGCAAATGCTGCACTGGATCTTCGGAAGGGTCACCTCCCTGGCCTCCTCGTCCCAGATTCGGGTGTCCAAACCGGAGGACAACCTAGGAGCCCTCGATCCCTTGCGGGACCCAGTCGAAGGTACTGGGCCTCAGGCCTCCAGAGAGTACCTCACCCCAGACTAAAGGTGTCTGGGGTGGAACCGCAACTCCGTCCCTGGGCCTAGGGCACCCGGAGACCACATGCACATGCACCCAGGCTGAAGGTGCCTGGGCGCAGACCTCGTGCAGAAGATGTCTGCCCCCTTTATACCCTCTCCCAGCATGCACAGCGGGTTCCCCGCCCCGCTGTACTACTGCCGTGAGAGGACACAAAGGGAACAGCCCTCCAATGGTGGTTCAACCCCAGCCTATGGCAACAGCGCCACCTATAGGCCGCAGGGAACTGGACACCATTGATATCCTCCACTGGCATAAATTGGTCCAGGAATCCTAACAATTGCTGTATCTGAGCCTGATATCACTCAGATGCCTCCCCTAAATATGACCACCCGCTACATACCCTAACTTGGCATAATGTTTCAACAAAAAAAAACTGTAAAATAAGCACATAAACACATGTAGAAAATGCACACATTGACCATTAATGTGTGTTGCGCAAACATCACAAATCACGTTATTGTGTGAAAAAGACCATACAGTTGAAGTATAAATTTGACACATCAGATAAATGATTACATTAATTAAAATAAAAACTATTTTAAAAAAAATCTAATTATACCAAATTTTAAGCTACCACTACAAACAATGCTTTCATCTACCAGCTGGATGGGTTGGTTTAGATTTGTATTTCTGGTTAAAGCAAGCATATTCATCATGCTATTGTGGAAGATCGCCTATCATGATGTAGAAAATCACATTTGCCTGAAATGTATACACTTTGTCCACAGAATAATCTACATGTGAGTGTGACTGATCCATGCTCAGCTGACAAGTAGTTTCCATCTCTTTGAGCCCCTTTCTCCATATTCAAAGACAAATTTTTGTGACTATTTTTTTTTTGTTTTGCATATCATTCATTCCTGACACATGAAGCTAGTTGCACATCACTCAGGAAGTCAGATAGTAGCTTTTTATTTGTACTGATGCTAATTGGTTCTCTATAATTCAGAGATCAGAGCTTGAAAAGTCGAGCATAACTCCGCCATGGCCGTTCCCAAGCCTGTGCTGCAAAAGGAAGAAGGTTGGGTGCTGGAGCAGCATACCAGCCCTGTAAAAACCATTTGCTATATAAACATATTAAAGGGTTTGTAAGGGGGCGTGGCCAAGATGGCGCTGAGAGCGGACGCTTGATTGCTGAGCTCCCGCTCCGAATCCCAATCCTTCTTTGCTCCTGCAGTGGATCCACCCTGATATCGCCGCATACCCTCCTGAACCTTCCCCGGGGCACTTGGGGAATGAGAAAAGGCAGCAAGGGGACTCGGAGGAAACGCGCCACGGAGGTTACTCGCACGCCGCCGAAGCCTGGGCCTATACCACCGTCCGCTTGCCACATGGAGACTCAGACGGCATCCTCCTCAGATGGCGCCATCCAAGCAGGCTCTCCGGCCTTCGATGCTCTGATGCAGGCGATCACCGGCTGCCAATCGGCGCTTACGGTCAAGACCGATCATGTGCAGGCAGAAACCGCCGCGACATGGACAGATTCCGGGAGCGGGTGTCGGAGGCAGAGAGGAGGATCTCGGGCGCGGAGGATGTACAGTTGGAACACCATACGAATTTGCAGATCCTCAAATCCAAGGTGAGATCCCTGGAAGTAAGAGCCGAGGACGGCGAGAACAGGAACTGCCGGAACAACTTGCGGGTCCTCAGCCTCCCGGAGGGTGCTGAGGGCTCGGACCCGGTTACCTTCATGGAGCAGCTCCTCCCTGCCCTGCTCCCGAAGGCTCGCTTCTCCCCACACTTCTCCATCGAGCGGGCGCACCGTATCCTGGCCCTCTGAGACCCATCTGGAGCGCCACTGCGCACTTTTATTTTCAAACTCCTCCACTATAGAGACAGAGACACTGTCCTTTGCGCTGCCTGTGCACAAGGAGAGTTGAAGTACGAGAATGCAAAGATATTGATCTTTCCCGACTACTCCGTCGAAAGACAAAGACAGCGGAAGTCATTCGACCCGGTTCATGCCATCCTGAGAGTTAAAGGAGTCAAATACAGCATGCTCTTTCCTGCCAAGCTGAGGGTCCAGGATGGTGAACGCATCCAATTTTTTACTTCACCCAGAGAAGCGGCGACGTGGGCTGAGTCGCTCCATACCTGAGGCTTTCTACCTGCTGCTAGTAACTGTGAGTATGTTCCGGGGGGGTCAGGCCGCCCTGAACCCCACCACCTGCACTCAGAGGGCTTAACATGTTTTACTGGGCCACATGATACTTCCTACTGACCCCATCACTCCTCCACTGTGTACTGATCCTCCCCAACAGATCCTCTTTATAGCCCACATCCCCGGGAGAGCCTAACCTGTTGTTTCCCAGCGCCTCTACACTCCCTGTTCTGAACTGGGGATGGTGACTTTTACTGTGTGATGGCGGGAGGAGCACACTCCGCAGGAGAATTCCCCCCCTCGTCCTTCTGTGATTTCCTCACAAACTCTCGGACCCCAGCCGTGAGGAGGGACGGGTGGAAACTACAAGTTGTGGCTCAGATAGACTATCACCGTTGATGACCCCCCCTCTGAGGCTTCCCCCCCCCGTGAACTTGTTGCCGCTCCTGCTTATGTGTGGAACAACGGATGACCCTTACACCTAAGAAGAGTGCCCCCGGGCCACCCGGGAGATCCATGGGACATATCCTTCACCGGATTCACAAGTTAATTTTGACTAGTTCATCGAAAAGGGGCCTGTTGCCTCTTGCTCACTGCCTCCATGTTCAGCACCTGGGCTGACTTTTGTTTTGGGGATCAAACCCTCCTCCAGGGACGAGGGGAGGGTGGGGTGGGGGGGAGTTTGGGAAAGTTGAGCCGCGTTTTTGGCTCTCAGTTCATGATTGTATACGGCATAACAGACATACTGTTGTTGGTGACATTTATACTGCTGTGGAGTCCCGGTCCTCTCCCCGGCCTAGTTCTGGCTGGATGGAGGACACCGGGCCTTATAAAGTACGTTAATCCTTTTTATACTGTGCTGAGAGATGGTGAGCTACACTTGACGTCCTCTCCTGGAATACACAGGGCATAAATTCCCCAATTAAACGATCTCTTGTCTTCCAATACATAAAAAAATATAATCCGCACATATGTGTGTTGCAGGAGACGCATCTGGTGGGAAGCAAAACAATGAGCCTTAAGAGACCATGGGTGGGACACCACTACCACTCTACCTACTCTAATTTTGCCAGGGGTGTTAGTGTGCTGGTTGCAAAAACCCTGCCGTTTAAACTGCTGGACTTGGTGCTTGACCCTGATGGCAGATTCATATTGCTCTATGCTTTTATCCACAGCGTTCCATGGGTTGTGGTGGGCCTCTATTTGCCCCCCCCCCCCGGCTTCCATTACACTTCTGAATCTACTCACGGCCAAGTTAGCTCAGTACCCACCGGACAACGTTATTCTCATGGGGGACTTCAACCTGGTTCCGGACTCTGACAGGGACAGATGTGCCGCGCACACTGCGACTGTTCTGGGCAGAAAATTCGGGGTCTGCTGGGGAAAATTTTACATGGGACACCTTCAAGGCCTCCTCGAGGGGACAGTATCAGTCTATCATTGCCGCTGTGAGGAAGGATCGCAGGGCAGATCTTGAGAGAGTCGACAGGGAGGCGTCGGCAAAGGAGGCCCTCTATGTCGGAACTCGTGACCCTGCACACTACACCCAACTCCAGTCCCTGACGCAACAAGCTTTACTCCTTCGCACATCTCTCACGCAAAAGAGGCTCCTTCATCAATCCCAACGGATTTTTGAACAAGGAGAGGAGACAGGACGCCTCCTTGCGTGGCTGTCTAGAGAACAATCAGGGTTAGCGACCATCGCACACATACAGGGTCAAGATGGGAACCTACTCTCTACCCCCCAAGACATTAACCAGTGCTTCGCCACTTATTATCAGCAGCTCTACACCTCCAGGGTGTCCTATGACCAGAAAGACCTTGACACTTACTTGGACAGGATTGATATACCAGTCCTCACTACCGCCACTGCCAATAAACTGGACGCTCCAATAAAGATTGAGGAAATACACTCGGCCCTGAAGGGGATGCAGACAAGTAAAACGCCGGGCCCGGATGGGTTCCCGGTGGAATTTTATAAGACATACATGGAAGACCTGGCCCCTAGACTATTGCAAACCCTGATGCGGGCTTCTGATTCAGGGGCCCTTCCGGACTCAATGAGCGATGCTGTCTTAGTGGTTATCCCCAAGCCGGGCAAAGATCCCTTACTGTGTTCCTCATATCGCCCCATTTCTCTCCTCAATGTTGACGCCAAGGTCTTTGCAAAAATCTTGGCAAAACGCCTTAATACGGTCATCACAGCATTGGTCCACCCTGACCAAACTGGGTTTATGCCGGGGCGGGGTACTGACATCAATATCTGTCGGTTGCACACACACATCGCGAATGCTGACCCGGGTGCTTCGGGAGTGGTGGCCTCACTCAACGCTGAGAAGGCTTTCGACTCGGTCGAGTGGGGCTACCTATGGTCTGTCCTGGCCAGATATGGCTTTGGCCCGAGATTCCTGAAGTGGCTCCGAATGCTGTACGCACAACCCAGGGCCCGTATTCGTACCAACAGCACACTGTCGGGCCCCTTCCTCCTGCAGCGGGGGACCCGCCAGGGATGCCCGCTATCCTCAACCCTTTTTTCCCTGGCCTTAGAACCTCTCCCGGCACATATTAGGGGGGACCCCCTGGTCAGGGGCATACGTGTAGGCCCCTTAGAAGAGAAACTTTCACTATATGCAGACGACTCTCTCCTTTACCTGGCAGATAGCTCTACTTCCCTTGACTCGGCCTTGGCGCAGTTCAATACGTTTGCCCAATACTCAGGAATCCGTATCAACTGGGATAAGTCAGTTCTATTTTCACTCCAGCCGTCGGCTCCGCAAACTCCTTCCCACACACCGCTAAGGTGGGTAGAGACCTTTACATATTTAGGGGTGAAGATAGGCCCCACGATGAAAGGGTATCTGACTAGGGACCTACTCCCCCTACTAGAACAACTGACGCAAAGCTGTACCAATTGGCGTAGTCTCCCCCTTACCCCAGTGGGTAGAGGGAACCTAATTAAAATGATTTATCTTCCCAAGTTTCTATATTTCTTTAGGCAGACCCCCACTCCTATCCCCCGCTCCTTTTTCAGGAAAATAGACAGCATAGTGACCTCCTTTATGTGGGCGGGTCGCCCCCCCCCCCGGGTGGCCAGACGCTCTCTTTATCTCCCCTTATCTGCTGGGGGCTTGGCCCTTCCGAATTTCCTCATATACTACTGGGCCGCGGTCCTGGTAACAGTCCGGTGGTGGTTCTCCCAGCCTAAGCTGAATCCCGCAGTTACCCTCGAGGCCGCTCTCCTCGGGTCTTATGCAGCTCTCTCCAACCTTGTTTTTAGGGGACCCAAGGCACATCCCAAAGTGACTGAACTAATGAGAACCACTATAAGGGTCTGGCAGACCTCCAGGGCTTCGGGACTCAAGCCTCTCACACACTCTCCACACACCCCGCTATGGGGTAACCCCCTTCTTCCTCAGCTCAATTCGGTACCTGACCCGGCTGCCTGGGCAAAATATGGGATAGTGAAACTTAAACATGTAATCACGAACGGACAGATTGCGACGTTCCAAAACTTGAAACAGATTCACCGACTCCCCCAATCCTTTCTATTTTGATACTGGCAACTTAAGAACGCCATTAACTCGCAATTCCCAGAGACGATTACCCTTGAGTCTGACTTAATAGAAAGACGGCTTATGTCCGGGATGATGGAGAGACCTCTCTCCTCCCTCTATCTCTACCTTACGGTAGCACATGACACTAACACAGTGACTCTCTTCCACAAATGGGAGGCAGACATTCCTGATCTTGATGAGGAGTCCTGGGAGGACCTGGTCTCTTCCTATATCCCATCCATGATTGCGTCCAGGGATCGTTTCATACAGCTCAAGTTCCTACATCGGGCATACTACACTCCGCAAAGACTGGCTACATTTACCCCTCCCTGAGCCCATTGTGCGGGAGATGTAAGCAAGCCGAGGGCTCCTTCCTCCATATGGTCTGGACCTGTCCGAAGATCCAGCCTTACTGGCGGGCGGTGGCGGAGACGGTGGGGAGGATTGGTGGACTTGACCTCACGCTTGACCCCCTCTTCTTCCTGCTTAGTTACTTGGGTGACATGGAGGGAGACAGATGCACCAAATTATGCGTAACCTTTTTGCTGTTCTATGCCAGGAGAGAAATCCTTCTGCGATGGAGGGGTGAGGAGATCCCTACTAAGGCCTCTTGGGAGAATACTATAAACAGGGTGCTACCACTCTATAAAATCACATATGAGAGCAGGAACTGCCCAGCTAAGTTCGACAAGATCTGGTCCTCCTGGTTGGATGGTTGTGGTGACAGACTTGTGGGGCCCTAGCGCCTGGTCACAATATCTGGAGAATGTTGATTCCTGGTTTTAAGATCTGCGCCTTCTCCTGACCTCTTTCCCTTTCCCCCCTCCCCTCCTCCCCCCCTCTCCTCCCCCCCTCCTCCCCCCTGCTCCTCCTCCCTCCCTCCCCATCCTTCCTCTTAATGGTCGCCCTCTCCCCCCCCTACCCTCCCTCCCCCAATACAAAGGGGAGGGAGATCCCCTGGGAGATGAGGTCCTGTCATAAATCTTTATGTATCCCCTGACTATAGTGTGTTGTGACGATCCCATCACTATACACTACGGTGAACTCTCTGAATATCCTGCCTGAATGTATAACCAATATGACTTTGTATTTATTGTCACTCTGCAGTACACCTATGTTGTTATTCTGTCAGTGCCTTGTATATATTTGTCTTTTTCGAAATAAAAAACCTTTACTGTTAAAAAAAAAAAAAAAAAAAAAGGGTTTGTAAACCCTTGTTTAAAAAAAAAAAAAAAAAAAACATGTCATACTTACCTCCACTGTGCAGTTCGTTTTGCACAGTGTGGTCCCGATCATCATCTTCTGGGGTCTCCGGGTGGCTCCCACAGCTCCTCCTTGCATCGTTTAACCCCCTAGGAGAAGCGCTCTCCCTGGGGGGTTACCTTGCGGGCGCACTCCCAAGTCCAGCATTTGCGTCTATAGACACAGAATGCCGGACTCGGGCCCCGGCGCCCGCGTCATTGGATTTGATTGACAGCAGCGGGAGCCATTGGCTGCACTATCAATCTATCCAATCAAGAACTGAGAACCCAGGGCAGAAAGCTTGAAGCCGAGGGTTTAAAGGGCTCAGGTGAGTAAAACGGGGGGGCTAGGGGGCCGGTTACTGTCAGAAGTTTTTTCACCTTAATGCATAGGATGCACAACCCCTTTAAGTGCAAAACCTATGCATAGAAACAGAGAAGCCAAGCACAAGGCCTGAGCACTGTCATATGGGGCAGGGGACAACAATACAGGTGCATAGTCATTTAAAGCCTGCTTACACTTTTGCAGTGTGGTAACATGCAAGTTACTAGACTTGTGCACAACGGAAAAATTCGTTCCGTTTCGGTTCGTTTCTTTCCGGTCCTGTTGATTCGTAATCATTCGTAATTTTGCTAGACGGGATTTTTCGTGTTCGGACTCATTCGTATTTTTGCAAGCGACATTTTTCGTTGAATTTTTTGTTGCTTTATAATTCGTACTTTCGGTAGAGTACGTTGTTTTTCGTTGATTCTGGACACAACTCCTACTTTCGTAACTTTTTTTGGGTTCGTACTTTCGGTAGAGTACGTTGTTTTTCGTTGATTCTGGACACAACTCCTACTTTCGTAACTTTTTTTGGGTTCGTTGATTCGTAATTTTCCGTGTCTCTCTCACAACGACGCTGCCTATTATGCCTAATGTGCTTCGAATGGATTTGTACTTTTCTAAATACATTGCGGTTATTTGTAACGATTCGAAATCTCGTATTTTACTTTCGTTTTTTACATGCGGCTATAGCCTCTGCCCCTGTACACCATTTTGAGAGGGTTCAGCACGGTGAGGGAGAAGCAGAGAGCAGAGCAGAGTGTTATTGTGCTTCGAATGGATTCGAAATCTCGTATTTTACTTTCGTTTTTTACATGCGGCTATAACCTCCGCCCCTGTACACCATTTTGAGAGGGAGTTCAGCACGGTGTGGGAGAAGCAGAGAGCAGAGCAGAGTGAGTGTTATTGTGCTTCGTATGGATTCGTACATTCGTAACTTTTTCATAACGAATTATGCCGAAGACATTCGGGCATTCGCTATTTGCGGTATAATTTATTTCGGATTCGGTCTTATTCGTAATTGCTTTGTTCGGAAATTCGAATGCTTCCGAATGTCCGAAAGTTGCTAAATTCGGACGAATTTCAATTCGTTACGAAACGAATTGCACAAGCCTACAAGTTACAACATACGGTAATGTGCACAGTGCAGTGCCATTTATTCTTAATGGCTCTCCAATGAACCAGCAATGCAGCGCACTGCAACACACAATAACATGCTGCAGGTACAATGTTCTGTGTTACCTAATGCATGGGCTGTTAGAAAGTAAAAAAAAGACTGAAGGCCCGCTTTAACATTTTATCTATTAAATCGTCTGCCCTTTTTTTTTTACTTTGGATAGTAAAATATTTTTTATGCCAGTATATACCTTATACAACCCACTTCCTTTTTCTTGTCTGGTCATTAGCCGAGGCTTATGACATCATGCACAGCTCTCTCTCTCTCTCTCTCACTCTCATAAGAGTTTGCCAGGAAAAGAGGGGGGTGAGTCATAAGAGGGCCAATGAAAGCTGTAGAGCTGGAGGTGTGCCTCTGTGTCTGTGTAAATCCAGGAAATGAACAGACAGCAAATTCAGCTGCCCACAGTTAAAATGGCTGCAGCCAGACTCAGTGGAGGGAGATTTCTGCAGCATCTTTGGCAAGTACAGAATCACAATATACAGCTGAACCTCGGATTAAGAGCATAATCCGTTCCAGGAGTATGCTCGTAATCCAAAGTATTCGCATATCAAAGCGAGTTTTCCCATTGAAGTCAATGGAAACGAAAATAATTTGTTCCGCATTGACTTCAATGGGATGCAATACCGAATGCGGCCAGAGGTGGGGGGGCGCCAGATAGCTCCAAAAATGGCCGAAAAGGCCCGAGGACACGTCGGCTGACCTCGGCAAACATCGGAAAGGCACGGAAACAGAGTATCTCCATGTCTTTCTGAGCATTGTCGAACGGCGACGATCGTCGCTTTTCGGCTCTGCTCGGCTCCTACGCCCCCGTACCTCAGGCCAAATGCGGCACTGCAGGCCTATTTAACATGAATTCTGCTCGTCTTGCGAGTCAACACTCGCAAACCGAGTCAGAATTTTTTTTTAAAAATGCTCGCAAATCAAATTGCTCTCAAACCAAGTTACTCTTAAACCGAGGTTCCACTGTATATAAAATAATATGCAAAGTCGTTGGAGGGAAGCTTCAGAATGGCAAAGATGTTTTTATTACGAAATTATGTGAGCAGACTGCAGTTCCTCTTTAACACCTGCAATAATGCAACACACCAGTGTGAATGGGCCCTTGCACTAGAATAGGGCATAGGTTACCTGTCAGTGGCTTCAGAGGGCAAATGCTGGTAAAGTTGGAAAATGATTTCTCACTTGCAGATCAGATCTCCAACCAATTACATTACCAAAAAAAAATCTCCAGAATTTGGTTGCATACCAAAATACAAGAAAAAGAATACACACATATCCATTCACTAATTAGTTTGTAATTGGCAGCTTGTCATTTTGTAAAAACAAAACAAAAAACCCTAGCACATAAAAGCTATAAAAAAAACAAAATATGTCCTACTCATATGCCATTGACCCCATTTAGAACATTGTCAACTGCAATTGAGGGATTTCTAAGCTATGCTTGCAAAGGGGGGCAAATATCACAAGGTATTTGCTAGTGCCTTGGTTAGCCAGGAAAACCCCCCCTCTGTGCATATGTGGCACAATTTTACCAAGGGCAGGACTTCCCAGTCTTCGGGACTAAGCAACACCAACTTGCATTCCTCTGTGTAACGAGAGTGCCCCCTACTGGCCACATTACCACTCTAAGTGAACAGAGAAATGGCAGTTGATATGGCTGTATTCAGAGCAGTTGGCCCCCCAGTAACAAAATAAAACTAGTTTCAGAGAAGCACATAGATATGTACTTTCTGGGTAACAGACACAGTAATAGGCACATTGCAGTGTTTGCTTATAGGCAGGATTTTAACCACTTGCCAACCGCTGCACGAACATTTACATCGGCTGAATGGCACAGGCAGGCAAATGGGCGTACACGTACGTCCCTTTAAATTTGCCGTCGTGTGGGGGCACGCACGCCCCTGCCGCGAGCTCCGTGACCGTGCCCGCGGGACCCCCGGAGTCCCACGATCGTGTCATGGAGCGGCAGAATGGAGGGATGCCTGTGTAAACAAGGCATCTCCCTGTTCTGTCTTGTGACAAGACACTGATCTTCTGCTCCCTGTCATCGGAAGCAGTGATCAGTGTTGTGTCACAGGTAGCCCAGCCCCCACACAGTTAGAATCACTCCCTAGGACACACTTAACCGCTTGATCGCTCCCTTGTGTTTAACCCCTGCCCTGCCAGTGTCATTTACACAGTAATCAGTGCATTTTTATAGCACTGATCGCTGTATAAATGACAATGGTCCCAAAATAGCGTCAAAAGTGTCCGATGTGTCCGCCATAATGTCGCAGTCACGATAAAAATCGCTGATCACCGCCATTACTAGTAAAAAAATTTTTTTTATAAAAATACCATAAAACTATCCCCTATTTTGTAGACGCTATAACTTTTGCGCAAACCAATCAATAAACGCTTATACGATTTTTTTTTTAAAATACTGCTTTTTTATCAAAATTGTCGCTTTATTTTTGTTTATAGCACAAAAAATAAAAACCGCAGAGGTGATAAAATACCACCAAAAGAAAGCTCTATTTGTGGGAAAAAAAGGACGTCAATTTTGTTTGGGAGCCATGTCGCACGACCGCTCAATTGTCAGTTAAAACGACGCAGTGGCGAATCGCAAAAAGTGCTCTGGTCATTTGGCAGCCAAATCCTCTGGGGCTGAAGTGGTTAAAGATGGCTGTCCGATTGAGTTTAAATAAAACAAGGCTACTACTGTGTGTTAACTCATTCAGTGTTACACATTTACATGAATGCATTCTTTTATGCAGATATTATTAAAGATACTGGAAGTTCATTTGCTTTGGCAGTCAAAAAAGGTGTCTTGAAGTATTGTCTCATAGGAACATGTGTCGCAGTACTTCCATGAAAATCCTGGACTAGATCTCATTGCTGGAATGCAAAGCTGTAAATCTGCCACTAGATGTCACTGCTCATTCACAAGTGATTTATATCAGCAAGTTTAGCGAATGCATAATATAACCACCAGGTGGTACCAAAGGTAAGATTACTTTATGGATCTTGCTGATCTTCATTCATAAGAGTAAAAAAGGTATAACAACAAGTCAACTTTGTTTTTTGGCGAAGAAAAGTGCAAAAAGAATGTAATTGCTTTTGTTTTTCTCAGTGTAAAATGAGAACAGTCTCTGTCTTCAGTCAAAAGTGGGCACTGACCACCTAGCAAGTTCAACAAGGTGCTTGGGACTTATTTGTGTGTTTCCTTAAAGTGCATAAAAAAATAAACAGAAAATTAGTCTATAACCGTTGGAGAGAATACTCGTTAATGCTGCAATCTGCTGTTCTCATAAAGGCTTTTATTATTGTGGTAAAATTTGATAGGAACAGTCTTGGGGTACTTCCTGAATTTAACCAACACTCTAGTAGTGTAAGGGCAGTGATCTTGAACCTCGGCACCACCGATGTTTTGGAACTACCTTTCCCATTAAGCTCAACTACAATGCAGAGTGCATGAGCATCATGGGAAATGTAGTTCCAAAACATCTGGAGTGCCAAGGTTCGCCATCACTTGGTTAGGGTAATAAGTAGTAGTAATGAGCTTAAGATTGCATTAAGTTCCGAAATCCACGTGTGTGAGCACCCATGTAGGGGTGTATATATGTGGCTGTGGGGTGGGGAATGTCCTGGCCACAGATGATTGGCCCATACAAGTGGAGGCTTGCACATGTGGTTTTAGTCTAAGCACGTTCAAGCCCATCACCAGTTAAGCATAGTGTTCCTTATGATGTCCCAGCCCTTTGGCTAAGACCATGGGTAGTACCTGTTCTTATCAGTTTCTAGGGAGGAACCTTGTGTACAATAAAGCCCTGTACACACGATCGGTTTTACCGATGAAAACCGTCCGATGGATTGTTTTCATCAGACAAACCGATAATGTATGCGACCCATCGGTCTTTTTTCCATCGGTTTTAAAAAATAGAACATGTTTTAAATTTTTCCGATGGATAAAAAACCGATCGAAAACTCCGATCGTCTATGGGCAAGTCCATCGGATAAAAAACCCACGCATGCTCAGAATCAAGTCGACGCATGCTCAGAAGCATTGAACTTCATTTTTCTCGGCTCATCGGAGTGTTTTACGTCACCGCGTTTGGAACGGTCGGTTTTTTGACTGATGGTGTGTAGGCAAGGCTGATGGAAGTCATCTTCATTGGATTTCCGATGGACAAAACCATCGGATTAGAATCCATAGGATATCCGATCGTGTGTACGAGGCTTAACTCTTCCTTATGGTGGGATTACTTGTGGGAATAATCTCTAGTGTAAAGAGTGGGGGGGATCTTGCAGGATGGTAGGAAATCTGGGACCTGATCCCTTCTGATAGGGGCGGGTCAGCTTGGTTTGGCCAGGGTCTGGGGTGCCGGAAGGCTTGTGGTGTATTATGCCCCAAGAATAATAAGCCAGGAGTGGTTGAACCATCACTACACTGTGTAGGCCCTGCTGTTGTTTAAGTGATATTAAACTAAACATTTTTTTTTTTTTAGTGGGCCTGCTCCTGCAGGTTAATGACATAATGTGCTAGTATGCTTAACTTACTAGCACATTATGTAAAGACTTTCAAACAGAGCCCTCCAGCACTGAGCTGTCACCGCCCCCAGCACTTCCATCTTCCTTCTGGGTTTGCACCCTCGAGTCATTAGAATGCCCAGGCTGCAGTGACATCACTCCTGCATGCGCGTGGGAGTCACTGTCACAGCACAGTGCTCTCTGCATTCAGGACACACTGAGTGTGCCCTGAACGCAGAGCATACTGCGCATGTACAGTGACGTAATTGCCTAGAGTCAATGTGAATATCTACTGAACAGCGCAAGTTCAGTAGATATTCAGGGTACCTACAGGTAAGACTTACTATAAGCTTATCTGTGGGGTAAAATGTAAAATCTAAGTTTAGTAACACTTTAATATATAACCATGGACACATGCACTCACTTTTTTCAGTGTACACTTCAAAGTAGAACTTTTATCTAACTGCAAGGCCTAGCCAATTATCTTACACAGGCCTTTATATGTTTATTAATTTGTTTGACCAATGCACCTTTTTTTTTCCCCCTCGCACATGATGATAGAGTGTAGGTTGTGGGGACCTACCAAGAAGTCAGGGGAAGGATGTGTGGTGTCTTAGTTTAGTCCTCCCCCTCAATGGGATCTCCTCTTCGAGGGAAGTCCAACTGAGTATTTGGGTAGATGAGCTTTTACAGATCTTAGAGGATGGAATCCACCTGGCTTCAGCTAGGTGGACTAAGATTGCCTTGCTTCTGTCAGGAGCCTTGAGTCCTAAGACCCGGTTCACACCAGGGCGGCGCGACGCGGCACGACTTGTGGGGGCGACCTCGGCGGCGCGATCTCAAGACGACTTGAGACGCCCGCCGAGGCGATTTTCATAAGACTTCTGTATAGAAGTCAATGCAGGTCGCCTTGGGTCGCCCCCAAAAGTAGTACAGGAACCTTTTTCTAAGTCGGAGCGACCTGAGTTGCTCTTACTTAGAACGGTTCCATTGAAAAGCGTGGGACGCGACTTGTCAGGCGACTGAGTCGCCTGACGAGTCGCCCTGGTGTGAACCGGCTGTAAGGGGGGTTCAGGGGGATATTGAGGCGTTTTCTGCTTCAGAGGTGGACCACAGCACAATTCGTGCACATTGGGTGTTTTGTTTCGCACTTCACGTTTTGTCATTTGAGCTTCTAGTTTTTGAGCATATACCACAGGTTCCACATGCAGAAAGCCAGAGATTTCCCCTTTAACACAGCTGGAGCTCAGATGTTACTCAACTTTCTCAGATCATTAGCATATGAATTATTATGGGTGGAATTAATAAAGATATTATTATAATACGTTGATGGCAATATTATCTATAATAATAATGAATATGTGTGTGAAAATATATACATTATTATATCTACCACACCTATGAAAACATTGCACCTGGATTGCACGTAGGAAGAAAATTGTTGAGTAACACTTGAGCTTCACCTGTATTAAAGAGGAAATCTCTGGCTCTTACATGTGAGAGCAGAAAAGAGCAGTGTTTTATATTATACAGCCTGCTGGGGTTTGACGAGGTTTATCCACAAATGTTATGCCCTGTACACACGATCGGAATTTCCGATGGGATAAAATCTGATGAAATTTTCCGTCGGAATTCCGTTCAAGCTGTCTTGCATACACACTGTCCGACCAAATTCCGATATTCAAGAACGCCGTGACATACAACACTACGACGAGCCGAGAAAAATGAAGTTCAATGCTTCCGAGCATGCGTCGACTTGATTCTGAGCATGCGTGTTTTTTTTCTCCGTCGGCGTTCCACACAGACGATAGGAATTTCCGATAGGATTTTTTTCCGAACATGTTCTATTTCTAAACTCTGATGGAAAAAAGTCAGATGGGGCCCACACACGGTCGGAATATCCGATGAAAAAATTCCGTCAGACTTTTTTCATCTGAAATTCCAATCATGTGTACAAGGCATAAGTGACCTGCAATAATGTTGGTCCAACGTGTTCAGTGAAGGTGGAAGCTTAAGCCCCGTACACACGATCGGTTTAACTGATGAAAACCGTCCGATGGATGGTTTTCATCAGACAAACCGATCGTGTATGGTACCCATCGGTCTTTTTTCCATCGGATGGAAAAAATAGAACTTGTTTTAAAATTTTCCAATGGATCAAGAACCGATGGTAATTTGCGATCGTCTATGGGCAAGTCCATCGGTTAAAAAACCCACGCATGCTCAGAATCAAGTCGACACATGCTCAGAAGCATTAAACTTAATTTTTCTCGGCTCATCGGAGTGTTTTACGTCACCACGTTTGGAACGGTCGGTTTTTTGACTGATGGTGTGTGGCCAAGACTGATGAAAAACAGTTTCATCGGATTTCCGATGGTCAAATCCATCGGACGAAAATCCATAGGTTTTCCGATCGTGTGTACAGGGCTTTATGGTTTTGTAAGGTTGCTAACTTCACGAATTTGGGATTGGAATGATAGTGATTTATATGTTAGTATCATGATTGAGCAGCTAAAAATCTCCTCTCCAGTTCTAGTCTAATGAAGTGCCTGCTAGCAAGTGGAAAAAAACACTTTTTATTCTAGTTTTCAATAGAGTGATAGAGTGAGGAAGGATTAGAGCAAGAGGATCCCCCAGGGAAGGGGGTACAGGTGGAGGTTGCTGAACATGTTACATCCTAAATGTATTATGTTCAGAAAGTTGAGTTTACATATATTATACAATCTGGTTGCACAATCTCTGTACAATCGCTATTAGATGTATCAAAACTATGTGATAGGAGGACACACCTAAACAATCCCACTATAGCAGTAAGAAACCTAACAGGAACTTTTTGGCCTTTCCTGCCTTATCCAAAACTAAGAAAAAAGTTTTGGCTGGATTTACACATTAAATTCTTATCCCTTAAGAGTGGAGATATGTCTCCAGAGGGCTGTTTCTATGTGGAATACAGGTGGCAGTCGACAAAAGACTCAAAGGAGCATGTCTTAAGCAGGCCATAGATGATGCAGGACGGTAAGTTGTCCCTGACGGGATTATTGCTAGCGGCTATAGCGGCTGGCAATACTTGCATGTAAAAATCCAGCACATTGGTTGTACCCAAGTCAATCGATGGATCGACTTGGGTACAATCAGCCTGCCCATACATGGTTCAAATCTCCTCCTGTTCTTGCTGAACTGGCCTAGATTAGAAACCTCTATGGCCAGCTTTACTAGTAATACATTTCAAGAAATATTCTATAGTTTACCTTCATTTTATGTCAATGTGTATGGAGAATGTATAAGCGCAGAGATTGCAGCAGCTGTGTGAGATCTTGAGAGGCCTTCAGGCCCAAATGGTGGTTGTAATCAAATTGCTCTAACAGTACAGTGTATTTCAGGGGTCAGGAGTACATATTGCACAGAGCACAGTGGCCTGAAGAGCATAATGCACAGAATGCAGGGGCCAGACGTGCATGATAGACAGGATAAGGGGTTAGGTCGAATGACGATTTGCCAGGGGTCACTGAATCCTGGGATATTCCTGAAGCCCCCACAACTCTCCCAGCCTTTTTGCGGCCGCCCAGCTGGGCTGTTCCTGGAGCCCAAGGCCGCCCACTCAGCCTCTTCGCAGCCGCCCATTCAGGTCACAGCATGGCTGGGGGGCAGAGACTAGAGGCTGAGTTGAGTTGAGTTGAGAGGTATATTAATATAGCGCGGTCTTACCCCGAAGGGTCCTGACGCGCATAGCAGAGTTCCTGGGAAAAGAGGACCCAGGAAGCAGAAGCAGCACAGAGCGTCAGAAAGGGTGGAAGAGAGAGGCTACGCAGGGAAGGCTTGCATGAAAAGCCAAGTCTTCAGTAATCCGCGGAAGACAGGGATAGTAGGGGGCCTCCTGGAGCTCGACAGGGAGGCTATTCCATAATATGGCACCCTGGTGGGAGAAGGCCCGACCACCACGCCGGATCTTTTTGGGCACCGAGATGTAGAGGAGATCTCTGCTGATAGATCTGAGTGATCTGACAAGAGCTCGTTTATGAAAACGAGAGCAGAGATAGCTAGGACCAGGCCTCTCATAATCTTAAACATGATACATCCTGCCTTAAATAAGGTGCGATAGTGGACCAGCAGCCAATGCAAGGCGCAGAGGACAGGGGTGATATGATCCCTCAACGGGACATCCATGAGTAACCTTGCCGCAGCATTTTGAATAAGTTGAAACTCCTGCACTAACATCTTTGGCAATCCCAGATAAAGAGAGTTGCAGTAGTCTAGACAGCTACCTATTGTGGCACAGAGGACAGTTTTTCTGTCCGAGATATCCAGATATTTAAACAGCCCTCTCAGCTGTTTTAGCTGCCAGTGACATGCACTGACGACCTTTTTTACCTAAGGAGCCAGGGTTAAACCTGAATCTGGGGCGAATCCCAGATCATGGACCTGGGGAGCCACCTCCGGAGCAGGACCAAATGAGGAAGGCCAAGGTGGGATATCTGGGGGGGGGGGGGGGGGTGTGTCCAGATCGCTGAAGATGATCACCTCAGTTTTTCCCCCATTAAGTTTCAGGAAGTTGGCAGGCATCCATGTGTTGATGGCCTCCAAACAGCTGGCAAGGGTGGCATCAGCCATCTGGTTCCTAGGAATCTTCAGGTAGACCTGGGTGTCATCCGCATAAACATGGTACTGGACGGTGTGGGACTTTAGCAGGTCGGCAAGGGGCCTCATATAGATATTGTGAGGAATGTAAAGCTGACTTGTGAGGAATGTGAAGCGGGAAGGGCTGGAGGAGACCCTATCTCTTGATTTCAGCATAGGTGCCACTGCTGCGAAACACCACAGAGCTGGAGACACAGTGAAGCCGGAGACACAATGAGTAACACTACCTGTTATTAGAGTTGCCATTAAAAGTCCCCACTACAGTTCTCAGATCAGCAGATGACTCTGATCAAGAGCACCTAAGTTGGCTGATCAGAACTCCCCCCCAGCACTGCCACTGATCCCATCCCCCACCAGCACTGCCACTCATCCCAACTCCCTGCCAGCACTGCCACTTATCCCATTCCCCTTACCCCCCCCCCCCCCAGAAAGGAGTAAAAGAAGGGAAAAAAATTAAGAATACATGGAAGGGAGAGGAAAAGAGGGGGAGGAACAAAGAAAAAGGGAGAGAAAGAATAAGAGAAAGAACAAGAAAGAGGGCTAGAGAGAGGGATGGGGGGGACAAGAAATTAGAAAAGAGAGCGATAAAAGGGAAAGAAAAGACAACAAAGAGAGAGTGGTACATCCTAAAATGTACCATAAGGGGTTTTAATACTGTACATGTGGAAGGAATTCATGGAGCGCTAAAAGTATGTGGGTTAGGGGCGCAAATTACTTGTCTTGCTTTGGGTGCTGACAACCAACGCTACGAAAATTTCACTGTTAGGGGTCCCCACAACTTGGGAAATTTTATCAAGGGGTCACGGCATTAGAAAGGTTGAGAACCACTGGTTTAGAGGTAGGGAATGCACAGAGTTCAGGAGTTAGATGTGCGTAGTACACAGTGCAGGGATCATGAGTGTGTATTGCACAGGGGTCAGGGGTGCGTAACACACAGAGTGCAGGGGTCAGGTGTGTGTATCCCAGAGAGTGTAGAGGTCAAGAGTATGTAACACACAATGTGCAGGGGTCTGACTGCAGGGGTCTGACTGAGGCCAGTGACCAGGGAACCCTGCATGAGATGTGGGGCACATAGTTAGTAGTAGCTGAGGTTGAAAAAAGACACAAGTCCATCAAGTCCAACCTATGTGTATGATTATATGTCAGTATTACATTGTATATCCCTGTATGTTGTGGTCGTTCAGGTGCTTATCTAATAGCTTTTTGAAACTATTGATGCTCCCTGCTGAAAACACCACCTGTGGAAGGGAATTCCACATCCTTGCCGCTCTTACAGTAAAGAACCCTCTACGCTGTTTAAGGTTAAACCTCTTTTCTTCTAATTTTACTGAGTGGCCACGTGTCTTATTAAACTCCCTTCTCATACATACCCAAGTTCTCTGGCACTAGCAACGCCTATGAGAGCACATAGTTCACTCTTGCCATAAATTGACACTGCTAAGGTTTTAGACCAATCTAGCTGGAACAAAGGGTTTGTACTTCAGCATGGAGAGGACCATAAAAGACAAAATTAAAATTTGCGGACATCTGTAAGCAATAGGTGACACCACTCTACCTATTTTATTCTAATTTTGAAAAAAGGGTCCCAGATTATATATTCATTCTGTTTACACAGTCCGTCCTCCCCCTGCGGCACAACACAATGCAGCATATACAGTATATCTCACAGCAGTGACAATCTCCTCTGTAAAATGGATTGATGTGAATTACAGCAATCTTGGGGGTTACAAAGCAGCTTAACAGCCTCAGGTGACTTAGATTTCTACAGAAGCCGTGTTCACAGAAGGGATAAAACATGCATTTGCAGAACTCTGGGGAAACACCGGTGTAATTCAAGGTAAACCAGGGACATGCTGTGTAAGGATGCTGGAAAAAATATTTGTACTCCCACGTCTTAGACAAACTATTCCCAAAGGTTTTCAGTACATACACGAGTGCTGTAGTATTTGCTATTTTTATTTTTTCTACTGACATTTATGTTTTCATTAAAACACGACCTTCAATGAGATCAAGTAATATAAATGCTGGAGAAACCACTCAGCTTGAAACACAAGCTAACACAAGTGCTTCCAAATACTAATTCTAAGGAAGGATTTCTGTTTGTACTGTATTTTCTTAAGGTGAAAGTAAACTTGTTACAAACCTCAGCAATAGAAAATGAGATTATGGTGACAAAATATATAGGCAGAGGTTATCTAGGTTAATGGCTTTGCAGACAAGGGCGATTTTTGCTAGTGCGATCCTGAAATCGCCAGACACTGCACAAGGTCCTGACCATTTGCTTTTCTCCAGAGCAGTCAAAGCAAAAATGCTTAGCCAAGGCTATGGATGTAAGACACGCTCAGCACTGGGTTAGCTTAACTGCAAACTTTGATTGTTTACCATTTGCCCGAATGGCAAACTTATTTATTATTATTTATTTATTTCAGGTACTTATATAGCGCCATCAATTTACGCAGTGCTTTACATATATATTATACATTCTCATCAGTCCCTGCCCTCTAGGCGCTTACAACCTAAGGTCCCGAACTCACATTCATACATACTAGGGGCAATTTAGACAGGATCCAAATAGCCTACCAGCATGTCTTTAGAGTGTGGGAGGAAACCCATGCAGGCACAGGGAGAACATGCAAACTCCAGGCAGATGGTGTCGTGGTTGGGATTTGAACCAGTGACCCTTTTTGCTGCTAGGTGAAAGTGCTAACCACTTTGCTGCCCTATGGGCATGTTCATCTAAGCACCAAAAGCGAACCCCCAACACTTCACTGCATGAACTGTGGTCAGGTGGCAGAGTACGGCCAATAATGGGGCTTGGAAAATGTGCCTGCCCCTTCCTTATATAAGTCAGCTTTCCCATCAGCCTTTTCTGAATGTGTATTGGAGTTGAAGGCAGCAGTGGGCAACAGCTGACAGTGATTGCAGGGAGAGATAGTTGTTGTTAATGCTACTGTTATATTCTTAATATCTAAAATTTCATTTGGCCATAAAAATATTATTGAGAATATGAATTCCTATAATTGTATGAATGGTGATCTCTGAGCTAATGATTCCAGATGTGTTGTTTGAATCCAGTTTTCAAATTCTAGAAGATGTCAAGACTAGAGTTGAGCGGACACCTGGATGTTCGGGTTCGACGGGTTCGGCCGAACTTTTCGGAAAAAAGTTCGGGTTCGGGACCGAACTTTAATCCGAACTCGGACCCGAACCCGAACTCCATTGAAGTCAATGGGGACCCGGACTTCTAAGGACTAAAAAGGCTCTAAAAAAGTAATGGAAAGGGCTAGAGGGATGCAAATGGCAGCAAAATGTTGTTAAGAGCATGGCAAGTGCTCTGCAAACAAATGTGGATAGGGAAATAACTTAAAATAACATAAAAAAAATAAAAAAATAAAAAAATATGCTGGAGGCCCCCTTTTCAGCAGAAGAGGTACGGGAAGTCATTAAGAACCTCAGAAACTCAACGGCACGATGCCACACATATGGTGGGAATGCCCCAGAATACGCCCTTTCTGGAATAAATTATTCAATTTAATGGATAAGCTAGTGGGAAAATAAAATACTTTGAAATAAAAATGTAGCGGGGTGCTAAATTTAAGGGAAGTGTTTGAGTGGTAAATAGGCTCAAACACCCTAATTCTGTAGGATTCATGGACCATTTTGTCCTCGAGGGACAGTATTGGTGTGCAGTTCCCTGCGGCCTACAGGTGGCGCTGCCATGGTAGGCTAGGGTTGAACCGCCGATACAGTGCTGTGCCTTTTGTGTCCCCTCTTGGCAGTAGTACAGCGGGGCGGGGAACCTGCTGTGCATGCCGGGAGAGCATATAAAAGGGGCAGACCTTTGGCCTGGGGGCTGATGTCCAGTGGGGTCCACGCCCAGGTGCCTTCGGCCTGGGTGCATGTGTTCCTGTTCCATCTCGGGTACCTTTAGCACGGGGTGAGGTACTATCCTGGAGTTCCTGCTGCCCTGGGTATGGAGGCCTAGGTGCGGGAGTAAAGCCTGGAGTCCAGAGCCTTCGTCTGGAGTCCGCTAAGGGTCGAGGAGTCTTAGGGTGCCGCCTCGTGTAGGGGACCATGTTCCAGGGAAGGGAGGATCATTCTGATGGACCGATGCGGGAGTCACGGTGAAGGAAGGGTCTGTTGACTCCCTGGAGAGATGTCTTCCCCTTGATATGGGCTAGGTTCGTAGAAGGAGAAGCTCAAGGTCATCTTGACTGTATCAGAGGCCTTATTCACCCGGCCCGTGGCAGGGGCCTTATACACCCTGGTCTGTGGCAGAGACCAAAGTTCTCCAGGTCCGTGGCAGGGGCCTTGTACACCCGGTCTGTGGCAGAGACCAACCTCAAGGTCTGTGTAGGAGACCGTGCACCTAAAACTGTTTGAGAAACCTAAGCAGTGAAGTGAATGTGCTACGTTTGTGCCTGGACCTCCTCCACACCTTAAGCTGTCCTGTTTCTTTGCTCTAACCTTTTCTATCCGAGTAGAGTTTATTTTGCCATGAGAGAATAAGAGTTGTAATTTCAGCTGGTGTGGACATTGACTTTACTGGGTATTAAAGGACTTGCCTCTACCTACAGTAGAGGTGAGAATCATCCTCTGGAGGAGTTTTGACTCCGGCTGTGGACACGGCTCGTCAAGTACACCGCTCAACCTCTTTATATAGGAGGGTACGGGCTGGTAGTGCGGTGTGCCTTTCTCCCTCCTGCGAGGAGCCAACAACATAAAGGCAGGTAAGGGGGAAAGGATCTGTGCGCTACAAAAAATAAAATAAAAATTATAATCTTGACCTAGGAGGACGAGGTCCATATGGAGTAGGAGGTTGAGGTGGCGGTGGATGTGGCTGTGTAGGTGGAAGCGGCGGTGGAGGAGGACGAGGTAGCCAACACTGGTTCAAAAATACAACAATGGCTGGGTAAGGCCGGTGATTAGGGATGAGCTTCGTGTTCGAGTCGAACATACGTTCGACTCGAACATCGGCTGTTCGATCGTTCGACGAAGATCGAACGATTTGGGCCGTTCGCGCCAAATTCGAGTGACGCGAACGGCCCACAATGCACTACGCCATCGCAGTGTCATCCAGGCGCTGTGATTGGCCAAGCATGCACTGTGACCCTGCATGCTTGGCCAATCACAGCGCCGGCAGCGAGGAGAGCAATGATTGGCCACAGGCAGGATGCCTGTGGCCAATTATTGCTGAGGGTGTTTAGTACACGCCCCACACTATAAAAGGCCGCCAGCACGGCGGCCTAGTGTAGTGTGTTCCGGAGCAGGGAAAGACAAGCATAGGCAGGGACAGTGACATTTATTTATTTCTTGCTTAACCTGGATTCCTTTAGTTTAGGGAAAGAGAAGGATAGGTAGGGAGAGTGTCAGTGTGTTTTACTGTGCGAGTCCTTGTTTCTAGGGACAAAGAAGGAAAGTGAGGGGAATTCTCCTTGTGCTATAGTGTGCTTTAAAAAAACATTTTTTCTAGGGACAGAAAACTCTAGGTAGGGAGAGTGTCAGTTTCTTTCACTGTGCAAGTCCTTGTTTCTAGGGACAAAGAAGGAAAGTGAGGGGAATTCTCCTTGTGCTATAGTGTGCTTTAAAAAAACATTTTTTCTAGGGACAGAAAACTCTAGGTAGGGAGAGTGTCAGTTTCTTTCACTGTGCGAGTCCTTGTTTCTAGGGACAAAGAAGGAAAGTGAGGGGAATTCTCCTTGTGCTATAGTGTGCTTTAAAAAAACTTTTTTTCTAGGGACAGAAAACTCTAGGTAGGGAGAGTGTCAGTTTCTTTCACTGTGCGAGTCCTTGTTTCTAGGAAAAAAGAAGGAAAGTGAGGGGAATTCTCCTTGTGCTATAGTGTGCTTTAAAAAAACATTTTTTCTAGGGACAGAAAACTCTAGGTAGGGAGAGTGTCAGTTTCTTTCACTGTGCGAGTCCTTGTTTCTAGGAAAAAAGAAGGAAAGTGAGGGGAATTCTCCTTGTGCTATAGTGTGCTTTAAAAAAAAAAAATTTCTAGGGACAGAAAACTCTAGGTAGGGAGAGTGTCAGTTTCTTTCACTGTGCGAGTCCTTGTTTCTAGGAAAAAAGAAGGAAAGTGAGGGGAATTCTCCTTGTGCTATAGTGTGCTTTAAAAAAACATTTTTTCTAGGGACAGAAAACTCTAGGTAGGGAGAGTGTCAGTTTCTTTCACTGTGCGAGTCCTTGTTTCTAGGAAAAAAGAAGGAAAGTGAGGGGAATTCTCCTTGTGCTATAGTGTGCTTTAAAAAAAAAAAAATTCTAGGGACAGAAAACTCTAGGTAGGGAGAGTGTCAGTTTCTTTCACTGTGCGAGTCCTTGTTTCTAGGAAAAAAAGAAGGAAAGTGAGGGGAATTCTCCTTGTGCTATAGTGTGCTTTAAAAAAACATTTTTTCTAGGGACAGAAAACTCTAGGTAGGGAGAGTGTCAGTTTCTTTCACTGTGCGAGTCCTTGTTTCTAGGAAAAAAGAAGGAAAGTGAGGGGAATTCTCCTTGTGCTATAGTGTGCTTTAAAAAAACATTTTTTCTAGGGACAGAAAACTCTAGGTAGGGAGAGTGTCAGTTTCTTTCACTGTGCGAGTCCTTGTTTCTAGGAAAAAAGAAGGAAAGTGAGGGGAATTCTCCTTGTGCTATAGTGTGCTTTAAAAAAAAAAATTCTAGGGACAGAAAACTCTAGGTAGGGAGAGTGTCAGTTTCTTTCACTGTGCGAGTCCTTGTTTCTAGGAAAAAAGAAGGAAAGTGAGGGGAATTCTCCTTGTGCTATAGTGTGCTTTAAAAAAACATTTTTTCTAGGGACAGAAAACTCTAGGTAGGGAGAGTGTCAGTTTCTTTCACTGTGCGAGTCCTTGTTTCTAGGAAAAAAGAAGGAAAGTGAGGGGAATTCTCCTTGTGCTATAGTGTGCTTTAAAAAAAAAAAATTCTAGGGACAGAAAACTCTAGGTAGGGAGAGTGTCAGTTTCTTTCACTGTGCGAGTCCTTGTTTCTAGGAAAAAAAGAAGGAAAGTGAGGGGAATTCTCCTTGTGCTATAGTGTGCTTTAAAAAAACATTTTTTCTAGGGACAGAAAACTCTAGGTAGGGAGAGTGTCAGTTTCTTTCACTGTGCGAGTCCTTGTTTCTAGGAAAAAAGAAGGAAAGTGAGGGGAATTCTCCTTGTGCTATAGTGTGCTTTAAAAAAACATTTTTTCTAGGGACAGAAAACTCTAGGTAGGGAGAGTGTCAGTTTCTTTCACTGTGCGAGTCCTTGTTTCTAGGAAAAAAGAAGGAAAGTGAGGGGAATTCTCCTTGTGCTATAGTGTGCTTTAAAAAAAAAAAAAATCTAGGGACAGAAAACTCTAGGTAGGGAGAGTGTCAGTTTCTTTCACTGTGCGAGTCCTTGTTTCTAGGAAAAAAAGAAGGAAAGTGAGGGGAATTCTCCTTGTGCTATAGTGTGCTTTAAAAAAACATTTTTTCTAGGGACAGAAAACTCTAGGTAGGGAGAGTGTCAGTTTCTTTCACTGTGCGAGTCCTTGTTTCTAGGAAAAAAGAAGGAAAGTGAGGGGAATTCTCCTTGTGCTATAGTGTGCTTTAAAAAAAAAAAATTTCTAGGGACAGAAAACTCTAGGTAGGGAGAGTGTCAGTTTCTTTCACTGTGCGAGTCCTTGTTTCTAGGAAAAAAGAAGGAAAGTGAGGGGAATTCTCCTTGTGCTATAGTGTGCTTTAAAAAAACATTTTTTCTAGGGACAGAAAACTCTAGGTAGGGAGAGTGTCAGTTTCTTTCACTGTGCGAGTCCTTGTTTCTAGGAAAAAAGAAGGAAAGTGAGGGGAATTCTCCTTGTGCTATAGTGTGCTTTAAAAAAACATTTTTTCTAGGGACAGAAAACTCTAGGTAGGGAGAGTGTCAGTTTCTTTCACTGTGCGAGTCCTTGTTTCTAGGAAAAAAGAAGGAAAGTGAGGGGAATTCTCCTTGTGCTATAGTGTGCTTTAAAAAAACATTTTTTCTAGGGACAGAAAACTCTAGGTAGGGAGAGTGTCAGTTTCTTTCACTGTGCGAGTCCTTGTTTCTAGGGACAAAGAAGGAAAGTGAGGGGAATTCTCCTTGTGCTATAGTGTGCTTTAAAAAAACATTTTTTCTAGGGACAGAAAACTCTAGGTAGGGAGAGTGTCAGTTTCTTTCACTGTGCGAGTCCTTGTTTCTAGGAAAAAAGAAGGAAAGTGAGGGGAATTCTCCTTGTGCTATAGTGTGCTTTAAAAAAACATTTTTTCTAGGGACAGAAAACTCTAGGTAGGGAGAGTGTCAGTTTCTTTCACTGTGCGAGTCCTTGTTTCTAGGAAAAAAGAAGGAAAGTGAGGGGAATTCTCCTTGTGCTATAGTGTGCTTTAAAAAAAAAAAATTTCTAGGGACAGAAAACTCTAGGTAGGGAGAGTGTCAGTTTCTTTCACTGTGCGAGTCCTTGTTTCTAGGAAAAAAGAAGGAAAGTGAGGGGAATTCTCCTTGTGCTATAGTGTGCTTTAAAAAAACATTTTTTCTAGGGACAGAAAACTCTAGGTAGGGAGAGTGTCAGTTTCTTTCACTGTATGAGTCCTTGTTTCTAGGGACAAAGAAGGAAAGTGAGGGGAATTCTCCTTGTGCTATAGTGTGCTTTAAAAAAACATTTTTTCTAGGGACAGAAAACTCTAGGTAGGGAGAGTGTCAGTTTCTTTCACTGTGCGAGTCCTTGTTTCTAGGAAAAAAGAAGGAAAGTGAGGGGAATTCTCCTTGTGCTATAGTGTGCTTTAAAAAAACATTTTTTCTAGGGACAGAAAACTCTAGGTAGGGAGAGTGTCAGTTTCTTTCACTGTGCGAGTCCTTGTTTCTAGGAAAAAAGAAGGAAAGTGAGGGGAATTCTCCTTGTGCTATAGTGTGCTTTAAAAAAAAAAAATTTCTAGGGACAGAAAACTCTAGGTAGGGAGAGTGTCAGTTTCTTTCACTGTGCGAGTCCTTGTTTCTAGGGACAAAGAAGGAAAGTGAGGGGAATTCTCCTTGTGCTATAGTGTGCTTTAAAAAAACATTTTTTCTAGGGACAGAAAACTCTAGGTAGGGAGAGTGTCAGTTTCTTTCACTGTGCGAGTCCTTGTTTCTAGGGACAAAGAAGGAAAGTGAGGGGAATTCTCCTTGTGCTATAGTGTGCTTTAAAAAAACATTTTTTCTAGGGACAGAAAACTCTAGGTAGGGAGAGTGTCAGTTTCTTTCACTGTGCGAGTCCTTGTTTCTAGGAAAAAAGAAGGAAAGTGAGGGGAATTCTCCTTGTGCTATAGTGTGCTTTAAAAAAAAAAAAATTCTAGGGACAGAAAACTCTAGGTAGGGAGAGTGTCAGTTTCTTTCACTGTGCGAGTCCTTGTTTCTAGGGACAAAGAAGGAAAGTGAGGGGAATTCTCCTTGTGCTATAGTGTGCTTTAAAAAAACATTTTTTCTAGGGACAGAAAACTCTAGGTAGGGAGAGTGTCAGTTTCTTTCACTGTGCGAGTCCTTGTTTCTAGGGACAAAGAAGGAAAGTGAGGGGAATTCTCCTTGTGCTATAGTGTGCTAAAGCATTCCTCATCAACCATCTTTGAAATCCTTGTTTTTTGGACAGTCAGGGAAATTGTCGTTGTGCTATTCTGTGCAAAAGCAATCATCCTCAACCATATTTAGAAATCCTTAAGTAAAGGGACAGAGAAGGACACCTGAAGGTAGCCCTTATTGCTTTTTTCCCATCTCCCTGCAGGCCATCTATTAGAATGTCTGGAAGGCAAACAAGGAGAGGCAGACAGTCAGGAGGCAATAAAAGAGGGCAAGCAGGCTCTGTGTCTGGGGGCAACAGTGCTGGTCGTGGACGCGGTGCATTGTCATCAGCACATGGCCATGGGACACGCTTGTCCTTCTTTTCGGCAGCTGGACATGTTGAGCCACATCATGCCGAAGACTTGGTAGAGTGGATGACCAAGCCCTCCTCCTCCTCCTCATCCTCTCTCACCCAGGCTCAGGGTACTGGCAAAGCAGCTGCCAAAGCGTCCTCTTCCCTGGTATCAATGTCAGACTCATCATCAGTCACTCCTTCCCTAGACCCACCATGTCCTCCTCCTGAGGAGTCCCCCGAACTGTTTGAGCACAGTGTTGGGTACATGCTCCAGGAGGATGCCCAGCGTTTCGAAGGGTCTGATGATGAAACCCAGCTACAGGAAGGCAGTAGCGTGAGAGCAGACAGAGGGGATGCTCAAGAAGGACACCAATCTGGCAGTCATGTTCCAGCAGCTGCAGCATACTGCCAGATTGGCTCCAGTGATGAGGAGGGAGGGGATGATGAGGTCACTGACTCCACGTGGGTGCCTAATAGGAGAGAGGAGGAGGAGGAGGATGAGGAGGAGGCACATCTCCAACGAGGCAGGATGACCTTTGGTGGCCAGCGTAAGGGCAGTACACTGACGGAATCACACCGCAGAGCTCCGCCTGTGCAGGGCGCTGCCTCTGCCCGTCATTCAAAAAGTTCCTTGGTGTGGGCCTTTTTTGAGGCTAGTGCATCAGATCGCACAGCTGCTGTTTGCAACATATGTCTCAAGCGTATATCGCGTGGCCAAAACATCAGCCGCTTGGGTACCACATGCCTGACCAGACATATGTTGACCTGCCATGCAGCTCGTTGGCAAGCCTACCTCAAAGACCCACACCAAAGAACAAAGCGGACCTCTCCTTGCACCGCATCAGCTGGGATCTCCAACCCCACTATAACTTCAGTCCTCTCTGAAACATGCACTGAGAGGAATGAAGGTGTAGAATTAGGTGTGTCACAGCCAAGTACTTGCGGCCACTCTGCTAGCAGTACACCGACGTCCGATTCTAGCAGGCAAATTTCCCTGCCCCAGCTGCTGGACCGTCGAAAGAAGTTCACTCCCAGCCATCCACATGCCCAGCGGTTGAATGCTAGCTTGGCTAAATTGCTAGCGCTTCAACTGCTGCCTTTTCAGTTGGTAGACTCGGCCCCCTTCCGTGAGTTTGTGCAATGTGCGGTTCCTCAGTGGCAGGTTCCCAAACGCCACTTTTTCTCACGGAAGGCTATTCCGGCTCTCTACCGGCATGTGGAAGGCAATGTCTTGGCCTCGCTGGACAGGGCGGTCAGCGGTAAGGTGCATATTACCGCTGACTCATGGTCCAGCAGGCATGGACAGGGACGTTACCTTTCTTTCACGGCCCATTGGGTCACTCTTTTGGCAGCTGGGAAGGATGCAGGACAAGGTGCAGTAGTGTTGGAGGTTGTTCCACCGCCACGCCTCCAAAATGCTACTACTGGTTGTGACACACCTCTCTCCTCCACCCCCTCCTCTTCTTCTTCCTCCATGGCCTCTTCCTGTGGTTTGTCCTATGAACCAGCGGTGCTCCGTAGCCGTTCACGGGGCTACGCAAGTACGCAGGCAAAAAGATGCCATGCCGTGCTTGCGCTGGTGTGTTTGGGGGACAGAAGCCACACTGGGGCAGAGGTCCTGTCTGCTCTGCAGGGCCAGGCCGAGAGGTGGTTGACGCCACGCCAGCTTAAGCCAGGAATGGTGGTTTGCGACAATGGCACCAACCTCCTCTCCGCCCTCCGACAGGGACAACTGACCCATGTGCCCTGTGTGGCTCACGTCCTTAACCTGGTGGTGCAGCGGTTCTTGGGCAGGTACCCGGGCTTACAGGATGTCCTGAGGCAGGCCAGGAAAGTCTGTGTGCATTTCCGCAGATCTTATAATGCCAGTGCTCGCCTGGCTGAGCTGCAAAAGGAGTTGAACCTGCCCAAGAACCGCCTTATATATGACATGCCCACCAGGTGGAACTCAACGTTGGCCATGCTGCAGCGGCTGCACACGCAGCAGAGGGCCATCAATGAGTACCTGTGCGACTACGGCACCAGGACAGGGTCAGGGGAGCTTGGTTTTTTTTCTCCACGCCAGTGGGGCATGATCAGGGATGCATGCACTGTCCTGGCACCATTTGAGGAGGCCACGAGGATGGTGAGCAGTGACAGTGCATGCATCAGTGACACTGTACCTCTTGTCCACCTGTTGGAGCACACGCTGCGTGGAATAATGGACAGGGCACTTGAGGCAGAACAGAGGCAGGAAGAGGAGGACTTCCTTGCCTCTCAAGGCCCCCTTTACCCAGACAGTGTTCCTTCTGTCCCACCCATCGCACAGGAAGAGGAGGAGGAGGAGGAGGAGGAGGAGGAGGATTGTGTCAGCATGGAGGTGGAGGCTGGCACTCAGCATCATCAGCAGCAGTCTTTTAGGGATGATTTACAGTCCCAAGAAACCAGTGGATTTGTACGTGGCTGGGAGGAGGTGGCTGCGGATCATGTCGTCCTTAGTGACCCAGAGGACTCCGGAGCGAATGCCTCAGCAAACCTACGCTGCATGGCCTCCCTGATCCTGCAAAGTCTGCGGAAGGATCCTCGTATTCTTCGGATCAAGGAGAGGGACCATTACTGGCTGGCCACTCTCCTTGATCCACGGTACAAGGGTAAGGTTGCGGACCTTATGTTACCGTCGCAGAGGGAGCAGAGGATGAGACAACTCCGGGAGGCCTTGCAGAAAGGTCTGTGCAACGCGTTCCCAGAGACTGGGAGGTTACAAACTCCTGGTCCTGGACAACGAGTTGCTGAGGCTTCGGCCAGTCAAAGAAGGAGCGGTGGGGAAGGTGGCCGTCTGACCGATGCGTTCAGACAATTCTTTAGTCCGCAGCCCCAAAGTATGATCGGTTCCAGCAACCATCGCCAGCGTCTGATAAACATGGTGCAGGAATATCTAGGGGCAAGGTCAGACTTGGACACCTTCCCCACCTAAAATCCTCTGGCTTACTGGGTCTTGAGGATGGATCACTGGCCAGAGCTTGCACAGTATGCAATTGAGCTACTGGCCTGTCCTGCATCCAGCGTTCTTTCGGAACGCACATTCAGTGCTGCTGGAGGATTTGTCACGGATCACAGGGTGCGCCTGTCCACCGACTCGGTTGATCGACTGACTTTCATCAAGATGAACCAGTCTTGGATCACCACCAGCTACCACACACCTGATGCTGATATAACAGACTAATTGATTTTAACATGTCACATCCCTTCAAGACTGATGCTGATGCTGAGTGCCTGTGCTGTTATGTTGACTGGCTATCCTCCTCCTCCGAGTCCTCAATGATACGATTGATGATGATAGCTTGGAAGATCATTTTTGTTTATGGGTGCCGCCACCAGTGGCTAAGGCCCAATTTTTCAGCCCCTGTTTTACAGGGGCGTGTAATTACAATTTTTTTAGCAATAATTTGCCATAGGGCTCATTGCTGTGCTCCAAGTACAGTATCTGTGAGGGGTTGGAGTGTTGTGGCACCAGTGCCTAAGGCCCAATTTTTCAGCCCCTGTTTAAAAGGGGCGTGTCATTACAATTTTTGATGCAATACTTTGCAACAGGGCTCATTGCTGTGCTCCAAGTACAGTATCTGTTAGGGGTTGTAGTGTTGTGCCACCAGTGCCTAAGGCCCAATTTTTCAGCCCCTGTTTAACAGGGGCGTGTCATTACAATTTTTGAAGCAATACTTTGCAACAGGGCTCATTGCTGTGCTCCAAGTACAGTATCTGTGAGGGGTTGTAGTGTTGTGCCACCAGTGCCTAAGGCCCAATTTTTCAGCCCCTGTTCAACAGGGGCATGCAATTACAATTCTTGATCTAATAATTCACAGCAGGGCCCATTGCTGCACCCACCAAGAGTAACTGTCAGGGCTTACAGTGTTGTGGCACCAGCACCACCATCAAAGGCCCAATTTTTACTACCACTGTTCAACAATTATATGTAATTAAAATTCCTGATATAATAGTTGACAGCAGGGCGTTCCAGCACCAACCAAGAGTAACTGTGAGTGCTTACAGTGTTGTGCCAACACCAACAACTAAGGGGCCTATTTCTGCAGAGTATATACGGCAGGTCCCTACTTTCAAACATCCAACTTACAAACGACTCCTACTTGCAAACGCAAGAAGACAACAGGAAGTGAGAGGAAATCTACCACTAGGAAGGAAAATTCTCTCCTGTAAGAATAAATATGGGAGAAAGGTGTCTCCTCTGTACTGATGCTTTATCAGCAATCCTTGTTTCAAGAAAAACACCACATTTCAAAAACAGTTGTCATTGGGACGGAAAGTGAGGTGAAATGTTCTGAACAGGGGCACAGACAGCAAAACAAATGTTACAGGGGTGATAACCCTTACCTATGTTTTCCAAAAAGTTTAAAAATAGATTTTTGGGCTGGAGCTACACTTCAACAATGTACCTGTTCAAAATTACAAACACATTCTACATAAGAACAAACCTACAGTCCCTGTCTTGTATGCACCGCCTGTATACGGCTGTTCAGAGTATATAGGGCCTTTTTTATTTTATGTGCGGGGTTCCCCTTAATATCCATACAAGACCCAAAGGGGCTGGTAATGGGCTGGGGTGGGGGGGGGGGGGGTCATGGGGTAGCTATGCCATTTTTCTTAAAGATTTTCATCCATATTACCGGGACCAGACATTACATTAAAGCCGCAAGCAGTTTTAAATGGCTTTTTTTTCCTTTAGAAGTGTCATTTTGTGCAGGGACAGTTCTAAACACGGGAAACACGTGGCACTTCACAGGCATACTTTAGACACCCCCCAGGTACGATATTTAAAGGAATATTTGACTTTTTTTTTTTTCACTTTATGCATCATTAAAATGACTGCTCCCGAAAAACAACCGTTTTTAAAACTTCTTTTTGCATTGATACATGTCCCCTGGTGCAGAACCCGGGTTCCCAAACCCTTTTTAGGACAATAACATGCATAATAGTTGTTATAATTAGCACTTTAGAATTCGAACGTTCGCATCCATTGTATTTAATAGGGTTCTAATGTTCGTACGAACTTTCGGTCCGTTCGCGGGTTCTGGTGCGAACCGAACCCGGGGGTGTTCGGCTCATCACTACCGGTGATGTGTCGAATTCTGTCCCCCATCAAATAGTGTCCACCCTGTACTGCGCTTGCTCAGTATGTAGGACAAGGGGATTTCGAAAATCTCCCAAGACGAACGGCGCCTGCGTGTTGAGTTCAGGTGAAGGCCACACCATCCGTGGTTCAAGCCGAGCCAAGTGAGGGCGTGCCCGAAGCGTGGCGATCGAAGCGAGCCCGTGAGGGGCCCTGTTACTATGTGCTACCGTATGTCCACTTGGATGGCGAGGCTTGAACCTGCACTCACTGCGTAGGCGCCGTTCATCTTCGGAGATTTTGAGAATCTCCTTGTCCTCTGTACTGCGCAAGCGCTGCGCCTTCGCAGTATGGGCCGGACACAATCCGATGGCCGGACAGTTTTTGTCACAACACCGGTATACATGTCTATTCTGCACAAGGTACGGACAAGTCCTGTGGGATCCATGCCTGGTTCATTTTAATGAACGTGAGCTTGTCCACATTGGCTCTGGACAGGCGCTTGCGCTTGTCTGTGATAACGCCCCCTGCCGTGCTAAATACACGTTCAGATAATACACTGGCTGCAGGGCAGGCCAGAACCTCCAAGGCATAAAGGGCAAGCTCAGGCCATGTGCCCAATTTGGAGACCCAGAAGTTAAAGTGGGCAGACCCGTCATCCAGTACGTGTAGGCCTGTGGACACATACTGCTCAACCATGTTGGTGAAATGCTGCCTCCTGCTAAGATGTTCCATCTCAGCTGGTGGTGCTGGTTGTTGTGGCGTGCTGACAAAGCTTTTCCACATTTCAGCCATGCTAACCCTGCCTTCTGAGGTGCTGCCGGTGCCCCGGCTGCGTTGGCGACCTCTTCCTCCTCCTCTGCCTTCGCCTTGTGCTTCCACTGTACGCCCGCTGTCAGGTGGGAATGCCACCAGCAGCGCGTCTACCAGCGTGCGCTTGTACTCGCGCATCTTACGATCCCGCTCCAGTGAGGGAATTAAGGACGGTACGTTGTCCTTGTAACGGGGATCCAGCAGGGTGGCCACCCAGTAATCAGCACCAGTTAAAATGTGGGCAACTCGGCGGTCATTGCGGAAACACTGCAGCATGTAATCGCTCATGTGTGCCAGGCTGCCCAGAGGCAAAGAAAAGCTGTCCTCTGTGGGAGGTGTATCGTCTGTGTCCTCCGTATCCCCCCAGCCACGCACCAGTGATGGCCACGAGCTGGTCTGGGTGCCACCCTGCTGTGAAAATGGCTCCTCCTCCTCCTCCTCCTCCTCCATCTCCTCCTCCACCTCGTCATCCTCCAGAACTGTGCCCTTTCTGCCGGACAATTGTGTACCTGGCGTTTGTTGGTGCAGGAACCCACCCTCGTAGCCACTTGTGAAAGACTGCCCTGAAAGCCTTTGAAATGATCCCGCTTCCTCCTCCTCCTCCTCCTGTGCCACATCCTCTTCCATTATCGCCCGAAGCGCTTTTTCAAGGAGGCATAGAACTGGGATAGTAACGCTGAGAACGGCATCATTGGCACTGGACATGTTGGTGGAGTACTCGAAACAGCGCAACAAGGCACACAGGTCTCGCATGGAGGCCCAGTTATTGGTGGTGAAGTGGTGCTGTTCCGCAGAGCGACTCACGCGTGATTGCTGCAGCTGAAACTCCACTATCGCCTGCTGCTGCTCTCACAGTCTGGCCAGCATGTGCAAGGTGGAGTTCCACCTTGTGGGCACGTCACATATGAGGCGGTGAGCGGGAAGGCCGAAGTTACGCTGCAGCGCTGACAGGCGAGCAGCAGCAGGGTGAGAACGCCGAAAGTGCGCACACACAGCCCGCACTTTCTGTAGCAGCTCTGGCATATTGGGGTAATTTTTAAGGAACCTCTGGACCACCAAGTTCAGCACATGCGCCAGGCAAGGGATGTGCGTCAAACCGGCTAGGCCCAGAGCTGCTACGAGATTTCGCCCATTATCGCACACCACCAGGCCGGGCTTGAGGCTCACTGACAGCAACCACTCATTGGTCTGTTGTTCCATGTCCCTCCACAACTCCTGCGCGGTGTGGGGTTTTTCCCCCAAACAGGAAAGTTTTAAAACGGCCTGCTGTCGTTTACCCCTGGCTGTGCTGAAGTTGGTGGTGAAGGTGTTACGCTGACCGGATGAGGAGGCGGTAGAGGATGAGGAAGTGGAGTAGGAGGAGTTAGCAACAGGAGGCAAACTGAAGCGCCCTGCAATCCTCTGTGGTGGAAGGACATGCGCCAAACTGCTATCTGCCTCAGGCCCAGCCGCCACTGCATTTACCCAGTGTGCTGTTAGGGAGATATAACGTCCCTGACCGTGCTTACTGGTCCATGCATCCGTAGTTAGGTGGACCTTGCCACAGATGGCGTTGCGCAGTGCACACCTGATTTTGTCCCCCACTTGGTTGTGCAGGGAAGGGATGGCTTGCCTGGAAAAGTAGTGGCGGCTGGGCACGACGTACTGTGGGACAGCCAATGCCATCAGGCTTTTAAAACTCTGCGTCTCCACCAGACGGAATGACAGCATTTCAAAGGCCAGGAGTTTTGAAATGCTGGCATTCAGGGCCAGGGATCGCGGGTGGCTAGGGGGGTACTTCCTCTTCCGCTCCAATGTTTGGGAGATAGAGAGCTGAACGCTTCCATGGGACATTGTGGAGATGGTTGGTGACCCAGGTGGTAGTGTTGCTGGCAGATCCTCTGTTTGCGGGGTGGCAGGTGCCACTGTCACTACAGAGGTGGATGAAGAGGCCGAGACTGCAGCAGAAGAGGAAGCAGGAGGAGCCAGAGACCTTTCTTGGTTTTTGAGGTGTCTACTCCACTGCAGCTCGTGCTTTGCACTTAGATGCCTGGTCATGCAGGTTGTGCTCAGGTTGAGAACGTTTATGCCTCGCTTCAGGCTCTGATTGCACAGCGTGCAAACCACTCGTGTCTTGTCATCAGCACATTGTGTGAAGAACTGCCACGCTAGGGAACTCCTTGGACCTGGCTTTGGTGTGCTCGGTCCCTTGCTGCGTTGGGCAGTAGCAGACATACTGTCTAGGGGACGGACGCTCCGCTTTTGCACCCTGCTCCCTCTTCTGCTGTGCTGGTGGCTCTGTGCGACCACCGCCTCTTCCTCCAAACTACACTGGTCACCTGCATAACGTTGATTCCATGTGGGGTCGAGGACCTCATCGTCCTCCACATCATCTTCCACCCAGTCTTCACCCCTGCCCTCCTTGTCTGTCTGCACAATTGCGAAAGCAGCAGCAGTTGGCACCTGTGTTTCGCCATTATCCGAGACGTACTGCGATGGTCCTCCCATGTACTCATCATGAAACATAAGTGGTTGGGCATCGGTGCACTCAATCTCTTCCACTTCTGGGGCAGGGCTAGGTGGATGGCCCTGGGAAACCCTGCTAACAGAGTCATCGAAAAGCAGAAGAGACTGCTGCATTATTTGGGGCTCAGACTGCTTGGCTGATTTGCAAGGGGGTGAGGTGAAAGACTGATGGACATGGGTTTCAGGTGCCAACTCTGATCTTTCATCAGAAGAGTGGGTGGGAGACAATGTGAAGGAACCCGAGGCACTGTCAGCAACCCAATCTACTATCGCCTGTACTTGTCCTGGCCTAAACATTCGTACAGCCTCATTAGGCGCGACAAAATACCGCCGCAGGCTCGGTCGCCTACTCGCACCTGAGAAAGGTGTTTCACTTGTGCGTGTATCTGGCACAGATCCACCACGTCCTCTCCCTGCAACAGGAGCTCCACCAGCAGCACCACGACCGGGGCCACCATGTCCCTTTGACCTTCTCCTCATATTTTCCAAATTTAGGATGTTGCCCTAAATGGGTGTTTTTGGAAGAGCAAAACACACCCACAGTACGTAACCGCTGAATCGCACAGCTACAGAACTGCAGAAAATGCTATTCAAAAATTTTTTTGTTTTTTTAGTATAGCACAGTAGAAGAAAACTATTTAGAAATTGTTTACTTCACACACCTCCACATATGTATAACACACTGCAAAATATTTTTTGTGGCCCTAAATGGCGTTTTTTGGAAGACCACAATACACCCACAGTACGTAACCGCTGAATCGCACAGCTACATAACTGCAGAAAATGCTATTAAAAAAAAATGATTTTTTTTTTAGTATAGCACAGTAGAAGAAAACTATATATAAATTGTTTATTTCACACACCTCCACATATGTATAACACACTGCAAAATATTTTTTGTGGCCCTAAATGGCGTTTTTTGGAAGACCACAATACACCCACAGTACGTAACCGCTGAATCGCACAGCTACAGAAAATGCTATTCAAAAAAAATGTTTTTTTTTTAGTATAGCACAGTAGAAGAAAACTATTTAGAAATTGTTTATTTCACACACCTCCACATATGTATAACACACTGCAAAATATTTTTTGTGGCCCTAAATGGCGTTTTTTGGAAGACCACAATACACCCACAGTACGTAACCGCTGAATCGCACAGCTACAGAACTGCAGAAAATGCTATTCAAAAAAAATGTTTTTTTAGTATAGCACAGTAGAAGAAAACTATATATAAATTGTTTATTTCACACACCTCCACATATGTATAACACACTGCAAAATATTTTTTGTGGCCCTAAATGGCGTTTTTTGGAAGACCACAATACACCCACAGTACGTAACCGCTGAATCGCACAGCTACAGAACTGCAGAAAATGCTATTCAAAAAAAATGTTTTTTTTTTAGTATAGCACAGTAGAAGAAAACTATATATAAATTGTTTATTTCACACACCTCCACATATGTATAACACACTGCAAAATATTTTTTGTGGCCCAAAATGGCGTTTTTTGGAAGACCACAATACACCCACAGTACGTAACCGCTGAATCGCACAGCTACAGAACTGCAGAAAATGCTATTCAAAATTTTTTTTGTTTTTTTAGTATAGCACAGTAGAAGAAAACTATATATAAATTGTTTATTTCACACACCTCCACATATGTATAACACACTGCAAAATATTTTTTGTGGCCCTAAATGGCGTTTTTTGGAAGACCACAACACACCCACAGTACATAACCGCTGAATCGCACAGCTACATAACTGCAGAAAATGCTATTCAAAAAAAATTTTTTTTTTAGTATAGCACAGTAGAAGAAAACTATATATAAATTGTTTATTTCACACACCTCCACATATGTATAACACACTGCAAAATATTTTTTGTGGCCCTAAATGGCTCTTTTTGCAAGCGTACATTAAAGTGCAAATTTTTTTTTATTTAATTTTTTTGCCCTAAACGGGTCTTTTTTTGCACGAGCAAAATAAAATGGAATTTTTTATTTTTTTTTGTCCAATGGGTCTTTTGGAAAAGAGCACAATAAAGTGCCTTTTTTTTTTGTCCTAAATGGATCTTTTTCCAAGAGCAGAATACACCCACAGTATGGAAACGGTGTATCTCTCAACGTAATATATGCAGTGTTGGTGAACTGAGCTTGCAGATAAAAGGTAGATTTTCTCTGACACTGGGCTCATAGCAGTGTAAAAAGACTGTGCACTGCAACACAAACAGGTAAACCTATGCAGATCGCTGAGTTATATCTCTGAATCTGGACTCCTATTCCTATATAATATATCTCTCTCCCTAAAAGCAAAAAACAGGAACCTGGCCCTACACTACACTGTCTCTATCTTTTCCCTCAGATTCCAGAATCAGGACTAACTCATGTATTTTTCTATCTCTCCCTAAAAGCAGCAGCAGCAGACTAGATCCTCTCCCTATCTATTCTGAAGCAGAGTGACGTGTGTGCTGTGTGCCTCTAGCTTATATAGAAGCTGGGTCACATGTTGCACTGACCAATCACAGCCATGCCATTAGTAGGCATGGCTATGATGGCCTCTAAGGGCACACCAGCTAATCAAAAGGTGATTGGCTGGCCCCTGAAGCATTTCTAAATGCGTAATTAGATTGCCGAACCCGAACCCGGACTTTTGCGCAAAGTCCGGGTTCGGGTTCGGGAAAAAGCTAAAGTTCGGTACGGACCCGAACTTTACAGTTCGGGTTCGCTCAACACTAGTCAAGACATATTTATTAATATTCAAAATATCTTATGTCTTAAACATATAAACTGATGTTCTGTTTAAAAGATGCATTTTAAGGCAGACTAAATGCCCATCGCCCACATCCTGTAATTAGACACGCTGTTAGAAGCTAGCCATTTCCTATAGAAATCATGTATAAGTTAAACTAGATGTTCCTCATATTTCTACTCATGACCACATCGTGGAGAGTGAGAGGGAGGTAATATTGGAAATAATGTGGGAGTGGTTACTTTTCGGCACGAAGTAAGACAAAGAAAGGACTGTCTATTTAAACCTAAATGCTTTATGAAGCAGGTCTCTTCGTTTCCAGCTGGGCATCTTGAAACATCTATTTTACAGCACACAGACCATACCAGCGTACACAGGGTTAATCGGCCATCTTTAAGAAGTCAGAAGAGCACGTCTTAAGAACTCTTTTATATTTGAACTATTACTTGAAGCCTTTTTGAAGCTATTGAATTAATGTACTGTAACTGTACTTATTATTTTATTAGTGTGTACAATAAAATACACAGTTTGATTTCAAGCTGATTCACGAATTTTGTCTCAAGCAAATACATTAAGAAGGTTAAGGAAAAACCTTATACGGTAAAACCGTAATATAACATTGGCTAAGCTCAGCCAGACATTCGTATTTTTACAGCTACTATACAATGCTAGTGTACTACCTACAGAACTATACAGTGCTATATTCAGTGCTGTATATTGCCACTGCTACATTACAGTGAATTGCAATGTTGTTAAATACAAAGAGGATATTCTCCATAATAACTGTGCTGTTGATCAGCCACTGTGAATTTCATTGGAGACTGTACCACCCATTGTTATTAAAAGTGAATTGGCCAAACAGTCCTTGTCAGAGCTACCTTTGGTCTCCATTAGCAACAACTTCTGTTTAACTTCTACTGATCCCCTTTAAAAAAAATATTTTGGAAGGATGGGGTGGGGGGGTCTGATTTTTCTTCTCATATTTTCTGGTTTTTTTTCTCCTATATAGCCAAAGAATATGGAAGTGGTGGATTGGATACTCAAGCTTTCTTCATCCTTCTTCCAGGTGAAAACTAGCACAATTTTAGAAGCTGAAAATGCGCCCTCGCATTCCACATTTTTAACCACTAATCCTGTTGTAGCCCCCCTCAAACTAGCAAAGAGGAGTTGGCTCCACAAGCATCAGCCCCACAAGAAGTGCTTCATCCAGACTCCGCTCGTCAGTATGCTGCTCCCCGAAGTAACATCAACAATGATGTAGGAACGTGTTTCAGGGAGGACCTACCCTTCGATAGCCTTCTACTGTGACTATCTTCCATGATTAAATAACTAGAAAATGCAGAACCATCTGTTTAGTGGTTTGCTTTTATATGTGACAGCCAACATAACCGTGGTGGGACAAGTAAACCTTTGTGGCAGAGAACAGCTAAGTAACATTGCCCTACAGAGTGGAGCATCAAGAAATTGAGAGTGAACCAGACCCTGAAATAGCAGCACAGAGAGAGCATGTTACCCAGATACTGAAAAGTTCTAAGAGGCTGCAGTTAGATGAAGTATACAGGGAGTGCAGGGTGGATTTCTCCCTGCCACACACCTTGCCACACCACTGGCTCAGGATAAAACGCACAAGGAACTAATTAGGAAAGCTCTGGATCCCTGTGTCCCACGAGGGAATGAGAACATAGAAAAGCTGCCCCATTTCTCAAGGCTACAGAGGGTTGTACAGAAATGGGTGGCATTAGAGTATGGGTACAAATACCCTTATGTACCCAGAGAGCTGGTGGAAGAGATTGAAAAGTGCTGGCAGTGTTGGTGTGATGAAAAAGTATGGTAATGCATTAAACCTCATACACACGACACGACTATTGACAGACTGTTGTCCTAAAATCTTACCGTTTGTACGCTTCTTTTGACAACTGTTGTCCAACTTTCGGCCAACAAAATGTTGGATGACAGGCTAATAAATTTTCGGCGGACAACCGATGCACGTCTGATTTTTGTATGGTCAGTACACAAATCCGTCACACAAATGTCGAAAGTACAAAGACGCATGCTCGGAATCAATGCTCCCCAAACACAAAATTAGCAGAAGGGGCCCAAAGGGTGGTGCTCAAGAGCTGAAATTCCTCATAGTACGTCACTACATTTGTGTTTGTGGTACAACAATTATGTACCGTTAGTATGCAAGACAAGATCCTGGCACACGCCCTTTTGACAAAAATCAGACGCTCGGTTGTCCAACAATCGTACCGTGTGTACGAAGCTTTAGTGTCCAAAACCCTGCAGGAATCAGAACTCCCCTGCATTGTAGCAGACGTTCCTGAATGTCAGAGACCATTGGAGCCTGAGAAGATTAATTTACAAGGACAGGGTGGTAATCAGGATGGCTGGGCACAGGGGCCGGGAGTAGTCCATTGACATTTGAGGTCCAGACGGGAGAATGGTCAAGGTCCTCGATCCAGATTATTACCCATAATGTACTGTGTGTGCCCTACCAGACCTGTTGCTACTGATTACTGGCAGTTACTCGTGTTCAGAAACTGAACTGAACTGTTGCGCCTAAGATAGGTGGCAGCCTGATATGATTACAAGTATTTGTGCTGCAAGTTGTACCTTTCAAAGAGAATGTTCTCACTACTGCTTGCTGAACTTGTACCTTTAATCAATGGTTGACAAAAAAAAATTTGCAGCGTTTGTTTTTGTTTTTTTTAAGGAAGAGCCTAGTCACAGGCTTGTAACTAAGAAAAAAAAAAAATGTGTTTACATGGACTCCTGTTGCTACTGTTGTGCATGTTGCACTGTTTTAGTTTAGATAGGATATATTCTCTCTTGTTTATCTACAGGACAGAACAAGATGTCTTCATGTCAAACTAAACAGCACTTCATTACACTTGTGTAAAATAAGTGAAATATGGAGGCAGAAATACAGGAGGATTCAGCGTTATTTCTTTTGCATCTATCATAGATTCCGAGGAAAACATACAGGAATTCCATCCTGTGTCACCTAGTGAATGCTGCTAAAGCATGCATACCGCTCAAATGGAAACAGATACAACCCCCTACTGTGAGTATGTGGCTCAAAAAGGTGGAAGAGGTGAACAGGATGGAAGATCTAGTATGGACAAACAGGAAAAAAAGAGAAATCTATCTAAAAATTTGGTCACCGGGGGGGGGGGGGGGGGAGAGTGGAGGGGAACTTTTTTTTTTTTTTGGGGGGGGGGGGGAATAGGGAAGGGAATGGAAATGGACTATAAATAAGGGGGGTGGATGGAATATTGTGAGATAGTAGCCAAACAGGCAGGGCCATGGGATAGCGTCGTCCCATGATCAGACACAGTGGTGTATTTAGGTTTTGTGCTGCCCTAGGCCTGACTAAACTTGCGCACCCCCTAATTTAAATATGACCCACCCCTTCCTGTCAAAGCCACACCCCTTCCCTATTAAGACCCGCCCTGTGATCTTCATGGGAGGAAGACAGAGGGACGCCGTGGGAAGAGGACAGAGGGACGCCACATGAGAAGGACAGAGGGACGCCGTGGGAAGAGGACAAAGGGACGCCGTGGGAGAAGGACACCGTGGGAAGTGGACAGAGGGACGCCGTGGGAGAAGGACGCCGTGGAAAGTGGACAGAGGGACGCCGTGGGAGAAGGACGCCGTGGGAAGTGGACAGAGGGACGCCGTGGGAGAAGGATGCCGTGGGAAGAGGACAGAGGGACGCCGCGGGAGAAGGACGCCGTGGGAAGAGGACAGAGGGACGCCGTGGGAAGAGGACAGAGAGGGATGTTGTGGCGGTCAATAAGGCCTAGAGAATAGCAGGCTAGGCACTTCCTAATGGCTCAGTCCCTGGGAATAGTAATGGATAATGGCCAACAGGCCCTCTTACCAGACCCAGCGAAATCGCAACAGTGATCCCTCTGGCTGGACGTTCGCTCACTCTGGGTTGCACGGGGTGACTCTAGTCAGTAGTGTAGCATGTCTGTATCCTGGCAGTGGCTCGGTCTTTCTCCCTCTCTGGTGGTGCAGGTACAGCGTGGCTCTCTGGTGGTGCGGGGTGCAGCGTGGCTCCCTGGTGGTGCGGGGCACAGCGTGGCTCCCTGGTGGTGCGGGGTACAGCGTGGCTCCCTGGTGCTGCGGGGTACAGCGTGGCTCCCTGGTGCTGCGGGGTACAGCGTGGCTCCCTGGTGCTGCGGGGTACAGCGTGGCTCCCTGGTGCTGCGGGGTACAGCGTGGCTCCCTGGTGGTGCGGGGTACAGCGTGGCTCCCTGGTGGTGCGGGGTACAGCGTGGCTCCCTGGTGGTGCGGGGTACAGCGTGGCTCCCTGGTGGTGCGGGGTACAGCGTGGCTCCCTGGTGGTGCGGGGTACAGCGTGGCTCTCTGGTGGTGTGGGGTACAGCGTGACTCCCTGGTGCTGTGGGGTACAGCGTGACTCCCTGGTGGTGCGGGGTACAGCGTGGCTCCCTGGTGGCTCGGGGTACAGCGTGGCTCCCTGGTGGTGCGGGGTACAGCGTGGCTCCCTGGTGGTGCGGGGTACAGCGTAGCTCTCTGGTGGTGCGGGTACAACGTGGCTCTCTGGTGGTGCGGGGTACAGCGTGGCTCCCTGGTGGTGCGAGGTACAGCGTGGCTCCCTGGTGGTGCGGGGTACAGCATGGCTCTCTGGTGGTGCAGGGTACAGTGTGGCTCTCTGGTGGTGCGGGTACAACGTGGCTCTCTGGTGGTGCGGGGTACAGCGTGGCTCTCTGGTGGTGCGGGTACAACGTGGCTCTCTGGTGGTGGGTGTACAACGTGGCTCTCTGGTGGTGCGGGTACAACGTGGCTCTCTGGTGGTGGGTGTACAACGTGGCTATCTGGTGGTGGGTGTACAACGTGGCGATCTGGTGGTGGGTGTACAACGTGGCTCTCTGGTGGTGCGGGTACAACGTGGCTCTCTGGTGGTGCAGGGTACAGCGTGTCTCTCTGGTGGTGCGGGTACAACGTGGCTCTCCTGTGGTGCAGGGTACAGCGTGGCTCTCTGGTGGTGCGGGTACAGGGGTACAGTGTGGCTCCCTCACTGGTTTCCCCCAGCACAGTATTTTTTTTTGCTCCTCGTCTAACACCCCCTCTCTCCCCTCCAGCAGAGTGCTTACATGCTGGGGGCTGTAGCTTGGTGTCTATGGACACACTGGGGCCGGAACTACATTTCCCATGATGCCCCAGAGTCTTCTGATTGGCCCTCTGCTGTGGGCAATCATGGGGAGGGCGCAGTGAATCCAATTAGAGCCGCTCTCTCTCTCTCTTCGGGTTACAGAAAGGGAAGGGGGGTGGCGGGGGAGATACAGACAGCTCGCACCTCTCCTCTCCCTGTCACAGCGCCGCTGCTCTATTTGCCAGAGAACTCAGCAGCAGCGCTGTGACAGGGAGAGGAGAGCTGCGGGCTGTCTGTATCTCCCCCGCCACCCCCTTCCCTTTCTGTAACCCGAAGAGAGAAGAGAGAGAGGCTCTAATAGGACTCGCCGCGCCGCCGCCCGCCGCCCAGCTTCCTGCCCGCTGTTTCCCTCCCCATCATTGGCCACAACAGAATCACGGCTGTGGGGGGGCGGCGGCGGCTTGACGGCTCCAGTTTCAACTGCTTCCTGGCCCCCTTCGCACCCGGCGCGAGTCACTGCACTGATAGTGGCCCTGCGTGCGGAAGGCCCCCTGCAAAGTGCCGCCCTAGGCCTGGGCCTAGTCGGCCTAGGCCAGAATACAGCACTGATCAGACATAGGAAAATAATATGAGAGGTGGAATTTAGAGGGGAAGAACTCCCCTCTTTTTTCTTTCATTATTTTATTGTTGTTTCTTTTTTAACCTCGCTCCTTACTATGGTTTATTTTTTATTTTTTTATTTTTTTTTAATCTTTTCTTTATTTCAACAAGACAAAAAAGACAACAAAAAAAAGGAAGGTAAATCTCCAGACATCTTTCATACATCATTATAGTAACATAATCACATGATTAGACTATTCCTCCAACAGAATAGTAGTTATATTTCAAACTTCACTTCATAGTCTTAATATTTTATCCATATTTACAGCAAATCCCTTATTTATTTCTCTCGGCATCCATTTCCATTTGGTCATGCATCTATAATCTCAATCTATTCCAGTATTCTCAATATGGTGTCTGTCTCCATCCCCCCCCCCCCTTAAGTTGTCCCCATCGCCTAGCAAATAACTAAACAGGTCTACAAAATACATACATAGCCCAATGATAACTATCGAACCTCAAACAAACCGACAAACAGACCAAAGAACAAAAACTAAAACAAAAACAAGCAAAAAAAAAAAAGGGAGGTCCTTTTACAAAGAATCCCCCGCTCCACTATGTCCCCCCTCTCTCTCCCATATCCCCTAACCGTGTATTGCGCCTCTATATTCCTCCCATAAGCGTCTTCCCTTCCTTTGAGTTAATAAAGAGATTCCATACGGACCGTGTTTTCCAATATGTATTTTTTCTGTCGTGCTGTCCATATCAGTTCTTCCATTTGATTCATCTCCTCTACTTTAAGCCATAGTCTTATTGGTGGGGGTTTTCTTTGCTTCCAGGTGCCAGGTATGCATGCTTTAGCCGCATTTAGAAGATGACATACTATCGTTTCTTTATATCTCTTTACTGGCATTTTTGTTTCATGTAATAAGAAAAAGGCCGGATCGTCCGGTATCTCTTCTTCCCAAACTAATTTTTCGGACCACCTCCCAGAAATCCTTGATTCTGGAGCATGCCCAGAAAATATGTAATAATGTCACCGGTTCCTCACAGCATCTCCAACAGGTATCCGTAGCCTCCGGAAAAAGTCTGTGAAGGAGAACCGAGGTTCAGTACCATTGGGAAACTATTTTATAATTCGTTTCTTGTATCCTCGTACACATTGAGGATTCAAATATGTTGTGTATTATACCGGTACGTTGTTCCTCTGAGAAGGTTCTACCTAATTCTGCTTCCCATTTGCCTAAGAATGGCAATTGAAAATCTTCTGATGGTCTAATCAACAGGTCATACATCTTCGAGAGAACGTGGGAAAGTAATCCCTTCTCATTACAATTGTAGTGTCCACCCCCTTTTAGGGGTTCGATATATCCAAATTTAGGGGGCTGGTCTTAGTTATTAGTTAGGCTCAGACCGTTCTCATTGATAGGTTGTGCTACTTTGTTTCTGCAGGTGGTATACTGGTGCGCAGGTCACTGTGGCCTGTAGGTGGCACTGCCATGACAGGTCAGGGTTGAACCACTAGTAATAGTGCTGTGTCTTAGGGTGTCCTCTCTCGGCAGCGGTACAGTGGGCGTGGTTGGCCTGCTGTGCATTCTGGGAGAGGGATACATAAGGAGCAGACGCCGCTGCATTTTGGTGAATTTTGAACTGCGCCACTGATGAGAGTAATGGAGGTACAGGCCTAAACTGTATTTCTGGCTGCCTAGTTCGTGGGCGTGTCTCAACAAGAAAAGCCCGCAAGCTGCGTGCAACAAGAAGAAAGGGGAAGGAGCCCCGACATATTGTGAGTTGTACGTGGTGACTTTGGCGCCAAGTGGACAGTGCATGCTGGACTAGCGAGTGAGCAACATGTCTGCTGTCCCATGGAGTTCGGTTTCTGCTTCCACCATAGACATTGCCTCACTGGCTGCCCCTCTGACAGATACGGGGATTCGGTTGAAGCCTCTGGGCCGCTTTGCACTGTACACGTGCCGAGATGCGGAGGCCTTGGGGATGGTCTGTCCCGCGTGCCAGGGACTGGTGGTGCACCTTCGGGAGATGTACTAAATGTGGAGAGTTCCTCTTTAAGGTGGATCAGCCCACGGAAAAGTCCCGGGCCTACCGGGTGAATTGCTTAACAGGCGCCACCACTCCAGAGGAGGAAATCTGCGCTTCCACAACCACCCCCACGCGCACCACTGTGACTGAGAAGGAAGTCAAGCTCAAGATTCCGGTTACTGTGGACCCGGAGACGGAGAAGCCGACGGATGCTGTCTCTGTTGCTACCGAGACTTCCCTTCCACCTCCCAAGCAGAAGGTGGGCTACGTGAAAGCCTCCCGTGGCCGCGGTCGAGGTACACCCCAGCGCCTACCTGAACCGGAGCTCCAACCCGGAGGGACCTCCAGGAGATCCACGGCTGGGTGACTGTAAGGAGGCTGGAGGCATGACAGTGAAAAGTTTGCAGGGGAAAGGGAAGAGGCTCAGTGTCCGTACTATAGGGGACGCTTGGGTGCCTGACCCGCGGGAACTTTTGAGAGACAGTGAGTCTATGTCTACAAAAAAAACTACCTGCCAGCGGAGGAGTATGACACCTCCGATTTGGAGTCGTCTTCCGACGTGGGAGATGATTTAGAGGTGGGTGAACTATTTGCCAGGAAGGGATGGGACAAAATCCCATTATCCGCACCCCGAAGCATTAGACAGGGATCGCCCATGGATTCTGGGTAAACTACACCCCGGGTGGAGGCCCCTACATGTGAGGATGGAGATGTTCCCGTGCTTGCATTGTCCGCACCTGCATTGCCAGCGCCTGCTCCTGTGGCTGAACGTGTGCCACTGCGGGCCCCTTTACCAAGTCTTGAGGCAGTGAAAGTGCCTAGGTCCCCAGATGCCCTTGTTTTACCGGGTGCAGGAGACCGTGCAACCCTCCCTCCTATTTCGAGACTGCAGCGGCTCTTTAATAAGAGAGTGGCCGTCGAGTATGGCTGGGAGTATCCCTATGTTCCTAGGGACCTATTGTTTGAAGTCGAAGCATATCGCGAGAGGTGGTATGCAGACTTTGTTTGGAACCACCTGAAAGTGCCTAACGCCCGCAGATACTTTGTGTGCTTCGCTGCTATGACTGAACGGTTTAAAGGATGCAAACAGGAATGAAATTATGGCCGGCACATACATGCGGATCGGGTGGTCATTTGTAACAAGGAGCGAGAAGATGCCGTATACTCTGTAGAGACCTTTGACACAGAATGGAAACACCTTGTTTTACCAGATCCTCGCTTCTAACTTTAAAGACAAGACAGTTTTTTTTTCCTTTGTCTTCTGGAAGTTTATTCCGTTGGGAACTCAATGACTTTGCCCTTCACTGTTTGGGGTAATCTGCTCTGCCGAGAGTCAGGAGAACTGTTGCTGTTTCTCTCCGCTTACAACACCACAGGAGAACTGAACTTTGGGGTAGATGTAGCTAGGTTCACCGTTGAGATCACCGTGTTCAAAATGGGGAATGTATAACAGTGGTGCATTACTATGTTAGGTAGTGTCAAGTGCTATGACGGTCGGATATTCTTCGAATATCGTTAACTTCCGCTTGTAATTATCAGATGGAGGTAAAGTCTGCAGGAAGTGCCTCAATTGTGTCGCACGCCAAAAATCTAATTGATATCGGTTGGAGCTGGATGTCAATATTTGCCAATTAGGTCAAGATCCTGTTTCGAGGAAATGGGAGGCCTGAAATATCCCCTTTTCTAATAATACCCCGAAGGATTCTTTCCTCAGTCCAAGTGTAAATTGTGGGTTCCCCAAAATGGGGAATAATGGGGACAACTTTCCCTCAGTGATAAGTCCATGGCACATTTTTATCGTTGGGCCTATTAATGGATGTGTCTTAATCGTAAATGGCAGTTCTTTATAGCACCAAGGTGCTCTATAAAGTAAAGCCCTACTCTCTGCTTGTTCCAAGTTCGGCCACATCTTTAGGTCTCTATGTCGACACCAGTCAATTATTCTACTTAATATAGCCGCTTGGTAGTATTTATAGATGTCAGGTATAACTAGTCCCCCATAATCCTTAGATAAAGTTAACAGGGATCTTCTGATGCTTGGATGTTTCTGTGCCCAGATAAATCCAGAAAATAGTGTATCAATCTGTTTAAAATATTGCCTAGGGATGGCAATGGGAAGTGCTTGAAACAAATATAGGAATTTTGGTAAAATGTTCATTTTAAGTATATTTCCCCTTCCAAGCCAGGAATGGAATCCCTTATGCCACCTATCCAAGAGACTACCAGCCCTTCGTAGGAGAGGTGGAAAATTCAGATCAAAAGTTTTTGCAAGATCCGCTGGGATCATTGTTCCCAGATAATTCAGAGCATGATCTGTCCATTTGAATTTATAATTGGATTTCAGTAATCCCAGCATATCCTTAGACATTGCTATTCCCATGGCCTCTGACTTAGTTAAATTGATCTTAAAATATGATAGGATACCATATCTCTCCATTTCAGTGTATAAATTAGGAAGAGATATCATTGGGTTAGCCAGTGAGAAGAGCATGTCATCGGCATACGCTGAGATCTTATACTGAGTTCCTTCCACTCTCAATCCCTGAATATACTGATTTGATCGAATCCTACAAAGGAAGGGTTCTAAGGCTAATGAGAAAAGGAGGGGTGACAGTGGGCATCCTTGCCTAGTCCCATTGGTGATCCCAAAAGAGGGAGAGAGAACCCGTTTATCTTTACTTGAGCACTTGGTTGGGCATAAATACTTAAGATCCATCGAAACATATTTTCTCCCACCCCTACATGTCGCAGGACCGAAAAAATAAACTGCCAATTAACCCGGTCGAATGCCTTCTCTGCATCTGTCCCCAAGAACACACACGGGAGCTTAGATAAATTGGCTATATGTATTCATTTTAGGACCTTAGTAGTATTGTCCCGCGCTTCACGCGTCGGGACAAATCCTACCTGGTCCAGATGAATCAGAGAAGGCAGTCGTCGCTGCAGTCTGGTTGCTAAGATTTTTGTAAAAATGTTTAAATCTGCATTTAGGAGGGATATTGGCCTATACCTTCCACATAACGTGGGATCTTTTCCCTCCTTGGGGATCACCGTGATAAGGGCCTTAAGGGACTCCGGGGAGAATGGGCTACAATCACTCATACCATTGTACATCCTCACCAGATATGGTCCTAATATGGGCAGGAGATGTTTATATTACTGAGCTGTAAAGCCATCTGGGCCTTCCCCGCCTTTGCCCCTCTCACTGCTTCCTGGACCTCTTCAAGTGTAATTGGTATTTCCAATTCCTGTTGTGCTATAGACGTTAATCCGGGCATTCCAGACGACACTAGATAACTGTCTATTCCTTCCTGTGTCGGGGGGTCTAATTGTAAATTATAAAGAGATGAGTAGTATTCTCAGAATCTTTGAGCAATTTGTTTAGGTATTGTAATCTTTTCCCCTTCCTTCCCTGTCATTGTGGGTACATAAGTCATCGCATGTTGTTCCTTCAGAGTTCTAGCCAGTAGTTTGCCACATTTGTTGCCGGACTCATAAACATGTTTACGTCCAATCTGTATTGCTCTTTTTGCTTTGTTCATAAGTAATTCCGTAACCTGTCTACGAGCACTCAGGAGGTCTCGTTCCACATCTAATGTAGGGGTATGTTTATACAATGACTCTAGTTGATATATATTTCTTAACAAGAGTGTTAACTTTGCCTCCCTTTCTCGCCTAATCCTGGCCCCATGCTTTATCAGTACTCCCCGCATCACAGCCTTATGGGCTTCCCAGATCACTCCAGGGGTACATTCAGGAGTATCATTGATCTGAAAATAACATATCACCTCTTTAAGAACCTCCTCCATCGTCACAGGGTCTTGTAACAGACTTTCGTTAAGTCTCCACGTCGCTGGATTAAGACCTTGTCCCCCCGGCATATTGTATTTTAGTAGAATTGGTGCATGATCGGACCAGGTAATTTCCCCGATGTTAGCCTCTGCCACTAAATGCAGCTGAGAGTGGGGTATAAGGAACGGGTCGATCCGTGAATATGATTTGTGTACTGGAGAGTAATATGAATAATCTTTCCCCTGAATGCAATAAACGCCACGCATCCACCAATCTTGCTCCCTGGAGTGTCCGTGCCATCCGTTTCCTTAAACCAGGTAGTACTGACGAGATACCTGCGGAAGTATATTCCCTCAGTATCAAGGGCATATTTAGATCCCCTCCTAGAATCAACTGACCCCCCTTATCTCTTCAAGTTTATCTAAGATATCTCTAAAAAAAACCTCTTGTTGAGTATTGGGGGTATAAAAGGATGCCAACGTCACCTCCGTATCTCTAATCTTACCTTTGAGAAACAGGTATTGACCCCCCGTATCTACTAAGGAGTCGATGTAAATCCAGGGGATCTTCCTTGATATAAGGATAGATACTCCCTTTGTTTTAGATACTGGATTAGCGGCATGGTATACCACCGGAAAGTCTCTATTTTTAAGCAGAGGTATACTGTTATCCCTAAAATGAGTTTCTTGTAGAAAGGCTATATCCACCCCTGATCTTTTCAGATCCTGGAGTAATATACGTCGCTTCTCCGGTGTATTCAGTCTCCTGACATTAAAGGGACACTAAAGGTTCCCGTGTTTTTAAAAAAAAATAACAAACATGTTATACTTACCTCCACTGTGCAGCTCGTTTTGCACACAGTGGCCCAGATCCTGGTGTTCTGGGGTCCCTCGGCGGCTGTCTCGGCTCCTCCCCCCAAGGACTCCACGCCTTCATGCGAGCGAGCTTGCATGGTGTGGAGTTATTGCGGGTGCGTTCCTGTGATACAGAGGCGGCCATAGCTGCCGACTGTATCACTCGGCTCCGCCCCCCGCCGCACCGCATCATTGGATGTGATTGACAGCAGTCAGGAGGGGTCAGGTAAGTAAAACGGGGGCTCGGGGGGGGTATTGTCGGATGTTTTTTCACCTTAATGCGTAGTATGCATTAAGGTAAAAAAACATTTACCTTTACAACCCCTTTAAGGGAAATATAGTTAAAGAATCCATTTCCTTTATATTTATCTCAATTAACGGGGTCCAGAGAAAGTTAGGATCCGGATGACCACCGATTAGTAAAAAGTGGGAGAGAGGGGAGGGATCAAAAAAAAAAAATCCAAAATTAAAAAAATCAAAACCACAACAAACTTCAAAACATACACTTGTTGTGGCTGTTGGATTCCAGCCACAACAAGTGGCATCAAAGCAAATTGCTTTATACACTCTATCTACTTTAAAGCCTCGTACACACGATCGGATATCCTATGGATTCTAATCCGATGGTTTTTTCCATCGGAAATCTGATGAAGCTGACTTCCATCAGTCTTGCCTACACACCATCAGTCAAAAAACAGACCGTTCCAAACACGGTGACGTAAAACACTCTGATGAGCCGAGAAAAATGAAGTTCAATGCTTCTGAGCATGCGTCAACTTGATTCTGAGCATGCGTGGGTTTTTTATCCGATGGACTTGCCCATAGACGATCGAAGTTTTCGATCGGTTTTTTATCCGTCGGAAAAATTTAAAACATGTTCTATTTTTTTAAAACCGATGGAAAAAAGACCGATGGGTCCCATACATGATCGGTTTGTCTGATGAAAACAATCCATCGGACGGTTTTCATTGGTTAAACCGATCGTGTGTACAGGGCTTGAGAGTGCTGGCCTATTTAGGGGAAACGATTAAGCATGACCAAAGAGAAGGAGCCCCCGGGTCCATCTTCCAGCTCCTCCTGAAGGTAAGAAGGAGGAAGGGATGAAAATACAAAAAGAAAAGAAAACTTATCCACTTATCAACTTATACTTAAATATTTATGCTACTTTTTCCTTTCCTCTAATTTTTCCCCCCTTTTAAACCAAGAGATCCCTATAATTCTAGAAAAGTAGTTCATGAAAAAAGAATAGACTATATAATTTCAATGGAGCTATAAAAAGAAATGTTTTATATTTCATATATATTTTATAATTTTATATATCTCCCAGGGGTAGGAGAAGAAACTTATTAAAAAAAGAAGAGGGAGGGAAAAAAACAAACAAAAAAAAAAAAACAACCACAACCTAAAAAAAAAAACAGAAGGAGAAGGGGACAACACTCTCCTGTCATCCTGGATGACCCTGCATGGTCTCCCCCCTCGCCCTCCCCACCTACCCCCCCCCCGCCCACCAGTATATACTTATACACATATGTTTCCATCCACCCCCTTCTCTACCAGTCAATATTTAATACCTTCATTAATACCTTCATCAAATATTTTCATATCATATTGTCATTTCAATTGTCCAATACACTGGAGAGGGGGAAAAAATTTACCACCCCCTCCCTCCCCACCCCACCCCCACACCAACCCATCAACTCATCAAGAACCCCCCTCTCCCTAAAAAAAAACACTTAAGTACCAAAACCCCCCCACCCTAAACCCCCCCTCTTCTCCCCTAGGGGGAAAAAAAAGACCCCAAAAAAATGTATAGTCCATCCATCGCTTCAGTTTTAATTACATTGTCACATTCAGAACTCCCATATGCTCTTTATAGTTTTATCTCCTCAGGAGTGCCTGTAACCGGGAATGGCTCACTGCCCAAAAACTGGAAAAGATCTGGTAAGTCTATTTTAGACCGGAGACAAAATGAAGAGCCCCCCTTGCGTATTAGGACTGAGATCTGAAATCTCCAGCGGTATGTACCGCCACAGTCTCGTATCCGCTTCAACACAGGGCGTAGCAATGCTCTGCGTTGCAGTGTGGCCCTTGAAAGATCAGGAAGAAACTTTAACTGTACCCCCTGAAAGTCTGTCCCTCCTACCTCCCATGATTTCTTCAGTTTGGCTTCCCTATGCATAAAATAGTGCAAGCGGCATATTACATCCGGTGGGCGGTTCGAGTCTTTGGATTTGGGACCTAGGGCTCTATGAACTCTGTCGAGCTCTAAGTTCAGAGGGATAGCATCTTCTATAATTTTTTGGAAAATTTACTTTACCGTGTACTGAAGATTTTCCTGGTCCATAGCTTCTGGGAGGCCCCAGAGACGCACGTTGTTTCGGCGACTTTGGTCCTCGAGGTCCTCGATCTGTAACTGGAGTGTCTCCGCATTTTTGTTTTGAACCAATCTTTCCCTCTCCAGACCGGCCACTCTTTGCTCCAAAGCCTGTGTAACCACCTCTTCATCTGTGACCCGTTCTGTTAAAGCTTGTACCTCTGTGCGCACCTGTTGTAGATCTTTATTGTGTGCTTCCTCCACCTTTATGATAAGAGCTTCTATGTCCGCTCTAGATGGGAGAGCCTGTATGAGCATTCTCAGCTCTTCTATCCTTGAATTTACCGGCTCCATATTCCCACTCTGCTGGAGTAATCTTGCTGCCACCGCTGCTTGCACCAGAGGGCTCTGTGGAGCGGTCTGAAGAGCTTCCAGGCTTCTCCTCACCTCCCTCTGTGTCTGTGTCTGTACTGTTGGTGCAGAGAGATTCTCACCTATGTGATATGACGCGGCGGCGGCGGCAGCCATTTCTTGATCCGGTCCCTGCACCGCTCAATAGAACTGCCGTATCTTCGGCTGCAATCCTCCTCCTCCTTCTCTGGATAGTTTCACTGCCTTTCCCACTCTAGCTGCAGCGGCCGCTTTGCGAGAGGTGTTGGTCTCTCGCTGTCTCCCTGTTTGCATACCGCTTGGCTGCTGGGCTGGTGAGCTGATGCTAATAGCTTTCTCGGCTTTCTTTCTTTCTCAGTCTCTCTCGGTCTCTCCTCTTTGACGCGTCTGAAGCCTCGTACGGAGCTAGTGTGGACTCCGGAGCTCACACAGCACACATCCTCACCCGGCCATGCTCAGATCACGCCCCTCCTCAGCGATTTTCTTTCACACTTTTTAACTATGGTTTAAACTAAATGTCTCACTTTGTCCTCCCCACCTCTAGTGGATATTACCCTATAAAGGAGGAGTTGGTAGGACTAGGGGGAATCAAATGTACTAATTTACTTTCTGTTGTATATATCGAAGGAGGATATGTTAAAATATGTAAAGATGATTTGTTTTTTGTGTCTGTTTTCTTTATTCCTTTCCCTGTATAAAGGAAAAAAGTTGAAAAAAAAGAAATAAACAAAAAAAAAAAAGAAATATGTGTGGTTGTACTTTTCACTTTTGCCACTAGATGGTGGCAAAGCACCAAATAGACACTATGCCAATATGTTTCTTTGTGCTAAGGTGTATTTCATTGTTGTTGTTTGGAATGTTATCCTTAAGGGGATAATGTTTCAACATTAAGAAAATTGTAATGGATGTATTGTTTCTGATCTGTTCTTTTTTCAGATAACTACTGGGTTCTATACATCTGTTGTAATGAGTGGTAGTGACCTACCTGATAATGTAAATGTTTACTGATTTGTTACTCTTATTGTAAGAGTATCTGCCACTTCATGGATGATTTTGCCAAGACAGCCTCCATTGCACCGTGTTATTGCCATATGGTCTAAACTAGTGTTTAATTTATTTTTTAACCTGATATTGTTTACCATTTTTACCCCTACCCACACACTGTAAAGCAGGATACAGCTGTCCTTGGACATTGTGAGTAGAACCCTTGTCTAAGACTCCAGGTGTGCATGTACTTTGGGGATTGGATTCAAGAGGTTGCTGTAAGGACCATGACTGCAGCATCTCAGATGGACTGGCTATCCCCTCTACCTCCAGCAACATTTAAGGCTATTACTAAAGGATTTTTGCTTGAGAATCTGTCCTCTTGTTCCTGTTTTGCAGTTTTGGAATACCCTGCACCCACATCCATCTCTCTTGTTAAATTACTGCAATAAATCTACAAAAATACATCCCCTAGACTGGCCTTTTTCAACAAGGGTGCCCAGGCACCCTGGGGCGCCTTGATGTTTCTTCAGGGGTGCCTTGGCACCCCTGAAGGTGGATCAAGCCTGCCTTTTAGTAACAAAAATCTACCAGTTTTCATTGTGCACCATTATGACCTTCTAGCCGCATTCATCCTAACAACCAGTTGAGAAGGAGGATGTTGGTCCTCTGCACAGCATCCTTATTTAGTTCTCCACTGCCCCCCTCCGTCTGGCAGCCTTTGAACAGGTAAGAGACCTGGGTCATTTCTAGTGGCCCCTCCGGGGGTGAGTGCTAAACATACTGGCCTTATAATTTTGCTTTCCTGGAGCTAATAAATTACATCATGTGGTAGACCAATAACTATCTACCTGGGTCGGAAGCTAAAGTAAATCCTATTTTATAGGAAGGTGAAGAAGCTACAGGTTTCCTGCCAAAATCAGCTGTAGTAAGGATTGCTGAAGGCTTTGAGGCAGTATTTAACCTAATCTAGGGATGTCCAAAAGCAATGCAACTGTGGGTTAGGTAAACAGCAATCAATGACATTAGGCTGAGACACAACAACAACAACAAAGCTGGGAACTGCCTACTGCTCAAAGAGTCTGCTTAAGGGATATTTTGCAGCAATTACTTGCGGTGGCTCTACCCCAGCCATATCGCAGGTTCTTTGAATTTACTTTAGGAACCACAAGGTAATCAGGAATGGACTATTGTGTGGGCGTCAACACTTTATAGCTTTGCACTGGACCTGTGAGTGGAAGAAGGTGGGGATTAGGCTTGTGCACAACGGAAAAATTTGGTTAGTTTCGGTTCGTTTCTTTTCGGTCCTGTTGATTCGTAATCATTCGTAATTTTGCTAGACGGGATTTTTCGTGTTCGGACTAATTCGTATTTTCGCAAGCGACATTTTTCGTTGAATTTTTCGTTGATTTATAATTCGTACTTTCGGTAGAGTACATTGTTTTTCGTTGATTCTGGACACAACTCCTACTTTCGTAACTTTTTTTGGGTTCGTTGATTCGTAATTTTCTGTGTCTCTCTCACGACGACGCTGCCTATTATGCCTAATGTGCTTCGAATGGATTTGTACTTTTCTAAATACATAGCGGTTATTTGTAACGATTCGAAATCTCGTATTTTACTTTCGTTTTTTACATGCGGCTATAGCCTCCGCCCCTGTACACCATTTTGAGAGGGTTCAGCACGGTGAGGGAGAAGCAGAGAGCAGAGCAGAGTGTTATTGTGCTTCGAATGGATTCGAAATCTCGTATTTTACTTTCGTTTTTTACATGCGGCTATAGCCTCCGCCCCTGTACACCATTTTGAGAGGGAGTTCAGCACGGTGTGGGAGAAGCAGAGAGCAGAGCAGAGTGAGTGTTATTGTGCTTCATATGGATTCGTACATTCGTAACTTTTTCATAACGAATTATGCCGAAGACATTCGGGCATTTGCTATTTGCGACATAATTTATTTCGGATTCGGTCTTATTCGTAATTGCTTTGTTCGGAAATTCGAATGCTTCCGAATGTCTGAAAGTTGCTAAATTCGGACGAATTTCGATTCGTTACGAAACGAATTGCACAAGCCTAGTGGGGATTACTATCATATGTATGCTGCCATGTTGGTGCCAGGAAGAAAACATTTGGACCACAGTTGGGCTTTAACCACTTGCCGACCAGCTGCCGTCATTATACTGCGGCAGGTTGGCTCGGCTGCGCAAATCGCTGTAGCTGTACGTCGGTCCCTTTAGCAGCTATAGGAGGCACGCGTGTCCCCAGAGTCGATGCAAGTGGCCGGCGGCCACAATGTCCACCGGCCACCCGCAATCACTCCACAGAGAACCAGAACAGGGATCTGTCAATGTAAACAAACAAATCCCCTATCTGACAGGAGAGTAGAGAGAGATCGTCTGTTCCTAGTGATCAGGAACAGTGATCTCTCTGTACTCCCAGTCAGTCCACTCCCCCCACAGTTAGAAACACCCCCCCAGAGAACACATTTAACCCCTTGATAGCCCCCTAGTGTTAACCCCTTCCCTGCCAGTGCCAATTATACAGTGATCAGTGGCTATTTTTAGCTCTGATCACTGTAATAATGTCACTGGTCCCGAAAAAGTGTCAAAAATGTCCAATCTGTCCGGCACAATGTTGCAGTCCCACTAAAAATCACTGATCACCGCCATTACTAATAAAACAAAATTAATAATAAAAATGGCATAAATATATCCCCTATTTTGTAGATGCTATAACTTTTGCACAACCCAATTAATATACGCTAATTGCTATTTTTTTTACCAAAAATATGTAGAATACACATTGACCTAAACTGATGAAGGATTTTTTTTTTTGGGGGGGGGGGGGGGTAATTTATTATAGCAAAAAGTACAAAATATCGTTTTTTTTTTTTCAAAATTTTCGTTTTTTTTTTGTGTATAGCACAAAAAATAAAAATCGCAGAGGTGATCAAATACCACCAAAAGAAAACTCTATTTGTGGGGAAAAAAGGGCATCAATTTTGTTTGGGTACAGCATCGCATGACCCCGCAACTGTCAGTTAAAGCGACACAGTGCCGTATTGTAAAAAAAATGGGCTGGTCATTAAGGGGGTAAATCCTTCCGGGGCTGAAGTGGTTAAAGAAGAATTTCTTTATTTCATATTATTTAGTTCCTGATGGGATAAAGTACATATAGTGCTGTGCCCTAAAACTAAAACACTAGCTGTAAAGTCGATAGGGTGCCCCCTTGGCATACAGCTTCCTGTCACCACAGCTAGCAAGGAGATGGCAGCTTTGGTGATAGTGATTGCCTCTGGCTCCCAGCAGTTGCCTAAGGCAAGCACCAGCCCATGGTATGCAGAGGGAAGTGATATGTGTCAGCCTCACCTTCCTCTGTATTCCTCCTTGCCTTGCGAAGGTTCCAGAGTCAGAGATAGGCACTACAAAGCAAAGCAGCTGCCAACTTGCTGCTGCGTTGGGCAGTCTGGAACCAAAGGGTGCGCCAAGATCTTATAATGGCTTTAATTTGCAAAAAAAAAATCTACAGGGACATTGCCATGCATACCTATGTAATAGCCAGTGGTGGCAGGGTTTATGAATACTTATGAGGTCTAGCATACTCATTCTGACACCACTAAGTGCTGATAATATTAATGCATTTTGTAAAAAAAAAAAGTCATATGGTTTTGTTTGAAAATGTATGCTTTTGCTGAAATGCCATTAATTTTTGCTTATACCATAGAGACCTTCGAGTCAGAATTTCTCCACAGGCAGAGTGACATTCACAGGATTTAAACTATTATGTACCATTAGAAAAGGTTGAATGCAAAGAAAATAAAAATTATGCTTAACAAAACATATTATGAAGCTGTCTTACTAGGAAAAGGTCAAATAACATTTAAATACTGTAGGCTTAGTAATGTAGTTAAGTGCTTACTTCCAGCATCCTTATGCCGCGTACACACGGTTGGAATTTCCGACAACAAATGTTCGATGTGAGCTTGTTTTCGGAAAATCCGACCGTGTGTATGCTCCATCGGACATTTGCTGACGGAATTTCCAACAACAAATGGTTGAGAGCTGGTTCTCAATTTTTCCGACAACAAAAGTTGTGGTCAGAAATTCCGACCGTGTGTGCACAATTCAACGCGCAAAAGTTCTACGCATGCTCGGAATCATTGAACTTAATTTTTCTCGGCTCGTTGTAGTGTTGGACATCACCGCGTTCTTGACGTTCGTAATTTCCGAGCAACATTTGTGTGACCGTGTGTATGCAAGGCAAGTTTGAGCCAACATCCGTCAGAAAAAAAATCCACCATTTTGTTGTCGGAATGTCCGATCGTGTGTACGCGGCATTAGTGTTCTTAGTTGTGCTGGAGCTTCAATTTTAAAGGGGAAATTCAACTGTAGGGATCTGCTGCCCTCTACTGTCAGTACTTGTGAATGCCTGTTATTTTAAGGCTATTTTCACACTGAGGCGCTTTACAGGCGCTATAGCGCTAGAAATAGAGCCTGCAAAGCGCCTGTAAACTGCCTCTCCTGTCACTCCAGTGTGAAAGCCCGAGTGCTTTCACACTGTTGCGGTGCGCTTGTGGGATGTTAAAAAAAGTCCTGCAAGCAGCATCTTAGAGGCTCTTTAGTATACACCGCTCCTAAAGTGCCCCTGCCCATTGAAATCAGTGGGCAGCGCCGCCAAAGCCCCTGCAAAGCGCCGCGGCACTTTTCGGGTGCTTTTAACCCTTTATTCGGCTAGCGGCCGAAAAGCAGCTTGAAAATGACGGTAAATCACAGCTAAAACTAGCGGTGCTCTACTGCCAACGCCCCCCACGCCTCAGTGTGAAAGTGCATTAATATATACAGCTAATTATGTATGCGTATGTGACAGAGGCTGAACGGTGGCTGTATTCCAAAGCGTATGTTCACTTGAAAGGAACTTTTATGCCTGCTTAATACTCCCTTGGTGATTGGATCCTGGCGCCCAACAAATGCGGCCCGATCCGGTTTGATTGAGTGGAGGCGTAGGAAAGTGGTAGACACAGATGATGTGGTGAGAGTGTCCTTGACCTACCTAATACACAGCTGTGACGCCTTACTCCTGTGATTCCTCCTTATTTCCTCATACAATGGAGATATATGTGTACTGCTCTTGAACTAAGCAATCGTATTACATCACGTTCCTTGAACATCTCTATATTTGCAAATTTGTCCACTGAGCCTCGAGTAACTGGACTCTGGTTAGTCATGAAAATATATCAGTGGGACTTATAATCAATTCTGTTTGGATTATACACAAATTATCCCATATTTGACTCCCACACTCCTATTAGCCACCCGATTGATTGCATCTAATTAGCAACCAGAAGCTGTTCATTGCATGGACTAAACGGGTTGATCCCTTTTTTCAAGGACTGTTTTTCTATATGCTATAATTAGAGCTCCTTCTGGAACGGCATGTGTGCTAGAGTGTGTGTGTGAGTGTTTGTTGTATGCGCAGCTGCGAATTCACCCTCTTTTTAAACATAACAACGTTGTCTTTTTTAATTTATCTGTGAGATACATTATCAGTCTTGTGTGTTACATTAATTGTTGTGTCCTTTTTTCTACTTAATAAATGATTAAATCAATCTAGTGTCCTATTTGACCCTCTTGGGAGAACTCTATTCTCTCTTTTTTTGGTATATGCGATTTAGGGTCGCTAGGACTGCAACTCTGCGTTTGCCTTGAGCTGAACGATTGATAAATACACTACATATATTTTTTACTTTATTAGTGTAGCACTTACCCCCATTTAAGGGACCAGCTGGTTTTGTTGGGTCTTGCAAACTACCTCCAAGTTTTCCGTTGTCAGGATATAGAAAGTCTCCAGAAAGGCCAATGTCCACACAAATGTAAAACCCAAACAGTCAGGCTTTATTTACTTTGCTGAGGGAACTTGAGAGGAAAGTAGGAAACGAGAGAAGAACAGGGGAAGGTTCAGGCATGCAGCACTAAAGACACAACGTCGCCACTCAAGCCTGAGTGGGTATTGCTCACCCGGATAGTCCCTTTCACTGGTCCTAGCAGCCGGGATGATGCACGGATCAACTTTATCAGAGAACTTAAGGATGCGATCAGGAATCCTCTGCCACAGGATTATCAAAGTCCCGAACCTCCCTGCCAAGCAATACAGAGAGAACCTTTATGCCAGATCAGTGTATTGCAGGGCTTGTAATAATGGATCCCTCCTTAGGTGAGTTTCCAGGCCTCCTCCCGAGACAGCAGTACTGTTGCTGGTCTCCTCTGGGGCAGATCCTCCCCTGGTCTCCTTTCCTAAGAGCAGGCTCCCCGCAGGTGTGTAGCTTGGGATCCCTTCCGAAGGTATAGGCCCCAGCCAGCAGAGCTGGGCCTACCAGGTAGCGATGTAACCTTGGGCTGAAGGTGCCTGGGGTTAGAACACACACATGCACCCCGTGCCATGCGGGCACACAGGACCCCCGATTAATGGCGTCTGCCCCTTATGTACCCTCTCCCAGCATGCACAGCGGGTTAACCATGCCCACTGCACGGCTGCCGAGAAAAGACACCCAAAGTGTGTGATACCCCTGTAGTTCAAACTGGGCCGGTGGTGGCAGTGCCACCTACAGGTGAACAGGGAACACTACTGCCAGGCAGTATCACATCCAGAGCAGAAGCAATTTTGAACAATCAACTGATCTGAGCCCAACTATGGCTCAGACATACCCCTAAATTTACACATAGCGTCCCAACCATTTGGGAAGGGCGCTACACACACCCCCTCCTTGAAAAGACACTGTCCCCAGTGGCTGGGGAAATCAAAATCCTTCAATCCTGAAGGCTGTTGATTACCTAAAAAAAAAAGGAACCTGGTACCTGAACCAATTTTTGGGGAGGGAAAAAGAAAACCAAGGAAAGCACACAAGATAATTATACAATAATTGACATAGCTCTCCAGATATGACATTTCAGGTTTTTTTTAAATGCAAAAATACACTCCACCCATTAATGACTATCTACCCCACCCCATTCTCCAGTGGTCTTGATAGTAGCTCTGTTACCTGCAGTAAAACACAGACAACATGCATGGAAAATGCAAACATCCTAACCACTATTCATATTCTATTTTACAATGGTAAAGAACGCTGGATGCAGGACAGGCCAGTAGCTCAATTGCATACTGTGCAAGCTCTGGCCAGTGATCCATCCTCAAAACCCAGTAAGCCAGAGGATTTTCGGTGGGGAAGGTGTCCAAGTCTGACCTTGCCCCTAGATATTCCTGCACCATGTTTATCAGACGCTGGCGATGGTTGCTGGAACCGATCATACCTTGGGGCTGCGGACTAAAAAATTGTCTGAACGCATCGGTCAGACGTCCACCTTCCCCACCGCTCCTTCTGCTACTGACCGAAGCCTCAGCAACTCGTCGTCCAGGACCAGGAGTTTGTAACCTCCCAGTTTCTGGGAACGCGTTGCACAGACCTTTCTGCAAGGCCTCCCTGAGATGTCTCATCCTCTGCTCCCTCTGCGACGGCAAGATAAGGTCCGCAACCTTACCCTTGTACCGTGGATCAAGGAGAGTGGCCAGCCAGTAATGGTCACTCTCCTTGATCCGAAGAACACGAGGATCCTTCCGCAGGCTTTGCAGGATCAGGGAGGCCATGCAGCGTAGGTTAGCTGAGGCATTCGGTCCGGAGTCTTCTGGGTCACTGAGGATGACATGATCGCCAGCCACCTCCTCCCAGCCACGTACAAGTCCACTGGTTTGTTGGGACTGTACATCATCCCTAAAAGACTGCTGCTGCTGATGCTGAGTGCCAGGCTCCACCTCCATGCTCACACAATCCTCCTCCTCCTCCTCCTCCTCATCCTCATCCTCTTCCTGTGTGATGGGTGGGACAGAAGGAACATTGTCTGGATAAAGGGGGCCTTGAGAGACAAGGAAGTCCTCCTCTTCCTGCCTCTGTTCTGCCTCAAATGCCCTGTCCATTATCCCACGCAGCGTATGCTCCAACAGGTGGACAAGAGGTACAGTGTCACTGATGCATGCACTGTCACTGCTCACCATCCTCGTGGCCTCCTCAAATGGTGAGAGGACAGTGCATGCATCCCTGATCATGCTCCACTGGCGTGGGGAAAAAAAGCCAAGCTCCCCTGACCCTGTCCTGGTGCCGTAGTCACAAAGGTACTCATTGATGGCCCTCTGCTGCGTGTGCAGTCGCTGCAGCATGGCCAACGTTGAGTTCCACCTGGTGGGCATGTCACATATTAGGCGGTTCTTGGGCAGGTTCAGCTCCTTTTGCAGCTCAGTCAGCCGAGCACTGGCATTATAAGATCGGCAGAAATGCACACAGACTTTCCTGGCCTGCCTCAGGACATCCTGTAAGCCTAGGAACCTGCCCAAGAACCGCTGCACCACCAGGTTGAGGACGTGAGCCATACAGGGCACATGGGTGAGCTGCCCCTGTCGCAGGGCGGAGAGGAGGTTGGTGCCATTGTCAGAAACGACCATTCCTGGCTTAAGCTGGCGTGGCGTCAACCACCTCTCGGCCTGCCCCTGCAGAGCTGCCAGAACCTCTGGCCCAGTGTGGCTCCTGTCCCCCAAACACACTCGCGTAGCCCCTTGTACGCCTACGGAGCACCGCTGGTTCCGAGGACAGAGCACTCGAAGAGGACATGGAGGAAGAAGAAGAGGAGGGGGTGGAGGAAAGAGGTGTGTCACAACCAGTAGTAGCATTTTGGAGGCGTGGTGGCGGAACAACCTCCAACACTACTGCACCTTGTCCTGCATCCCTCCCAGCTGCCAATAGAGTGACCCAATGGGCCGTGAAAGAAAGATAACGTCCCTGTCCATGCCTGCTGGACCATGAGTCAGCGGTAATATGCACCTTACCGCTGACCGCCCTGTCCAGCGAGGCATGGACATTGCCTTCCACATGCCGGTAGAGAGACGGAATCGCCTTCCGTGAGAAAAAGTGGCGTTTGGGAACCTGCCACTGAGGAACCGCACATTGAACAAACTCACGGAAGGGGGCCGAGTCTATCAACTGAAAAGGCAGCAGTTAAAGTGCTAGCAATTTAGCAAAGCTAGCATTCAACCGCTGGGCATGTGGATGGCTGGGAGTATACTTCTTTCGACGGTCCAGCAGCTGGGGCAGGGAAATTTGCCTGCTACAATCGGACGTCGGTGTACTGCAAGTACTTGGTTGTGACACACCTAATTCTACACCTTCAGTCCTCTCAGAGCAGCTTTCAGAGAGGACTGAAGATATAGTGGGGGTGGAGATCCCAGCTGATGAGGAGCAAGGAGAGGTCCGCTTTGTTCTTTGGTGTGGGTCTTTTATGTGTGCTTGCCAACGAGCTGCATGGCAGGTCGACATATGTCTGCTCATGCTTGTGGTGCCCAAGCGGCTGATGTTTTGGCCACGCGAGATACGCTTGAGACAAATATTGCAAATAGCAGTGGTGCGATCTGATGCACTCGTCTCAAAAAAGGCCCACACCAAAGAACTTTTGTGATAACGTGCAGAGGCAGCGCCCTGCACAGGCGGAGCTCTGCGGTGTGGTACAGTTGCTGTGCTGGCCTCTAGCTGGCCTCCAGGGGGCATCCTGCCTCGTTGGACATGTGACGCTGCATCCTCCTCCTCCTCCTCCTCCTCCTCCTCCTCTCTCCCTTCAGGCACCCACGTGGAGTCAGTGACCTCATCATCCCCTCCCTCTTCACCACTAGAGCAAACCTGGCAGTAAGCTGCAGCTGGTGGAACACTACTGCCAGATTGCTGTTCTTCAGCATCCCCTCTCTCTGCGCGCACACTACTTCCTCAAGCTGGGTATCATCATCCGAGCCTTCGAATCGTTGGGCATCCTCCTGGAGCATGTACCCAACACTGTGCTCAAACAGTTCGGGGGACTCCTCAGGAGGACATGGTGGGTCTAGGGAAGGGGTGGCTGATGATGCCATTGAGTACGCGTTGGCAGCTGCTCTGCCAGTACCCTGAGCCTGGGTGAGAGAGGATGAGGAGGATGAGGAGGGCTTGGTCATCCATTCTACCAAGCCTTCGGCATGATGCGGCTCCACATGTCCAGCTGCCGAAAACAAAGACAAGCGTGTCCCATGGCCACGTGCTGATGACGATGCACGACCACGTCCACGGCCAGCACTGTTGTCTCTAGAAACAGAGCCTGCCTGCCCTGTGTTCTTGCCTTGGTACGCTCTGCCTCTCCTTGGCGGTCTTCCAGCCATTGTAGTCGGTAGTGTATATAGTATAAAAAATAGAACTCCTATGTGTGCTCACAACACACTGTAGGTCCTATGGGTGCTGACACTAACACACTATAGGTACTATGTGTGCTGCTGACAAGAAAATATAGGAGCTCTGTTTGCTGCCACTAACACACTAGAAGTCCTATTGGTGCTTCTGAGATGAAAATATAGGAGCTCTGTGTGATGCCACTAACACACTAGAAGTCCTATGGGTGCTTCTGAGATGAAAATATAGGAGCTCTGTGTGATGCCACTAACACACTAGAAGTCCTATGGGTGCTTCTGAGATGAAAATATAGGAGCTCTGTGTGATGCCACTAACACACTAGAAGTCCTATGGGTGCTGCTGAGAAGAAAATATAGGAGCTCTGTTTGCTGCCACTAACACACTAGAAGTCCTATGGGTGCTTCTGAGAAGAAAATATAGGAGCTCTGTTTGCTGCCACTAACACACTAGAAGTCCTATGGGTGCTGCTGAGAATAAAATATAGGAGCTCTGTGTGATGCCACTAACACACTAGAAGTCCTATGGGTGCTGCTGAGAAGAAAATATAGGAGCTCTGTTTGCTGCCACTAACACACTAGAAGTCCTATGGGTGCTGCTGAGAAGAAAATATAGGAGCTCTGTGTGATGCCACTAACACACTAGAAGTCCTTTGGGTGCTTCTGAGATGAAAATATAGGAGCTCTGTGTGATGCCACTAACACACTAGAAGTCCTATGGGTGCTGCTGAGAAGAAAATATAGGAGCTCTGTTTGCTGCCACTAACACACTAGAAGTCCTATGGGTGCTGCTGAGAAGAAAATATAGGAGCTCTGTGTGATGCCACTAACACACTAGAAGTCCTATGGGTGCTGCTGAGAAGAAAATATAGGAGCTCTGTGTGATGCCACTAACACACTAGAAGTCCTATGGGTGCTGCTGAGATGAAAATATAGGAGCTCTGTGTGATGCCACTAACACACTAGAAGTCCTATGGGTGCTTCTGAGATGAAAATATAGGAGCTCTGTGTGATGCCACTAACACACTAGAAGTCCTATGGGTGCTGCTGAGAAGAAAATATAGGAGCTCTGTTTGCTGCCACTAACACACTAGAAGTCCTATGGGTGCTTCTGAGAAGAAAATATAGGAGCTCTGTTTGCTGCCACTAGTGATGAGCCGAACACCCCCGGGTTCGGTTCGCACCAGAACCCGCGAACGGACCGAAAGTTCGTACGAACATTAGAACCCTATTAAATACAATGGATGCGAACGTTCGAATTCTAAAGTGCTAATTATAACAACTATTATGCATGTTATTGTCCTAAAAAGGGTTTGGGAACCCGGGTTCTGCACCAGGGGACATGTATCAATGCAAAAAGAAGTTTTAAAAACGGTCGTTTTTCGGGAGCAGTCATTTTAATGATGCATAAAGTGAAAAAAAAAAGTCAAATATTCCTTTAAATATCGTACCTGGGGGGTGTCTAAAGTATGCCTGTGAAGTGCCACGTGTTTCCCGTGTTTAGAACTGTCCCTGCACAAAATGACACTTCTAAAGGAAAAAAAAGCCATTTAAAACTTCTTGCGGCTTTAATGTAATGTCTGGTCCCGGTAATATGGATGAAAATCTTTAAGAAAAATGGCATAGCTACCCCATGACCCCCCCCCCCTACCCCAGCCCATTACCAGCCCCTTTGGGTCTTGTATGGATATTAAGGGGAACCCCGCACATAAAATAAAAAAGGCCCTATATACTCTGAACAGCCGTATACAGGCGGTGCATACAAGACAGGGACTGTAGGTTTGTTCTTATGTAGAATGTGTTTGTAATTTTGAACAGGTACATTGTTGAACTGTAGCTCCAGCCCAAAAATCTATTTTTAAACTTTTTGGGAAACATAGGTAAGGGTTATCACCCCTGTAACATTTGTTTTGCTGTCTGTGCCCCTGTTCAGAACATTTCACCTCACTTTCCGTCCCAATGACAACTGTTTTTGAAATGTGGTGTTTTTCTTGAAACAAGGATTGCTGATAAAGCATCAGTACAGAGGAGACACCTTTCTCCCATATTTATTCTTACAGGAGAGAATTTTCCTTCCTAGGGGTAGATTTCCTCTCACTTCCTGTTGTCTTCTTTCGTTTGCAAGTAGGAGTCGTTTGTAAGTTGGATGTTTGAAAGTAGGGACCTGCCGTATATACTCTGCAGAAATAGGCCCCTTAGTTGTTGGTGTTGGCACAACACTGTAAGCACTCACAGTTACTCTTGGTTGGTGCTGGAACGCCCTGCTGTCAACTATTATATCAGGAATTTTAATTACATATAATTGTTGAACAGTGGTAGTAAAAATTGGGGCTTTGATGGTGGTGCTGGTGCCACAACACTGTAAGCCCTGACAGTTACTCTTGGTGGGTGCAGCAATGGGCCCTGCTGTGAATTATTAGATCAAGAATTGTAATTGCATGCCCCTGTTGAACAGGGGCTGAAAAATTGGGCTTTTCGTGGTGGTGGTGGTGGTGGTGGTGTTGCCACAACACTGTAAGCCCTCAGAGTTACTCTTGGTGGGTGCAGGAATGGGCCCTGCTGTGAATTATTAGATCAAGAATTGTAATTACATGCCCCTTTTGAACAGTGGCTGAAAAATTGGGCCTTTCGTGGTGGTGGTGGTGGTGGCGTTGCCACAACACTGTAAGCCCTCAGACTTACTCTTGGTGGGTGCAGGAATGGGCCCTGCTGTGAATTATTACATCAAGAATTGTAATTGCATGCCCCTGTTGAACAGGGGCTGAAAAATTGGGCCTTAGGCACTGGTGGCACAACACTACAACCCCTCACAGATACTGTACTTGGAGCACAGCAATGAGCCCTGTTGCAAAGTATTGCTTCAAAAATTGTAATGACACGCCCCTGTTAAACAGGGGCTGAAAAATTGGGCCTTAGGCACTGGTGGCACAACACTACAACCCCTCACAGATACTGTACTTGGAGCACAGCAATGAGCCCTATGGCAAATTATTGCTAAAAAAATTGTAAGTACACGCCCCTGTAAAACAGGAGCTGAAAAATTGGGCCTTAGCCACTGGTGGCGGCACCCATAAACAAAAATGATCTTCCAAGCTATCATCATCAATCGTATCATTGAGGACTCGGAGGAGGAGGATAGCCAGTCAACATAACAGCACAGGCACTCAGCATCAGCATCAGTCTTGAAGGGACGTGACATGTTAAAATCAATTAGTCTGTTATATCAGCATCAGGTGTGTGGTAGCTGGTGGTGATCCAAGACTGGTTCATCTTGATGAAAGTCAGTCGATCAACCGAGTCGGTGGACAGGCGCACCCTGTGATCCGTGACAAATCCTCCAGCAGCACTGAATGTGCGTTCCGAAAGAACGCTGGATGCAGGACAGGCCAGTAGCTCAATTGCATACTGTGCAAGCTCTGGCCAGTGATCCATCCTCAAGACCCAGTAAGCCAGAGGATTTTCGGTGGGGAAGGTGTCCAAGTCTGACCTTGCCCCTAGATATTCCTGCACCATGTTTATCAGACGCTGGCGATGGTTGCTGGAACCAATCATACTTTGGGGCTGCGGACTAAAGAATTGTCTGAACGCATCGGTCAGACGGCCACCTTCCCCACCGCTCCTTCTTTGACTGGCCGAAGCCTCAGCAACTCGTTGTCCTGGACCAGGAGTTTGTAACCTCCCAGTCTCTGGGAACGCGTTGCACAGACCTTTCTGCAAGGCCTCCCGGAGTTGTCTCATCCTCTGCTCCCTCTGCGACGGTAACATAAGGTCCGCAACCTTACCCTTGTACCGTGGATCAAGGAGAGTGGCCAGCCAGTAATGGTCCCTCTCCTTGATCCGAAGAATACGAGGATCCTTCCGCAGACTTTGCAGGATCAGGGAGGCCATGCAGCGTAGGTTTGCTGAGGCATTCGCTCCGGAGTCCTCTGGGTCACTAAGGACGACATGATCCGCAGTCACCTCCTCCCAGCCACGTACAAGTCCACTGGTTTCTTGGGACTGTAAATCATCCCTAAAAGACTGCTGCTGATGATGCTGAGTGCCAGCCTCCACCTCCATGCTGACACAATCCTCTTCCTCCTCCTCCTCCTCCTCCTCCTCTTCCTCTTCCTGTGCGATGGGTGGGACAGAAGGAACACTGTCTGGGTAAAGGGGGCCTTGAGAGGCAAGGAAGTCCTCCTCTTCCTGCCTCTGTTCTGCCTCAAGTGCCCTGTCCATTATTCCACGCAGCGTGTGCTCCAACAGGTGGACAAGAGGTACAGTGTCACTGATGCATGCACTGTCACTGCTCACCATCCTCGTGGCCTCCTCAAATGGTGCCAGGACAGTGCATGCATCCCTGATCATGCCCCACTGGCGTGGAGAAAAAAAACCAAGCTCCCCTGACCCTGTCCTGGTGCCGTAGTCGCACAGGTACTCATTGATGGCCCTCTGCTGCGTGTGCAGCCTCTGCAGCATGGCCAACGTTGAGTTCCACCTGGTGGGCATGTCACATATAAGGCGGTTCTTGGGCAGGTTCAACTCCTTTTGCAGCTCAGCCAGGCGAGCACTGGCATTATAAGATCTGCGGAAATGCACACAGACTTTCCTGGCCTGCCTCAGGACATCCTGTAAGCCCGGGTACCTGCCCAAGAACCGCTGCACCACCAGGTTAAGGACGTGAGCCACACAGGGCACATGGGTCAGTTGTCCCTGTCGGAGGGCGGAGAGGAGGTTGGTGCCATTGTCGCAAACCACCATTCCTGGCTTAAGCTGGCGTGGCGTCAACCACCTCTCGGCCTGGCCCTGCAGAGCAGACAGGACCTCTGCCCCAGTGTGGCTTCTGTCCCCCAAACACACCAGCGCAAGCACGGCATGGCATCTTTTTGCCTGCGTACTTGCGTAGCCCCGTGAACGGCTACGGAGCACCGCTGGTTCATAGGACAAACCACAGGAAGAGGCCATGGAGGAAGAAGAAGAGGAGGGGGTGGAGGAGAGAGGTGTGTCACAACCAGTAGTAGCATTTTGGAGGCGTGGCGGTGGGACAACCTCCAACACTACTGCACCTTGTCCTGCATCCTTCCCAGCTGCCAAAAGAGTGACCCAATGGGCCGTGAAAGAAAGGTAACGTCCCTGTCCATGCCTGCTGGACCATGAGTCAGCGGTAATATGCACCTTACCGCTGACCGCCCTGTCCAGCGAGGCCAAGACATTGCCTTCCACATGCCGGTAGAGAGCCGGAATAGCCTTCCGTGAGAAAAAGTGGCGTTTGGGAACCTGCCACTGAGGAACCGCACATTGCACAAACTCACGGAAGGGGGCCGAGTCTACCAACTGAAAAGGCAGCAGTTGAAGCGCTAGCAATTTAGCCAAGCTAGCATTCAACCGCTGGGCATGTGGATGGCTGGGAGTGAACTTCTTTCGACGGTCCAGCAGCTGGGGCAGGGAAATTTGCCTGCTAGAATCGGACGTCGGTGTACTGCTAGCAGAGTGGCCGCAAGTACTTGGCTGTGACACACCTAATTCTACACCTTCATTCCTCTCAGTGCATGTTTCAGAGAGGACTGAAGTTATAGTGGGGTTGGAGATCCCAGCTGATGCGGTGCAAGGAGACGTCTGCTTTGTTCTTTGGTGTGGGTCTTTGAGGTAGGCTTGCCAACGAGCTGCATGGCAGGTCAACATATGTCTGGTCAGGCATGTGGTACCCAAGCGGCTGATGTTTTGGCCACGCGATATACGCTTGAGACATATGTTGCAAACAGCAGCTGTGCGATCTGATGCACTAGCCTCAAAAAAGGCCCACACCAAGGAACTTTTTGAATGACGGGCAGAGGCAGCGCCCTGCACAGGCGGAGCTCTGCGGTGTGATTCCGTCGGTGTACTGCCCTTACGCTGGCCACCAAAGGGCATCCTGTCTCGTTGGAGATGTGCCTCCTCCTCATCCTCCTCCTCCTCTCTCCTATTAGGCACCCACGTGGAGTCAGTGACCTCATCATCCCCTCCCTCCTCATCACTGGAGCCAATCTGGCAGTATGCTGCAGCTGCTGGAACATGACTGCCAGATTGGTGTCCTTCTTGAGCATCCCCTCTGTCTGCTCTCACCCTACTGCCTTCCTGTAGCTGGGTTTCATCATCAGACCCTTCGAAACGCTGGGCATCCTCCTGGAGCATGTACCCAACACTGTGCTCAAACAGTTCGGGGGACTCCTCAGGAGGAGGACATGGTGGGTCTAGGGAAGGAGTGACTGATGATGAGTCTGACATTGATACCAGGGAAGAGGACGCTTTGGCAGCTGCTTTGCCAGTACCCTGAGCCTGGGTGAGAGAGGATGAGGAGGAGGAGGAGGGCTTGGTCATCCACTCTACCAAGTCTTCGGCATGATGTGGCTCAACATGTCCAGCTGCGGAAAAGAAGGACAAGCGTGTCCCATGGCCATGTGCTGATGACAATGCACCGCGTCCACGACCAGCACTGTTGCCCCCAGACACAGAGCCTGCTTGCCCTCTTTTATTGCCTCCTGACTGTCTGCCTCTCCTTGTTTGCCTTCCAGACATTCTAATAGATGGCCTGCAGGGAGATGGGAAAAAAGCAATAAGGGCTACCTTCAGGTGTCCTTCTCTGTCCCTTGAAACAAGGACTTGCACAGTGAAAGAAACTGACACTCTCCCTACCTACAGTTTTCTGTCCCTAGAAAAAATGTTTTTTTTAAGCACAATATAGCACAAGGAGAATTCACTCACTGTCCTTCCAGGTCCCTAGAAACAAGGACTTGCACAGTGAAAGAAACTGACACTCTCCCTACCTACAGTTTTCTGTCCCTAGAAAAAATGTTTTTTTAAGCACAATATAGCACAAGGAGAATTCACTCACTGTCCTTCCAGGTCCCTAGAAACAAGGACTTGCACAGTGAAAGAAACTGACACTCTCCCTACCTACAGTTTTCTGTCCCTAGAAAAAATGTTTTTTTTAAGCACAATATAGCACAAGGAGAATTCACTCACTGTCCTTCCAGGTCCCTGGAAACAAGGACTTGCACAGTGAAAGAAACTGACACTCTCCCTACCTACAGTTTTCTGTCCCTAGAAAAAATGTTTTTTTTAAGCACAATATAGCACAAGGAGAATTTACTCACTGTCCTTCCAGGTCCCTAGAAACAAGGACTTGCACAGTGAAAGAAACTGACACTCTCCCTACCTACAGTTTTCTGTCCCTAGAAAAAATGTTTTTTTTAAGCACACTATAGCACAAGGAGAATTCACTCACTGTCCTTCCCAGTCCCTAGAAACAAGGACTTGCACAGTGAAAGAAACTGACACTCTCCCTACCTACAGTTTTCTGTCCCTAGAAAAAATGTTTTTTTTAAGCACAATATAGCACAAGGAGAATTCACTCACTGTCCTTCCAGGTCCCTGGAAACAAGGACTTGCACAGTGAAAGAAACTGACACTCTCCCTACCTACAGTTTTCTGTCCCTAGAAAAAATGTTTTTTTTAAGCACAATATAGCACAAGGAGAATTCACTCACTGTCCTTCCCAGTCCCTAGAAACAAGGACTTGCACAGTGAAAGAAACTGACACTCTCCCTACCTACAGTTTTCTGTCCCTAGAAAAAATGTTTTTTTAAGCACACTATAGCACAAGGAGAATTCACTCACTGTCCTTCCCAGTCCCTAGAAACAAGGACTTGCACAGTGAAAGAAACTGACACTCTCCCTACCTACAGTTTTCTGTCCCTAGAAAAAATGTTTTTTTTAAGCACACTATAGCACAAGGAGAATTCACTCACTGTCCTTCCCAGTCCCTAGAAACAAGGACTTGCACAGTGAAAGAAACTGACACTCTCCCTACCTACAGTTTTCTGTCCCTAGAAAAAATGTTTTTTTTAAGCACAATATAGCACAAGGAGAATTCACTCACTGTCCTTCCAGGTCCCTGGAAACAAGGACTTGCACAGTGAAAGAAACTGACACTCTCCCTACCTACAGTTTTCTGTCCCTAGAAAAAATGTTTTTTTTAAGCACAATATAGCACAAGGAGAATTCACTCACTGTCCTTCCAGGTCCCTGGAAACAAGGACTTGCACAGTGAAAGAAACTGACACTCTCCCTACCTACAGTTTTCTGTCCCTAGAAAAAATGTTTTTTTTAAGCACAATATAGCACAAGGAGAATTCACTCACTGTCCTTCCAGGTCCCTGGAAACAAGGACTTGCACAGTGAAAGAAACTGACACTCTCCCTACCTACAGTTTTCTGTCCCTAGAAAAAATGTTTTTTTTAAGCACAATATAGCACAAGGAGAATTCACTCACTGTCCTTCCAGGTCCCTAGAAACAAGGACTTGCACAGTGAAAGAAACTGACACTCTCCCTACCTACAGTTTTCTGTCCCTAGAAAAAATGTTTTTTTTAAGCACAATATAGCACAAGGAGAATTCACTCACTGTCCTTCCAGGTCCCTAGAAACAAGGACTTGCACAGTGAAAGAAACTGACACTCTCCCTACCTACAGTTTTCTGTCCCTAGAAAAAATGTTTTTTTTAAGCACAATATAGCACAAGGAGAATTCACTCACTGTCCTTCCAGGTCCCTGGAAACAAGGACTTGCACAGTGAAAGAAACTGACACTCTCCCTACCTACAGTTTTCTGTCCCTAGAAAAAAATGTTTTTTTTAAGCACAATATAGCACAAGGAGAATTCACTCACTGTCCTTCCAGGTCCCTAGAAACAAGGACTTGCACAGTGAAAGAAACTGACACTCTCCCTACCTACAGTTTTCTGTCCCTAGAAAAAATGTTTTTTTTAAGCACACTATAGCACAAGGAGAATTCACTCACTGTCCTTCCCAGTCCCTAGAAACAAGGACTTGCACAGTGAAAGAAACTGACACTCTCCCTACCTACAGTTTTCTGTCCCTAGAAAAAATGTTTTTTTTAAGCACACTATAGCACAAGGAGAATTCACTCACTGTCCTTCCCAGTCCCTAGAAACAAGGACTTGCACAGTGAAAGAAACTGACACTCTCCCTACCTACAGTTTTCTGTCCCTAGAAAAAATGTTTTTTTTAAGCACAATATAGCACAAGGAGAATTCACTCACTGTCCTTCCCAGTCCCTAGAAACAAGGACTTGCACAGTGAAAGAAACTGACACTCTCCCTACCTACAGTTTTCTGTCCCTAGAAAAAATGTTTTTTTAAGCACACTATAGCACAAGGAGAATTCACTCACTGTCCTTCACAGTCCCTAGAAACAAGGACTTGCACAGTGAAAGAAACTGACACTCTCCCTACCTACAGTTTTCTGTCCCTAGAAAAAATGTTTTTTTTAAGCACAATATAGCACAAGGAGAATTCACTCACTGTCCTTCCCAGTCCCTAGAAACAAGGACTTACACAGTGAAAGAAACTGACACTCTCCCTACCTACAGTTTTCTGTCCCTAGAAAAAATGTTTTTTTTAAGCACACTATAGCACAAGAAGAATTCACTCACTGTCCTTCCCAGTCCCTAGAAACAAGGACTTGCACAGTGAAAGAAACTGACACTCTCCCTACCTACAGTTTTCTGTCCCTAGAAAAAATGTTTTTTTTAAGCACAATATAGCACAAGGAGAATTCACTCACTGTCCTTCCAGGTCCCTGGAAACAAGGACTTGCACAGTGAAAGAAACTGACACTCTCCCTACCTACAGTTTTCTGTCCCTAGAAAAAATGTTTTTTTTAAGCACAATATAGCACAAGGAGAATTCACTCACTGTCCTTCCAGGTCCCTGGAAACAAGGACTTGCACAGTGAAAGAAACTGACACTCTCCCTACCTACAGTTTTCTGTCCCTAGAAAAAATGTTTTTTTTAAGCACAATATAGCACAAGGAGAATTCACTCACTGTCCTTCCAGGTCCCTAGAAACAAGGACTTGCACAGTGAAAGAAACTGACACTCTCCCTACCTACAGTTTTCTGTCCCTAGAAAAAATGTTTTTTTTAAGCACACTATAGCACAAGGAGAATTCACTCACTGTCCTTCCCAGTCCCTAGAAACAAGGACTTGCACAGTGAAAGAAACTGACACTCTCCCTACCTACAGTTTTCTGTCCCTAGAAAAAATGTTTTTTTTAAGCACAATATAGCACAAGGAGAATTCACTCACTGTCCTTCCCAGTCCCTAGAAACAAGGACTTGCACAGTGAAAGAAACTGACACTCTCCCTACCTACAGTTTTCTGTCCCTAGAAAAAATGTTTTTTTTAAGCACACTATAGCACAAGGAGAATTCACTCACTGTCCTTCCCAGTCCCTAGAAACAAGGACTTGCACAGTGAAAGAAACTGACACTCTCCCTACCTACAGTTTTCTGTCCCTAGAAAAAATGTTTTTTTTAAGCACAATATAGCACAAGGAGAATTCACTCACTGTCCTTCCAGGTCCCTGGAAACAAGGACTTGCACAGTGAAAGAAACTGACACTCTCCCTACCTACAGTTTTCTGTCCCTAGAAAAAATGTTTTTTTTAAGCACAATATAGCACAAGGAGAATTCACTCACTGTCCTTCCAGGTCCCTAGAAACAAGGACTTGCACAGTGAAAGAAACTGACACTCTCCCTACCTACAGTTTTCTGTCCCTAGAAAAAATGTTTTTTTTAAGCACAATATAGCACAAGGAGAATTCACTCACTGTCCTTCCAGGTCCCTGGAAACAAGGACTTGCACAGTGAAAGAAACTGACACTCTCCCTACCTACAGTTTTCTGTCCCTAGAAAAAATGTTTTTTTTAAGCACAATATAGCACAAGGAGAATTCACTCACTGTCCTTCCAGGTCCCTAGAAACAAGGACTTGCACAGTGAAAGAAACTGACACTCTCCCTACCTACAGTTTTCTGTCCCTAGAAAAAAAGTTTTTTTTAAGCACAATATAGCACAAGGAGAATTCACTCACTGTCCTTCCAGGTCCCTGGAAACAAGGACTTGCACAGTGAAAGAAACTGACACTCTCCCTACCTACAGTTTTCTGTCCCTAGAAAAAATGTTTTTTTTAAGCACAATATAGCACAAGGAGAATTCACTCACTGTCCTTCCAGGTCCCTAGAAACAAGGACTTGCACAGTGAAAGAAACTGACACTCTCCCTACCTACAGTTTTCTGTCCCTAGAAAAAATGTTTTTTTTAAGCACACTATAGCACAAGCACAAAACACACTGACACTCTCCCTACCTATCCTTCTCTTTCCCTAAACTAAAGGAATCCAGGTTAAGCAAGAAAGAAATAAAAGTCACTGTCCCTGCCTATGCTGCTCTATCCCTGCTCCGGAACACACTACACTAGGCCGCCGTGCTGGCGGCCTTTTATAGTGTGGGGCGTGTACTAAACACCCTCAGCAATAATTGGCCACAGGCATCCTGCCTGTGGCCAATCATTGCTCTCCTCGCTGCCGGCGCTGTGATTGGCCAAGCATGCGGGGTCACAGTGCATGCTTGGCCAATCACAGCGCCTGGATGACACTGCGATGGCGTAGTGCATTGTGGGCCGTTCGCGTCACTCGAATTTGGCGCGAACGGCCCAAATCGTTTGATCTTCGTCGAACGATCGAACAGCCGATGTTCGAGTCGAACGTATGTTCGACTCGAACACGAAGCTCATCCCTAGCTGCCACTAACACACTAGAAGTCCTATGGGTGCTGCTGAGAAGAAAATATAGGAGCTCTGTGTGATGCCACTAACACACTAGAAGTCCTATGGGTGCTTCTGAGAAGAAAATATAGGAGCTCTGTTTGCTGCCACTAACACACTAGAAGTCCTATGGGTGCTGCTGAGAAGAAAATATAGGAGCTCTGTGTGATGCCACTAACACACTAGAAGTCCTATGGGTGCTTCTGAGATGAAAATATAGGAGCTCTGTGTGATGCCACTAACACACTAGAAGTCCTATGGGTGCTGCTGAGAAGAAAATATAGGAGCTATGTGTGATGCCACTAACACACTAGAAGTCCTATGGGTGCTTCTGAGATGAAAATATAGGAACTCTGTGTGATGCCACTAACACACTAGAAGTCCTATGGGTGCTTCTGAGAAGAAAATATAGGAGCTCTGTTTGCTGCCACTAACACACTAGAAGTCCTATGGGTGCTGCTGAGAAGAAAATATAGGAGCTCTGTTTGCTGCCACTAACACACTAGAAGTCCTATGGGTGCTGCTGAGAATAAAATATAGGAGCTCTGTGTGATGCCACTAACACACTAGAAGTCCTATGGGTGCTGCTGAGAAGAAAATATAGGAGCTCTGTTTGCTGCCACTAACACACTAGAAGTCCTATGGGTGCTGCTGAAAAGAAAATATAGGAGCTCTGTTTGCTGCCACTAACACACTAGAAGTCCTATGGGTGCTGTTGGGGTGCAATGCTGTGCTAACAGCACTGCGGTTGGTACTACTGCAATACTGTACTAACAGTAAGCACGCACCAGACTAATCCCCAGCAGCAGCTAATAACACACTAACTGTGCAATCAGCAGCAATGAACGATCAATGACTTAGGTAGCAATGGTTTAGCAAAGAAATAGCCAATGGTTTAGCAAAGAAGAGCAAATCTTTCAGTATCAAGCAAAGACAGAAACAGCAGACTGATCTCTCCTAAAGCCGGAACTCATGTGACCGGGGCCGATGGCGTGGCGGCCTTTTAAATGGTGTGGCGTGTACTAAAGCCCCTGAGCTGTAATTGGCTACAGGCGTCCTGCCTGTAGCCAATTATTGCTCTCCGAGTTTCGGGCGCTGTGATTGGCCAAGCATGCGGGGTCACAGTGCATGCTTGGCCAATCATCAGCCAGCAATGCACTGCGCCGGCCGCGCCGGCCGCTATGCATTGCGGGGCCGCTCGCATCACACGAATGTGATGCGAACGGCCCAAATAGTTCTGGGCTCGACGAGCGAGCGAACGCCCGGTGCTCGATTCGAACATGGGTTCGAATCGAGCACCGGGCCCATCCCTAGTCACAAGTCTTCCACGCTTATTCCGGGTGGTAATTGAATGTATAATGTCCCCTTCCCATTCACTACAGATGACCTCCTGGTCGGCGTAAATGTGCCGGCCATAACTCCAGATCCGCCGGCATGCATGAAACTCTTCTGTTATAATAAAAAGTTCCTTCCCACAGCGGGAACCTGGGTTGGCCAAATGATCCCAAACAGCCTCATCATACCACTGTTCCCTAATGTCCTCAACTTCTTACATAACATCACAAGGTACATAAGGGAATTCAAGACCGTAATCCTTGCTCACACTGTCTATCAACAATTTCTGCAAACGAGCAATTCTTGGCAATGTCCTGCGGTCTCCCGTTCCTGGCAACACACACGAGTCGGGTGATCGTCTTGCTACAGATTTGACAGATTTATAGGGTGTCTCTCTCTTGGCTGCCAAAGTCCATCTAATATCACCCGGGGCCCTTACTCGTGTTGTTGCACTCACTGGGTTCACGACTGTCGACTCTTTGTAACTGCAGGTAAGAGTGACAGCCGTACATTGATCCTGTAATAGCTCCTGGGTCTTGGCTCTTGTCACACTCTCTCCATTACGGGGTATGAGCCTCTTCCCTTTGCCCGATGAACTGACAAGAACAGTCCCGATCACTTTTCCCCCAGCCTCCTTACCGTCTCCTGACGTGGACTTCTCGGGCATCCTCTTGCTTTTGAAGTCCGGTTCCGGCAGGTGCTGGGGCAGGCTTCGACCGTGGCCGCGGGAGGCCTTGACATATGCCACTTTCCATTTCGCTGGCGGGATAAAGATTTCAGTAGTGGTGGAGGCAGCGTCCGCCGCGGTGTCCGTCAATGGCTTTGCAGTGGCAGAGGCATCTTCTCCAGTTGCATCTTCGGCAGCCGATGCGACACGCGTGGACCTGGCTATAGGGGTGTAGGCGACTTCCTCCGAAGCAACGGGGCCTGTAACCCAGTTGAACCAGTAAGCTTGGGTCACTCAGTGGGCTGGTCCACCTCAAAAATAAACTCTCCGCAGGTCAAGCATCGTCCGAACGGGCGCAGCTGCACAGCCAGTCCATCGCATTTAGGGCAGAGCATGTCCAGGGCCTCTGCACCCCGACATGTATATAGCGCAAAGTGGCCCCGGGGCTTGAGCCGGATCCCCGTCTCTGTGAGCGGGGCTGCAAGCGGAGCAATGTCCATGGTAGTAGGCACTGGGAACATCCGGGGTCCCGATATGGCTGAAGTTCATGAAAACGCAGAAATGTTGCTCCTCTCACTTGATCCAAACTCTCTCTGTTCTTTGGTGCCAATGCGCCCACGTGTAGCACGCAGGTGGCGGGAACTCCTCCCCTTTTTCTCTTCCTGCACGTAGCTTGCGGGCTTTTCTTCTTTTGGATCTGCCCACGAACTACGCAGTTAGAAAAAGAACAGTTCTGTGCCCCTTAACCCCTTCTTCTCGTTCAAAGCACAGTAACACAGTCCAACTTCCTCAATGGCCGACTTTCCAAAAACACAGAATAAAGTAATCCAATTTCGGGAGGTAGCTGCAAATCCCGGACTCGAGCCCCCACTTGTAGCACTTACCCCCATTTAAGGGACCGGCTGGTTTTGTTGGGTCTTGCAAACTACCTCCAAGGCTTCCGTTGTCAGGGTATAGAAAGTCTCCAGAAAGGCCAAAGTCCGCACAAATGTAAAACCCAAACAGTCAGGCTTTATTTACTTTGCTGAGGGAACTCGAGAGGAAAGTAGGAAACAAGAGAAGAACAGGGGAAGGTTCAGGCATGCAGCACTAAAGACACCTCCTTAGGTGAGCTTCCAGGCCTCCTCCAGAGACAGCAGTACCATTGCTGGTCTCCTCTGGGGCAGATCCTCCCCTGGTCTCCTTTCCTAAGAGCAGGCTCCCCGCAGGTGGGTAGCTTGGGATCCCTTCTGAAGGTATAGGCCTCAGCCAGCAGAGCTGGGCCTACCAGGTAGTGATGTAACCTCGGGCTGAAGGTGCCCGGGGTTAGAAAATACACACACACCCCGTGCCATGCGGGCACCGAGGCGCGCACACAGGACCCCCGATTAATGGCGTCTGCCCCTTATGTATCCTCTCCCAGCATGCACAGTGGGTTACCACACCCACTGCATGGCTGCCGAGAAAAGACACCCAAAGTGTGTGATACCCCTGTAGTTCAAACTGGGCCAGTGGTGGCAGTGTCACCTACAGGCGAACAGGGAACACTACTGCCAAGCAGTATCACACCCAGAGCAGAAGCAGTTTTGAACAATCAACTGATCTGAGCCCAACTATGGCTCAGACATACCCCTAAATTTACACATAGCGTCACAACCATTTGGGAAGGGCGCTACATTAGTATTATTTATGGTTGATCCAGGCATCCAATCTATTTTTTTTTAATTATGTATGCACTTCCTGTCTGGGAGACTTGGTTAAAAGTAAAAAAAAAAAAACAGAGGAAGGAATTAGAAAGCTTTTTGGAGACCACGTGTCCACATGCAGTGGTTGCTGCTGTATTTTCGGTTCAAAAAATGTATTGAATGTTTTAGAAAAATAAAATTCTTAAACAAGTGTTACATTTCACAATAGCCTATAAGCAAGCCACAGTACACAAAACATCTGCGATCATACACTGATGGTAAACAATAGGCACATTTGACTTCAGAATCATTACCAGCTCACGCAAAAATAAGTAAGGACCACCCTTCCAATTGAAGGTGGGTATCAAGAGTGTGAACCCCAAAAAAGTTTGGGAAGTAAAAAAAGGGACACATGTAGCTTTAAAGGTACAGTTTCCCTTGAAAGGGTGCTGAAAATAACCCTGTGACAGATAGTGAACCCTGTGAAACATAATTTGGACTTAAAGTCCAGGCAAAAAAGGAGAAAAGGTATTGCAAAAAAAAAAGAAAGAGAAAAGTAGACAGGAAGGGGACAAAGGGTGGGTTGGAGCAATGCCAGGGACAATCCCATGTGCATGTGGCAGACCCCTTACTAATAGCTAGGCGCCAGTTAGAGTGACCACAACAGGTTGTTTCGATTCCCCCAGAAATATTTGAAAATCCAGGGGTTACTTTTTTAATTTTTTTATTTCTCAACTTTGTCATACAGAACAGCAGTTAGTTTATCATTAACCAAATACCATAACATCTTTACTTTGACTGCACAGTAGTCGGGACCCCCAATTTCCAGTTTCTAACCAAGGTTTTATTAGCAGCCATAAAATAAAAGATATCAATCTGAATTGGTTGACAGTGCACTGTTTTCTAGATTACGCAATGCCTTATTGGGGATGGGGTTTCCAAAGACTGTATCAATCAATTGGTACACCCTCATCCAGAATCTTTTGATCTGTGGGCAGTCCCACTACACAGGCACCAAAGTGATAGCTAAACTACAGACCCAAAAACAATGATCAGAGGCACCTTGGGTAAATTTAGCTAACCTGGACGGTACCATATATCACCGCCACAGGAGCTTGTAATTGGCCTCAAAAATTAGGAGTCAATTGACCCGTGTGCAACAGTATCTGATATTTGGGACTATTGGTAGGCTTCTAGTGGGATCCCCAAGTCCGTTTCACATTGGGTGTTGTAAGGCGGACAGTCTGACATGATACTGGACAGCAAGGACTTGTAAATCAGGAAAGTTCCTTTTGTAGAGGGTCATTGTGACATACAGAGGTGAGAGTGAGCAGCGAGCCTGAATGTTTCAGGTACAGATGGATGAAGTTCCGTATTTGGCAGTAACAGAATAGTTCCGAGGGGGGATCTTGTGGGAAGCATGGAGAACATTGTAAGTTATTGGGAAAGATTTACTACAACTGAAGCGTGCAAAATCTGGTGCAGCTCTGCATAGAAACCAATGAACCTCCAGGTTTTATTGTCAAAGCGTAATTGAACAAGCTGAAGTTAGAAACTGAGTGCTCTAGTATTGGTAGATCTCTCCCATTATCTCTTTTGGGGTCAAGTGGTCACAAATCCGGTGAAATCCCAAAGCCACCCACCAACTGAACTGCCTAGATTTTTCCTGGAAGCCGTCGTGATCCACAACACAGGAGGAGGAAGAAAGCTGCGGGACACGCTGCCCGCCCACACGCTTCCTAGATGGGGCAAGTGTGGGACTTTGATGTCCCGACTGTCCTCCGGGGGAGGGGGCTCTTTGCAAGCGATACCCAGTATCGTATCTCCTGGGTAACTCTAAACTGGCAACCTGTAAAGGCTTTTAAAGCCTTGCTTATTATTATCATTATTATTATTTATTATTATTATTATTATTATTCAGGATTTATATAGCGCCAACAGTTTACACAGAGCTTTACAACTTGAGGGTAGACCAGAGGTCCTCAAACTACAGCCCTCCAGTTGTTCAGGAACTACAATTCCCATCATGCCTAGACATGTCTGTGAATGTCAGAGTTTCACAATGCCTCATGGGATTTGTAGTTCCGCAACAGCTGGAGGGCCGTAGTTTGAAGATTCCTGGGGTAGACAGTACAAATACAATACTCTTTAATACAGTAGGAATCAAAGGGCCCTGCTCCTTATAGCTTACAATCTAAGAAAATAGATAATTTAATGTACCGTAGTTTGTTGCTGTTCCGTAGGTGTGGGCAATTTAAAAAAATTGAGTATTACATTGTGTTTTTGTTCATTACAATTCATTAAAATGTATTTTTTCAAAAAAATGCATTTCAAAAACCGCTGCACAAATACCATGTTACATAAAAATTGCAAAACCCACCATTTTATTCTATAGTCTGCTTAGAACTATACAATGTTTGGGAGTTCTAAGTAATTTTCTAGCAAAAAATGCAGATTTTTACATCTACAGTATCTCACAAAAGTGAGTACACCCCTCACATTTTCAAAAATATTTTATAATATCCTTTTATGTGACAACACTGAAGAAATGACACTGCTACAATGTAAAGTAGTGAGTGTACAGCCCCGTACACACGGTCAGACTTACATCGGACTTTTCCGTGTTTTTTTGTCCAAACGGAGTTGGTCAGGAACATCCATAGCATACACACGCTCTGACTTTTCTGCAAACTTTCCCAAAACTTTTTGCAACATCACGTGGTTTTTCTGCTATTTTCTGCTCTTTACCGCCACCCTTTGGTCAACTTTTGCTATTGTTGGTTGATTTTAACATTAGTTGTTTTGTCCATCGGACAAAAGTCCGATGGTTTTCTGTACACACGGTCGGACTTTGCTCCATCTGACTTTTGTTGGGCAAAAGTTTGTCCGTTTGCAGACCCAACTTTTGTCAGATGAAAACAAGAAAAAAGCAAAAAAAAGTTTGTCCGATGGAGCGTACACACGGTCGGATTGTTAGTCCAACTTGCTCAAAATGAAGTTTGTTGGCCAAAAGTCCGACCGAGCTTGTATAACAGTGTATATTTGCTGTCCCCTCAAAATAACTCAACACACAGCCATTAATGTCTAAACCGCTGGCAACGAAAATTAGTACACCCCTAAGTGAAAATGTCCAAATTGGGCCCAGAGTGTCAATATTTTTTGTGGCCACCCAACATTATTTTCCAGCACTTCCTAAACCCTCTTGGGCATGGAGTTCACCAGAGCTTCACAGGTTGCCCCTGGAGTCCTCTTCCACTCCTCCATGATGACATCACAGAGCTGGTGGATGTTGGAGACCTTGCGCTCCTCCACCTTCCATTTGAGGATGCCTCACAGATGCTCAATAGGGTTTAGGTCTGGAGACATGCTTTGCCAGTCCATCACCTTTACCCTCAGCTTATTTAGCAAGGCAGTGGTCGTCTTGGAGGTGTGTTTGGGGTCGTTATCATGTTGGAATACTGCCCTGCGGCCCATTTCCTGCAGGGAGGGGATTATGCTCTGCTTCAGTATGTCACAGTACATGTTGGCATTCATGGTTCCCTCAATAAACTGTAGCTCCCCAGTGCCAGCAGCACTTATGCAGCTCCAGACCTCATCCATGCTCATCTCTAGGCAAGACATACTTGTCTTTGTACTCCTCACCTGGTTGCTGCCACACACGCTTGACACCATCTGAACCAATCTTGGTCTCATCAGACCACAGGACATGGTTCCAGTAATCCATGTCCTTAGTCTGCTTGTTTTCAAGAAACTGTTTGCGGGCTTTCTTGTGCATCAGAAGAGGCTTCCTTCTGGGATGACAGCTATTCAGACGAATTTGATGCAGCGTGCGGTGTATGGTCTGAGCACTGACAGGCTGACCCCCCACTTCTTCAACCTCTTCAGCAATCCTGGCAGCACTCATACATCTATATCCCAAAGACAACCTCTGGATATGACGCTGAGCACGTGCACTCAACTTCTTTGGTTGACCATGGCAAGGCCTTTTCTGAGTGGAACCTGTCCTGTTAAACCACTGTATGGTCTTGGTCACCGTGCTGCAGCTCAGTTTCAGGGTCTTGCCAATCTTCTTATAGCCTAGGCCATCTTTATGTAGAGCAGTGGTTCTCAACTCCTGTCCTCAGGACCCACTAACAGGCCAGATTTTAAGTATTACCTTGGTGAGATGCAGACTAGAATACTGCAATCCCTGAGCAGCAAATTATATCACCTGTGATGCATTTCAGTTATCTTGCAAACATGGCCTGTTGGTGGGCCCTGAGGACTTGAGTTGAGAACCACTGATGTAGAGCAACAATTATTTTTTTCAGATCCTCAGAGAGTTCTTTGCCATGAGGTGCCATGTTGAACTTCCAGTGACCAGTATGAGAGTGTGAAAGCGATAACACCAAATTTAACACACCTGCGCCTCATTCACACCTGAGACCTTGTAACACTAATGAGTCACATGACACCGGGGAGGGAAAATGGCTGATTGGGCCTAATTTGGACATTTTCACTTAGGGGTGTACTCACTTTTGTTGCCAGTGGTTTAGACATTAATGGCTGTGTGTTGAGTTATTTTGAGGGGACAGCAAATTTACACTGTTATACAAGCTGTACACTTACTACTTTACATTGTAGCAAAATGTCATATCTTCAGTGTTGTCACATACAAAGATATAATAAAATATTAACAAAAACGTGAGGGGTGTACTCACTTTTGTGAGATACTATATAAGGGAATTGTTAGAAATTGGCCTGGTAGGCAAGTGGTTAATCTGTCTGTGGATACATGCGAACAGCCACAGGCTCCTGTGAGCCTCTCATTGCTTTGGACAGGCTTCCCAGCAGTTTGCATATACCTTTGATACCAGCCACAGGACTCTAATACCGCGTACACACGATCGGAAGTTCCGACAACAAAACCGTGTTTTTTTTTCCTACGGATTTTCGCTCAAACTTGTTTTGGATACACACGGTCGCACAAATGTTGTCGGAAATTCCGATGGCCAAGAACGCGGAGACGTACAACACTACAACGAGCCGAGAAAAAAGTACATTGATTCTGAGCATGCATTGAATTGATTCCGAGCATGTGCAGCACTTTTGCGCGTCGGAAATGGCTACACACGGTCGGAATTTCCGACAAGAACTTTTCTTGTCGGAAAAATTGAGAACCTGCTCTCAAACATTTGTTGTCGGAAATTCCGACAGCAAATGTCCGATGGAGCCTACACACGGTCGGAATATCCGGCCAAGAGCTCACAGCGAACATTTGTTGTCGGAAATTCCGATCGTGTGTATGCCCCTAATCGCTTGTGTAAATGTAACCTTATTTTCTTTTACTTTTCCTATTGATTCCTTGTCATTGTACATTCTGACTTCAGGATTCTTTGGACACTTGAGCACTAGGGATGAGGTTCAGGTTGGAGGATTGTTCTAGGTTTGCAGTCCTGGCAAATTTTTGGTGAATTCCACTCGGCTGAATTTCTTGTAACTATAATGCCCTGCCTGGCCTTTGAACTTAGGTCATCTGGCTTAGAAGGCCCAAAAATAGGGGGCTTTGTTATGTGCCAGGATTCCTCACTATGAAAGGCTATGTTCCCAGCAGTTGGTTGTCAGTGTGTGTTGGAGTACTTTAGGGAAAGTTGACAGTTTGTGCAGTGGAGCGTTATGTGCTATACTGTGTCATATTATGCTAAATGCTATAGATTGTAGGGTCATTAGCTTCATATTCTTGTGTACCCCCTCTCGTGCTTGGTTCAGAGGTCTTTTTTAGGCCTAACTTTCTGTGTGTGTCAGCAACAATTATATTTTATTAGATGCTAAATACCCTCTTCCCCTCCTCAGTATTTTTTCCTTGTTTTTATTTTTTATTTTTTTATTATTATTTCAGGTTTATCTATATGTTTTCATGCACCGCTAGAAGCTACATGGGTTGCGGGTTTGTTGATTCAGGGTTTATTTATTTGGAGGTAAATTTTATCTTTCCATTGCCTTTCTTTTCAATTTCAGGTTAGGCAGCATGCACTTGTTGCTGGAACAGGCATAGATGCCCTTTGTTTGCAGCACATCACCACATACTTGTGCAATAAAGTAGATAGCACCAAAGCATCAAAGTATGTATCACCCCTATTGCCGAAGCTGCATTTAAATTTAGACAATCCTGGTGTGGACTCGCAGGGGGTGCTGCAGCTGCCTGACATCTCTTTTTTTGTGTTGCACAGTGCTGCACTATAGTGCCATGCAACACAAATATAGAAATGTCAACTGGCTGCAGCAGTCCCAGCAAGTCCAAACCCATCACTTCAGTGACAGCAGCAGGTCAGAGGGAGAGGAAGTCTCCTTCTGTGCTCCACTCATGACAGAGAGAAGGATTTTCCCTCACTCTGAGCACCCGCTTTATATGGTCGGAATGAGTTTAGGGAGGGGGGAGATCTGTATTGAGGTTTTTTTTTTACCTGGGAGAGGAATGGTGGGTGTCTGTACTTAGGGGGTTGGGTGGTGTCTGTACTGAAGAAGAGAGGTATCTGTACTGAGGGGTCTGTACTAGGGTGGGGTGTCTGTACTGAGAGATCTGTACTAGAGTGGGGTGTTTGTACTAGGGCGGGGTGTCTGTACTGAGAGGTCTTTACTAGGGTGGGGTGTGTGTACTAAGAGGTCTGCACTTGGGAGGAGGCATGTCTAAGCTAAGGCGTCTATACTAAGGGAAGGGAGGAGTGTCTATACTAAGGAGGAAGGGTGTCTGTACTGAGGGGTCTGTACTGAGGGAGATCTATACTGATTGGGTGGGCTGGGATGGGGTATTTAGGAATATTAGGGGGGTAAGTCTCTACTGAAGGGTCTGTGCTGTAGAGTGTGTTTATACTGAGGGTTTTGTACTGGAGGGGGTCTGTCTGTGCTAAGGGGTCTGTACTGGGGGTCAGTCTGTGTTAGGGAGGGGTCAATCTGTGCTGGGGGTCAGTCTGTTGTGTAGGGGAGGGGTCAGTCTGTGCTGGGGGTCAGTCTGTGGTCTGTGCTGAAGGCTCTGTGCTGGGGGGGGGCAGTCTATGCTAAGGAGTCTTTGGGGGACAAACTGTAATGAGGGATCTGTGCTAGGGGGTCCATATGTACTGAGGGGTCAATGCTGGGTGGTCCATCTGTGCTGACAGGTTGGTCTCTATTAATTGAGTCTATATTGTAGGGGTCAGCCTTTGCTGGAGTGGAGTCTGTACCTACGGAGTTTGTGCTGGGGGGGTTCATACAAAGGGGGTTGGCTTGGAATAGGGATTTAGGAATGCTAGGGGGGATCAGTCCCTACTGAAGGGTTTTGTAGATATGTACTGGGGGTAAATTTGTACTAGGAAGAAGGGGTCATTTTAGTTGTACTCTATAAAGTGGTTTGTGCATAATGCACTCCTGACTCCTGACTATAGAAACTTAGGTGAATTTATCAAAACTGAAGCAGGTAGAATCTGGAGCAGCTGTCCCTTGGCAACCAATCAGCGTCTAGATTTCATTTTGAAAGTGGAACTGAACAAGCTGAAGATACAGTAGAAGCTTATTGGGTGCCCATTCAAACTGCACCAGATTCAGTCTGCTCCAGTTTTGTTAAATTTCTTTCAGTGTGTTATACATTTCATATGCCTACCACTGCACTCTAACTACATTCCTCTTGAAGTTAGGCCGGCTGTGTGTAGAAATTAGAAAAGCATATGTAATGCTAATTTTATTAAAATGAGTGTGCTGAGGTTTGTACCTTTCTGTACTGTTGCTTATGGCACCTTCACTAAAGCATATTTTGTGGGTAAAAGAACTGTGACATATGTGTGCTGAGTATAGGGGAAGTAGGCTTGGGTTTTATTTAATTATAACTCTTTAAGCCCCCCCACTGTTAGCACAATTTGGCCACACCCACAAATTTGTGCAGTGCGTTCCCCGCAGTGCTTTATTTCTTTAGATAATTTTTTTTGTGGGGGTGTATAAATAATTATCATCCCTGGGTAACATATGTGCTAGGTAAGTTGCTGAGGTTCTGCATGCAGAAGTAGTTGGGTTATGAGCAGGTTCTGTAGGACAACCCAGGGGTCGGGCTGCATCATCTAGAAGAAGAGCACCTCTGCCTTTTCTAGAGAGAGTGGCTCTGCCATACAGCCACAGCATGTGCCGGAGCTTGTAAAGCATGAGCTAAGGTTTCTATCTTGCCCTGCAGTCCGTGTGCTGTCTAAGAGGGTCTACAGCAGGAGGTTTTGTTATGGATAAGCAAATCTGTCTGTTCCCTGTCAGGGTGGATCGGTTCACTTTCATTCAAATGAACCTGTCTTGGATTACCAGTGACTACAAAGCCCCTGCTGCTAATGTTACAGGGGTAAACTTAAAATTTTCATCTGGCACAAAAAAGGATTTCTGACACTATTATCAGCTTCTGCCACCTGTCCTGGCCTGTTTCAGTGTTCTAGCATTGTAAACGTACCACACCCAGCTGCCAAATTTGTAATGTTTGGTGCAGGGTAGAACTTGCTTTGGAACTCAGTTTGCAGCCCATTGGAGTACTACAGCACTCAAAAATATTTTTGTTGACTATTGTTCCTTAAATAATACACTAATGTGTAGTTCAAGATAAAATCTGCCTGGTCTCTCCCTCTTATATTGCAGCCTAAACAAGCTGCTTACATACTGTCCAGCCGCTGAACAGTAATTTTGGTTATTGTCTCTCAAAAAACACACTCTCCTTTCTATTTCAAGATAAAATCTGCCTGGTCTCTTCATCTTATATTGCTACCTAAGCAAGCTGCTTACAATACTGTCCACCCACTAAACAACATTTGTGGCTATTGCCTCTAAGATGATACACTTTAATGATTATTTCAAGATTGCAAGCTTACCAAACTGCTTACATTATATCCAACCACTGTGTTATGTACTGTATGTGGCTATTGTCTCCCAGATTATACACTATTTTTAATGTAAAATAGAATCTGTCTTGTCTTTTTCTATTTGTTACCTATTCAAGTGCTCACTTACTGTCCTGATACTAGCCAATTTCTACTAAACACATACCTGAAATCTATATTTTATTTATATTTTGGGAATAATTGGGGAATGCGGGGATGGGAGGGGGTTTGAGAAATGTGGAGTTGTGGTTTTGAAGGGTTTTTGTGTGCTCTGTTTGAGATTTTAAAAGTTTTGCAAGCAATGCAAAGTGGTACTGCAAAAAAGATTGTGTCACTTGCCAATTTGTATAAAATTAATGGCTTTAATATTTTTTTTTAGAATTAACTTCCATAGAGCTATGGTTGCTACTTTCACCAGTCAATCCAGGCTCATCACTGCTTGTCAAAAAATCAGCTGCAGCCAAAACTACCTAAGAAAGCAATCTTTCAAGTTGTAATGAATAAGAATGGAGTTCTGCTGCTGTTTTCAAGCCAGACCAAATTTAAAAGTGAAAAAAACTTCTATTACATTTATGTAATGCCTGTCTGTTGAAAATGTACTGTTTCATAGCACTACATACAGCTTGAAGGCATCCTTCAAGCATGTAATTTAAAGATTGGTGTTTTTTGTCGCCCTTGAAGTCACATTAAAATGGTGATATGATAATAAATATGGCACTAACTTTTTATTTTGCCAGTATTGACTTTTTTAAAATATTTTAAAGTAAAAAGAAGTATTTTTTTTTTTCAGTTTGGCTAGTGATATTTTTAAAACAATATGTGTTTTGTGCAGATAAAAAACACATAATTTTTTGTAATTTGTCCTGTTTAAAACATCACTACAATGATGCGCTTTAAAAAAGAACAACATGACACCAGGGAAAACAAAGAAGTGTTTGCTTAAGAATGATCAAAGCAATAATACAAAAAAATTCAAATAAAAAAATTAGCCAAGGATGTGGGAGGGGTGAGGTCATTAGAGGTTAAATAAGAATGACTTTTACTTAAAAAAAATGTTTTCATCTATGGGTTTTGACGCAGCCTAATATATGATCTGATCAAAAGAACTAAAGAGATAGCACAAAATCTACTGTAACAGTGTTATTACATTGTTACATTCATTGGCGAAGCAGGACCAAAATTACAAAAAAAAATAAAGTTATACAGACAAATCATTAAAGAACATAAGGAAGATGATTTTTGCACACCCATCATTCTTCATAACCATTCTATGGAAGACATGAATGTTTTAATTTTTAAAGGGAACTTCAAAAATACTCAGGAAAGGCAAACTTTTGAACTAAGAATTATTAATTCAATTTGACACAAAGAATAATGGACAACATGTGGACCTAAATCTAAATCACTATTCAAAGAAAACCAATCTCATCTCTGTGATTCTTTTTCCCCTCCCAGTCCATAGCCCTCTCATTTCCTTATCTCACCAACTATACAAGTTTAATTACTATTGCTGTGTACGTTTGTTTGTATTTTTTCTATAAGATTTCTTCCTTAACATTCTGCTGAAACTTTGTGTAATATTTCTGCTGGACCTTGAAAAAGGGGGTACCTTCTATCCTGAAAGCCTGTCCTGAAAATGTGGATGTTAGTGCAAATAAAAAGAAAGCATCAGGTACAGTAATTATTTTTCTTACAAGTAGACCTCAAGCAAAAAAAAAAAGGACAGAAACATGACAATTAATAGTGTTGAAATTAAACATTGGTCCAGGCTCACCCATTTTACTTGCCAGCAATGGTATTTTTTTTTTTTAATTGATGGTATTTATTCGGAACAATATTTCAAGCTAGCCGTTTGGTAATATTATTCAATTGTTACCATGAAAAATGTTTTCAGTTATTTTTTTGTTAACCAGTTGACATGGTATTTGATCACCTCTGCGGTTTTTATTCCTTGTGCCATAAACAAAAAAAGACAGACAATTTTGAAAAAAAACCCATTATTTTTATACTTTCTGCTTTAAAACATATCCAGTTAAAAAAATGTAAAATTTTTTTTTTTTTTATCAATTTAGGCCAATGTTTTCTGCCACATATTTTTAGTAAATCCTAATAAGCGTATATTGATTGGTTTGCGCAAAAGTTATAGCGTCTACAAACTATGGGTTGTTTTTATTTATTTATTTTAAAAAAAAATGTTTTACTAGTAACGGCGGTGATTAGCGACTTATAGTGGGACTGCAATATTGCGGCGATCAAATCAGACACCTAGCTGGCACTTTTGACACTTTTTGGGGACCAGTGACACTAATACAGTGATCAGTGCTAAAAAATATGCGCTGTCACTGTACTAATGACACTGGCTGGAAAAGGGTTAACATCAGGGGCGATCAAAGGGTTAACTGTGCGCCTAGGTTGTGCTTACTCACTGTGGGGGAATGGTTTGACTAGGGGTAGGCAAAGATCTGTGTTACAGTTTAGCAGAAACACAGAATCAGTACCTTCCCCCTCTGACAGAACAACAATCTGTCTTGTTTACATAGGCAGATTGTCATTCTGCCTGTGTCCTGTGTAATCAGTGGGGGCTGGCGGACATCAAGTCCGCAGTACCCACTCCTGGGCTCCTACTGTGTATAATCACAGACCGTAAGTGTCAGCTCACGTACTAGGTACGTGATCTGACTCAGAGCGGCCATCCTGCCGCAGTAAATGTACAGTGGGCGGTCCACAAGGGGCAGAGGCGTTGTAAGGGGGGAGCAGGGGGTGCAGGCCGCACCCAGGTGACACCCACCAGAGGGGTGACACCCGGCACAACACAGCATTGAGGGGCGCCGCGCCGACCGTGGCTCTCTCCTCTTCCTCCTTCCCCTGCGCCCAGCGCCCACATGTCCTCTGCATGCGATCGGTAACGGCAATTGTGACAGGCAGGCGGGGAGAGGTCATGGTGCCAGTGTCCTATCACAATTACACTCCTCAGACCGACGATGCCTAGGCTCCTCCTCCACACTGACAGTATATCCACAACAGGAGGAGGGGCCTAGGAAGAGGGACATTCATGTGTACAGAGCCGCGCTGATCTGAGGTCTGTAAATGTAGGGAGGGGAGGTATACAGGGGGGATTACATTAGGGGGGTTACACGGGGGTGTTACATTAGGGGGATAGCAGGGGGGTAACATTAGGGGGATTACACAGAGGGGGCATTACATTAGGGGGATTGCAGGGGGGGGTAACGTTAGGGGGATTACACAGGGGGGGCGTTAAATTAGGGGGATTACACAGAGGGGGTGTTATATTGGGGGATTACACAGGGGGGCATTACATTAGGGGGATTGCACAGGGGGGGCGTTACATTAGGGGGATTGCAGGGGGGTAACATTAGGGGGATTGCACAGAGGGGTTACATTAGGGGATTACACAGGGGGCAGAGCTGTGCTGATGCGCTAGCCTGCTCAGTGCCTCGGATTGCTCATGCTTAGTGACCGGGGGGGGGGGGGGACACCATATTTTACCGCACCAGGTGACACCAACCCTAGTGACACCACTGACAAGGGGTTAAAGCAGAGCTCCACCTAAAAGGGGAAGCTTCAATTGTCTTCCTCCTCCCCCCTCCGCTGCCACATTTGGCATGTTTTGCGGGGGGTAGGGGGAGCAGGTATCTGGTTTTGACAGGTACCTGCTCGCACTTCTGGCTCAGTTTGACGCAGATCAAGCAAAGACAGCTGTGAGGGACAGCAAGACTGTACATAAAATGCATACAAGGGATCACATTCACTAATATTTGAGTAGCCAGGATAGACCACTGGTGAGAGGTGGCCATAAATGTGCTTGAGGTACTAGCCTGCCCTGCTACACTTGTCATGTCAAAGAGAGCCTTCACCATAACAGGGTGAATTTGGGAATGAAAAGCTGCATTTTATTAATGTGGGTTACGAGTGTGCAGTGTTTTGTCTGCACAGTGTTTTGTTTTTTTTTCCTTTTGTGAGTGGTTTTCAAAGGATGCATTTAAGTGTTGGGACAATAAAAGCATTTCTTGAATAGACTGTCAGCAACAAATGCCTAACAATCTAATTAACACAAAGCTAAAGGGTATACATTAAATTTATAAGTAACATTTACTATACATTTATACAGATAACATTATGAATTACAAATTCTAAATAAAAAATACAGTTTATTATTTCAGAGACAACAGCCAAAATATTGCACACATTTGCACTACAGTATGTAAGCACTTTTACAAGGCTGTAGATACAAAGGAATAAACCAGGCAGATTTGTAGTGTATACACACATGTTGAACGAATTTCATGCACATTATAAAAGCTTGTTTTGTACATCACAGCTTAAAGAGGAACTTAAAAAAACAAAAAAACTAAAACTACAACTAAAGTCAGCAGCTTCAAATACTGTAGCCGCTGACTTTGAACAGACATTCACTAGCCCAGGAGTCCAGCGCTGTCTTTACCCAGGTCAGTTCATCCCAGTGCTGCCATCTTGGCAGTATGCCCTGGTCCTGCAGCCTCCTAGGTCATTTAACGTGGTGGGGAGTGAGCTAAACTTCTGTATTTCTCGCCTAGACAGGATTGGCGGAAGTGGGAGCAGATACCTGTCAGAAAAAGGTGCCCACTCCTGAAAAAGAAAAAAAACTTTCAAACGTGGTAGAGGAAGGGGGAGAGGCAGATTAGCAGTACTTTAACTTTTAAGTGAAAGTCTGCATTAAGAAAGAGACACCAGGCAAGTTTTAATCAGGAAATCAAATTTCTAGTTTTATTTCACACAAAAAATCCAAAAAGATGCATAGTAAGCACTTTTATTAGACAGCCGTTTTAGTAGAAGACAACAAGCAGGTGTAGCACCCTCTACCATAGGTAGGTGCTAGAGTAGGATTTTTGTAAGGAAAATTGTCAGTGCAGGTAAATTTAGGCAGGCCTATACTTCAAAAACAAATGTCACTGCCCCTATCTATGACTGGTCTTCACAGCAAGGAGCATTGGAAGGGCGAATCGCATGTAAACAAAAACACAAAATGACAAACAAACTAAGTTGAGCTTGGATTTTGTTTGTCATTTTGTGTTTTTGTTTACAGGCCTATACTTCAGGCTAGGCCTGCTTGTTTTGATCTGGGGGCAGGGAGTGGTTAGTGTAGCAGTGGGTGTGACCACCTGTGCTCTAGTTCTGGGGCGCCTCCCCTGTTTCCAGGGAGAAGGATCTGGAAGAGGGGCAGGGCACAGGACTGGGAGACTTGGAGAATGGAGCACTAGGCAGCAGCAGGGGCCCCACCCCCATCTGGGGGAGGTGCGAGGCCTAGCGGAGGAGCCCGGGAGAGCTGGAAGGGAGCTACATCCTTACACGGCCATCGATGGAGTATCCTGGAACAGAGGGGCTGGAGAAGCTGTCGGAACGTGCGTCCAGTTAAAGTTCTTCATCATGGACTCGGGGCAGGAAAAGGTCGTGAGTGGACCACAGTGGATTACTGGATGAGGCATGCCAGGGGAGCTGGGTGCGAGGCCAGAGGAGAGACTGTGGGGAGAGTGTCAAGTCAATGCGGCCTGAGGGCACAGGATTTGCAAACCAGACTGGCTGGGAGCAGTAGTCCGCCAAGTTACATGTGCTACTAAATTACTAGGCCGCCGGGGAGAGGTACTGCAGACCTCTGACCTAGTAACAGCATCTATAGCAGCCAGCATTTGAGACTGTTCAGAGTGGCCTCACTCGCTCATATAAGAGGATGTGACAGGGAAGATAATGATCTACAGTAAAGTATGTGTAGGAGAATAGAACTCCTGGGAGCAACAGTCTGCAGGAGAGGTGCAGTTAGGGTTGCCACCTTTTCTTCAAGCAAAACCCGAACACTTTAGTGGCCTGGGACAACTTTGGGTGCCCCAAGGAGAGTAGTAATGCGGTAGGCATAGCCTGCTGCAGCGAACAGTGGGTGCAGCCAAATTGCTCTTGCTGACATCATTGCCCAACCCCCCCCCAGTGATGCCACACCTGCCCAGGGCTGTCTTAATGAGAGGGCACACCTGGGCACTGCCCAGGGGCCCCAGCTGCATGGGGGGCCCCTGCCCTTTCCCCAAAGCAGCTGGTCCTTGAGCCTGGGCTGCCCCGAAATTGGGTCAGCCCGTGCTGCCCCTCTACATCCCAGATATCCCCCCAGCACTCTGACCCCTCTACACCCTAGATATCCCCTACCTCCTACCTACTTGATTTCTGTTTACCTGCACTGTCACCATTGTAGTGGCCCCAGAGCATTACTTTGCCCAGGGGCCCATGGTGCTATTAAGACAGCCCTGCACCTGCCCCCAGACAGCCACCCGCAGCCCTGGACAGCAACAGATGTGTGTGACTATCTTGGTTACATGGGGAGCCACCTGCCCAGTCTGAATAATGTGTCCGGGTTGCAGTCTGCCTCAAACCCGAACACCTTATTCAAAACCCGAACTGTCCGGGTGAATCCCGGACAGGTGGCAACCCTAGGTGCAGTGGAGGAGAAATAGTCTGCATGGTGATGCAGGGGAAGTGACTGTAGATATTATATGTGCAACGGACTTCAAAGTTCTTTAATATGATGGCAAAGCAACATGTTCTATGTGCATCCCATATCCCCTTTCCCCCAACCAAGTTATATCCCTCAATAAACAAAAACAAAACAACGCAAATGACTGTTCATTGTCTCTGAGGTGATAGATGGAAGTCTGGCAGCAGGGTGATATGGTGGATGTTAGCTACTAGTAGCAACCAAGCGCTACACAGGTTTTATACATTTGAATGAAATTATTTTTGTTGCTTCATATATTGGCTATATTTATGATTTTAAGAGGAAACAAAAAAAATAATTGTTTTAAATGTTTTTTTATAACTAAATTGATTATCCAGTGATGGTGAGCTGTCTGAATGCTTTTATGAAACAGATGAATCTGAATGCTTTTATCAAGCAGATTAAAGGTTAGGTGAGAAGGAGGAGAAGTCGATAAAAAGTACTGTTGCAAGCATTCATTGAGAAAGAAGTACAAGATTCCTGAAATATGTCAGCAATGTGGCTGAATGAACAATCAACGGCTTTGGTATTCTCAGGCAGCCATACACTAGTAGGTATCTGTACAAATGTTTCTTTGTAAAGTGCTTTGAGAAGCTACCTTTAAAGGCGCAACTGTAAAAAATAAAGTTTATTATTAATATTATTACAAATGTTCTTATGAAAATTCTGATTAGTACATTTGATGACTTGACGAATGTTGCTTGAAAGTACAGTGGAACCTCGGATTGCGAGTAACGCGTTTAACGAGCGTTTTCGCAATACAAGCACTGTATTTTTAACCACTTCAATACAGGGCTTTTTATACCACTTCCATACCGGGCCTATTCTGGCACTTCTCTCCTACATGTACAAATCATCATTCTTTTGCTAGAAAATTAGTCAGAACCCCCAAACATTATATATGTTTTTTTAGCAGACACCCTAGGGAATAAAATGACGGTCATTGCAAAAAAAAATCTTGCACGGTATTTGCGCAATAATTTTTCAAACGCCTTTTTTTGGGAAAAAAATGGTTTCATGAATTAAAAAATAACAAAACAGTAAAGTTAGCCCAATTTTTGGGGAAAATATGAAAGAAGATGTAAATAGATACCTAACATGTCACACTTTAAAATTGCGCACACTCATGGAATGGCGCCAAACTTGGGTACTTAAAAATCTCCATAGGCGACGCTTTAATTTTTTTTACAGGTTACCAGGTTAGAGTTACAGAGGAGGTCTAGTGCTAGAATTGCTCTAACGCACGCGGCGATACCTCACATATGTGGTCTGAACGGCGTTTACATATGTGGGCAGGACTTACATGTGAGTTCGCTTCTGATCGCGAGCTACCGGGGACAGGGGCGTTTTAATTTTTTTTTTATTATTCTTAATTTTATTTTTTACTTTTTTTTTATTTTTTTTTACACTTATTTTACTTTTTTTTTTTTTATCACTTTTATTCCTATTACAAGGAATGTAAACATCCCTTGTAATAGGAATGTGTGTGACAGGTCCTCTTTATTGAGAGATGCGGGGTGAATAAGACCCCACATCTCTCCTCCAGGCTGGAAAGCATGAGATCAGTGAAAAAAAATTCACTGATCTCATGTTTACTAGCCGTAATGGCGGCTTTGTTTACATCTGAGGACCCGGGAGTGACGTCATCACATCGCGCCCGGGCCTCCGACGGTCATAGAGATGACTGGTGACCATCTGGTCACCAGTCATCTCTATGCTCGTCACGTGACCCACCACCGGCGCCGGACGATTCTCTCCGGGTCCCCGATGGCACGGAGAGCCCGGAGAAGCACCGGATGGCGGCGGGAGGGGGGATGTCCCCTCCCGCCGCCTATAAGAACGATTGCACAGAATCGCCGGGACAACAAAAGGATATCTAAATGATGCCTCTAGCTGCAGGCATCATTCAGATATCCCCCCTCAAACCCAGGACATCATATGACGCCCACCCAGGAAGGGAGATCCCATCTGTGGGCGTCATATTACTATGGCTGGGTATTGAAGCGGTTAAAAATCATAATTCGGTTTGCCAGTGTTGTCTCGCAAAACGAGCACGATTCGGGCCAAAGCGGTGTGCAGTACCGTGTTTGGCCTGAGGTGGGGGACGCCGGAGCTGAGCAGAGACGAACGTCGCAGATCGCAGCCGATCGGCGCCGTTCGGAAATGCACGGAAAGGCCCGAGGACAGCACAGCTGACCTCGGCAAATCTCGGGAACAAAGTCTTTCCGAGGTTTGCCGAGGTCAGCCGAGGTGTCCTCAGGCCTTTTCGGCCGTTTCCGAGGCTCTCTGGCTGCATGTGGTATTGCATCCCATTGAAGTCAATGCGGAACTAATTATTTTTGTTTCCATTGACTTCAATGGGGAAACTCGCTTTGATATGCAAGTACTTTGGATTACGAGCATTCTCCTGGAACGGATTATGCTCGTAATCCGAGGTTCCACTGTACTTAAAAATTTATTTTGCTTATAAAATTAAATTTTGGAATGAAGGTCATTTCCCGAACGAGAACCAATTTAGTTTGCTCAGAATTTTTTTTCCATCCTGCTCCTTCAAATTTTCTTGTGACTGCAGTTAAAAACAAATGTTATTTTGACCACGTAAGATTTAAAACTCAATTGAACATCCCTGGAAGGAAAGTTTTCAAACAAAGTTCTTCTAGTGTATTTGCAGCTTTTTATGACACTTTCCAGGTCATAGATAGAGATCAATATGACCAAATTTTATATGTTACACCTTACCAATCCTTAGATGTTGTGGCTGCGTTCATTTTCTTTTTTTTAGGTCTTTACCCATTTTCACCTGGTGGCCCTGCCAGTAACACACTTCCTCTCTTAGGGTGTCTCCTCTATCTATGGAGAAGCTATACAGACACCCTTGAACAGCAGAATTGTCTTAAAGGGGTTGTAAAGGTAAATGTTTTTTCACCTTAATGCATCCTATGCATTAAGCTGAAAAAACATCCGACAATACCCGTCCCCCCCCCCCGAGCCCCCCGTTTTACTTACCTGGCCCCCCGAAAGTCCGGCGCTCGTCCCCGTCATCCTCCTCGGTTCTCAGCCTGGCCGTCGATTGGCTACACTGGATGGATTGAAAGCAGCGCAGCCATTGGCTGGCGCTGCTGTCAATCACATCCAATGACGTGGCGCGCCGGGGGGGCGGGGCCGAGTGATACAGTCGGCGGCTATTGACGCCGCTGTATCACGGGACCGTACCCGCAATAACTCCACACCATGCAAGCTCGCTTGCATAAAGGTGTGGAGTCCTTGCGGGGAGGAGCCGAGACAGCCGCCGAGGGACCCCAGAAGACCAGGATCGGGGCCACTCTGTGCAAAACGAGCTGCACAGTGGAGGTAAGTATAATATGTTTGTTATTTAAAAAAAAAAAAAAATCCTTTACTGATCCTTTAAGCCCCGTTCACAATTTGTCATGCAATTTGTCAGTTCCAAATCACATGACAAGTCGTACTCCATTGTTGGAAATGGAACCATTCAAAAAGCTGCAGCTCATGTTGCAGCAACTTTGAAAAATGTTCCTGCACCACTTCTTGCCTAGTTCATTGCGACTTGCATTGACTTCTGTTGCATGAAGTCGCAAGCCGCAATGAAATCGGCAGTGCAAATTGCACTGATCTGCAGCTTTGAAATTGCGCTGAAGTAGCGTGATTTCAAAGCCACAAAGGTGTGAAAGGAGGCTAAGAGGGTAGTGTTAGATGGACCAGCAGATTTAGATGGACTTCACATAAGTGACTAATTAAAGTGAAATGTCAGCTAACACTCTTTAAATGGTTTCAGAAATAGTTTTTTTCTCCTTTTTTGAGATAGCTATTTAAAATTACCATTGTAAGCACCCCTGTCAGTGTTAAAGGAGTTGTAAAGTCTCAAGCTTTTTCACCTCAAGGCATTCTATGCATTAAAGTGAAAAACCTTCTGTGCTGCAGCAGCCCCCCATAGCCCCCCTGTTCCTTACCTGAACCTGATCGGTCCAGCGACGAGAACAAGCCCAGCAGCTCCAGCCGCTGTCTCGGGTCCTCATTGGATAGATTGATAGCGGTAGGAGCCATTGACTTCCGCTGCTGTCAATCAAATCCAGTGACACGGGACCCAGGGGGCGGGGCCGATTCCTGCTGTCTTTGTCAATAGAAGCAGCAGCAGGACTCAGGAGCACGCCCGCACGGGTGCCCCCATGGAAAGTGGCTCTCTGTGGGGGCACTTAATGAAGAGAAGGGGCCTGGAGCGCCACCGGGGGACCCCAGAAAAGGAGGACCGGGGCCGCTCTGTGCAAAACCCTTGCACAGAGCAGGTAAGTATTAAATGTTTGTTGATTTAGATAAAAAAATAAAAAAACCTTTAGGCCTCATGCCCACGGACGTTTTTACAGCTGGTGGATGTTGGAGACCTTGCGCTCCTCCACCTTCCATTTGAGGATGCCTCACAGATGCTCAATAGGGTTTAGGTCTGGAGACATGCTTTGCCAGTCCATCACCTTTACCCTCAGCTTATTTAGCAAGGCAGTGGTCGTCTTGGAGGTGTGTTTGGGGTCGTTATCATGTTGGAATACTGCCCTGCGGCCCATTTCCTGCAGGGAGGGGATTATGCTCTGCTTCAGTATGTCACAGTACATGTTGGCATTCATGGTTCCCTCAATAAACTGTAGCTCCCCAGTGCCAGCAGCACTTATGCAGCTCCAGACCTCATCCATGCTCATCTCTAGGCAAGACATACTTGTCTTTGTACTCCTCACCTGGTTGCTGCCACACACGCTTGACACCATCTGAACCAATCTTGGTCTCATCAGACCACAGGACATGGTTCCAGTAATCCATGTCCTTAGTCTGCTTGTTTTCAAGAAACTGTTTGCGGGCTTTCTTGTGCATCAGAAGAGGCTTCCTTCTGGGATGACAGCTATTCAGACGAATTTGATGCAGCGTGCGGTGTATGGTCTGAGCACTGACAGGCTGACCCCCCACTTCTTCAACCTCTTCAGCAATCCTGGCAGCACTCATACATCTATATCCCAAAGACAACCTCTGGATATGACGCTGAGCACGTGCACTCAACTTCTTTGGTTGACCATGGCAAGGCCTTTTCTGAGTGGAACCTGTCCTGTTAAACCACTGTATGGTCTTGGTCACCGTGCTGCAGCTCAGTTTCAGGGTCTTGCCAATCTTCTTATAGCCTAGGCCATCTTTATGTAGAGCAGTGGTTCTCAACTCCTGTCCTCAGGACCCACTAACAGGCCAGATTTTAAGTATTACCTTGGTGAGATGCAGACTAGAATACTGCAATCCCTGAGCAGCAAATTATATCACCTGTGATGCATTTCAGTTATCTTGCAAACATGGCCTGTTGGTGGGCCCTGAGGACTTGAGTTGAGAACCACTGATGTAGAGCAACAATTATTTTTTTCAGATCCTCAGAGAGTTCTTTGCCATGAGGTGCCATGTTGAACTTCCAGTGACCAGTATGAGAGTGTGAAAGCGATAACACCAAATTTAACACACCTGCGCCTCATTCACACCTGAGACCTTGTAACACTAATGAGTCACATGACACCGGGGAGGGAAAATGGCTGATTGGGCCTAATTTGGACATTTTCACTTAGGGGTGTACTCACTTTTGTTGCCAGTGGTTTAGACATTAATGGCTGTGTGTTGAGTTATTTTGAGGGGACAGCAAATTTACACTGTTATACAAGCTGTACACTTACTACTTTACATTGTAGCAAAATGTCATATCTTCAGTGTTGTCACATACAAAGATATAATAAAATATTAACAAAAACGTGAGGGGTGTACTCACTTTTGTGAGATACTATATAAGGGAATTGTTAGAAATTGGCCTGGTAGGCAAGTGGTTAATCTGTCTGTGGATACATGCGAACAGCCACAGGCTCCTGTGAGCCTCTCATTGCTTTGGACAGGCTTCCCAGCAGTTTGCATATACCTTTGATACCAGCCACAGGACTCTAATACCGCGTACACACGATCGGAAGTTCCGACAACAAAACCGTGTTTTTTTTTCCTACGGATTTTCGCTCAAACTTGTTTTGGATACACACGGTCGCACAAATGTTGTCGGAAATTCCGATGGCCAAGAACGCGGAGACGTACAACACTACAACGAGCCGAGAAAAAAGTACATTGATTCTGAGCATGCATTGAATTGATTCCGAGCATGTGCAGCACTTTTGCGCGTCGGAAATGGCTACACACGGTCGGAATTTCCGACAAGAACTTTTCTTGTCGGAAAAATTGAGAACCTGCTCTCAAACATTTGTTGTCGGAAATTCCGACAGCAAATGTCCGATGGAGCCTACACACGGTCGGAATATCCGGCCAAGAGCTCACAGCGAACATTTGTTGTCGGAAATTCCGATCGTGTGTATGCCCCTAATCGCTTGTGTAAATGTAACCTTATTTTCTTTTACTTTTCCTATTGATTCCTTGTCATTGTACATTCTGACTTCAGGATTCTTTGGACACTTGAGCACTAGGGATGAGGTTCAGGTTGGAGGATTGTTCTAGGTTTGCAGTCCTGGCAAATTTTTGGTGAATTCCACTCGGCTGAATTTCTTGTAACTATAATGCCCTGCCTGGCCTTTGAACTTAGGTCATCTGGCTTAGAAGGCCCAAAAATAGGGGGCTTTGTTATGTGCCAGGATTCCTCACTATGAAAGGCTATGTTCCCAGCAGTTGGTTGTCAGTGTGTGTTGGAGTACTTTAGGGAAAGTTGACAGTTTGTGCAGTGGAGCGTTATGTGCTATACTGTGTCATATTATGCTAAATGCTATAGATTGTAGGGTCATTAGCTTCATATTCTTGTGTACCCCCTCTCGTGCTTGGTTCAGAGGTCTTTTTTAGGCCTAACTTTCTGTGTGTGTCAGCAACAATTATATTTTATTAGATGCTAAATACCCTCTTCCCCTCCTCAGTATTTTTTCCTTGTTTTTATTTTTTATTTTTTTATTATTATTTCAGGTTTATCTATATGTTTTCATGCACCGCTAGAAGCTACATGGGTTGCGGGTTTGTTGATTCAGGGTTTATTTATTTGGAGGTAAATTTTATCTTTCCATTGCCTTTCTTTTCAATTTCAGGTTAGGCAGCATGCACTTGTTGCTGGAACAGGCATAGATGCCCTTTGTTTGCAGCACATCACCACATACTTGTGCAATAAAGTAGATAGCACCAAAGCATCAAAGTATGTATCACCCCTATTGCCGAAGCTGCATTTAAATTTAGACAATCCTGGTGTGGACTCGCAGGGGGTGCTGCAGCTGCCTGACATCTCTTTTTTTGTGTTGCACAGTGCTGCACTATAGTGCCATGCAACACAAATATAGAAATGTCAACTGGCTGCAGCAGTCCCAGCAAGTCCAAACCCATCACTTCAGTGACAGCAGCAGGTCAGAGGGAGAGGAAGTCTCCTTCTGTGCTCCACTCATGACAGAGAGAAGGATTTTCCCTCACTCTGAGCACCCGCTTTATATGGTCGGAATGAGTTTAGGGAGGGGGGAGATCTGTATTGAGGTTTTTTTTTTACCTGGGAGAGGAATGGTGGGTGTCTGTACTTAGGGGGTTGGGTGGTGTCTGTACTGAAGAAGAGAGGTATCTGTACTGAGGGGTCTGTACTAGGGTGGGGTGTCTGTACTGAGAGATCTGTACTAGAGTGGGGTGTTTGTACTAGGGCGGGGTGTCTGTACTGAGAGGTCTTTACTAGGGTGGGGTGTGTGTACTAAGAGGTCTGCACTTGGGAGGAGGCATGTCTAAGCTAAGGCGTCTATACTAAGGGAAGGGAGGAGTGTCTATACTAAGGAGGAAGGGTGTCTGTACTGAGGGGTCTGTACTGAGGGAGATCTATACTGATTGGGTGGGCTGGGATGGGGTATTTAGGAATATTAGGGGGGTAAGTCTCTACTGAAGGGTCTGTGCTGTAGAGTGTGTTTATACTGAGGGTTTTGTACTGGAGGGGGTCTGTCTGTGCTAAGGGGTCTGTACTGGGGGTCAGTCTGTGTTAGGGAGGGGTCAATCTGTGCTGGGGGTCAGTCTGTTGTGTAGGGGAGGGGTCAGTCTGTGCTGGGGGTCAGTCTGTGGTCTGTGCTGAAGGCTCTGTGCTGGGGGGGGCAGTCTATGCTAAGGAGTCTTTGGGGGACAAACTGTAATGAGGGATCTGTGCTAGGGGGTCCATATGTACTGAGGGGTCAATGCTGGGTGGTCCATCTGTGCTGACAGGTTGGTCTCTATTAATTGAGTCTATATTGTAGGGGTCAGCCTTTGCTGGAGTGGAGTCTGTACCTACGGAGTTTGTGCTGGGGGGGTTCATACAAAGGGGGTTGGCTTGGAATAGGGATTTAGGAATGCTAGGGGGGATCAGTCCCTACTGAAGGGTTTTGTAGATATGTACTGGGGGTAAATTTGTACTAGGAAGAAGGGGTCATTTTAGTTGTACTCTATAAAGTGGTTTGTGCATAATGCACTCCTGACTCCTGACTATAGAAACTTAGGTGAATTTATCAAAACTGAAGCAGGTAGAATCTGGAGCAGCTGTCCCTTGGCAACCAATCAGCGTCTAGATTTCATTTTGAAAGTGGAACTGAACAAGCTGAAGATACAGTAGAAGCTTATTGGGTGCCCATTCAAACTGCACCAGATTCAGTCTGCTCCAGTTTTGTTAAATTTCTTTCAGTGTGTTATACATTTCATATGCCTACCACTGCACTCTAACTACATTCCTCTTGAAGTTAGGCCGGCTGTGTGTAGAAATTAGAAAAGCATATGTAATGCTAATTTTATTAAAATGAGTGTGCTGAGGTTTGTACCTTTCTGTACTGTTGCTTATGGCACCTTCACTAAAGCATATTTTGTGGGTAAAAGAACTGTGACATATGTGTGCTGAGTATAGGGGAAGTAGGCTTGGGTTTTATTTAATTATAACTCTTTAAGCCCCCCCACTGTTAGCACAATTTGGCCACACCCACAAATTTGTGCAGTGCGTTCCCCGCAGTGCTTTATTTCTTTAGATAATTTTTTTTGTGGGGGTGTATAAATAATTATCATCCCTGGGTAACATATGTGCTAGGTAAGTTGCTGAGGTTCTGCATGCAGAAGTAGTTGGGTTATGAGCAGGTTCTGTAGGACAACCCAGGGGTCGGGCTGCATCATCTAGAAGAAGAGCACCTCTGCCTTTTCTAGAGAGAGTGGCTCTGCCATACAGCCACAGCATGTGCCGGAGCTTGTAAAGCATGAGCTAAGGTTTCTATCTTGCCCTGCAGTCCGTGTGCTGTCTAAGAGGGTCTACAGCAGGAGGTTTTGTTATGGATAAGCAAATCTGTCTGTTCCCTGTCAGGGTGGATCGGTTCACTTTCATTCAAATGAACCTGTCTTGGATTACCAGTGACTACAAAGCCCCTGCTGCTAATGTTACAGGGGTAAACTTAAAATTTTCATCTGGCACAAAAAAGGATTTCTGACACTATTATCAGCTTCTGCCACCTGTCCTGGCCTGTTTCAGTGTTCTAGCATTGTAAACGTACCACACCCAGCTGCCAAATTTGTAATGTTTGGTGCAGGGTAGAACTTGCTTTGGAACTCAGTTTGCAGCCCATTGGAGTACTACAGCACTCAAAAATATTTTTGTTGACTATTGTTCCTTAAATAATACACTAATGTGTAGTTCAAGATAAAATCTGCCTGGTCTCTCCCTCTTATATTGCAGCCTAAACAAGCTGCTTACATACTGTCCAGCCGCTGAACAGTAATTTTGGTTATTGTCTCTCAAAAAACACACTCTCCTTTCTATTTCAAGATAAAATCTGCCTGGTCTCTTCATCTTATATTGCTACCTAAGCAAGCTGCTTACAATACTGTCCACCCACTAAACAACATTTGTGGCTATTGCCTCTAAGATGATACACTTTAATGATTATTTCAAGATTGCAAGCTTACCAAACTGCTTACATTATATCCAACCACTGTGTTATGTACTGTATGTGGCTATTGTCTCCCAGATTATACACTATTTTTAATGTAAAATAGAATCTGTCTTGTCTTTTTCTATTTGTTACCTATTCAAGTGCTCACTTACTGTCCTGATACTAGCCAATTTCTACTAAACACATACCTGAAATCTATATTTTATTTATATTTTGGGAATAATTGGGGAATGCGGGGATGGGAGGGGGTTTGAGAAATGTGGAGTTGTGGTTTTGAAGGGTTTTTGTGTGCTCTGTTTGAGATTTTAAAAGTTTTGCAAGCAATGCAAAGTGGTACTGCAAAAAAGATTGTGTCACTTGCCAATTTGTATAAAATTAATGGCTTTAATATTTTTTTTTAGAATTAACTTCCATAGAGCTATGGTTGCTACTTTCACCAGTCAATCCAGGCTCATCACTGCTTGTCAAAAAATCAGCTGCAGCCAAAACTACCTAAGAAAGCAATCTTTCAAGTTGTAATGAATAAGAATGGAGTTCTGCTGCTGTTTTCAAGCCAGACCAAATTTAAAAGTGAAAAAAACTTCTATTACATTTATGTAATGCCTGTCTGTTGAAAATGTACTGTTTCATAGCACTACATACAGCTTGAAGGCATCCTTCAAGCATGTAATTTAAAGATTGGTGTTTTTTGTCGCCCTTGAAGTCACATTAAAATGGTGATATGATAATAAATATGGCACTAACTTTTTATTTTGCCAGTATTGACTTTTTTAAAATATTTTAAAGTAAAAAGAAGTATTTTTTTTTTTCAGTTTGGCTAGTGATATTTTTAAAACAATATGTGTTTTGTGCAGATAAAAAACACATAATTTTTTGTAATTTGTCCTGTTTAAAACATCACTACAATGATGCGCTTTAAAAAAGAACAACATGACACCAGGGAAAACAAAGAAGTGTTTGCTTAAGAATGATCAAAGCAATAATACAAAAAAATTCAAATAAAAAAATTAGCCAAGGATGTGGGAGGGGTGAGGTCATTAGAGGTTAAATAAGAATGACTTTTACTTAAAAAAAATGTTTTCATCTATGGGTTTTGACGCAGCCTAATATATGATCTGATCAAAAGAACTAAAGAGATAGCACAAAATCTACTGTAACAGTGTTATTACATTGTTACATTCATTGGCGAAGCAGGACCAAAATTACAAAAAAAAATAAAGTTATACAGACAAATCATTAAAGAACATAAGGAAGATGATTTTTGCACACCCATCATTCTTCATAACCATTCTATGGAAGACATGAATGTTTTAATTTTTAAAGGGAACTTCAAAAATACTCAGGAAAGGCAAACTTTTGAACTAAGAATTATTAATTCAATTTGACACAAAGAATAATGGACAACATGTGGACCTAAATCTAAATCACTATTCAAAGAAAACCAATCTCATCTCTGTGATTCTTTTTCCCCTCCCAGTCCATAGCCCTCTCATTTCCTTATCTCACCAACTATACAAGTTTAATTACTATTGCTGTGTACGTTTGTTTGTATTTTTTCTATAAGATTTCTTCCTTAACATTCTGCTGAAACTTTGTGTAATATTTCTGCTGGACCTTGAAAAAGGGGGTACCTTCTATCCTGAAAGCCTGTCCTGAAAATGTGGATGTTAGTGCAAATAAAAAGAAAGCATCAGGTACAGTAATTATTTTTCTTACAAGTAGACCTCAAGCAAAAAAAAAAAGGACAGAAACATGACAATTAATAGTGTTGAAATTAAACATTGGTCCAGGCTCACCCATTTTACTTGCCAGCAATGGTATTTTTTTTTTTTAATTGATGGTATTTATTCGGAACAATATTTCAAGCTAGCCGTTTGGTAATATTATTCAATTGTTACCATGAAAAATGTTTTCAGTTATTTTTTTGTTAACCAGTTGACATGGTATTTGATCACCTCTGCGGTTTTTATTCCTTGTGCCATAAACAAAAAAAGACAGACAATTTTGAAAAAAAACCCATTATTTTTATACTTTCTGCTTTAAAACATATCCAGTTAAAAAAATGTAAAATTTTTTTTTTTTTTATCAATTTAGGCCAATGTTTTCTGCCACATATTTTTAGTAAATCCTAATAAGCGTATATTGATTGGTTTGCGCAAAAGTTATAGCGTCTACAAACTATGGGTTGTTTTTATTTATTTATTTTAAAAAAAAATGTTTTACTAGTAACGGCGGTGATTAGCGACTTATAGTGGGACTGCAATATTGCGGCGATCAAATCAGACACCTAGCTGGCACTTTTGACACTTTTTGGGGACCAGTGACACTAATACAGTGATCAGTGCTAAAAAATATGCGCTGTCACTGTACTAATGACACTGGCTGGAAAAGGGTTAACATCAGGGGCGATCAAAGGGTTAACTGTGCGCCTAGGTTGTGCTTACTCACTGTGGGGGAATGGTTTGACTAGGGGTAGGCAAAGATCTGTGTTACAGTTTAGCAGAAACACAGAATCAGTACCTTCCCCCTCTGACAGAACAACAATCTGTCTTGTTTACATAGGCAGATTGTCATTCTGCCTGTGTCCTGTGTAATCAGTGGGGGCTGGCGGACATCAAGTCCGCAGTACCCACTCCTGGGCTCCTACTGTGTATAATCACAGACCGTAAGTGTCAGCTCACGTACTAGGTACGTGATCTGACTCAGAGCGGCCATCCTGCCGCAGTAAATGTACAGTGGGCGGTCCACAAGGGGCAGAGGCGTTGTAAGGGGGGAGCAGGGGGTGCAGGCCGCACCCAGGTGACACCCACCAGAGGGGTGACACCCGGCACAACACAGCATTGAGGGGCGCCGCGCCGACCGTGGCTCTCTCCTCTTCCTCCTTCCCCTGCGCCCAGCGCCCACATGTCCTCTGCATGCGATCGGTAACGGCAATTGTGACAGGCAGGCGGGGAGAGGTCATGGTGCCAGTGTCCTATCACAATTACACTCCTCAGACCGACGATGCCTAGGCTCCTCCTCCACACTGACAGTATATCCACAACAGGAGGAGGGGCCTAGGAAGAGGGACATTCATGTGTACAGAGCCGCGCTGATCTGAGGTCTGTAAATGTAGGGAGGGGAGGTATACAGGGGGGATTACATTAGGGGGGTTACACGGGGGTGTTACATTAGGGGGATAGCAGGGGGGTAACATTAGGGGGATTACACAGAGGGGGCATTACATTAGGGGGATTGCAGGGGGGGGTAACGTTAGGGGGATTACACAGGGGGGGCGTTAAATTAGGGGGATTACACAGAGGGGGTGTTATATTGGGGGATTACACAGGGGGGCATTACATTAGGGGGATTGCACAGGGGGGGCGTTACATTAGGGGGATTGCAGGGGGGTAACATTAGGGGGATTGCACAGAGGGGTTACATTAGGGGATTACACAGGGGGCAGAGCTGTGCTGATGCGCTAGCCTGCTCAGTGCCTCGGATTGCTCATGCTTAGTGACCGGGGGGGGGGGGGGACACCATATTTTACCGCACCAGGTGACACCAACCCTAGTGACACCACTGACAAGGGGTTAAAGCAGAGCTCCACCTAAAAGGGGAAGCTTCAATTGTCTTCCTCCTCCCCCCTCCGCTGCCACATTTGGCATGTTTTGCGGGGGGTAGGGGGAGCAGGTATCTGGTTTTGACAGGTACCTGCTCGCACTTCTGGCTCAGTTTGACGCAGATCAAGCAAAGACAGCTGTGAGGGACAGCAAGACTGTACATAAAATGCATACAAGGGATCACATTCACTAATATTTGAGTAGCCAGGATAGACCACTGGTGAGAGGTGGCCATAAATGTGCTTGAGGTACTAGCCTGCCCTGCTACACTTGTCATGTCAAAGAGAGCCTTCACCATAACAGGGTGAATTTGGGAATGAAAAGCTGCATTTTATTAATGTGGGTTACGAGTGTGCAGTGTTTTGTCTGCACAGTGTTTTGTTTTTTTTTCCTTTTGTGAGTGGTTTTCAAAGGATGCATTTAAGTGTTGGGACAATAAAAGCATTTCTTGAATAGACTGTCAGCAACAAATGCCTAACAATCTAATTAACACAAAGCTAAAGGGTATACATTAAATTTATAAGTAACATTTACTATACATTTATACAGATAACATTATGAATTACAAATTCTAAATAAAAAATACAGTTTATTATTTCAGAGACAACAGCCAAAATATTGCACACATTTGCACTACAGTATGTAAGCACTTTTACAAGGCTGTAGATACAAAGGAATAAACCAGGCAGATTTGTAGTGTATACACACATGTTGAACGAATTTCATGCACATTATAAAAGCTTGTTTTGTACATCACAGCTTAAAGAGGAACTTAAAAAAACAAAAAAACTAAAACTACAACTAAAGTCAGCAGCTTCAAATACTGTAGCCGCTGACTTTGAACAGACATTCACTAGCCCAGGAGTCCAGCGCTGTCTTTACCCAGGTCAGTTCATCCCAGTGCTGCCATCTTGGCAGTATGCCCTGGTCCTGCAGCCTCCTAGGTCATTTAACGTGGTGGGGAGTGAGCTAAACTTCTGTATTTCTCGCCTAGACAGGATTGGCGGAAGTGGGAGCAGATACCTGTCAGAAAAAGGTGCCCACTCCTGAAAAAGAAAAAAAACTTTCAAACGTGGTAGAGGAAGGGGGAGAGGCAGATTAGCAGTACTTTAACTTTTAAGTGAAAGTCTGCATTAAGAAAGAGACACCAGGCAAGTTTTAATCAGGAAATCAAATTTCTAGTTTTATTTCACACAAAAAATCCAAAAAGATGCATAGTAAGCACTTTTATTAGACAGCCGTTTTAGTAGAAGACAACAAGCAGGTGTAGCACCCTCTACCATAGGTAGGTGCTAGAGTAGGATTTTTGTAAGGAAAATTGTCAGTGCAGGTAAATTTAGGCAGGCCTATACTTCAAAAACAAATGTCACTGCCCCTATCTATGACTGGTCTTCACAGCAAGGAGCATTGGAAGGGCGAATCGCATGTAAACAAAAACACAAAATGACAAACAAACTAAGTTGAGCTTGGATTTTGTTTGTCATTTTGTGTTTTTGTTTACAGGCCTATACTTCAGGCTAGGCCTGCTTGTTTTGATCTGGGGGCAGGGAGTGGTTAGTGTAGCAGTGGGTGTGACCACCTGTGCTCTAGTTCTGGGGCGCCTCCCCTGTTTCCAGGGAGAAGGATCTGGAAGAGGGGCAGGGCACAGGACTGGGAGACTTGGAGAATGGAGCACTAGGCAGCAGCAGGGGCCCCACCCCCATCTGGGGGAGGTGCGAGGCCTAGCGGAGGAGCCCGGGAGAGCTGGAAGGGAGCTACATCCTTACACGGCCATCGATGGAGTATCCTGGAACAGAGGGGCTGGAGAAGCTGTCGGAACGTGCGTCCAGTTAAAGTTCTTCATCATGGACTCGGGGCAGGAAAAGGTCGTGAGTGGACCACAGTGGATTACTGGATGAGGCATGCCAGGGGAGCTGGGTGCGAGGCCAGAGGAGAGACTGTGGGGAGAGTGTCAAGTCAATGCGGCCTGAGGGCACAGGATTTGCAAACCAGACTGGCTGGGAGCAGTAGTCCGCCAAGTTACATGTGCTACTAAATTACTAGGCCGCCGGGGAGAGGTACTGCAGACCTCTGACCTAGTAACAGCATCTATAGCAGCCAGCATTTGAGACTGTTCAGAGTGGCCTCACTCGCTCATATAAGAGGATGTGACAGGGAAGATAATGATCTACAGTAAAGTATGTGTAGGAGAATAGAACTCCTGGGAGCAACAGTCTGCAGGAGAGGTGCAGTTAGGGTTGCCACCTTTTCTTCAAGCAAAACCCGAACACTTTAGTGGCCTGGGACAACTTTGGGTGCCCCAAGGAGAGTAGTAATGCGGTAGGCATAGCCTGCTGCAGCGAACAGTGGGTGCAGCCAAATTGCTCTTGCTGACATCATTGCCCAACCCCCCCCCAGTGATGCCACACCTGCCCAGGGCTGTCTTAATGAGAGGGCACACCTGGGCACTGCCCAGGGGCCCCAGCTGCATGGGGGGCCCCTGCCCTTTCCCCAAAGCAGCTGGTCCTTGAGCCTGGGCTGCCCCGAAATTGGGTCAGCCCGTGCTGCCCCTCTACATCCCAGATATCCCCCCAGCACTCTGACCCCTCTACACCCTAGATATCCCCTACCTCCTACCTACTTGATTTCTGTTTACCTGCACTGTCACCATTGTAGTGGCCCCAGAGCATTACTTTGCCCAGGGGCCCATGGTGCTATTAAGACAGCCCTGCACCTGCCCCCAGACAGCCACCCGCAGCCCTGGACAGCAACAGATGTGTGTGACTATCTTGGTTACATGGGGAGCCACCTGCCCAGTCTGAATAATGTGTCCGGGTTGCAGTCTGCCTCAAACCCGAACACCTTATTCAAAACCCGAACTGTCCGGGTGAATCCCGGACAGGTGGCAACCCTAGGTGCAGTGGAGGAGAAATAGTCTGCATGGTGATGCAGGGGAAGTGACTGTAGATATTATATGTGCAACGGACTTCAAAGTTCTTTAATATGATGGCAAAGCAACATGTTCTATGTGCATCCCATATCCCCTTTCCCCCAACCAAGTTATATCCCTCAATAAACAAAAACAAAACAACGCAAATGACTGTTCATTGTCTCTGAGGTGATAGATGGAAGTCTGGCAGCAGGGTGATATGGTGGATGTTAGCTACTAGTAGCAACCAAGCGCTACACAGGTTTTATACATTTGAATGAAATTATTTTTGTTGCTTCATATATTGGCTATATTTATGATTTTAAGAGGAAACAAAAAAAATAATTGTTTTAAATGTTTTTTTATAACTAAATTGATTATCCAGTGATGGTGAGCTGTCTGAATGCTTTTATGAAACAGATGAATCTGAATGCTTTTATCAAGCAGATTAAAGGTTAGGTGAGAAGGAGGAGAAGTCGATAAAAAGTACTGTTGCAAGCATTCATTGAGAAAGAAGTACAAGATTCCTGAAATATGTCAGCAATGTGGCTGAATGAACAATCAACGGCTTTGGTATTCTCAGGCAGCCATACACTAGTAGGTATCTGTACAAATGTTTCTTTGTAAAGTGCTTTGAGAAGCTACCTTTAAAGGCGCAACTGTAAAAAATAAAGTTTATTATTAATATTATTACAAATGTTCTTATGAAAATTCTGATTAGTACATTTGATGACTTGACGAATGTTGCTTGAAAGTACAGTGGAACCTCGGATTGCGAGTAACGCGTTTAACGAGCGTTTTCGCAATACAAGCACTGTATTTTTAACCACTTCAATACAGGGCTTTTTATACCACTTCCATACCGGGCCTATTCTGGCACTTCTCTCCTACATGTACAAATCATCATTCTTTTGCTAGAAAATTAGTCAGAACCCCCAAACATTATATATGTTTTTTTAGCAGACACCCTAGGGAATAAAATGACGGTCATTGCAAAAAAAAATCTTGCACGGTATTTGCGCAATAATTTTTCAAACGCCTTTTTTTGGGAAAAAAATGGTTTCATGAATTAAAAAATAACAAAACAGTAAAGTTAGCCCAATTTTTGGGGAAAATATGAAAGAAGATGTAAATAGATACCTAACATGTCACACTTTAAAATTGCGCACACTCATGGAATGGCGCCAAACTTGGGTACTTAAAAATCTCCATAGGCGACGCTTTAATTTTTTTTACAGGTTACCAGGTTAGAGTTACAGAGGAGGTCTAGTGCTAGAATTGCTCTAACGCACGCGGCGATACCTCACATATGTGGTCTGAACGGCGTTTACATATGTGGGCAGGACTTACATGTGAGTTCGCTTCTGATCGCGAGCTACCGGGGACAGGGGCGTTTTAATTTTTTTTTTATTATTCTTAATTTTATTTTTTACTTTTTTTTTATTTTTTTTTACACTTATTTTACTTTTTTTTTTTTTATCACTTTTATTCCTATTACAAGGAATGTAAACATCCCTTGTAATAGGAATGTGTGTGACAGGTCCTCTTTATTGAGAGATGCGGGGTGAATAAGACCCCACATCTCTCCTCCAGGCTGGAAAGCATGAGATCAGTGAAAAAAAATTCACTGATCTCATGTTTACTAGCCGTAATGGCGGCTTTGTTTACATCTGAGGACCCGGGAGTGACGTCATCACATCGCGCCCGGGCCTCCGACGGTCATAGAGATGACTGGTGACCATCTGGTCACCAGTCATCTCTATGCTCGTCACGTGACCCACCACCGGCGCCGGACGATTCTCTCCGGGTCCCCGATGGCACGGAGAGCCCGGAGAAGCACCGGATGGCGGCGGGAGGGGGGATGTCCCCTCCCGCCGCCTATAAGAACGATTGCACAGAATCGCCGGGACAACAAAAGGATATCTAAATGATGCCTCTAGCTGCAGGCATCATTCAGATATCCCCCCTCAAACCCAGGACATCATATGACGCCCACCCAGGAAGGGAGATCCCATCTGTGGGCGTCATATTACTATGGCTGGGTATTGAAGCGGTTAAAAATCATAATTCGGTTTGCCAGTGTTGTCTCGCAAAACGAGCACGATTCGGGCCAAAGCGGTGTGCAGTACCGTGTTTGGCCTGAGGTGGGGGACGCCGGAGCTGAGCAGAGACGAACGTCGCAGATCGCAGCCGATCGGCGCCGTTCGGAAATGCACGGAAAGGCCCGAGGACAGCACAGCTGACCTCGGCAAATCTCGGGAACAAAGTCTTTCCGAGGTTTGCCGAGGTCAGCCGAGGTGTCCTCAGGCCTTTTCGGCCGTTTCCGAGGCTCTCTGGCTGCATGTGGTATTGCATCCCATTGAAGTCAATGCGGAACTAATTATTTTTGTTTCCATTGACTTCAATGGGGAAACTCGCTTTGATATGCAAGTACTTTGGATTACGAGCATTCTCCTGGAACGGATTATGCTCGTAATCCGAGGTTCCACTGTACTTAAAAATTTATTTTGCTTATAAAATTAAATTTTGGAATGAAGGTCATTTCCCGAACGAGAACCAATTTAGTTTGCTCAGAATTTTTTTTCCATCCTGCTCCTTCAAATTTTCTTGTGACTGCAGTTAAAAACAAATGTTATTTTGACCACGTAAGATTTAAAACTCAATTGAACATCCCTGGAAGGAAAGTTTTCAAACAAAGTTCTTCTAGTGTATTTGCAGCTTTTTATGACACTTTCCAGGTCATAGATAGAGATCAATATGACCAAATTTTATATGTTACACCTTACCAATCCTTAGATGTTGTGGCTGCGTTCATTTTCTTTTTTTTAGGTCTTTACCCATTTTCACCTGGTGGCCCTGCCAGTAACACACTTCCTCTCTTAGGGTGTCTCCTCTATCTATGGAGAAGCTATACAGACACCCTTGAACAGCAGAATTGTCTTAAAGGGGTTGTAAAGGTAAATGTTTTTTCACCTTAATGCATCCTATGCATTAAGCTGAAAAAACATCCGACAATACCCGTCCCCCCCCCCCGAGCCCCCCGTTTTACTTACCTGGCCCCCCGAAAGTCCGGCGCTCGTCCCCGTCATCCTCCTCGGTTCTCAGCCTGGCCGTCGATTGGCTACACTGGATGGATTGAAAGCAGCGCAGCCATTGGCTGGCGCTGCTGTCAATCACATCCAATGACGTGGCGCGCCGGGGGGGCGGGGCCGAGTGATACAGTCGGCGGCTATTGACGCCGCTGTATCACGGGACCGTACCCGCAATAACTCCACACCATGCAAGCTCGCTTGCATAAAGGTGTGGAGTCCTTGCGGGGAGGAGCCGAGACAGCCGCCGAGGGACCCCAGAAGACCAGGATCGGGGCCACTCTGTGCAAAACGAGCTGCACAGTGGAGGTAAGTATAATATGTTTGTTATTTAAAAAAAAAAAAAAATCCTTTACTGATCCTTTAAGCCCCGTTCACAATTTGTCATGCAATTTGTCAGTTCCAAATCACATGACAAGTCGTACTCCATTGTTGGAAATGGAACCATTCAAAAAGCTGCAGCTCATGTTGCAGCAACTTTGAAAAATGTTCCTGCACCACTTCTTGCCTAGTTCATTGCGACTTGCATTGACTTCTGTTGCATGAAGTCGCAAGCCGCAATGAAATCGGCAGTGCAAATTGCACTGATCTGCAGCTTTGAAATTGCGCTGAAGTAGCGTGATTTCAAAGCCACAAAGGTGTGAAAGGAGGCTAAGAGGGTAGTGTTAGATGGACCAGCAGATTTAGATGGACTTCACATAAGTGACTAATTAAAGTGAAATGTCAGCTAACACTCTTTAAATGGTTTCAGAAATAGTTTTTTTCTCCTTTTTTGAGATAGCTATTTAAAATTACCATTGTAAGCACCCCTGTCAGTGTTAAAGGAGTTGTAAAGTCTCAAGCTTTTTCACCTCAAGGCATTCTATGCATTAAAGTGAAAAACCTTCTGTGCTGCAGCAGCCCCCCATAGCCCCCCTGTTCCTTACCTGAACCTGATCGGTCCAGCGACGAGAACAAGCCCAGCAGCTCCAGCCGCTGTCTCGGGTCCTCATTGGATAGATTGATAGCGGTAGGAGCCATTGACTTCCGCTGCTGTCAATCAAATCCAGTGACACGGGACCCAGGGGGCGGGGCCGATTCCTGCTGTCTTTGTCAATAGAAGCAGCAGCAGGACTCAGGAGCACGCCCGCACGGGTGCCCCCATGGAAAGTGGCTCTCTGTGGGGGCACTTAATGAAGAGAAGGGGCCTGGAGCGCCACCGGGGGACCCCAGAAAAGGAGGACCGGGGCCGCTCTGTGCAAAACCCTTGCACAGAGCAGGTAAGTATTAAATGTTTGTTGATTTAGATAAAAAAATAAAAAAACCTTTAGGCCTCATGCCCACGGACGTTTTTACAGCCGCGTTTTTGAGCGTTTTTTACAGCTTAAAAACGCCTGTCCATGTTAGTCTATAGCTTCTTGCCCACCTAGACGTTTTTGAGCTGCAAACAGCATAGACGTTTTTAAGCTGTAAAAAAAACCCAGGACCAGTGCGTTCCTCAGCGTCGGAGTTAGGCAGAAAAAAACGCGAGCGTCAAAAAACGCTCAAAAACGCGCACTAACGCGCACTAACGCGCGGTCACGTTTTTTAGCTCCGACGTTTTTTTTGTTTTTTTTAAATAAAAAAAAAAAATTTACAATAACAAGGACAGGCGTTTTTAAGCTGTAAAAAACACAGCTGTTAAAAACGTCTGTGGGCATGAAGCCTGACAATCACTTTAACTGGTTTGTCTCCTTCAACTGGCACTTTTGTTTGCAGTTATGGGACCGGAGACCAAAACTCAAATACTACTTCTAATATATAATAATAAAGACAACTAGACCCACTATTGTGGTAAAAATGGCCGCAGCCCTTTATTATTGACATAATACAATTTACCAACAATAAACCATTTATTTATAAGAATAACTATAACAAAACAAAGCCACATAATGAAGGACCGCGACAATGGAAGGAAGGACATTTACAGCTTACTGAACAGCTTACTGAGGAGGAACAGGAAGTGAGAAATTCAGACAAAGAAAACAAAGAAAAAAAACATTTAGAAGGGAAATCTAAGGAAAAGGTAAGTGAACCAACAATGCACTAGCTTAAAGGAACCTATTTAGAAAATAAAAAACGAACCTTTACAACCCCTTTAAATTCCTTCTTTAGGGCCAGTTCACACCATAGAAACGCAGTCCGGATGCGTTCCAGATGCCTTTCTGCATGCACGTTTTTGGTGCCGTCCAGTGCATTTTCGCCCCTCTTTTTTCCTTAACCTTAAATAAGGTCATGTGCATTCCAGTGCATTTTTGGTGCGTTCCAGTGCATTTAAATGCATTTTACAGCGTTCCAGTACAGTCCAGTGCAGGAAAAATGCAGCATGTTCTACTTTTTTTTCTGGAACTGATCACACTGGTGTGAACTATGCCATTGAAAACCATATAACCTATTGTCCATGCGTTTTTGATGCAGAAAAAACAAAACGCACTGGTCTACACGTGGTGTGAACTGGCCCTTAATCTTATAGGTCCGTTGGGTCACTTGACAAGCTGCAGAACTTTTCAGAAGATGTTGAAAAAAATCACATGACAGGTAAGTAACAAATCAAATAAATGTATCTTTAAACTGCCCATTTGAGTTGTCCCAGGTCCCATAGGTAGGGGTCACTATTGTGTTCCCCCTACTTTTCATTCTGTTAGTAGATAATAAATATCAAACCTACTGGCTGGATCAACAGATATTAAAACTCAACAGGTAATAAAACGATGCTATAGGGAGGGGGATCAGTTAAACAAATTCTACTGTGTTAATACTAGTGATAGACTGGATCATATATGTAATCATTTTGCCTTTAGTACCACTTTAACATTTTATCTGCGTTTCTTTTTCACTGCTTATCGGAGCTATTCATGTATGGATGAGGACAGAGGCAGAGAGCTGTCATCCCAGCTGGAAATTGCTATCACAGGATTGACAAACTGAATACAGATCTCCATCTCCATGTGAGCAAATCTCAACTATATTCTACAACATTGCATTGATCAGTCAGCCATTGGCACAAGCTGAAAATACAGAATCATCATCTTTGAAATCTATTTAGTCTATAAGAGGAAGTAAGCATCAGCTGACCTACAGTACTATACAAATTGTTGTCTTTATTTATTTATGTAAGCAGCTTAAAGTGGTTCTAAAGTCAAAATTGTTTTTTACTTTAAGATAAGGTAAAAAAAAAAAACAAAAAAAAAACATTACCTATCCTATGCACCCCCATCCCTAAATACTTACCTGACTCCTGTCACCTCTCCAGTACTGTCCCAGCTGCAGCACCGCTCCTCTCACACAGAGAGTAGCGGGAGCCATAGGCTCCTGCTGCTTTTATTCAAACTCCTGTGAGGAGAGAGTGGGGGTGTGGCTTACTGCTGTGTATGTCTATGGACACACACAATCTGGCTTGGGAGTGATTTTGCACACAGGTGCCTCCACAGCACCCGGCCTGCCAAGGAGGAGCAGACAGCTCTGGCAGGGGACTGCCAAAGAAGAGGTAAGGGACCACTCAGGGCTTTTTTTCTCAAACAATAGGTGCTGGAACTCAACTCCGACCCCCCAAAACCCCTCCCCCACACACACACCCTCCAAATCACATCAAAATGTGGGTGTGGTCAGTCAAGTTTCACGAACAGTAGGACGGTCTTAAAGGGGCATTAAATACCAGGATTGCATTACATACATAAAGCGGTAACTCCGAGCTAGACTCGGGATTGCATCACAGGATACATGGGAGGATACAGGGGAAGTTACTTACCTTGTTCCTGGATCCTGCGAGCTGTCATCTCGCTCGATTCACACTGGTGACTGCCGAGTGCCGAACGCCGTTCCCTGCGACGTTGCGGCGCACGGGGGCGGAGTTCGGCGCCAAATTCAAAAAGTGAAACACACAGTACACATACAGTATACTGTAATCTTACAGATTACAGTACTGTATCAAATAATAACACATCCCCTTTGTCCCTAGTGGTCTGCCCAGTGTCCTGCATGCAGTTTTATATTATAAATACTGTTCTTTCTGCCTGGAAACTGGAGATTGTCCATAGCAACCAAAAAGTGTCCGTTTACATCAAAAGTGGTTTTAGAGCAGCTAGAAAACAGCGATAATAAATTAGAATCACTCGCAGAATTGAGCGATAGCAATTTGTGGGGAAATTAGTCATCAAACACTTAATCTAATGACAGCGACAATTCGGCAACTGAGCAAATTTCAGTGTTTTTGATTTGATTACATTATTGAATAATTATTATTATTATTATTATTATTATATTATTTGTTACAATTATTTATAGTTATTTATTATATTATAATTTATGATTTAGTTTTTTGAACTTTATCATACCCGGGATGTCTACTAGACTTAAGTGAGTTATTCCTAAGAATTACAGGCCTACAATATAAAACGACAAATTTCTATGCAAAATAATTGTACCGCTTTCAGCACCTAAAATCTGACAGAATCATACCGCCAGGGAGGTTAAGACCCCTTTCACACCGAGGCGCTTTTCAGGTGCTTTCACGCTAAAAAAAAGCGCCTGAAAAGCTCATGAAAACCTATTTCCATTCAAATCAATGAATGCTTTCACACTGGGGCAGTGAACTGGCAGCGCAGTGAAAAAACGCCCCTCTCCAACTCTTCAAAAGCACCTGAAAAGCTCTTCAAAAGCGCTCAGTGTTTTACTGGCAGTTTAGAAGTGCCTCAGTGTGAAAGGGGCCTTACATTTGTGGAGTAAGAAAGTCCCCCCTAAAAAGATCATTAAAGTCAGTGGTTATATAGGCTACTTTCACACTGGGGCAGTGGGGGCATTGGCGGTAAAGCGCCGCTATTTTTAGTGGCACTTTACCGTAGTTTTTGCGGCGCTATTCGGCCGAAAGTGGGGCGCTTTTAACCCCCGCTAGCGGCCGAAAAAGGGTTAAAACCGCCAGCAAAGCGCCGCTTCAGTGGCGCTTTGTCGGCGGTTCAGCGGCGCTGCCCATTGATTTCAATGGGCAGGGGCGCTTTAGGAGCGTTGTGTACACTGCTTCTACAGCGCCTTAAAGATGCGGCTAGCAGGACTTTTTTTATCGTCCTGCCAGCGCACCGCTCCAGTGTAAAAGCCCTCGGGCTTTCACATTGGAGTGAAAGGTGCGGCTCTACAGGATGCTTTGCAGGCGCTATTTTTAGCGCTATAGCGCCTGGCAAATCGCCTCATCGTGAAAGTAGCCTAATGCCCTGTACACACAATCGGTTTTACTGATGAAAACAGTCCGATGGACTTTTTTCATCGGACAAACCGATCGTGTATGGGCCCCATCGGTCTTTTTTCCATTGGTGAGAAAAAAAAAACATGTTTTAAATTTATCCGATGGGAAAAAAAAACGATAGCAAATTCCGATCGTCTGTGTGGAACTCCATTGGAGAAAAAACCCACGCATGCTCAGAATCAAGTCAACCCATGCTCAGAAGCATTGAACTTAATTTTTCTCGGCTCGTCTGAGTGTTTTACGTCACGGCGTTTGGGACGGTCGGATTTTTGACTGATGGTGTGTAGGCAAGACTGATGGAAGTCAGCTTCATCGGAATTCCGACGGAAAAATCCATCGGATTTTAATCCATAGGAATTCCGATCGTGTGTACAGGGCTTAAGAGGCAAAAATTACTAATTTCTCATGGAACCCCTAGCAACCTCTGGAGGACCCCCAGTGTTCCATTGAACCCTGGTTGAGAAAGGTTGGTTTTGAAAATACAATCACTGCATAATTGCGTGTCCCATGCAAACATTTGCCACATTATGAAAAGGGATTATATGGTCTCTTTCACACTGAGGCGCTTCTAAACTGCCAGTAAAACACTGAGCGCTTTTAAAGCGCTTTTCAGGCGGTTTTGAAGAGCTTTCCATTCATTTCCATTCATTTCACCTCCCTGCCAGCGCACTGCCCCAGTGTGAAAGCATTCATTGATTTAAATTAAAATAGGTTTTCGTGAGCTTTTCAGTCGCTTTTTTTAGCGCAAAAGCACCTGAAAAGCACCTCAGTGTGAAAGGGGTCTATCACATTTCACAAGTTTTAGCATTTTTCCTTGGTAGCTTAAAAAGTAAAATGTGTGATACCTCCAATAGCATAATAATGTACTATTTTTACATAAATTATCTGTTGACAGCCTATGGTAGAGCATGTACCAAAGGACATAATTAATCAAATAATAGTTTATTCTATTTAATAATGCAGCGTTCAATGTTATTTCATTCAAGTGTTATACAGGCAATGCATCCATACCGCCAAAGCGCTGAAGTTCAATCCTCTTATTCACTATTATATTGCTCAAATTGTCATTGGGAAGGGGGAGAATTGAATGATAAGTGTAGATTGTATTGCAAACATGATTAAATTGTGCATCACTGTGCTTCTTATATTACCAGTTGAGTACCTCTAGCTGATATACATTGGAAAAGGCAAGAGCAAGAAATCTTGATAAGTATGTTGCTGATAATCCAAATACATACGTTTCTTGTTTACAGCGGAGAAGATGTTAAATATATGACAATGCGGAGGACCTAATAATCATATTTCACCTAAGGCCAGGCTATGTTGGTGACATTAAGAAAGTATTTGTCTTACAGTACTTGATTATACTGAACTCCCTGGGAAAAAACTAGAAAAATGAGATTTGCTATACCTGGATATTCTGAAGTAAGTTAATTACCTCAATACGCTTTTTTTTCAAGACCATATTTTAGTTTTCAGTGCAGTGATTTTTGTGACAGAGCTTTCTTTTTATGTTATTTAATAACTACTGCTTTTTTAAACATAATTTTACTATATAATGGGAAAAAGAACAAAAAAAAAAAAAAAACACCAGCTCTGGAAATCTGCCACTGTTGGCTTCTGTGTATAGACTCTTACCTGTGCAGGCATGCTGGGGCAGCCACAAGCCTGGGTTAGGGATTATTTTCGGGAAAAGACTATGCACTTTGTTTTGGAACTGTTATGCTAAGAGATTCCAGTAAAGCGTTGAAACTTTTGTCAAACCTGGGCTGAAATTGCTAAAGGGGGTGCACGGTGGTAATAGGGTGTGGAAGAACAGGACCTGTAATGCACACACACGTGGTGAAGTGGTGACATGCTATTGCTAGGGGCAACAAGTACAAGAGAAGGATGATATGACAGCCAGACAGTGGGCTAAATACAAATGCACGCCACACTTTTCAGATATATATTTGTAAAAAATTTGGAAAACCATTTATGATTTTCCTTCCACTTCACAATTATGTGCCACTTTGTGTTGGTCTATCACATAAAATCCCAATAAAATATATTTATGTTTTTGTTTGTAACATGACAAAATGTGGAAAATTTCAAGGGGTGTGAATACTTTTTCATGGCACTGTAGGTGCCAAAATCAAGCTAAACTGGGGGAATGGGACACTGTTCTGTGTCAAAATGTTGCATCCTGAGCAGCCGTATGTATCGTGGGATCAGGAGGCACCTGTATGACAGCATTCGGTTATGATACAAAGACACCGGGGTATCACGTTCCTGGTAGCAGAGCCTGATACGATGAGGAAGGCCTCTCCTACACCTCTGACTACTGACCCCTGATAGTGTAAACAGGAGGTGCAGGAGTACAGAGTCTTGCTTGCAGCAAGGCAGGTTTCCATGCTGGGCAGGTAAAGTCATAAAAAGGCTCCAGTAAGCTGCTGAGCAGCTGGTGGGCAGCAGACTGAGGTAAGCTGGTACTGATGACAGTAGACTGTTTCTGGTAGCAGACTGTAGGTCAGTCAGAACAGCAGGGTGGTAGGCGTGTAGACATTCGTCCAGGGGAGTCATCTCATTTATTGGCAAGCCCTTCCTTACACCGGGGTGTATGGCTCACTTCTAAGTCAGGGTACCACCATAATGTTGATGCCACATGAATGTGGCCCTTCCTGGTCCCGGGCATTAGCTAGCACGTACACCAGAAAGTCTGGAGAAAGGAGAAGAGTGAGAGAGAGTAAAAGGTCCCATGTGCACTGGGCGAGTCGGTCCCACCCACAAACAGATGGGCCGGGCGGTGCTCGGATCTAGGCACAAATTCCACCACCAGCGCCTTTGAGAAAAGCCTACACACCTGCAAAACTGAAATATTAGTGTTTGGTGGCGACGTTTTAAAAACAAGGAGCTTGGTAATGCCGCACTAAATATAGCACATCATTAATGTACAAGGCCATACACAGAGGAAGAAGGAGGTGAAGGGGTGAATGTACAGGTCATATTAATTAATTTATTTTTTCACTAGTCCCTCCTTCCTCTATTGTGAGATGAACGGGAGGGCTCTCACGTGTAAATATTTGTATTGTACATTTGTAAACATTTGTAAACCGTGTGGTTGCCCATCACAGCGATCACAAGGCACAGAGCCCCTTTAACGGCTCTGTGCCTTTTGCCTATGCTCTGCAATGTCCAGTGAAAGCTGCAAAATGAGGATATTTATAAATGTCCACTCAAAAAGTTCCCCCTGGCAACTGTCCTAATAAGACATCCGGTAGCGGAGGGGTTAAGCTTATCAATTGAATAAAATTGAAAATTAAAGCTACTTTTTTTTAAATGGAATGTATTGTATAATCAATATTTTTAAACAGACTTGTAAAAGAGAACAGCTTGATATAAATTTTTCTTCTGTGTTTTTAATGTTTCAAAAATGTTGTTTCTCTGTATAGTTCATAATTATATATATGTGCATGAGCGCAGCCCTATTTTTGTATTACATGTGCAGACTCTGCTCCCTACTTTGCAGGACTACTGTATACCATGGTCAAAGGGAATGTAATAGTTATGTCCATATTTATAAAAACAAAACAAAAAAAAAAACCTAAATGTTTTTTTCTTTATTATGTCACTTACGAATGAAATGAGAAATATTGTACAATAGAAGTTTATATTTTTTTAGCCAGTAGGGCTAAATGTACTTTAAGGCTGGGTTCACATATGACCACACAGCAGCTCACAGCAACAGTTCACTGTTTCAGGTCCGATTTCAGCCCAAATTTATCTGGAATTTCCGCCAGCAAAAGATTGAGAGCAGGTTCTCTATTTTTCCGATGGAAAATGTTCCTTTCGGAAATTCCGTTTGTCTGTGCAATTCCGATGCGCAAAAAAACACGCATGCTAAGAATCAAGCAGAGGAGCCGAAATGCTTATAGAACTTCATTGATCTTGGTTCGTCGTACGTCTTGTACGTCACCGCGTTCTTGACGGGCGAAAGTTCAGAGAACTTTTGTGTGACCGTGTGTATGCAAGCCAAGCTTGAGCGGAATTCTGTTGGAAAAACCGATCGTGTGTACGCGTCATTACACAGGGTTTCCCAATTAGGGTTCCTCTAGAGGTTGCTAGGGGTTCTTTAAGCCTTGAGCAAATTCTGCCTCTCAGATAAGTTCCCATTGACACCATTGATCTTTTTACCTATCTATAAGGAGATAATTTTTCTTGGTGTCCACAATGGCAAGGAGCATTCTTCCCACTGACCATAACACTAATGTTTAATGAGTTGTAGATATAGTAATTTTTAGCAGGGGTTCCCGAAACCGGAAAGTTATTTCAAGGGTTCCTCTGTGTTAAAAAGGTTGCGAAAGGATGCTATTGCCCTCCATAAATATAATATGCTAAATAAAGGTTGTAGAGTTAAGCTGCCTGCAGATGGTGCCAAGTCAGCAGGTGACCATACTGTAAGGACATATGTCGATGCATAAAGCGGTATTTGAACAGAACAATTATACTATAGTAAATAAAGGAGCATGTTAATAGTTTGAGCAACTTTTACATCTAGAAAACATGTAATGTAGAATAAACATTCTTTGTGGCCCACTCTTGCCTTAAATCCCCCCCCCCTCCCCCTCTCATAGCCAACTGTTGTTACTTTGCAATACAGGGACTATTTCTCTCCATATAATCTTAAAGTGGATCTTCACTGCATCTGAGCAACACAAACCAAAACCACTATTTAATTAATTTTTAAAGTGTTACTAAACCCACAATAGTAAAATCTGGCTGTATATGCAGAAAAGCATGCTTGTTATTCTCACTGTGGAACTTAAGGGGTTAATCCTCTGTATTGTGTAAAAAGGCTCTTTGATCCTGTATGGACAGTTCCTCCCCTCCTGCAGGGTCTCTCTTGGCAAGGCCAGATATGACACAGTCAGAGTGGTAAGGCTGCACATGCTCTGTTTGGTCTCTATTGCTGGAGAGAATATTTCCTGGTTGATCAGAGCTAGTCAGGTCACATGGTTTTGACATCACACATGTGGGTGTGTATACAGATCCTAAATCACAGCCCAGTCCCCTCCCTCCTCCTCCATGTCCAGTAACTAAAAAAGAACACAGTGGGTGGGATGTCACGTCTTAATTCATGGGTGATCCACCTAACCAGCATGAGGACACAGGCTATAGTGGAAATCTCCTCCTACCTGAACACTCAGCACTCAGGCAGACCCCCAGACCCTGCAGTTTATCATGTGATCGTGGTATACAAATCAGCCAAAAAGGTATATAGTGGCAGTATTTTAATGTAAAAAGAAAGCTGTGGGCACTGCGGGGGGGATGAACTATTTTCATATTACTGGGTTTAGTAACACTTTTTTCTCCCCTGCAAAGTAAAAGCATAATGGGCTAGTATGCATCTCATACTAGCCCATTATGTGCCACTTACCTGCAAACAAAGCCAGCGAAATCCCCGCTGGTGTCCGCATCCATCTTCGCTTCTCTTCCTTCCGGGGCCACGGACTCTGGCTCCGTGACTGCCCGGAGTCGCATGACGTCACTCTCGCCATCAGTCACAACACTTGCTAGTGAAGAAACGGCTCGGAAGGCTGTTTCTTCACAGCGCATGCGCCAATGACATCATCGGCGCACTACAAGATATATATCTACTAAACAGCGCACGTTTAGGAGATATTTACAGTACCTATAGGTAAGCCTTATTATAAGCTTACCTATAGGTACAACTTCCGCACTGGGGGTATACAACCACTTTAATATTCAAAGCAAACTCCCCCATCCATCCATGTCTCAATGCTTTATTTTGCTCAGAAATCACCCCCTAGCATTTCTGCCAGTGGACATGGTAAGTAAGGGCAGATGATTCATGTAGCATTTACTTCCCGGAATCCATCTGCCCTTAGCTCTGGCATGCAGGCAGTAGGATGTGCTCAGCTGGGAAAACCCCTCTTCCCCTCCTAAAGACTCCTGAGATATATGACATTATTTGCCTAGGCCTGGAAGCCAGGAAGTAACTGGAGAAATGTAACAAAAATTATGATATTCTTTTCTATTTATTTACCAAAAATAGCATCATAAGAAATAAAAATAGTCAGCAATGATTGAGAGAGTAAAGTTCCGCTTTAACTGCAAATATTTTCAATGCATTGTATCCTTTTATTGCCAAACAGAACAATCATTTGTCCTTCAAACTTGCTACCTACATCGCCCTGGTTAAACAGCAATGATTCTAAAGGCCCGTACACACGATCGGATTATCCGGATTATCCAATGGGAATTGTGTGATGGCAGGATGTTGTCGGATAATCTGACCGTTTGTACGCTCCATCGGACTATCCGACAACAAATGTGGGATAGCATACTTTAAAATTTTCCGACAACAAATTTGTGCTCAGAAGCAATGCTAATCATAAGACAACTATAGCAGAAGTTGCCCAAAGGGTGGCGCTAAAGAGCTGAAAAAACACGTTGTTTTGTGTTTGTTGGACGACAATTCTTTGCCGTTTGCAAGACAAGTTCACGGCCAACACCCTTCGGACAAAAGTCTTACGCTTTGTCCACGGAAAATCCGATCGTGTGCATGAGGCTTAAGGCATTAATCCCCCTCAGTTGCCTTTTTTTTTAACCACTTGGCAACCACCTGCCGACAAATAACGTTGACAAGGTGGTTGCTTAACTCTGGGAGGACGTTATATAACGTCCTCCCAGAATTGCGCTCCCGCGCGCCCCCTGGGGCGCGCACACAGGAAACTCCGTGACCGCCGGGTCCAGAGGACCCGGCGCATCACGAATCGCGGTAAATCGTCGCTGATAGCGGCCGTTTACCACGTGATCGCTCCGTCAAATGACAGAGCGATCACTTGTAAACAGACCGGCGTCATGTGATGACGCCGGTTCCTCTCTCCCCTCTCTGTACCGATCGGTACAGTGTGAGAGGAGAGGGGGAGGGAGCAGATCAAGGCAGCAGCGCTGTGGGCTGGATCTGTGACAATTGCAATCACAGATCCAGTCATCCATCCATCCCTGCTCAGCCATCCCTGGTGCAATACCCTGCCAATACTCTGCAAAATACCTTGCGCAATACTCTGCAAAATACCCTGCGCAATACTCTGCGCAATACTCTGCAATACCCTGGTGCAATACTCTGCAATACCCGGTGCAATACCCTGCGCAATACTCTGCAATACCCTGCGCAATACCCTGCAAAATACTCTGCAATACCCTGCGCAATACTCTGCAATACCCTGCGCAATACTCTGCAAAATACTCTGCAATACCCTGCGCAATACTCTGCAATACCCTGCGCAATACTCTGCAATACCCTGCACAATACTCTGCAATACCCTGCAATACCCTGCACAATACTCTGCAATACCCTGCACAATACTCTGCAATACCCTGCAATACCCTGCACAATACTCTGCAATACCCTGCACAATACTCTGCAATACTCTGCAATACCCTGCGCAATACTCTGCAATACCTCGTGCAATACCCTGCCATACTCCGCAATACCCTGCCATAGTCCGCAATACTCCGCAATGCCCTGCAATACTCCGCAATGCCCGGCAATACTCTGCAATAACCACTTCCCGCCCGCCGGCCGTCATATGACGTCCTTGACTTTGTGTGGGGATATCTGAATGATGGGAGCAGCTACAGGCATCATTCAGATATCAGCTTTTTCAGCCGGCGATTCCCTACACCATAAGAACAATCATAGCGGCTGTTCCGCCGCTTGATCATTCTTACGGGAGGCGAAAGGGGATGTCCCCCCCCCGCCGCCCTCCGGTGCTTCTACCGACTCACCGCTACGATCAAAGCCAGGATTGTTGTTTTTTTTTTTTGTTTTTTTTTCAGGCTTCCCAGCCTAGAGGTGAGATGTGGGGTCCTATTGACCCCATATCTCACTGTAAAGAGGACCTGTCATGCCATATTCCTATTACAAGGGATGTTTACGTTCCTTGTAATAGGTATAAAAGTGATCAAAAAAAAATTTGGGGCGGAAAAACATGTCAAACTAAAATAAATAAAGTAAAATGAACAATAAAAAAAAATATTTTTTTTTAAAGCGCCCCTGTTCCCGTGAGCTTGTATACAGAAGCGAACGCATATGTAAGTCCCGCCCACATATGAAAACGGTTTTCAAACCACACATGTGAGGTATCGCCGCGAACGTTAGAGCGAGAGGAATCATTTTGGCCCTAGACCTCCTCTGAAACGCAAAACATGCAACCAGTAAAAATATTTAAAGCGTCGCCTATGGGGATTTTTTAAGTAGCGAAGTTTGGCGCCATTCCACGAGTGTGTGCAATTTTTAAGGGTGACATGTTAGGTATCTATTTACATTTACTCGGCGTAACTTCATCTTTCACATTATGCAAAAACATTGGGCTAACTTTACTGTTTTTTTTTTTTAAGCACAAAAAAAAAATTTACGTAAAAAACGCGTTAAAAAAATTGCTGCGCAAATATCGTGCGAGACAAAAAGTTGCAACAACCACCATTATATTCTCTAAGGTCTTTGCTAAAAAACATATATAATGTTTTGGGGTTCTATGTAATTTTCTAGCAAACAAATGATGATTTTTACATGTAGGAGAGAAATGTCAGAATTGGCCTGGGTGCTCCAGAACGCCTGATGGTGCTCCCTGCATGTTGGGCCTCTGTATGTGGCCACGCTGTGTAAAAGTCTCACACATGTGGTATCACCATACTCGGGAGGAATAGCAGAATGTGTTTTGGGGTGTAATTTGTGGTATGCATATGCTGTGTGTGAGAAATAACCTGCTAATATGACAATTTTGTGGAAAAAAAAAAAGATAAAAAAAAAATCTTGATATTGCAAAGAATTGTGGGGAAAAATTACAACTTCAAAAAACTCACAATGCCTCTTTCAGAATACCTTGGAAAGTCTTCTTTCCAAAAAGGGGTCATTTGGGGGGTATTTGTACTTTTCTGGCATGTTAGGGTCTCAAGAAATGAGATCGGCCGTCAGTACTTCAGGTGTGATCAATTTTCAGATATTGGCACCATAGCTTGTGGACTCTATAACTTTCACAAAGACCAAAAAATATCCACCAATTTGTACTTATTTTTACCAAAGATATGTAGCAGTATAAATTTTGGCCAAAATTTATGAAGAAAAAATAGTAATTTGCAAAATTTTATAACAGAACCAAAAAAAAAAATCATTTTTTTACAGAATTTTCAGTCTTTTTTCTCTTATAGCGCAAAAAATAAAAAACTCAACAGTGATTAAATACCACCAAAAGAAAGCTCTATTTGTGTGAAAAAAAGGACAAAAAATTCATATGGGTACAGTGTTGTATGACTGAGTAATTGTCATTCAAAATGTGAGAGCACCGAAAGCTGAAAATTGGTCTGGTTATTAAGGGGGTTTAAGTGCCCAGTGGTCAAGTGGTTAATTGCCTACTTACTTTGTTGCTTTTCCCAATGTTATTCCGTTGAAAAACTGCATTGTTACCATTTACATCTCTGTATACCTTCTTGAAAATTGTAAAAAGCTTAAAAAATCTTTTTGTGAAAAAAAACATTGCTTGTAGGTGAATCTGTCACTTATCTATAAATAGCACAGGATATTGAAGGTTTGCATGTAGCACACAGTCTGATGTTCTATTGTCTGTTTGTAGAATTTCCTAGTTTCCAAATTGAATTCATTTTACGTAACAATATAAAATGATCTATGTTTTTTTTAATCATAAATATAATGTGTTTTTTATAAATAAGAACTATAGTTCTAATGAAGTAAAGTAATGCATATACTCTTGTATTTTTTGTTGTCTTTCCTATGGTTAGGGGTTTTTATACAAAACATAGGGGTTGATTTACTAAAACTGAAGAGTGCAAAATCTGGTGCAGCTGTGCATGGTAGCCAATCAGCTTCTAACTTCAGCCTTTTCAATTAAGCTTTGAAAGTAAGACCTGGAAGCTGATTGGCTACCATGCCCGGCTGCACTAGATTTTGCACTCTTTAGTTTTAGTAAATCAACTCCATAATGTTACACACTGTTCTTTCCTCTGGTGCGGGGGTGTAAGTGCGACTCATGTCACTCTATCACAAATGTGGTAAGTGTGAGCAGGTACTTACGTGTGACAATCGAATTTATATTTTTTCTTCCCTAGTCCAGCTCCATTGTGTCCCATGAATGTGAGCACAGGGATTGTAAGGAAATATTAATAGGTACGATGGAGTATTTATTTGAGACCTGCATTGAAAAAAATACATTACAGGACAAATGAACACATAAAAAAAAACTTCACTTAATTATCATTAAAAAGTAAACTTGTCCATAGAGACTCAATCAGTACGGCAGACAGTGGCGGCTGGTGGTCAAAATTTTTGGGGGGGTGCAAACAAACTGAAAAAAAAAAAAAACATCGAGTGCAGCCACTGTGCCCATCAAACGCAGCCACTGAACCCATAAATTGCCGCCACTGTGCCATCAAATGCAGCTACTGTACCCATCAATTGCTGCCAGTGTGCCCATCAATTGCCGCCACTGTGTCCATCAATTGCTGCCAGTGTGCCCATCAATTGCCGCCACTGTGCCCATCAATTGCTGCCAGTGTGCCCCATCAATTGCTGCCAGTGTGCCCCATCAATTGCTGCCAGTGTGCCCCACCAATTGCTGCCAGTGTGCCCCACCAATTGCTGCCAGTGTGCCCCACCAATTACCGCCAGTGTGTCCCATCAATTGCTGTTAGTGTGGCCCATCAATTGCCGCCAGTGTGTCCCATCAATTACTGCCAGTGTGCCCCTTCACTTGCCACCAGTGTGCCCCATCAATTGCTGCCAGTGTGCCTCATCAATTGCCACCAGTGTGCCCCATCAATTGCCGCTACTGTGCCCCATCAAATGCTGCAAGTCTGCCCCCCCCCCCCCCCCCGCCTGGCACTTACCTGTCTCGGCGCTGTACTCCACGCTCCGAGTCCTCATGTCTTCTCCTGTCCTCTTCCTGTCCTCTGCTATGATTGGACGCCTGATAGGCGTCCAATCACAGTGCCTGTCGCTTCAGCCAATCAGGTGACAGGGTAACCAGACCCGAGCACCTGATTGGCTGAGAGGCGGGTCAGTGTTAGGGAAGAAATTTATTTGCTTCACTAACACAACACTGTGTAAATAGCGAATGCACAGCATTGCGTCCGCTGTTTACCAATTTGGAAGCCTATTAAAGCCTATGGCTCTAATCAGGACGCCTATTAGAGCCGACGGCTCTAATCAGCCACTTCCAAATAAAACGCTGCTGTAATTCAGATGCCCGGCACCCGACAAGGGGCCGGACACCTGAATACTAGGGGGCGGCAGCGGCGACAATAGATAGATTTGTGCATTGCATTGCATGAATCTATCTATTGGTGATGATAGACAGGTGCAGAAGCGCAGCCCCCTCTCTCCTGCACCTGTTTGATTTATGAAAAGTAAGAACGTTTTTGAGAAGAATTATGCTGATAAATGAGGAATGTTAGGTAGAATATACGAAACAGGAGAGTGTTTCAAAGTAGGAAAAAAGATACACCAACACACCCTTTCCTCCACCTTTTCACTCATCTTAATACTGCAGCTGCCTATAATACCTCCCGTTTTGAGCCCTCGGTGCTGATGCCACTGTCTGTGAAGATGATGGGCCCCTACATGCCTTGCATCACTGGGCATGGGGTTTAGCTGTGGATGACCCAGATTTACAACCTCTTCTGCAGGAAAAAAAGCCAGCAACTGATTTTACTGTGCATTATTCATTTCAAGTGGCCTGGCTGGTTAAGTGCTGTGCCTGGATGCCAGATCTGCTTTGCTTTAAGTGTAAGAGTGCCAGGAGAGACCTTATACATCTCCTTTGGCGCTGCCTGAAACTACACCGCTATTAGCTAGCGGTCTTAACCACTCTTGGTGGAGTCTTTCAAACCTCAGTCTCTCTTGATCCAAAGCAGTGCCTTCTTGGTATTTTAAGTTATTGTGTGCAGGAAAAGTTGACTAGAGTGGCAATTTTGCACATTCTTTTTCAGGCCTGCAAAACACTTCTAATATTTTGGAAGTCCCCTGAACCCCCCCCCCCCTCAAACAATGGGTGACTCATATGGGTAATACTCTTATTTTTGAAAGATATATGTATCTATGAACATAGAGGTTTCCCGGGTAAATTTGAAAGGCTATGGGCCCCCTGGTTCGATACTCCAGGTTTGAGCCCTGTGGAATTGGTTAAAATGAGACTTCTGCAATGTAATTCTTGCACTGCTACTACTGGATTGCATGTACAATGTTGTTTAGACTCTTACTGATGTCCTATATGTCCTGCACCTGTTTAAATAATAGACTGTATAAGGCCCCATGCACACGAGACGCTGTTATTTGCTGTTGAACGCGCGTTCAGAGGCAGTTGGACGCTTTTTTCAACTGCTCCTGAACCCATTCAATGTTATCCTATGTGTCCATGCACACAGTCTCGTTTTTTGGCGTTTACAAGCAGTTGCGTTTAACCTCGTTTTTCCAGAAGCAAAAAAATGGGTTCAGACGCAAAAGTTTTCCACGTTTCAGACGCTAAACGCTGCTAAACGCGGCTAAACGCGGTACCGGCGTTTTGCCGCGTTTGCGTTTATAAGCGTTTTTAAAGGTGACCTATTTTTTAACGTTAGAAATCTCAAAAATGATGGCAAATGATGAAAAACTATTAAAAAATATAAAAGAAAACTGTAATTGCTTGCATTGCATTGTGGACAATCCACAACTTGTGGCAGGTGATGTGGCCAGGTGACGTGGCCAGGTGACGTGGCAAGTGGACAATCCACAGCTTGTGGCAGGTGACGTGGCCAGGTGACGTGGCAGGTGACGTGGCAGGTAACGTGGCCAGGTGACGTGGCCAGGTGACGTGGCAAGTGGACAATCCACAACTTGTGGCAGGTGACGTGGCCAGGTGACGTGGCCAGGTGATGTGGCCAGGTGACGTGGCAAGTGGACAATCCACAACTTGTGGCAGGTGACGTGGCCAGGTGACGTGGCCAGGTGATGTGGCCAGGTGACGTGGCAAGTGGACAATCCACAACTTGTGGCTGGTGATGTGGCAAGTGATACGCTAAATACAAGTACACTGCGGCTCTCTCAGCTGCTGCTACTCACTCTGGTCTCACAAACTGGCTGAAATGGTTAAAATTTACTGTTTTTTGAGCTTAGGGAGGGTCTATGATGAAATGCTTATAAACGCAAACGCGGTAAAACGCCGCTAAACGCGGCTGCAAACGCGGCAAAACGCGCGTTTATAAACGCCGGTTTCAGCGTTTAAAAACGTGTGTTCAGCAGAGTTTGCACCTGCGTCTCGTGTGCATGGGGCCTAATACTGCAAATTTCTCTTTGACTGGCTGTTGATGACCGTTGTAGGTTTGTACAGACACAAGAATGTCAATGTTTGTTTTTGGTTCAATAAAACCTTTTGATTTAACAAAAAGTGCTGTGCCTGCCACACATGCCACCATAACCTAGATGGTCTGGTGGCAAATTATTCCCTGTTCTTCCCCCAAGCCAGCTGTCTGGGCCTGGACCTGTACCCAAGACTTCCCATACCAACAAACAAGCCTCAGTGTGCCTCTTAGATCAGTCTCCTCTAATATTAAAGTCTCCTTTTACATCAGAGTTCCCCCTTATATCCGAATCCCCCCCCCCATATGAATTCCTTGTTACATCAGAGCCACCTCTTACATCAGAGTCCCCCTGTGACAGACCACCTGGGTGCCTTTGCCAAGATACAGGTTCCTCCACTCTGGAACCAGGAACCAGGTATTATAGCTGAGAATTGTACCCAATAACTAGACAACACCAGCTTAGGTGCAAACAGGAACCCACTTTATTGTAAATTCAGAACAAATTTATACCATACAAAATCAGATAAGAGCTTGATCACATTATCGTAAACAATGCAAACTTTAAACAGTAATATCATCAGTACATCTAGAGAACAGCTAACAGTAACCTAATTAAAGAGTGATCTAATTAAACAGTGCATTAATTATCAGCTTAGCCCCTAGACAAGTCTTATCAGTATGACTAGCAGTCAAAGGAATTCCCCACCCCAGACAATCCAGCATCAGTACCCCAGTATTCAAGAAGACCCAGGGCTGTCAAAAATTCATTACCCGGTTTCTTTTTACATCCATCTTCTCACTGAGTTTCCAGTTGGCAGAGACCATCATTGCTTCCTTGACTGTTAAATGTGGTAAAAACATGTCATCTTGCATTAAATAAAAGGACATCTTCCTGAATGCTCGTAACTCCCTCAAATGCTAGGGCCCATAGTCAGTAGGTAAGAGGCTGCCCTGCAGTCCCCTCCAGAAGCCCCTGTCCCGGTTGTTCCTCCCTTCCCTTTAAATAGAATCTCCATTAGATCAGAGTCCCCTTTTAAATCAGTCCCTTCCTTCATCGCAGTCCCCCTAGATCAGTCCCCTCTTACTTGCAGTCACCCCTTAGATCAGAGCCCCCCTTAGATAAGTCCCCCCTTAAACTGGATTTACCCCTAAGATTATAGTCCCCCATTTACAGTCTCCCCTTAGATCAGAGTTCTTCCTTTAGATCAGCTTAGATTGGAATCCCTTGTAGGGTGGGACCGGAAGCCAGGAAGCGTGAGCCGGGAAGTGAAGCAGCACTGCACAGAGGAAGATCACCTCTGACTGTGCATGCTGGGGAAGCATATCATTGGTTGCTGGAAGGCCGGCGGGCTTAGTAACCAATCACAGTAAAGATCATGGTGGCTGGAGGGCACCTGTGGTGGAGGCTACAGGAGGAAAAAGCGGAGAGCACAGATGGCCCCTGCTGATAACAATCCTCATTGTGTACAGTATATGAGAGCACAGTGAGCCCCATCACCACAATGACCATATGCCGCCGTAAGCACCACATCTGAGGGCTGGCCAGCTGCAGTATATTATAATTTTGTCCTCCATTTCAGATACACTTCAAAAGACTGCTGCTTGAGACAATAGCTCATTCATTTCACACAAAAACAAAAGATGATCCAACCCTAATAACGAGACTTGCTTCACCCACTGAAGTGGCCTCCAAAACCAATGAGCAGCCTAATAACAACCCTGTGAACATCTTGTGATAACAGGATGACAGCAAAGTTTCAACGGTTCAAAGCTTTGAAACAAAAAGACTTTATTCCAAAGCCGACATTTTCCCGGTTATATATAGGATGCACAGTACAGCAGGCACCTTTTCCTACTGAAGGACAGTGGCTGACAAACGTGGACAGATGTGCTTTACAAATAAGCCCTGTGCCTCCCTGACAAATCAAATCCCTGGCAAATGTGCAACAAATAGGGATAAATAATCCCCTATGTGTTATTTAATGCAGCATTAAATCCAAAACAAATAAGGTAATATATTTCCGCTTACGAATCCTTTATTGTGGTGCCTGCATTCGTTTTCTTTTTTTGGCTTTTTCCTTTACATTCATTGGGTGATCCAGCCACTAAGACACTTCCTGCCATAGGGTGATAACACTTTGGGTGGAGGAGTAATGGAGACACCCGTTGGACAGTAGCATTGTCAATCTGGGAAGAGGGTATTATTAGACTAGCAGATTTAGACTTAAATAAAGCGGAACTCCACCCAAAAGGGGAAGCTCTGCTTGTCTGCCTCCTTCCCCCTCCCCGGCCAACTTTGGCACCATTTAGGGGGGAGGGATTATAGGGTACTCGCTCCCACTTCCAGCTCTGTTCACTGCAGCGATGTTCGACCTCTCCTCCTTTCCCCGCAGCTTTTTGGTACACTTTACAGGTCCCAGAAAACTGCAGTCCATTCACAAAGCACAGCGTGCTTTGTGCATGCACAGAAGCAAGCCGGCTGTGAAGCCGCAAGGCTTTACTGGCAGTTTCCCCTAGTCAGGATGGCGGCGTCAGAACCTGATAGCAAATTGAGTAATCGGTTTGAGCGAGGACACCGCTGGATGCCTGGACAGGTAAGTGCCTGGAGCTCCTCTTTAACTAAGAAATGTAAGCCAAAATTTTAGCTAACACTTTTTAAGCAGTAACAGAAAACGTTTTTTTTCCCTTTTGGGATAAGAGTTTTACAAAAATAAATAAAAGCTGATCATTATAAGTACCCCTATCAGTATTAAATGGTTTGTCTCAACCCTCTAACTGCTACTTGGCTGGACAGCTTGGTCCGTTAAAGGAAGTTGAAAAATTACAGGAAAAAAGTCTAAAAAAATAAAACAAATGCAGCTACCACATCTAATGCCGTGTACACACGACCGTTTTTCATGATGAGAAAACTGCCATTTTTTAGATTGGTCGTGAAAACCGGTCGTGTGTATGCTCCATAGCGGTTTTCTCGACGAGAAAACTGCCCGCAAAAATATTAGAACCTGCTCTATTTTTTCTCGTCGTTCTTTTTCTCGTCGCGAAAACCACTCATGTGTATGCTTTAACGAGGGGAAAAAAAATGCGCATGCTCAGAATCAAGTATGAGACGGGAGTGCTCCTTCTGGTAAAACTAGCGTTTGTAATGAAGATAGCACATTCGTCACGCTGTAAAGGACTGAAAAGCACGAGGCTGAAAAGCGCAAATCGTCTCTCACCAAACTTTACTAACACGAGATCAGCAAAAGCAGCCCAAAGGGTGGCACCATTTGAATGGAACTTCCCCTTTATAGTGCCGTTGTACGTGTTGTCGTACGTGTTGTACGTCACCGCGCTTTGCTGGAACGTTTTTTTTTTCATGAACGTGTGTATGCAAGGCAGGCTTGAGAGGAATCACGACGAATCACGTCGAGAAAAACTTCGTTTTTTTGCACGACAGGAAAAACGGTCGTGTGTACGCGGCATAAGAAATGGTAAACTGCACTTGAATAAATGTTTGGTTTTCCTTTTATTACCGCTTTAAATATAGTTCTCCACAACCTGTATGGCTGTCTTGTACTTTGTCTGCCTTTAGGTGATCCCTAAAAGTTCATCTTTTTAGGAAAGTCTGTCCCCCTCTACATAGGGATGGGCCAAACGATCCCCCTGTTCGGTTCGCACCAGAACTTTCAATTGGCTGCAGACACTGATCAGTGAATTCTAACAGCTGAGCATGGTTGCCAACCATCAGTAAAATTATGGACAGATTGTAAAAATCTGTGATTTTTTACAATTGTTCGTAAATATCAGGGGCTGATAATTTGTTATGCTGTGTTTACCTTTTTATGTAAACCAGTCAAATTACTTGTTATGGGTATTGTCAGTGTTTCCATACTGTGTTTATAATGTTTAAATATTGATTGTCTTAGTTTTTAATAGAAGTTCAGTAAATTTTCAGGTTGTCAGTAAAAAAATGTGCTCCGTCAGTAAATTTTCCATGTTTTGCAAAAAGTTGGCAACACTGTAACGGTGATCCACTGCCGACAGGGTAAAATGTTGCAATGGGATGGATTCCTCCATCACCTCGCTTGTGTGGATGGGGGAAATAGGTTTGCTTTTTTTTTTTTTTCATTTAGCCCACTGGCTGAAAGTAAAAAAAAACCTGACTGTGTATACTTAAATTAGGGTGATTTCACACATTGTAAAACACCTGCTACCGCACACAGAAAGCAATTGTTGTCCCATGCATTTTATCGCACTGCACTGTACAGAATTGCATGGCACTGTACAGCAGGGAAGCCAATCATACTGCTGTACAGCAACATAAATTAAGTGTACTTTTGTGCACTTCAAAAAAAGTTTGTACGAAAAAAAAAAAGCTGAATTGCGCACCACACGGTCAGGAACGGACAGCTGCTGGAGACAAAAAGTGCTCCGGCAGCTGTTTGTTCCTGTGTGAACTAGCTCTTAAAGTGCTTGTTACCCCAACACTTCATATTCCTTATATGTGCCTGCTCTACCATGTATTTGTATGAAGAAGTATCCTGTTCTCTTTGTATTTCTTCCTTCATGTGAAATCCCTGGTTTTCCTGCCAGTTCCTCGGCATTCCTTTTAAAAACTGACCACACTAAGCAGGAGAACACACCGTGGTCAGTTCTCTAGCTATGCTGGGAACTCAGCCTGGTCTCCTCCAATAATCAGACTTGTCCTCACAAGCCCCCGCTGCACAGCCATTCACTGGGAAGATCAGTGTGCTGCTGCTGCTTCTTCTCCCCCTAGCTCTTATACAGTTGAGAATAGTGATGAGCCGAACACCCCCGGGTTCTGTTCGCACCAGAACCCGCGAACGGACCGAAAGTTCGCACGAATGTTAGAACCCTATTAAATACAATGGATGCGAACGTTCGAAATCTAAAGTGCTAATTATAACGACTAATATGCATGTTATTGTCCTAAAAAGGGTTTGGGAACCCGGGTTCTGCACCAGGGGACATGTATCAATGCAAAAAGAAGTTTTAAAAACGTCAGTTTTCCGGGAGCAGTCATTTTAACCACTTCCCGCCCAGTCAATAGTGAATTGACGTCCGGGAAGTGGTTGCAATATCGATACTGGACGTCATATGACGTCCTGCAGGATAATGCCTTGCGCGCGCCCGCGGGGGGCGCGCAGCGCGGTGATCGGGGACGGCATGTGTCCCTCGGACACAGCGCTTCCCCGATCACGGTAAACAGCCAATTTCATTGGCTGTTTACCATGTGATCGGCTGTGTCAAAGTCACAGCCGATCACCTGTCAAAACAAACTCGGCGGTGCGCTCCGTGCGCGCCGCCACAGGCTTGCAGAGCGGGGATCGGGGAAGGCGAGTGTCCCTTGGACACAGCGCGTCCCCGATCAGAGTAAACAGCCAATGAATTGGCTGTTTACCACGTGACCGGCTGTGTCCAATCACAGCCGGTCACAAATGTAAACAAACTCCACAGGAGTTACTACCTGATCCCTGCTCTCTCCTCACACACCGATCTGTGAGGAGAGAGAAGAGATCAGTAAGTTAGCTCAGTGTAGTTTGTCTACATAAGTTTACAGTGCACAACATGCCCCCCCCCCCCATAAAGAGGACCTGTCACACAGCCCAGCACATCAATCAGCCCAGCCAATCAGCCCATCTGTCAATCAGCCCATCTGTCAATCAATCAGCCCATCTGTCAATCAATCAGCCGATCTGTCAATCAATCACCCCACCTGTCAATCAATCACCCCATCTGTCAATCAATCAACCCATCTGTCAATCAATCAGCCCATCTGTCAATCATCTGTCACAGGCCCACCTCCATCGGTACCGCCATTGGCACCGCCACACAGGCTACCAGTACCGCCATCGGTACCAGTACCACCACCAGTACCGCCACCAGGCCCAGCATCTATACTGCCACACAGGCCCGCTACCAGTATCACCACTAGTGCCGCCATCGGTACCACCACCAGTACCAACACCCGTACCACCGTCGGTAGTGCCACCACCACCTGTACCACCACCTGTACCGCCATTGGTACCACCACCACCTGTACCGCCATCGGTACCACCACCACCCATACCGCCATCGCTACCACCACCACCCGTACCGCCACCTGTACCGCCATCGGTACCGCCGCCACCACCACCACCCGTACCGCCATCGGTACCACCACCTGTACCGCCATTGGTACCACCACCACCCATACCGCCATCGGTACCACCACACAGGCCCACCACTAATACCTCCATCGGTACTACCACACAGACCGCCACCACTACCACCAGCAGTACCATTACACAGGCCCACCAATAAGCACTGCCATAATGTCCCAAAGGGTTTACACACCTGAGGAGGCATATGCCATTCTTGCCATGTTGGATGATGAGAGCAGCGGGGAGCTCCCATTATCCGATTCTGGTTCGGAATACGAGCCAGTGGAGGATAGTGGCTCAGAGTCCGAGTCCCCGGAGGAAACCGTCCCTCCCAAAAGAATGCGATCGGCACCAAGATCAGCACCAAGATCTGCACCAAGATCAGGAGAACTGCCCACCACCAGCAGCGCCATACCCCAGGAAGAGGAGCCCAGTACAAGCAATGGAAATGCACGCCCAACCCGAAGAATCCAGCCCCAATCCTACCTTCCCGATGCCCTGGCAAACCCCTTATGGTTGCCTGCCAACTCAGGATCCGCTATCATCCCCCCTTTCACCGCACAGCCAGGTGTGCAGCCCGACACTACAAATTTTTCTAAATTTGATTATTTTTGTTTATTTTTCCCACAAGATTTGCTGCAGAATATAGTGGATCAAACAAATCTGTATGCATCCCAATTTATTGCTGCCAACCCCGATTCTTCCTACGCCCGCATGTTCCAGTGGCGGCGTCTAACATTGGAGGAATTTAAATTATTTTTGGGCCTTATGTTCAATATGGGGCTTACAAAAAAGAACGAAGTCCATTCATATTGGTCCAAACGCCCCATCCAACACATGCCCATATATTCCGCTGTCATGTCCAGGAAAAGATACGACATGATTATGCGCTTTCTCCACTTCAATGACAATTCACAGTGCCCTCCCCGAGATCATCCCAACTACGACAAATTGTACAAGATACGCCCCCTAATCAATGCCTTTTCCCAGCGATTTGAAGAAGTTTTCATCCCAGACCAAAAGATTTGTGTGGACGAGTCCCTCGTACATTTCACCGGCCGACTGCAGTTCAAGCAGTACATACCAAGCAAGAGAGCCAGGTATGGGTTAAAATTAAATAAATTATGTGATCGAGCCACTGGATACGTCTGCAAATTCAGGATCTACGAAGGCAAAGACTCCCAGCTCCAGCCCCGTGATTGCCCCACATATATTGGAACCAGTGGGAAAATTGTCTGGGAGTTGGCATACCCCCTGTTTGGAAAAGGTTACCATTTATATGTTGATAATTATTATACCAGCCTGCCCCTTTTTCGCCACCTTTACAGTAAACAAACCCCGGCCTGCGGTACCTTAAAAAAAAAACGGAAGGGATTCCCACAAAATTTATTGACAAAAAAATTGCGACCTGGAGAATCGGCATCCATGAGGAACGAGGAGGTGTTGGCCATGAAGTGGAGGGACAAGAAAGATGTCCACATCCTCTCTACGATCCACAATGACACCATGGTGGAGATCCCAAGAAGTCGCGGCTCCATTGTAAAGCCTGAATGTGTCCACGACTACAATTTGTACATGGGGGGGGGGGGGGTGGATTTAAACGACCAGATGCTACAGCCCTACTTATCAACCAGAAAGTCCCATTATTGGCACAAAAAAGTTGCGTTTCACCTGTTTCACATGGCCCTTTTTAATTCGTTTGTCTGCTACCAAAAAGCAACTCAAAATCACCGACTCCACTACCTCCAATATATCGAAGATATCATCGATGCCCTCATTTACCAACAAGATCCCGCCCCAGGAAGCATTCGCTCTGATAGTGTGAGTCGGCTTCACGAGCGACACTATCCCTTTAGCATCCCCCCCACAGAATCTGGAAGAAGACGCCAAAAGAAATGCCGTGTATGCAGCAGAGGAGGAGTAAGAAGAGACACCAGCTATTATTGTCCCGATTGTCCCTCCCAACCTGGCTTGTGCATCGGAAATTGCTTCAAAAATTATCATACATCCATTAGTTCCCCTTATTATTAACAGACTGCCATTTCCCTATTTGCCTGCTACCATGTTACTAACTACCTTCCATGTTAATTAACTGACCCTGGCCTGTTTACCGACGATGCCTCTGCCTGCCGATTTAAACCACGTTTCTGACTTCCACGTGTACCGACCTTGGCCTGTTAATCGACCATGTTTTTGCCTGCCACTTGGACTGATCTTTTGGCCATCTACTTTTAGTACACAGGGGTCTCACATATGTGAGGGGCTTCAGAATAGTGTTCTGAGTAGAGAAAACCAGTTTTTCGTTTTCTGTGCTCCAAAAACAGGGTCTGGTTGCCCGGAGGCTTCAAAGCGATTTGGGTGGGAGAAGCCTCTACCCCTGTCCCCCTGGCCCTAAGCTTGATGGTCCTTCCTGCTGCCTGGACCAATAATTTGGCTGTGCTGACCATATTACTGCCTGTAATGACCCATGACATTATGGACCATGTTTCTTCCTGCTGCTTGGACCAATACTTTGGCTGTGTTGACCATATATCTGCCTGCTGCCTCTACTGACTTTGGACAGCATTTCTGCCGGGACACCTCTGCCTGCTACCTGGACCTGTGCTTTGGCTGTGCTCTGGCTGTGCTGACAGTATCTCTGCCTGTGCGAACTATGGACAGTATTCCTGCCTGCTGCCTGGATGATTGCTTTTGCTGTCGCTGACCTCATCCCTGCCTGCTGCCTGGACCGATGCTCTCCTCTGTGGACCACTGCACTTCTAAAACCACAGGTAATCTTTTGTTATTTGGTATGTACCTTCTATGTGTTAGATATATGAAGGGCCTTCAAAAATGTGATCGGTAGTCAGAAAATGATATGTGCAATTAATGCTGCTAGAATGCCTGGAGGTGCTACTTGGATGTTGGGCCTCTGTATGTGGCCAGGCTGTGTAAAAGTCTCAAACATGTGGTATCGCCATACTCAGGAGGAGTAGCAGAATGCATTTTGGGGTGTAATTTTTGCTATGTACATATTATGTGTTAGAAATATCTTATAAATTGACAACTTTGTGTAAAAAAAATGCATTTTAATTTTTTCTCCACATTTTCCAAAACCTTCTGGAAAAAAATGAACCGTTCAAAACACTCATAATGCTTCATAGATTATACGTTAGGGTGTGTGCTTTCCAAAATGGGGTCATTTTGTGGAAAATTCTATTGTCCTGGTGCTCCAGGGCCTTCAAAATTGTAATAGGTGGTTGAGAAAGGATATGTGCGATTTATGCTTGTAGAACGCCTGAAAGTGCTACTTCAATGTTGGGCCTCTGTATATGGCCAGGCTGTGTAAAAGTCTCACACATGTGGTATCGCTATACTCAGGAGGAGTAGAAGAATGCATTTTGGGGTGTTATTTTTGCTATGTATATGCTATGCGTTAGAAATATCTTATAAATGGACAACTTTGTGTAAAAAAAATGCATTTTCATTTTTTCTCCACATTTTCCAAAACCTTCTGGAAAAAAATGAACCGTTCAAAAGACTCATAATGCTTCATAGATTATACGTTGGGGTGTGTGCTTTCCAAAATTGGGTCATTTTGTGGAAAATTCTATTGTCCTGGTGCTCCAGGGCCTTCAAAAGTGTAATAGGTGGTTGAGAAAGAATATGTGCGATTTATGCTTGTAGAACGCCTGAAAGTGCTACTTCAATGTTGGGCCTCTGTATATGGCCAGGCTGTGTAAAAGTCTCACACATGTGGTATCGCTATACTCAGGAGGAGTAGCAGAATGCATTTTGGGGTGTCATTTTTGCTATGTATATGCTATGCGTTAGAAATATCTTATAAATGGACAACTTTGTGTAAAAAAAATGCATTTTCATTTTTTCTCCACATTTTCCAAAACCTTCTGGAAAAAAATGAACCGTTCAAAAGACTCATAATGCTTCATAGATTATACGTTGGGGTGTGTGCTTTCCAAAATGGGGTCATTTTGTGGAAAATTCCATTGTCCTGGTGCTCCAGGGCCTTCAAAAGTATAATAGGTGGTTGAGAAAGGATATGTGCGATTTATGCTTGTAGAACGCCTGAAAGTGCTACTTCAATGTTGGGCCTCTGTATATGGCCAGGCTGTGTAAAAGTCTCACACATGTGGTATCGCTACACTCAGGAGGAGTAGCAGAATGTATTTTGGGGTGTAGTTGCAATTATGCATATGCTGTGTGAGAGAAAAAAACTGTTAATATGACCAGTTTGTGTAAAAAAATAAAAAAAAAATTAAATTTTCCCAAGAATTGTGGGAAAAAAATACAACTTCAAAAAACTCACCACGCCTCTTAGTAAATACCTTGGACTGTCTACTTTCCAAAAAGGGGTAATTTTGGGGTATTTGTACTTTCCTCGCATTTTACCAAAGATATGTAGCAGTATACATTTTGGCACAAATTTATGAAGAAAAATTACTTATTTGCAAAATTTTACAATAGAAACTAAAAAAAAGTGTTTTTTTTTTTTTAAATTGCTGTTTTTTTGCTTATATCGCAAAAAATAAAAAACCCAGTGGCGATTAAATACCACCAAAAGAAAGCTCTATTTGTGAGAAGAAAATGATAAAAATTTTGTTTGGATACAGTGTAGCATGACTAAGTAATTGTCATTCAAAGTGTGAGAGTACTGAAAGCTGAAAATTGGTCTGGGCGGGAAGGTGCATAAGTGCATGGTATTGAAGTGGTTAATGATGCATAAAGTGAAAAAAAAAAAGTCAAATATTCCTTTAAATATCGTACCTGGGGGGGTGTCTAAAGTATGCCTGTGAAGTGCCACGTGTTTCCCGTGTTTAGAACTGTCCCTGCACAAAATTACATTTCTAAAGAAAAAAAAGCCATTTAAAACTGCTTGCGGCTTTAATGTAATGTCTGGTCCCGGTAATATGGATGAAAATCATTGAGAAAAATGGCATGGCTACCCCATCACCCCCCACCCCAGCCTATTACCAGCCCATTACCAGCCCCTTTGGGTCTTGTATGGACATTGGATATTAAGGGGAACCCCGCACACAAAATAAAAAAGGCCCTATATACTCTGAACAGCAGTATACAGGCGGTGCAAACAAGACAGGGACTGTAGGTTTGTTCTTATGTAGAATCTGTTTGTAATTTTGAACAGGTACATTGTTTAAGTGTAGCTCCAGCCAAAAAATAAATTTTTAAGCTTTTTGGAAAACATAGGGAAGGGTTATCACCCCTGTAACATTTGTTTTGCTGTCTGTGCCCCTGTTCAGAACATTTCACCTCACTTTCCGTCCCAATGACAAATGTTTTTGAAAAGTGGGGTTTTTATTGAAACAAGAATTGGTGATAAAGCATCAATAGAGAGGAGACACCTTTTTCCCATATTAACTTTTACAGGAGAGAATTTCCCTTCCTAGGGGTAGATTTCCTCTCACTTCCTGTTGTCTCCTTCCGTTTGCAAGTAGGAGTCGTTTGTAAGTTGGATGTTTGAAAGTAGGGGCCTGCCCTATATACTCTGCTAAAATTTTCCCCTTACATGTTGGTGTTGCCACAACACTGTAAGCCCTCACAGTTACTCTTGGTGGGTGCTGGAACGCCCTGCTGTGAACTATTATATCAGGAATTATATTTACATGCCATTGTTGAACAGTGGTAGGAAAAATTGGGCCTTTGGTGGTGGTGGTGTTGCCACAACACTTTAAGCCCTCACAGTTACTCTTGGTGAGCGCAGGAATGGGCCCTGCTGTGAATTATTAGATCAATAATTGTAATTACATGCCCCTGCAGATGCCTGTTAGTGTAACACAAAAGAAAAAAACCACGAGCAATAAGGGGTAGCTTCAGGTGTATATTTTTCAGGAATCACACTACACCTGCTTTAAGTGCTGCAGATGCCTGTTAGTGTAACACAAAAGAAAAAAAACTACGAGCAATAAGGGCTAGCTTCAGGTGTATATTTTGCAGGAATCACACTACGCCTGCTTTAAGTGCTGCAGATGCCTGTTAGGGCTCTTTCACACGGAGGGTCCGTTCAGGTCCGCCTGTCAGTTTTTTTAGGCGGACCTGAATGGATGCTACATGTCCTCCTATGGAGCCACGGATGTCAGCGGTGACATGTCCGCTGACATCCGACCCGCTCCGATCCGCAAAAGTGTGACAGGGGAAAACCCTATTTTTCCTTCCGTCTGCGGATCGGATGACAACGGACTCTACGGTCCGTCATCATCCGATCCCCCCATAGGGGAGAGCGGCGCTCTGACAGGGCAGTCCCTGCACAGTGTGTGGGAACCGCCCAGTCATCCGCCAGGTCAGCGGGGATCAACGGAGCGATCCCCGCTGAGCAAGCGGAGCTTCACGGGGCGGATCATTACTGATCCGTCCTGTGTGAAAGAGCCCTTAGTGTAACACAAAAGAAAAAAAACTACGAGCAATAAGGGCTAGCTTCAGGTGTATATTTTGCAGGAATCACACTATGCCTGCTTTAAGTGCTGCAGATGCCTGCCTGTGTTACACAACAGGAAATCCCAGCAATAAGGGCTAGCTTCAGGTGTATACTGTGCAGGAGTCTTAGCAAAAATACCACTGACACTGTCCCTACCTATCCTTCTCTCTCCCTGCACACAATATCACTGACACTGTCCCTACCTATCCTTCTCTCTCCCTACACACAATATCACTGACACTGTCCCTACCTATCCTTCTCTCTCCCTACACACAATATCACTGACACTGTCCCTACCTATCCTTCTCTCTCCCTACACACAATTTCTCTAACACTGTCCCTGCCTGTGTACGTCTTTCCCTGCACGCCAACACACTACACAAGGCCGCCGCGCTGGCGGCCTTTTATAGTGTGGGGCATGTACTAAACCCCCCTGAGCTATAATTGGCCACAGGCATCCTGCCTGTGGCCAATTATGGCTCTCCTCGCTGCCGGCGCTGTGATTGGCCAAGCAGGCAGGGTCACAGTGCATGCTTGGCCAATCACAGCGCCGGGATTTTGGGCCGTTAGCGTCACTTGAATTTGGCGCGAACGACCCAAAACGTTCAATCTTCGTCGAACGATCGAACACACGATGTTCGAGTCGAACGTATGTTCGACTCGAACGCGGAGCTCATCCCTAGTTGAGAACAGAAAGAATGTGATAATTTATAAAAAAAGAGAAAAGGGTATTTATAATTATTATTTTTATATATATATATATATATATATATATATATATATCTATACAAAAATGTTTTGCCTTTCATTACTATTTTAAACGGAATAGGTTGTTTTAGAAAGTGATTGTGCACCCCGTCCCCCCTCCGCCCAGTTCTCTCTACCTTTCCTTTCCCTCCTAAAGTTTTTACCTTGTAGTCTCCAGACATATCCACTACAGACTCCTTCCTGTTATCCTTTATACGACAGTTATTTTCTTGGTTTGTTGTATCTTATCTCTTCATTATTACTACCCTTATTCAGACTTGTGATATGATCTTTATATACTGTTTTTAATCTGTAATGAATTTTTTTTCAATAAAATCTTAAAAAAAAAAAAAAAAAAAGAAAGTGATTGTTTACAATCACTTTAAGCTCTCACAAGCAGGGCCTTCATAACCCTCTTGTTGTGCATTGTATGGTGACCAGTGGCGGCCCATCCATTAGGGGCGCACGGACGCCACCCCCCTCTCCATGCTTCTGGCCCCCTGATCTACATACAGACTATAGATTCCAATGGGGGGAGTGTTTTTTTTGTTTTTTGAAGCACGTGATTAGACCCAGAGGCTCTAATAGGCTTCAAAAAAGGGTGGGCTTGAGGCGCAGAGCACTGCGCCCCAGATCCCACCTAGTTGTGTGGCTATATCAAATTAATATTCATTATTTTCACACTAAATCTCCTTCCCGCCAATCAGGAAGCAGCTCGTGAGTGGCCAAAACGTCAGGCAATCCTATTCTACGCCTAGGAGGAGGAGAGCGGAAGCCATGGAGGAAGCCACTGGAGGATAGGACACCGTGTTGGAGATACAACAAACTTTCAGCTTAGCTTACTGTATTTGACTGCAGTTTAGAAAAAGGACACAAGATGTCGCTAATGCTCAGTGATATGCTATGCTATGTATTTCTCTATGATGTGTTGTATTTCCTGTATACTGTGATGTACTTGTTGGTTTATTTTTCCTGTCTGTGATTCTTCTTACAATGTGAAGTGACATCTTTGCTAGTGTGGTTATGTTCCAAGAAAGAAGCCAGTTCCTGTTACTACACAATGTCTGATCTGAACTGACTCCGCTGCACCTATCAATCGTACTTTGCAACACACCGGAGCCACTCCCCCCCCCCCAAAAAAAATCCCACCAGCCGCCACTGATGGTAACTGTGCTGTCTCTTTATTTTGTAAAGCGTTGTGCAAACTGCAGGTGCTATATAAATCCTGTAAAATAATAATGCATTGTAATAATATTTCAATGTATCAGTGCAAAGCTAATATTTAACAACGTCTTGAAATTTGCATATGACTTCCAGTGCATATTGAATATTTATTTAAGGATTTGCTCATCGTCTACCTAGTAAGTCCCATGAGATTGCATTAGGTAAGTGTTACAGTGTGTCACTGTGCTGTGAGCACTTTGCCTGTAACAGAAAAGGCTTTTTAGACATAATTCCTCTGACTGGGAAGAGACACGATCCAGTTACTTCCCCTGGGATGTCTGATTGGTTTGTGTTTGCATTGATGTTCCAGGCAAAAGAGAATGGATTGTGTGAGCTCTGGAAATAGCAACAAGTGCTGACCAGAGGAGGGCTGCCCCATGTCCCTCTCCTGCTGTGCTACACCCAGGCACTCTGCAGGAAAACTTGAACAGAGCAGCCGTGCCACAATCCTGTGTGTTAGATGGCTAAGAAAATTTTGTTTTCCATTGTCATTCTATTTTACCCAGCAGTTTTGACAAAACCGTAGCAAGCTGTGATGTTAAATAGCTGATTATCCACATGGTGAATGTGACTCCCTTGGACATGTTTAGCATCAGAATCCAGCTGCCTGTGTCGCTCTTGTTATATTGGGACATAGAATTCCCATTGTAATTTCTTGGTTCATGCTGGAACAATTGGCAAGTCAGGCTTAAAGTGCTGATGATTTTCATTTGTTAATGTGCAGCAATAGACTGGGGACTTTTTTTGAATGAAACCATCATCGTATGGGGGTAGCCCACTCTGAAGTTACAGATCAACAACACCACCATCAAAACACACGATCGGTAAGTGGGTTGACTTGCAAATGTCTCTTTGTTTGTATTTTTTGTGAATCGGGTATTTCTAAATGTATCAAACCAATGTGCGATGCTCTTTGAATTGTTTCATTATGCTGTATATTGGAATCCAAATTGAGCTGTCTATCTTTTCCAATTTATTTTGTTGTGGTCCTATCCTTTTAGTGGAATATAGATGTGCTTTAAAATATTTTTTCAGTTGCATTCAGGATTTTATGCTTTATTGTGAATGTAGCTGTTCAGAAGACGCATTGAAATGAATTACTTGCATTCAGACATCTGCCAGAGTATTTGCATATGTTTGTTATCAGGAATCAAGTTCAGGATTGCAGCATGGGGGTTCTAGCCCTGCCAGTAACAATTTTAATAATTTGGTGTTAAATAGGATAAATAATAATTATTATACACACTAAAAAAAAAAAAAAAAAAAATTTGGTCCACAAATTACTCTGTCTATGTTTTTGACCTGATACAAAGTATTTTCCAACTACAGTTATTTTTTTTTATTTTTTATAAAATGGTCTTGATATTTGAAGCTAGCTACGAGCATGAGAGAATGATTGAGTTAAGGTTGAGTTTTGCCTGTGCAATCTGACTGTCTCTCATTATTTTTTCCAGCCTCATCAATAAACAGTAACGCTTGGGTCATACAAATGTTCCTGGTTAAGATGCACAGGGCAAGAGGAGTAGAAGTATACATAACACTGATGATCAATGGCAATATTGACTGGTCAAGGTCTTTTACTTTTGATCTTTTTGTCTGCCAGGTCTGAAGCTTGCCATGGCCATAAAATGGTTTCCCAATTTAAACAAAAACGGGCGGGTCATAAAGCTGTCACTTCATGCTTGTGGGCACCTATAGTATCCACCATCTATAGTTTCCCCATTTAGGGGAAAATGTAAGAGTCCCTATGTAAATTAAATTTTGTACAAAAGAATTGGCTAAATGTAAACACAAATTATTTGTTTGAAATTAAGGTTTTCTGTTATTTAAAAATATGGTAAAAAAATAAATGTTTAATCATGAAGCTTTAGGTGTGTATGCACTTGATCTAAAGTTACAGACACATCTTTATATAAAAGTTAACTCAATTTGGCCTAGTTTGTTAAGAATGTTTTGCAGGAATGTCCAAGCCATCATTCTAATTACATAGCAATTGATAAATCCAGCAGTTGCCATGCGTGCATAATTTAATAAGTAGTGCTGCTCAAACTGTCAGTATGTTTCTACGAAGTACTGTTTCCTTTTAATTAAAATATGAATCAAAGTGTTGTGAACTTTAAAAGTAGTGTAAGCATGTTATTTTAAATAGAGCAGACGTGGGGTGGGGTTAGTTGCTGATGGGGGACAGTTTAAATGCAATCTAGGTAACTGATATTTATTTCAAATGTACAAATTGATTAGAGTTCATATACTTATGCATAGCTCGGAACTGTCCCTGATTTCGAGGGACTGTCCCTGATTTCGAGGGGCTGTCCCTGTTTTCGAGGGACTGTCCCTGATTTCAAGGGGCTGTCCCTGTTTTCGAGGGACTGCCCCTGATTTCGAGGGACTGTCCCTGATTTCGAGGGGCTGTCCCTGATTTGAAACAAAGTCCCTCTGTCCCTTTTCCCTGCTCATTTGTCCCTCATTTTAGTCTGATCTATATAATTGAATATAAAATGCAGTGTTTCCCAGTGCTAAACCTTTCAGCCAATTTCTAAATTGCTACATTTGTACATTTCAAAGGCAGGTATAAAATAAAAGTAGTGAGAAAAAAAAAACACTTGTGGGTTTAACTAAGCATTTTTTTTGTCAAATCCTCCTTTAGGGGGGCGTGGCAGGGGTGTGACCTATGCCTACATATTTTTGCTAATAAATTTCCCTTGTTCCCATCTCAAAAAGTTCGGAGGTATGTGGCGTATGGTATGTTTAAAGGGGTTGTAAACCTTCCCGTTTTTTCACCTTAATGCATCATTTGCATTAAGGCGAAAAAACATCCGACAGCCCCCCAGTTTACTTACCTGAGCCCTTGAAAGTCCCGCGTATCGAGAACGCGCTGGCTTTTCGGCTCTTCTCGGCCCGGGCTTCTTGGCTCTTCATTGGATAGTTTGATAGCAGCGCAGCCATTGGCTCCCGCTGCTGTCACTCAAATACAATGACGTGGGCTCCGGGGGCGGGGCAGAGTCCGGCATTCGTGTCTATGGACGCAAACGCTGGACTCGGGAGCGCGCCCGCAAGGTAACCCCCCTGGGAAAGTGCTTCCCAGAGGGGGTTATCTAATGCGGGGATGAGCCGAGACAGCCGCCGAGGGACCCCAGAAGACGAGGATCGGAGCCACTCTGTGTAAAACGAGCTGCACAGTGGAGGTAAGTATGACATGTTTGTTATTTTTTTTAAATAATTTAGAACCTTTACAATCACTTTAAAGTGTGTTTTACCCATGGTGTGTGAACAGGGAGATGAGGAATCAAAGGTAAAGTGATCATAATAAGCCATGAAGGGCAGCTGAGGAGGACATTAACAAATACCCAGTACTTCTAGGTATAGGGAAATGTGATTCAAAAGACTCCTTTACATGGGAGTACTGGGGCTTGATGATGACCTGCATAGACAATCAGAGTTGTTAGAAGAGGGCACAGAGAGAGTTTTTACCTCTGGTTGATCTCCGAATGCTGACTTGGAGCTTACACAGTGGTGGAGATTTACTAAAACCGGTGCTCACAGATCTGGTGCAGCTGTGCATAGTGATGAATAAGCTTCTCGGTTTTATTGTCAAAGCTTAAAGTGATTGTAAAAGTTAATTATTTTTTCCTTTAAAATAACAAACATGTTATACTTACCTGCTCTGTGCAAGGGTTTTGCACAGAGCAGCCCCGATCCTCCTCTTCTGGGGTGCCCCTGGCCCCTCCTCTTCATCAAGAGCCACTTTCCATGGGGGCATCCATGCAGGCGCGCTCACGAGTCCCGCTGCTGCGTCCATTGACACAGACAGCAGGACTCCGCCCCGCCCCCGCGCTCTCGTGTCACTAGATTTGATTAACAACAGCGGGAGAAAATGGCTCCTGCTGCTATCAATCTATCCAATGAGGATATAGACAGCGACTGGAGCCACTGGGCTTGTGCTTGTCGCTGGAAGGAACGGGTTCAGGTAAGAAGAAGGGTGGCTCTGGGGGCAGCTGCAGCACAGAAGATTTTTCACCTTAATGCATAGAATGCATTAAGGTGAAAAACCTTGAGACTTTACAACCCCTTTACTTGAACAACCTGAAGTTAGAAGCTGATTGGTTACTATGCACAGCTGCACCAGATTCTGTATGCTCCAGTTTTAGTAAATTTCCCCCTGTGCTTCTTATTTTCAGTCCCTGAGGTCTATCGGAGGGATGGGGGAGAAAACAGACGTTAAATATATGCATTTGGGAGAGGAGGGATTAAAGGTAATTTATTTATCATCCTGCATAGTCTAAGGTTAACTTTAAAATGAACCCTTCCTGTCTCAAAAGTTAAAGTGGATGTAAACCCGAATTTTTTTTTATTTATTTTTTTGCTATCACAATGTAGAGTATAAGATTTCCTATCATTTGTACCAGGTCTTGCCACCAAGAGTTAATCCAGCTCTAAACAATCCTCTTTTATTGTTCAGTGAGATAAAACGGACAAACAGAGAAAAGCCTTTGTCCGTTCCGCCCCCTTGCTTTAAGTGACTTTAGACAAGCATTATTTTTTAATTCCCACCCCCACTCCTTTTCTGAAGTCATGTGGTTACTTTTCTGGATTTTGACTGGATGTTAGTGGTCATAGTAGAAGGAATACACAGGAGAAAATGCATGTTGACAAGGGGAGTGTAGAGGTGGGCGGGGAGTCTACTGACATCACGACTCCACCCACCGAGCTCCAGACAACAGATCCACCCACAGAATCTGCAGTTTTTCAGTTCTTATAACAGACAGAGGAGAGACATTTGACAGATAAGCATACATTCAGGAGGCATGTATATCCTTATAGATCAGCACTATGGCAGTAGTTTAGAAAGGATGAGAGTGGGTTTACATCCACTTTAATAGACCAAGCATGGAGCTGTATAGCGTGAACAATAAAATACCAGATCTTTTCTTTATCTAAAGAGGAACCCTCTTCGAAGAACTACCAAAACCCTCTGAAAAATCATTACTTCTGGAATATGAGGATTATAGTCACATCACCTGCTCCTCCTCCTGCGCCCGAGCAACCAATTGTAAGACCCAAGCAGTGTAATGTGGAGGGTGGGGTTATTCATCAGCCTATACAAAAAGCAACTTTCAGAAAGTCCGTATTTGCAATTGATCTTCTAAAGGCTCCAGCAGTGCTTTGAAGAGGATTTCTCTATAATTAAAGGTAAAATAGGGTTATCATAAATGTGGTACGATGGTATGATTTCAGCACAAGTACTTTAGCTCATTTAGCACACATCAGTTTGCAATTTGCAACCCATTTGCAAGTATATATATCAGAGTAGATTTTCTAAGAATCTGGTGCAGCTGTGCATGGTAGCCAATCAGCTTCTAACTTCAGCTTCTTCATTAAGGCTGGGTTCACACTAGTGCGACACGACAGCCGTCCTACTTTGGATCCGACTTTGCCCCGCGACATGAAGCCGACATATGTCCGACTTTCAATGAACGGGGATCTGACTTGGATCCCCGCCAATAGCAGGCACTGTGTTTGGTATGAATCTTGAGGGGGAACTCCACGAGAAATTTTAAATAAAAAACGGCGTGGGTTCCCCCTTCAGGAGCATACCAGGCCCTTGGGTCTGGTCTGGATTTTAAGGGGAACCCCTACGCCGAAAAAACGGCGTGGGGGTCCTCCCAAAATCCAAACCAGACCCTTATCTGAGCACGCAACCTGGCAGGCCGCAGGGGAAGAGGGGGGATGAAAGAGCGGCCCCCCTCCCTCCTGAACTGTACCAGGCCGCATGCCCTCAACATGGGGGGTTTGGTGCTTTGGGGCAGGGGGGCGACCTGCGGCCCCCCCACCCCAAGGCACCCTGTCCCCATGTTGATGAGGACAGGGCCTCTTCCCGACAACCCTGGCCGTTGGTTGTCGGGGTCTGCGGACGGGGGGCTTATCGGAATCCGGGAGCCCTCTTTAATAAGGGGGCCCCCAGATCCTGGCCCCCCACCCTATGTGAATGAGTATGGGGTACATCGTACCCCTACCCATTCACCTGGTGGAAAAAAAATGTCAATAAAAAACACAACACAGCTTTTTAAATTAATTTATTGCACAGCTCCGGGGGTCTTCTTCTGACTTCGGGGGTCTCCGGTTCTTTCTTCTGCCGGGCCTCCGCTATCTTCTTCCAGCTCTTTTGCTAGCGGGGCCCGGTCTTCTCCGTCGCCTTCTTCTTCTCCCGCTCTCCGGTTCTTTCTTCCGCCGGGCCTCCGCTATCTTCTTAAAGCTCTTTTGCTAGCGGAGAGGCCCGGTCTTCCCGTCGTCTCGTCCGGCTCTACGTTGTCCTTCTGCCGGCCCCTCCAATATCTTCTTCCAGCTCTTTTGCTAGTGGAGGGGCTGGTCTTCCCGTCGCCGTCTTCTTCTCTCTTCTCCTCCTCGATGTTGACGCGTCGCTTCCTCCCGCTCTAATGCTGGCTATTCGCTCTGCTCCGAATTAATATAGGCTTCTCATGACGTCACAGTCACATGCTCCCATGACGTCACAGTTACATGCTCCGGGGCCACCCGGAGCATGTGACTGTGACGTCATGAGAAGCCTATATTAATTCGGAGCGGAGCGAACAGCCAATATTACAGCGGGAAGAAGCGACGCGTCAACATCGAGGAGGAGAAGAGAGAAGAAGACGGCAACGGGAAGACCGGCCCCTCCACTAGCAAAATAGCGGGAAGAAGATAGTGGAGGGGCCGGCAGAAGAACAACGGAGAGCCGGATGAGACGACGGGAAGAAAGAACCGGAGAGCGAGAGAAGAACCGGAGTGCGGGAGAAGAAGAAGGCGACGGAGAAGACCGGGCCCGCTAGCAAAAGAGCTGGAAGAATATAGCGGAGGCCCGGCGGAAGAAAGAACCGGAGAGCGGGAGAAGAACCGGAGAGCGAGAGAAGAAGAAGGCGACGGAGAAGACCGGGCCCCGCTAGCAAAAGAGCTGGAAAAAGATAGCGGAGGCCCGGCACAAGAAAGAACCGGAGACCCCCGAAGTCGGAAGAAGACCCCCGGAGCTGTGCAATAAATTAATTTAAAAAGCTGTGTTGTGTTTTTTATTGACTTTTTTTTCCACCAGGTCAATGGGTAGGAGTACGATGTACCCCATACTCATTCACATAGGGTGGGGGGCCGGGATCTGGGGGCCCCCTTATTAAAGGGGGCTCCCGGATTCCGATAAGCCCCCCGCCTGCAGACCCCGACAACAAACGGCCTGGGTTGTCGGGAAGAGGCCCTGTCCTCATCAACATGGGGACAGGGTGCTTTGGGGTGGGGGGGCCGCCGGTCGCCCCCCTGCTCCAGAGCACCAAACCCCCCATGTTGAGGGCATGCGGCCTGGTACGGTTCAGGAGGGAGGGGGCGCTCTCTCGTCCCCCCTCTTCCCCTGCCTGCCAGGTTGCGTGCTCAGATAAGGGTCTGGTTTGGATTTTGGGGAAACCCCCACGCTGTTTTTTCGGCGTAGGGGTTCCCCTTAAAATCCAGACCAGACCCAAGGGCCTGGTATGCTCCTGAAGGGGGAACCCATGCCGTTTTTTTATTTAAAATTTGGCCTGGAGTTCCCCCTCAAGAGCAGCACAGCACAAGTCGCATGCCAAAGTCGGATCATGCAAGACTGCGGTCCGACTTTGATCCGACTTCAATGATAGTCAATGGGCTGAAGTCGGATCAAAGTCGGACCGAAGTAGTACAGGGAGCATCTTCAAAGTCGGACCGACATGTGTCGGACCAGTTAAGACGGCTCCCATAGGGAAACATTGATTTTCACACGTCATGCGACATGAGCTCCCAATGTCGGAGCGTTTGTCGCCCCAGTGTGAACCCGGCCTTAGGCTTTGACAATAAAACCTGGTTGATTGATTTCTATGTAGATCTGTACCAGATTTTGCGCTCTCCAGTTTTAGTAAATCTTCTGCTGACATGCAGATTATTGCATGTACATGCATGCAAATTACATTGAATAAAAGTAAAGATTTGTATATGATGACATGTTGATGTATGTCAAGGCAATAAGTGGATGTGAAATACGGCAATTCACAGATGTAATGTCATTTTTAGACGAGTTATATTTAAAGTATTCAGTCTTTATTTCCAATGCTCAACCTTGGAGTTAAAATGGAAGCTCTTGGGGTAGGAGTAAGGTCAACATTACTTAGAAAATCATTTGGATCTGAATACCCGTGACCTTGGCTGCGTTTTTTTTTTCTTTTGTACTGCAAATACCATTACAGCAATCAATCTATATTCAACCTTGCTTTCTCTAGGTATTTCCCTTCTGTACAGTTCATCTTTTCTGTTTGCACTTCCCTTAGTTTTCCCTCTATTGGCTGTATTTAGCCTGTGTCTCTACCTTTTTCTGCTTACTTTTTCCTGTGGGCAATTTTGTATTTTGCCACCCATATCTATACTGTATTTGTCTTTTTTTTCCCTAGAGACTCCACTGGGGCATTCATGTTTTGTAGTTAGCCCTATTCTACAACCCCCACACTCGCAAAGGTAATTTACAACTCTTATTGGGTGAGACTCCTGGTCCAGCTTTAGCTGTAAGTCTGACTTCTGACCCTGTGAACATTTCTCATATTGGTATTTCCTCAGTTGACTTCACCTTCTGACCCGAGTCTGCTTTCTGATGTACCGTATATATATATATATATATATATATATACTCGAGTATAAGCCGAGTTTTTCAGCACATTTTTTTGTGCTGAAAATGCCCCCCTCGGCTTATACTCGAGTCTGTGTCCATCTTCATCTTTGTGCGGCTGATCCTGGCCAGCCGTAGGTCCCCTGGCACACATGTAGCCCCACTCTTCCTCTACAAGTGTGCAAAGTTTGTTGTCCGGGGGACCTACGGCCGGGGAGCACTGATTTTTCAAAGCCGGGCACCCCTTCCATAGACTCCCATGTTAAACTGTAATTTCTCCGGTGAATTTGGGGACTCGGTACTAGCCAGCCGTAGGTCCCCTGGACCCCAAACTTGGCACACATGTAGCCCCACTCTTTCTCTACAATTTTCAAAGTTTGTTGTCCAAGGGACCTACGGCCGAGGAGCATTGATTTTTCAAAGCCGGGCACCCCTTCCATAGACTCCCATGTTAAACGTTAGTCTAGTCACACAGTGCCGAAGATCAGGTAGGGAGGTTGGGCACAGTGAGGCATGGACACAGTGAGGCATGGGCACAGTAAGGCACAGGGAGGCATGGACACAGTGAGGCACAGTGAGGCATGCACATGGACACAGTAAGGCAAAGTGAGGCACAGTGAGGCATGCAGATGGACACCCTAGGCTTATACTCAAAAAGAGTCAATAAGTTTTCCCTGTTTTTTGTGGTAAAATAAGGTGCCTTGGCTTATATTCGTGTCGGCTTATACTTGAGTATATACGGTATTTGGTTGCTCTGCCAAAAAGTCTTAGCTCATACCTGCATTGTTCTGATTCTCCAGTTAAAGTGCTCTGCTCATTCCAGTTTCCTTTTTTTTATCCTCCCCCTGGAGCTCCTAAGTCTGCTTGTAGCAATCCTAATTATTAGCGATTGTTTTATCCTACCTATTCCCATCAGCTCTTCACTTTAAAGTGGAGTTTCCACCAAAAATACAAAATAGCATTATTGTGCATATAATAGCCTAAAAAAAAAATTTGAAAAAAAAAAAATTTTACGCACCTGGAAGTACCTGTTGCTATGCAGTCCCACAAAATCTGCCTTCTGAATCACCTTGGATTCTGACATCATCTCCCTTAGCTCCCTACTGCTCCTGGGAAATGTGTGTCATCATTTCCCAGGATGCAGTGCGCTTCCCATATGGCTAGAATCACTCGTCAATACAATCCAGGAAGTAAATGCTTGTGGGCTTCACATGCCCACAAGCAAAATGAAAACTTCAGCAAAGATTTTTTTAAAGTCTCTTTATGCAGTAACTCGGCAGATCGGCGGTGGTTTTTCAAATAGTAAGTCATCTTATATGTACCACTGTATTGAATGCTGAATTAACATGCTTTTAAAAAATGAAAAATGTGATTGGAACCCCACTTTAACTCTAATATTTATTAGCACAGTGATTGTCTTTTTTTGTTTAGATGCTTCTTTTATCTCTGGCCTGCATATGCCTTGCCAGGGACTAAATTTATTCTTCTTAGCTCAAATTCATCCTCAGAGGCTCAAAATTACCCTCAAATTCAAATCCAGCGCTTCTGGTGAATACCAGGAACTTCTAGGTCTTATGACTCAATGAGAGCTTTCTATTGTCCATAATTTGTCATAGGCTGTTTAGGTTATCTTATTTCATTCCAATATGTCTGTGCTTTTCCCAGTATAAGATTGATTTCCCAATTCGCAATTCTTGACATCCATATTGACATTGTTCTTTGTTATTGGACATTATTCTGTCAAAGGTGTTTTTAGCTCCAGTGCTGGTAATGTCCAGTTTCTCCAACCTTATACATAATTTCCCATACATAATTTCCCTTAAAGTCCTAATGTCCACTTCCCTGATTCCATCAGTGGACATTATTGTTGTTTGTCTTTGCATATGCCAACAAACCCCTTATGCCTTGTACACACGATACCATGTGTGTGTGCCCCATCGGAGAAATTCAGATGAATTCCATCGCAGTTTTATTATAGAACATGTTCTATTTTTATTCCGATGTGCTTTTGGCCAGAGAATACTCCGACCGTGCGTACGGGGCTTTAGGAAGCAATAGGCACGTGGAATAATTGAAAAACAATTAGCACTTGTGTAGCCCCTTTATATTCTGCTTAGTATGTCATAGCTTTGCTAGGGCTACCAGCTTATTGCTTTAATTACTGTCAGGTTAGGTATAAAGATTCCATGGTTCATGAGGTTTCATTAGCACCTTTCCTTCATTTAATCAGCTGCAGATGTTGTGTACTTTAAGTACATTAAATAAAAGGCTTAGGTCTAAGCTACAGGAAAAAGGTCTAATTTCATGATCTAGTAGCAAAAGTTTTAGGTTTGCTCTTTGTAAGCTGACCTGTCAATCAGCATGATGTTTATTCACAGTGACCTGAATTGCATATTACAGTACTCTACTATTACAAGGAGTGGTGGTAAAAGTTCTAATTGATTATTTTTCATGATTTCACCGGTTTCTCATTTTAAAACTATATCATATCTTTCAATCACATAAGAGTTCTTCATTAAAGGGGTTGTAAACAGGGATGAGCCGAACACCCCCCCTGTTCGGTTCGCACCAGAACCTGCGAACAGACAAAATGTTCGTGTAAACTTTAGAACCCTATTAAATACAATGGACTCGAACGTTCGAAATCTAAAGTGTTAATTATAAAGGCTTATATGCAAGTTATTGTCCTAAAAAGTGTTTGGGGACCCGGGTCCTGCCCCAGGGGACATGTATCCATGCAAAAAGAAGTTTTAAAAACGGCCGTTTTTTCGGGAGCAGTGATTTTAATAATGCTTAAAATGAAAAAATAAAAGTGAAATATTCCTTTAAATTTCGTACCTGGGGGGTGTGTATGATATGCATGTAAAGTGGCGCATGTTTCCCGTGCTTAGAACTGTCCCTGCAAAAAATTTCATTTTTGAAAGAAAAAAAATGCATTTAAAACTGACTCGCGGCTATTAATGAATTGTCGGCTCCCGGCAATACATACAAAAGTCATTGATAAAAAAAAAAAAAAAAAGCGTGGGGGTTCCCCAGAATTCAATTACCAGGCCCTTCAGATCTGGCATGGATTTTAAGGGGAACTCCACCCCAAGTTTAAAAAAAAAATGGCGTGGAGTCCCCCTAAAAATCCATACCAGACCCCTTATCCGAGCACGCAACCTGGCCGGCCGCAGGGGAAAAGGGGGGGACGAGAGAGCGGCCCCCCCTCCCTCCTGAACCGTACCAAGCCACATGCCCTCAACATGGGGAGGATGTCCCCATGTTGATGGGGACAAGGGCCTCATCCCCACAACCCTTGCCCGGTGGTTGTGGGGGTCTGCGGGCGGGGGGCTTATCGGAATCTGGAAGACCCCTTTAACAAAGGGGACCCCCAGATCCCGCCCCCCCCCTATGTGAATTGGTAACGGGTACATTGTACCCCTACCATTTCACGAAGAAAGCGTAAAAAAATGTTTAAAAAAACACACAAACACCTTGAAAAAGTCCTTTATTTAAAAAAATAAATAAATAAACATTCCAGCGGTGAAATCCAGTGTCCCGCGGCGATCCCGATGTCCAGCGCTGTCCTTCATTGGTTGTGCCTGAGCGGACCTGATGGGGAACTCCCTCTCAGTATTTTAAATGTATAGACCCGCCCCTTCTAATGTTCCCCATCAGGTCCGCTCAGCGGGCGAGATGCAGAACATGAGAAGGGGCGGGTTTATACATGTATTACCAAAGTGAGAGCAGTTCCCCATCAGGTCCGCCCCCTCGGTATGTCGGACCCGCCTACGTCATTGGCTTGAGCGGGGAACTTCCTTCACTATGTAAATTTAAATTACACAGTGAAGGAAGTTCCCCGCTCAAGCCAATGACGTAGGCGGGTCCGACATACCGAGGGGGCGGACCTGATGGGGAACTGCTCTCACTTTGGTAATACATGTATAGACCCGCCCCTTCTCATGTTCCGCATCTGGTCCGCTGAGCGGACCTGATGGGGAACTTTAGAAGGGGCGGGTCTATACATTTAAAATACTGAGAGGGAGTTCCCCATCAGGTCCGCTCAGGCACAACCAATGACGGACAGCGCTGGACATCGGGATCGCCGCGGGACACTGGATTTCACCGCTGGAATGGGTTTTTTTTTTTTTTTTTTTTAATAAAGGACTTTTTCAACGTGTTTGTGTGTTTTTTTAAACATTTTTTTACGCTTTCTTCGTGAAATGGTAGGGGTACAATGTACCCCTTACCAATTCACATAGGGGGGGCCGGGATCTGGGGGTCCTCTTTGTTAAAGGGGTCTTCCAGATTCCGATAAGCCCCCTGCCCGCAGACCCCCACAACCACCGGGCAAGGGTTGTGGGGATGAGGCCCTTGTCCCCATCAACATGGGGACATCCTCCCCATGTTGAGGGCATGTGGCTTGGTACGGTTCAGGAGGGAGGGGGGGCCGCTTTCTCGTCCCCCCCTTTTCCCCTGCGGCCGGCCAGGTTGCATGCTCGGATAAGGGGTCTGGTATGGATTTTTAGGGGGACTCCACGCCATTTTTTTTTTAATTTGGGGTGGAGTTCCCCTTAAAATCCATGCCAGATCTGAAGGGCCTGGAATGGATATTTGGGGGAACCCCACGTCAATTTTTTTTTTATTTGCGGCGGGGTTCCCCTTAATATCCATTCCAGACCTGAAGGGCCTGGTAATTGAATTCTGGGGAACCCCCACGCTTTTTTTTTTTTTTTTATCAATGACTTTTGTATGTATTGCCGGGAGCCGACAATTCATTAATAGCCGCGAGTCAGTTTTAAATGCATTTTTTTCTTTCAAAAATGACACTTTTTGCAGGGACAGTTCTAAGCACGGGAAACATGCGCCACTTTACATGCCTATCATACACACCCCCCAGGTACGAAATTTAAAGGAATATTTCACTTTTATTTTTTCATTTTAAGCATTATTAAAATCACTGCTCCCGAAAAAACGGCCGTTTTTAAAACTTTTTTTTGCATTGATACATGTCCCCTGGGGCAGGACCCGGGTCCCCAAACACTTTTTAGGACAATAACTTGCATATTAGCCTTTATAATTAGCACTTTAGATTTCTCCCATAGATTTTTCGAATTTGCCGCGAACACCCCAATTTGTTCGCTGTTCGGCGAACGGGCGAACAGGCAATGTTCGAGTCGAACATGAGTTCGACTCGAACTCGAAGCTCATCCCTAGTTGTAAAGGTAAAAGTTTTTTCACCTTAATACATCCTATGCATTAAGGTGAAAAAACATCCGACAATCCCGCCCCCCTCCCCGAGCCCCCGTTTTACTTACTTGAGCCCTCGAAAGTCCCGCGCTCGCCCCCGTCATCCTCCTCGTTTCTGAGCCTGGCCGTTGATTGGCTACACTGCATAGATTGAAAGCAGCGCAGCCATAGGCTCGCGCTGCTGTCAATCACATGCAATAACGCGGCGCGCTGGGGTGTGGGGCTGAGTGATACAGTGAACAGCTATAGCCGCCGGCTGTATCACTGGAGCGCGCCCACAAGGACTCACCACCATGCGAGCTCGCTCGCATATAGGTGGTGAGTTCTTGTGGGGAGGAGCCGAGACAGCCGCCGAGGGACCCCAGAAGACCAGGATCGGGGCCACTCTGTGCAAAAACGAGCTGCACAGTGAAGGTAAGTATAACATGTTTGTTATTTAAAAAAATAAAATAAAAATTATTTACAACCCCTTTAATAATGAGAAGATTTAATGGAGTTGTTGGATAACATTTTGTGTAAGTAAACTATTAGTTGAGGATCTCAACATTAATTTATTTTCATTTTTTTGCTGGGAGTTCCAAAAGTACCTGTTGTGGTGTAAATACAGTGGAACCTTGGTTTACGAGTAACGCGGTTACCAAGCGTTTTGATAAAAAAACAACCAACTTTTTTTTTTTAATTCTGACTCGGTTTGCAAGTGTTGTCTCGCAAAACAAGCAGAATTCAAGCTAATAGGGTGTGCAGTACAGCATTTGGCCAGAGGTGCGGGGGCGTCGGTGACACTCGGAATGGTTCAGAGCCGTTCGTAAATACTCAGAATCACTCAGTAATACTCGGAAATACTCTGTTCCCGAGTGTTTCCGAACCTTTCTGAGGGTTTCCGAGATCAGCCGAGCTGTCACTGAGTATTTCCGAGGCTCTCGGGCGCCCCCCCCACCTCTGGCCACATGCAGTATTGCATGCCATAAAAGTCAATGCGAAACAAATTATCTTTATTTCCATTGACTTCTATGGGGAAACTCGCTTTGATATGCGAGTGCTTTGGATTACAAGCATTCTCCTGGAACAGATTATGCTCGTAATCCAAGGTTCCACTGTACAATCACCTGCCAAATGTGTTGGTTTAAAGTAATAGTATGCGGTTGATTATTCTCTGTTATTTTAAAAAGGTGAAGGGAATATTGTGGATTGCCCTCTGTTTCCACCAAATATTCTGATAATCTGATCTATCAGAATATGGTTGTTTTCATGAACAAAGTATCTCAGTGCTGCAGATCTATGCAATCAAATTAATTGATAATTTTCCATCCTGGCCAATCAACTCAAACTGGCCGATCTACTCGGTTTGATTGAATCTGAGATAAACGTAGTCCTAATGATTGGAAAGGAAGTTATGGTTATTCTATTGTGTGTGGATTCTGTTGTTTTGGTCGAAAATGCACATCGACGAGATAAAAAAGTAGAAGCTTGCAAGTCAACTATAAGGCCCCTTTCACACTGGGGCGGGCAGGTGCGGTGGCGGTATAGCAGTGCGATTTTCAGCGCTGCTATACCGTCGTTCTTACCGCGGTATTCAGCCGCTAGGGGGGTGAATTTAACCCCCGCTAGCGGCTGAAAAAGGGTTAATACCGCCCGCAAACCGCGGCTATTGCCGCGCTTTGCGGGCGGAATACCGTGCTGTCCCATTGATTTCAATGGGCAGCTGCGGTAAAGGAGCGGTGAACACACCGCTCCTTCACCGCTGTAAAGAAGCGGCTAGCAGGACTTTTGGAGCGGTCCTGCTAACGCACCGCTTCAGTGTGAAAGCCTTCGGGCTTTCACATTGAAGGCTACAGCCACAAATTTTTCATGCGGTATAATAGCGCTAATATTAGCGCTAAACCGCATGAAAAATGCCCCAGTGTGAAAGGGGCCTAACACAGATCAGTCCCTGCTGATGCCTCTCACCTGGATTTGCTGCATATAGGAGACTAAGGAAATGTTTTTCTTCTGCTTGCAGAAGACTAAGGACATCCTCCCAGCCTTAATGAAATCATTTAAAGCAGTATTAAACCCAAAACCAAAATTAATTATATTGTAGCTTACCAATCATTAAATGTGGTGGCTGCATTGATTTTCTTTTCTTTGGCTTTTTTCTGCTATCTTTTCCCCTGATGATCTGGCCAGTAACATGTCTCCTGTATTAGTAAGATACTAAACTAACTAAAGCCAAACTCCAGCTCACAATGTATAATCAGTTACAGCAAACAGTTGTTTTTTCTTTTTAAATAAAGGTTTTGCATGAATAAAAAAAACTGATCATTTTAATCAACCTTGCCAGTGTTAAGTGGTTTGTCTCATCCATGTGAACTGATACATTCTGCTGGAAAGCTTCCGCTTTTGAAAAACAAACACACTTACTGGCTGGAACACCAGATGAAAATAGAAGAAAGAAAGCCTAAAAAAAAAAATCTAATGCACCACATTGGTATTGGTTAGCTGAAAAATAATAAATGTTTGCTTTTGGGTTTAACATTGTTTTAACTGAAATGTAAAGTCTACTTTTTAATAATAGAGGTGGAGCTTACCTGATGCAAGCTGTGGCATGTCAGAAATGTATCCATGTTTAAGAGTTAGGACTCGTTCACATATGCAGCTATACTGAGGAGGCGAGATGTCACCACCCCACTGCCTGCTTTTGCCCCAAAATGCTGAACCACTGCGCTATCACTTGCGGTTGCAGGGCAGTTGCTGTGCAGGCCTATTCAATTTGCTGGGCTGCATTTGGAGGGAGTGGCAACATGCCAAAGCAAAGCATACAGCCCTAAGTGGGTACATTGACTTGTTTGGGAGGGCAGTGCTTATACTGCCCCCCGGCCACCCATGTGAGCAAGCCCTTTCTTACTGAAAATCCTCCTTACTCCTTTTTGCAAAAGGCTAAAGTTCTCTGGCTCCAGGGAGTATTTTTTAGGTGTGTCACACTAAAGGCTGCAGTTTATTATTTTCCAAAAAAAACCTGACGGGTTAAAAAAATTTGAGGATTCGCTAGATGAAATATTGTGGTGGTGAAATACGGGAATTGGCATGGTGAAATCTTGTGGTGGTGAAGTAGGAGGATTGGCAAGGTGAAATATTGTTGTGGTGAAGTAGGAGCAGGGCCGATCCGCCCTATAGGCTTGCTAGGCAAGCTGCATAGGGCCCCGAGTAATTACTAGGGGCCCCCGAATCTTCGCCGCTGCCGCCGCCACTAGAGGTCCGCAGGCCGGGCGGAGACAATTTTCATTTTCTTGTAGACCAAGAGGAGGGTCAGGGTGGCTGCCAATAGGAATTGAGCTGCGGCACCGCCCACCTCCCGCCCCGCTAATGTCTGTCTGTGTGTGAGTGAAATGTGGGAAGGGGCGGGGGTGGGCGGCTTAATTCCTATTGCCAGCCACCCGGCCGGCTCCTCCACTGTCCCCTCTGCGTAATGGCGGCGGAGAGAGTCTCTGCTGCTGGGGCATCACACCTGGTGTAAGGGGGGCCTCTGCTGGGAATGCCTGGTGTAAGGGGGCCTACCCTGGTGTAAGGCCTCCGCTGGGAATGCCTGGTGTAAGGCAGGCCTCCACTGGGAATGCCTGGTGTAAGGGGGGCCTCCACTGGGAATGCCTGGTGTAAGGGGGGCCTCCGCTGGGGAGGCCTGGTGTAAGGGGGGCCTCCGCTGGGGAGGCCTGGTGTATAGGGGGGCCTCCGCTGGGGAGGCCTGGTGTATAGGGGGGCCTCCGCTGGGGAGGCCTGGTGTATAGGGAGGCCTCCACTGGGAATGCCTGGTGTAAAGGGGGCCTCCGCTGGGGAGGCCTGGTGTAAGGGGGGCCTCCACTGGGGAGGCCTGGTGTAAGGGGGGCCTCCGCTGGGGAGGCCTGGTGTAAGGGGGGCCTCCGCTGGGGAGGCCTGGTGTAAGGCGGAACTCCGCTGGGAATGCCTGGTGTAAGGGGGGCCTTCGCTGGGAATGCCTGGTGTAAGGGGGCCTCCGCTGCGGAGGCCTGGTGTAAGGGGGGCCTCCGCTGGGAATGCCTGGTGTAAGGGGGGCCTCCGCTGGGAATGCCTGGTGTAAGGGGGGCCTTCGCTGGGAATGCCTGGTGTAAGGGGGGCCTCTGCTGCGGAGGCCTGGTGTAAGGGGGGACTCCGCTGGGGAGGCCTGGTGTAAGGGGGGCCTCCGCTGGGAATGCCTGGTATAAGGAGGAACTCTACTGGGAATGCCTGGTGTAAGGGGGACTCCGCTGGGAATGCCTGGTGTAAGGAGGGACTCGGGGCTTCCACTGATTCTGCATTATGGTGAGTTGAATAATTTCATTCTATATTACAATGTAATAATAGAAATAATGCGCTTCAGTCATCCTGACACCATAACAACCATGGTGCCGGGATGATTGAAGCGCTAACACCAGGTGTTTGGAGTATCTTTATCTGCTGATTTGTTAAACTTTCTGGAATACACATATTTCTATTGTGATGTAGGATCTGGGCCTGCTGTCCCTCCACCCCTCTTTCTTTCTATCTCTCCCTCTTTCTTTCTCTCTTTCTTCCTCCATCCCTCATTCATCTCCGACTCTAACCACACCCCTCCGAGCCACGCCCACGTAAGCCACGCCCACCATTCCGCGTAAACCACACCCATTTTTTGCCATCGTAAAGGGCCCCTTAGCAGAATTTTGCTTAGGGCCCCAGGGAGGTCAGGATCGGCACTGAGTAGGAGGATTGGCAAGGTGAAATATTGTGGTGGTGAAGTAGGAGGATTGGCAAGGTGAAATATTGTGGTGGTGAAGTAGAGCTGCACGATTAATCGTATGAGAATCGCGATTTCGATTCACCCCCCCGCGCGATCTCGATCTTGGATTACCGCGATTTTCTTAAATCCCCGCCGGTTCCACGTAACCAGCGTGGAACGCAAATGGATCATAGAGCGTGATGCATTGAAACTGTTTCCGCTCTGCTCGCACACAGCCCCGCCTCCTCCTAACCCTGCACTGTGATAGACAGAATGCGGGTCCAATGCTGGAATGCGTTCTGTCTATCACAGCGCGAGGTTAGGAGGAGGCGGGGCTGTGTGCGAGCAGAGGGGAGACCGTTTCAACATACAGGCGGTGAGTTGCTTTCTAGGAGAAAATGTGTGCTGCCTTCCGTCCTCCCCTCTCCCCCCTACCACACTTTGCTGGCTCTGTCTTTGGGACTTGGGACTCCGTTGTCGTCGTCGCCCTCCCCCCGCCGCCGAGTCTGTCTCCTCTCTTCCATTCTCAGCTGTGACAGGGCTACAGGACAGGACTACTGTTTTTGGAAGTGAGAGGGTCAATAAAGAGAACCTGTCTCCTCCAATTGCTATCACACAGGGAATTGTTTTCTCCTGTGTGATAGCAATAAAGTTAAGTGAAAAAAAAGATTTAAAAAAAAAGAAATAATAATTAATTTAATAAAATAAAGTAATTAAAAAGTAAAGAATAAGAAAAATATTAAAAATAAGAAAATTATGCAAAAATAAAAAAAAAGTAAAAACGACAAGCAAATTTTTTTTTTTTTTTAAATTTACCATTTTAAAGAATCGTGAGAGAATCGTGATCTGTGTTCTAAGCAAAAGAATCACGATTCTCATTTTTCCCAGAATCGTGCAGCTCTATGGTGAAGTAGGAGGATTGGCAAGGTGAAATGTTGTGGTGGTGGTGGTGAAGTAGGAGGATTGGCTAGGTGAAATATTGTGGTGGTGAAGTAGGAGGATTGGCAAGGTGAAATATTGTGGTGGTGAAGTAGGAGGATTGGCAAGGTGAAATATTGTGGTGGTGAAGTAAGAGGATTGGCAAGGGGAAATATTGTGGTGGTGAAATAGGAGGATTGGCAAGGTGAAATATTGTGGTGGTGAAGTATGAGGATTGGCAAGGTGAAATATTGTGGTGGTGAAGTATGAGGATTGGCAAGGTGAAATATTGTGGTGGTGAAATAGGAGGATTGGCAAGGTGAAATATTGTGGTGGTGAAATAGGAGGATTGGCAAGGTGAAATATTGTGGTGGTGAAGTAGGAGGATTGGCAAGGTGAAATATTGTGGTGGGGAACTAGGAGGATTGGCAAGGTGAAATATTGTAGTGGTGAAGTAGGAGGATTGGCAAGGTGAAATATTGTAGTGGTGAAGTAGGAGGATTGGCAAGGTTAAATATTGTGGTGGTGAAGTAGGAGGATTGGCAAGGTGAAATATTGTGGTGGTGAAGTAGGAGGATTGGCAAGGTGAAATATTGTGGTGGTGAAGTAGGAGGATTGGCAAGGTGAAATATTGTGGTGGTGAAGTATGAGGATTGGCAAGGTGAAATATTGTGGTGGTGAAGTAGGAGGATTGGCAAGGTGAAATATTGTGGTGGTGAAGTAGGAGGATTGGCAAGGTGAAATATTGTGGTGGTGAAGTATGAGGATTGGCAAGGTGAAATATTGTGGTGGTGAAGTAGGAGGATTGGCAAGGTGAAATATTGTGGTGGTGAAGTATGAGGATTGGCAAGGTGAAATATTGTGGTGGGGAAGTAGGAGGATTGGCAAGGTGAAATATTGTGGTGGTGAAGTAGGAGGATTGGCAAGGTGAAATATTGTGGTGGGGAAGTAGGAGGATTGGCAAGGTGAAATATTGTGATGGTGAAGTATGAGGATTGGCAAGGTAAATCCATTTTGCAGAGCTACTGAGCAGGAAGCAGAGCCTGCATAGGTTGGCAAATATGGCTGTTCAATGTTTATCTATGAGAACAAACTATGCAAAGAAACAAGGTTTTAAAACATAACATACATTGACAATACATTATTTATATTACGCTTTCCCTATTTCATATGCATACGCAACTTGGAAAACCCAACTTGATAAGATTTTATTGCAAATCAGGGTATATGTTCTAATAAAACTGAAATCTTATAACTCGAGAAAAGGTGTGTGTTAAGAACATTCATCCATGCTGATAATTATTCTCCTTGTTGAGTTTCTCATTCACACCTGTAAGTTATTTATAATTTAGGATAAAAAAATAATAATGAATGTTATAGCTAATCCAGTTTTATTAATCCAGGATTTCCTATCGCAGACATAAAAGGATATAGAATGGGAACTGTTTTGCTGCTTATAATGAGTTTGTTTAAATAGCATCTGACAAGCGAGCTTTTTTCCCTTTTTTTAATGAAACAAGCTCCTTTCAGCCTCCGAATTTCAGAGAAGCCGCACATCACAGGGCAACAACCACAGACTTTATCTAAGGAGATGTTGCAGCAGTACAGATGTAAGAGACAGAATTCTGTTAAGAATCAGACGGAATACAAATGACCAGAGAACTCTGCAAACAGCAAAGGGACCTTAATTGGTATTATACAGATTTTCTGCTGGAGTTAAAGGGAACTATATTTAGAATGGTGTGTCTAAGAATACAGAGCCCTTAAGGACCCTCCCTTATTCATCTTTACAGCTCTTTAAAGCATGTGCAGAAAAAGGAAACCCGAAATGCATTAGTCTATTACATAGCATGAATTGGTACCCTGTTACTTTACTATTGCTAGGTGTTAAATATAGAGGCTACCATTGCCGACTTCTCATTGTGCAATTGAACTCAGTGGCTCAGCATTGCAGCTATGGTAAGAATGAGCGAAGTGATTTTGAAGAAACGAATTTTGCTGTAACACTTTGCAGAATTTGGCTCAGTACATCAAAGGCAAAATCTGCTTGAGAAAAATTGCTCTATTATTTCTTCTTTATTTAGAGGGTTTTTGGTGAATATTGCGTAGTTTTGTTTATTATATGTTTTTTTGTGCAATAAGCAATATTACAAATATTACATAGAAACAAGTGTAGCGGGGGTTCCAAATTTAGGGACTGCTATGCCAAATTTAGGGGTGATTTGAGTGGTAGTTGACTCAAATCTTTTCAATTGCTGGACTCTGTCTTGTTGCTATTTCAACTGGTGTGCAGTTCATCTAAGAAGTATGGGTGGCGCTGTCATCTATACTCAGGGTTGAACCACAGGTGATAGGGTAGCAATTTGGTGTCTCCTCTCGGCAGCCGTACAGTGGGTGTGGTGGACCTGCTGTGCATGCCGGGAGGGGGTATAAAAGGGGCAGACGTCATAGAGGTTAAGTGGGTTGTGGAGAGGAGAGTCAAGTTGCTGCCCTGGGGACCTGTACCCGGGGGAAGGTATTGTGTGGAGTCCAGTTTCGAGTGCATGGCCCTCCAGGCCATGGGGCCACGTGCGCCTCAGTCCCAGGCACCTTTAGTCCTGGGACTGCAACTTCAGCCCTGGGCCCAGCACTTTTAGCTGGAGCCCACTTCGGGAGGAAGAATCCCAGGGTGCCACCTTGGGAGGGGACCCGTTTCTGGAAGAGGAGGCTGGGGGAGGACCGTTCCGAAGGACTGGTGAGAAAATCACAGTGAAGGAAGGGGCCCAGTAACTCCCCGGAGGGATGTCATCCATCCGGAAACCAGGGGCCTAACATCTGGACCATCAGGAGGTTTGGGGTACCATAGATCCTGTGGCAGAGGATCTCCTAGACACATCCATTAGGGAACTAAATTGACTGTTCAAGCTACACGCCGGCTGCTAGTGCCATTGGGTGACTATCCGGGTGAGCTGTACCCACTTGGGATCAAGTGGCGACGAAAACCAGGAGTGCCTGAATTCCATCTGTCTTCCTAACACCTTTCTCCTTTCATGCATAAGAAAATAAAGCTCTACGTTGGAGTGATATACTGGTGTGGACCTTGGAGTTACTTGGGGCATAGAGACTTTGTCCTTACACACTAGGGACAGAGACCAACACTGAGGGGATTGCTGCAAAGACCCGTAAGGAAACTAAGTGTGCCTAACCTCTGTAACCCAGGGGGTACAGGCATGGTAGAGACCACGCGCTCCTTCCTCTCCAGTGAACAAAGCCAAAGAGTGGAGAAGGAAGGTGGCGGTGGCCGCTACACAAGGTTTTTGGAACATTAGCCCATTTTAATAAGATTATTTTGATCTAACTAATATCTTTTACACATTGATATGGAAATATATTAAGGCCTCATTCACATGGGCATACCTGGGCATACACCTGTGCGAAGGGCTGTTTATGCCGCAAGGAATGTGCAAATGCATCAGCGTGCAGGGCCGCCTTATTCATGGCTATTGGAACCAGCAGCTGCATGGACACAGATGATAGCGCCAGTTTGACAGCTGTGCAAGTGAGTGTCCCCAAACGCAGACAGTGTGCGTCCAGATCCACAGAACACCTGTGCATCCTGTGCAGGGAAGCACAGCCCTTTGCATGGGTATACGCATAGGTATACTCATGTAAATGAGGCCTAAGAGACTGTACTTTACTGATCTGATAGTCCTTATAGTCACTGCTTACTTTAGCATACAAAATTGGAGTCCTTCTTCAGACCACTCCATGTTTTCTTCTACATAAGCAACATAGGCAACAAAGAAGACCTTATTCTGTGTTTCTTACTTTTTCTTGGCAGGCTGCACCCACCAGTTTAGAAATGATGGTGTTCATGTGCATGGTCAAGCTACAGAAAATACCTGTAATGACCATGTAATTGCTCATGATCCCAAAAAACTGGGGGTGAGAGGGGGATAAGAATTTTATATTCAAAAGGGGAGGGTGGTCTGTAGACATCTATTATGCAGAGCCTTGAAGTAAGGAAACAATAAAAAACACTCTCTTTTTTGTTCATTGGAGGACACAGCTTCTGCATTAGATCATTCGCTATTGGGTATAGTGCCACCTGCAGGAGTAGAACACTAGGTACAACCAAAAAACAAAAGGGGGTGACTGCCGCTGGTGATTAACCCCCATACCCCCAATAGAGCAAGACAAGTGGTGCTGTGTCCTCCATTTTATGGTGAGTACTAAAAAGCTTTTTTGTTTTTTGTTTTGTAAATTGCTTGTTAATGACGTACTTTTCCCAATAGTATGGATTATAGCAATTTAATTTTTGTGGCATTCACAGCTTTGTACATTACAATAGGTGAAAATTTTTGGATTCATACTTGTTTTCTTTTGTCACTGCGCTATTAGTAAAAGTGAAGGCCACAGAAATGTCAGTAGGTACGTGTTTTCTTGTAAGGCCAAACCACTGCATTTGTCAAATAAATGGTTTACTGCAGCAGTACATTTGCAATTTAATTGAGACATGAATGTCTTCTTTACCGTGGAGAGACAGAGGTGGTGCACAAGTGAAATATTATTCTTTGGTGAGAATAAGACATTTAAAATGGGCTGAAACTGACAAAAACTCAGACAATGATAACTTGACTTTGTTTTCATTTTACAGGCTCCAGCAGAGGCAGTTATTCTTCGTGCCTACAGACAGAAGATATCCTGTTGAGCCTGTGGCTTAGCTGTATTCAAAGACGATACAAGTGGGCTGAACACAGATGAACAGTGGGGATGTAATATTATACACAATGCATGTGTAACCTTCCAGGATGCATTTAACAGATCATTCTCACAGATGTTCAGAATTTATTTTCCATAGAGGACTCCTATTGCTACTTATACACTTTCATGCTGTTTCGCCTTGCCCCAAGAGCTGCCAGTGCTCAGACAACAGTGGAGGAATAGTGGTCCAGTGCAGTTCAAGAAACCTGGAAGAGATACCCATAGACCTTCCAATGGAGACTGTCTCCTTAAAGCTAGATGCTAACAGAATTCATCAGGTACCAAACAATGCTTTTAAAGATCTCACCTCGTTACAGGAGTTAGATCTTTCGAAAAACTCTATTGAGAAAATTGAGCTGTCGGCTTTCAAAGGATTAGCTGATGGGTTAAGGTTGTTGGATCTGTCCGGGAATCAGATTCACAATATCCCCAAAGAAGCCTTGGCCAATCTGAAAGGCAAAATCCGTCTCTCCAACAACCCATTGCATTGTGACTGTAGCCTTCAGGAGATGTTGAGGGAACTGAATTTGGACCCTGACACAGTTAATGACATTTCCTGCCAAACTTCCGTACAAGAGGAGTATGTGGGCAAACCTCTGATACAGGTTCTAGACTCTGGAGTTAATTTTTGTAATATCCATCACAGAACAACCGATGTAGCCATGTTTATTACTATGTTTGGCTGGTTCACCATGGTGATAACGTATGTGGTTTATTATGTGAGACACAATCAAGAAGATGCTAGGAGACATTTGGAGTACCTCAAGTCATTGCCCAGCACTCAGATAACCAAAGACTTTGACACTATCAGCACTGTGCTGTAGACATGGTTTATAGAAAAATTATTACACCTGATTTGTTGCTGGTTAAAGTAGAGGTAAATTAAACCAAACTGGCCATATATTAAGCACTTCTTACAAGTAATACAGCAGATCGCCTTTAAAACGTAGGTTACATCAGGATCAATGAATGGGTGTTAATAGGCACAAGGAAGCAGCCAAAATTCGTAGTGGGTTTTGACAACATGCTGTAGTTTGGGCATATAGTTTTTGGTATGTGGTTATTGGAAAGATAGGATAAAGTTAAACAATCATAAGTGGTTTCAAGGATGGTGCGGTTTGGCTATAAATTTTTTAAACTGGAGTTCTTGCATTTTTTTGCATAGAGAATGCATGAACATGTTACAAAATACTGTACAGCTAACTCAGAAAAAAAATAATTCTCCTGAAAAGCACTCAAAGGCTGATTATACATTAATAGACAAAGTGCAAGGATAATGCACAAAGCTCACTAACCTGAAGGAACCAAGTAGAACATATTTTTAAAATGACTGTCTTTAAACAATATCCCAAACTGTTCTCTCTGCAAAAAAAAGACTGTGAATACTTATTATTCTTACTGTGTGGGCCACCAGAATGCTACAACGTAATCCCCTCAAGATCCACTGAAGTCCTGAAGTCTTCTGGGAAACTTATACTCCCAGGAGTGTTGATCACCTTCATCCTCCACAGTGTTCAGTGCTACCTCCACATCACTACTGTGTAAGATGAGGTCAATAGGCAAATAAAAATTCCCAGCTCAACTTTCCAGCCAGCCTGCAACAAACCGAATTGTCCTGTCTAACAGTTCACGCTAAAACCAGGGGTTTAATTTGCACACATTTGCAAATACATTTGTAAGCTGCAGATGCCACAACAAGGCACCCCATTATTATCTGCAATCCTAACTCTATACATTTTGAGAGCCTCCATAGTAGGAACACATGTAAAATAATGGATAAATTGAGGGCAGGTATGCCTGGAGGCAGACCACTCCTCCTTAAAGGCACAGGGGCGCACTGGCCCCCAGAAAATAAAACAATGGCAGCGAAGGTTTCCAGTGCGTCCCCACGCCAAATAACAAATGGTGCAAACAAACGGCAACGTCCCCAACCTTTAATTGGCCTTAACAGCAAGGAGCACGTAGAAGGGCAACACATGTCAAACAACAACAAAGAAAAATTCCCAGCCTAACTTACTAGCCAGCCTGCAACAAACCAAATTGTCCTGTCTAACAGTTCACATTAAAACCAGGGTTTAGTTTGCACGCATATGCAAATAAATGCGTAAGCTGCAGAGGACACGACAAGGCGCCCAAGTATTATTTGCAGTCCTAACTCCATACATTTTGAGAGTATCCATAGTAGGAGTACATGTATAATAATGGATATATTGGTGGACAGGTATGTCTGGAAGGAGCCCACTTCACCTTACAGGCACAGGGGACCACTGGACACCCAGCAAATAGCACAGTGTGGTGGCAAAGGTGTCCAGTATGACCCCTCACCAAATAACCAATGGTACAAACAAACGGAAACTGCGCCAACCTATAACTGGTAACTAGCCTTAACAGCAAGAAGGTCAATAGGAGAAGTCACTAAACACAGAGGGCGGCCAAGGATATTGCCACTCTGGGAGGTCTCAGTTTCACAGCGGACTTCAACAGAGGATTTCTCTTCAATGCTGATTGAGTGATGTTCTGCCAGCACATGCAACCAGAAAGGCAAGTACCGTATTTATCGGCGTATAACACGCACCCTAACTTTAAGAGGGAAGTTTCAGGAAAAAAACTTTCCACAGCCCCCTGCGTATAACACGCAGGCACAGTTTACCCTCTATTTTCAGGGCAAAAAGTGAGTGTTATACGCCAATAAATACAGTATTCACTTTTGTTGCAGTTTGAGCAGTTTGGGACTTTTTTAATGACAGCATCACTTAGCAGGATTTAAAATAGCAAACTGAACCATGAGTGCATGTAACCAGTTCTCTTTGCAATGTCTTACTGAATACACTTTAGCGGCAACAAATTTGTGAAGGTAAAGAATAAATTTAAAATTTTATTGTACAAAAAATATGTATCAAAACATAACAATTCATTAAAGTATTAAAAAACATAAAGTGTGAATATTGCTTGAATGATTACAATAACCAAGTCCGCTTGTCTCCCAACGCGTTTCGGGATGTATCATATCCCTTCGTCAGGGGCTGTAATGCGGACAAAATCACACTGTATAGAAAACAAACAAAAAATAAGTTTAAGCACAGAATTTAAAATGGTGTATGTACATCAACATCTGCTGGACAAAGCAACTAAACCCAAGGACCCTACATTGCCAAGCATAATATCACATACCTACTACAGAGAGCAAACTCATAAGAGACCAGCAGGTGGGGCCCCCTGATGGCAGTGCAGCGGTGTCTCCAGCGCAAAAAACGCCAAAATTGGGTCGATACCCACACCTCCCCACGAATCCCAAAGAGCACCACTGACACGGGTCTGAAAATACAGTAATATTTTATTGACACATTCTATTCGGAGCATGTCAATACATGCACCAATCCCATGTTATGTGATATTATGCTTGGCAATGTAGGGTCCTTGGGTTTAGTTGCTTTGTCCAGCAGATGTTGATGTACATACACCATTTTAAATTCTGTACTTAAACTTATTTTTTGTTTGTTTTCTATACAGTGTGATTTTGTCTGCATTACAGCCCCTGACGAAGGGATATGATACATCCCGAAACGCGTTGGGAGACAAGCGGACTTGGTTATTGTAATCATTCCAGCAATATTCACACTTTATGTTTTTAATACTTTAATGAATTGTTATGTTTTGATACATATTTTTTGTACAATAAAATTTAAAATTTATTCTTTACCTTCACAAATTTGTTGCCGCTAAAGTCCCATCCTATGTGGGGGGTTTTCCTCTCTTGATTCTAAATTCAGGGATGTTGGCAACCATTTAGGTCCAACTTGATGTTCACACCTCTATTTGTCTTACTAAATAGGTCCAAATGTGAGTTGGGCTTTCATTAATAAGAAAATGAAAATAGGTTTGTCAAGACTGTTGTCACCATACTGTTTTTGACCGCAAATAGACAGCATTGTTCAGATGATATTTGTCCTGTTTAATTATTAATAATATATTTTTAATTATGTTTTTAATTATGTGTGAGGGGTAGGGCCATAATGATTAGCTTTGGAATTAAACACTAATCTGAAAGGTCATAATGTAAGAGAATATTTATAAAGCAGTAAATGTGACATTTACAAAGCATCCACTGCAGGTGAATCAGTCACTGACATTCAAAGCATCTGTACCAGGAAAATACAACTGCAGTGAATGTGACATTCGCTGCTTTATAAATATAGCCCTAGAGTTTTAAATTATATATATTTTTCATATTTATGTATCTCTATCTATACAGCAAATGATTTTTACAATGTTTGGAATAAAATATTCAGTAACATACACTGGAGTTACAGGGCTGAAAACTCATACAGAAAACATTCCTTTTTATTAAAACTAAAGCCTCATACACACTACTATTTTTTTTTTTTCATTCAACACAGAGGGTTGAACGAAAAAAAAAACCTGACAGCTCAGGTTGGAGTCGGTGTACTATCTGATGGGATCAGGGGAGGGCTGGCGGCCTTAGGCCTGGGGGGCAAGTCCAGTCAAGTGGCCCATTGAACCGCCGAATCAGCTCACCATCCATGGCCCACCTGGTTTTTCAATGCAGCCTCACCAGTGCCCATCAGTGCAGCCAACTCCAGTGCCCATCAATGCAGCCTGATCACTGGGGCAGGTTACATGGGGTGTATGGGGGGAGATGGGGGGTCAGCTAGGGGTGTCAGGGTCTCTCAACTCAGCGATCTCAGCTCAGCAGGTCCTTGCACGCCATGGTTTCCTGGGGGGTAACGCTCCTGATCCTGGGGTCAAGTTGCAGCCAGCACCCAGCCCTGCAGCCCTGCGTCCCGACTCCCTGGCACGCCCTGCCTCTGCCTGCTTTCAAGAATCCGGTCCCAGGGAGTTGTAGTTTCCTCTGCGCTGCTGTGTTTTCCACCCAGCAGAAGCTTGAGTGCGGACTACAACTCCCGGAATGCAACAGCTAGTGGTCGGCCGCCATGGCCATGCCCCCGGCCCGACTTCCTAGACCAGATTAAAAAAGAAAATGGTAGCGGGCAGCGGCTGCCGGACATTTTGAACATAAGTTAGGGCGGCCTGGGAGGCAATTGCCACCCTGCCCCCTGGCCCAGCCCTCCCCTGGATGGGATGTTAGTACAGCGATCTCACCTGCTGTGATGTTGTGTTCTGACAACCACCGCACCAAAAAACTTTGTCATCGCTCTCAGCCATTGGCTAAGAGCGTTGACCGGGAGCTGGTCGGCGGACCTTTTTCGCTAATGACCCTTCAACAGAAGCCAGCCGAATGGCCAACTTCTGCTGGGCCGGCTGTCGTACACACAGACCGAATGCCAGCCGTTTTCTATTGTACTGGCCGATGCCGCCAGACATTCGGTCTGTGTGTACTAGGCTTAAGGTTGGTATTTCTTCTTGCATATCAAACAGTTAATAATTGCTCTGGTTTAGTCATCCATCCATGCAAAGGAATCAATTCACAAGGGCCTAAAAGTTTTTTTTTTCATGTTTGTTATTTTATCTTATGATAATGTTTGCATCCAAATGTTCTATTCACAAAATAGTTACTGCAATGGTGTGATATTGTCATTTTTGTATTTGAAATTAATGTTTACTATTGCAAGCCTGCATTTCTCATGAAAAGGCATTTTATCTCTAAAAGTTAATTTATCTCTACCCCGGAATGTTCTTTTCCTGCTGTCCTTAACAGACAAAGGCACTCTCAGACCCTCAGGGGACAACTTAAAAAACAGTGTTATAAACATACTGCAGCTTTACTGCTGCTTCACACATTTATAAAGCACAGAAATGTCTCCTCCGATCTGCTCCAATCATGGAGCTCTCTGTGCTGCAATAAGCAGAGAGGACTCTGTTAACTAATGCAGGCTCCACACCGCAGCCTACATTTTATGACTAGACCATAAAATGCAGGAGAAGCACTATGGGGTTGATTTACTAAAACAGGAGAGTGCAAAATCTGGTGCAGCTCTGCATAGAAACCAATCAGCTTCCAGTTTTTTTTTTGTCAAAGTTTAATTGAACAAATTGAATTTAGAAGCTGATTGGCTACCATGCACAGGTGCACCAGATTTTGCACGCTCCGGTTTTAGTAAATCAACCCCTATATAAAATTAGAAAATTATGTATAGCGCCTCCAACCCTCTCTTCCTTGTCTTTGGCTCCTCGCAGGAAGAGAGGGCACACCCAGCTATATGCCCGTACCCTCCTGTGTAAAGAGGTTGAGCGGTGTTATGAAACAGGTCTCCACAGCCAGGTTCTCCAGAGAATGGCTCTTATCTCTATGCTCAATAAAGATAAGTCTCTATTTCCCCCAATAACTCCAAGGTCCACACCAGCCATAACTCCAACGCAGAGTTTATTTCTCTTAAAGCACAGTCTCTGATAGGAAATGTTGGAGAGAGAACAGGACAGCATAAGGTGTGGGAGAGGTCCAGGCACAAACGTAATACACTTCACTGCTTGGCTCCTCAAGCAGACTTAGCCCATTTGGATAGTCTCCCTAGATAGGGACTAGCAGTCAGAATGGTACTCTAAACGTAACTAAACGCACAATCACTACACAAACTGGTGATCTTGGTCTCTGCCACAGACCTGGTGAACATGGTTTTCAAAGCTTGGCCTCTTTGTAAGGAGAAGACATCCCTCCAGAGAGTTACCGGGCCCCTTCCTTCACTGTGACTTCTCACCAGTCCCTCGGAACGGTCTTTCCCCGGCCTCCTCGTCTAAGATGAGGGTCCCCTCGCAAGGCGGCACCCTGAGATTCCTCGATCCTTGGTAGGCCCCAGCCAAAGGCGCTGCGCCCAAGGCCTTTAGTTGCAGCCCCAGGGCTAAAGGTGCCTGGGACTAATTCACCGACCACCGCCCCTGGGCCATAGGTGCCCAGGGCGGACAGGAACACACACACTCCCTGGGAGTAGGACCCCCGACAATGAACCACACAACAGGCAGCGTCTGCCCCTTTTATATCCTCTCCCAGCATACACAGAAGGCCGACCACGCCCACTGCATGGTTGCCGAGAGGGGACACACAAGGCACAGCACTGTATCAGCGGTTCAACCCTGGCCCACCATGGCAGTGCCACCCGCAGGCCACAGGGAACGGTACACTGATACTCTTCCTGCAGACAAAATGGTTGATAATGTCCTAACAATTTAGGTGTTTGAGCATAACTACCACTCAAACACTACCCCTAAATTGAGGACCCCGCTACACACTCCCCCCACTAAAATAGACACTGTCCCCAGTGTCTGGAGCAAACCTATGCCTCTCAAGCCTGAGTCAACATAGACCTATTCCAGAAACTATGTACAAAAACGAAATTTTGAAAAAAAAATGTTTGTTTGTGCCAGAACCTGAACATGGGGAAAGGGAGTTAAAATGAAGAGATGAAGGAAGAATAGCAGAAAACAAATGTGTAATCTCATTCTCAAATGTCACATATTTTAAAACAAACACATTTTTATCATTCACATTTTCCTCCCCTCCTGCAATAGCTAAACCCACCCATCCTCAGTGGTTGCTTGGTGTCCACCTGCAGAGGGAGAAAATAAACACACATCAAACCAACAAATTACAAATCCTAACCTTCTGTGTACATTAGAAGAGAAAAGACTCTCCCTGAGGAAAAAATCCTTTCCTTCTAGAAAGTAAAACACTTTTAAACGTAATTCAAGAGTTTTTTTTTTTCAAACTTGAGCAACACCGCCACCTAGTGGAAGTGCTCCCGTCAAGACACTTGTCCCAAAAAAAACGTTTTCTTTGAAGGCAAATCTTCCTCTTCTTCCTTGAATCTGGCTGTGGCCCTAAACTATTTCTACCCCAAAGTCTCTGTCTTTGTTGCGCTGTGAGCGGAGAGAAAACATCAACAGCTCCCCTGCTCTCCAGCTAAGTGGACTACCCCGATTTGCAAGGGCAAAGTTCCTGAACTCCAGGAGAGTACACTCCGGAACAAAAGCACACAAAAAAAAACACAGAGTTCAGTCTCTCACAAATAAAACTTTGGATCAGGCAAGATGAGTAGCTTCCGGTTTTTGTCAAAGGTCTCTATTGAATAGACTGCATCCTCACGCTCCTTCCGACACACAACCACCCGATCTGCATGAATGTGCCGACCCAACATCCATTCTTCTTTGCACCCCCTGTATCTATCGGCAACAGCCGCGGAACATGAGAGATACCTGCGGGCGTGTTGTACTTTCAAATGATTCCACAGAAAGTCCACGTACCATCTCTCTCTGTAGGCCTCCACCTCAAACAGTAAGTCTCTGGTGACATACGGGTACTCCCATCCGTAGTCAGCAGCCAACTTTTGATTGAACAGCCGCTGCATCCTAGAGAGTGGAGGAAGTGTGGTACGGCCTCCCGCACCTGGCAAAACGATGGCTTCCGGATGCCGGGGCACTTTCACTGCCCTGGGACCCATTACAGCAGCTCGTAGAAATACACAGTCATCCATAGTAATGTGCACGGGCACCACAGGTCCAGACGACTCAGGCATGGGGTCAGGTCCCTCCTCAGACACATGGACTTCCACCCGGGGTGTAACATCCCCAGCAGACTTGGGTGAGTCCCTTCTACTTCTGGCGGAGGATAGGGGTATTCTGTCCCAGCCCTTTTTGATTAATATTTCATCTATCTCTGCATCTTCTCCTACATCAGAAGATGACTCTAGATCCGAGGTGTCACATTCCTCTGCTAGTAAGTAATTCCTAGTGACAGAGGAACCACTATCTATGGCAAGTTCAAGTTCTTTGGGGTCCAAGACCCAAGCATCCCCAACACTCTGGACACTTTTCTCTGCTCCCTTCCCCGGCTTACCTCAACCTGTAGCTGTCGCGGATCGTCTGGAGGTCCCTCTGACTGTGCGATCCAACTCAGGTAAGCGCTGGGGTATAGCTCGACCACGACCGCAGGAGGCTTTCACGTAGCCGACCTTCCTCTTAGGCGGTCGGAGCGAGGATTCTGTGACAACCGAGGCAGCATCCTCCGGTTTCTCCATCTCCGGTTCCTCAACCACTGGAACATTCACAACAACGACTTCCTCCGAAGTCTCGACAGTGTGCGTAGGGGTGACTGCAGAAGCGCTGGTTTCCTCCGCAAGAGCAGTGGCGCCCGTAAGGCAATTCAGACGGAAGGCCCGAGGCTTTTCTGTGGGTTGCTCTACCTCGAATAGGAACTCCTTACATCTTTCGCATCTTCCGAAAGGCCGAAGGTGCACCACTAGTCCCTGGCACCCGGGACAAACCACTCCAAGGGCCTCCGCATCTCTGTGAACGTAGATGGCGAAGCAACCCCGAGGCTTCAGTCGGATACCCGTATCCATCAAAGGAGCAGCAAACGAAGTAACATTCATGGTACTTGGAACTGTAATCCATGGGGCATTAGACGCCATGTTCTCCGCTTGCCGATTCATTGCCCACTGTCCCTCTTGCGCCAAAGTCACCACGTGCAACTCATCACATGGCGAGGCTCCTCCCATCTTCTGCAATGTTCGCGGGCTTTCTTACCCTTGACACGCCCATGAACTACGCAGCTTGTGCTCTCCTCGTGGCGCAGTCACTTTATTTTCAAAGATGGCCGACCTCCATGGAGCCTCACAGGGGGAATAAAGTCCAAACTCTGGGGGGGTTTTAGGCTGCAGAAATCCTGGACTCAAGCCCCCACGTATAGCGCCTCCAACCCTCTCTTCCTTGTCTTTGGCTCATCGTAAGGAAGAGAGGGCACACCAAGCTATATGCCCGTACCCTCCTGTGTAAAGAGGTTGAGCGGTGTTATGAAACAGGTCTCCACAGCCAGGTTCTCCAGAGAATGGCTCTTATCTCTATGCTCAATAAAGATACCGTATATACTCGAGTATAAGCCGACCCGAATATAAGCCGAGGCACCTAATTTTACCACAAAAAACTGGGTAAACTTATTGACTCGAGTATAAGCCTAGGGTGTCCATCTGCATGCCTCACTGTGCCTATGCCTCACTGTGTCCATGCCTCACTGTGCCCATGCCCCACTGTGCCCATGCCCCACTGTGTCCATACCTCACTGTGTCCATACCTCACTGTGTCCATACCTCACTGTGTCCATGCCTCACTGTGCCCATGGCTCTCTGTGTCCATGACTAGACTGACATTTAACATGGTAGTCTATGGAAGGGGTGCCCAGATTTGAAAAATCTGTGCTCCCCGGCCGTAGGTCTCCCAAACAAAAAACTTTGCACACTTATAGAAGAGAAGTGAGGCTACATGCGTGCCAAGTTTCGGGTCCAGGGGACCTATGACCGGCCGGTACCGGTTCCTCAAATTTACCAGAGAAATTACCGTTTAACATGGGAGTCTATGGAAGGGGTGCCCGGGTTTGAAAAATCAGTGCTCCCTGGCCGTAGGTCCCCCGGACATAAAACTTTGCACACATGTAGAGGAAAAGGGGGGCTACATGTGTGCCATGTTTGGGGTCCAGGGGACCTATGACCGGCCGGTAACGGGTCCCCAAATTTCGGGAGATTAGACGCAAAAAGGTGACTCGAGTATAAGCCGAGGGGGGCATTTTCAGCACAAAAAAATGTACTGAAAAACTCGGCTTATACTCGAGTATATACGGTAAGTCTCTATTTCCCCCAATAACTCCAAGGTCCACACCAGCCATAACTCCAACCCAGAGTTTATTTCTCTTAAAGCAAAGTCTCTGATAGGAAATGTTGGAGAGAGAACAGGACAGCATAAGGTGTGGGCACAAACGTAATACACTTCACTGCTTGGCTTCTCAAGCAGACTTAGCCCATTTGGATAGTCTCCCTAGATAGGGACTAGCAGCCAGAATGGTACTCTAACTAAACGCACAATTACTACACAAACTGGTGATCTTGGTCTCTGCCACAGACCTGGTGAACATGGTTTTCAAAGCTTGGCCTCTTTGTAAGGAGAAGACATCCCTCCAGAGAGTTACTGGACCCCTTCCTTCACTGTGACTTCTCACCAGTTCCTCGGAACGGTCTTTCCCCGGCCTCCTCGTCTAAGATGCAGGTCCCCTCGCAAGGCGGCACCCTGAGATTTCTCGATCCTTGGTAGGCCCCAGCCAAAGGCGCTGGGCCCAAGGCCTTTAGTTGCAGCCCCAGGGCTAAAGGTGCCTGGAACTGATTCACCGACCACCACCCCTGGGCCAAAGGTGCCCAGGGCAGACAGGAACACACACTTCCTGGGAGTAGGACCCCCGACAACAAACCACACAACAGGCAGCGTCTGCCCCTTTTATATCCTCTCCCAGCATACACAGCAGGCCGACCATGCCCACTGCATGGTTGCCGAGAGGGGACACACAAGGCACAGCACTGTATCAGCGGTTCAACCCTGGCCCACCATGGCAGCGCCACCCGCAGGCCACAGGGAACGGTACACTGATACTCTTCCTGCAGACAAAATGGTTGATAATGTCCTAACAATTTAGGTGTTTGAGCATAACTACCACTCAAACACTACCCCTAAATTGAGGATCCTGCTACATATGTGTAGTATTAAAAACACTGCTTCTGTTTAACTTTTGAATTGATGCTAACTCAGTATAGACGGTATCCTACCTGGCCTCTAAGCTTAACCACTTCAGCCCCAGAAGGATTTACCCACTTCCTGACCAGGCCATTTTTTGCGATATGGCACTGCTTCACTTTAACTGACAATTGCGCAGTCATGCGATGTTTTACACAAACAAATTTTATGTCCTTTTTTTTCCCACAAATAGAGCTTTCTTTTGGTGGTATTTGATCACCTCTGCCGTTTTAATTTTTTGCGCTATAAACAAAAAAAGACACAATTTTGAAAAAAAAACAATATTTTTTACTTTTTGCTATAATAATTATCCCCCCCAAAAAACTTAAAGAAACAAATTTCTTCATCAGTTTAGGCCAATATGTTTTCTTCTACATATATTTTGTAAAAAAAAACAAAAAAAAAAAAAACGCAATAAGCGTATATTGATTGGTTTGCGCAAATGTTATAGCATCTACAAAATAGGGAAAATATTTATGGCAGTTTTTAGCGGGACTGCGACATTGCGGCAGATAGATCGGACACTTTTGACACTTTTTTGGGACCATTGACAATTATACTGCGATCAATGCTATAAAAATGCACTGATTACTGTGTAAATGTCACTGGCAGGGAAGGGGTTAACACTAGGGGACAATCAAGGGGTTAAATGTGTTCCCTGGGAGGTGTTTCTAACTGTGGGGGATGGGACTGACTGGAGGAGTAGAGAGATCGCTGTTCTTGATCACTAGGAACCGCAGATCTCGCTCTCCCCCCCCTGACAGAACGGGGATCTGTCTGTTTACATTGACAGATCTACCTTGTGGCTCTCTGCGGAGAGATCGCAGGTGACTGGAGGACATCTGGGCCACTGGCCATACGCATCGGCTCCAGCGTCGGGCTGCAGGCTTGCACGCGCCTCCCACAGCTCTTAAAGCGGCCAAAGTACACCTACGGCACTTTGCACGGCCGTGTCAACCTGCCTCCATATAACTAAGGCGACTGATTGGAAACAGGTTATTCATACCAGTAAGTTAAATGGGTTGATTTAGTAAAGGCAAAGAGACTTTGCTCCAGAGATTAGTAAATAAGGGAAAGGTTCACTTTGCAAAGAATACCCAATCACGTGCAAAGAAAAAAAAAATGTTTTTGCTAGCACGTGATTGGATGATGGAAGTCAGTAGAGCTTCTGCCCATTTACTAAGCTCTGGAGAAACTGCACTTGCAGATTGCAAAGTGTACAGTCTATTTGCCTTTAGTAAATCAACCCCAAAGTGTTTGTAAAGGCCGAAGGCTTTTTACCTTCATGCAGTCTATGCATGAAGGTAAAAACCTTCAGTGTGCAGCATCCCTCCCAGCCCCCCTAATACTTACCTGAACACGATCCTTCTCCAGAGATATGCCCCGGTGGTTCTTTGGGGACTCTCCCTCCTCATTGGCTAAGACAGTAGTGGAGCCATTACCTGGAAAAAAAAACTTGGAAGCTGATTGGTTTCTGTGCAGAGCTGCACCAGATTTTGCACGCTTCAATTTTAGTAAATCAACCCCAATGTGTCCACTTTTCATCAGTGCACTTTAAAACTAACAACTAGAAGAGCAATCAAACCTTTCTGCTATTGGTTTAGTTCTAGGAGGACTATCAATACATTATTCCACTAACAAGAACATTCAACAGAGAAGGGAGGAGGAACAATGTGGACCCATATGGATTGCTCTGGCAGGCAAGGTGGCTGGAGTATTTTATTATACATGAAAATCTGCTGCTGACTGTTACCAAAAAAATGTTTGGAAAGCTATGGGCCATCCCAGGAAGCCCTGCTACCATTGGCCATGGCCTATGTTGGCTATGCAGAAATCCAGCCCTGGTTGTCAGGGAGGCCTACAGAAATACAGTCATTCCCTGATCCAACTATCACAGTATCCAAATAACAATAATATTGTTTTGGCTGAACATTCACTGTAGGCACCTTTATAGTACTCATGTAATTAGTGCAACGCATCTGTGGGTGTAAAAATACAGAGACATTAAACATCTGCTGTGGCGTTAGTTCATGCAGCTGCTGTGCCACATAAACGTGTGAAGATTCTGGGATCAGAGCAGTATGTAAAAGACTTTTGGTGATAGATCCCTTTGTGTCTTATAAAAAAGCCGAATATCACACGTTTTTCATTTTTTCTGTCTAATCCTTATCTCCTTCAGCATAGGCTGATTTACCATTTTCGTTTTTATATTATTTTAGATGGATGTTCTGTTGAGCAGGACAAGAAAAAAAAGAAAGCAAATGCATTTAGTGTAACTTAATTTCCGGGTAATATCAATATTTCATCTGTACGTTTCTGCTGGAAGCAATAAACAGGTGCATTAACCCCTGTGCATGAGACAATGGAAAAAACGTCTTACAGGGCTTTCACTGTCTCCTATGAGGAGGAGAAAGCAAAGTTGTGTTATTTGCAAGAAAAAAAGAGTAAGGACAGTGGAACAGACAATACAATCTACTATACAGTGGCCTTAGCTGAGGTTCTATGAACACTTGACATTTCCTGAAGTACAGTGTCTGCTTATTTCAAGCTGTTGCTGTTTCAAGAATGTTATATATATATTTTTTTCCAATAATGTTTTTTTTTTACAATTTCAATAAATGTGATCTGTATACATTATCTCAATGCGTATCTTATCAATCAATGTTCTGTACACTGCTATACACAGAAAAACGTGAGCTTTGGCAAACATTCCATATCTCCACCCTCCTCATCAACTATCTAAATAACCCGGCACACCTCAGATGTAGACTTGATCGTCACTGCTTGGTCTGTCCTTGGGTCATTGTTAGCAGGCAGAAGCATGCTAATAATGGCCATTGGCAGGGTGTGATCATTGGCATTACTGCCTTGTTTCTTTCCAACTTGATGCATTTGCCCAGGATCACCACTGTTTACCATAGTTACATATGTAGCGGGTAGGTACTTTTCAGTATGCTGATTTGGGTGGAGACATCAGTGATGTTCAGTTCCCTGCGGCCCAGCAGATTGTGCTGTCACTTTGGGCTGGGGTTGAACCATCACTGGAGTGCCGTACCCTTTTTGGTCTCTCGCGGAAGTTGTGCGGCGGGGTGGGGGAACCCGCTGTGCTGGCTGGGAGAGGCTATAAAAGGGGCGGACCTCTTTGCCACGAGGTTCGAGTCCCAGGCACCTTTAGCCTGAGGGCTGCTGTCCAGCAGTCGGTGTCCAGGCGGCCTAGGCCTGGACACGTGGAGTTCGGGAGGTTTGGGAGCCACCCCAGACACCCTCAGTCTGGGGTGGGGTGCATCATTCAGGCCTGGGGCCCAGCTTCTTCCACTGGGATCCGCCCGGGAGGAATCGTCCTAAGACACCCACAGAATCGGGTGTCTGAATCCAGGCATAAGGGACCGCACAGGTGACCTTCCCGTAGATCTGGTGCAGCAGATTGCCAGTGCCGGGACAGGGCCTCCGGAGACCGTCGGGATGGATGTCCTCGCCAAACAGGGGCCATATTCATACGGAAGGTGGTCCATGTTCTAAGGTCTGTGGCAGAGACCGCTCCTCCGGTCAGTGGCAGAGACCGTTACTCAGGCCTGTGGCAGAGGCCCCAACTAGTTCACCCGGTAGGTGGCAGCTACCAACTTCACGGTCTGTGGCAGAGACCGTGCACCAGGCCTATCCGCACGAGAAAAGGGATAGGAGAGTTCATTGTGCCTGGGCCTACTCGTATCCACACCCCTGACTGTCTGTTATGGAAGTTCAACTGAGTATGTTCATTCTGGTATTGAAGAAATAAAGGAGTGTTGAACTTTTAAATGGTGTGGGGCTCTATTACTGGCAGATACACCTCCACGGAAGAAGCAGAGGCTCCATATGCAGAATACAGACCTAAAGGTAATCTAGAGACTTTGCTCAAACCTCATATACATTTAAGGTGAAAGCTGGGCGTAGTGTCCTGCCCTCTCTCCTCCGGAGTACCCCTAGACAACAGCCAAGAACAACAGATACAAGAGAGGGAGAGAGTGAGGCCGCTACACATAGTTACATAGTTAGTCAGGTTGAAAAAAGACACAAGTCCATCCGGTTCAACCGTAAAAATAAATAAAATAAAAAATATCATACAATCCCATATACCCAATTCTATACCCACAGTTGATCCAGAGGAAGGCGAAAAACCCCAGAAGAGCATGATCCAATTTGCTACAGCAGGGGAAACAATTCCTTCCTGATCCCCCGAGAGGCAATCGGATTTTCCCTGGATCAACTTTACCTATAAATGTTAGTACCCAGTTATATTATGTACATTTAGGAAAGTATCTAGGCCTTTCTTAAAGCAATCTACTGAGCTGGCCAGAACCACCTCTGGAAGGACTCTATTCCTCATTTTCACAGCTCTCATTGCGCTTACACACAACCGTTTTTAATGTCATTGAAAAAAACGAAGTTTTTCTCTACGTGATTCTTCTCAAGCCTGCATTGCCTACACACGATAATGAAAAAAAATGCTCGAGCAAAGCGCAGTGACGTACGAAATGTACGACGGCACTATAAAGGGGAAGTTCCATACGGATGGCGCCACCCTTTGGGCTGCTTTTGCTGATCCTTTTGTTTGTAAGGTTTGGTGAGAGACGATTTGCGCTTTTCAGCCTCGTACTCTTCAGTCCGTTACAGCGTGACGAATGTGCTATCTCCATTACGAACGCTCCCGTCTCATCACTTCGCTTCTGAGCATGCGCCTTTTTTTCACGTCGTTAAAGCCTACAAACGGCCGTTTTTCATTAGGAGAAAAACGACGACGTGAAAAACGACGAGAAAAATTAGAGCATGTTCCAAATTTTTAATGCCCATTTTTCACGTCGTGAAAAATGCTCTGGAGCGCACACACGATCGTTTTTAATGACCAAATAAAAAAAATGGCATTTTTCTCGTCATGAAAAACGGTCATGTGTACGCGGCATTACTGTGAAGAAACCATGACTATGTTTGATTTATGTTCAACATCTTAGAAGATGCTTGAATCATACCGCTCCAGGGGCCAGTGCAGGCTAGGCACTCAGAAGTGGGATAAAATCTGTTATTATATTTCAGGAATAGCTGAAAAGGTTTGCTTATTTACAGAACTTTTGACAAATCTGAAGCCATCCTTTAAACTTATCTTAAGTGGTAGTAAACTTGCATGGCATGTTTAATAGAACGGTACGTCCAGATGAAGCTACGCGGAATCCCCTCTTGCGAAACGCGTTGACGTCACTCACCTACGTCACGTGACGCCTGCTTCTGACATCCCGGAAGTCCGCCCGTGGAGGACGCAGTGGAACGCGGAAGGATTCGTTCGGCTCACAGCGGTGACATACCGCTGCTCTGCACATCATCCCATATGCGGTGGCTCTCCTCAGGAACTTTATATTCATATTTGTGACGAGGTGACATCGAGCCGAATCACACAGGAGTTATATGCTCCATGCGGTCATCGAAGGTGTTATGGGTAAACACTGAACAGCATCGCTTCCACGATCAGGCTCCCCTTCACTCGGGTATCGTATGCCTCTATTTGCTACCTTAGTATAGCTAGGCTGTGAGCCACACCAACTGATCATACTGCCGAGCTGTTATATTAAACTGCGGTGTTTACATTTTCATCTGATGTCCTGCATCACTGCTGCTTGTTTGTCATCTTTCACCATCTCTGCCATCAGGTCCTTGACGTGACATTTTCACCAGTGTATTTCACTATTGTCATACCATCCTTGTGGACACCACAAATTAAATCTTCTTTGTTCCTTATTGGACTTCCACCGTACTGGAAACCTTCCATTATTTTTTGTTCCCCTGAGGTCCTACTCCCCTTCCCCTTTCCCTTGTTGTTTGTTTGTTTCCCTTCCCCCCCCCCTTCTTTCCCACCCCTTTTCCCTCTATCGCACGGGCTATAGCCTTCCTGGGATCTATGTGGGATTTATCTGCTTAGTTCATACCATTCATGTATTGTGGCCACTGTCCTGTTTTATGTTCTTTATTGTTTTTGGTTAAACTTGGATAGCTAGTCGCTTTTCCATATACTGTGTCTGTTTTCGCAATCACATTTCTCCTCCAGAGGATTGTTTTTATGAAAAAAATTTTTTTTTTTTCAATTATTTAATAAATTTCCCATTTTTGTACTTTCCTACTGACTTTGGAGTCTCTCATTTTGGTCCTTGGATCCCCCATTAATTTGGTCGGGACCCTTCTTTCCCCCCCTTTTTTGTTTTAATAGAAAACCTGCAAGATAAAGGAATAATGTACACATTATTATGAAATACTTACCTTAGAACGAAGCCCTCCAGCGGCACGCTGTCACCGCTGACACGGCTTTCATCTTTACCCAGTCTTCCTTCCGGCTTCGCATGCTCCGGCCGCCTGACTGGCGAAGCCGAGATTACATCACCGTTCCTTCAGAGCGCATGCGCCGGTGACGTCACCGGCTGCATGCTGTGTGAATATCTCCTGAACACCGCAAGTTTAGGAGATATTCACTGTACCTACAGGGTAGCCTTATTATAAGTCCATAAAAAAAGTTTACTACCATAGCTCCCAACTGTCCCTGATTTCAAAGGGACTGTGCTTGATTTGGAACAAAGTCCCTCTGTCCCTCTTTCCTCCTTACTTGTCCCTCATTCCCTTTCAACCAGTTTCTAAATTGCTGCATTTGTAAATTTCAAAAGTCAGTATAAAGAAATAGTAGTGGTAAAAAAAAAGCACTTGTGGGTTAAACAATTTTTTTTTGTATAATTCTCTTTTAAGAGGGCGTGGCAGGGGGTGTGTTCTATGCATACATACTTTTGCTAATAGGTGTCCCATGTTCCCATCTCAATGTACTACCGCTTTAAAGCCCACATGAACTTTAAGTTTAAATCAGCTAAATACATTCAGTGTGCATCAAAGCAAAAAGTGTTCAAAGTCTTGCAGTTGACCTTTGGGAAACAGCCACAACCTAAATAGAAAAGCCTGTCCCCTGCCAACAACACAATCGTCTCTCTGCAGAGGTCCAACATGTTCCCTGATGATTGCGTCAGACCTCTGCAGAGAGACCAAGGGTATGACACAGAGACCAAGGAGCCTTTTCTATGGCATGCTGGCAGGGGACAGGCTTTTCTACTAAGGTTGTGACTCCTTCCTAATAAAACAAACTGTAGGACAGTGGTCGCCAAACTGTGGCCTGGGGGCCAGATTCTCCCCTGTGCTTGCTTTTATCCGGCCCTTGGGGCACTATTCCTGCAACTGATACGAGACACTATTCTACCAAGTGACATAAACAGTTGTGCACCATTTCTCCCATTAAAGTGAAACTAAACACACACTGTTAAATTTACATTGTCCCTTCTGTTTCTGTATGAGGATGATGACACTGTAATTATTTAATAAAAAAAGCAAAGTACCTTCTTCCTATATAATATACAGCTGTCACATGATCCAGTTCTTCCCAGCCTGTCTGTAGGGAAACATAAGCAGGAGAAGCTTCTAGTCCTCTGCTGCTGGTCACATGTTCAAAAAACAAACAGTCTTTGGAATACAGAGTAAAAATAAATAATCTCACAAAATGGTCTTAAATTGGCATACCTATATACATTTGAAATCAAATCTTTATTATTTTGTGGAAATAACATGGTGTGGGCTGATTTCTGCTAGTCACAGCCCCTGCAGCCTGTGTTGTAGAATAAGAGGGATTAAAAAGCTAAAACAAAAATCCATAAGCGCTATAGCTATGAGTTATTTATAAAATGTCATAATCCAACAAGGTTTGGTGGACCAAACCCTGTGCAGCCATCAACCACTGGAACAATGGATATACAGAGAAAAGACAACTAAAAGATGGCGCTCTATGGGTTAATTCCACAAAGTATGTATAAAAAAAATACATTTAATAAAATGTTTGTTTATTGCACTTCAAATCAATCAAGGCTTCCGGGTGGAGAGGCGTTAATACGATCCGAACAGCTTTCTGGTGAAACATGGAGAAAGGATATTAGACATGTTGAGCCTGATGGAGAACCGATTAGAGAGATTTCAGCCCTCTGCCAGCAGAGTGAGCTGAAGCAAGACCTGTATCCAAAAGGCAGGGATAACACCGCCAACAGCTAAGGGTTCCTGGGTTGGTGACAGGAGGAGGGTGGCATCAACCGCGCAGATGGTTTAAACACAGACTCAGGTGGACACTACCTGCTGTGGCCAGTGTTTAGGTTGATGGCACAGGGAAGCACATGTTTCGTGCTCCTGCACTTTATCAAAGGACTTTGATAAAGTGCAGGAGCATGAAACATGTAGTCACGGCAACAAGCAGCTTGCAATCCACAGTGCTTCATGGGCTTCTTCCTGTTCCCCCTGTCATCGGAGTGTTTGTGACATCACCCAGCGCGCCTGGTCAATCTGGCGTGGCGCGAGTCTTCCGGCTTGGAGGCTAAGAGACACAAACCATCCGTCACCTGCAGCATAACCTGGCTTCCTCGTGCCATCAGCCTAGACACTGGCCACAGCAGGTACCTGAGTCTGTGTTTAAACCATCTGCACTGTTGATGCCACCCTCCTCCTGTCACCAACCCAGCAAGCCGTCCGGATCATATTAACACCTCTCCACCCAGAAGCCTCCAAGTGGTATAGTTTGCTTTTTAATACAATCTTTCTTATTGTGTCATACACCGTGACTGTTACAGTTTCCAAGTTTTATAAACTTTTTCATCAGTCTCTGCTTGATTGATTTCAAGTGCAATAAACAAATATTTTATTCAATTTATGTTTTTTTATACATTCTTTTTGGAATTGACCCATAGAGCGCCATCTTTAAGTTGTAGAATAAGAGTGAGGTGAAGTCTCCATCAATCTACATGTAATATCCCACCCCATGTGTTTAGCTGGTTATTGGGCATGGAGGAGGGGGGAGGGAGTGGGCTGTCATTTACCACTGTGTATACACCCACATGTCTCTATAGTCACATGAGCTGCTAAGATGTGATAGGGAGGAAATGCTCAGCATAGAAACTCCCTGAAAACTGAGCACGTGCAGTGTTGCCACCACAGCTGCAAAATCCCTAGCTGAATTGTGGACATGAACAGAAGGTGGAGATAGAGAGCAGCAGGATCAACCAGGTTTTTTTGCAGAATACAGAAAACAAATCTCATAGTGACTGAGTAAGTATGAACAGCATGTAATACAACATTTTTTGATTGTTTTTATGATGTGGGTTTAGTGTCACTTTAACACCAACAATGGGGCACTATTCCTCTCAATGATACCAACAATGGGACACTATTCCTCCCCCTATTGTCAAATGTGGTGCTGTTTACTCCAACTGATGCCAGGAAATTTTCCACTCCCGGCTGGCCACAGTCTGGCCCTCCTAAACTCTGATTGACCATGAACTAGCCCTTTTATTGGAAAGTTTGGAGACCACATCTATGCGGTGCAATTCTGTTAAAAAAAGGTTCCTTTGCACGTCCAGTGCAGTGCGGTGCAATTTTAAGCTCCATTTACTTCAATGAAACTACATTAAAATCGCATCTTTGTTCGGATGTGAATCCAGCATTTTTTTTTTCTAGATTTTACTTTTTCCCTCCTCCTACTCCTCCCCTCCTCTCCTTCTCATCTCTTCACAGAATCACATTAAAATCGCATTAGAATCGCAATTAAATTGCAGCTGTAAAGTACAAATCACCCCCAAATTTGCACTGCACTGGCACTCCAAACAGCATATAAATCACATCGCAGTCTGATTTTAGGCCTGAAAGAGGCCTGAAAGACAAAATAATTTTTTTCATAGTGCAATACATGCTACAGTTGGGTAACTGCACCCAGAAGATCCAATTCTGTCTATCCCTAAATCTACCGTAATTATAATGTACATGTAAGGCCCTATTTTAAATGGTTACAGATTGTCCAGCAGAAAATAGCTTAAGGAGTGTGATAAAATGTATCCAGTCACTGATCTGGGTGAAATAAAATGAGATTCTACTACTATACATATAAATTAGAGGTGCGAGAGGCATAACCACATGTTATTAATAAACTCTCAGCAGCAGCTAAAATATTTTTTAGGGCAATATTGTATTCATCACTTACAGCTATTTTCCCATTTATAGGTTTGTTTAGATTTTCATTGCTGTCTTGTCCCATTTGAGGGATGTTCATTTTTTTTACAGCCAGAGGCACCAGGATGGGAAGGCAAGTAAAATCAACACTTAGGCCCCTTTCACACTGGGGCGGGCAGGAGCAGTGGCGGTATAGCAGCGCGATTTGCAGCGCTGCTATACTGTCGTTCTTACCGCGGTATGCGGTCGCTAGGGGGGTGAATTTAACCCCCGCTAGCGGCCTAAAAAGGGTTAATACCGCCCGCAAACCGCGGCTATTGCCGCGGTTTGCGGGCGGTATTACCACGGTGTCCCATTGATTTCAATGGGCACCCGCGGTAAAGGAGCGGTGAACACACCGCTCCTTTACCGCTGTAAAGAAGCGGCTAGCAGGACTTTTGGAGCGGTCCTGCTAGCGCACCGCTTCAGTGTGAAAGCCTTCGGGCTTTCACATTGAAGGCTACAGGGCAGGAATTTTTCATGCGGTATAATAGCGCTATTATTAGCGCTAAGCCGCATGAAAAACGCCCCAGTGTGAAAGGGGCCTTATACACACGATTGGAATTTCCGATGAAAAAGGTCCGATGGACTTGTTTCATCCGAAATTCCGATCGTGTGTGGGCCCCATCTGACTTTTTTCCATCGGTGTTTAGAAATAAAACATGTTTTAATATTTCCCGATGGAAAAAAAAAACGATAGGAAATTCCTATCATCTGTGTGGAACTCCGACAGAGAAAAAACCCACGCAGGCTCAGAATTAAGTTGACGCATGCGCGGAAGCATTGAACTTAATTTTTCTCGGCTCGTCGGAGTGTTTTACGTCACCGCGTTTTGGACGGTCGGAATTTAGTCTGACAGTGTGTATGCAAGACAGCTTGAACGGAATTCCGATGAAAAATTCCATCGGATTTTAGACCATCGGATACTCCGATCGTGTGTACAGGGCAAAAGACAGCAACAAAAGCCTGACAAAAATTCTAACACTTTCATATCATATGTAAAACAAAAAATAGGCTGTCTGGAGACACAATTTAATACGCAAAAAATGTACCCGAATGTTAATTGTTCCCATTGGGTTCAGTTATCACACTTAGTACTGCATACTGGATTCATACTCACAACAGAGGTTTATTGGTTGATTTACTAAAGGAGTTAAGAAACTTCACACTATAAATATGTACGGTACTTCAATTTTCCAATTATGTGAATAGCAGATTCCTGTCTATTTACTTCAACTTTACATGAATGGGTATTCAGAGTGAACAGGAATTTGCTTGCACATCATTCGATTATTGAAGTGGTTATTCATGCAATTTATTGTGTGAAAATTCTGTACTACGGTAGTAAATCAGCAACGCCATGCTTTTTTTTTTTAAGCAGCATACCGTTTTCACTTTTCATCCTTGGTAACATATCAGAAATACTAATCTCCTCTTTGCAGCTTCTTCTTGTCTACGTGTACTTGTTCCAGCAACTGCAACATGGCATTTATCAGGGCAGGTTCGCTAATGATCGTGGCAACAGTGAAATATTGCATAAGGTCGCACTATGTGCATATGAATGTTTGTTCTACTACTGGAGAAGGGAGAATGTCACACTATTGTTGAAATAGGGTGAGACGTCCGCCTTTTCTCTCTCCCCCCCCCCCCCCCTCTATGTAGTGATTGCTTGCGGTCTCTGCTACACTTGTTCCTTTTATCTGTGTTTGCATGGTGACTGACTTTGTATACAAATGTCCCTCTGTATTGTGCAAAAGACTGGATAAAAATAAGACACTTATCTGGATAGTCACTGATTTTAAGGGCCATAGTTTGAAATACAATTGACATTACATTTTTTTTACCCTTCAACCCAGCGGCTCAACCAACAGCTCCGGTTCGGAGCCGCTGTACTAACTATCTGAAGTGATTCTAATTTATTATCGCTGTTTTCTAACCGTCTAAATCCACTTTTCAAAGGGACACTTTTTGGTTGCTATGGACAATCTCCAGTTTCCAGGCAGAAAGAACAGTTTTTATTATATAAAAGTGCATGCAGGACACTGGGCAGACCACTAGGGACAATGGGGGTGTGTTATTATTTGATACAGTACTGTAATCTGTAAGATTACAGTATACTGTATGTGTATTGTGTGTTTCACTTTTTGAATTTGGCGCCGAACTCCGCCCCCGTGCGCCGCAATGTCGCAGGGAACGGAGCTTGGCGGCAATCAGCAGTGTGGATCGAGCAAGATGACGGCTCGCTCACACAGCGGGGACACATCGCAGGATCCAGGGACAAGGTAAGTAACTTCCCCTGTATCCTGCGATGCGATCCCGAGTCTGGCTCGGGGTTACCGCTTTAGGTATTGAAATTTTACCCTGAGCCAGACTCGGGAATACCGCTAGGCGGGTTAAGAAAATATAAATTTTTTCAATGATAACATTAAAATAGCACAGTCATATTACATAGACCATGAGTTGATGCTTGATGTATGAAATAAGATGCTTGATAATGCAGGGAGCCAACATGTTTCGCAATGTGCTTCTTCAGGGCACCACATACATCTATGATTTCATCTAGTTTATACAGGACACAGGATATGTCATTAGTATAATATCAAACAAAAAATTATAAATAGTAACAAAGCTAAAAGTTTTTTCATATTGAATGAATGAATGAGTGAATGAATGAATGAGTGACTTGTATAGCGCTCACATGCGAACTGAATCGCCTCTAGGCGCTTTTTGCAGCCAGTGTCTGCTTGGCTGGTGCGGTCATTTTACCCCGTAGGATCTCAACGCACTTGGGACACACAGTCGTACACACATATATACAGGGCCAATTTGGACAAGATTCAATTAACCTACAGTTAATTACTGTATACTGGCAGCAAAAACTGCCCGTGCTCTCCTGGTCTAAAAAATTGGACGACTTACACACATCATTACACAGGTATCGCCATTGATAGAGCACCACCCGTAGCTATTGACCTGGTAGTTTATTCACTTATTTTGGTAGTTTTTTGTTTTGTGTTATTAATTTTGATATACTGTATATGTGTCCTTACTATTATTATTTTTTGCTCATTGTTCTGTGACTCACTATCGCCATCTAATGTATATGTTGTATATCACACACTGATGGATGTTCATAGATAGTGTTTTATACCCAATGTTGATATAACCACAATGAATTGATATATTTTTAATGTATTATACATTGTGTTTCTGTTTGTATTACAAAAACTTTTTCCAAATTTGAGATCGCCATTTACCTATACATTTTGAATGATTGTGTCTCTAATCTAGGATGACTTTTGCACCGTTGCTTAGGGGTCGCCGCCTGGTGGATGCCCCCTGTGACTTATGGCATTGGTGAGGTTGTTTGTGTGTCCCTGGTGATGAGGAGGGAGTTCTCCTTTCCCTCCTCACTTCCTGTCCGCGCTATTTCTAGCGTGTGATGGACTGCGCCTGCGCCCTATGATTGCCGACCAGGCACATGTGCGCACATGCACCTCCAGGGATGCCCGGACCAGAAGTGACGTCAGGGGTCAAGCTTGACGCTTCACTTCTGGTGGGCCCATACACATTTAAGATGCGGTGGAACAATATATTAGAAGCGAGAGCTAGAGTATCACTGTCCCTCTCCCAAATGGCGTCCCATCTTTATTTAATACACAGAGCGTATTATACCCCTCAAAGGATGTCCCAGTTTGGCAGGAGACCTGACGCGAAGTGCCAGAGATGTGGGAATGAAAGGGGAGACCTAATACACATGGTCTGGAGGTGCCCCAAGTTATATCAGTACTGGAAAGAGATTGTAGAGAAGATAAATATTGTATTCGGGACATCTCTGCAGCCGGAGGTTAAGACGTGTGTATTGGGTCTCCTGGAAGAAAGGGGAATGTCAAGAGATACACAAACGGCAATAATAAGGTGTTTGTTTCAGGCTGGGTTCACACTGATACTACACGAGTCGACAGTCATACGACTTTCATCCTACTTTGCTCTGCGACATCAGTCCTTCATCGGTCCTACATTGGTCCTACATCCATCCGACTTGAATGAATAGGATACTACTTTGATCCGACTTTGTGATAGTCTGACTTTTCTTTTGACCAATCAAAACAATCCCAGGGTGAGATAAATTCCTTTTTACTGCTGCTGTAATCACCATGTCAGATGTCAAAAGTCGGATGGTTAGGACAAGGATCCTACTTTGATCCGACTTCAATGGGCTGAAGTAGGATCAAAGTCGGACCAAAGTAGTACAGAGAGCATTTTCAAAGTCGGACCGACTTGTGTCGGACCAGTTAAGACGGCTCTCATAGGGAAACATTGATTTTCACACGTCATGCGACATGAGCTCCCAATGTCGGAGCCTTTGTCGGACCAGTGTGAACCCGGCCTCAAGGAAGGAAACTCATTGCGCAGAGGTGGCAAGTGAGGGACCCCCCAACAGGGACAGAATAGAGAAAGGTGATGGACGATACTGTCACGAAAGAGGAGTTTACTCACACTAAGCGGGGAAACAAAAAGAAATTTAAGAGTATGTGGAAACAATGTATAAAAGTGGAGACACGTTTAAGGATGGGTGATCGAACATGGTTGTGGGAGAAGGGAGAATGAATGGGGAGATGGGGGTAGGGGAGGGGGGGGGGGTGTATGTGGAATTTTCTACTTTTTGATACTTGATAACTGAACTGTTGCACAAAAAAAAGAAAATGTTTGTATGGTTTTATCATGTAAAAAAGGAAAATAAAGAATATTTGATTTAAAAAAAAAAAATGATAGTGGTGCCGGCTCACTCGCATAGACATAGTATCTCCAATTAAAGTCCCATCACCCTTGAGAGAGCCTAGTCTCTCTTTTTCTCTCTTTTTATCAAATACCAGGGATTGGGAGATTTTTGTCTGTTTCTTGGAACAATCCAACTCCTACACTTATATTGTATATGCTATATTATATTATTTTATTTATTTTTTATTTATTTTTTTTCCCCAGGAAAGTGGAATTACCCTTTAATAAAAGGTCATAATAACTGTTGTGAGAAACATGCAGGAACATTTGTAAAGACCCCCAGTGCACAATAAATGGCTGTGTGGGGGGTATAGAATGCTGTAATGATCTGCTGTGGATTCAGTTATATTGATTATATCATTTTGAATTATAGCCTGAAGCACTAAAGGTATACCCTTGATCCTATACCTCTTGAACACGGACAACATATATAATCCTAAAACCCAATATATAAAAACAGATGTTGCTTTTAGTCTATAAACAGTCTATTTTGGGTTTTGTGTTCTCATCATTATTAATCATTCAAGGGTTAAACATGTCAGAATAATTATGATGGATTGGCCATACTTTCACCATGACAAAATGTCTCCAGCAAAAAGTACTATAATTACTACTCAGAGAAGTACATATACCTCTCTGAAGATGACCAGCAGAGATGTATTGCAAAATAGCGGGTGAAAAATGCGGACTAATAGTATTGGTAAATGGTGACTTCTGTAATTGCTACAAAGCTTCTAAGAGGAAGGACGCAGCTGGGAAATTAAACAGTAAGTAGCTGATTTCTATAATAAACACCTGACACAGCCATTGCAAAAGGGTCCTATTTCTCTGTCAGAACATATTTAATGTTACTACTTTTATTTAGAGAACATTTTAAAGGCCAGCACCTGTATATGTCATTAACGTCATTCTGAATCTAAAAGAATAGTAAATTTGCCTTATTTCCCTTTGTTTCCTGCTTCCCTTTGAATTAAATGGATATTGTTACAAAAGAAAATGCCTGTGTAAGAAAAAAAAAAAAAAGATGAGGCTGGCCACTCTGAAGCCTCGTACACACGGCCGAGATTCTCGTCGAAAAAAACATGTCGTTTTTTTCGACGAGATTCTTGGACAAGAAACTTGTCCCGGCCGAGTGTACACACGCTCGATTCAAAGAACCCGCGGTTCTTTGAATGGAGCGTACGCGGTGAGGTCATCGACTACGACGAGCATGCACTCGTCACATTCGATGCCGTCGCCGCCATCTTGGTATACCCTACCTATGCCTAGGAAGCTACCGCGCATGCGTCAAATTCATTTTGAACATGCGCGGGCTTCCGGGAGGACAGGTAAGTGTACACACACTCACTTTTCTCGTCGAGAAACATGCCTACGAGAATCTCGACGAGAAAATAGAGAGCAGGTTCTCTATTTTCTCGTCGAGATTACTTGTCGGTTTTCTTGACGAGAAACCATACACACGACAGAGTTTCTCGGCAAGAAATCGCTGCCAGCAAGTTTCTTGCTGGTTCTTGCCGAGAAACTCGGTCGTGTGTACGAGGCTTCAGACTCCTGGACCATGCAATTCTCAGGGCTTGAAAGCTGAACCCATTAAGCTTAGCTCCCAACGGCCCCTGATATCTAGGGACTGTCCCTGATTTGGAACAATCTTACAGTATACATATAGATCAGGTTGTTTTTTTGTGTGTTTTCAAGTCAAATAGAAGTCAGATGAAAAAACACACAAGTACAGATAAACTACAAGTTGCAACTTGGAACTTGCGTAGAATTGTCTCTGTTCACCAGAAGGTGGCTGAATGGAGCAGCTGGGAAATGAAGACACAGTGAGCATCTGCTACTGGGATGCAGGGAAAGTAAGCAAACCTTCACATTAAAGTTTGTGGAGGCTTAAGCCCTGTACACATGACCGGTTTTCCCGTCAGGAAAACTGCCATGAGAGCTTTTGACCGGGAAAACTGGGCGTGTATGCTCCATCGCAGTTTTCCCGCCAATAAAACTGCCGGGAATCCCAGCGGGAAAAAAGAGAGCTGGTTCCCTTTTTTCCCCGCCGTGATTCGCGGCAGTTTTTAACACGCCAGTTTTCCTATAGGAAACACTGCGGTGGAGCATACACACGGCCGGGATTCCCGGCCAAAGCTCTCACCGCAGTTTTCCCCGACGGGAAAGCCTTTGGTGTGTACAGGGGGAAAGTTACCGAGCAAGTTCTCGGTTTTTCCCCCGGGATTCCCAGCAGACTTTTTACCGCCGGGAATCCCGGTCGTGTGTACAGGGCTTTAGGCCTGGTTCACGCCTATGCATTTTTCAGTTTTGCAGAAACACACTACAGTCCATTTAACATTGCTTCCTATGGATATAGTTTAGATCTGTGCATTTTATGGAAAGGACCAGGGATTTATTTTTTTGTGGTTTTTGGTTCCATAGACTCCAATGAATCACTCCTCTGGTCCCTTACGCCTCCCGGGGCACCCTAGGACAATCCCTCCCTCACGAGACCCAGCGGAAGGTACTGGGCCCCAGGCCTCCGGCTGAGTACCTCACCCCAGACTGAAGGTTTCTGGGATAGAGCTGGAACTCCAAGTGTCCAGGCCTAGGCCGCCTGGACACCGACCGCGGACAGCAGCCCTCAGGCTGAAGGTGCCTGGGACTCGAACCTCGTGGCGAAGATGTCCGCCCCTTTATACCCTCTCCCAGCAAGCACAGCTGGTTCCCCGCCCCGCCGTACAACTGCTGCGAGAGGTCACAAAGGGTACGGCACTGCAGTGATGGTTCAACCCCGGCCCAAAGTGACAGCGCCACCTGCTGGGCCGCAGGGAACTAGACATCACTGATGTCCTCACCAGATTTAAAAGTATATACCCGCTACACTCCCCCCCCCCCAGGTTATTGGACACTGGTCCCCAGTGTCTGGAGCAAACCATGCCCAAAAGGGGCAGACATAGCCTGATCCAGAAACCGACTAACAATTTCAAAAATACAAAGTTTTGAAAACGAACTAAACAGTTGTGCTTGAACCTGACATGAAAGGGGAGGGAAGGGAAAACAAACAACACGTAACAACAACATTTTGCATCACATGTTCACATTAACATCTTCCCCCACCCATCCTGGCTAAGACCCACCCCATTCTCAGTGGTCTTGATGGGATGCTCTCCTGCAGAGGGGAAAAGAAATGTTAAACACACAAATCCCTGACACATATGTTTGTGTGAGAGCAAAAAAAACTTATCCGCAGAGAAATCCTTTCCTTCTATAAGTGTGTGAGTGAACAGTGAATATCGGTGCGCAACACTGCCACCTGGTGACAGTGCCGCGGTAACTGCACTGGTTGAAGATCCTCTCTCTTCTTTGCGCCAAATTAACACCTTGTCTGCGTGGATGTGCCGACCCAGCATCCATTCTGCCTTGCAGTCCTTGAACCGTTGAGAGGCTTTGGGGGAACACGCTAGGTACCTGCGGGCATGTGGGACCTGAATGTGCATCCACACAAAATCGTGGTACCAGCGTTCCCGACTGACTTCCACTTCATACAAAAGTTCCTTAAGTACGGGTACTCCCACCCGTACTCGTTGGCAACTTTTTGGCAAAACAGGTGCTGTAGTCTCGCCAGCGGAGGCATAGTGGCCTGGTCTCCCTCAACCGGTAGGACGATGGTGTCCGGGTGACTAGGTGCCTTGATCACCTCCATTCTGGGCATAGGCGCCGCAGCAACAGTCTCTTTTCCCCGGTGCTAGATTCAGGTAGCACCGGAGGTAGAAGGGCAGACTGGAACAGGATCCCTCTTCAGGCTCTGGTGCCTCCACCCGGGGTGTACTATCTCCTGTAGACATGGGTGGATCCCTGACTCTGCGGGACGAGGAGAGAGGCATCTTGTCCCAGCCCTTCTTTGCGAAAAGTTCATCTATGATGACGTCGTCTCCCGGATCAGAGAGCGACTCTAGGTCGGAGGTGTCACACTCCTCCGCGGGCTGGTAGCCTGTAGTAGAGGCTGAATTGCTACCCCGTGTGGGCACACAGGGCTGTGAATCCCCGACACCTCCGCCCCAACACCAAGTCCCTCCGCTCGGCTTACCTCGGCCCAAAGTTGAGAAGGGATGTCCGGGACTCTTCTGAACGGATCCATCCGGGACGGGCGTAGGCGAGCAGGGTGATCCACCGCGACAGCTGGACGGGGCAACCAAGCCGGTCTTCCTCTTCGGCGGTGGACGCTGGGAAACAGTGGCGACCGAGTCAGCATCCTCGGATTTCTCCCGTATCTCTGTGATTACGACCTCCCCTGCGGTCGCTGCAGTGCGCACAGGGATGGCTGTAAAAGCAGCGATTCCTCCTTCTTGAGTGGTGTGGCCTGTTGCGCGGTTGAGGTAGATGGTTCTGGGTTTCTCAATAGGTGGTTCCACCTCAAATAGGAACTCTCCGCAGGCCTCCCAGCGCCCGAATGGCTTCAGCTGACACACCAGTCCCGAACAGCCGGGACAAATCAAACCCAGGGCCTCAACGTCCACGCATGAGTAGAGGGCGAATCGTCCCCGGGGCTTCAGCCGAATCCCCGCATCCGTTATCGGAGCAGCAGTAGTAGTCAGACTTGTGGTAGTAGGATGAATTGGAATCCACGATGCATTGCTGAACATGGCGACTCTCTGCTGATCCATTGCGCACTGCATTGTTGGCGCCAAAGTCCCCACGTGTAGTCCCTCACACGATTGGACACCTCCCCTCTTGCACTCCAGTTCACGGGCTTTCTCCTTCCCTGGGTCACGCCCACGAACTGAGCAGGGAGGGTGTGCCTCGTGGCGCAGTGGCCAATATGGCCGACCTATTTGGAACTCTTCCGGGCAGACACTTTCAAATTCCGACAACATCAGCTCCATTGTAGCACGAACACATGCCGGACCAGAGCCCCCACGTGTAGCGGTAGCCTCACTCTCCCTCTCGGTTTTCTCGTCTGAGTGGCTTGTGTCTAGGGGTACCTGGGAGACGAGAGTGCAGGAACACTACGCCAAGCTCTCCCCTCGTATGTGTAGGAAGGTTGAGCAAAGTCACTTGAATTACCTCCGGGTCTGTTCACTGCATACGAAGCCTCCAGTTGTCCCATGGAGATGTATCTGCCAATAATAGAGTCCCACACCAATCAAAAGTCCAACACCCCTTTATACCCTCTGTAACAGCACCCCAATCTCAAGGGGTATTAACGCCGTTTACGATGTTCCCTCTCCTAGACACACATCCACTCGCTACCGATATCCACAGCTAAACGACCCTTTCCTATAGGAGCCGACCCCTCTGGAAGAAGACGAGACGCACTCTGTCTCTTCTGTAGTAGGAATCAATTTATTAATGCCAAACATTGTAACTTTATACACAATTCAGGGCACATGATTTAACATGAACAAGGGCCCAGCTCCACCCACACATCCCAAAACTCAACACCTCATCCTGACGTCTGCTAGGCTTCAAAAGATCCCAACACAATAGAATATACGATCTCCAATACACATCTTTTCACAAAGGGTTGGCAGCCAGTCTGTCTGGCACTTTACAATACACACAAGGACAGACTTAAATGAACAATAGAAATGCAAAACAACTTAATTCCTCACAGCAATGATACTTAACCCCCACATACAGTATACATCCAATCTATACACAATGTATATACAGCCTTGAATATGGCTATCACAGACCATATCGGGGGTTTCTTTTATTCACCCTGTGTCCAAAGTGACTACACTGTCACACATCTCCCCTTTCGGCAGGGGACTAACAGAGGAGGGGACCCCAGACGGGTCTACTCCGAAGTTAGTCCATGGGTCCATTCTTCCAATGCTGGTATCCACCCAGTACCACAAATGAATTGCTCCAAGCAGAGCATTACTTACCCAGCCAACCTCTGCCTCTCTCAGAGAACATACCCGCCGCTGGGGAGAAGACAGGGTGACTGGGCTCAGTCCGTCATGCTGTTGGGGATCTGGGTCGACTGCCCGGCATCCCTGGGGTATACAAGTGGAGACTGAAGTCCCATCCACTTGTGGTAGGTGGAAGTCCCCCAGTACTTGCAAAGCAAGGCTGACATCCTCCTGTCTCAGTGTCACACCATTTTCTGGGGTTGTGTCAGTGAGGACTGAAGTCCCATCCAATACCACAGGAACTCCCTCTTCTGTTAGTTGAGAGCCGAGGCCCGTGGCACTCGGCTCTGTTGCCAGCTCTTCTGCTGGGTTGCTGTGAGTGGAGACCGCAGTCCCATCCACCGATATCCGCTCAAGTGTCAGTTGTGTGCAGCGGCCAGTAACATTCTGCCCTGCTGCCAGTGACTCAGCTGGGGGTAGAAGCTTTACCACCCCAGCTTGTTGCTGGAGAGAGGGGCCAACTTCCCCGGGTCCCTGAAACTCCACAGTTGTTTCCGGTGCTGGGCAGCACAGGTTGCTATCACTCTGCCCTGTTGCCAGTACTCCTGCTGGGGACTCCACACCATCTGCTCTGGCTACCTGTTGGGGAGGGAAAATGGCTGCTTCTCCTCCCTGCATCTCTGAAATCCACTCAGAAAGAGGAACCATCACCTTCTCAATTCGGGCCTCCAACACTGCCATGGGTGTAGAGCAGGGGTCTGCAGTACTTTGTCCTGCTGCCAGTACTTGAGCGGGCGATGCATAATTCATAACATCCTCTGCACAGTTCATTAAGTCCATACCTTCTGTAATCTGTGGCTGGGGAGATGAGCCAACTGCCCTAGCTCCCTGGAACTCCATATCATCCACTTCGGCTTTAGGGAGGGCAATCTTCATCTTTTCCACTGCCGATTCTTCAGCCAGGTTAGCTCCCTGGAACTCTGTATCATTCACTTCGGCTTTAGGGAGGGCAATCTTCAGATTTTCCACTGCTGATTCTTCGGCCAGGATTTCATAGTTGTCAACTGGTATTTCCTGATAGTCCCAGGCAAAGGGAGCCCCACCCTGCTGCTGAGCGGAGTCTAGCAGCTGTTTGTAGGCGATCTCCAGCTCCCATTCCTGAACGGCCAGAAACTCCAAATCTTCCTGTGCCCAGTGCCCTTCCGAGACATTCAGTCTTTGTTCTCTGTGCTCCATTATTTCCTCCAAATGCCACTCCTGATCACTCCCAAAGTCAGGGTCCTCGGACAGCCTCCAATACAACAATCCCAGGCCATTATAGTCAAAGCCTTCCGTGGGGCTGTCATCCGCTGACCATGGGCACTCTTGGGCTACATACCACCGGAGGGCTCTGTAGCTCTCGTCCAACCGCATCTCTGCCCGGATCAGCCTGCTTAACTCAGCTGTCCACTCCTGCTTCGGTTGTTCCCCCAATAACAGCATTCGTACTTCATACTGCGACCAGTACCTTACATGGATGGAGGGGAGAACTTTTCCCTGGTGTTGCTGCTTGAGGGCTAGCACTTTCTTCCAGAGTTCGCAGCGGATCGAATCCGACCATCCCAGCAGGACCTCCTCTGATACTGGTCCTCTATGCTGTATCTGCATCTCTCGCAACCTCCTTCTGAATTCCTTTTCCATGTCGGCTGGTATCTGTATCTCTCCTCTCCTTTCAGTTGGTGCTGCTTTTTTAGGTGTTGTCTCTGATTGCCGTATTTCCGCCATTCTCTGCTCATGTTGTCGCTCATCCTGCCGCTCGATTTCTCTAATGGCTTCCTGTATGGCGGTCTCTGATGGGTTAGCACCATATAATGCCAAGCGCTCTCGAACTCGTTGCTGAAACAAATCTTCAACTGACCGGGGTCCTGCATCACCATTCCTCTGGTTCATCTCGGCTCTCAAGTAAGTCTTTCAGCGTGACTTTCCTGCAGGCTGCATAGCTTGGTCATTCACTGTGGTGGCTTGGAGTGTCCCAGGAACTGGAGGGAAAATCCCGCTGCTGCCAACCAATGTAACGGCACCCCAATCTCAAGGGGTATTAACGCCGTTTACGATGTTCCCTCTCCTAGACACACATCCACTCGCTACCGATATCCACAGCTAAACGACCCTTTCCTATAGGAGCCGACCCCTCTGGAAGAAGACGAGACGCACTCTGTCTCTTCTGTAGTAGGAATCAATTTATTAATGCCAAACATTGTAACTTTATACACAATTCAGGGCACATGATTTAACATGAACAAGGGCCCAGCTCCACCCACACATCCCAAAACTCAACACCTCATCCTGACGTCTGCTAGGCTTCAAAAGATCCCAACACAATAGAATATACGATCTCCAATACACATCTTTTCACAAAGGGTTGGCAGCCAGTCTGTCTGGCACTTTACAATACACACAAGGACAGACTTAAATGAACAATAGAAATGCAAAACAACTTAATTCCTCACAGCAATGATACTTAACCCCCACATACAGTATACATCCAATCTATACACAATGTATATACAGCCTTGAATATGGCTATCACAGACCATATCGGGGGTTTCTTTTATTCACCCTGTGTCCAAAGTGACTACACTGTCACACCCTCTCCCAGCAAGCACAGCGGGTTCCCCGCCCCGCCGTACAACTGCTGCGAGAGGTCACAAAGGGTATGGCACTGCAGTGATGGTTCAACTCCGGCCCAAAGTGACAGCGCCACCTGCTGGGCCGCAGGGAACTAGACATCACTGATGTCCTCACCAGATTTAAAAGTATATACCCGCTACACACATATATATATATATATATATATATATATATATATATATATATATATATTCAGTAGGACAATGGACAGTGTCAGTAAGGCAGGGATTAGTGTTAGAAGTTTATTTTTTATTATTACAATCACTATTTGTTCTTTTTTATACAATTTTTTTAGAAGCCTCATTGGTCTAAACAGACCCCTGATGTCTCACTTTTGGGACAGTGAGAGGGACTGTGGACAAAGATTCCCCAGTCTCTTTCTCTGCAGCCAAGCAGCAGGGGAAATCTGTGCAACACAAGGTGATTAAGGTGTGCCCAGGCACACCTGGCACACCCTGTGCGCACGCATGTCCACAACACAATACAACTGTCCCACAACCATGTGCATTGCATGGCACAGTGGTGGTGCAAGCTTTTAGGGGTTAAAACAGGCAGTGAGAAAGTGACATAACTCCTCCTCAACTCCTGTGAAATGCCCTCTAAAATGCAATCCACTGCCAAATCCAAAATGCTTTTCAGAGTGCAATGCATGTGTAAACAAGCCCTTACTGAATGACATTTAGTTTGCTATTTATGTATCATAAACAATTGTCATTTTATTTCCTTGTTTTCACATTTTTTTATCTTTTGTTGCGCTTCAATTCTTCTGATTTCCTACACGCTCTTACATGCATGCACTCCAGCGATGACTGCATGGAATTGCTCAGGGCAGGTTTACTGATGGTGACTAGGGATGAGCCGAACACCCCCGGGTTCGGTTCGCACCAGAACCTTCGAACGGACCGAAAGTTTGCGCGAATTTTCGAACCCTATTCGTTATAATGGACGCGAACGTTCGAAATCAAAATTGCTAATTACAACGGCCAATATGCATGTTAATGTCATAAAACAGGTTTGGGGACCCGGGTCCTGCCCCAGGGGACATATATCAATGCAAAAAGAAATTTTAAAAACTAAAGTTTTTTCGGGAGCAGTCATTTTAATGATGCATAAAGTGAAAAAAAAAAAAGTGAAATTTTCCTTTAAATATGGTACCTGGGGGGTGTCTAAAGTATGCCTGTGAAGTGGCATGTGTTTCCCATGTTTAGAACTGTCCTTGCACAAAATGACATTTGTAAAGGAAAAAAAGAAGCCATTTAAAACCACTTGCGGCTTTAATGTCATGTCTTGTCCTGGCCGCCATATGGCTGAAAATCCTTGAGAAAAATGGCATGGCTACCCCATCACCCCCCCCCCCCACCCCAGCCCCTTTGGGTCTTGTATGGATACTAAGCGGGACCCCGCACCCAAAATAAAACCCTATACCTACAACCCTATATACTCTGAACAGCAGTATATAGGTGGTGCAAACAAGACATGGACTGTAGGTTTGTTCTTAAGTAGAATCTGAACAGGTACATTATGAAGTGTAGCTACATCCCAAAAAAATCAATTTTTAAGCTTTTTGGAGAACATAGGGAGGGGTTATCACCCCTGTAACATTTGCTGTCTTTGCACATCTGTTCAGAACATGTCACCTCACTTTCCGTCCCAATGACAAATGTTTTTGGAAAAGTGGGGTTTTAATTGAAACAAGGATTGGTGATAAAGCATCAGTAGAGAGGAGATACCTTTTTCCCAAATTAAATCTAACAGGATAGAATTTTCCTTCCTAGGGGTAGATTTCCTCTCACTTCCTGTTTTCTCTTGCCGTTTGCAAGTAGGAGTCGTTTGTAAGTTGGATGTTTGAAAGTAGGGGCCTGCCGTATATACTCTGCAGAAATTTGCCCTATTAGATGTTGGTGTAGCCACAAGACTGGTGGGCACAGGAATGGGCCCTGCTGTGAGTTAATAGATCAAGATTTGTACTTGCATGCACCTGTTGAACCGGGCAGAAAAATTGGGCCTTTGGTGGTGGTGGTGGTGGTGGTGGACGGTGTTGCCACAAGACTGTAAGCCCTCACAGTTACTCTTGGTGGGTGCAGGAATGGGCCCTGCTGTGAGTTATTAGATCAAGATTTGTAATTGCATGCACCTGTTGAACAGGGCAGAAAAAATTGGGCCTTTGGTGGTGGTGGTGGTGGTGGACGGTGTTGCCACAAGACTGTAGGCCCTCATAGTTACTCTTGGTGGGCGCAGGAATGGGCCCTGCTGTGAACTATTAGATCAAGATTTGTAATTACATGCCCCTGTTAAACAGGGGCTGAAAAATTGTGCCTTAGGCATTGGTGCTGGTGCCACAACACTGCAACCCCTCACAGATACTGTACTTGGAGCACAGCAGTCACACCTGTTGCGAAGCATCTTTTTAAAAAATTGTAATTACACGCCCCTGTTATACAGGGGCTGAAAAATTGTGCCTTAGGCACTGGTGCTGGTGCCACAACACTGCAACCCCTCACAGATACTGTACTCTGAGCACAGCAATGAGACCTGTTGCAAAGCATTGCCTAAAAATTGTAATTACACGCCCCAACAGGGGCTGAAAAATTGTGCCTTAGGCACTGGTGCTGGTGCCACAACACTGCAACCCCTCACAGATACTGTACTCTGAGCACAGCAGTCAGACCTGTTGCGAAGCATCTTTTTAAAAAATTGTAATTACACGCCCCTGTTATACAGGGGCTGAAAAATTGTGCCTTAGGCACTGGTGTGGTGGCATGGATCATTGAGGAGGAGGAAGAGGATAGTCAGTGAACATAACAGGACAGTCACTCAGCATCAGCATAGGCAGTCTTGAAGGGATGTGACATTATAAATTATTCCGTTATATCCGCTTCAGGTGTCTGGTAGCTGGTGGTGATCCAAGACTGATTCATTTTTATGAAGGTCAGTCGATCAACCGAGTCGGTGGACAGGCGCACCCTATGATCGGTGACAAATCCTCCAGCAGCACTGAATGTGCGTTCGGAAAGAACGCTGGATGCAGGACAGGCCAGTAGCTCAATTGCATACTGTGCAAGCTCTGGCCAGTGATCCATCCTCAGGACCCAGTAAGCCAGAGGATTTTCGGTGGGAAAGGTGTCCAAGTCTGACCTTGCCCCTAGGTATTCCTGCACCATGTATATCAGACGCTGGCGATGGTTGCTGGAACCGATCATACCTTGGGGCTGCGGACTAAAAAATTGTCTGAACGCATCGGTCAGACGTCCACCTTCCCCACCGCTCCTTCTGCTACTGACCGAAGCCTCAGCAACTCGTCGTCCAGGACCAGGAGTTTGTAACCTCCCAGTTTCTGGGAACGCGTTGCACAGACCTTTCTGCAAGGCCTCCCTGAGATGTCTCATCCTCTGCTCCCTCTGCGATGGCAAGGTAAGGTCCGCAACCTTACCCTTGTACCGTGGATCAAGGAGAGTGGCCAGCCAGTAATGGTCACTCTCCTTGATCCGAAGAACACGAGGATCCTTCCGCAGGCTTTGCAGGATCAGGGAGGCCATGCAGCGTAGGTTAGCTGAGGCATTCGGTCCGGAGTCTTCTGGGTCACTGAGGATGACATGATCGCCAGCCACCTCCTCCCAGCCACGTACAAGTCCACTGGTTTGTTGGGACTGTACATCATCCCTAAAAGACTGCTGCTGCTGATGCTGAGTGCCAGGCTCCACCTCCATGCTCACACAATCCTCCTCCTCCTCCTCCTCCTCCTCCTCCTCTTCCTGTGTGATGGGTGGGACAGAAGGAACATTGTCTGGATAAAGGGGGCCTTGAGAGACAAGGAAGTCCTCCTCTTCCTGCCTCTGTTCTGCCTCAAGTGCCCTGTCCATTATCCCACGCAGCGTATGCTCCAACAGGTGGACAAGAGGTACAGTGTCACTGATGCATGCACTGTCACTGCTCACCATCCTCGTGGCCTCCTCAAATGGTGAGAGGACAGTGCATGCATCCCTGATCATGCTCCACTGGCGTGGGGAAAAAAAGCCAAGCTCCCCTGACCCTGTCCTGGTGCCGTAGTCGCAAAGGTACTCATTGATGGCCCTCTGCTGCGTGTGCAGTCGCTGCAGCATGGCCAACGTTGAGTTCCACCTGGTGGGCATGTCACATATTAGGCGGTTCTTGGGCAGGTTCAGCTCCTTTTGCAGCTCAGTCAGCCGAGCACTGGCATTATAAGATCGGCGGAAATGCACACAGACTTTCCTGGCCTGCCTCAGGACATCCTGTAAGCCTGGGAACCTGCCCAAGAACCGCTGCACCACCAGGTTGAGGACGTGAGCCATACAGGGCACATGGGTGAGCTGCCCCTGTCGCAGGGCGGAGAGGAGGTTGGTGCCATTATCAGAAACGACCATTCCTGGCTTAAGCTGGCGTGGCGTCAACCACCTCTCGGCCTGCCCCTGCAGAGCTGCCAGAACCTCTGGCCCAGTGTGGCTCCTGTCCCCCAAACACACCAGCGCAAGCACGGCATGGCATCTTTTTGCCTGCGTACTCGCGTAGCCCCTTGTACGCCTACGGAGCACCGCTGGTTCCGAGGACAGAGCACTCGAAGAGGACATGGAGGAAGAAGAAGAGGAGGGGGTGGAGGAGAGAGGTGTGTCACAACCAGTAGTAGCATTTTGGAGGCGTGGTGGCGGAACAACCTCCAACACTACTGCACCTTGTCCTGCATCCCTCCCAGCTGCCAATAGAGTGACCCAATGGGCCGTGAAAGAAAGATAACGTCCCTGTCCATGCCTGCTGGACCATGAGTCAGCGGTAATATGCACCTTACCGCTGACCGCCCTGTCCAGCGAGGCATGGACATTGCCTTCCACATGCCAGTAGAGAGACGGAATCGCCTTCCGTGAGAAAAAGTGGCGTTTGGGAACCTGCCACTGAGGAACCGCACATTGAACAAACTCACGGAAGGGGGCCGAGTCTATCAACTGAAAAGGCAGCAGTTGAAGTGCTAGCAATTTAGCCAAGCTAGCATTCAACCGCTGGGCATGTGGATGGCTGGGAGTATACTTCTTTCGACGGTCCAGCAGCTGGGGCAGGGAAATTTGCCTGCTACAATCGGACGTCGGTGTACTGCAAGTACTTGGTTGTGACACACCTAATTCTACACCTTCAGTCCTCTCAGAGCAGCTTTCAGAGAGGACTGAAGATATAGTGGGGATGGAGATCCCAGCTGATGAGGAGCAAGGAGAGGTCCGCTTTGTTCTTTGGTGTGGGTCTTTTATGTGTGCTTGCCAACGAGCTGCATGGCAGGTCGACATATGTCTGCTCATGCTTGTGGTGCCCAAGCGGCTGATGTTTTGGCCACGCGAGATACGCTTGAGACAAATATTGCAAATAGCAGTGGTGCGATCTGATGCACTCGTCTCAAAAAAGGCCCACACCAAAGAACTTTTGTGATAACGTGCAGAGGCAGCGCCCTGCACAGGCGGAGCTCTGCGGTGTGGTACAGTTGCTGTGCTGGCCTCTAGCTGGCCTCCAGGGGGCATCCTGCCTCGTTGGACATGTGACGCTGCATCCTCCTCCTCCTCCTCCTCTCTCCCTTCAGGCACCCACGTGGAGTCAGTGACCTCATCATCCCCTCCCTCTTCACCACTAGAGCAAACCTGGCAGTAAGCTGCAGCTGGTGGAACACTACTGCCAGATTGCTGTCCTTCAGCATCCCCTCTCTCTGCGCGCACACTACTGACTTCCTCAAGCTGGGTATCATCATCCGAGCCTTCGAATCGTTGGTCATCCTCCTGGAGCATGTACCCAACACTGTGCTCAAACAGTTCGGGGGACTCCTCAGGAGGACATGGTGGGTCTAGGGAAGGGGTGGCTGATGATGCCATTGAGTACGCGTTGGCAGCTGCTCTGCCAGTACCCTGAGCCTGGGTGAGAGAGGATGAGGAGGGCTTGGTCATCCATTCTACCAAGCCTTCGGCATGATGCGGCTCCACATGTCCAGCTGCCGAAAACAAAGACAAGCGTGTCCCATGGCCACGTGCTGATGACGATGCACGACCACGTCCACGGCCAGCACTGTTGTCTCTAGAAACAGAGCCTGCCTGCCCTGTGTTCTTGCCTTGGCACGCTCTGCCTCTCCTTGGCGGTCTTCCAGCCATTGTAGTCGGTAGTGTATATAGTATAAAAAATAGAACTCCTATGTGTGCTCACAACACACTGTAGGTCCTATGGGTGCTGACACTAACACACTATAGGTACTATGTGTGCTGCTGACAAGAAAATATAGGAGCTCTGTTTGCTGCCACTAACACACTAGAAGTCCTATTGGTGCTTCTGAGAAGAAAATATAGGAGCTCTGTTTGCTGCCACTAACACACTAGAAGTCCTATGGGTGCTGCTGAGAAGAAAATATAGGAGCTCTGTGTGATGCCACTAACACACTAGAAGTCCTATGGGTGCTTCTGAGATGAAAATATAGGAGCTCTGTGTGATGCCACTAACACACTAGAAGTCCTATGGGTGCTGCTGAGAAGAAAATATAGGAGCTCTGTTTGCTGCCACTAACACACTAGAAGTCCTATGGGTGCTGCTGAGAAGAAAATATAGGAGCTCTGTGTGATGCCACTAACACACTAGAAGTCCTATGGGTGCTGCTGAGAAGAAAATATAGGAGCTCTGTGTGATGCCACTAACACACTAGAAGTCCTATGGGTGCTGCTGAGAAGAAAATATAGGAGCTCTGTTTGCTGCCACTAACACACTAGAAGTCCTATGGGTGCTGCTGAGAAGAAAATATAGGAGCTCTGTGTGATGCCACTAACACACTAGAAGTCCCATGGGTGCTGCTGAGAAGAAAATATAGGAGCTCTGTTTGCTGCCACTAACACACTAGAAGTCCTATGGGTGCTGCTGAGAAGAAAATATAGGAGCTCTGTGTGATGCCACTAACACACTAGAAGTCCTATGGGTGCTGCTGAGAAGAAAATATAGGAGCTCTGTTTGCTGCCACTAACACACTAGAAGTCCTATGGGTGCTGCTGAGAAGAAAATATAGGAGCTCTGTGTGATGCCACTAACACACTAGAAGTCCTATGGGTGCTGCTGAGAAGAAAATATAGGAGCTCTGTTTGCTGCCACTAACACACTAGAAGTCCTATGGGTGCTGCTGAGAAGAAAATATAGGAGCTCTGTGTGATGCCACTAACACACTAGAAGTCCTATGGGTGCTTCTGAGATGAAAATATAGGAGCTCTGTGTGATGCCACTAACACACTAGAAGTCCTATGGGTGCTGCTGAGAAGAAAATATAGGAGCTCTGTGTGATGCCACTAACACACTAGAAGTCCTATGGGTGCTTCTGAGATGAAAATATAGGAACTCTGTGTGATGCCACTAACACACTAGAAGTCCTATGGGTGCTGCTGAGAAGAAAATATAGGAGCTCTGTTTGCTGCCACTAACACACTAGAAGTCCTATGGGTGCTTCTGAGAAGAAAATATAGGAGCTCTGTGTGATGCCACTAACACACTAGAAGTCCTATGGGTGCTTCTGAGATGAAAATATAGGAACTCTGTGTGATGCCACTAACACATTAGAAGTCCTATGGGTGCTGCTAAGAAGAAAATATAGGAGCTCTGTTTGCTGCCACTAACACACTAGAAGTCCTATGGGTGCTTCTGAGAAGAAAATATAGGAGCTCTGTGTGATGCCACTAACACACTAGAAGTCCTATGGGTGCTGCTGAGAAGAAAATATAGGAGCTCTGTGTGATGCCACTAACACACTAGAAGTCCTATGGGTGCTTCTGAGATGAAAATATAGGAACTCTGTGTGATGCCACTAACACATTAGAAGTCCTATGGGTGCTGCTGAGAAGAAAATATAGGAGCTCTGTTTGCTGCCACTAACACACTAGAAGTCCTATGGGTGCTGCTGAGAAGAAAATATAGGAGCTCTGTGTGATGCCACTAACACACTAGAAGTCCTATGGGTGCTGCTGAGAAGAAAATATAGGAGCTCTGTTTGCTGCCACTAACACACTAGAAGTCCTATGGGTGCTTCTGAGATGAAAATATAGGAGCTCTGTGTGATGCCACTAACACACTAGAAGTCCTATGGGTGCTGCTGAGAAGAAAATATAGGAGCTCTGTTTGCTGCCACTAACACACTAGAAGTCCTATGGGTGCTGCTGAGAAGAAAATATAGGAGCTCTGTGTGATGCCACTAACACACTAGAAGTCCTATGGGTGCTGCTGAGAAGAAAATATAGGAGCTCTGTTTGCTGCCACTAACACACTAGAAGTCCTATGGGTGCTGCTGAGAAGAAAATATAGGAGCTCTGTGTGATGCCACTAACACACTAGAAGTCCTATGGGTGCTTCTGAGATGAAAATATAGGAGCTCTGTGTGATGCCACTAACACACTAGAAGTCCTATGGGTGCTGCTGAGAAGAAAATATAGGAGCTCTGTGTGATGCCACTAACACACTAGAAGTCCTATGGGTGCTTCTGAGATGAAAATATAGGAACTCTGTGTGATGCCACTAACACACTAGAAGTCCTATGGGTGCTGCTGAGAAGAAAATATAGGAGCTCTGTTTGCTGCCACTAACACACTAGAAGTCCTATGGGTGCTTCTGAGAAGAAAATATAGGAGCTCTGTTTGCTGCCACTAACACACTAGAAGTCCTATGGGTGCTGCTGAGATGAAAATATAGGAACTCTGTGTGATGCCACTAACACACTAGAAGTCCTATGGGTGCTGCTGAGAAGAAAATATAGGAGCTCTGTTTGCTGCCACTAACACACTAGAAGTCCTATGGGTGCTGCTGAGAAGAAAATATAGGAGCTCTGTTTGCTGCCACTAACACACTAGAAGTCCTATGGGTGCTGTTGGGGTGCAATGCTGTGCTAACAGCACTGCGGTTGGTACTACTGCAATACTGTACTAACAGTAAGCACGCACCAGACTCATCCCCAGCAGCAGCTAATAACACGCTAACTGTGCAATCAGCAGCAATGAACGATCAATGACTTAGGTAGCAATGGTTTAGCAAAGAAATAGCCAATGGTTTAGCAAAGAAGAGCAAATCTTTCAGTATCAAGCAAAGACAGAATCAGCAGACTGATCTCTCCTAAAGCCGGAACTCATGTGACCGGGGCCGATGGCGTGGCGGCCTTTTAAATGGTGGGGCATGTACTAAAGCCCCTGAGCTGTAATTGGCTACAGGCGTCCTGCCTGTAGCCAATTATTGCTCTCCGAGTTTCGGGCGCTGTGATTGGCCAAGCATGCGGGGTCACAGTGCATGCTTGGCCAATCATCAGCCAGCAATGCACTGCGCCGGCCGCGCCGGCCGCAATGCATTGCGGGGCCGCTCGCATCACACGAATGTGATGCGAACGGCCCAAATAGTTCTGGGCTCGACGAGCGAGCGAACGCCCGGTGCTCGATTCGAACATGGGTTCGAATCGAGCACCGGGCCCATCCCTAATGGTGACAACAGTGGACCATGACTTTGCAATGTGTTTTGAAACAGACAGTTGTAGTCTCCATCGCGACCTGTGTGACAAGGTGACAACAAAGGAGTGCAACTGGGAGACAGGGACAGTGCATTGTCAGCATATAATAGGACTTACCTCAACAAGGACCTTCATGGCAGGAACACCAGGCATTCATTTAATGTAGAACTCCAGGCTTTAATCTTTAAACTACCCCCCTCCCCCAACACCTATACTAACTATCCTCTTGAAGAAAGATGCATTTATTTATTTAGTCTCAGGGTGCTCTGGTCTGGTCTCGTGATCGAGGAGCGAGCGAGGAGGAGGCACCAACAAATGGTCCATAGTAAGCCTAAAGCCTAGTACCCATGGGCCAAATGTCAGGCGTTATCGGCCGGTTCAATAGAAACCAGCCGATATTTGGCCTGTGTGTACAGCAGCTGGGCTGACAGGCTTCTGTCAGGGGTCATGACCGAAAAAGGCCTGTTGATGGCTCCCGGTCAGCTATTTCAGCCAATGGCTGAGACCGGAGTGTTCTGGCGGGGGGTCCCCCTGTCAGAACACAATAGAACAGCAGGGGGGATTGCTGTAATAACATTGGATTGTTAGTACAGCGGCTCCGACCTGAGCTATCAGTGGATTGGACAAAAAAAACATAGTAGTGTGTGTATGAGGCTTAAGGGTGATGCCACTACTCAGGCATTCCAACTGTTGTCGGAGCTCTTTCTCCCATGTCTGACATAGGAGGGATCACGTGACTGGACCAGAGCAGCTTGAGACTAGGTAAGTATGTGCATCTTTCTTTTACACGGTTGTTAGAATACGTCTTAGAAAAAGAGGGTGGGAAACCATGCACAATTTCCGGAGCAAGACAATTCTTCCATAATTAATTTCTGCAATGATCAGTGCATTCATTTTGACAACAGATATAAATTATGCATTTGTCAAATTTGTTTATACAATATAAGTTGGGTATGTTTGCAAATTTACCAGCTAATGCTCGGCCTAGTTATTCATTCTTATGCTATTATTCTGCAGCACAAATGAAGTCAACCTTCATAATGATGTAACCTACAAAAGGTTGAAAACTGATGCCTACTTAGCAATACCTGCATGTCAGCTTATCTTCTCTGTGGAGCTGTCTGAGCTCCGAAAACCAAGGCATGCTCTCATGATAATAGCAACCTCTGTTCCTGTGTTCATCAGCTCTGGCACACCTACTTACTCAAAAACACAAAAAGACAGACAAAACCCAAGCTCAACTTACCAACCAATCAGCAACCAACCAAAATCACCTGTTTAATAGTGCATTTAAAAACAGGGGTTTAGTTGCACGCATTTGCAAATACATGTGTAAGCTGCAGGCCGCGTCAAGGCTCCCTGTGTACTGCAGTCCTAACTCTAAAATTTAAAGTCTTCTCAGTGGAAGCACATGTATGCTGATGGATAGATAAAGGACAGATAACTGGAGGGGGCCCATCCTCCTTTTAAAGGGGCAGGAGCACACTAGACACCCAGCACATAGAAGCAGAGGTGCTAGTGCGTTGCCTAACCACAATGACAAAAAATGCCAACATTACAACAAACAAAATGTCACTGCCCTTATCTATGACTGGTCTTCACAGCAAGGAGCACTGGGGTGGGCGAATCGCATATAAACAAAAACACAAAAAGACAGACAAAACCCAAGCTCAACTTACCAACCAATCAGCAACCAACCAAAATCACCGGTCTAATAGTGCGTTTAAAAACAGGGGTTATCTGCCCTTTATCTATCCATCAGCATACATGTGCTTCCACTGAGAAGACTTTAACCACTTGTCCCCCGCCCACTGTCAATTGACGGCGGGCGGAGGATACTCTTGTTCTGGGAGGACGTCATATGACGTCCTCCCTTTAAAACGAGCTAGGAGGCGCGCGCTGCGCGCGCCCGCCGCGTTCACAAGGCCCCGGTGCGCGTGCCCGGCGGACGCGATTGCCGCCGGGCACCCGCGATTGCCCGGGAAACGAGCAGGAAAGTGGATCTCTGTGTGTAAACACAGAGATCCACGTCCTGTGAGGGAGAGGGGACCGATGGTGTGTCCCTTGTACATAGGGACAACCATCGGTCACCTCCCCCAGTCAGTCCCCTCCCCCCACAGTAAGAACACTTTGAGGGAACATATTTAACCCCCTCCCGCCCCCTAGTGGTTAACCCCTTCCCTGCCAATCACATTTATACAGTAATCAATGCATTTTTATAGCAGGGATCGCTGTATAAATGTGAATGGTCCCAAAAATGTGTCAAAAGTGTCCGATGTGTCCGCCGCAATATCGCAGTCACAATAAAAAATCGCAGATCACCGCCATTACTAATAAAAAAATAAAAAAATAAAAATGCTATAAATCTATCCCCTATTTTGTAGACGCTATAACTTTTGCGCAAACCAATCAATACGCGCTTATTGCGATTTTTTTTTTATACCAAAAATATGTAGAAGAATACGTATCGGCCTAAACTGAGGAAAATTTTATTTAAAAAAAAAAATGGGTATTTATTATAGCAAAAAGTAAAAAATTGAGTTTTTTTTCCAAACTGGACGCTCTTCTTTTGTTTATAGCGCAAAAAATAAAAACCGCAGAGGTGATCAAATACCACCAAAAGAAAGCTCTATTTGTGGGAAAAAAAGGACACAAATTTCGTTTGGGAGCCACGTCGCACGACCGCGCAATTGTCATTCAAAGTGTGACAGTGCTGAAAGCTGAAAAATGGCTTGGGCAGGAAGGGGGTTTTCGTGCACAGTAGAGAAGTGGATAAATTTTAGAGTTAGGTCTGCAGTACACAGGGAGCCTTGACGAGGCCTGCAGCTTACACGTGTATTTGCAAATGCGTGCAACTAAACCCCTGTTTTTAAATGCACTATTAGACAGGTGATTTTGGTTGGTTGCTGATTGGTTGGTAAGTTGAGCTTGGGTTTTGTCTGTCTTTTTGTGTTTTTGTTTATATGCGATTCGCCCACCCCAATGCTCCTTGCTGTGAAGACCAGTCATAGATAAGGGCAGTGACATTTGTTTGACACCTACTTACTCCACTTACACCTTAGAATAGCTACAGGAAAGGGTTGCTTGAGTCAATAACAGTGGCGGCTGGTGCTCAAAATTTTTGGGGGGGCGCAAACAAACTGAGAAAAAAAAAAAAAATTGCCGCCACTGTGCCCATTAAACGCAGCCACTGTGCCCAAACGCCACCAGTTTGCCCCCTCAAATACAGCCAGTTTGTTTCCATATACAGCCAGTTTGACCCCATATACAGCCAGTGTGCCCCCATATATATATAACCAGTGTGCCCCCATATATACAGCCAGTGTGCCCCCCATATACAGCCAGTGTGCCCCCATATACAGCCAGTGTGCTCCCATATACAACCAGTTTGTCCCCATATATAGCCAGTGTGTCCCCATATATAGCCAGTGTGCCCCCATATATAGCCAGTGTGCCCCCATATATATAGCCAGTGTGCCCCCATATACAGCCAGTGTGCCCCCATATACAGCCAGTTTGTCCCCATATATATATAGCCAGTGTGCCCCCATATACAGCCAGTTTGTCCCCATATATATAGCCAGTGTGCCCCCATATATATAGCCAGTTTGTCCCCATATATATAGCCAGTGTGCCCCCATATACAGCCAGTGTGCCCCCATATTCAGCCAGTTTGTCCCCCATATACAGCCAGTTTGTCCCCATATATATAGCCAGTGTGCCCCCATATACAGCCAGTGTGTCCCCATATACAGCCAGTGTGCCCCCATATTCAGCCAGTTTGTCCCCCATATACAGCCAGTTCCCCCCAAATGCAGCCAGTTTTTCCCCTATATACAACCAGTTCCCCCCAAATGCAGCCAGTTCGTCCCCCATATACAGCCAGTTCCCCCCATATTCAGCCAGTGTGTCCCCCATATACAGCCAGTTCCCCCCAAATGCAGCCTGTTCCCCCCCCCCCCCCCCAGCCCTGCACTTACCTTCCTCGCTCCGCGCCGTCCTCGATGTGTTCTCCCGCCCTCGATGTCGCTTCAGCCAATCAGTTTACCGGTAACCAGATCCGGTGAACCTGATTGGCTGAAACCTCCACAGTCTTCTCCAAGGAACGCACCCCCGTGCGTACCTGGGAGGAGTTTTTGGAAGCCGAATACAGCCTGAGAGCTGTATTCGGAAAGCCTATCAGAGCCGCTGGCTCTGATAGACACTTCCAGAACACACCCACCGCCGGCCACCGCTCTAATTCATACGGCCGGCGCTCACCAGGAGGCCGGCCATATGAATAGTGGGCAGCGCGGCAGCGGTGACAATACACAGATTCATGCAATGCATGAATCTGTGTATTGTCTTTCAGTGGCGGTGCAGGAGCGAGAGGGGTGGCGCTCCGGCGCCCTCTATGGACGCACCGCCACTGGTCAATAACAATGAAAACTGTTTGCTATTCATATAACAGATCCCCCTCCTGGGTTTTGGGAAACCCTTGTGCTCTGTAGGGAACCTGGATGTTCCAACAACATTTGCTGTGTGTTAGTTACACTGACAATGTCAGGTGAACCCAAGAACAAAAAGTTAAAGGATAAGGCCCCTTTTACAGAGGCACCTCCACTAAGCGAAATCAGCTTGTTCAGTGGCGGATCTTTCCGCTGATCCACACTGAGCAGGTGGATGACAGGTCAGTGTCCGCTCTGCTATGCAGCATGGACACAGACACAGCCCGCTTTTCCATCCGATGTCATTCGTTCCGCTGGACAGATGGGGACTAGGACCACCATACATCTGTTTTTGGCGGACAAGATCGAATGGCGGCGGGTGTCAGCAGACACGTGTCAGTTACTCCTGAAAAACTGACAGGCGGACCTGATCGGACGGCCTGTGTGAAAGGGGCATTACTGAGTCCAGGAACAAAAAAGCAACATATTGCAGCTTACAGTCATTAGTTGTGGGGTTTTTTTCCAGCACATATAGAAACATAGAAATACCTGTTGATCTTTCCACAAAAGCAATGTCCATGTCACTTCTTGTGAGCTTCACAGAAAAATATCTGCCTTTTTGTCTACTGTAATCCACCAATTGCCCCCAGTTATGTTGTGTAATAGTCATCCCACCATAGGGGTCACTGTGGCTGAATTCTCATGCTGTAGAATTGCAGAGCTCTTGCTGCAAACCCATCACTGCAACTTTAATCTTGCTAGAAACTTGCCATGCAAATTTGCTACAAATTGGAAAAGTGTCAACTAGAATTTGTGCTTTAAAGTGGTTGTAAACCCACTTTTTGGACTTCTACCTACCGTTCAGGAGATAATTCATTCGTAGTCCGCGGAAAATTCAAACGGCGCATGCACGGGGAAGAAACTAAACTAAGTGCCATTTCTTCCCTAGCCTGTGCCGTTAATGGCGACTCCCATGCGCATGCGCGGGAGTGATGTCACGTGGCTCCGGCGAATCACAGAGCCGGGGTCCGCGGCCCGGAAGGATGAGGGGCCAGAAGATGGACACTGCCTACACAGGGGACATCGCTGGATTCTTTTGGAGGTAAGTGGCACATAATGGGCTAGTATGGGATGCTTTTCATTTGCAGGCTTTGCAGCAAACAAAAGAAGACGGAAAAACCCATCAGGGTTTACTTCCTCTTTAAGTGCTCTGCAAGTGTACAACCTGCCAGTGAAAATGTGCAGCAGGTTTACAGACTTATGCCGCATACACACGATCGGAATTTCCGACAACAAATGTTTGAGATCAGGTTCTCAATTTTTCCGACAACAAAAGTTCTTGTCGGAAATTCCGATCGTGTGTATCCAATTCCGACACACAAAAATTCTACGCATGATCAGAATCAATTTGACGCATGCTCGAAATCATTGTACTTAATTTTTCTCGGCTCATCGTAGTGTTGTACGTCACCGTGTTCTTGACGTTCGGAATTTCCGAGCAACATTTGTGCGACCGTGTGTATGCAAGACAAGTTTGAGCCAACATCCGTGGGAAAAAAATCCACGGTTTTGTTGTCGGAAATTCCAATCGTGTGCACTACAATTTAACACTGCCACAAATTTGTGGCAAGTTATCCTTGCTATCTGGGTAGGAGTGATGTAGCCATGCAAGGACAAGAAGTGTGTTATTTGCTGGATGCTGAGCACACTAACCAGTGAATACTTTGCTCAGTATGCAGAAGATCATCCCCTGCTGAAATAGAGTGGTGAGAGGCCGCATGCCAACCCTGCACTACAGCTTGATAAAAAAAAGGAAAGAGTTGTTTGCAAGAAACACAGTGGCAGTGACTGCATCAGTTCTTAACCACTTCAGCTCTGGAAGGTTTCACCCCCTTCCTGACCAGGCCATTTTTTGTGATACGCACTGCGTTGATTTAACTGACAATTGCACGGTCGAGTGACACTGTACCCAAGTAAAATTGTCCTTTTTTCCCCACAAATAGAGCTTTCTTTTAGTGATATTTGATCACCTCTGCATATTTCTGACTTCTGAACTGTTATTGTAGTATATATAGTATATATATACCGTATTTATCGGCGTATAACACGCGCCGGCGTATAACACGCACCCCAAGTTCAGGAGGGAATTTTAAGGAAAAAAACTTTTAGGAGGGAAGTGTAAGGAAAAAAACTTACATTTAAATGCCCATCAATGCAGCCTTATCAGTGTCCATCTGCAGCCTTGTCCATCATTGCAGCCTTGCCCAGTGTCCATCTGCAGCCTTGCCCAGTGTCCATCTGCAGCCTTGCCCAGTGCCTTTGCAGCCTTGCCCAGTGTCCATCTGCAGCCTTGCCCAGTGTCCATCTGCAGCCTTGCCCAGTGTCCATCTGCAGCCTTGCCCAGTGCCTTTGCATTTGCAGCCTTGCCCTGGCCTGATTCAAATTTGGTGCCGATTTCCGCCTACTGTGAGCGGAGCCGAGATACAGAAAGCCAAGTGTACTTCGGCTAGACTTGGCTCTGTTCACAGTCCTGCCCATCTCCACTGATTACGAGAGGAGCCGAGATGCACAAAGCCGAAGTACACTCGGCTCCTCTCGCAGTCACGCCCACCTCCACTGATTGCGAGCGCCGCTGACATACAGAAAGCCGAGTGTACTTCGGCTAGACTCGGCTCTGCTCACAGTCAGGGGCGGGACTGCGAGAGGAGCCGAGACTAGCCGAAGTACACTCGGCTTTCTGTATGTCAGCGGCGCTCGCAATCAGTGGAGGTGGGCGTGACTGCGAGAGGAGCCGAGTAAAGCTGAGTGTACTTCGGCTTTGTGTATCTCGGCTGCGCTCGCTCACAATCAGCGGGGGATCGGCGGGGATCGGCGTATAACACGCACCCACGATTTTCCCCGGATTTTAAGGGGAAAAAGGTGCGTGTTATACGCCGATAAATACGAGATATATATATATATATATATATATATATATATATACACACACACACAGGTACAGTACATCTCCCATCTCCCTCTTCCACTAGTTATGGTTGGCCAGCGCAGGTTTCAGGAGGGTTTGTATTCTATAACAATTATTGTTTCTGCAGCATATGACTTCTATTGCTTAAAGGGGTTGTAAACCCTCCTGTTTTTTCACCTTAATGCACCCTATGCATTAAGGTGAAAAAACTTCTGTCAGTCACCAGCCCCCCTCCCCCGTTTTACTCACCTGATCCCTGGAATGTCCCACGGTGAGGACGCGCCATCTCTCTGCCTGGGGTTCTCGGCTCTTGATTGGATAGATTGATAGCAGCGCAGTCATTGGCTCCCGCTGCTGTCAATCAAATCCAATGATGCGGCCGCCGCAGCTATGGACGCCAAATGCTGGACACGGGAAAGTGCTTCAGGGGGTTATCTAATGCGGGAAGGAGCTGTGAGAGCCGCCGGGGGACCCCAGAAGAGGACGATCGGGGCCACTCTGTGCAAAACGAACTGCACAGTGGTGGTAAGTATGACATGTTTGTTATTTAGGAAAAAAAAAATTGAACCTTTAGTGTCACTTTAATCATTGCAATATATTTCTAATTTCTCACTGTTTAACCATTGCAGCATAATTCTCTTACTGTTTAACCATTACAGTATATTTCTTCTTCGTTTACCCTGTTGCAATATACCGGTACTTCTTGCAATTTCTTAACCAATTGTTGTTATATTCCTGGTGTCTATGCAGTCATTGAAGTGTATATACAGATAAACATTCCCCGCCCACCCAGTCATTGTGTGTGGTGCTGTTTGCAGAGTTGTGGGCACAGGAACAGGGGACCCAACACATCAAGCAGTTCCTTCAGGGGTATGCGCTACATACATACATATATATATATATATATATATATATATATATATATATATATATATATATATATATATAACTTTGGTACACATTAATTAACAAAAAAATCATGTTTTGTGATTTATATAAAATTTTATTGTTAAATAGCTATAAAATCTAGGAATTCCAACTATATTCTGTCACAATCAGGAAATAAATATATCAATGATTATATTAAAGACATTACTCTTATCAAATATCTACTAATTTATATATTATAAATAGTATATGTATATTTTTTATCCATATAAAAGAAGCGTAACAGATGCTGTAGTTGGCTCCAGCAAGTTCAAATATGGCAAAGGATATGGTTCATTCACATGTGACTATCTGCATGTTGTTGATCAGCTTTATAATCAATTTAATCTTACAAGAGAAGTATAGATTTGAATTCTAATAAGAGATATAATTCAGTCAAAACCTTTAGAGGCTGAAGTGTAGAACTGGTAACCTCCCCCACACATGTCTCCCCCCCCCCCCCCAAAGCTTCCATTTTTTCAATATATATATCTTTCTTTTAAGTGTCTTCAATCTGGTCACAGGACATCAAGGGTCCTCTTACTTGTTGCCTTCCTGCAACTTTAGGTGGATTCTGAATGCCACAGAGAATAACGGCGCGATACGACATGGCATTGGAATTCTCCTGTGGGGTCAAGCAAATGTAATGATGCACCCATAAGGGGCGGATGCTTGACAAACTGGGCTCACAGGAAGTGAGTAAATGATGCTCACTCCTGGGGACAGAAACAGCACTAAAACACAGACAAAGATTCTAAAGCTTTCTCAAACCATTAAAAAAAAAAAGTTTTTTTATTGCTTCTGTGTACCCATTGGTGGTGGTGGTGGTGGGGGGGGGGGGGGGCAGGGGGTATTTTATTCTTATTTTCTGTTCTGTCTGACACTTGTCAGTAGAAAGGAAGAAGAGACATATATATTCACTTTTGGTGCTCTCTAACCCCTACCAAATAGTAAGAAAACAAAGAAGGATTACCCTAATGGGCACAAAAACAGCCGTGCACCCATGAATGAGACAAGCCTGAAGAGCTGCTACTGTACCTATCACTGCCCGATCTCTGGCTCCTGTCACAGACGATCCTGTGTGACTTGTTTCTCAGTCACACAAAGACCTCTTGCTGGAGCTTTGGGCGGCACACTGGGGGTGGGAACTGCATCTCTGAAAGGGGTGGGGATTCTGAAACGAGCTCTGTGAATTTAGGGAGGAGGGGGATTTGTTCAGACTGGGGGGATTAGTATAGACTGGGGGGTTACTTGTGCAGACGGGGGGTCTTGTAAGACTTGTACAGACTGGGAGGGGGGACTTGTGCAGACTGGGGGGAATCTTGTGCAGTCTGGGGGGGGGCACTGAGGGGGGGCCCGTGAGGATTGGGGGGACTTGAACAGACTGGGGAGAACTTATGCAGACTGAAGGGATGAACTTGTGCAGACTGAGGGGGGGGGGGGGGGGCGGTGCGAGTATCTTGGTGCGCAGTGGAAGAGGCGGATGGTAGTGGGGTGGCCCAGGTCAACTTTTGCACCGGGGCCCCAGACTTCAAGCTACACCTCTGATGACACTTACCTGGAAATGCTGTTCACAAAACATCTGCAAGTCAGTTTTTAAATAAAACATTTATTGTGTTTATTGAGGCACTGGGGATGTAGTCTTAGCCACATAGCTTCCTCCTGAGTAGGCTAAGTCACCAGTGCCTTTCAGGTACCGTATATACTCGAGTATAAGCCGACCCGAATATAAGCCGAGGCACCTAATTTTACCACAAAAACTGGGAAAACGTATTGACTTGAGTATAAGCCTAGGGTGTGCCTCACTTTGCCTCACTGTGTCCATGCCTCACTGTGTCCATGACTAGACTGACGTTTAACATGGGAGTCTATAGAAGGGGTGCTAAAATTGGTGCTACCCGGCCGTAGGTCCCTCAGACAAGAAACTTTGCAAACTTGTAAAGAAAGAGTGGGGCTATATGTGTACCAAGTTTGGGGTCCAGAGGCCCTACGACCGGCCGGAACCGGGTCCCCAAAGTCACCAAAGAAATGACCGTTTAACATGGGAGTCTATGGAAGGGGTGCCCGGGTTTGAAAAATCGTTGGTCCCCGGCCGTAGGTCCCCCCGACAAGAAACTTTGCACACTTATAGAAGAAGAGTTGGGCTATATGTGTGCCAAGATTGGGGTCCAGGGGACTTACGGCCAACCAGTACCGGCTCCCCAAATCCGGGAGATCAGGCGCAAAAAGGTGACTCGAGTATAAGCCGAGGGGGGCATTTTCAGCCCAACAAATTGAGCTTAAAAACTCAGCTTATACTCGAGTATATACGGTAATAGGGAAGATTTAGTAAAACTGGAGCAAGTAAAATCTGGTGCAGAAACCAATCAGCTTCCAGGTTTTATTGTGATTGTAAATCTTCAATTATTATAAAAACAAACAAAACATATCATACTTACCTCCACTGTGCAGTTCGTTTTTCACAGAGTGGCCCCGAAAACCGACCTCTGGGGTCCCTCGACGGCTCTCGCGGCTCCTCCCCGCATCAGATAACCCCCTAGGAGAAGCATTCTCCCGGGGGGTTACCTTGCAGGCGCGCTCCTGCGTCCATCATTCGGCGCCCCCCCTCACGCCCGCATCATTGGATTTGATTGACAGCAGCGGGAGCCAATGGCTGCGCTGCTATCAATCTATCCAATCAAGTGCCAAGAACCCCGGGCAGAGGGACAGTGCGTCCTCGCCGGGTGAAACTCCAGGGCTCAGGTAAGTAAAACGGGGGGGCTGGGGGGCCAGTCACTGCCAGATATTTTTTCACCTTAATGCATAGGGTGCATTAAGGTGAAAAAACACCAGGGTTTACAACCCCTTAAATTAGACAAGCTGAAGTTAGAAACTGATTACCATGCAGAGCTGCATCAGATTCTAAGTGCTCCAGTTTTAGTAAATCTCCCCTCTTGCTTCTAAACTGCAAGACCTTGGAGGGGAAAAAAAGCTTCAGGCTGGGTTCACACTTGATTCGGATGCAGCTGACAGCAGGGGTCCGGTGCATCCATATTCTCCATTCCAGGGACGAATCACTCCTGAATTTTTGCCCGAATTCGGACGTGAAACTGAGCCAAAGACACACAAGACTCTGGTGCAATTCGCTCCACAGCCACCCCGGAGATGTGTGAACCAACTCCATTGAGAGCCGGTCACAATCTCCTGTCATGCGAATTGGATGCGGAGAAACCCTCATCCAATTTGCATAAGTGTGAACCCAGCATAAGTGTAATGTGGTACGGGGCATGCCATCTGTTCCCGATCCTGCGCATACCCCGTACATTACACGTATCTGTTAAAAAAAAGCCTTTCCCCTCTCCTCCCCTGGAAAGTCACAAATCTTAGGAGAACTCGGGGGGGTTGTTTTTTCAACAGCTGAGTCTAATGTGCAAGATAAGGCACAAATATCATTGGTGGCCTGGCAGAGAATAAGGACAAAGAAGCCAACTGCCGATGATGTGTTTTTTTTTTAAATGGCAGTGCAGGTTTGTGACCCATGCAGAGGATAGAGGGTTAAGACTAGGGGAATAAAAATTTATACGTTTTACTAGATAGATTGTATTAATGTTGTCAGGTTTAATAATTAAGGGAGGGGGTCTGCTTTAATTGTTACCTTAATTGTATATTGATCATCACTGTATTCATTTTATATCATTATTGCACAACCTTCAACTAGACGATGAGAAAATTTGTTTCTGCAAAGCACAATAAATTAAGGTGTTTACCAGGTCGTTGAGCAAGCATGATATAAGAAACCAACATACTTTTTTTTCAAATAAATAGATTAACAACATGCGTTATCCTTGTATAAATATGCATACTTATACAGCACCATTGGGTATTAGACCACTTAAATAATTATCCAGCAGCGACATGGTTGGAAGCTGACACGTTGCCTATAGTAACAGAATAGAAAACCCAGTCTAGGGGAAGAATTATCATTTTTATGCTGGAAAAATATAAAATCATCAAACATTTAATCCCAGTCACTATAATTATGCCTTAAAGTGAACCTGTGTCCAGACTATGCATACTAAAGTATTTACATATTCTGAACTAGAAGTAAAAGTATATTAAATCATGCACCCTCATTCACCTCTGTATCTATAAGCATAGGGAAGATATTTGCTTTTCAAGTTCACTGAAATCCTAGCTATTTTTCAGTTAGTCCCTATTCACACCTGAGCATTTTGTAGCTCAAAGCTCCAAAAAACAGTCCACTAGAGATGCACCTATACCAGTTTTATAAGACCGAGTATGAGTACCGATACTTTTTATTTTAAAATACTCGTCGATACTAATTACCAATACCCATGTTCCCCTTTGGATGCATCCTTGGTTCACACCAGTGTGGCTTTGAAATCAAATTACCTCAGCTCAATTTCAGAGCCACAGATCAGTATGATTTGGACCTCCGATTTCAGAAGTCAATGCAAGTCGCAATGAAATTGCAAAAGAGTTTAGTCACAACGATTTGAATGGTTCCATTTCCGGCAATAGGGTGTGACGTGTCATGCAATTTTGAACTGTCAAGGTATCTGTATTAGTATTGGAGCATTTACACAAGTACAAGCACTCGTGCAAATGCTTAGTATCGGCAATGATACAGATACCGATTTCGGTGCAACAATCAAAACTTGAAGCTCAAAAAGGTACATGAGCTACTTTTGAAGAAGAATGGGGAGTTTTTTGACCCTCTGACTGAGCGTAAGAAAAAAACGCATGCTGCACGTGTTTTTCAGGCACTCCCATAATACCAGTCTATGGAGTCAATCCAGCCCCAAGGCAGCTCCTTATGGAACCTCATGCTTAGAAACATGCACAGAAAAAAAAACTCAAAGTCGTCTACATACGCTACACTCAAGTGTGAAAAGGGGCTTAGAACAGATTGCCAACCCTCTAAAGTAAACAACCAGAAGGTGTTTCTAAGGCCTGCCATAAATAGTTAGAATCTCGGCCGAGACTCGAACCGTTAAAAGGCAGGCTGAATGTACCAAGTTAATTGATCGATCAACTTGGATACAACCAGCCTGGTGGATTCTTTTGCAACTATCGGTAGCGGCTCGTATAGCCACAAGCAATAATCACTGTCTTCTCCCAGCGTGTATGGCTTCCCCCGCCCTGCCGGTGGGAGAGAACAATGGCCCAGCAGAATGGATTCCCGTATCAACACTGTCTTGTGTTGATGGGGAAATCTAACAACTTTTTTTTCCTGCAACCCATGGTTGCAGGAAAGAAATTTGCTCCGTGTATGGGCAGCCTAAGCTGTTAGAAACTGGTTAAATCCCAACTTTAGAGACTGTTCTTCTTCAGGATTTTGAGAAATAATAACTGCAAAAAGTAGCTAGAGAGGTCAGGGGTGGCTTGTTGTATAATTATTTTACTACTTGTTAAGAATGTGTAAATTGTTTAGTGTCCATAGTCTGGGCAGAGGTGCACCTTAGAAGCTGACAAACATACACATATAACTAATAATTGATTCTTAATTTATCTAATGATGGAGCTTGGCTGAGATGATTTTTGCCAACACATCACACCACAAAGAACAGTGTGGTGTCACCATGCATTGTGGTATGCTGCAAAGCATGTGCATTGGCGCTGCATTGCCTTAATGAACGGCACCGCAACGCGCTAATATACATACATATGTTAATGTGGGCTGCGGACACACACAAATGAGTGCAACACACTGAAGCCTAAATCTGTGCACCCACGGATCTGGGCACTGTGTAATCTGGGCACTGTGTAATCTGGGCACTGTGTAATCTTCAGCACTTTTGTTAAAGTAAAACTTTCCAATTACCAAGCATATAAAGATAGTTGTGCTTTCATAATCTGCTTCCTCCTTCGCTCCACTTTTTCATGCAACCTAAGCAAATTAAACACTGATATGCAAATTTTGATTTTTGGTCAAACATCAACAGCTAAACCCCCATCTACACCTATTAACTTTCCTATTAACTGTCACAGAAAGGGTTAGGGTGCTTTGATGTGCAGGCTGAATTTAGGTGAATGGAACACTGTGAACTGTACTGGGTAAAAAAAGTTCAACACAAATGAAGGCAATAACTTACTGCTGTCTAACAAATTTGAAATATCACTTCCAACTGTTACTACTTAATGAGTCCTTAGCCATGGTTTCATCCCACACAATACCCAAGTTACATCATAGTACAGTGTAAAGTCTCTATGGTACATATAGACCTCATTTTTTGCATTGATCAAAGTTCTACACCTCTTCATCTTAGTCAAGTAAAAATGATCTTTGTGCTTTTGAATGGATTGTTTTCCTAATGAATCACGTGCTTTAGAGAGTCTTTAGTTTTAACACCCTTGAAGTAGGTTCCTTAGCACTGGAATACATTATATAAGAGCCATTGCTGGTTTTAAATGCTTCCCAGTCCCGACAGCCGTACGTTGGTAAGTAATGCACAGCCACAAAACCTTCATAGCCTTGCCACCTGAAAGAAAGATGCAAAAGTTAATGTTTTCATTTATTTTTATAATTTTTTTGAAAAGACATAGAAAAACATATATATTTACATACCATTCACAAAACATATAACATTACATAACCATCACGATACAATAGACATAGTACATATCACATATTTTTCTTAGAACTAAAAAAAAAAAATCTTACAATAGGAAAAGTCCCAGATCTTGGCATGTAAAGTTACAAACCCTTCCCAACCCATTAAAAATATGACATGCCAGAGGTCCGTGGATCATATACCTCTTTTCTCTCTTTCCTTCCCTTCTTAGTTCTTATAAACCATCACGTACCTAAACTTTAGCTAGAGAGGGGGAAGATGAAAAAAAAAAACCACACCCCTCCCTCCATACCCCCATACCCTTTACATGGTGTCTACCATAATCTTTTTACCCCTATATACATAAAAAAAAAAAAAAAAAATAGGTATATGTATATAAAAAATGTAATTGTGTTTAAATGTTATCTAGGGAGACTGCCCACCAGCCTCTCATCTATTCCACCTCATTTCCGTGCTCACCTTCCCAAAAAAAAAAAGTTATGATAATTCTATTGGTCTACAATGTTTGCTGTGGTTTTGTTCATCTGAGCTAATACTTGGATGTCAGATGCCATCAGACTTAAAGGGATATTAAAGAAAATGTAAACCCAACATTTCATACACCTGATATGTGCCTGCAGTACCATGTAAAAGTATTCTGTTCTCTTTGTATTGCTTCCTTTGTGTGAAATCCCTGGCATTCCTGCCAGTTCCTCTGCATTCCTATTAAAAACTGACCACCGTGGTCAGTTTTTTTTAGCTTTGCCGGGAACTCAACCTGCTCTCCTTCAATGATTAGAGTAAGGCCATTCACAAGGAATACCACTGTCCTGCTGTTTCTCCTCCCCTTGCTTTCTGAGCTCCTTATGTAGCTGAGAACAGAGGGAATGTGATCACATATAAAAAGGGGGAAATGGCTTATATAATCTTTTTTACATGTATACACAAATGTTTTGTCTTTTATTCAGGACTGTGACATTGCGGCGTACAGATTGGACACTTTTGACACTATTTTGGGACCATTGACATTTATACAGCGATCAGAGCTATAAATAGCCATTGATTACTGTATATATGTCATTGGCAGGGAAGGAGTTAACTAACACTAGGGGGCGAACAAGGGGTTAAATGTGTTACCAAGGGAGTGATTCTAACTGTGGGGGGATGGGACTGACTGGGGCAGGAGACCGATCTGTGTTCCTATATACTAAGAACACACGATCTGTCTCTTCTCCCCTGACAGGACGTGGATCTGCGTGTTTACATACAAAGACATACTTGGGGGGCACACCCTAAAAATGCTATACATCTAAGATGGTGCTGCTATAAAGACCAAAGACAGTACAAAACAGAATATAGCGCACACATGCAAAAATGGCATTAACCTGCAAGGCTAGTTAAAAACACCTGAACATATACATAAAAATATATACGGGGGTTTGGTCACACTATATGGTCATATAGTGCTAAACCCACAAACTGCGACAAAGTACCCCGAATTTTGTGGGTCCTAACCTGTTAATAGAATGAAAGAACCTAGTGTCTCAACCTTGGGAGATAAACTCCTCTATATGGGAGAACTGAAGGGATTCCTCCTATGTACTGGTAGCCACTTAGGCTGGGTTCACACTTGTACGACACAACAGTCATACGACTTTCATCCTACTTTGCTCTGCGACATCAGTCCTACATCGGTCCTACATTGGTCCGACATCCATCCGACTTGAATGAACAGGATACTACTTTGATCCGACTTTGTGATACTCTGACTTGTTCTTTGACCAATCAAAACAATCCCAGAGTGAGATAAATTCCTTTTACTGCTGCTGTAATCACGTGTTGGATGTCAAAAGTCGGATGGTAAGGACAAGGCTCCTACTTTGATCCAACGTCAATGATATTCAATGGGCTGAAGTCGGATCAAAGTCGGACCAAAGTAGTACAGGGAGCATTTTCAAAGTCGGACCGACTTGTGTCGGACCAGTTAAGACGGCTCTCATAGGGAAACATTGATTTTCACACGTCATGCGACATGAGCTCCCAATGTCGGAGCGTTTGTCGTACCAGTGTGAACCGGCCTAATAATAGGTAATGAAGAGGGGGAGGGGTGCTCCAGATTATAGCGCACACATGCAAAAATGACCTCTTATTAGTGGCCACCAGTACATAGGAGGAATCCCTTCAGTTCTCCCATATAGAGGAGTTTATCTCCCAAGGTTGAGACACTAGGTTCTTTCATTCTATTGACAGGTTAGGACCCATGAAATTCGGGGTACTTTGTCTCAGTTTGTGGGCTTAGCACTATATGACCATATAGTGTGACCAAACCCCTGTATATATTTTTATGTATATGTTTAGGTGTTTTTAACTAGCCTTGCAGGATAAATGTCATTTTTGCATGTGTGTGCACTATAATCAGTTTTGTTCTGTGTGTTTACACACACAGATCCATGTTCCTGCTCCGTCACGAGCGATCGCGAGTGCCCAGTGTACATCGTGGCCGCCGATGCACACGCAACGGTTTCCTATGCCGGTTGGAGACCGAGGACGTCATATGATGCCCGCCCAGGATGGGAGATCCCATCTGTGGATGTCATATTACTATAGTCGGGTATTGAAGTGGTTAATTATACTTTTAGGCTCAATTCACTAAGCTATAACAATTTACCAAAATAATTTATTTTTATCAGTGTGTGTTAATGAGAACTGAAAATAGAAATCATGTGGCTGAAATAATGGCTGTTACAGCAAATAAGACATACATTATAGATTAGTAATTGGAGCCTTTTGTGTGATAGGAACAGTGCACGGGCAGGCTGGCATCTCTCTGTACAGTACTTCATAGCATTCACAGAGCGGTGTTTGGGAGGAATGCAAAATCTAAATTTTCAATACACCAAATTAACATAGTTGGCTTGCAGCCCTGCCTCAGACTAAGCTCCTGCATTTTTCACTTGTTAGTGAACATCTTACATATTTATTTGTGAATTTTTTTGAGACTGTATTATGAAACAATATGGATGTCAGGATTTGTAAACTTTTAGTGTTTATCTGCAGTTTTCTAGGTTTAATTAGGTAGGAGTCTCACCTGTAAATAACACTGTTTACGGAAAATGAATTGCCATCGTAAGAATTTGCCACAACCAGAAAATAATCTTCTCCAACTGTAAAGAACTCCCAATCAACAGCGCTGGAAAGAGAAACAACACGTAAGGCTTTGATTAACCACTTGTTTACTGGACACTTATACCCCCTTCCTGCCCAGACCAATTTTCAGCTTTCAGTGCTGTCACACTTTGAATGACGATTCATATCATTTTTTAAAACAGACAGAGCTTTCTTTTGGTGGTATTTAATCACCACTGAGTTTTTTGCTAAACAAAAAAAAAAAAGGAACTTTTGAAAAAAACAACTTTTTTTAGTTTCTGTTATAAAATGTTGCAAATAAGTAATTTTTCTTCTTCACTGATGGGCACTGATAGGCTACAGTGATGGACACTGATGAGGCTGCACTGATAGGCACTCATGATGCTGCAATGGGCACTGATAGGCGACACTGACGAGCACTAATAGGCAGCACTAATGGGCACTGAGAGGTGCCACTGATAGGTGGCACTGATGGGCACTGATAGGGAGCGCTGATAGGCCTTGATAGGGAGCACTGATGGGCACTGAAAGGCGGCACTGATAGTGGGAACTGATGGGCACTGATATGTAGCACTAATGGGCACTGATCGGCAGCACTAATAGACACTGATGGGGCTGCACTGATGATCAGTACCCTGATTATCTGTGTACATGTCCCCTGTCAAGATTGCCAGTTATCGGCTCTCCTCTCCTCACGCTTTGACAGTGTGTGAGAAAAGGAGAGCTGATAACCGGCAACTCTGTTTACATTGTGATCAGCTGTGATTGGACACAGTTGATCACGTGGTAACGGGTAGCTGTGATTGGCCTTTTACCACAATCTGTGATCCACTATGTCCGCAGGACACATTGATTAAGTGCAAATTTAAAAATGTTTTTATGTTGCATGATTTGTTGCTATGGACAACATCTTTAATGACTTTCCCCTTACCCACAAGACAAAATACACTAATTGTATCTGTCTACCGACCAATACAGACTTTATATAAGGTAATTCATTTGTCTGACAGTAACAGATGCTGCATTGTTCAGCACATCTCGATGCAGTCTTTGATGAGTTGATTATTCAGTGTACAACTGCACAGTCCCTTGTATACAAGACTAAATTATGTTGTTTTAGAGCTCTGGGAGATAGTATAGAGCAGGGATATGCAATTAGCGGACCTCCAGCTGTTGCCAAACTACAAGTCCCATGAGGCATAGCGAGACTCTGACAGCAGCAAGCATGACACCCAGAGGCAGAGGCATGATGGGACTTGTAGTTTTGCAACAGCTGGAGGTCCGCTAATTGCATATCCCTGGTATAGAGGCTGACTGCCATCAGGCTCCAGAAAACATCTATCACAGAGAAGAATGATCAAATTTTACTGTCACAGTCACATAAAAATCCTCCCTATAAAGATGTTACATGTCTGAGGAAAACAAATTAGCAGATTCATGCCGCATAAAAAAAAAAATTCACCTTAGAATTCCCCATAGATAATCGATTACCATCCAGGAGACCTCATTCACATTACAATTCTTAGCAATAAAAGGAGCAAACTGAAATCTATGGATTACAGATGAGCAACACCTATATCAAAGCAGCTATTCATAATCTTCAATAAAAGTTTTCTAATGACCAGCTTAGAAATAGTCAAGAAGGCGGAATAGTGCCACCATGGTTGCTAGGGCCTTTATTGCAAAAAAAATAAAATCAGGCTTAAATAGGATGAGAGCCCAATATTTCAAGGTATAAAAACACATTCTAGTTTCAAAGGCAATTCCTAATGAAAAGCCATACAAAGATATACAGTAAAACCTTGGATTGCGAGCATAATTTGTTCCAGAAACATGCTTGAAATCCAAAGCACTTGTATATCAAAGCAAATTTCCCCATAAGAAATAATAGAAACTCAAATGATTCGTTCCCCAACCATTTATTCATAAGTCCTTCAGTTTATAGTCCATATAAAAAGATTATAGCAATGTAGTAGGTTGTGTATCTATAAAATGCCCATCCACAAATGGAAGCCTCCACAAGGGGATTAGAAGCAAAATCCAGTAGGAGCTACAGAGTATAAAAGAGAAGAGAGGCGCCTCTAAGTGTAGCAATATGTTGCTAAATGTTGTACCTTTATTAAATGTAACCATATTGCTACACTTAGAGACGTCTCTCTTCTCTTTTATACTCAGTTGTGACATGACGCTACTTGTATATCAAGACATCGCTTGTATATCAATTCAAAGTGTATTAAAAAAATTTACTTGTCTTGCAAAACGCTCTCAAACCAAGTTACTCTCAATCCAAGGTTTTACTGTAATGTATATAATCACCAACCGTTTTGATTCATGTGCTCAATCACGACATATAGATTTTCCACCTTTTCATGGAAAAAAAAACGGCTTTATGGTCTCTTTCTTTAATACATTGGTAACAAGTCAAGATTTTATTGGCCATGGCCAGATGGTGACTCCAGTAATATATGATGTCACTTGTGCATCCTACTATAGAAATCCTGCCTTAGCTGCAAACAACACTAATTTTAAATAGGGATCTTTCAGCCTACCTTTATTTATAGGTTTTCCATGTTTGTTGGGTTTCTCTGAAGCTCAGGACATTGAATATTTTGCCTGATGCTGTTGCTTTGCCTTGAGTAGTTAGTGTGACAAGCAACACTGTATTGAGGTATAAATATTTATCTGCCTTGGTCAATCACTGAGGGTTTTTATTACAGTGATGTGAGCTAAAGAGAAAGGATAAATATTTGGAGCAACCTTCTGAACGGCCTTCCTTCCATCCCGAAGCTTGGCCTGGTAGGGATACTAGCGCAAGGAGGTTTTTTCTCTGAGCCTGGTCCCAGCCTGGGTCCTAAGCCACCCAAGGAATCTAAACCGGTCTCTGTTAGGACTTGGAGAATAAAGAAGATAGCTTTCTGTCTGGAGCATATTTCTAGAAGAATGCTATGCTGAAGAATACTCACAATCCAGTATGTGTAAAGGGCACTTTAAAGATTACACAACGCCACTGGATCTGGCGTGCACAATGACGTCAGCAAGGCTCCACCCCGATTTGTTTTGTCCCATTAGATGTTCTCAAGGGGCTGAATTGTGAGTGGATATACAGTCTATTGATCATTACAACTAGCAGTTTTACACTATGGGAGGTTGTTGTCTGTTTCTCTTGCCGGATTGAAACATGTGGAGCGGGAGAGGTGATTTAGCTGATATTTCCTGTTGTGTGCCCTGTGGTTCCCATATCCCAGGATATATTTGCTGCAGCAGATCCCACATATTTGTGAACGGAATAAAGACCACCTTTAATTTGGAGTCTTTTTGATTGGTAAGCAGGGCCGGACTGGCCTAATGGGATACCGGGAAATTTACCGGTGGGCCGGCTGCCTGGCTGTGAGGGCAGCGGCGCCTGAAACAGATATGGCTGCGGGGCCGGGCCGACATGCAACTGCGCAGGTGCCAGCGCTATTCCGAAGTTAGCCATGCTCGGGAAAGCCCGTACACGCTCGGAAATTTTCGGAAAGGCGGGCGCATGCGCAGTGACACGATTGCGCCATTTTTAAAAGTAAAGCAGTAGCGCTTAGTGAGGTCTCGTCTGGCGTGTGCTGTGCCTCTGACCTCCTGTCCCCCGCAGCCTCTGACCTCCTGCCCCCCCCGCAGCCTCTGACCTCCTGTCCCCCCTTGCAGCCTCTGACCTCCTGTCCCCTCCCCGCAGCCTCTGACTTCCTGCCCCCCCCGTAGCCTCAGACTTCCTGCCTCCCCACAGCCTCTGACCTCCCCTGTACCATCCGCAGCCTCTGACCTCCCCTATACCATCCACAGCCTTTGACCTCCCCTTTACCATCCGCAGCCTCTGACCTCCCCTGTACCATCCGCAGCCTCTGACCTCTCCTGTACCATCCGCAGCCTCTGACCTCTCCTGTACCATCCGCAGCCTCTGACAATCTCTTGTCTTATATCACATCTGGAGAGGAGTCAAGAGTGGGAGTGCCGCCAGGATGGGGGTCATGGGAGAAGTCAGACATGTATGGACTGTGGAGAGGAAACTATGGGATAAAACCAGAGCCACCAAGCTGGAGCCGACTGACTGAGCCCTCCACGGTGCACCTGAGAGGAGGTCAGTGACAGCGTCGCCAGGCCAGTCTGAGGGGGAGTCAATACAATATTGTAAGGGCGCAATGATATAAAGGTTTCCCCCTTATATCAGTAAACCCCCTTACCTTGGTGTTTTCTTTCTGCGGAAGGTGGTCTCTGGTCACCAGAGTCCTCCCTACATTCCCATAGTTCCCCTTTACATCATTGTCTGCAGGATTCCACCTTACAGTGCAAGGGGGAACTCTGATTTAAAGGGGAATGCAGTGGACTCTGATATAAGTGGGGTCTCTGGTCACCAGTGCCCCCCTTTATTTCAGAGTTCCCGCTTAGATCATGATCTGCAATGCTCCCCTTTATGTCAGAGTTCCCTTGCACTGTAAAGGGGAATCCTGCAGACTCCTGATGTAAGGGAGAACACTGTGCTGGCTGGATTATATTAATCTGACCTTCATGTAGATGAAGAAATATGGTTTTTGACTTTTGTTTAACTTAAACACATTGCTAATAGCTTTTTTTTTTTTTTATTTATGTTTATTGATTTTTCCATTGAACAGAGAAAAATTACAGAGCATATCAACATACACGCTTACACATTATTTTCTTGTATTCAGTAGCAATATACCAGTATTACACCGTGAAGCGGGAGCATAAACAATATAGTCTCGAAATAACATTCAAGCCTAATAAGGCCTACAGCTTGTGGCCACATGGCCACATAGGTGTCCCAGTTCCTCAACGGAGGAGAAGAAAAAAAAAAAAAAAGAAACACAAAACCCTAATACCAAAGGTGTATCGAGAGTATTTAACTGTGATTTTTACAGGACTCATTCGGTTATTCTTATTCAGTAATACTTAAGTGCTTGCATTCACTCACACAACACTCATACCCATTCACCCAGCACTTCCACCCATTTCCCCAGCCGAAACTACAGCTGGGTGGGGGCACTCCTCCTACTCCCCCCCCCACATTTATGTGGGATATGTTTCATGTCCCCAGCTTCTTTATTTAGGATAGGAGGTAGTTCTCCCCCCCCCCCCATCAAACAGGAGGGGCTGAATCAGGGCCCACTACTGCTGAGACAGAGGGGTATCCTTCCAAAAGGAGCTGTCTATATCCAGCCAAGGTTGCCAGATCTTGTAGAATTTCTGTATACAGGCCCTTCCTTTATAGATTAGTTTAAAGGTTGGTACGACTTTGTTTATCATGCGGTACAGCAGTTGGATGTTGGGAGCAGATTCACACTTCCATTGTAGTAATATCAGTTTTCTGGCATAAAAGAGTATCAAGCGGACTAGGATCCGTTCGTGGGTTCTGGGTATGTGGTCATTAAGGATGCCCAGGAGCCCCACTTCAACAGTGTGGGGGGTCACTAGGCATAGATTGTTTTCAAAAAAAGAGAATAGGTCCACCCAGAACCCCAAGAGGGCCGGGCAGGACCAAAACATGTGTACATAACCAGCATTGGTGCACTTACATCTAGGGCAGAGGGCCCCTGAAACATAACCCATGCGAGCCAGACGGGCCGGCGTGTAATGCAGTTGATGAATAAATTTGAACTGTATATATTGGTCGTTAGACCCAACAATATCCAAGAAACAGGCCCCAGAGGCCTCCTCCCACCCCTCCTCTGAAAGCCCAGGGATGTCGACCATCCACTTCCGCTGTGCAGCACGGAAGGGAGAACTCCCACCCGTCTGCAGTCGGGAGTAAATGGTCGTGGCTAATTTCGTAATGCCAGAACACGACATCAATGCCTCAAGCGGGGATTCAGCGAGCTCAAGAGTCAGGCCATGAAACTGCGCACGGACAGCGTGTCGTATGAGAAGATATTTAAAATAGAATTTATTTGATAATCCACTTGTAGCTTTTAGGACTTCAAAAGAGATAAATTCACCATTGAGAAAAATGTGGGCAGCGTGGGTAATGCCCAGCCGTGTCCACCACAATGCATCGGGGTGACCCATGAGCTCCAGAAGATTGGGGTTATGCCATAGGGGGGTTTTCGGTGAGACCCCCCCCAATTCTGAAATCGTCTTATTCCCTTCATGCCAGGCCAACCAACTCACTTCTATCGGGGAGCCGCGGGAGCATCGTTTTGGTAAAGATCTATGCATAATATCTACCAATGGGGTCTCTAGGCCAGCAAGTGCCTGCAGTAGATAGGTAGAGCAGGATGCGGAGGCCCCCTGGAACCATTCATAGACATAGGTTAATTGGGCTGCTATAAAATAGTGTCGCAAGTTGGGGCAGGCCAGTCCCCCATCACCCTTAGAGGCCTGGAGGGAAGCCTTCGCTATTCTGGGATTGGTCCCCTGCCATAGGAAGGAGGATAATAACGAGTCTATTCTTTTGAAGAGCTTTTTGTAGAGAAAAATAGGGGATGCCCTAAAGGCATATAAAAATTTAGGTAGGTATATCATTTTAAATATGTTCACCCGCCCTATCAAATTCAAAGGTAATGAGGCCCAAGTTTGCAACCTGGTCTCCATGTGTGTAACAACTGGGGCAATGTTAAGAGATTCAAAGAGGGCCAGGTCTGCATTAATGTGAATGCCCAAATATTTAAATGTGGATCTGACTGACAGGTTAGAGTGAGATAAGTAAGTATAATCCTGTTTGGGGCCTATGGGAAAAGCAACAGACTTGTCCCAGCCCACCTTTAGTCCCGAGACCCTCCCGAACTCCTCCACCACTTCCATTAAAGATTTAAAGGACTGTTCTGTGCCATCAAGGTATATTAATGCGTCATCAGCATATAATGAGATCTTCTCTGTAAGATTACCATAACATATGCCGCCCACCGACGCCGTCTGTCGCACCGCCAGAGCCAAAGGCTCTATGGCAAGTGCGAACAGGAGTGGCGAGAGCGGGCAGCCCTGCCGTGTTCCCCTGTGTAAAGAAAAGACATCCGATACATCCTTGTTAGTACATATTCTTGCCCTGGGATTGATATATAGCAGGCGAACCCATTTTATAAATTGGTGACTAAAACCCATTCGGTGCATGACTTCCCACAAAAAGGTCCATTTCACAGTATCAAAGGCCTTCATCACATCCAGGGACAACACCAGGCCACTTTTATGCTCAGTGTCAGCTCTATGGATATGTATGAACAATCGTCTAATGTTGTCATATGTACTCTTTCCAGGCATGAATCCAGTTTGGTCCCTATGGATAAGGTGTAGGATAATCTTTTGTAGTCTCACTGCCAGTACCTTGGCCAGTATCTTAACATCGCTATTGAGTAAGGAGATTGGACGGTATGAGCCACATAGCGTTGGATCTTTATCAGGCTTGGGGATCACCACAATCAGGGCCTCACACATGGAGGAGGGGAGAACGCCCTCCTCCATTGCCTGCCCAAACTGAGAGTGCAACCTCTGTGCCAAGTCCCCAGCATAGTGTTTGTACCATTCAGCGGGCAAACCGTCCAATCCAGGAGTTTTGTTCGGGGGGAGTGAGTATATGGCAGTGGTAATTTCTTCTACCGTCAAAGGTTCATTTAAGATGGATCTGTGTGAGTCCTCCAGTACAGGGAACCGGAGAGACTCGAAGAAACCCATAGTTTCCCATTCAGGTGGAGAGGGCTGGGACGAATATAGGTCCTCATAGAAGGATTTAAAAGTTAGATTAATGGTCCTAGGGTCTGAAGCGATGGAGCCATCCGGCACCTGGATTTGCGGAATAGTCCTATCAACACAGTCCATGCGGGAGAGATATGCCAACATCTTGCCATTTTTCCCACTGTGTTCAAGCAGCCTGGCCGTCAGATATCTCTGTTGTTTCTGCGTTACATCCACCCTGTGGAGGTCCAGGGCCCTATGCGCCCCCACCAGGACCCCGTGGGAGTCCGGGGTGGGGGACGCAGAATACTGGGCCCTCGCAATCTCCAAGGAGGACTCTAGGGCTAAAAGAGTGGCCTGGAGGTTTTTTTTATGTCTGGTAGTGTTAGAGATGTATGAACCCCGCACAGTCGCCTTAAAGGCGTCCCATGTGGGGCCAGGGGAGGCAGATCCTTCATTATCCGCCCAAAAGTGGGACATGTCCTGTCCCACCGGGTCCTGTATTTCGGGGGTGGAGATCCAGCAAGGGCTGAGCCTCCACTGCCGAAAAGAGGGTCGGTGACCCATCACCAACTCTATCTTAAGGGCCGAATGGTCTGAGATTGTCTGCGAGATGTATGCGACCGACTTAACATAAGGGACCATATCAGAGGTTCCCAGGGCATAATCCAGCCTGGAAAGAGTACCATATGTTCTGGATTGACAGGAGTATTCTTTTATCAGTGGATGGCCACGCCGCCAAAGGTCGACGTAACCAAAGGAGGCACACCAGTGGCTAAATAGCTTGGATTCATATTGGAGGGGCCTCAACCTGTCCAGACCTGGGTCCAGGACAGAATTGAAATCCCCCAGCACAAGGGTAGGCAGACCCGGCAATTTAGAAAACTGTAAACTTAAGTCAGTGAAGATTGCAGCCGTGACAGGGGGGGGGGCATACACCACCACCAAGACCAATGGGGTGGCGTGGATTTTACACAGTAAAAAAACGTACCTACCCATTGGGTCAATAACTACCTGGTCACAGGAGAAAGGGAGTCCCTTCCTTATGAGGACAGAGACTCCCCTAGCATAATTTGAGTACGTGGAATGATACCCCTGTGACACCCAGTGTTTTTTCAAAGCAAGTATTTTGGAGCCTAGGAGATGTGTCTCCTGTAGGCATAGTATCTGTGGCCTATGTGGCTTGAGAAATTCAAATAAGGATGCTCTTTTAAATTTAGAATTTAACCCCCGGACATTCCAGGAGATGCATGTGATTATAGACATGGCGGGGGGTTAAAAAGGGGCCCATATATGGTAATACAAATCAGACACTTGTCACCGGCGCGGCTGCAATCCAACACTGGGGGGGAGCAGGAGAAAAGGAGTACCCATGAACACATCCACACAACCACCATCCATGCAAACACACAAACCATTACACATACATTACCAGTTGAAATCCACATTGATTTCGTTACTACCCCTGCCGTACCCCAAGAACAAGGGGCCGGCTTTGTCCCAAAACTGCTAGTAGACACTAGGAACATGGCCAATACAGGCAAGTCAGCAAACTATTTTGATCAGTCAATGATCAGAGAACAAAAAAAGAAAAAAGAAAAAAGAAAACCAAAGGGGAAAGAAAAAGGAAAACAACTGCAGCATCCCAATCTTCCCCTTAAAGATCCATAGCCTCTTGTCGAGCTGTAGAATAAGGTACCTGCCATAGGCACAAAGAGCCCCCGATTGGGGCGAGAAAAAGAAAATGAAGTGGCTTTGTAGCCTGTGCGGGGGGGATACCCCGATCAGGTTGCAGGTGGTCGGTCAGATGCGCGGCCGGGTTTGGACAGGGATTCATACCAGGAAAGCGCAGTAGCAGGGTTCTGAAAAAAGTGCACTTGGTCCTGGTGGACGACTCTCAGCGTCGCGGGAAATTGCATGGAGTATTGTATGGTCTGTTCTCTCAACTTCTGTTTAACATGTTGATACTTGGCTCTCGCAGCACGAACTGCTGGGGAGTAATCTGGGTAGAGGGAGACCGATGCGTTGTTGATTTTCAGGCTTCCCTTTATGCGGGCAGCCCTCAGGATAGCGTCCCTGTCCCTATAATTTAGGAGACGGATAACCATGGTGCGAGGGGGGTTTCCAGCAGGGAGCGGTCTCCCAGGGACCCTGTGGGCCCGTTCGATCACAAAACATGGGGACAGGCAGTCTTTGCCAAATTCCTGGGTAAACCAGCATTCAAGGAAGGATACCGGGTCTGCACCCTCGACCCGTTCTGGGAGGCCCACCAGGCGCAGGTTATTCCTACGTAAACGATTTTCCAAATCGTCGATCTTATCTGCCAACGATTGAATTCTGTTGCCATGGGTTTTCAGCACAGGCAGGGCCGGGCCTACAGTGTCTTCCAGGTCACTAATGCGGCGTTCTGTCTCAGCGACCCGGTCCCTGACCTTATGCATGTCCTGGCGCATTATAGTAATGTCCAGCTTTAGTTCCTCCACCTTCCCCATAATATCAGAATGATTTACCTTCAGGATTTTGAGAACATCCAGCAAGGTGGGCTCCGGTTCCGGCCCCTCCTCGAGACCGTCATCACTCGGAGCGGGGTGGGCCAGGGGTATTGAAGGGGCTGAAGCCCCAGGGGATGGTGGTAGTGAGGGGTCCAGATCGTCACCGAAGAGTTCCGGTGTAGATGAGAGAGGCACATGTAGCATGGTGGAGCGGCGGCCATCTTGGGAGGACCGAGTGGTAATATTCATCCTGACCGGGGGCTGTTTTCTCCCTTTTCTTCCTCCCATCCACCAAAATTCTTCCGTGGATGAGTAGCAGGGTCCCTCTTGGGTGTCTGGAGAAAGTTTTGGGCCGATTGGTTTGGCAGGTTAGCAGGATTGCGAAGGATTGTGCAGAGGGATCTTGGAGCTGCAGAGAGGAACGTCTGCTCACATGCTGCGTCAGGCCACGCCCCCACATTGCTAATAGCTTTAGCTACATGTTTATAGCTTAAATATTGATATTTGTACTGAAAACTGGCATTTTAGGCACTTTTATTGCAGTGTCAGTAAAAAATGTGTCTGTGACAGTAAACGACATGATTTTTGCCAGTAAAATATTGGTGCTGTTTGTAAATTCCATGTCTCTCTTATCTATATATAATACACTATTCAAATGTGCTTTAACCTCCCTGGCGGTATGATTCTTTCTGGAATTATGTACCAAAAGCGGTACAATTATTTTGCATGAAAATTTGGTGTTATGTATTATAGGCCTGCGATTCTTAGTAATTACTTACTTAAACCTAAGCAAACCAGAGTCTAGTAAACATCCCGGGTATGATAAATATGAAACACAAAATTATAAATTATAATATAATAAATAACTATAAATAATTATAAAAAATAGTAATCTAATTATAATAAAAATTATTCAATAATGTAATCAAATCAAAAACACTGAAATTTGCTCAGTTGCAGAATTGTCGCTGTCATTAGATTTAGTGTTTGATGACGAATTTCCCCACAAATCGCTATCGCTCAATTCTGCGAGTGATTCTAATTTATTATCGCTGCTTTCTAGTTGGTCTAAAACCACTTTTGACATAAAGGGACACTTTTTGGTTGCTATGGACAATCCCCAGTTTACAGGCAGAAAGAACGATTTTTATTATATAAAAGTGCATGCAGGACACTGGGCAGACCACTAGGGACAAAGGGGGTGTGTAATTATTACATACAGTACTGTAATCAGTAAGATTACAGTATACTGTATGTATACTATGTGTTTACCTTTTTGAATTTGCCGCCCAGTTCCGCTCCCATGCGCCGCTGCGGCTCGCAGGGAACGGAACTAGGAAGTCAGATGGGGTCGAAAGTGCCGACACTCGCCGGAGATCTCGCTGGCGATCACAGCAGAGGACATCATCGCTGGATCGCCAGGAGAAGGTAAGGAAACTCCGCTGCGAGCTCTGCAATGTCTACCCCGAGCGTGACTCGGGGTTACCGATCCTAGCATAAAAAAACAACCCCGAGTCACGCTCGGGATTACCGCTAGGGAGGTTAAAATGCATGGCTTTCCCTTTTGTGAACAAGAAAATAATGATGTTATGCGGTTGGGCTGGTATAATAATGCTATGGGGCTGGTATGAAATTATTTCCAGGGCTGGTTTTTATTCCCAGTCTGGCCCTGTTGGTAAGAGACTGTGTGTGTCAATGATGGTGGAACTCACCAGGAGATTTGGATTTGATTAGTTAGGGCTCTTTCACACGGGGCGGATCAGTCATGATCCGCCCCGTGAAGCTCCGCTTGCTCAGCGGGGATCGCTCAGTTGATCCCCGCTGAGCCGGCGGATGACTGTACGGTCCCCGCACACTGTGCAGGGACCGCCCTGTCAGAGCGCCGCTCTCCCCTATGGGGGGATCGGATGACGACGGACCGTAGAGTCCGTTGTCATCCGATCCGCTCCGCCGACGGAAGGAAAAATAGGGTTTTCCTCCGTCACACTTTGGCGGAGCGGATGTCAGCGGACATGTCTCCGCTGACATCCGTGCCTCCATAGGGCTACATGGAGCGTCCGTGCAGGTCCGCCTAAAAAACTGACAGGCGGACCTGAACGGACCGTCCGTGTGAAAGGGGCCTTACTTGGATGGACTTTTATTGGGACTATAAGAAATAACACAGAGCAATACTTTCACTGGAGGTGTTGACACATATTGTTATCCATTTGTTTTCACAGTGTCTTCATTATTATTATTATTATTTTTTTCTTGTTAGATTTACAGAGTAACACTATTCCTAAGTAAAACTTTGTGAAAACCTTCCAAAAAAGCTTTTTCACAATGGTAGGGTCATATTACCAGTGTAGACCTGCTTTCTCCCGGGTCTTTGAGAGGAGATTCCAAAGTTTGGCTACTATCAATCAAGCTGGGTAGTGATGTCACAGGTTGAACACATAAACAGCAGGCATCAACATAGCATCCCGTAGGTCCCATCAAAGGAAGCAGGGATAAAAAATGATCTGCTTCCATGTTAGGCGTGGTCATGAAAGCACATTATACTAGCAGGTTCTCCAGGTATTTAATGGGGTTTCATCTTCTTTTATTAATAAAAGCATACCTCCCAACATTTTGAGATGGGAATGAGAGACACCTACTAGCAGGGCCGATCCGCCCTATAGGCTTGCTAGGCAAGCTGCATAGGGCCCCGAGTAATTACTAGGGGCCCCCGAATCTTCGCCGCTGCCGCAACCGCCGCCGCCGCCACTAGAGGTCCGCAGGCCGGGCGGAGACAATTTTCATTTTCTTGTAGACCAAGAGGAGGGTCAGGGTGGCTGCCAATAGGAATTGAGCTGCGGCACCGCCCACCTCCCGCCCCGCTAATGTCTGTCTGTGTGTGAGTGAAATGTGGGAAGGGGCGGGGGTGGGCGGCGGCGCCGCAGCTTAATTCCTATTGCCAGCCACCCGGCCGGCTCCTCCACTGTCCCCTCTGCGTAATGGCGGCGGAGAGAGTCTCTGCTGCTGGGGCATCACACCTGGTGTAAGAGGGGCCTCTGCTGGGAATGTCTGGTGTAAGGGGGGCCTCCGCTGGGAATGCCTGGTGTAAGGGGAGCCTACCCTGGTGTAAGGCCTCCGCTGGGAATGCCTGGTGTAAGGCAGGCCTCCACTGGGAATGCCTGGTGTAAGGGGGGCCTCCGCTGGGGAGGCCTGGTGTATAGGGGGGCCTCCACTGGGAATGCCTGGTGTAAAGGGGGCCTCCTCTGGGGAGGCCTGGTGTAAGGGGGCCTCCGCTGGGGAGGCCTGGTGTAAGGGGGGCCTCCGCTGGGGAGGCCTGGTGTAAGGGGAGCCTCCGCTGGGAATGCCTGGTGTAAGGGGGGCCTCTGCCTGGGAGGCCTGGTGTAAGGGGGGCCTCCGCTGGGAATGCCTGGTGTAAGGGGGGCCTCCGCTGGGGAGGCCTGGTGTAAGGGGGGACTCCGCTGGGAATGCCTGGTGTAAGGGGGGCCTCCGCTGGGAATGCCTGGTGTAAGGGGGGCCTCCGCTGGGGAGGCCTGGTGTAAGGCGGGACTCCGCTGGGAATGCCTGGTGTAAGGGGGGCCTTCGCTGGGAAGGCCTGGTGTAAGGGGGGCCTCCACTGCGGAGGCCTGGTGTAAGGGGGGCCTCCGCTGGGAATGCCTGGTGTAAGGGGGACTCCACTGGGAATGCCTGGTGTAAGGAGGGACTCTACTGGGAATGCCTGGTGTAAGGAGGGACTCTACTGGGAATGCCTGGTGTAAGGGGGGCCTCTGCCTGGGAGGCCTGGTGTAAGGGGGGCCTCCGCTGGGAATGCCTGGTGTAAGGGGGGCCTCCGCTGGGGAGGCCTGGTGTAAGGGGGGACTCCGCTGGGAATGCCTGGTGTAAGGGGGGCCTCCGCTGGGAATGCCTGGTGTAAGGGGAGCCTCCGCTGGGGAGGCCTGGTGTAAGGCAGGACTCCGCTGGGAATGCCTGGTGTAAGGGGGGCCTTCGCTGGGAAGGCCTGGTGTAAGGGGGGCCTCCGCTGGGGAGGCCTGGTGTAAGGGGGGACTCCGCTGGGAATGCCTGGTGTAAGGGGGGCCTCCGCTGGGAATGCCTGGTGTAAGGGGGGCCTCCGCTGGGGAGGCCTGGTGTAAGGCGGGACTCCGCTGGGAATGCCTGGTGTAAGGGGGGCCTTCGCTGGGAAGGCCTGGTGTAAGGGGGGCCTCCGCTGCGGAGGCCTGGTGTAAGGGGGGCCTCCGCTGGGAATGCCTGGTGTAAGGGGGGCCTCCGCTGGGAATGCCTGGTGTAAGGGGGACTCCACTGGGAATGCCTGGTGTAAGGAGGGACTCTACTGGGAATGCCTGGTGTAAGGAGGGACTCTACTGGGAATGCCTGGTGTAAGGAGGAACTCTACTGGGAATGCCTGGTGTAAGGGGGACTCCGCTGGGAATGCCTGGTGTAAGGAGGGACTCGGGGCTTCCACTGATTCTGCATTATGATGAGTTGAATAATTTCATTCTATATTACAATGTAATAATAGAAATAATGCGCTTCAGTCATCCTGACACCATAACAACCATGGTGCCGGGATGATTGAAGCGCTAACACCAGGTGTTTGGAGTATCTTTATCTGCTGATTTGTTAAACTTTCTGGAATACACATATTTCTATTGTGGTGTAGGATCTGGGCCTCCTGTCCCTCCACCCCTCTTTCTTTCTATCTCTCCCTCTTTCTTTCTCTCTTTCTTCCTCCATCCCTCATTCATCTCCGACTCTAACCACACCCCTCCGAGCCACGCCCACGTAAGCCACGCCCACCATGCCGCGTAAACCACACCCATTTTTTGCCACCGTAAAGGGCCCCTTAGCAGAATTTTGCTTAGGGCCCCAGGGAGGTCAGGATCGGCACTGCCTACTAGCAAATGTATGTAGGCATAAGACACACCCCCTGTCACACCCCCTTAAAGGAGAATTAACCAAAACAAAAGGTTAACTAAATCCACAAGGGCTTTTTTTTTACCACTACTATTCCTTTATATTGGCTTTTAAAATTTACAAATGCAGCAATTTCGAATTTGAATGGAAGGATTACACTGGGAAACACTTTTTGAAAGATAAAAAGTGCATTTTATATACAATTATATGGATCAGACCAAAATGAGGGACAGAAGAGGGGGTACGAGGGACAGAGGGACATTGTTCCAAATCAGGGACAGTCCCTCGAATTCAGGGACAGTTGGGAGCTATGTAAAAGTATCCAGTGTGCTGACACTGCCATGTAGTCCCAAACTATAAAAAATTTGGGTTTTTCCAGAACTTTAATTGCCCAAAACACTAGTAAGTGATTGAGCCACCTAAAATCCCATTTAGTTTATGCCTGATGTATGGGAAAAGTCAGAAGTGTAGTTTGTCTGCTCTGATTAGCAGGTGCATGTAATAGCATTGACCTCATTTGGAAACCCTCATACTGTGTTAGTAACCCCTCCTTGTTATCTGATCGCCTATGTACCTTAGGCGTCAGGGGATATTTCACAGGAGGCTAGTCATAATCAGCACACGGCATGGTACTTAAGCTACACTGTGACACAAGCAGCCTGCTTACTTGACATTTCAGGTAAGTAAATAGGGGAATATATAATAAAAAATCTTTTCTTCAGAAAGCGCTCTGTTCTGATGCAGCACAGTGATTATGAGAACATTAGTGAAAACTCATTCCAGGCATCTCAGAGAAGTAATGCAGAAATGTCTCCATACTGACAAGGCTTTGATGCCTATGGGTACAATAGCAGCTATATAATAGAGCATTACCTGTAGGTGAGAACATCCTGAAACTTTACAAACTGCTGTGCAGTGATATTCAGCTCGTAGATTACAGAATTAATGGCATATTCCTCTGGTTTTAGTGTCTTTATTTCTACATTGTAATTGTGGCTGTTGGCTACAGCCAGGAAGAAGCGATCTTGTATTCGGAAAAACTCCCAGTCAGAAGCTCCAAATGTCTGAAATGTAATAATGAAAGTGTCAAAAGGTACACTTTTACTGTTGGTATAAAAGAAAGTTTACTTTAGTCAAAGAATATGTACAGTGGGGCAAACATGTATTTATAGTCAGCCACCAATTGTGCAAGTTGTCCCACTTAAAAAGATGAGAGAGGCCTGTAATTGTTATCATAGGTATACCTCAACTATGAGAGACAAAATGTGGAAACAAATCCAGACAATCACATTGTCTGATTTGGAAAGAATTTATTTGCAAATTATGGTGGAAAATAAGTATTTGGTCAATATCAAAAGTTCATCTCAATACTTTGTTATATATCCTTTGTTGGCAATGACAGAGGTCAAACGTTTTCTGTAAGTCTTCACAAGGTTGTCACACACTGTTGCTGGTATGTTGGCCCATTCCTCCATGCAGATCTCCTTTAGAGCAGTGATGTTTTGGGGCTGTCGCTGGGCAACACGGACTTTCAACTCCCTCCAAAGGTTCTCTATGGGGTTGAGATCTGGAGACTCGCTAGGCCACGCCAGGACCTTGAAATGCTTCTTACGAAGCCACTCCTTCGTTGCCCAGGCGGTGTGTTTGGGATCATTGTCATGCTGAAAGACCCAGCCACGTTTCATCTTCAATACCCTTGCTAATGGGAGGAGGTTTGCACTCAAAATCTCACGATACATGACCCCATTCATTCTTTCATGTACACGGATCAGTCGTCCTGTTCCCTTTGCAGAGAAACAGCCCCAAAGCATGATGTTGCCACCCCCATGCTTCACAGTAGGTATGGTGTTCTTTGGTTGCAACTCAGCTTTCTCTCTCCTCCAAACACGAGGAGTTGTGTTTCTACCAAACAGTTCTACTTTGGTTTCATCTAACCATATTACATTCTCCCAATACTCTTCTGGATCATCCAAATGCTCTCTAGCAAACCTCAGATGGGCCCGGACATGTATTGGCTTAAGCAGGGGGACACGTCTGGCACTGCAGGATCTGAGTCCCTGATGGCGTAGTGTGTTACTGATGGTAGCCTTTGTTACATTGGTCCCAGCTCTCTGCAGGTCATTTTGAACAGTAGAGTCCCACTGCTGGATTACAGCAACCAAACCCTATTTTTCAAATTCAGACCACTGGTGTTCAGGGTAGCCATCAGGAATTTTGGGGCCTCTTACACAGCTTTAGGCCCGGGCCTCCCCGGCCTGACCACCAGCATTCCCACCAGCATTCTCCAGGGCCTGCCCACTGGCCGTCCCACATAATCCACCCACTGGCCATCCCACTGAGTGCTTCAGTGCACCCACTTTTTTTTACCACTCTTACAACTTAATATATGAAAATGAAAAGTGTATTCCACGTCATCAGTGCTTTCAAAATTTAACAGTAAGGAATTACATTTTGGCCAAAAAGTATGCAGCTTGCCACCATGACAAGGTAGTCAGCACCCTACACTAACAATAACTGTACTACCTTTTCAATGCCCCCCCCCCCCCCCATCTATCCTCTCCTAGCAGATCTAATAAAACAAAGCAAAAACTCTGAAACAAAAAAACTAATATATACAGCAAAGAGACATCCCAATCTATCAAAGAGACCACACCATATATTTAGCAGACATTCCAGTCCAGCTAAGAGACATCCCAGTCCAGCAAAAAGAAGGCCCAATCCATCAAAGAGATGGCCCAAGCCAGCACCTGTACACACTCAGCACCACCACAGCCTAACACACTCAGCCCCCCTCACACCTGTGCGTACTCAGCCCTCTCACAACTGTACGCACTCAGCCCCCTCACACCTGTACACACTCACTTCCCCCCCACAACTATACACACTCAGCCCCCCTCACACCTGTACACACTCAGCCACCCCACACCTGTACACACACAGCCCCCCTCAAACCTTTACACTCTCAGCCCCTCACATCTGTACACACACAGCTCCCCTCACACTTGTACATGCCCAGCCCCCTCACACCTGTACACACTCAACCCCCCGCACACATGTATGCACTCAGCCCCCCCCAGACACCTGTACACACTCAGCCCCCCCACACACCTGTACACACTCAGCCTCTCCACACACATGTATGCACTCAGCCCTCCCGCACACCCGTACACACCCAGCCCCCCCCCACACACACACCTGCATACACCAGTACACACCCCCCACACCTGTACACACTCAGCACCCCTCATTCCTGTGCATACTTAGCCCCCTCACAACTGTATGCACTTAGCCCCCTCACACTTGTACACACTCAGCCCTCCCTACAACCGTACACACTTAGCCACCCCACACCTTTACACACACAGTCTCCCCTAAACCTGTACACTCTCAGTCCCCCCCACATCTGTACACATTCATCCCCCCTCACATCTGTACACCCTTAGCCTTCCCTCACACCTGTACACACTCAGCCCCTCCACGCACTTGTACACACTCTGCCTCCCCCCACACCTGTACACATTCAGCCCCCCACACCTGTATATATGTCTGCCACCCCCTACACACACACACACACACAAATCTGCAAACATACACACAGCTTCACCCCCTCCCCCATGCACAAATAGCCCCCTCCCTTCACTTGTACACACAGCCCCTACTTGTACAGGAGTTCCACCTAGACCCAGTTCTTGTTTACACAAAGCTGACACATGTCGCTGAGACACAAAGAGAAGTTAGAGCCGATCACAATTCAGAATACAGTACAGGTAGCACACACAAGAGGAGTGCACATGCAGGAGGCAGCCCGATGTGAGCTCAATGATACAGTGCAGCAGCAGCCGCCAACTCTTCAGTAGTGCACCTATATATAGAAAGCCAGTGCAGCCACGCGGCGCCCCTCAACCTGCCCCTGCCTTCTCTACTAGGTGGCTGGACCCCTCGGGATGCCCGGTACCCCCACAAGTGTATAGGCTGCCCCCCCCCACTGATGGCTACCCTGCTAGTGTTACCTTGTTCTTTCATTCATTACTAGGAGAGAGGCAAAGCTAACTCCTCCCCTGCAATCCAGCAACAGCCACAGAAGGGCTGGACTTGTCTGCTGAATGCATTGTAACAGAAAGGAGGAAAGCAGAGTGGAATGTGGTTCTGAAGTGAAAACATCCTTCATATGTGCATTGTGGCCCATGAGCACAGCTGCCTAGAGCCCTTTACTGGGACCCATTAACGCTTTACGCAGCCTATCTCACCCTGTGGCCTCTAAGCATCCCTTACAAACCCCATGTACCCTGTCCTTCGACTGTTCCTCATTTGATCCTTAAGTCACTCAGGGGCCCCTCACTGAAGATACTCAGCCTGGTGTATCCTTAACTCTTTCCTGCCTCTAGATATCCTTGGACCACAAGCAGAACTCTAAGGACTCTCCTCTGCTTGATGCTTCATTAACCCCTTACAATCTCTTCACTCTTCATGCTCCTGAGCACAGTTGCCCCATTGGTTCTCACACCCACCTCATGCCTTCCCTGGTCTACTTTGTGGCCCCTGAGCACAGTCACCTTGGGGCCCTTCAGTGGAATTTGTTGGTCACGTGTATCATTAACCCTTTCCTTGCTGTGACCCCTCTCCTCTGTTTGGTTCACTATGGATCCTATTGAAATTTGAACACACATGAACAATCTTATTAGCATAGAGCAGATCTTGTTCACATGTGGGGGGGGGGGGGGGTGGGGATCAACACATTGACTCTCTCATTGCTGAATCACTTCCACAGGAAAAAGCCAACAATTGGCTAAATAATTACACACACACACACACACCTCCGGCAACTGGGAGTGTGTGGGAAAAACCCATAGTTTTTGTTTCCCTTTATTTTCACTTGGTGGTCCTGACAGTAAGTCTGTTGTTTTAAACTTCCTTTACTGAACCAAGCTATCCAACTAGTGTGGCAGTTGGAAGGTTGAGGCAAACCATTTAACATTAACAGAGTTGTTTACAACGCTCAGCTTTTATTAACTTATTTAAAACCTTTATCACAAAAGGAAACACATTTTTCTGTAACTGCTTAAAAAGTGTTAGCTGCTTTAATTTTGGCTTTAATTTGTTAGTCACTTATGTAAAGTCCCTCTATATCTATGAGTCCATCTAACAATAACCTCTCCAGACAGTGATGCTTTCCAAGGACACCCCATTGGTCTTCCATAGCTAGACTAAGGCTGAGTTCTCACTTGTATGACAAACGCTCCGACATTGGGAGCTCATGTCGAATGATGTGTGCAAATAAATGATTCCCTATGAGAGCCGTCTTAACTGGTCTGACACAAGTCGGTCCGTCTTTGAGAATGCTCCCTGCACTACTTTGTCAGATTTTGATCCTGATGTAGCAGGGCAAAGTAGGATTATAGTCGTACAACAGTCGTGTCGTATCAGTGTGAACCCAGCCTAAAGCCTCATACACATGGTTCGATTGTTGGCAGGAGATTGTCTGTTGACAGACTGTTGTCCTAAAATCCTACTGTTAGTACGTTCTTTTTGACAATTGTTGTGCAATTTTCTGCCAACAAATGTTGGATGACAGACTAGTAATTTTTTGGCGGACAACGGTTTGACGTCTGATTTTCGTATGGTCAGTGCACAAATTCTTCACACAAAAGTCGAAAGTACAAACACGCATTCTCTGAATCAATGCTCACCAAACACGAAATTAGCAGAAGGGGCCCAAAGGATGGTGCTCAAGAGCTGAAATTCCTCGTAGTACGTCACTACGTTCGTGTTTGTGTCACGACAATTGTGTAACATTAGTATGCAAGACAAGATCCTGGCACACGCCCTTTTGACAAAAATCAGATGCTCGGTTGGCCATGTGTACGAGGCTTAAGACGGGAAGTGAGTGTGTTTTTGGCCACATCACTAGGTGAAAATAAAGGAAAAAAGGCTACAAATATAAAACTAAGGCCCGGTTTACACTGGTACGACATATGCTCCGACTTTGAGAGCACATATCGCATGACGTGTGTAAATCAATGATTTCCTATGAGAGCCGTCCTAACTGGTTCGACACAAGTGGGTCCGACTTTGAAAAGCGTTCATGCACTACTTTGGTCCTACTTAAGCCCATTAAATATCATTGAACTCAAAGTTGGATCCTTGTCCTAACCATCTGACTTGTGACATCCGACATGGTGATTACAGCAGCAGTAAAAGGAATTTGTTTTGATTGGTCAAAAGACAAGTCGTACTATCACAAAGTCAGAGCAAAATCTTATCCTGTTCATTCAAGTTGGATAGAAGTAGGACCAAAGTAGGACCAATGTAGGACCGATAAACCAGTGTGAACCCGGCCACATTTAAGTATTGGTAAGCTGCAATATTTTACATTTTTGTTTTTAGGTTTAGATACACTTTCAAGTGGCACAGAGGATAATTAGACACTCCAAAAAAAAACCCCACTACAAGTAAACATTTTAAATACTTGATTGTTCACTGCTTTTACCTACATTTTTAAAGTTGGTAATAGGGTATGAAGTATGAAAATTTTCACCCATAACATATAAAAAGCGCAGTTAAAGCTAAATTCAACACAGAAAAGGAACATTTGTAAATTGAGAAACAAGAACATATCCAGGGTCAAACCTTTAAAAACAAAAACAGCTGACAACTATTTGTGACTCTGAAATCAAAGACGTATAGCCATGTGGCCACTGACACTTCGCCAGCAGATAAATCACTAAAATTTATCTTCTATTGTCATAACGGAAAGTCATTCTGTTGGCAATCAAAAAACAAAATGTGGATAAAAAAACATCTGTTTGTAATGGATGCTAAACATTTATTTAAAAAAAACTCTTTTCTTTTCCATTAACAGTTGCAATAAAAGAATTTCTAATAAATTTATGTGTCAAATAACTTTTGGGTGATGGGCTTGCAGAGGTCCCTTGTCAAAACGGAAAACGGTATGATTTTCTGTTCTTTTTATTTTCTACGTTACTTATATGCAATCTTCATTTTGGAATTAAACTTTTATACCATTGTGTTCACTTGGGGTAGGTAACTCATTTTTGGTCTTTTTTCTAATTGATGATCCATGCAGATGGGAAGAAGGGTGAGAGCTCAAACTCCTTTGGCTCTATAAGTATTTGAATAGAGCTGAACAGTGGGGATCAAATTAAACTGTCTTAACTGCAAAATGTAAAGCACTGTTGAGAACCCACTCCACTGTGATAAATATGAAATATTGAGCAATAATTACCTAGCTTAAAATATTCTTTCATATATAAGTGCTCTAGTGTTGAACATATTAAACATTTTTAAATAATATACATTCCCTGTAAAAGCACAGTGGTTTATTAATAAAAGATGCTATGGCTAGTAAAGGGTCACCTTTTTAAGTCTGGCCAGTTGAGCCCCCCAAATAATTACTGCAGCAATTTTTTTAAATTGATAAAGTAACATGCAGAGTCGCAGGTCTTCTTGACTGCAATGGGGGAAGGTCTTGCTTTGGTTGTCCAAATGGCTTCTTGATGACATGGAGATTCTCCATTGGCTTTCTATTAGTGGGGTCCATACAGGTCCTGAAGATGCCAGCAGTAACATGGTCATGTCACAATGAGGAGCAGCCCCAGACTGCAGTAATGAATCACTGTTCTTCATTCCCGAAAGAATGGGACAAGAAGATGGCCTTTAAAATCTTTGCCATTTACCTGTAGTCTATAATAACAAAATAACTATACAGTATTATCCTGAAAACTAGTAGTCAGACTGGTAATAAAGCTTTGATCTTTGATTAATTTTAAACAAACAGAACATACCTGTCATACAAAGTACCATGCACAATGTCAAAGCAACATACAAGATTCTAAAGTTAGTGAAAATAGTTAACCACTTGCCGACCGCCTCCTGTACATTTACGTCGGCAGAATGGCACGGACAGGCACATCAACGTACCTGTACGTCCTCTTTAAGTGCCTGTCCGTGTGGTGGTGCGCGCGCCGCCGGCGGCGCACTCGTGACCCTGCCGCCATCCCCGTGAGTCGGACCGCAGGTTCCACGGACTCGTTAGCCGCTGGGATCCCCGCGATCGTCTCACGGAGGTATAGTGCGGGGAGATACTTGTGTAAACAAGCATCACCCAGCTCGGCCTAGTGACAATGACACTGATCTCGGCTCCGTGTACTCGGAGTGGAGATCGGTGTCATGTGACACAGAGCCCATCAACCCCTACAGTAAGAAACACTGTGCAGGGAACATTTAACCCCTACAGTTCCACCTAGTGGTTAATCCCTTCATTGCCAGTGTCATTTTCACAGTAATCAGTGCATTTTTATAGCACTGATCGCTGTGAAAATGACAATGGTCCCAAAAATGTGTCAAAAGTGTCCGATGTGTCCGCCATAATGTTGCAGTCACAAAAAAAATCACTGATCACATCCATTACTAGTAAAAAAAATAATAAAAAAAAAAATGCCATAAAACTATCCCCTATTTTGTAAACACTATAACTTTTGCGCAAACCAATCAATAAACGCTGATTGCGATTTTTTTAACCAAAAATATGTAGAAGAATACGTAACAGCCTAAAGTGAGGAAAAACATTTTTTTATATATATTTTTTGGGGAAATTTATTATAGCAAAAAGTAAAAAATTTTGCATTTTTTTCAAAATTGTCGCTCTATTTTTGTTTATAGCGCAAAAAATAAAAACTGCAGAGGTAATCAAATACCACCAAAATAAAGCTCTATTTGTGGGAAAAAAGGACGCCAATTTTGTTTGGCAGCCACGTTGCACGACCGCGCAATTGTCAGTTAATCGCAAAGAGTGGCCTGGTCTTTAAACAGCCAAAATGGTCCGGGGCTGAAGTGGTTAACAACATTATCATTTTGCCCTTATGCCATTCATTTAATTGTAAATCCACCAGCTATTTTTTCTAATTAATTCTAAAGGTGGGTATTAATCTATTTAGGAAGCATTTGTGAAAAAAAAATTCACACTGCAAACTAATAACAAATGCACAGATGCATGCTGAAAGGCAGACAAAACTGTACCAGTCCAAAAAAAAGCATTATATTTAAAAAACAAAAAAAACATTTAGGTGATTAGCTAAAATCCTCATATTATGCATAGATGTAAATATTTTAAAATGATTGCTATGCACACCTTCTGTTGAACAGGTGGACTGACCCAGCCTGTTTTATACCCATAGTTTCTACACTTTAGTTGTTAGCATGTTATGCCTAACTGAGAAAATCCGTTAAGCACATGTTGGAGTCTTACTCAGTTCTTAAAGGCTAATTCCATAATGAAAGTTCAATGTTGGATAGAATTCAGTTTAATAATGCATGCTCCAATGCCTTACCTGTATGTGGTACAAGCACCAAGAACTAGCCTTAGGTCTCCCTGGGCGTTTGGGGGGGGGGGTGGTAAAAACGCATGGCTTAACCTGCTGTTTTATCACCCTTGGCCACCCACTCATACCCATCACTGGAGCACAGGGGAACGCTGTCTGCCCAGGAAAAGAAAATCAGGTAAGTAAAACTGCTTTCCCCCTTTCCTACCGTGTTTCCCTGAAAATAAGACCTACCCCGAAAATAAGACCTAGTGTTATTTTCCAGGAGGGCTGCAATATAAGCCCTAGTTTAAAATGTTTGTAAAATCATTTAACCCACTCAATTACAGTAGTATATCATGTACAATGTGTGTGTTTCTGTAATATAAATGCTCGGAAGAGAGCTCCGGCGAGTCACAGAAGCGCAGAGCGGCACGATAACAAAGATATTTGGCACAATTATATTACAGAAACACACACATTGTACATTATATATCACTGTAATAGAGTGGATTATAGAATTTTACAAGCATTTTAACTCAGTTCACACTGGGGATTCCTGTCAGGCAGGGAGGGAGAGGGGGAGAGAAGACAGCACATTACATGGTAAGACCTACCCCGAAAATAAGCCCTACTACGTCTTTTGTTGCCAAAATTAATATAAGACCCAGGCTTATTTTTGGGGAAGCACGGTAGATCTAAACAAGCAATTAATTGTTGCACTGTAGGAGCAGCCCTACTACAAAGGAGCATTTTTACTTTTCCCAAAGTTGGGCTTTAAACTTTAGTGTATAAAGTGTAGGTCAGTTCAGGTTTGCTGCTAGGGTTGCCACCCTTCAGGGTTTCACTGCATTGCAAGCAGACACAGCCTATATGGCAACGCTGCTCTGAATTCAGAAGCAGTGCAGCATTGTTGGGACACCATCACAGGAAACTGCATTAGGTGGACCTCACTGGCAGTGTATATCTCCTTTTTATGGGAAGTGATAGTTCTACTTTAGACCTGGTTCACACTGCTGTGACTTGCCATGCAACTTGCGACACATAACAAGTGAAAACACATGTATTTCAACAGTGGTCATTTCAAGCAATGCGTCTTAAGTCGCAGCGACTTTTAAAAAGGTTCCTGCACTATTTTGATGCGACTATGATTGTCTGTTGTTTCTATTGTCCACTGCCCACAGCGAGAAAAAGGGCCCCAGTGCCAGCAGGACTGTAGTTTATTATTATTTGTTATTATTTATTACAGACAGGGCCTGTATGTAGTAGTTAGGTTGCACTGTTGGTTTTGTTATTGTCTTCTCATTTATATTACCTAATTACATTTTGTGGAAATGTTGTTCCTTTACATCGGCATAGTGCGTTCTGGCTGAGTCATTTCCCAGGTGGCTATGGGGCACGAACAGCATCATTTTGGTAATTGGTGTCATGTATTAACTGTATTTACTCTATTGTTATCTGTTTAACCCACCCTTTCTTTTTACAGGACTTCTCCTTTTCAAGTCCTTTAAAATGCTTTAACCACTTGTCCCCCGCCCACTGTCAATTGACGGCGGGCGGAGGATACTCTCGTTCTGGGAGGACGTCATATGACGTCCTCCCTTTAAAACGAGCTAGGAGGCGCGCGCTCGCCGCCAGCGGCGCACGCCCGCCGCGTTCACAAGGCCCCGGTGCGCGTGCCCGGTGGCCGCGATTGCCGCCGGGCACCCGCGATTGCCCGGGAAACGAGCAGGAAAGTGGATCTCTGTGTGTAAACACAGAGATCCACGTCCTGTGAGGGAGAGGGGACCGATGGTGTGTCCCTTGTACATAGGGACAACCATCGGTCACCTCCCCCAGTCAGTCCCCTCCCCCCACAGTAAGAACACATTGAGGGAACATATTTAACCCCTTCCCGCCCCCTAGTGGTTAACCCCTTCCCTGCCAATCACATTTATACAGTAATCAATGCATTTTTATAGCAGGGATCGCTGTATAAACCAATAAACGTGAATGGTCCCAAAAATGTGTCAAAAGTGTCCGATGTGTCCGCCGCAATATCGCAGTCACAATAAAAAATCGCAGATCGCCGCCATTACTAATAAAAAAATAAAAAAATAAAAATGCTATAAATCTATCCCCTATTTTGTACACGCTATAACTTTTGCGCAAACCAATCAATACGCGCTTATTGCGATTTTTTTTTTTATACCAAAAATATGTAGAAGAATACGTATCGGCCTAAACTGAGGAAAATTTTATTTAAAAAAAAAAATGGGTATTTATTATAGCAAAAAGTAAAAAATAGTGTTTTTTTTCCAAACTGGACGCTCTTCTTTTGTTTATAGCGCAAAAAATAAAAAACGCAGAGGTGATCAAATACCACCAAAAGAAAGCTCTACTTGTGGGAAAAAAAGGACGCAAATTTCGTTTGGGAGCCACGTCGCACGACCGCGCAATTGTCATTCAAAGTGTGACAGCGCTGAAAAATGGCTTGGGCAGGAAGGGGGTTTTCGTGCACAGTAGAGAAGTGGTTAAGGTGTGTCAGTGTTACTCGAGTCCAGGGGCAGAGCGAATCATTATTGGAGCAAGGCAGAGGGACACAAACAATTAGGGGTAGCGCTACACATGTATATCTAAACAGAGCTTTAAATTGGTTGTAAAGTCTCGTTTTTTTTTCTCTCTAAAAATAACAAACATGTTATACTTACCTGCTCTGTGTAGTGGTTTTGCACAGGGCAGCCCAGTTCCTCCTCTTTCCGAGTCCCTCTTCGGCTTTCCTGGCCTCTCCCTCCTGTTGAGTGCCCCCACAGCAAGCAGCTTGCTATGGGGGCACCCAAGCCGAGTCACAGCTCCCTGTGTCCATTCTGACACGGAGCCCTGGTTTAGCCCTGCCCCCTCTCTCTCCTGATTGGCTAACTGACTTAGATTGACAGCAGTGGGAGCCAATGGTGCCGCTGCTATTTCTCAGCCAATCAGGAGTAGAGTCCCGGATGGCCGAGGCACTCGTGGACATCGCTGGAGAGAGATGGGGCTCAGGTAAGTATTAGGGGGTGCTGGGGTGGCTTCTGCACCCAAAAGGTTTTTTACCTTAATGCATAGAATGCATTAAGATAAAAAACCTTCTGACTTTACAACCACTTTAAAGCGTAACTCCACTTTTGTTGAGAAAAAAACATTGCCCTCTGGGTGTACATTATAAGGATTTTAACAAACTTTGTTGCAGATTCCTACCTTTTGTTATTCTGACGAAATCCCTGTGTGTTTCTCTGAGCCCCTGTGCCCAGTGAGTCTAATGGGAGTGGTTTCATAATTATCAATCAGCTGTGCACCTGCAGGCCTCTAATGAGGAAAGATGATGGGCCTGCCTCCCTTTAGCCATGATTTCCTATTGGAAATATCTCACCAAAAATGAAAATTTTGTTGCAGGGGATGCCTGAAATCTGACTTGTTTATTAGTGCAGACTTCTGGGAAAATCAATGAGCCAATCACACAAGCAAGAAATTATATTTCTGGGGACGTTCTGTACACACTCTGTGTACGGAACACCTCCAGGTAGCCATATTGCAGTGCATTTTCAGACAATTAAAGAGCTGCAGATTGAAAAAGAAAGGTAATTTTTAATAACATTTAATAATAATATGACATTTGTCGCAATTGTATATGCTTTTTTCTTTATTTGCTATTTTTTTTACCCCACGAAAGTGGAGTTGCCCTTCAAAACATTCATTTACAGCAAAATAAATTTTTCAGCCTGGACTTTTGTGAGGAAGTGGATGGTGAAGTGCAATTTTCTGGATTTGATACTGTGGCTGCCATCTCTACATGTTGCAACCACAGGTGGAGATGACAGCTTAAGTGTATGCCTTCTATAGTTGTTTTATATTACTTCAGTTAACCTTTTATTCATGTATTTTTTTTTTGTCTTATCAATCTATCCCCATCATGCAAGCGTGAGATGGGTTAAAGGTTTTAAAAATAAGAGTAGCAATAATCTGTGCACATTTAGGAGGTTCCCTGTAAATGGAGAACATCTGCATTGCCCATAAATTCTAATAAATGCCATTGTGAACCCCCACTGCCCCAGGCTATCATTTGCAATATCAGTATAGCTTTGGGGGGGGGGGAGGGCAAGAATAAGTGATCATCACAATTAAGAACTTTAAAGAATTACACCCTGCTGTAGGGATGACCACCGTCACACTGACAAGGCTGGGTGTGCATTCTCAATTTTAAAAACTGCATAAGCCCCTGCCCCATGGCTCCTACGTGCTTCCAAAAAGATATAGACCAGCATTGCCATGTTCAGATATTACAAGGTGACAGTTCTTGCAGAAGCAGCCATAACTGCAGGAACACACTAGACTTCAGGCAAAACAGTATCTTTTAACCATTTCCTTACTGGGTACTTTCACCCGCTTCCTGCCCAGGCCAATTTTCACCTTTCAGTGCTGTCGCACTTTGAATGACAATTACGCGGTCACTGTACCCAAACAGAATTTTTTTTTTTTTTTTTTTAGTCAGTTAGAGCTTTCTTTTGGTGGTATTTAATCACCACTGGGGTTTTTATTTTTATTTAATTTTTGCTAAACAAATGAAAGAAGACCAAAAATTTAGAAAAAAAAAATTCTGTCATAAAATGTTGTAAATGTGTAATTTTCTCCTTCACTGATGTGTGCTGATTAGGGATGAGCTTCGTGTTCGAGTCGAACATACGTTCGACTCGAACATTGGCTGTTCGATCGTTCGACGAAGATCGAACGATTTGGGCCGTTCGCGCCAAATTCGAGTGACGCGAACGGCCCACAATGCACTACGCCATCGCAGTGTCATCCAGGCGCTGTGATTGGCCAAGCATGCACTGTGACCCCGCATGCTTGGCCAATCACAGCGCCGGCAGCGAGGAGAGCAATGATTGGCCACAGGCAGGATGCCTGTGGCCAATTATTGCTGAGGGTGTTTAGTACACGCCCCACACTATAAAAGGCCGCCAGCACGGCGGCCTAGTGTAGTGTGTTCCGGAGCAGGGATAGAGTAGCATAGGCAGGGACAGTGACTGTTATTTCTTTCTTGCTTAACCTGGATTCCTTTAGTTTAGGGAAAGAGAAGGATAGGTAGGGAGAGTGTCAGTGTGTTTTGTGCTTCTGCTATAGTGTGCTTAAAAAAAACATTTATTCTAGGGACAGAAAACTCTAGGTAGGGACAGTGTCAGTTTCTTTCACTCTGCAAGTCCTTGTTTCCAGGGACCTGTAAGGACAGTGAGTTAATTGTCCTTGTGCTATATTGTGCTTAAAAAAAACATTTATTCTAGGGACAGAAAACTCTAGGTAGGGACAGTGTCAGTTTCTTTCACTCTGCAAGTCCTTGTTTCCAGGGACCTGTAAGGACAGTGAGTTAATTGTCCTTGTGCTATATTGTGATTAAAAAAAACATTTATTCTAGGGACAGAAAACTCTAGGTAGGGACAGTGTCAGTTTCTTTCACTCTGCAAGTCCTTGTTTCCAGGGACCTGTAAGGACAGTGAGTTAATTTTCCTTGTGCTATATTGTGATTAAAAAAAACATTTTTTCTAGGGACAGAAAACTGTAGGTAGGGAGAGTGTTTTTTTTCTTTCACTCTGCAAGTCCTTGTTTCCAGGGACCTGTAAGGACAGTGAGTTAATTGTCCTTGTGCTATATTGTGCTTAAAAAAAACATTTATTCTAGGGACAGAAAACTCTAGGTAGGGACAGTGTCAGTTTCTTTCACTCTGCAAGTCCTTGTTTCCAGGGACCTGTAAGGACAGTGAGTTAATTTTCCTTGTGCTATATTGTGATTAAAAAAAACATTTATTCTAGGGACAGAAAACTCTAGGTAGGGACAGTGTCAGTTTCTTTCACTCTGCAAGTCCTTGTTTCCAGGGACCTGTAAGGACAGTGAGTTAATTTTCCTTGTGCTATATTGTGATTAAAAAAAACATTTTTTCTAGGGACAGAAAACTGTAGGTAGGGAGAGTGTTTTTTTTCTTTCACTCTGCAAGTCCTTGTTTCCAGGGACCTGTAAGGACAGTGAGTTAATTTTCCTTGTGCTATATTGTGCTTAAAAAAAACATTTTTTCTAGGGACAGAAAACTGTAGGTAGGGAGAGTGTTTTTTTTCTTTCACTCTGCAAGTCCTTGTTTCCAGGGACCTGTAAGGACAGTGAGTTAATTGTCCTTGTGCTATATTGTGCTTAAAAAAAACATTTATTCTAGGGACAGAAAACTCTAGGTAGGGACAGTGTCAGTTTCTTTCACTCTGCAAGTCCTTGTTTCCAGGGACCTGTAAGGACAGTGAGTTAATTTTCCTTGTGCTATATTGTGATTAAAAAAAACATTTATTCTAGGGACAGAAAACTCTAGGTAGGGACAGTGTCAGTTTCTTTCACTCTGCAAGTCCTTGTTTCCAGGGACCTGTAAGGACAGTGAGTTAATTTTCCTTGTGCTATATTGTGATTAAAAAAAACATTTTTTCTAGGGACAGAAAACTGTAGGTAGGGAGAGTGTTTTTTTTCTTTCACTCTGCAAGTCCTTGTTTCCAGGGACCTGTAAGGACAGTGAGTTAATTTTCCTTGTGCTATATTGTGCTTAAAAAAAACATTTTTTCTAGGGACAGAAAACTGTAGGTAGGGAGAGTGTTTTTTTTCTTTCACTCTGCAAGTCCTTGTTTCCAGGGACCTGTAAGGACAGTGAGTTAATTGTCCTTGTGCTATATTGTGCTTAAAAAAAACATTTATTCTAGGGACAGAAAACTCTAGGTAGGGACAGTGTCAGTTTCTTTCACTCTGCAAGTCCTTGTTTCCAGGGACCTGTAAGGACAGTGAGTTAATTTTCCTTGTGCTATATTGTGATTAAAAAAAACATTTTTTCTAGGGACAGAAAACTGTAGGTAGGGAGAGTGTTTTTTTTCTTTCACTCTGCAAGTCCTTGTTTCCAGGGACCTGTAAGGACAGTGAGTTAATTTTCCTTGTGCTATATTGTGATTAAAAAAAACATTTTTTCTAGGGACAGAAAACTGTAGGTAGGGAGAGTGTTTTTTTTCTTTCACTCTGCAAGTCCTTGTTTCCAGGGACCTGTAAGGACAGTGAGTTAATTGTCCTTGTGCTATATTGTGCTTAAAAAAAACATTTTTTCTAGGGACAGAAAACTCTAGGTAGGGACAGTGTCAGTTTCTTTCACTCTGCAAGTCCTTGTTTCCAGGGACCTGTAAGGACAGTGAGTTAATTGTCCTTGTGCTATATTGTGCTTAAAAAAAAACATTTATTCTAGGGACAGAAAACTCTAGGTAGGGACAGTGTCAGTTTCTTTCACTCTGCAAGTCCTTGTTTCCAGGGACCTGTAAGGACAGTGAGTTAATTTTCCTTGTGCTATATTGTGCTTAAAAAAAACATTTATTCTAGGGACAGAAAACTCTAGGTAGGGACAGTGTCAGTTTCTTTCACTCTGCAAGTCCTTGTTTCCAGGGACCTGTAAGGACAGTGAGTTAATTGTCCTTGTGCTATATTGTGCTTAAAAAAAACATTTATTCTAGGGACAGAAAACTCTAGGTAGGGACAGTGTCAGTTTCTTTCACTCTGCAAGTCCTTGTTTCCAGGGACCTGTAAGGACAGTGAGTTAATTTTCCTTGTGCTATATTGTGATTAAAAAAAACATTTATTCTAGGGACAGAAAACTCTAGGTAGGGACAGTGTCAGTTTCTTTCACTCTGCAAGTCCTTGTTTCCAGGGACCTGTAAGGACAGTGAGTTAATTGTCCTTGTGCTATATTGTGCTTAAAAAAAACATTTTTTCTAGGGACAGAAAACTGTAGGTAGGGAGAGTGTTTTTTTTTTTTCACTCTGCAAGTCCTTGTTTCCAGGGACCTGTAAGGACAGTGAGTTAATTTTCCTTGTGCTATATTGTGCTTAAAAAAAACATTTATTCTAGGGACAGAAAACTCTAGGTAGGGACAGTGTCAGTTTCTTTCACTCTGCAAGTCCTTGTTTCCAGGGACCTGGAGAGACATTGAGTGAATTGTCCTTGTGCTATATTGTGATTAAAAAAAACATTTATTCTAGGGACAGAAAACTCTAGGTAGGGACAGTGTCAGTTTCTTTCACTGTGAAAGTCCTTGTTTCAAGGGACAGAGAAGGACACCTGAAGGTAGCCCTTATTGCTTTTTTCCCATCTCCCTGCAGGCCATCTATTAGAATGTCTGGAAGGCAAACAAGGAGAGGCAGACAGTCAGGAGGCAATAAAAGAGGGCAAGCAGGCTCTGTGTCTGGGGGCAACAGTGCTGGTCGTGGACGCGGTGCATTGTCATCAGCACATGGCCATGGGACACGCTTGTCCTTCTTTTCGGCAGCTGGACATGTTGAGCCACATCATGCCGAAGACTTGGTAGAGTGGATGACCAAGCCCTCCTCCTCCTCCTCATCCTCTCTCACCCAGGCTCAGGGTACTGGAAAAGCAGCTGCCAAAGCGTCGTCTTCCCTGGTATCAATGTCAGACAAATCATCAGTCACTCCTTCCCTAGACCCACCATGTCCTCCTCCTGAGGAGTCCCCCGAACTGTTTCAGCACAGTGTTGGGTACATGCTCCAGGAGGATGCCCAGCGTTTCGAAGGGTCTGATGATGAAACCCAGCTAGAGGAAGGCAGTAGCGTGAGAGCAGACAGAGGGGATGCTCAAGAAGGACACCAATCTGGCAGTCATGTTCCAGCAGCTGCAGCATACTGCCAGATTGGCTCCAGTGATGAGGAGGGAGGGGATGATGAGGTCAATGACTCCACGTGGGTGCCTAATAGGAGAGAGGAGGAGGAGGAGGATGAGGAGGAGGCACATCTCCAACGAGGCAGGATGCCCTTTGGTGGCCAGCGTAAGGGCAGTACACCGACGGAATCACACCGCAGAGCTCCGCCTGTGCAGGGCGCTGCCTCTGCCCGTCATTCAAAAAGTTCTTTGGTGTGGGCCTTTTTTGAGGCTAGTGCATCAGATCGCACAGCTGCTGTTTGCAACATATGTCTCAAGCGTATATCGCGTGGCCAAAACATCAGCCGCTTGGGTACCACATGCCTGACCAGACATATGTTGACCTGCCATGCAGCTCGTTGGCAAGCCTACCTCAAAGACCCACACCAAAGAACAAAGCGGACCTCTCCTTGCACCGCATCAGCTGGGATCTCCAACCCCACTATAACTTCAGTCCTCTCTGAAACATGCACTGAGAGGAATGAAGGTGTAGAATTAGGTGTGTCACAGCCAAGTACTTGCGCCCACTCTGCTAGCAGTACACCGACGTCCGATTCTAGCAGGCAAATTTCCCTGCCCCAGCTGCTGGACCGTCGAAAGAAGTTCACTCCCAGCCATCCACATGCCCAGCGGTTGAATGCTAGCTTGGCTAAATTGCTAGCGCTTCAACTGCTGCCTTTTCAGTTGGTAGACTCGGCCCCCTTCCGTGAGTTTGTGCAATGTGCGGTTCCTCAGTGGCAGGTTCCCAAACGCCACTTTTTCTCACGGAAGGCTATTCCGGCTCTCTACCGGCATGTGGAAGGCAATGTCTTGGCCTCGCTGGACAGGGCGGTCAGCGGTAAGGTGCATATTACCGCTGACTCATGGTCCAGCAGGCATGGACAGGGACGTTACCTTTCTTTCACGGCCCATTGGGTCACTCTTTTGGCAGCTGGGAAGGATTCAGGACAAGGTGCAGTAGTGTTGGAGGTTGTCCCACCGCCACGCCTCCAAAATGCTACTACTGGTTGTGACACACCTCTCTCCTCCACCCCCTCCTCTTCTTCTTCCTCCATGGCCTCTTCCTGTGGTTTGTCCTATGAACCAGCGGTGCTCCGTAGCCGTTCACGGGGCTACGCAAGTACGCAGGCAAAAAGATGCCATGCCGTGCTTGCGCTGGTGTGTTTGGGGGACAGAAGCCACACTGGGGCAGAGGTCCTGTCTGCTCTGCAGGGCCAGGCCGAGAGGTGGTTGACGCCACGCCAGCTTAAGCCAGGAATGGTGGTTTGCGACAATGGCACCAACCTCCTCTCCGCCCTCCGACAGGGACAACTGACCCATGTGCCCTGTGTGGCTCACGTCCTTAACCTGGTGGTGCAGCGCTTCTTGGGCAGGTACCCGGGCTTACAGGATGTCCTGAGGCAGGCCAGGAAAGTCTGTGTGCATTTCCGCAGATCTTATAATGCCAGTGCTCGCCTGGCTGAGCTGCAAAAGGAGTTGAACCTGCCCAAGAACCGCCTTATATGTGACATGCCCACCAGGTGGAACTCAACGTTGGCCATGCTGCAGCGGCTGCACACGCAGCAGAGGGCCATCAATGAGTACCTGTGCGACTACGGCACCAGGACAGGGTCAGGGGAGCTTGGTTTTTTTTCTCCACGCCAGTGGGGCATGATCAGGGATGCATGCACTGTCCTGGCACCATTTGAGGAGGCCACGAGGATGGTGAGCAGTGACAGTGCATGCATCAGTGACACTGTACCTCTTGTCCACCTGTTGGAGCACACGCTGCGTGGAATAATGGACAGGGCACTTGAGGCAGAACAGAGGCAGGAAGAGGAGGACTTCCTTGCCTCTCAAGGCCCCCTTTACCCAGACAGTGTTCCTTCTGTCCCACCCATCGCACAGGAAGAGGAGGAGGAGGAGGAGGAGGAGGAGGAGGAGGAGGATTGTGTCAGCATGGAGGTGGAGGCTGGCACTCAGCATCATCAGCAGCAGTCTTTTAGGGATGATTTACAGTCCCAAGAAACCAGTGGACTTGTACGTGGCTGGGAGGAGGTGGCTGCGGATCATGTCGTCCTTAGTGACCCAGAGGACTCCGGAGCGAATGCCTCAGCAAACCTACGCTGCATGGCCTCCCTGATCCTGCAAAGTCTGCGGAAGGATCCTCGTATTCTTCGGATCAAGGAGAGGGACCATTACTGGCTGGCCACTCTCCTTGATCCACGGTACAAGGGTAAGGTTGCGGACCTTATGTTACCGTCGCAGAGGGAGCAGAGGATGAGACAACTCCGGGAGGCCTTGCAGAAAGGTCTGTGCAACGCGTTCCCAGAGACTGGGAGGTTGCAAACTCCTGGTCCTGGACAACGAGTTGCTGAGGCTTCGGCCAGTCAAAGAAGGAGCGGTGGGGAAGGTGGCCGTCTGACCGATGCGTTCAGACAATTCTTTAGTCCGCAGCCCCAAAGTATGATCGGTTCCAGCAACCATCGCCAGCGTCTGATAAACATGGTGCAGGAATATCTAGGGGCAAGGTCAGACTTGGACACCTTCCCCACCGAAAATCCTCTGGCTTACTGGGTCTTGAGGATGGATCACTGGCCAGAGCTTGCACAGTATGCAATTGAGCTACTGGCCTGTCCTGCATCCAGCGTTCTTTCGGAACGCACATTCAGTGCTGCTGGAGGATTTGTCACGGATCACAGGGTGCGCCTGTCCACCGACTCGGTTGATCGACTGACTTTCATCAAGATGAACCAGTCTTGGATCACCACCAGCTACCACACACCTGATGCTGATATAACAGACTAATTGATTTTAAAATGTCACATCCCTTCAAGACTGATGCTGATGCTGAGTGCCTGTGCTGTTATGTTGACTGGCTATCCTCCTCCTCCGAGTCCTCAATGATACGATTGATGATGATAGCTTGGAAGATCATTTTTGTTTATGGGTGCCGCCACCAGTGCCTAACGCCCAATTTTTCAGCCCCTGTTTAACAGGGGCGTGTAATTACAATTTTTGAAGCAATACTTTGCAACAGGGCTCATTGCTGTGCTCCAAGTACAGTATCTGTGAGGAGTTGCAGTGTTGTGCCACCAGTGCCTAAGGCCCAATTTTTCAGCCCCTGTTTAACAGGGGCGTGTCATTACAATTTTTGAAGCAATACTTTGCAACAGGGCTCATTGCTGTGCTCCAAGTACAGTATCTGTGAAGGGTTGCAGTGTTGTGCCACCAGTGCCTAAGGCCCAATTTTTCAGCCCCTGTTCAACAGGGGCATGTAATTACAATTCTTGATCTAATAATTCACAGCAGGGCCCATTGCTGCACCCACCAAGAGTAACTGTCAGGGCTTACAGTGTTGTGGCACCAGCACCACCATCAAAGGCCCAATTTTTACTACCACTGTTCAACAATTATATGTAATTAAAATTCCTGATATAATAGTTGACAGCAGGGCGTTCCAGCACCAACCAAGAGTAACTGTGAGTGCTTACAGTGTTGTGCCAACACCAACAACTAAGGGGCCTATTTCTGCAGAGTATATACGGCAGGTCCCTACTTTCAAACATCCAACTTACAAACGACTCCTACTTGCAAACGCAAGAAGACAACAGGAAGTGAGAGGAAATCTACCACTAGGAAGGAAAATTCTCTCCTGTAAGAATAAATATGGGAGAAAGGTGTCTCCTCTGTACTGATGCTTTATCAGCAATCCTTGTTTCAAGAAAAACACCACATTTCAAAAACAGTTGTCATTAGGACGGAAAGTGAGGTGAAATGTTCTGAACAGGGGCACAGACAGCAAAACAAATGTTACAGGGGTGATAACCCTTACCTATGTTTTCCAAAAAGTTTAAAAATAGATTTTTGGTCTGGAGCTACACTTCAACAATGTACCTGTTCAAAATTACAAACAGATTCTACATAAGAACAAACCTACAGTCCCTGTCTTGTATGCACCGCCTGTATACGGCTGTTCAGAGTATATAGGGCCTTTTTTATTTTATGTGCGGGGTTCCCCTTAATATCCATACAAGACCCAAAGGGGCTGGTAATGGGCTGGGGTAGGGGGGGGGGGGTCATGGGGTAGCTATGCCATTTTTCTTAAAGATTTTCATCCATATTACCGGGACCAGACATTACATTAAAGCCGCAAGCAGTTTTAAATGGCTTTTTTTTCCTTTAGAAGTGTCATTTTGTGCAGGGACAGTTCTAAACACGGGAAACACGTGGCACTTCACAGGCATACTTTAGACACCCCCCAGGTACGATATTTAAAGGAATATTTGACTTTTTTTTTTTCACTTTATGCATCATTAAAATGACTGCTCCCGGAAAACGACCGTTTTTAAAACTTATTTTTGCATTGATACATGTCCCCTGGTGCAGAACCCGGGTTCCCAAACCCTTTTTAGGACAATAACATGCATAATAGTTGTTATAATTAGCACTTTAGAATTCGAACGTTCGCATCCATTGTATTTAATAGGGTTCTAATGTTCGTTCGAACTTTCGGTCCGTTCGCGGGTTCTGGTGCGAACCGAACCCGGGGGTGTTCGGCTCATCACTAGTGCTGATGATGCTGCATTGATGGGCACTGATGAGGCGGCACTGATGGGCAGCACTTATGGGCACTGATAGGTGGCACTGATATGCAGCACTGATAGGCATCACTGATGGGCACTGCTTGGCATCACTGATGGGCACTGTTGGGGCTGCACTGATAATCAGGACACTGGTGATCAGTGCCCTAATTATCAGTGTAGATGTCCCCTGTGTGGATTTGCTGGTTATCGGCTCTCCTCACGCGCTGTCAGCGTGAGAAGAGGATTGCCTATAACCGGAAAATTCTGTTTACATGGTAAAGAGCTGCAGTGATTGGCTCTTTATCCTGATTACATATCACTGCTGATGTGCACCACAGGGGGGGCGCAGGCAGCATGAGCATGGGAGGACATCATATTACAGCCTCCTGGCAAAGTGCAAGCCACGCTGTCTTTCGGCTATAGCGTGGTCATGAACAGGTTAAAGTCGTTACGAAATTCATAAAGTTTAAAGCAATAAATACCTTACTGTAACGAAAATCAATGAATCAGTATTCACTATTCACTGATCTGACGGGAGTGAACTAAAATGCAAAAATGACGTCACGTTTGGACAGCGTCATTAGCATCCAGGTCCTGCCAGTGACGTCAGACGCCGGCGGGCCAAGGAGAACATATATTGCGGTGCTGATGGTGGTGACTCACCACTGCACTTGCAGGAGCTGAGGAGTCCTAACATGGCTGTATCCTGATAGTGAGTTAGACCTGGGAGGAACTGTTATCCTTTGTGGGTAACTTTTGCTGGGCTCTAATGTTGCTTTTTGTCTGTTTAGAGCAGGGATATGCAATTAGCGGACCTCCAGCTGTTGCAAAACTACAAGTCCCATCATGCCTCTGCCTCTAGGTGTCATGCTTGCTGCTGTCAGAGTCTCGCTATGCCTCATGGGACTTGTAGTTTGGCAACAGCTGGAGGTCCGCTAATTGCATATCCCTGGTTTAGAGTATTGGTGTTCCAAGTTGTGGTCCTACCCCCTGACTCTTCATCTGTTCTCTTGCAGTCCACTGGGTATTACAACCTGGGGAATACTTGAAAGGCATGATTAAGTCCATTTTTCTTTTGGGGGAGACTAGTCCAAGGTGACATTCCTCATTTATAGGAGAGTACTTTTTACAATTATTTTTTTTAGTTAATTTTTCTCTTAATGTTCAGAAAGGCCCCTGCTTTAAATTGTTCCCCCTGTAGTTCACTGATATCTGTGGGGTCAGCCTGGTGGGTGTATGGGTTCAAATGGCATCCTGTAATTGCTGTCCAAATACATTCTTGAAAAGCTATGGTGAGTGGATTCCAGTGGATTTATTTCACAATGTTGGTGGTACATCTATATATACATTTGTATTGTACTTGATGTAATCCAAAGTAATATGCTGTTTTTTCGCAATTTCAGTTGTGCTTAAATTTGTAACATAGTATAATACCTTGTTTGCTCTCAATTCTAGTTATGGCAATATCTAGTTCTTTGAAGCTCCTGAAGAAGCCTATTGGCGAAACATGTCGAGCTAAGAGCAATTGTCAACTGCATATGAAATTCTATTTGGATATTCCTTGTTGATTTTAATTATCTAACAGTATTTGCATGCTGTTTTTTTAATGCCTATGCATAATAAAGAAATAATTTTTATCATTAATGTGTTTTGGCAGCATTAAAGTCCCATCATCCACAATCCAATATAAAATGTGAATGGTTGTCTTAGCGATATTTAGGGTTATTAGGTTACGTGGCATTAGGGTTAGTGTGCATTTTCCTGAATATGAATTGCTCTTTCCTCATGTCATCCAAAGCAAAAGCACTTTAGGGCATCTCAGATGTATCTCAAAGCAACCCAGAAACAGCCTGAATAAACATATAATCCTAAACACCTTAGAAAATAATCAAATCGGGTCACAGCAACGCAAAAGTATAAAATATTCAACTATCTTCTGAAGCCCTTGCAAGTTTGTGGCCCTCCAGCTTTCTATTAATTACAAATCCCAACAGCCAGACACTGGATGTTCAGGAACTTGTAGTTCAAAAACCCCAAGAGAGTAGCTGGAGGCTAGTGGAACTAGTCTAACTTTGTATCTGACATTTTGTGTTCTGTATAATTAGTGAAACAAACTACAAGCTGGCTAAAATTAGATACGTTACACTAATAGAATTACTATGTGCTCCCGGACAGAGCCTGGGCTGTCAATCACTATGTTATATTCTGGTGAATGAGTAAGCAGAATGGTGTTCTCGAAGGGCTACTTTTGCTGAACTGAATTTATAATGGGCTTTTCTTGTGTGCATTTCTGCAGCCCGCTCTCATTTCACAGCAAGTCTGTTTTATGCATAAATGTATGCAAATGCATTGTATCTTCAGGACGCAAAAGGAAAAACATGAGATGACCCTGCTGCTGAAACAAATCTATTCTCTTTGAATTATTTTCGAAAATAGGACCTGATGAAAATAAATTTCTCCTAATGGCACTCTTTTATACTGTCTATTTAAAGAAACGATCCAGAAAGCACGCAACTAGGCATCATAAGTAAACAATATGTAACTGAGAGGGCTGACCGCGCCAATAACCTCACTAACAGCCAATCAATAGTGTGAGCTGTGCAGAAGTAGAATATATGGTGTTTAGGTTGTTCTTTTTGTAAATCTTTCCATAAAGTCCTCCTAATGCACAACACGCACACACAGCTTCTTAATAAGTGTTATTAATGCGAGCCATGGTAATTCTCTAATTACACACCCATAAAAAAATCATAGAATTTAGTTTTAAAATTAAAGCGCCTGTTTTTTCCTATTTCTTTTTATTACTGTTTGTGTTCAGTCTAGCTCATAATTGAGATGGAAAGAGATTATAATTTCATCTGCATTTTCAAAGCAGAAGCCAACATTTTAGAAAACATAAGCTCATTTTGTAATATTAAAATGGAATCATCAATGATAAGTTAAGCGCAACAGCATTAAAAGCATTTATTTAAGTATATATGTTAATGCAGCATATACTTAAAGTAGGTTTAAACCCATTTACTAAAACCTCAGCTTTAAAGTAATTTTAAAAGCTGATTTCAGTCTTTTAAATCTGAAACTTTCATTAAAAGGATACCTGGTCAATCAGCCATAAGGGTCCCTTTCCTGCATTTCCTGTTAAAAGATGACAACTTTCTCCATAATGTGCTCTTGCGCTGTCACCCTGTCACATACTCCCCTGGTAGAGACTACAAGTAGCCATGCACCGTTTAGGAGATATTTACTTCTGTAGAAGCCAGTGACACCACCGGCGTATGCAGGGATGAGCTTTATGTTCGGGTCGAACATGAGTTCGACTCTAACATTGGCTGTTTGCCCGTTCGCCGAACAGCGAACAAATTTGGGTGTTCGCGTCAAATTTGAAAAGCCACGGAGCACCCTTTAAAAGTCTATGGGAGAAATCTAAAGTGCTCATTTTAAAGGTTAATATGCAAGTTATTGTCATAAAAAGTGTTTGGGGACCTGGGTCCTGCCCCAGGGGACATGTATCAATGCAAAAAAAAGTTTTAAAAACTGATGTTTTTTCAGGAGCAGTGATTTTAATAATGCTTAAAGTGAAACAATAAAAGTGAAATATTCCTTTCAATTTCGGACCTGGGGAGTGTCTATAGTATGCCTGTAAAGTAGCGCATGTTTCCCGTGTTTATAACAGTCTCTGCACAAAATGACATTTCTAAAAGGAAAAAAAGTCATTTAAAACTACTCGCGGCTATAATGAATTGTCGGGTCCCTGCAATACTGATAAAAGTCATTGAAAGTCATTGAAAAATAAAAAAATTAAATCCGTGGGGGTTCCCCTAAATTCCATTACCAGGCCCTTCAGGTCTGGTATGGATATTAAGGGGAACCCTGCGCCAAATAAAAAATGGCATGGGGTTCCCCCCAAAAATCCACACCAGACCCTTATCCGAGCACGCAACCGGGCAGGCCGCAGGAAAAGAGGGGGGGACGAGAGAGCGCCCCCCCTCCTGAACCGTACCAGGCCACATGCCCTTACCAATTCACACAGGGGGGGCGGGATCTGGGGGTCCCCTTTGTTAAAGGGGGCTTCCAGATTCCGATAAGCCCCCCGCCCGCAGACCCCCACAACCACAAGGGCAAGGGTTGTGGGGATGAGGCCCTTGTCCTCATCAACATGGGGACATCCTCCCTTTGTTGAGGGCATGTGGCCTGGTAAGGTTCAGGGGGGGGGCGCTCTCTCGTCCGCCCCTCTTTTCTTGTGACCTGCCAGGTTCCATGCTCGGATAAGGGTCTGGTATGGATTTTTGGGGGCAACACCACGCCATTTTTTTTTGGCGCAGGGTTCCCCTTAATATCCATACCAGACCTGAAGGGCCTGGTAATGGAATTTAGGGGAACCCCCCGCTTTTTTTTCCTTATTTTTCAATGGCTTTCAATGACTTTTATCTGTATTGCCGGGACCCGACAATTCATTATAGTCGCGAGTCGTTTTAAATGACTTTTTTTCCTTTAGAAATGTCATTTTGTGCAGAGACTGTTATAAACATGGGAAACATGCGCTACTTTACAGGCATACTATAGACACCACAGGTACGAAATTTAAAGGAATATTTCACTTTTATTGTCTCACTTTAAGCATTATTAAAATCACTGCTCCCGAAAAAACAGCCGTTTTTACAACTTTTTTTTGCATTGATACATGTCCCCTGGGGCAGGACCCGGGTCCCCAAACACCTTTTATGACAATAACTTGCATATTAACCTTTAAAATTAGCACTTTTGATTTTTCATGTTCGTGTCTCATAGACTTTAACGGTGTTCTCATGTTCGAACAAATTTTTTGCCTGTTCGCATGTTCTGCTGCGAAGCGAACCGGGGGGTGTTCAGCTCATCCCTAGTGTTCACTGGCCTATATAAGGACACCAGTGGCTCTCACAAATTGCTGGATTATCGTCAGCCTTGTATCCTGTGTTCCTGTGCCTTGTGCTTCTGCTTGATTATCTGTTACCAACCCGGCTTACCTTGACCTGCTCTGGCTTCTCTCCTGGCTCTGAACCTGGGTTGCTTCACAGACCTACTCCTGCCTATTCCAGATTGACATCCTGTGTTTGACCAAAACAGGAAAAGTATTTTTCTGGATAGCAGCACTCAAACATGTCAGCTAATTTTTGATCAGTGTGTCGTGATGTGCAGTGTATGCTTTGGATTCCTGAACTTTTGAAATAAAGGATTTTTATCTTGGAGTGCTGCTATCCAGAAAAATCCTTTTCCTGTTTTGCTCATACTTGCATTGCTTGCACCCTTGGTTGCTGGGAGGAGGTCATTTGGAGGATATCTACATCTGAGCGGCTCCCTTTCTCTGATCCTTTGTTTGACACCGGCTGTATCTCGACTACGCTTTCTGCCTCTGCTCCTGACTACTTCCTGTGTTTGACCCACAGGCCTGACTTCTGACCTTGCTCCTGCTTTACCCACCTGTCAAGATTCGCCAGCACTTCCAGAGAATCATTGGCTGTGACCACCTTCTCTGGGTGCTCCTGGGTGTCCTTGCATCTGGATTCATCAAGCAGCTTCACCTTCAGGCAACCCGTTCATCTTTGGGCATAGCATCCTCTGTCACCACCTTCAGGGGTACTCTGCACTCAGCCACAAGGGGAGCCCTCTCGTCACCTCAGCCTCCAGTCCGGTACGTGACACCCATGCACATACATGGGAGTGACATAACTGCGACTCGGTCAGTCAGACAACCAAAGCCCGCAAACCCAGAATGAAGACCAGGTGAAGATGGAAGCCCTGTCAGCGGTGACAGCGCACCACTGGAGGGCTTCATTTTAGGGTAAGTATTTCATAATGTGCTAGTATGCAGTGCATACTAGCACATTGTGGCATTGCCCTGCAGGGGCAACGTTTTTCTTTTCTTTAGTTTTTTGTCCAGTTTACTACTGTTTTAAAGTGGTTGTAAACCCCAGTCATGAAATCTGAATAGAGCACATCTATCTATAGTGTTTAATTGTCTATCTCCAAAGCTCTGAGTGGCTTTTTTCTCTGGTGCTTCGTCCCTCTGTTATCAGCATGAGTCATTTCTGAGAAGTTTTCCCAGACACATGAGATAACATTTGTGACGGGGAGGTAGATAAGCACATAGCTTGCCTATTCAGAATACAGCTCTGCATGTTCCTTTATTCCTCTGTCTATGTGGAGGGTGGAGGGTGGAGGGGGGAGGGGGGGTCCCTTTCCTCCAATCAGTTCTCACACAGTGTATAAGATCTGTAACTGCAGCTCTCCACCCCCTCCTCTCTGCTCCTTACAGATGCATAAGGATTTTATAACAAATCTGCACATCTACAAGGATTGTAGACAAGAGAAGACTGCAGATAAGCAAGTAAAACTTATGTAGGATTGTTTCATCTCTGTGTATCATCTGAGGCTGTTCACTTCACTGGGTATATGAGAGGGTTTACATCCACTTTAAGGTAAATTTAGGAGTGAAAGAGAATTAAAAATAGTTAAAGTGTATGTTACCCTAACAATTCATATTTATGAAAAAAATGAGCAACAAAATTGTCAGTGTCTTTCCACTGATCCTTTTTTGGACTGAGGTCTAGGCTTTGATTGGGCCATCAGGTTTGTGGTTTTAAACAATCCAGTATAGCTTTGGCTCTGTGTTTAGGGTCATTGTTTCATGACAACCTATTGCAAACTGAAACAGGTTTTTCTCTAGAATTGCCCCATAATATGACTGCATCCAGATTGTCCTCAAAAGTGACCAGTTTTCCTGTCCCCTGCTGATTAAAAACATACACACAGCATTATTTCATGACTGTAATCATAATGGAGATGGTATTCTCAGGAATATGAGCTTTTTTTTCCTGCAATAGCTTTCTCCTTGTCAAGCCTCGTACACACGACCGAGTTTCTCGTCGTTAAAAACACGTCGTTTTTTTTCGACGAGATTCTTGTTAACCTTGACGAGTTTCTCGTCAAGCTTTCCATGCGTAGACACTGACATTTCCCAATTTCCTCGTTGTTCTCCGCGCTCACGTCCAGCACGTACGACGGCACTATAAAGGGGAAGATCGATTTTCTTGGCGCCACCCCTTGGGCTGCTTTTGCTGATCTCGTGTTACCGCGTGTGAAGTAAAAGTTTGGGAAGAGACGATTCGCGCTTTTCAGTCTTCGTGCTTTTCAGTTCGTTTTCTGAGGTTCAGTTTGTGCTTGTGGGTTTGTATCTTGACTTTCAGGGCGTCTAGGCAGGTCATATCTGTTTTACAGTGCGTTCTTGCCCGTTCGTTTCTGATTTTCAGTTTGTTATTCATAGGCCTTGCTGTTCTAAAGTGCGTTCTGTTCTGTACGTTCTGATAAGACGACCGTTTCCTAGCCATGTCGCCTGGACGTTCTCGTCGTCGAGTTCGTGCTGTGCGTGCGCTTGGTGTTGGTCTGCTTGTTTTGGACCAAGACCAGTCCATGAATGGTGTGAGGAGGAGTTCATGTACCAAGAATTGGTTGCTCCAGCGGGACCAATTCTGCCACATGCCTCTGCTGCGGGAGATAGTCGAGAATAATCCTGAGGACTACAGGAATTTTCTGCGGATGTCTGACCCCGTTTTTCAGGAACTGTTGGCTTTGGTGTCCCCCTATATTACCAGGCAGGACACCGTTATGCGGGAAGCCATCAGTGCTGAGCAGAGGCTCATCGCCACCTTACGTTATCTGGCGACAGGGAGAAGTCTTCAGGACTTGAAGTTCACGACAGGCATCACCCCCCAGGCTCTGGGCCTCATAATCCCAGACACCTGTTCTGCCATTATACAAGTCCTGCAGGAGGACTATATTAGGGTAAGTTTTCTCCTTTAACATCACATTTTATGTATTCCATGTATGCTAATGTATTGTATTTCTTTCATCCTTCCCTAATTACCATGATTGTAATATGCTGAGAATGTCCCCTTTGTCCTCATGCATGCTGGAAGCTTTAGATTGCCCCTTTTTTCTCCTCCATGCATATTTCCCTTCACTAACCTTTCCAGCAGGGGCGCCTGTTGCAACAAATGTTTGGGGGTCCAACCCCAATTTAGGAAATAAACTTCCTCCATTTTTGCAAAGGTGCCTATTAAACACCCCCAGTTGTCCCCTCCAATGCAGTCATTTTGTCCCCTCCAATGCAGCCATTTTGTCCCCTCCAATGCAGCCATTTTGTCCCCTCCAATGCAGCCATTTTGTTCCCTCCAATGCAGCCATTTTGTCCCCAGCCCTGCACATACCTTCTTGTGGTCAGCGCCATCCTTCTCCTGTCCTTGATGTCTTCTCCTTCCCTTAATGTTGCATCAGCCAATCATGTTACCATTAAACAGACTTGGTGAACATGATTGGCAGAGCAGCCTGTCAGTGTTTACCCAAGGAATGCTCCCCCCCCTGCGTCCCCTATTTAACTTTTATGAAGCCAATTACATCCCTCAGGCTGTAATGTGCAAGCCTATTTGCCTCCCTGTTTCTGATATGCAATTTTCACCCCATAAATGCCGCAGTTATTCATATGTTGGTCGCTTAACAGGGGGCCATACACCTGAATAGTGGGCGGCATTGACAATACATAGGTTAATGCAAGGCAAGAACCTATGTATTGTTCTGAGTGACGGGCACAGGAGAGAGGGGGCAGTGTTCCAGCGCCCACTCTGGACGCACCGCCACTGCACTGCTATCCTGTGGCCAAACACATCTACCCCCCCCCAAAATAATGTATTAATGGACCATCAGAGGGGGTGATGAATATGAAACATGAGCCTTCCATTATACTTATTGAAAATACCTTAATAAACGTAGAATTTGATTGATGTTGGCCTCTAATGTTTTTTATTATAATCTCCTTGTAATGTAATATTTTTAATTTCTAATTTTCTTTCATCTTGTTTGACTCCCCAGCTTCCTTCCACGCCACAGGAATGGCAGACTGTGGCATCGGAGTTTGCCACGCGGTGGGACTTCCCCAACTGCAGTGGTGCCATAGACGGGAAGCACGTCCGCATCGTGCCGCCACCCCGTTCTGGGTCCTACTACTTCAATTACAAGGGGTTTCATAGCATTGTGCTGATGGCGGTGGTGTCAGCACGGTATGAATTCCTCTATGTTGATGTAGGGAAGAATGGCCGGATGTCCGATGGGGGATCCTTCATCCAGACGGAGTTTGCCCTCTGTCTCCAGAGTGACGACCTTGCATTGCCACCGGATGCAGGGAATATTGAAGGACTCCCCTTTGTTTTCTTGGCTGATGAAGCCTTTGGACTCGGACCGCATCTTATGAGGCCATTTCCTCAGAGGACTCTGACCCCAGAGAAGAGGGTGTTCAATTACCGGCTGGCCAGGGGCCGAAGAGTCGTTGAAAATGCCTTCGGCATAATGGCCAGCCGGTTCCGCATTTTTATGACTTCCATCCACTTGGCGGACTACAAAATAAACTATGTAGTTTTATGCTGCTGTGTGCTACACAATTTTCTGAGCAGAAAATCAAATTCATATATGGCCTCAGTATTGCCTGAGGCTGGACTTTCACCTGCTAATCCCCTGCCGGGCCTGGAATCTGCCCGTCCTGGCTTGCCCCCCCAAAATGCCCGTGAGGTTCGGGACAAATATATGGAATATTTCACGGGTAGGGGGGCAATTCCTATGCCAGGCTATGGCTAAAGATTCCTGGAGAATGATTAAAATAAAATTCTGATTTCTAATTTTAACTTAGGTTTGTTTCCTGTCTCCTAGTTTGTCTTAGTGCATTTGTAGTGCCAAGTGTATTTTCCTTTAGTAAATAACAACCATTTCACTATGTAACCTTAAAAAAAACACAAATCAGGTTAGAGCGTATTGAAAAAAGAAGCTACACGTTGTTTCTGTTCAAACATTTTACTCTGTGCACATTCACACACATGTTTCCTTTTCTTTCTTTTTTTTTTCCTGGCCACAAACCGCCAATTCTTTTCTTAGGAAAATACAAAAACAGTTGCATTCCAAAAATTAGAACATTGGATACCTCTGAGCAATCTGACACATTCACTTACACAAACTATGCCTCTATGTGCCCGTCCTAATATGGGGTCTTGCCACCCCTTGCCCAGCCAAAAATTGAATATGCACACATTTTGTATTATTTTCCACTAGGGATTTGAGACTCCTGATCCCTATTGTCAACATGTGCTATCTGCCATCAGGGGTGATCAATGGACGTGTTTTGGGGGTGCAACCCCTTCCTCAGTTCACCTACTTTAGATACGAGGAAGGGGTTGCACCCCCAAATGACGTACATGGATATCCCCTGATGGCAGATAGCACATGTTGACACACTGTGTGCATATTCAATTTTTGGCTGGTTGCATTGTCAAAAACAGTATAAAAGGTTGATGAACAGTCATTCCTGAAAAAAAAATGGGGGCTTGGTTGACTTATTCGATTCTCCCCAAAACATCTAGAATGTCTTTAAATGTTTGATCCATCACATGAATTATTTGTTTTATTCTGTCCAGTTCCGTGCTACATTCCATCACTTGCTGTATTATTTGGAGGGCACTGTCAGCAGAGAAACGTGTACTATCCTTCACCACAACATTTACATCCCCTAAAAACAAAATAAAAAGGTATTATAACTCTGCAGGCCTACATCTCTTACCTGAAGCTGTGGTGACAGATACTGACCTGTTGTGGTGACCAGTTCCACAACGTCATCCACCTCTCCTTCCTGCACTTCTCCTTCCTCCACCTCAACTTCCTCAACATCCTTCGGTTGTGGGTGTTTGGGAGTTTGGGGTTGTTGTGAAGCTGTGGGGTTCCTGTGCTCCCTGGAGTGTTCTCCTCCCAGTCTTCTCTCCCCTATGAGAATCAAACAAAAGGTCTATTTATCACACTGAAATTCTCTATGAAAAATAAAAACAGGCTAAATTGCTTGGAAGTGGGGTACAAGTGTGTGTTTGGGCGGAAGTTAAAGATGAATGCATTATTTCTGACCAATAATATGTTTAGTATTCACCTTTGGCTGTCAGTTTTTAGACATGGAGGCACCACAAAAAATCACTAATGCACCTGTGTGGGACACCCAAAAAAGGCGGGTCTGGTGGCCCACACTATAGTGCTCCAAAGTACAGATGTGGTACCAGCTGCTGAGTGTCCTCTCCTTTACATTGACTAAAGTTTGCATTTCATTCTCTTTACAAACACATCATCTAGCCTAAAAATTTTGAACACAAATGTTAAAAAAACACGCAGATGTCTAATTACTTTTGTGGCTATAAAATAAGCCAAAACAGCGGATAGTGGCCGAACGAAGTGTCTGTAACGTAACGAACGATTACTGTGCCAAACCAAGTTCAAATTATTAAATTATGGAAGGGAGTCCAATATGATAAAATCACAAAAAGGAGCAACATGTAAGTTGAGAAAAACATTAATAGCAGAAAAGTGTACTTACTTTTTGCGAGCATTCTCTTAATGCTCCTTAAGTGCTCTGGCTCCCTCAGTTTGAGGTCTGACCACCTCTTTCTGAGCTGCTCATTTGAGCGTTTCACCCCGAAATTCGTCTTCAGACTCTTCACGACTTTATTGAGGATTTTGGCCTTCCTTCTATTTGGTTTGCTATACGGCCCATGCTTTGCGTCATAATCAGACTTGAACAAGATGTCCACCATCTCCGCCATCTCCGCAAAAGACATATTAGATGCCTTGAATCTCCTCCTTGATCGTGACGTTTCCTCGGTCTCCGGGCTTGTCTCCTCCTCGTTAGTTGCGGAATTATCAGACACCTGCTGTAACTCCGCCATATCTGTCTGCGCGCCGAAAGAGAAGGGGCGGGGAAAAGATGTTAGTTAGAACGTCATGGGCGGGCGACGTGTGCGGAGCGACGTGTTCATAGTTTGACGCATGCGTGGTGTATATATAGCAAACACACATGTGACTATACTACGTTCGGTGTGCGGAGAGAGGAGTTCAAGTTACGGATGTGCGAACGAAGGTATGTGATTTTGTGACTTGGACAAATTGTTGGCCTATACCAGTGATGGCGAACCTTTTTGAGCCCGAGTGCCCAAACCGCAACGCAAAACCAACTTATTTCTTTCAAAGTGCCAACACAGAATTAAACCTGCCAGCGTCTCTGTACAGAGGATGGGACTGGTCATCCCTCTGAATAAGCCCTAAGGGACCAAAAACGTACAATTCTGCCAGATTCGCTCAGAATGCAGGGTTTAGGAATGCATTGTGCAACATACACTGACCTACCTGACACATAGACTGACCTACCTAACCATGACACTCACCTACCTGACATGACACTCACCTACCTGACATGACACTCACCTACCTGACATGACACTCACCTACCTGACACATGCACTCACCTACATGACATTGCACTCACCTACATGACATTGCACTCACCTACCTGACATTGCACTCACCTACCTGACATTGCACTCACCTACCTGACATTGCACTCACCTACCTGACATTACACTCACCTACCTGACATTTAACTCACCTACCTGACACATGCAGTCACCTACCTGACATTACACTCACCTACTTGACATTATACTCACCTACCTGACATTACACTCACCTACCTGACACATGCACTCACCTACATGACATTGCACTCACCTACCTTACGCATGCAGTCACCTACCTGACATTTAACTCACCTACCTGACATTTAACTCACCTACATTACACATGCAGTCACCTACCTGACATTACACTCACCTACCTGACATTTAACTCACCTACCTGACATTTAACTCACCTACATTACACATGCAGTCACCTACATGACATTATACTCACCTACCTGACACATGCACTGACCTACATGACACATGCACTGACCTACATGACACATGCACTGACCTATGTGACACATTCACTGACCTACGTGACACATGCACTGACCTACGTGACACATGCACTGACCTACGTGATACATGCACTGACCTACGTGACACATGCACTGACCTACGTGACACATGCACTGACCTACGTGACATTGCACTCACCTACATGACACATGCACTGACCTACATGACACATGTGACATGCACTGACCTACATGACATTACACTCACCTACATGACACATGTTTCCTGACTACTCACATCCCCACCCCCCCCCCCCCCACACACAGTACAATGTAGATCGGAGGAGGCATCCTTCTTCTTACCTTTTCATGGCCTCATCGTCCAGCTCTCACCGGGCAGTATTGTAGGAATCCCCGCCATCCAGCTGCTCCTCGATATCCCGCCATCCAGCTTCCCCTCGATATCCCACCATCCAGCTTCCCCTCGATATCCCGCCATCCAGCTGCCCCTCAATATCCCTGCCCATCGGAGGTCAGCTAGCAATCACTGCACCTCCCCTCATGGATGACCTGCTCCAAGCACCGCCCCTCCCCCTCCTCTTAGGGCAGACTGAACCAAAGTCATCCTGGAGCAGGGGGAGCTGCCGACGTCACTGGCACTGATACAAGCTAGGGAGCCGGCTCCTCCGTGCCACACGTCAGTGCAAGTGACTGTCTGGCTGAGAGATTCCCCTGGCGTGCCGACAGAGATGGCTTGGCGTGCCACGCGTTCGCCATCACTGGCCTATACTGTCTTGAGAATGTTGTAGAATATATATGGTGACTACGATGTTAAGGAGGTTAGACTGTGTGCCTCACATTAGTTATATATTATTTATTTTACCTGCAGACCCAAAATGAATGTGTTTATAAGTGACAAGGAATTCCTTGCGGAATTTATAGACCGGGTAAGGGAGCTGCCCGCTCTGTGGGAGACCAAAAACCCCATCCACAAAAAAAGAGGGGTGAGAAAAGCAGCGCTGGAGACCCTGCTCCCATTTGTGCATACCAAGGTGCCCACAGCCACAGCAAAACAGGTGGACACTAAAATTGGGAGCTTGAGAGGCACCTACAGGACTGAACGCTCTAAGGTCCTGGCTTCTCAGAGGTCAGGAGCAGCAGCAGATGATGTTTATGTCCCGAATTTGTGGTACTACAGCAGGATGTCCTTTCTGGATGACCACATTGAGGCAAGGCCATCACTCTCCACTCTTCCCCCCAGACTTCCGTGCAGCCAACCTGAGCCTTCTCTGGTGCAAGAGGAGGCAGCCATCCTGGATGATCCTGATTTGGCCATCTGGAGCCAGGTTTAGTATTAAATGAAAATGTATTGGGATAAAATTAATGTTTGCCAAATATGTCAAGATGACAAACATAAACTATTTAGAGTTCCACAAGTGAAATCAAGATCTCTAGACATTAGTCTGCACTTAATTGGGTGCTAAATAGTCAATCTGATGTAGTTGTAAATTTTAGAAACTGATTTCAGGATTTACATTCTAATTGGTTCAATCATGATTATAAATTTGGAGGCAAAGATTAAAGCAACATATTAAACTATGTCCCTTTTTCATACACAGGATGAAATCAGCCAGGAGGAGGGTCTGGAAACTGTCAGGCAGGAGGAGGAAGGGCCCAGTGGCAGCCAGGAGGTGGCAGGGCCCAGTGGAAGGCAGGAGGTGGCAGGGCCCAGTGGCAGCCAGGAGGTGGCAGGGCCCAGTGGCAGGCAGGAGGTGGCAGGGCAAAGGAGAAGCACCAGATCACAGGTGCATAAATTGGAATTGACAATGCGCTACCCTTTAAATAAGCAAACAAAGTGCTAATTAAAATATGTGAGTTCTCACACACACAAAACACCAATAAGAAAGTCAGCCTCCTTTCCCAGTGGACGCCTTGTATGCTGAAACGCAGCGTCGGGTGGAGCTGTCGAACGTGACGTCACTACGCAACAGCTGATCGGCATCGGCAGAGACCGCAGCTGAGTACTTGCAGCGTTTTTTGAACTTGTCGCTCCTTAATGGATTACGTGTTTGATGCATTTTTTATCCAGCTTAAATAAAGGATATCTTATTTTTTTAACAAAGAAATACTGCACCATGAGTTCTTCATTTTTTTCTTCCAAACAAATCTTTTTTCGTATGAGATAAGCACGCCAGCTGATACCAGGAGGGAAATTTCTTTCAGCCTAGGAAGTGGAGGAAGATTTCGTCTGAGTCCAATGCTCTTTGGTTGTCAGCTTGGTGGGAAGTATATATGAGCTTGAGCCCCTAAAGATCTCCGTCATAGAGATCCACTGGATTCGGTAAGCTGCTATTTCTTCTATTTCTTATCTGAACCATTTGGATATGGAGTCTCCACTCACAACAGTTTAGAAGATTACATCGCACACACATCAGCAGATGTGATTGTTCGGCTGAATCAACGTTATTTGGAACTTTGCACATATATTTATACACACGTTTTTATGTTTAATTTTTATTAATATTTTTATATTATTATTTTTTTGTTCACATGTAACATTTTATGCCTAATGAGAACTACACGGGACTTTCTTATTGGTGTTTTGTGTGTGTGAGAACTCACATATTTTAATTAGCACTTTGTTTGCTTATTTAAAGGGTAACGCATTGTCAATTCCAATTTATGCACGTTTATGTAGCGGTTATTCCAGCTAATTTTTTCACTTTAGCAGCACCCATAAAGTTGTTTATCATATTGACTATTATAATCAAATTTAGTCACTTTTTTGTAAAGTAATTCACCAATTTATTTTAAGGTTAGCGCGGATTTTTCCCAATATATCCACCAGATCACAGGTGCCTCCCATCCGATTTCCCAAAAGAGGCAGGAGGGACAGGACCACCAGTGAGGCAGCAATGGCCCTTATTAAAGAGGCCCATGCCACCCTCAAAGAGCCCACATCCCCTGAAGAGGCCATTGCCGGCCTAGTGGAGGCAAAGTTCAAGGTGATGAGCATGGAGCAACGCCTCCTATGCGAGCCCCTGCTCATCACCTTGCTCAACAAGGGGGTGATGGGAAAAATTACCCCCAATACTGCAATTTGTGAGGTGGCACAACTGTCCCAACCTCAACCTCCTCCTCCACCTCCACCTTCTTCTTCTGCCCCACCCCCTTCTCCTCCACCTCCACCTTCTTCTTCTGCCCCACCCCCTTCTCCTCCACCTCCTCCTCCACCTTGTTCTTCCGCCCCACCCCCTTCTCCTCCACCTCCACCTTCTTCTTCTGCCCCACCCCCTTCTCCTCCACCTCCACCTTGTTCTTCCGCCCCACCCCCTTCTCCCCCACCTCCACCTCGTTCTTCCGCCTCACCCCCTTCTCCTCCACCTCCACCTTGTTCTTCTGCGCCACCCCCTTCTCCTCCACCTCCTCCTCCTCCTGACAGGAGTACCCCTCCAGTGGCCCAGCCTCCAGCCAAACGAAGAAGGAAGGCTGCAGGGAAGGCTTCAGGAAAGGTTGCAGGGAAGGTTGCCAGGAAGACGAGGAAGTGATGGCCTTGCTTCATTGTGGTCGGACAGAAGGCAGCCTGTTGTAGTACCACACACTTGGGACATATATCTCACCTGCTGCTGTTCCTGACCTCTGGGAGGCCAGCATCAGATTGTGCTCTGAAATGTTGGCCTTCTCAAGCTCCCAATTTTAGTGTCCACACAGGGTTGATGTGTGGTCTGGGGTCCCTGGGATGCACAAATGGCAGCAGGTTCTCCAGCGCTGCCTTCTCTTTATTTTATTTGAAACATGAATAAATGTTATTTTTGTTTAAGTTCATACTTGACTATGTGTATTTGTAACAATTTAACAATTTAGCTTTGGAGTAAGCAGAGACATTTGACTGACAAAAAAAGGGACAGATAACAACCCCCCTAAAAAATAGAAGAATCTGATTTCCCAAAAAGAGGGTGTAAAATTTAACAACTATATATTAAAATATTCAATGGGAGATCACTATCAAAACATTGCGAAATTAAAATTAACATCAGTTTGAAAAATATAAAAATGTAAAATATTCATAAAAACTTGCACGATATAATACACATAAATCTTCTTAAGAGCAGCATGAAAAAGGTTAAAAAAATATAGTCATAACTCTGTGTGAATATCAGCAGCAAAAGAAGTTCTTTCGTTTTGATTAATGTAACATTCTAAAGAAGATTTCAATGCACAACATTTAAACGATGCAATAATTTCGAGCGTGACGAATGTGCTATCTCCATTACGAAGGCTTGTTTTACCAGAAGATGCGCTCCCGTCTCATACTTGCTTCTGAGCATGTGCGCTTTTGAAAGACTCGTTAAAGCATACACACGAACCATTTTCTCGTCACAAAAGAGGCCGACGAGAAACACGACGAGGAAATCTGGAATCCTGACGAGAAAATAGAGAGCAGGTTCTCTATTTTCTCGTCGAGATTCACGGCAATTTTCTCGTCGTAAAACCATACACACGAACGTTTTTCTCGATAAAAAAGCTCTCGCGCCACTTTTCTTGCCGGTTTTGGACGAGAAAATCGGTCGTGTGTACGAGGCTTCAATGTTAAAAAAGCTTAGCTTTGTGGAGGATTCAAGTTGTAATTGTCCCATGAATGTCTTTTCTTATCACACCTGGGGATTTTTGCAGCTTCTTCTGATTTACTATGGGTCTCATTCATCTGATTAATGTATTTTTTACCGGATCACGAAGTCACAAAAAAGGCCTCCTTTAGAAAGAGTCACAATTGTACTATAGTATTTCCAATTAATGAAAATATATTTAAATGGTGTTTTATGAAATATTCAAAATCTTTTTTTTTTTTTTAATAACCCTATTTTGACTGGCGCTACTATAAAACTCTAGTGTAGTTGATGGCTACTTTGTCTTTTTGATGGATATTTGTTTAGATATGTTATTTAAAAACTCTGAGGACTTTCAGAAACAGGTGAATTACAGTCCATTAATTCTGTGACTTCTGAGGGTAATAAAGGCACTAGGGTTTATTTAAAGCGGTTGTATACCCTCCCTGACATGTTTTACCTACAGGTAAGCCTAGATTAAGGCTTACCTGTAGGTGTTTGCAATATCTCCTAAACCTACATGGTTTAGGAGATATTTGCCACAAAGAATGCTCCGATGTCTGCGGCGCATGCGTGCCATAGACAACGGCGCAGGCGCACAGAGAATAGCATGCGCGGAGTGACGTCTTCGCCGCTCCGGCCAATCACAGCGCTGGAGCGGCGATACCCGGAAGTAACTGTAGCGGCCTCACCCCTCTCCCTTGCTTCATCGGTTATATGGCTGTTGTCTAGGGGTACCTGGGAGAGAGAGATGATACACACCACGGCCCATGTCCTCCCGTAACTAGGAGGTGAAGGCCAGAGATTGGGCTTTTGTGTAGGCGTCCTAGAGCCAAGTCCAGTCCTTCGTCCCTGACTCCTTTGCTTAGTAACCCAAGTTCCACACAGTGAGTAGGTACAACTCAGTTTTATTCTTCTTGCCAAGCAATAAAACAGTCTTTCTCCTTTTGAATAATGGGGGGACAGATCGAGGCACAATCCTTTCCCTTTTTGCTGCTACCCACTGTGCTGTCACCAGTGGTGAATAGTCACTGCCACTGACTAAGTAATACAGAACGTGAATTACCTTCACTCACTTTGCCCCTGTCAGGGGAAGAAATCCGTCCAAGGGAGAAATGGAGGCCTCTCCGTCACCAGCGATGCTGCGCCGGACTCTTCGGAGAAGTTACTGCGCACCAGTCCTCATGAACTCAGACACGGGCACCCAAGGAGTTAGGGCCCCCTCGGATTCCTCCACCCTCGCGGAACTCAGTCGAAGGTACTGAGCCCCAGGCATCCGCCATAGTACCTCACCCCAGGCTAAAGGTGCCTGAGATGGACTCCATCTCCGCTCCAGCTAGGCCAAGGGCGCCTAGGCCTGGAACACCGGAACGCCAGCACCCAAGCTAAAGGTGCCTGGGTGTGGCCACGTCCTCCAACTCTCTCCCCAAGGTCAGGGCGTCCGCCCCTTTTATGACCTCTCCCTTTGCGTCACAGCGGGTTCCCCGCCCCGCTGTACCAGCTCCAGGGGAGAACAAAAAGGCACGGTCTTTAGTGTGAGTTCAACTTCGGCCCAGGGCAACAGCGCCACCCAGGGACCCCAAGGAACTTCACACCACCAGAGTCCTCACATAATTCAAATACCCACTACATAACCTTCCGGAGAGATGTCTGCGGCCGGAGGGGGAGACGAGTACGGCTTCGGGGGCTTCGATCCAAGGTAAGTAATTCATAATGAGCTAGTATGCTAGTCATACTAGCTCATTATGCCTTTATCTTGCAGGTTTTAATTTTTTTTAAACATTTTTTTGGGGTATACAACCGCTTTAGGAATTTAGCAGCAAAGCAGGTAAATTATGATGCCTTCTTTTTCTTTTCTTTTTTATTAAATTAGAAAATTATGTAAATATTTTTAACTTTGACATTAAGGACTATTTTATGTAAATCAGTGGCATGAATTCCAATTAAGTCCATTTTAATTCCAGTGTGTAATGCTACTACCAAATATGTGTAAAATACAGGGAGTAAATACTTATGCAAAGCACTGTACATAAAAGGGCTCTTGAAAAAATAAAACAAGGTCAGAGTCTGAAATTACTTCTGCTTCTAATCTTACTGATCAGATTAAAAAAAATAATAGCAATTACGCCACTTGACAATTAGCAGACATAGAAAGTAGCTGCATGCTGTAAAAACTAATTTTATTTGTATGAAAACAATTGTAATTTATTTGTTTGGAGGATGCAAAAGCAAATTTAAGGAAGATCAGTCTTTTTCTATTTAAACCGATAGCAGTACTGCTAAAAGAAATCCCTGGGCAGCGAGAAAACCATGAAGGTGCTTGGGTGTGCTATAGCACCCCCAAAAATTCTGATAGCACCTCCATCCCATCAGCAGCAACTGCCATTATTGTCATCAACAATACTTTGATATACTAAACCTAGCATACTCTACATTTCCCCACAGAAATGGAAGACACAGCAGGGACCTCTTAATTTGCTTCTTTCTGCAGAATAATCCCATGGATCCCTGCAGACTGCAACTCCCAATAATAAACTATAGCATTGGCACCTGCCAGGCTAGGGTTTAGGACTGTTCCTGATGGATTGATATGCCAGCCCTAGATGCTGCACAGAATCATACTGACTGCCCTGAGTTTATAGTACAAACTGTGCTCTCTGTCTCTATATTAAACAGTCTGTAAAAAAAAAAAAACATTGTCAAATACAGTCTGAGAACACAGTTAGCCCCATAAGCACAGGACAGTCAAAAAAGAAGTGCAGGTGGGGTCAGGCACATTGGTATCAATCCTGCTGCTACTTTAGAGTTTCAGAATTGCGAAGAGACACCTGGTGGTGAGCACTGGCCACCAATACCAGGGGTAGATGAGCACCGACCACCAATGCTGGTTGGGGGGGCACTGACCACCAATGCTGGGGGTGAGCGCTAACTACAAGTATTGGGATATTGAACACTGACCACTGGTGCTGGGGGAGGGGGGTGTACACTCACCACCAATTCTGGTGGGATGAGCCCTGACAACTAATGCTAAGTACTGACCCTTATGCCCCATGCACACGATCCGAAAATCGGACGACAGATCGTCCAACTTTTTTCACTTGCTAGTTGCAAGTAGAAATTTAATAGGTTACTAAAGTCACAAAAATTCTCGTACGTCAGAAAAAAAAAAATTCGAAGTGATGTCATGTGTTGTAATGTATTTCTATTGTATTTTCAGACGACAACTGTACTGACTAAATAAAAATTGTACGATCTGGTATCATACGAGGAAAATTTCCGCTCTTGTCCGATTGGATAATATCGGATGAACTGTCATGATTGGCTATCGAAAGCTGTGTACCAACGATCAGATTATCGCACGATCGCTTCGAATCTGGTATTTTTCGTACGATTTTCGGATCGTGTGTAAGGGCCTTTAGTGTTGGAGTGTGGGAATACCAATGCTGGGGCAATGAGCAATGACCCCCAGTGCTGAAGTGAATAATCACCAATGCTGAGGGGGGTGAGCACTGACCACCAGTGTTGGACAGGTGAGCACTGACCACAAGTGCTAGGGGTGTGAGCACTGATCACCAATGCTACAGGGGGTACTCACCACCAGTACTGAAGGGGTACTGACAACTAATGCTGAAGAGCACACTGATTACCAAAACTGCAGAGCAGACTGACCCCCAAGGACACTGATCCCCAGTGCTAATGGGCCACTAAACAGTAAACACCAATGATGCAGGGGGCACTGGGCAACGACACTGCAGGGGGCACTGACCACTAATTGCGGCAGAAGGCTCTGACCACTGAACACCAATATTGTAAGGGGCATTGACCGATATGCTAACCCTTAAGAATGAACTCACTAGGGACCATCAACCTTTAAGGGGGTACTCACCACAGACCACCAACACAAGCGAGCTCCTTACTCCTGACTGCTGCACACTGTTATATGGTAATGCGGTGTGCAATACATACATACAATGTGTTTATTGTCCTAACAGTTGCTGGTTGCTAATTAGTCCTTGAATTTTTTTTTATGAAGTTCTTATTTAATGTATACTCAGCAAAGTATTAATGTTGTGCCTATATTTTGTGTGCAGAAAATCATACACAATGGACTGGATTAATTTTTTTTTTTAATTGATCGCTTGTCTTAAGGTTTATATGTGTCTGTGTGACTCTTGCCTGTGGCGCAGTAATTAGTGTTTATTTTGGGACACTGTTACATACTTTTGAACACTGCACTCCGTGTGTTTTAATCTGCTTAAAGGGGGCTATAGTCTGTGTTCTTATTGCACTGTAAATGGTTTTTATACAACTTGGCAGCTTTTATTTTCTGACTAGGCATTTTTCATTATATTATGTCATCCTTTCTTACACAGAAGAAATTACAACATAAGAATTCAGGGTCAGGGGTCAGCTCCCCCACTTATATTTCCGGCACCAGCACAGCCCCCCCCCCCCCCCCCCAAGAAACACACACTCACCAAAAAACTTTGTCTGGAGCCACATCTGTCCCCCGGAAACTCAACAAGTTTATCAAGTTACTAAATAACGTTACGCAATGACAGCACGGAGCAGTCCAGGAATAGTAAGGTTGGGGAGCAGATAATGCTGACTGTAATCCAGCCAGGTTCTATTTGACTTGCTGTAGCTTATTATACACATTGTCAAAATCTCATAGTGTGCAGTGAAATCAGGGTAAGCAATTTAGCAATTTCATAGCAGAAAAGACGCATGTACAACTGTGCAAGACTGAAGGTAAGGCTGGAGTTCAGCTTTAACCGCATCATTGAATGGCTTTATTTATTCAATTTACTTAGAAGAGAAGTAAAGATTTTAGTTTTTTTTAGGAATCAAACTTACCTCGGTGGACGCAGCATCGGTCAGATGCTGCATCTGTCCCCCGGCGCCTCTGCACTGAGAACCGAGCGATCGAACACCACTGATCGCTCGGTTTTCAGAGCTCCCTGAGCAGAGAGCTGTAGACTGTCAATCACTGTCTCTCTGCTCTGCTCCCTCGTCGCTCATTGGAGCGCTAGGCTGTGGAGGGGGCGGCCGGCTCAGGCTCTTAGCGGTTTGCTGAGAGGCTGAGCCTGGTGTCAGTTCAGGCACCTGGCTTTATTGTCGCGATGACGTGGACCCTGGACTGACTTCTGTGACGTCAGCAGAGAGCGGGCTTAAACCCGCTCTCTACTGAAAGTGGGTCACAGGAGTGCAAAACGAACTGCAATCCTGTGATCCATACGAGAAGTACAGCAAAATGAGCTTTGGATGGACTTCTCCTTTAAGCAACCTGGTATCAGAGATCCTTTTCTTACAGCTCTATATGTTCTCTACTCATCTCCTTCAATTGTTATTCATCTATTGAATTGAAATTCTCTGAACTCCTTTTCCCAATACGTCATGTATTCATAACGGAGCACCTAGCCACTAAGATAGGAACCCACAAGTGTTACTAGTATTGGCTATGTAAAAAAAAAAAAAAAAAAAAAAGTGTTCAAAGGAGCAACTTCTGTTGTGGATATATTGTTGATTATCACAAAGCCACAAATTTCTCTTAAAAAAACATACTCATTCTGCTAGTCATTTTTACACACCTCAGGCATGCACATTTACGCATTACCAACTCATATGCCAGCTGCTTAACACCTATTAAAATTATATTTTGTTTTTTCTCAGCAGAAAGCATACATACCGGTATATATATTATTTAGGAATCAAACTGACCACAAAATATAGTTCACTGTTTGAGTACAATTTGTCTTTACAGTTTCACAAATTAACCACTTGAAGTCAGGTTTGTGTATTAAAAAAGCAGGATGGCTGCTTCCATCGGGTGAGAGGCCATCTTAAAACAGCCTTCCCCTCATGGTTCGCATTATCATAAAGCGAGGGTACAATCCATGCATCCATCCCACACCCGCCCCTGAGGAAGTGGTTGATCCACGAAACATGTTGGACAAACTAGGATGCATCCTGCTGCATATGGGACGTTTTTCATTTTTCATTAATTTTGATTTCATTGTATCACCTTTTCTTTCAAGTGACTTTCTTTAATGGAGGGCACTGTCCCACGCCACATAATGCATTGTGCTATGATGCTAGAATGTTTCTCTATTATTGTGGTCTGTAACATTCCATTTGTATGTTTTTAATCCATGTATAAATTTATATATATTCCCTCGCTACTATGAGTATAATAATTAATACTTTAACTGCTGCGAACACCGAAAAGGGTCAATCCGTACCCGTACATAAAAAGATTAATTAAAATGAGGGGTGCTGCGTTGTTAAGAAAAGGCTAAAATCAAACTAAAACTGCCTAAACACCTTACATTCAAGAGTATCAACAGCAATATACAATGGGCGCTAAAGGTAATAGTACAAGTGAAAAAAATTCACACATAGGTAAATGACTACAATCTCATAAGTGTAAAAACAAACATATGGGGATGTGTACACTCTCCAAATGAGTGGTATAATAAAGTGATTTGTTCTTAAAGTGCAAAGAAATTGTGCAAACTATGCAACATGCAAAGTGCAAGGGTGACTTGTCCTCTTCTGTGTAATAAACAAAGTTGTGCAAAGTGCAAAAGATAATTTTCTCTTCTTCTGTGCAAAAACACAATGGGCAAAGTGCAGAAGAATATTTTCTCCTCTTCTGTGGAGAAACACTCTAGTGAAGATGGCCTCTTACCTTTAGGGTTATGAGGCAACCGCATGTCTTTTATAATAATAAAGATCAATGTTCACATTGCTTGCTTCTTAATGGCATACTCGCAAGGCAATGGCGTGGGTCTACTGTTTTAAATGGTCTTTTCTCTCCCAGTAGGTATGTATATACTTACATAGTTACATAGTTAGTCAGGTTGAAAAAAGACACAAGTCCATCAAGTTCAACCATAAAAAAAATATATATATATATCGTACAATCCCGTATACCCAATTCTATACCCACAGTTGATCCAGAGGAAGGCAAAAAACCCCAGCAGAGCATGATCCAATTTGCTACAGCAGGGCAAAAAATTCCTTCCTGATCCCCCAAGAGGCAAACGGATTTTCCCTGGATCAACTTTACCTATAAATGTTAGTACCCAGTTATATTACCGGTATGTACATTTCGGAAAGTATCCAGGCCTTTCTTAAAGCAATCTACTGAGCTAGCCAAAACCACCTCTGGAGGGAGTCGATTCCACATTTTCACAGGTCTTACTGTGAAGAAACCTTTCCGTATTTGGAGATGAAATCTCTTTTCCTCTAGACGTAAAGAGTGCCCCCGTGTCCCCTGTGTCCTCTGTGTTGACCGTAAAGTGAATAACTCAACACCAAGTTCACTATATGTGTCAAGGTCACCTGTGGCCAGGTGACAGATGCACACCGTAGGGGGACAGGAGTGCACCGCAAGGTAGTGAACCCTATGGCTGACTGCTGCGGATAGGAAACTGGGTGGTTGTGGAAAGCGGGACCAGAGGAGCACAACCGGGATCCTAACGGAAGCTAGAGCCAAGATTCCCCAGGGCGCGGAGTCTAAGACCCAGCAGGTCTTCTCCAGGGCCTCTAGTGGTGAGGATGTTATGCTGCAGGCTGGGACCAGGTCGCGGCCCCTGGAGTTTCCTAGCTCACGCCCCGTAGGATAAGGGGAAAAGAGGGGAAGCAGCAGCACAAGATATGAGAGAACCGAATAACAAGCTGAAGGTCAGGGGCCACAAGCAGACAAGGATAACGAAAGAACGAGCCGAAGATCAAGGGTCACGAGCAGACAGGGATAGTCGGGGACAAGCCAAATATGTAACAGAGAGACAGACGTAGCACACGGCAGGCAGGAACCCAAACACACAATGCCTAACAAACACGTTGATCAGCAAAGCAGGCTTGCAGTGCACAGGTTAATATAGTGTTCTGTGATAGGGCCTGGGGTGGAGTCTGGCTGGGAGGAGATTATAAAGGAAGCCAGGTGAAAGGGCTCAGGCCTCTAAGATGAACACATGGGAAGGAAGGTAAGCTGACAGACAAACACTACTGCATATCCATGACAGTACCCTCCCTCTTATGGGCCCTCCCCCGCCTGGGCCCAGGCTTAAAGGGAAATCTCTGATGAAACCTTCTCAACAGATGAGGTGCAGCGACATCAGATGCAGCGATCCAAGACGCCTCCTCAGGACCAAAACCTCTCCAATGCACAAGGTACTGAAGAATGCCTCTGCAGAGCCGAGAATCCAGAACTTGTCTAACCTCGTACTTAAGATTATCCTCAGAGACTGAAAACGAGGTAGGGAGATGACAAGAAGATCTATTGAGGACCAAAGGCTCTCTAGGAATAAGCAAGGGCATGAGAGGATCAACAGGAATCTGAGGAGGGTCCCCATGACCCTTAAAGGGGAACTGGTCATCTTGCACAGGACCATCAAACTGGGCAGATGTCAGTGGAACCCTGAAGTCAGGTTGGTTAGAGGGTGACATGTCACAGGAGTCAAGCTGAATAGCTGAAAGACAAGCAGAATGTCCTGAACAAGAAAAAGTAGGAGGCTCACTGGGCATGGGCTGGACTGGCATAACTAGTACAGAGGCAGAGTGAATAGCTGAGTCAGGTGTAGCGACTACCTGAATCGCATCGCAAGACGTAGCGACTGCAGGACTTGTAGACAAGCTAGCCTGGCTGTGCGTCCAAGGGTGGTTAGGGACAGAGAAATGTAAATGGTTATGCAACCTGGAATGAATGACCGGCTCAGATTCACAGGGGGCAACCTTGGGTAGGCAGGACGAGGAACAGGAGGGACCCCAAGCCAGGATCTGTCCAGTAGTCCAGTCCACATGAGGAGAATGGAACTGTAACCATGGGAGACCCAAAATTATAGGCGTTGAGGCCTTGGGTAAGATAAGGAAGGATATCCACTCCTGGTGGAGTGTCCCTACCGACATCTTAACAGGGAGGGTCTGGAAGCGGATAGGTCCCCCTGGGAGAACAGTACCATCAATCGCCAAGACCACCAATGGTGTGGTGAGGGGCAAAAGAGTAAGTCTCATGGACGATGTGATTTCCCAGTCCATAAAATTACCAGCGGCTCCGGAATCCAGATATGCTGAGACCGAATGAAAAGAAGCACCAACATGAAGGAACACAGAAAGCAGAAGACGAGAAGGGGAAGGTGATATTTCTGGGTCCAATACTCCACTTTCCAGATGAAGTGGACCCGAACGTTTTTCTGGACAAAGAGAGCAAGTGTCACGAAAATGACCTTTGCCCCCACAGTAAAGACACAGACCAAGAGTTCTGCGCCTAGCACGTTCCTCGGGGGATAGCCTGGTCCGACCCAGCTGCATGGGTTCCTCAGCTGGTAGGAGATGCTCTACGGGTCGAAGAGAGGGGAGCTCAGGCTGACTAAGAACCAAGGAGTGCTGGCGTTGCTTTTCTAAGGTCCTCTCCTGAAAGCGAATATCGATCTGGTTACACAAGGAGATAACGCCGGCCAGATCAGTGGGGATGGTTCTTCCTGCTAATTCATCCTTCACTCTATCAGACAGGCCATGCAAAAAGGTTGCGACTAAGGCCTCATTGTTCCAGCTCAACTCAGCCGACAGTATGCGGAAATGAAGGGCATACTGTCCCACAGAAGCAGACTCTTGGCGGAGACGTAAAAGGGCGCTGGCCGCTGAAGAGACACGAGCCGGTTCCTTGAAGATATTCCGAAAAAGTTTCAAGAAGCCAGACAGGCTAGAAACCACTGGATCATTCAGTTCCCACAGAGGGGCTGCCCAGGCTAAAGCTTCACCAGAGAGGAGGGAAATTATATAGGCTACCTTAGCCCGATCAGACAGGAAGTTTTGGGGCTGGAGCTCAAAATGAATTGTGCATTGGCTAAGGAACCCCCTGCAAGCCTTGGAGTCCCCAGAGAAACGGGACGGAGCTGGCAGTTGTAGTGAGTGTGTGGCTGCGACTGGTGCAATAGGTGCAGCCGCTGGTTGTATTTGAGGTTGCGGATTCAGGGTTCCCAAGGAGGCCTGAAGCTGCTCAAAGCGAGAAGCCAGATCCTGGAGGAATCGCATCACCTGAGTCTGATTCGATTCCTGGGTTTCAAGTCTGCAAACTATGCCCTGCAACGGATCATCCACGGGTAACGGGATGTCAGCCGGGTTCATGGCTGATCAAACTGTCAAGGTCACCTGTGGCCAGGTGACAGATGCACACCGTAGGGGGACAGGAGTGCACCGCAAGGTAGTGAACCCTATGGCTGACTGCTGCGGATAGGAAACTGGGTGGTTGTGGAAAGCGGGACCAGAGGAGCACAACCGGGATCCTAACGGAAGCTAGAGCCAAGATTCCCCAGGGCGCGGAGTCTAAGACCCAGCAGGTCTTCTCCAGGGCCTCTAGTGGTGAGGATGTTATGCTGCAGGCTGGGACCAGGTCGCGGCCCCTGGAGTTTCCTAGCTCACGCCCCGTAGGATAAGGGGAAAAGAGGGGAAGCAGCAGCACAAGATATGAGAGAACCGAATAACAAGCTGAAAGTCAGAGGCCACAAGCAGACAAGGATAACGAAAGAACGAGCCGAAGGTCAAGGGTCACGAGCAGACAGGGATAGTCGGGGACAAGCCAAATATGTAACAGAGAGACAGACGTAGCACACGGCAGGCAGGAACCCAAACACACAATGCCTAACAAACACGTTGATCAGCAAAGCAGGCTTGCAGTGCACAGGTTAATATAGTGTTCTGTGATAGGGCCTGGGGTGGAGTCTGGCTGGGAGGAGATTATAAAGGAAGCCAGGTGAAAGGGCTCAGGCCTCTAAGATGAACACATGGGAAGGAAGGTAAGCTGACAGACAAACACTACTGCATATCCATGACAATATGGACCCCTTATATATTTGAACATGTTGATCATATCCCCCCTTAATCTCCTCTTCTCAAGAGTGAATAAATTCAGTTCCTCTAATCTTTCCTCATAGCCGAGTTCCTCCATGCCTCTTATCAGTTTGGTTGCCCTTCTCTGCACTTTCTCCAGTTCCCCGATATCCTTTTTGAGAACTGGGGCCCAAAACTGAACTGCATGTTCCAGATGAGGTCTTACTAATGATTTGAACAGGGGCAAAATTATATCTCTCTCTCTGAAGTCCATACCTCTCTTAATACAAGAAAGGACTTTGCTCGCTTTGGAAACTGCAGCTTGGCATTGCATGCTACAATTGAGCTTATGATCTACCAAAAGCCCCAGATCCTTCTCCACTACGGATTCCCCCAGTTGTACTCCCCCTAGTATGTATAATGCATGCATATTCTTAGCCCCCAAGTGTATAACTTTTCATTTATCATCATTAAACCTCATCTGCCACATAGTCGCCCAATTAGACAGTGCATTGAGGTCAGCTTGAAAATTGGAGACATCCTGTAAGGACGTTATTCCACTGCATAGCTTGGTGTCATCTGCAAAAACAGAAATGTTACTTTTGATCCCAGACCCAATATCATTTATAAAGATATTAAAAAGTAAGGCTCCTCCCAACACTGAACCTTAGATAATACGGAGTAAGAAGAAAGGGGAGGATTCCGGATAGTGTAGTATTTTTGAAACAGTATTTTTATTTATTAAAAATATGGTAAACATACTCACATTTCATTAGTGAATTAAAAACAGAACTCCACGAGCGGTGAGCTTGTATATTGACATCACTTCTGGTGCCTGTCCGTCCCTACGCGTGTTGTCACGGTCACGTGACTTCATCAGGGGATCTTTGACTCCGGCCTTGAACTTTGACCCTTACCATGACCCAAGCACTAACACTGGCGCTTACCTAGATGAAACCCTGATCTAGCTATTTTTATTTTATTATTTTTATTTTTATATGTTTATTTACATCTTTCACCCTGCAAGGAGAGAGAGAGAGAGATACGTGGCATCTCTCTCTCCATTCAGAAAGAAAACTCAAAGATGGGCTGCAGAATGACTGATTACTATGATAGCCAATTACAGGTTATCACAGCAATCAGGTGACCCGGAACCTGGGAATTCCAGGTTCCGATCATTAGTATGGGGCCTGGGGCTCTCGATAAGAGCCCGGTCTCTGTAATGGGAGCATGCCACACAGCAGAGCACTCCCAGCACAAAGACATATACATATATGCAGTCCCACAGATAAAGTCCAACTTCCGTGAGGCCCCATATATGCGTACTGTTGGCAGGAAGGGGTTACATAATAACAATAAAAAAAATTAAAACCCAGTGGTGATTATATACTACCAAATGAAAGCTCTGTCTGTTTCAAAAAATAGAAAATTATTTTGGCTACAGTTTTGCATGAATGAGCAATTTTCAGTCAAAGTATTACAGTGCTAAAAAAATTTAAATGGTCTGGACAGGAAGGGGGTTTAAACATGCCGATCTTCGATTTGTTAAAAAAGTAAGCTAGGTCAAGATGCCAACTTGGCTGGAAATGGGCTTTAAGATATCAGTCAGATATGTTTTCATTTACCTGCAATAAGACGAAACCCCATATCCAAAAGGAGATTTTAACTAGATCTGCCCAAAAGACAAAGACTTAGGATTTACAAATTTATGGCTTTTATTTTAAAGCAGCTCACTTTTCCCCTTTACTAAAATGACATGTTAAATGGCTGCTGATTCCGTGGGTGCAATTACAACTATTAGATTTTCAGCCCAGAGCTTTAATGAACATACTTTGGATTCCCGCCAAAGACTAAGCTTTTGTCAAAATGTAAAACTCTGTAGTATTTTATTCGCTCCCAATTAGGGACTCTTGTAAAGAAGCATTTTGCCTATGCTAACCTTTTCCACACATGCTGGAATTACAAGAGGATCCATCATTCTTACCCACTATGAATATATCTACAGTAATTATTCATGCATTCATGTTCTCTAATGTCCTATTTGCAGTTTACTATTTCATTGCCTGGTCATCCATTAAAATATTCTTCCAGTTTACACTGATGACATGACACCCCTCAAGTACAATTATACTGAAATCTCCAAACAGCCAATTTTATTGCTAATCTTTTTGGTAGTTCCCACACTTAAAGGAGTTGTAAAGGCTGAAGGGTTTTTATCTTAATGCATTTTATGAATTAATATAAAAAAAACTTTTTTGTGCAGCAGCCACCCCAGCACCCCCCCCCCTAATTACTTACCTGAGCCCCATCTCTCTCCAGCAATGTCCAAGAATGTCTAAGCCATCCGGGACACTCCTCCTGATTGGCTGAGTCACAGCAGCAGTGCCATTGGCTTCCGTGGCTTTTAATCAAAGCCAATCAGGGGAGAGAGGGGGTGTGGTCGGGTCAGGGCTCCGTGTCTGAATGTACACACGGAGCTGTGACTCAGCACCAGTGCCCCCATAGGAAGCTGCTGACTGTGGGGGCACTCGATAGGAGGGGCCAGGAGTAGCAAAGAGGGACCCGAGAAGAGGAGGATCCAGGCTGCTCTGTGCAAAACCAATGGCACAGAGGAGGTAAGTATAACATGTTTATTATTAAAAAAAAAAAAATGAGACTTTACAATCACTTTAATAGGGTTTATGGTTTGAAAGTAAAAATGTGAGGATGAAGTAGAAATTATGGGTATGCATTCTTTCCTTTACAGCCATATTCTGTCTAGATCAGTTAAACTAACCTGAATTATATACAATCATTACAGGCCCATTTACTTCTTTGTGATGCTTTTCAAGTCATGTTAATGTGTGTTGCATTAAGGCAGACCATTCAACATATATGGGCAGCCCTGACATGCTTAAAAAGAAACATGACCCTTTTTTCTAGACATTCAGAAATAGTGATGAGCCAAACACCCCCGGGTTCGGTTCGCACCAGAACCCGCGAACGGACCGAAAGTTCGTACGAACATTAGAACCCTATTAAATACAATGGATGCGAACGTTCGAATTCTAAAGTGCTAATTATAACAACTATTATGCATGTTATTGTCCTAAAAAGGGTTTGGGAACCCGGGTTGTGCACCAGGGGACATGTATCAATGCAAAAAGAAGTTTTAAAAACGGTCGTTTTTCGGGAGCAGTCATTTTAATGATGATGATAAAGTGAAAAAAAAAAAGTCAAATATTCCTTTAAATATCGTACCTGGGGGGTGTCTAAAGTATGCCTGTGAAGTGCCACGTGTTTCCCGTGTTTAGAACTGTCCCTGCACAAAATGACACTTCTAAAGGAAAAAAAAGCCATTTAAAACTGCTTGCGGCTTTAATGTAATGTCTGGTCCCGGTAATATGGATGAAAATCTTTAAGAAAAATGGCATAGCTACCCCATGACCCCCCCCCCCTACCCCAGCCCATTACCAGCCCCTTTGGGTCTTGTATGGATATTAAGGGGAACCCCCCACATAAAATAAAAAAGGCCCTATATACTCTGAACAGCCGTATACAGGCGGTGCATACAAGACAGGGACTGTAGGTTTGTTCTTATGTAGAATCTGTTTGTAATTTTGAACAGGTACATTGTTTAAGTGTAGCTCCAGCCCAAAAATCTATTTTTAAACTTTTTGGAAAACATAGGTAAGGGTTATCACCCCTGTAACATTTGTTTTGCTGTCTGTGCCCCTGTTCAGAACATTTCACCTCACTTTCCGTCCCAATGACAACTGTTTTTGAAATGTGGTGTTTTTCTTGAAACAAGGATTGCTGATAAAGCATCAGTACAGAGGAGACACCTTTCTCCCATATTAATTCTTACAGGAGAGAATTTTCCTTCCAAGGGGTAGATTTCCTCTCACTTCCTGTTGTCTTCTTGCGTTTGCAAGTAGGAGTCGTTTGTAAGTTGGATGTTTGAAAGTAGGGACCTGCCGTATATACTCTGCAGAAATAGGCCCCTTAGTTGTTGGTGTTGGCACAACACTGTAAGCACTCACAGTTACTCTTGGTTGGTGCTGGAACGCCCTGCTGTCAACTATTATATCAGGAATTGTAATTACATATAATTGTTGAACAGTGGTAGTAAAAATTGGGCCTTTGATGGTGGTGCTGGTGCCACAACACTGTAAGCCCTGACAGTTACTCTTGGTGGGTGCAGGAATGGGCCCTGCTGTGAATTATTAGATCAAGAATTGTAATTACATGCCCCTTTTGAACAGGGGCTGAAAAATTGGGCCTTTCGTGGTGGTGGTGGTGGTGGCGTTGCCACAACACTGTAAGCCCTCAGAGTTACTCTTGGTGGGTGCAGGAATGGGCCCTGCTGTGAATTATTAGATCAAGAATTGTAATTACATGCCCCTTTTGAACAGGGGCTGAAAAATTGGGCCTTTCGTGGTGGTGGTGGTGGTGGCGTTGCCACAACACTGTAAGCCCTCAGAGTTACTCTTGGTGGGTGCAGCAATGGGCCCTGCTGTGAATTATTAGATCAAGAATTGTAATTACATGCCCCTGTTGAACAGGGGCTGAAAAATTGGGCCTTAGGCACTGGTGGCACAACACTACAACCCCTCACAGATACTGTACTTGGAGCACAGCAATGAGCCCTGTTGCAAAGTATTGCTTCAAAAATTGTAATGACACGCCCCTGTTAAACAGGGGCTGAAAAATTGGGCCTTAGGCACTGGTGCCACAACACTCCAACCCCTCACAGATACTGTACTTGGAGCACAGCAATGAGCCCTATGGCAAATTATTGCTAAAAAAATTGTAATTACACGCCCCTGTAAAACAGGGGCTGAAAAATTGGTGCTGGTGCTGGTGGCGGCACCCATAAACAAAAATGATCTTCCAAGCTATCATCATCAATCGTATCATTGAGGACTCGGAGGAGGAGGATAGCCAGTCAACATAACAGCACAGGCACTCAGCATCAGCATCAGTCTTGAAGGGATGTGACATGTTAAAATCAATTAGTCTGTTATATCAGCATCAGGTGTGTGGTAGCTGGTGGTGATCCAAGACTGGTTCATCTTGATGAAAGTCAGTCGATCAACCGAGTCGGTGGACAGGCGCACCCTGTGATCCGTGACAAATCCTCCAGCAGCACTGAATGTGCGTTCCGAAAGAACGCTGGATGCAGGACAGGCCAGTAGCTCAATTGCATACTGTGCAAGCTCTGCCCAGTGATCCATCCTCAAGACCCAGTAAGCCAGAGGATTTTCGGTGGGGAAGGTGTCCAAGTCTGACCTTGCCCCTAGATATTCCTGCACCATGTTTATCAGACGCTGGCGATGGTTGCTGGAACCGATCATACTTTGGGGCTGCGGACTAAAGAATTGTCTGAACGCATCGGTCAGACGGCCACCTTCCCCACCGCTCCTTCTTTGACTGGCCGAAGCCTCAGCAACTCGTTGTCCAGGACCAGGAGTTTGTAACCTCCCAGTCTCTGGGAACGCGTTGCACAGACCTTTCTGCAAGGCCTCCCGGAGTTGTCTCATCCTCTGCTCCCTCTGCGACGGTAACATAAGGTCCGCAACCTTACCCTTGTACCGTGGATCAAGGAGAGTGGCCAGCCAGTAATGGTCCCTCTCCTTGATCCGAAGAATACGAGGATCCTTCCGCAGACTTTGCAGGATCAGGGAGGCCATGCAGCGTAGGTTTGCTGAGGCATTCGCTCCGGAGTCCTCTGGGTCACTAAGGACGACATGATCCGCAGCCACCTCCTCCCAGCCACGTACAAGTCCACTGGTTTCTTGGGACTGTAAATCATCCCTAAAAGACTGCTGCTGATGATGCTGAGTGCCAGCCTCCACCTCCATGCTGACACAATCCTCCTCCTCCTCCTCCTCCTCCTCTTCCTGTGCGATGGGTGGGACAGAAGGAACACTGTCTGGGTAAAGGGGGCCTTGAGAGGCAAGGAAGTCCTCCTCTTCCTGCCTCTGTTCTGCCTCAAGTGCCCTGTCCATTATTCCACGCAGCGTGTGCTCCAACAGGTGGACAAGAGGTACAGTGTCACTGATGCATGCACTGTCACGGCTCACCATCCTCGTGGCCTCCTCAAATGGTGCCAGGACAGTGCATGCATCCCTGATCATGCCCCACTGGCGTGGAGAAAAAAAACCAAGCTCCCCTGACCCTGTCCTGGTGCCGTAGTCGCACAGGTACTCATTGATGGCCCTCTGCTGCGTGTGCAGCCGCTGCAGCATGGCCAACGTTGAGTTCCACCTGGTGGGCATGTCACATATAAGGCGGTTCTTGGGCAGGTTCAACTCCTTTTTCAGCTCAGCCAGGCGAGCACTGGCATTATAAGATCTGCGGAAATGCACACAGACTTTCCTGGCCTGCCTCAGGACATCCTGTAAGCCCGGGTACCTGCCCAAGAACCGCTGCACCACCAGGTTAAGGACGTGAGCCACACAGGGCACATGGGTCAGTTGTCCCTGTCGGAGGGCGGAGAGGAGGTTGGTGCCATTGTCGCAAACCACCATTCCTGGCTTAAGCTGGCGTGGCGTCAACCACCTCTCGGCCTGGCCCTGCAGAGCAGACAGGACCTCTGCCCCAGTGTGGCTTCTGTCCCCCAAACACACCAGCGCAAGCACGGCATGGCATCTTTTTGCCTGCGTACTTGCGTAGCCCCTTGAACGGCTACGGAGCACCGCTGGTTCAGAGGACAAACCACAGGAAGAGGCCATGGAGGAAGAAGAAGAGGAGGGGGTGGAGGAGAGAGGTGTGTCACAACCAGTAGTAGCATTTTGGAGGCGTGGCGGTGGAACAACCTCCAACACTACTGCACCTTGTCCTGCATCCTTCCCAGCTGCCAAAAGAGTGACCCAATGGGCCGTGAAAGAAAGGTAACGTCCCTGTCCATGCCTGCTGGACCATGAGTCAGCGGTAATATGCACCTTACCGCTGACCGCCCTGTCCAGCGAGGCCAAGACATTGCCTTCCACATGCCGGTAGAGAGCCGGAATAGCCTTCCGTGAGAAAAAGTGGCGTTTGGGAACCTGCCACTGAGGAACCGCACATTGCACAAACTCACGGAAGGGGGCCGAGTCTACCAACTGAAAAGGCAGCAGTTGAAGCGCTAGCAATTTAGCCAAGCTAGCATTCAACCGCTGGGCATGTGGATGGCTGGGAGTGAACTTCTTTCGACGGTCCAGCAGCTGGGGCAGGGAAATTTGCCTGCTAGAATCGGACGTCGGTGTACTGCTAGCAGAGTGGCCGCAAGTACTTGGCTGTGACACACCTAATTCTACACCTTCATTCCTCTCAGTGCATGTTTCAGAGAGGACTGAAGTTATAGTGGGGTTGGAGATCCCAGCTGATGCGGTGCAAGGAGAGGTCCGCTTTGTTCTTTGGTGTGGGTCTTTGAGGTAGGCTTGCCAACGAGCTGCATGGCAGGTCAACATATGTCTGGTCAGGCATGTGGTACCCAAGCGGCTGATGTTTTGGCCACGCGATATACGCTTGAGACATATGTTGCAAACAGCAGCTGTGCGATCTGATGCACTAGCCTCAAAAAAGGCCCACACCAAAGAACTTTTTGAATGACGGGCAGAGGCAGCGCCCTGCACAGGCGGAGCTCTGCGGTGTGATTCCGTCGGTGTACTGCCCTTACGCTGGCCACCAAAGGGCATCCTGCCTCGTTGGAGATGTGCCTCCTCCTCATCCTCCTCCTCCTCCTCTCTCCTATTAGGCACCCACGTGGAGTCAGTGACCTCATCATCCCCTCCCTCCTCATCACTGGAGCCAATCTGGCAGTATGCTGCAGCTGCTGGAACATGACTGCCAGATTGGTGTCCTTCTTGAGCATCCCCTCTGTCTGCTCTCACGCTACTGCCTTCCTGTAGCTGGGTTTCATCATCAGACCCTTCGAAACGCTGGGCATCCTCCTGGAGCATGTACCCAACACTGTGCTCAAACAGTTTGGGGGACTCCTCAGGAGGAGGACATGGTGGGTCTAGGGAAGGAGTGACTGATGATGAGTCTGACATTGATACCAGGGAAGAGGACGCTTTGGCAGCTGCTTTGCCAGTACCCTGAGCCTGGGTGAGAGAGGATGAGGAGGAGGAGGAGGGCTTGGTCATCCACTCTACCAAGTCTTCGGCATGATGTGGCTCAACATGTCCAGCTGCCGAAAAGAAGGACAAGCGTGTCCCATGGCCATGTGCTGATGACAATGCACCGCGTCCACGACCAGCACTGTTGTCCCCAGACACAGAGCCTGCTTGCCCTCTTTTATTGCCTCCTGACTGTCTGCCTCTCCTTGTTTGCCTTCCAGACATTCTAATAGATGGCCTGCAGGGAGATGGGAAAAAAGCAATAAGGACTACCTTCAGGTGTCCTTCTCTGTCCCTTTACTTAAGGATTTCTAAATATGGTTGAGGATGATTGCTTTTGCACAGAATAGCACAACGACAATTTCCCTGACTGTCCAAAAAACAAGGATTTCAAAGATGGTTGATGAGGAATGCTTTAGCACACTATAGCACAAGGAGAATTTCCCTCACTGTCCTTCCCTGTCCCTAGAAACAAGGATTATCACAGTGAAAGAAACTGACACTCTTCCTACCTATAGTTTTCTGTCCCTAGAAATTTTTTTTTTTAAAGCACACTATAGCACAAGGAGAATTTCCCTCACTGTCCTTCCCTGTCCCTAGAAACAAGGATTCGCACAGTAAAACACACTGACACTCTCCCTACCTATAGTTTTCTGTCCCTAGAAAAAATGTTTTTTTAAAGCACACTATAGCACAAGGAGAATTTCCCTCACTGTCCTTCCCTGTCCCTAGAAACAAGGATTCGCACAGTAAAACACACTGACACTCTCCCTACCTATAGTTTTCTGTCCCTAGAAAAAATGTTTTTTTAAAGCACACTATAGCACAAGGAGAATTTCCCTCACTGTCCTTCCCTGTCCCTAGAAACAAGGATTCGTACAGTAAAACACACTGACACTCTCCCTACCTATAGTTTTCTGTCCCTAGAAAAAATGTTTTTTTAAAGCACACTATAGCACAAGGAGAATTTCCCTCACTGTCCTTCCCTGTCCCTAGAAACAAGGATTCGTACAGTAAAACACACTGACACTCTCCCTACCTATAGTTTTCTGTCCCTAGAAAAAATGTTTTTTTAAAGCACACTATAGCACAAGGAGAATTTCCCTCACTGTCCTTCCCTGTCCCTAGAAACAAGGATTCACACAGTAAAACACACTGACACTCTCCCTACCTATAGTTTTCTGTCCCTAGAAAAAATGTTTTTTTAAAGCACACTATAGCACAAGGAGAATTTCCCTCACTGTCCTTCCCTGTCCCTAGAAACAAGGATTCGCACAGTAAAACACACTGACACTCTCCCTACCTATAGTTTTCTGTCCCTAGAAAAAATGTTTTTTTAAAGCACACTATAGCACAAGGAGAATTTCCCTCACTGTCCTTCCCTGTCCCTAGAAACAAGGATTCGTACAGTAAAACACACTGACACTCTCCCTACCTATAGTTTTCTGTCCCTAGAAAAAATGTTTTTTTAAAGCACACTATAGCACAAGGAGAATTTCCCTCACTGTCCTTCCCTGTCCCTAGAAACAAGGATTCGTACAGTAAAACACACTGACACTCTCCCTACCTATAGTTTTCTGTCCCTAGAAAAAATGTTTTTTTAAAGCACACTATAGCACAAGGAGAATTTCCCTCACTGTCCTTCCCTGTCCCTAGAAACAAGGATTCGTACAGTAAAACACACTGACACTCTCCCTACCTATAGTTTTCTGTCCCTAGAAAAAATGGTTTTTTTAAAGCACACTATAGCACAAGGAGAATTTCCCTCACTGTCCTTCCCTGTCCCTAGAAACAAGGATTCGCACAGTAAAACACACTGACACTCTCCCTACCTATAGTTTTCTGTCCCTAGAAAAAATGTTTTTTTAAAGCACACTATAGCACAAGGAGAATTTCCCTCACTGTCCTTCCCTGTCCCTAGAAACAAGGATTCGCACAGTAAAACACACTGACACTCTCCCTACCTATAGTTTTCTGTCCCTAGAAAAAATGTTTTTTTAAAGCACACTATAGCACAAGGAGAATTTCCCTCACTGTCCTTCCCTGTCCCTAGAAACAAGGATTCGCACAGTAAAACACACTGACACTCTCCCTACCTATAGTTTTCTGTCCCTAGAAAAAATGTTTTTTTAAAGCACACTATAGCACAAGGAGAATTTCCCTCACTGTCCTTCCCTGTCCCTAGAAACAAGGATTCGTACAGTAAAACACACTGACACTCTCCCTACCTATAGTTTTCTGTTCCTAGAAAAAATGTTTTTTTAAAGCACACTATAGCACAAGGAGAATTTCCCTCACTGTCCTTCCCTGTCCCTAGAAACAAGGATTCGTACAGTAAAACACACTGACACTCTCCCTACCTATAGTTTTCTGTCCCTAGAAAAAATGTTTTTTTAAAGCACACTATAGCACAAGGAGAATTTCCCTCACTGTCCTTCCCTGTCCCTAGAAACAAGGATTTGCACAGTAAAACACACTGACACTCTCCCTACCTATAGTTTTCTGTCCCTAGAAAAAATGTTTTTTTAAAGCACACTATAGCACGAGGAGAATTTCCCTCACTGTCCTTCCCTGTCCCTAGAAACAAGGATTCGCACAGTAAAACACACTGACACTCTCCCTACCTATAGTTTTCTGTCCCTAGAAAAAATGTTTTTTTAAAGCACACTATAGCACAAGGAGAATTTCCCTCACTGTCCTTCCCTGTCCCTAGAAACAAGGATTCGTACAGTAAAACACACTGACACTCTCCCTACCTATAGTTTTCTGTCCCTAGAAAAAATGTTTTTTTAAAGCACACTATAGCACAAGGAGAATTTCCCTCACTGTCCTTCCCTGTCCCTAGAAACAAGGATTCGTACAGTAAAACACACTGACACTCTCCCTACCTATAGTTTTCTGTCCCTAGAAAAAATGTTTTTTAAAGCACACTATAGCACAAGGAGAATTTCCCTCACTGTCCTTCCCTGTCCCTAGAAACAAGGATTCGCACAGTAAAACACACTGACACTCTCCCTACCTATAGTTTTCTGTCCCTAAAAAAAATGTTTTTTTAAAGCACACTATAGCACAAGGAGAATTTCCCTCACTGTCCTTCCCTGTCCCTAGAAACAAGGATTCGCACAGTAAAACACACTGACACTCTCCCTACCTATAGTTTTCTGTCCCTAGAAAAAATGTTTTTTTTAAAGCACACTATAGCACAAGGAGAATTTCCCTCACTGTCCTTCCCTGTCCCTAGAAACAAGGATTCGCACAGTAAAACACACTGACACTCTCCCTACCTATAGTTTTCTGTCCCTAGAAAAAATGTTTTTTTAAAGCACACTATAGCACAAGGAGAATTTCCCTCACTGTCCTTCCCTGTCCCTAGAAACAAGGATTCGTACAGTAAAACACACTGACACTCTCCCTACCTATAGTTTTCTGTCCCTAGAAAAAATGTTTTTTTAAAGCACACTATAGCACAAGGAGAATTTCCCTCACTGTCCTTCCCTGTCCCTAGAAACAAGGATTCGTACAGTAAAACACACTGACACTCTCCCTACCTATAGTTTTCTGTCCCTAGAAAAAATGTTTTTTTAAAGCACACTATAGCACAAGGAGAATTTCCCTCACTGTCCTTCCCTGTCCCTAGAAACAAGGATTCGCACAGTAAAACACACTGACACTCTCCCTACCTATAGTTTTCTGTCCCTAGAAAAAATGTTTTTTTAAAGCACACTATAGCACAAGGAGAATTTCCCTCACTGTCCTTCCCTGTCCCTAGAAACAAGGATTCGCACAGTAAAACACACTGACACTCTCCCTACCTATAGTTTTCTGTCCCTAGAAAAAATGTTTTTTTAAAGCACACTATAGCACAAGGAGAATTTCCCTCACTGTCCTTCCCTGTCCCTAGAAACAAGGATTCGCACAGTAAAACACACTGACACTCTCCCTACCTATAGTTTTCTGTCCCTAGAAAAAATGTTTTTTTAAAGCACACTATAGCACAAGGAGAATTTCCCTCACTGTCCTTCCCTGTCCCTAGAAACAAGGATTCGTACAGTAAAACACACTGACACTCTCCCTACCTATAGTTTTCTGTCCCTAGAAAAAATGTTTTTTTAAAGCACACTATAGCACAAGGAGAATTTCCCTCACTGTCCTTCCCTGTCCCTAGAAACAAGGATTCGCACAGTAAAACACACTGACACTCTCCCTACCTATAGTTTTCTGTCCCTAGAAAAAATGTTTTTTTAAAGCACACTATAGCACAAGGAGAATTTCCCTCACTGTCCTTCCCTGTCCCTAGAAACAAGGATTCGTACAGTAAAACACACTGACACTCTCCCTACCTATAGTTTTCTGTCCCTAGAAAAAATGTTTTTTTAAAGCACACTATAGCACAAGGAGAATTTCCCTCACTGTCCTTCCCTGTCCCTAGAAACAAGGATTCGCACAGTAAAACACACTGACACTCTCCCTACCTATAGTTTTCTGTCCCTAGAATTTTTTTTTTTTAAAGCACACTATAGCACAAGGAGAATTTCCCTCACTGTCCTTCCCTGTCCCTAGAAACAAGGATTCGCACAGTAAAACACACTGACACTCTCCCTACCTATAGTTTTCTATCCCTAGAAAAAATGTTTTTTTAAAGCACACTATAGCACAAGGAGAATTTCCCTCACTGTCCTTCCCTGTCCCTAGAAACAAGGATTCGTACAGTAAAACACACTGACACTCTCCCTACCTATAGTTTTCTGTCCCTAGAAAAAATGTTTTTTTAAAGCACACTATAGCACAAGGAGAATTTCCCTCACTGTCCTTCCCTGTCCCTAGAAACAAGGATTCGCACAGTAAAACACACTGACACTCTCCCTACCTATAGTTTTCTGTCCCTAGAAAAAATGTTTTTTTAAAGCACACTATAGCACAAGGAGAATTTCCCTCACTGTCCTTCCCTGTCCCTAGAAACAAGGATTCGTACAGTAAAACACACTGACACTCTCCCTACCTATAGTTTTCTGTCCCTAGAAAAAATTTTTTTTTAAAGCACACTATAGCACAAGGAGAATTTCCCTCACTGTCCTTCCCTGTCCCTAGAAACAAGGATTCGCACAGTAAAACACACTGACACTCTCCCTACCTATAGTTTTCTGTCCCTAGAAAAAATGTTTTTTTAAAGCACACTATAGCACAAGGAGAATTTCCCTCACTGTCCTTCCCTGTCCCTAGAAACAAGGATTCGCACAGTAAAACACACTGACACTCTCCCTACCTATAGTTTTCTGTCCCTAGAAAAAATGTTTTTTTAAAGCACACTATAGCACAAGGAGAATTTCCCTCACTGTCCTTCCCTGTCCCTAGAAACAAGGATTCGCACAGTAAAACACACTGACACTCTCCCTACCTATAGTTTTCTGTCCCTAGAAAAAATGTTTTTTTAAAGCACACTATAGCACAAGGAGAATTTCCCTCACTGTCCTTCCCTGTCCCTAGAAACAAGGATTCGCACAGTAAAACACACTGACACTCTCCCTACCTATAGTTTTCTGTCCCTAGAAAAAATGTTTTTTTAAAGCACACTATAGCACAAGGAGAATTTCCCTCACTGTCCTTCCCTGTCCCTAGAAACAAGGATTCGCACAGTAAAACACACTGACACTCTCCCTACCTATAGTTTTCTGTCCCTAGAAAAAATGTTTTTTTAAAGCACACTATAGCACAAGGAGAATTTCCCTCACTGTCCTTCCCTGTCCCTAGAAACAAGGATTCGTACAGTAAAACACACTGACACTCTCCCTACCTATAGTTTTCTGTCCCTAGAAAAAATGTTTTTTTAAAGCACACTATAGCACAAGGAGAATTTCCCTCACTGTCCTTCCCTGTCCCTAGAAACAAGGATTCGCACAGTAAAACACACTGACACTCTCCCTACCTATAGTTTTCTGTCCCTAGAAAAAATGTTTTTTTAAAGCACACTATAGCACAAGGAGAATTTCCCTCACTGTCCTTCCCTGTCCCTAGAAACAAGGATTCGCACAGTAAAACACACTGACACTCTCCCTACCTATAGTTTTCTGTCCCTAGAAAAAATGTTTTTTTTAAAGCACACTATAGCACAAGGAGAATTTCCCTCACTGTCCTTCCCTGTCCCTAGAAACAAGGATTCGTACAGTAAAACACACTGACACTCTCCCTACCTATAGTTTTCTGTCCCTAGAAAAAATGTTTTTTTAAAGCACACTATAGCACAAGGAGAATTTCCCTCACTGTCCTTCCCTGTCCCTAGAAACAAGGATTCGTACAGTAAAACACACTGACACTCTCCCTACCTATAGTTTTCTGTCCCTAGAAAAAATGTTTTTTTTAAAGCACACTATAGCACAAGGAGAATTTCCCTCACTGTCCTTCCCTGTCCCTAGAAACAAGGATTCGCACAGTAAAACACACTGCCACTCTCCCTACCTATAGTTTTCTGTCCCTAGAAAAAATGTTTTTTTAAAGCACACTATAGCACAAGGAGAATTTCCCTCACTGTCCTTCCCTGTCCCTAGAAACAAGGATTCGCACAGTAAAACACACTGACACTCTCCCTACCTATAGTTTTTTGTCCCTAGAAAAAGTGTTTTTTTAAAGCACACTATAGCACAAGGAGAATTTCCCTCACTGTCCTTCCCTGTCCCTAGAAACAAGGATTCGTACAGTAAAACACACTGACACTCTCCCTACCTATAGTTTTCTGTCCCTAGAAAAAATGTTTTTTTAAAGCACACTATAGCACAAGGAGAATTTCCCTCACTGTCCTTCCCTGTCCCTAGAAACAAGGATTCGCACAGTAAAACACACTGACACTCTCCCTACCTATCCTTCTCTTTCCCTAAACTAAAGGAATCCAGGTTAAGCAAGAAAAAATAAATGTCACTGTCCCTGCCTATGCTTCTCTTTCCCTGCTCCGGAACACACTACACTAGGCCGCCGTGCTGGCGGCCTTTTATAGTGTGGGGCGTGTACTAAACACCCTCAGCAATAATTGGCCACAGGCATCCTGCCTGTGGCCAATCATTGCTCTCCTCGCTGCCGGCGCTGTGATTGGCCAAGCATGCGGGGTCACAGTGCATGCTTGGCCAATCACAGCGCCTGGATGACACTGCGATGGCGTAGTGCATTGTGGGCCGTTCGCGTCACTCGAATTAGGCGCGAACGGCCCAAATCGTTCGATCTTCGTCGAACGATCGAACAGCCGATGTTCGAGTCGAACGTATGTTCGACTCGAACACCAAGCTCATCCCTATTCAGAAAACTCCAATTGCACAAATATCGTAAAATGTTTTGTTTTATTTGCAAAATAAGATGCTGGATTAATGATATCCTGGAGGCTTGTTACTTAAAGGGTAACCCCACTTTCATGGGAAAAAAAATAGCCAATAAAAAATATATATATACAGTGGGGCAAAAAAGTATTTAGTCAGCCACCAATTGTGCAAGTTCTCCCACTTAAAAAGATGAGATAGGCCTGTAATTGTCATCATAGGTATACCTCAACTATGAGAGACAAAATGTGGAAACAAATCCAGACAATCACATTGTCTGATTTGGAAAGAATTTATTTGCAAATTATGGTGGAAAATAAGTATTTAGTCACCTACAAACAAGCAAGATTTCTGACTCTCACAGACCTGTATGTTCTTCTTTAAGAGGCTCCTCTGTCCTCCACTCATTACCTGTATTAATGGCACCTGTTTGAACTTGTTATCAGTATAAAAGACACCTGTCCACAACCTCAAACAGTCACACTCCAAACTCCACTATGGTGAAGACCAAAGAGCTGTTGAAGGACACCAGAAACAAAATTGTAGACCTGCACCAGGCTGGGAAGACTGAATCTGCAATAGGCAAGCAGCTTGGTGTGAAGAAATCAACTGTGGGAGCAATAATTTGAAAATGGAAGACATACAAGACCACTGATAATCTCCCTCGATCTGGGGCTCCACGCAAGATCTCACCCCGTGGGGTCAAAATGATCACAAGAACAGTGAGCAAAAATCCCAGAACCACACGGGGACCTAGTGAATGACCTGCAGAGAGCTGGGACCAACGTAACAAAGGCTACCATCAGTAACACACTACGCCGCCAGGGACTCAGATCCTGCAGTGCCAGACGTGTCCCCCTTCTTAAGCCAATACATGTCCGGGCCCGTCTGAGGTTTGCTAGAGAACATTTGGATGATCCAGAAGAGGATTGGGAGAATGTCATATGGTCAGATGAAACCAAAGTAGAACTGTTTGGTAGAAACAACTTGTCGTGTTTGGATGAGAGAATGCTGAGTTGCAACCAAAGAACACCATACCTACTGTGAAGCATGGGGCTGGCAACATCATGCTTTGGGGCTGTTTCTCTGCAAAGGGAACAGGACGACTGATACGTGTACATGAAAGAATGAATGGGGCCATGTATTGTGAGATTTTGAGTGCAAACCTCCTCCCATCAGCAAGGGCATTGAAGAGGAAACGTGGCTGGGTCTTTCAGCATAACAATGATCCCAAACACACCACCCGGACAATGAAGGAGTGGCTTCGTAAGAAGCATTTCAAGGTCCTGGAGTGGCCTAGCCAGTCTCCCGATCTCAACCCCATAGAAAACCTTTGGAGGGAGTTGAAAGTCTGTGTTGCCCAGCGACAGCCCCAAAACATCACTGCTCTAGAGGAGATCTGCATGGAGGAATGGGCCAACATACCAGCAACAGTGTGTGACAACCTTGTGAAGACTTACAGAAAACGTTTGACCTCTGTCATTGCCAACAAAGGATATATAACAAAGTATTGAGATGAACTTTTGATATTGACCAAATACTTATTTTCCACCATAATTTGCAAATAAATTCTTTCCAAATCAGACAATGTGATTGTCTGGATTTGTTTCCACATTTTGTCTCTCATAGTTGAGGTATACCTATGATGACAATTACAGGCCTCTCTCATCTTTTTAAGTGGGACAACTTGCACAATTGGTGGCTGACTAAATACTTTTTTTCCCCACTGTATATACACCATATACAATTGCGAGTTTAGTCGTAATTGAATGTTATTAAAATGACCTTTTCTTTTCAATCTGCAGGTCTGTAATTTTCTCTAAAGTGCAATGCAATATGGCTACCTGGAGGTGTTCTATGCACAGAATGTGTACAGAACACCCCCGAAATCATTATTTCCTGCTTGTGTGATTGGCTTACTGATTTTACCAGAAGTCTACACTAAGATACAAGTCAGATTTGTGGCATCCCCTGCAACAAAAATTACATTTTTGGTAAGTAACTCCCAATAGGAAATCACATCTAAAGGGATGCAGACCCAGCAGTTTTTCTCATTAGAGCCCTGATTCTGTACAGCTGATTGATAATTATGAAACCACTCCCATTAGACTCACTCAATACAGGGGTACAGAGGAACAAACAGGGATTTCTTCAGAATAACAGAAGGTAGGAATCTGCAACAAAGTTAGTTAAAATCCTTGCAATATACATAGATTACCCAGAGGGGAATTTTTTTTCTCAACAAAAGTGGAGTTACGCTTTAACTGACCTTTGTTACACAGTAATATAAGTATCTTTTATTGTTATTAGGGTTGTCCCGATACCACTTTTTTAAGACCGAGTACAAGTACCGATCCTTTTTTTCAAGTACTCGCCGATACCGATTACCGATCCTTTTTTTTTAATGTCATGTGTCAGTATTTTGTATTTTTTTTTTTTTTTTTTTTTTTTTACAGTGCTTTATTTTTACAATTTTTTTTAGGGGGGGGGGAGTGGATTGTGTCAGTGTGTTTTTTTTATTTTTATTATTTTTTACAATTCATTTTTTTCCCCCTTTTTTTTTTTTTTTTTAGCGCTGTTGGGGGGCTTTGGTGAGATTTCAGGGGTCTTAACAGACCTCTGACATCTCCCCTATGAGACAGAGAAAGGGACGAGGGACACAGATTCCCCAGTCCCTTTCTCTGCAGCCTCAGCTAAAATGAATGGACAGGAGGCTCCTCTCCATTCATAAATTGAAGCATCGTAAACACAGGTTACGATGTTTCAGTTATATGAATGAACAGAGTCAGTGATCACTGACTCTGTTCATTCGAAAAGGAAGGAGCCGGCTTTAGCGGCTCCTACCTCCGCTCTCCATCCTGAGATACCGAGGACAGAGGGGGTGGAGGAGGACATGGTGGGGGGACTCGGAGCGCAGAGGGGGAGAGCAGCAGGAGGGGGACACGGGACACGGAGCGCCGACAGCAGCAGCACGGAGGGGGATACAAGGACACCCGGAGAAGGAGAGCAGCACCGAGGGGAGCACGGAGGGGGGGAGAGCAGCACAGAGGGGGACAACGAACCGGAGAGGGAGAGCAGCGCCGAGGGGGACACAGAGCACGGAGGGGGAGAACAGCACACAGGGGGACACAGAGCGTGGAGGAGTATAGCAGCACGGAGAAAGATACAGTGACAGTCAGCGGTGATCAGTGCGTGTTGGGGGGAGTTACAAGCACCGATCACTGCTGTATAAATTTCACTAAAGCAGCTAAAAAGGGGGGGGGTCCGGGGAGAAGCTGTCAGGCTTTATTGAAATGTATACAGGCAGATCAGTGCTTGTAATTCCCCCCGCCGCACCGATCATCCCTGACTGCCCAGGTATCGGGTGAAGCATCGGAGCATTTCCCCAGAGTACAAGTACTTGGGGAAATGCTCGGTATCGGTGCCGATACCGATACTAGTATCGGTATCGGGACAACCCTAATTGTTATGATGTGAGTTTACCATTTTAGTTTTCTCCAGTTTTAGTTAGTGCACCCAAGAATACTGTAAATTCAAGCTTTTCAAAACTGAAAATTCTTTGTGCTGTTACTAAAAAACCAGAGCACTCCGGAGCAGATTCTGCACAAGTTGTGGGGGTGGTCAAAATACCACTTTTTAGCCATGGTTTGAAAGTGACTGGTGGTTCCATTAAAAATGAAGCTGACTTGGTCACACACTCACGTAAATGGCACCATAGCATGGAACTGTGTTAATACATGGGGAAATGTGGCAATACTCAGGCAACACACTTACAGTTCCAGAAGAACATGGCCATCATACTGACATTCATAGTAATATTTGGGTAACTGTCACATCTACCCCAACGCAGGTGGTCAGACACTATAGCTGGCTACTGTGTTCTTCACCTATAGCAGCCCCCTTCCCCATAAGGCAAGCAGGCCTACCGGTACTCGGTTGCCCCAGGACTTATACACAATGCTATATTGCCTGGCCACCACACCAGGTCAGATGCGACCTGAGCAAAGCAAATAGATACTTGCGGTTAACAGACAGATAACATGGTTCTATGACAGTCCAGGTAAAAGGCAGGCTGAGTTCAAGGAATAGTTCAATAATCCTGTCAAAAGTCATACACAGGGAAATCCAAACTAGCAAAGCAGGGCAGACAGACAGGGAGCTTGATCAGGAACAACACACATATCACTCTCTATCACAAGCACCCAAATGAGGTTTGGGCTGGCTTATAACAGGCTTGGTTTCCACCCAGAGACTGATCACATTAATCAGCCTGCAGGTGGACAGACAGACAAGGAGCGTGCCATAGCCAAAATCCCGGATGCTGGGATGAGGATCAGGAGCACTAAGTGATCCTGACATTACCCCCCTCTGAGGAGCAGCCCCCGGTCCCTTAAAGACAAGCTGGACAGTCAGCACAGGACCATCAGACTGGGCAGAGGTCAGTGGATCTGCCAGGTCAGGTTGGTTAGCAGGTGACATGTCACAGGAATTAAGCTGGATAGCTGAAACACAAGCAGAATGCAGAGAGCCCTGAAAAAAAGGTTGAAAGCCCCACCTGGCCGAATGAGGCAGTCTACCCAAAGAATGGATTGAACTTCTTAGACAGGTTTGAATGGATATAGTAGAAGTAGGGTGAGGCCAGGTTACAGAAAGTCCTGAATAAGGAAAATCAGGAGGCTCAATGGGCATTGGCTGGACTGGCATAACTGGTGCAGAGGCCGGCTGAATCGCATTGGCAGGTGTAATGACTACCTGAATCACATCACCAGATGTAGCGACTATGTCAGAGAACGTACCTTGCCGGACGTGTTGGTGGTCGCTTTGGTGTGCGTTCGCGCGCCGATGCGTGCTGATGTTGGGCATGTTCCTGTCCGTGCTGGTGCACTTCCCAGACTTCGGGCGCGCGCGCCTGTGCGCGATGGTGTGCCTGTGCGCGCGGGTGCATGTGCGCGCATTGCGTGCGCCATTGCGCATGCTGATGCGCCGATGCGCCATTGCGCGCGCCGATGCATGCTGGTTTGCCCATTTAAACTCCTGGAACACTTCAGACCGGTGCTGTCTGACCTACAGTCCCCTGTGTATCCTGCTCCTGTTGATTGCCTGAAACCTGATCTTCTGACCACCCGGCTTGTTACTGGACTTTTCCTGCTATCCGCCTGCACCCGACCTCAGCCTGTCTTTGACCCTGAACCTGCCTACCCCGTTGTACCATACTGCCTGAACGTTGCCGAACCCTGCTTGTCTTGACCACTCTCTCTGCACCTGCCCAGCTGCGCTGCTCTACACACCTGCCTGCCTGCCTGCCTGCAGCCAGCCTGGCTCAGCTACTCTCCTGAACCCAGGATCCGGAGCTGCCTTCCAGTAACCACTCTCAGGCTCTCTTACCCTTCCGCACTCCCGTGCCTCCTGTCTGCACTACCAGGGGCCCGCGAGTCGGATCCGTACGGGGGACCTTCCTCTGCTCTAACGGACTCGCTGATCAGGTACGTACAACCCTGATAGTATCAGACAGCCATGTCCGAGTCCGAGCAGGGAAGGGATCCCATGGAGGAATTGTGCAGACAGCTGAATGGGCTGACGCAAGCCGTGAAAGACCTCCAAGCCGGATATACCAGATTGGAGGAGAGGGTACAAGTTCTGTCCACACCTGCCAGCTCTCAAGGCGCCACATCCACGGGATACTCAGCTACACCTTCTGTCATCATGCTTCCTCCGGAACCCAGGGTCCCTACACCCGAGAAGTTTGCGGGCGACCGCAGTAAATATCGTGTGTTCCGCAACGCCTGCGAACTTTTCTTCGCCTTGCAACCCCGCACCTTTTCTCTGGAGGTAACCAAGGTGGGCTTCGTCATCTCCCTGCTGACCGACAAGCCGCAGGCCTGGGCTCACCGCCTCCTAGAGCAGAAGGATGCCTCCTTGGAGACCCTGGCCACGTTCTTTGCCGCTATGTCCCAACTTTACGAGGATCCACAACAAGCTGCTACCGCAGAATCCGTTCTTCACTCTCTCCTGCAAGGCCGCAGAGCGGCCGAGGACTATGCGGCAGAGTTCAAACGATGGAGTTCCGACACGGAATGGAATGACGCTGCTTTGCGCTATCAATTCCGGATGGGCTTGTCGGATCAGCTCAAGGACGAGCTAGTACGTGTCGGAGTTCCCCAAACCCTGGACAAGCTAATAGATCTGTCAATTCAGATCGACCAGAGCCTGAGAGAGCGCCGCTCCGAGAGGACCTCCAGTCAATTCCGACCCACCTGGTTGCTTCCCAAGGTTCCAAACCCAGTCCGTCTGGCACCACCGGCTTCCCCGTCGCCGGCCTTAAATGACCCGGAACCCATGCAACTGGGCCTACTTCGCCATTCTCTCTCTCCCGAAGAACGCCAGCACAGGCGTAGCAACAATTTGTGCATGTACTGTGGTGAACCAGGACACTACGTAAGATCCTGCCCGGCCAAGATGCGTAAGTGCCTGCCTGTTTCTTCTATTTGTGCCTCTTTGTTGCCTAACCCAACTTCTCACTTGGCTCTCTCCATTTCTTTACAGTCCCCCGGAAGGACTACCGCAATCCCAGTATCCGCCATTATTGATTCGAGGGCATGCAGCTGCTTTATCGATTTGACATTTGCTGCCAATCATCACATTCCCCTGCAGCCGAAATCCCGGGGACTTGCAGTACAATTCGCTGATGGTTCCATTATTAAATCCGGCCCTGTCACTCAGGAAACCGTTCCCTTGTTGGCCTCCTTGGCAACCCACCATCAGGAGTTCCTAAGTCTGGATGCCATCTCCTCTCCGTTATTCCCCGTCATTTTGGGGATGCCCTGGCTGCAAGCCCATAACCCCAATATTGACTGGACTACAGGGAGGGTCAAATTCCTCTCAGATTATTGCCAGCAACATTGCCTGCAACAAGCCTATACTGACCGTCCTCATCTGCTCTGTCTGGACACAGACCCTGACCTTCAGAAAACCATCTCTGAGCCCTATCACGACTTTCTGGACGTGTTTAGTAGGGATGAGCTTCGAGTTCGAGTCGAACTCATGTTCGACTCGAACATTGCCTGTTCGCCCGTTCGCCGAACAGCGAACAAATTGGGGTGTTCGTGGCAAATTCGAAAAATCTATGGGAGAAATCTAAAGTGTTAATTATAAAGGCTTATATGCAAGTTATTGTCCTAAAAAGTGTTTGGGGACCCGGGTCCTGCCCCAGGGGACATGTATCAATGCAAAAAGAAGTTTTAAAAACGGCCGTTTTTTCGGGAGCAGTGATTTTAATAATGCTTAAAATGAAAAAATAAAAGTGAAATATTCCTTTAAATTTCGTACCTGGGGGGTGTGTATGATATGCATGTGAAGTGGCGCATGTTTCCCGTGCTTAGAACTGTCCCTGCAAAAAATGTCATTTTTGAAAGAAAAAAATGCATTTAAAACTGACTCGCGGCTATTAATGAATTGTCGGCTCCCGGCAATACATACAAAAGTCATTGATAAAAAAAAAAAAAAAAGCGTGGGGGTTCCCCAGAATTCAATTACCAGGCCCTTCAGGTCTGGAATGGATATTAAGGGGAACCCCGCCGCAAATTTAAAAAAAAATTGACGTGGGGTTCCCCCAAATATCCATTCCAGGCCCTTCAGATCTGGCATGGATTTTAAGGGGAACTCCACCCCAAATTTAAAAAAAAATGGCGTGGAGTCCCCCTAAAAATCCATACCAGACCCCTTATCCGAGCACGCAACCTGGCCGGCTGCAGGGGAAAAGGGGGGGACGAGAGAGCGGCCCCCCTCCCTCCTGAACCGTACCAAGCCACATGCCCTCAACATGGGGAGGATGTCCCCATGTTGATGGGGACAAGGGCCTCATCCCCACAACCCTTGCCCAGTGGTTGTGGGGGTCTGCGGGCGGGGGGCTTATCGGAATCTGGAAGACCCCTTTAACAAAGAGGACCCCCAGATCCCGGCCCCCCCCCCTATGTGAATTGGTAAGGGGTACATTGTACCCCTACCATTTCACGAAGAAAGCGTAAAAAAATGTTTAAAAAAACACACAAACACCTTGAAAAAGTCCTTTATTTAAAAAAAAAAAAAAAACATTCCAGCGGTGAAATCCAGTGTCCCGCGGCGATCCCGATGTCCAGCGCTGTCCTTCATTGGTTGTGCCTGAGCGGACCTGATGGGGAACTCCCTCTCAGTATTTTAAATGTATAGACCCGCCCCTTCTAAAGTTCCCCATCAGGTCCGCTCAGCGGACCAGATGCGGAACATGAGAAGGGGCGGGTCTATACATGTATTACCAAAGTGAGAGCAGTTCCCCATCAGGTCCGCCCCCTCGGTATGTCGGACCCGCCTACGTCATTGGCTTGAGCGGGGAACTTCCTTCACTGTGTAATTTAAATTTACATAGTGAAGGAAGTTCCCCGCTCAAGCCAATGACGTAGGCGGGTCCGACATACCGAGGGGGCGGACCTGATGGGGAACTGCTCTCACTTTGGTAATACATGTATAGACCCGCCCCTTCTCATGTTCTGCATCTCGTCCGCTGAGCGGACCTGATGGGGAACTTTAGAAGGGGCGGGTCTATACATTTAAAATACTGAGAGGGAGTTCCCCATCAGGTCCGCTCAGGCACAACCAATGAAGGACAGCGCTGGACATCGGGATCGCCGCGGGACACTGGATTTCACCGCTGGAATGTTTATTTATTTATTTTTTTAAATAAAGGACTTTTTCAAGGTGTTTGTGTGTTTTTTTAAACATTTTTTTACGCTTTCTTTGTGAAATGGTAGGGGTACAATGTACCCCTTACCAATTCACATAGGAGGGGGGCCGGGATCTGGGGGTCCCCTTTGTTAAAGGGGTCTTCCAGATTCCGATAAGCCCCCCGCCCGCAAACCCCCACAACCACCGGGCAAGGGTTGTGGGGATGAGGCCCTTGTCCCCATCAACATGGGGACATCCTCCCCATGTTGAGGGCATGTGGCTTGGTACGGTTCAGGAGGGAGGGGGGGCCGCTTTCTCGTCCCCCCCTTTTCCCCTGCGGCCGGCCAGGTTGCGTGCTCGGATAAGGGGTCTGGTATGGATTTTTAGGGGGACTCCACGCCATTTTTTTTTTTAAATTTGGGGTGGAGTTCCCCTTAAAATCCATGCCAGATCTGAAGGGCCTGGAATGGATATTTGGGGGAACCCCACGTCAATTTTTTTTAAAATTTGCGGCGGGGTTCCCCTTAATATCCATTCCAGACCTGAAGGGCCTGGTAATTGAATTCTGGGGAACCCCCACGATTTTTTTTTTTTTTTATCAATGACTTTTGTATGTATTGCCGGGAGCCGACAATTCATTAATAGCCGCGAGTCAGTTTTAAATGCATTTTTTTCTTTCAAAAATGACATTTTTTGCAGGGACAGTTCTAAGCACGGGAAACATGCGCCACTTTACATGCACATCATACACACCCCCCAGGTACGAAATTTAAAGGAATATTTCACTTTTATTTTTTCATTTTAAGCATTATTAAAATCACTGCTCCCGAAAAAACGGCCGTTTTTAAAACTTCTTTTTGCATTGATACATGTCCCCTGGGGCAGGACCCGGGTCCCCAAACACTTTTTAGGACAATAACTTGCATATTAGCCTTTATAATTAACACTTTAGATTTCGAACGTTCGAGTCCATTGTATTTAATAGGGTTCTAAAGTTTACACGAACATTTTGTCTGTTCGCAGGTTCTGGTGCAAACCGAACAGGGGGGTGTTCGGCTCATCCCTGGTGTTTAGTAAGAAGGGAGCAGAAACCCTTCCTCCTCACAGACCATATGATTGCCCTATAGAACTTTTGCCTGGGACTGAAGTACCTTTTGGGAGGATCTTCCCATTGACCGAGCAGGAATTGGGCACCCTGAAGGTCTACATCGATGACAACCTAAAAAAAGGGTTCATCCGCCCGTCCACCTCGCCTGCAGGTGCGGGCATCTTTTTTGTTGAAAAAAAGGACCATTCCCTATGCCCCTGTATTGATTATCGGGAGTTGAACAAAATCACCATTAAAAACCGTTATCCATTACCTCTCGTGCCGGAACTTTTCCAGAGGCTGGGAACGGCGGTCATATTCACCAAGCTTGACCTCCGAGGGGCGTACAACCTGATCCGCATTCGAGAGGGGGACGAGTGGAAAACGGCCTTCCGCACGCGATTCGGGCACTACGAGTACCTAGTTATGCCGTTCGGACTGTGTAATGCTCCGGCTACCTTCCAACATTTTGTCAACGACATTTTCCGTGATTACCTGGACTTGTACGTCATAGTATACCTGGACGATATCTTGATATTCTCCTCCTCAGTAGACGACCATTGCAGGCATGTCCGGAATGTCCTTGTTCGGCTCAGACAACATGGACTTTACGCCAAACCGGAGAAATGTGAGTTCGAGCGGCAAAGCATCCAGTTTCTCGGGTTGATCATTTCGATTGAGGGCATTAAAATGGACCCTCAGAAGGTGTCGGCTATCCTGGACTGGCCTGCCCCCACGGATAAAAAAGGGGTCCAGCGCTTCATCGGATTTTCCAACTTTTACCGGACCCCTAGAGCCCAAGCTGCCTTTGACAAACTGAAGGAATTATTTGTCTCTGCCTCCATCCTGAAGCACCCTGCCCCTGCACTACCCTTCGTCCTGGAAGTGGACGCTTCCGAAAATGCAGTGGGGGCTGTGCTATCCCAGCATCAGGGGGACAAAGCCTTACTCTTTCCAGTGGCCTTCTTCTCGCGCAAGCTTTCCACTGCGGAACGGAACTACGACGTGGGAGATCGAGAACTCCTGGCTATCAAGGCCGCATTAGAAGAGTGGCGTTACCTGCTCGAGGGGGCTGCACACCCCATTTTGGTCTACACGGACCACAAGAACCTCGAGTACCTGAGAACAGCTAAGAGGTTGAAACCAAGGCAGGCAAGGTGGGCACTTTTTTTCTCAAGGTTTCTGTTCCACATCACCTACAGGCCTGGCTCAAAAAACATTAAACCGGACGCACTGTCCCGAATGTTCAGCATTCCTGAAGAGAACTTACCTGTTGACACCATCCTCCCTGCCGGGAACTTCCTGCTGCTTCAAGAAGACCTCATGTCCCGTATTAGGCTGGCGTCTGCTGGCTTGACCTCTCTTCCGGAGAACTGTGTCAGGGCACAAGATGGTCTGATCAGGCACGAGGGCAAAATTCTGGTCCCAGAGGGTCTTCGGATAGCTGTTCTGGAACTTTGCCATGACCACAAGTTGGCCGGACATTTCGGTACCTTGAAAACGGCCGAGCTAATCAAGCGCACGTTCTGGTGGCCGCAGCTGGGTAGCGACTGCAAAAGCTACGTGGACTCATGCAACACCTGCTCCCGGAACAAGAATAGCCAGATGAGGGCCTGGGGTCTATTAAAACCTTTACCTGTCCCTGAAAGACCCTGGAAGATGGTGTCGATGGACTTCATAGTAGAGCTCCCTCTGTCCGAAGGATTCTCCACGGTCTTTGTTGTCATCGACAGGCTGTCCAAAATGGCTAATTTTTTGCCAATGAAAGGCACACCTTCCGCCATGGAGACGGCAAAGGTTTTTATCAGGGAGATAGTGAGGCTCCATGGAGTCCCGGCAAGTATTGTCTCGGACCGAGATGTCCAGTTCACCTCCAGATTTTGGAAGGCTCTTTGTGGTTCTCTGGAAATTGAGTTGACATTCTCTTCGGCTTATCACCCTCAGACGAATGGTCAAACAGAGAGAACCAACCAAACCTTAGAACAGTACCTCCGTTGCTTTTCCTCCTTTTCCCAGGATGATTGGGTCTCTCTGCTCCCCATCGCTGAATTTGCTTACAACAACTCCCTGCACTCTGCCACTAAGCAAACCCCATTCTTTGCCAACTATGGTTTCCATCCTTCCTTTTTACCCAGTACCATACCCGAATGCACCATCCCTGCAGTGTCCGAAACAATGGACTTCTTCATCTCCAACAACAAACTTCTACAGGAGACCATGTCCAAGACCCAGGAGTACAACAAGAGGATGTTTGATAGGAAAAGGAGAGGGGAACTCATTCTGGAGCCTGGCAACCAGGTGTGGTTATCCACAATCAACCTAAAGATGGCCTGTCCGTCAAGGAAGTTGGGCCCTAAGTTCATGGGACCTTTCTCGGTAAAGAGGAGAATCAACAATGTGGCATATGAGCTCGACTTACCCAACACCCTGAAGGTCCACCCAGTCTTTCATGTGACACTATTAAAGCCGGTTGTCCCTAACCCCTTCGCTGGCCGTAACACTGGCCCACCGGAACCTGTTTTGATCGACAACGAGGAGGAATTTGAGGTGGAGGCAATCCTGGACTGTAGGAAAAGACACAACCAGATTCAATATCTAATTAAGTGGAGGGGTTACGGCCCAGAAGATAATTCCTGGGAACCCGAAAGCGGCATACATGCGGAGGAACTCATGCAAGCTTTCAGAAGGTCTCATGCCACGAAGATCGCTCAATTGGGCATCCGGAGGCTGCCCTTAAGGGGGGGGCACTGTCAGAGAACGTACCTTGCCGGGCGTGTTGGTGGTCGCTTTGGTGTGCGTTCGCGCGCGTCGATGCGCGCTGATGTTGGGCATGTTCCTGTCCGCGCTGGTGCACTTCCCAGACTTCGGGCGCGCGCGCCTGTGCGCGATGGTGTGCCTGTGCGCGCGGGTGCATGTGCGCGCATTGCGTGCGCCATTGCGCATGCTGATGCGCCGATGCGCCATTGCGCGCGCCGATGCATGCCATTTTGCCCATTTAAACTCCTGGAACACTTCAGACCGGTGCTGTCTGACCTACAGTCCCCTGTGTATCCTGATCCTGTTGATTGCCTGAAACCTGATCTTCTGACCACCCGGCTTGTTACTGGACTTTTCCTGCTATCCACCTGCACCTGACCTCAGCCTGTCTTTGACCCTGAACCTGCCTACCCCGCTGTACCATACTGCCAAACCCTGCTTGTCTTGACCACTCTCTCTGCACCTGCCCAGCTGCGCTGCTCTACACACCTGCCTGCCTACCTGCCTGCCTGCAGCCAGCCTGGCTCAGCTACTCTCCTGAACCCAGGATCCGGAGCTGCCTTCCAGTAACCACTCTCAGGCTCTCTTACCCTTCCGCACTCCCGTGCCTCCTGTCTGCACTACCAGGGGCCCGCGAGTCGGATCCATACGGGGGACCTTCCTCTGCTCTAACGGACTCGCTGATCAGGTACGTACAACCCTGACAGACTACCTTAATTGCATCGCCAGATGTAGCAACTACCTGAATCGCATCGACAGACACAGCCTTAATCGCATCGCCAGGTGTAGCAACTGTGGAACTTGCGGACAAGTTAGCCTGGTTGTGTGTCCAAGGGCGTTTAGCGACAGGCAAAGGTAGGGCTAATCCAGGGGGCTTGACTTCTGAGGACTTAGAGGAAGTTTCCAAACAGGGCTCAAGGCTACGAGGCAGTGGATACATTTGGCTTCTAGGAGGAGAAGATTCAGGCTGTGGCAATTGGCAGGGGAAGTGGCCTGTAGATAATTCAAGAGACTTGTCAGCGTACTTTGCTATAACAGAGTCATATAAAGGCACATGGTTATGCAAACTGGAGTCACACTTGGAAACATTGTCATGATCAAGTTTCGAAAAAGACTGTAATAAAGGCACATGACTGGTACTGGCCACTAGGGATGAGCTCGGTGTTCGAGTCGAACATAGGTTCGACTCGAACATCGGCTGTTCGCGCGTTCGGCGAACAACGAACAATTTGGGCCGTTCGCGCCAAATTCGAGTGACGCGAACGGCCCACAATACACTGCTCCATCGCAGTGTAATCCCGGCGCTGTGATTGGCCAAGCATGCACTGTGACCCTGCATGCTTGGCCAATCACAGCGCCGGCAGCGAGGAGAGCAATGATTGGCCACAGGCAGGATGCCTGTGGCCAATTATTGCTGAGGGTGTTTAGTACACGCCCCACACTATAAAAGGCCGCCAGCACGGCGGCCTAGTGTAGTGTGTTCCGGAGCAGGGAAAGAGAAGCATAGGCAGGGACAGTGACATTTTTTTTTCTTGCTTAACCTGGATTCCTTTAGTTTAGGGAAAGAGAAGGATAGGTAGGGAGAGTGTCAGTGTGTTTTACTGTGCGAATCCTTGTTTCTAGGGACAGGGAAGGACAGTGAGGGAAATTCTCCTTGTGCTATAGTGTGCTAAAGCATTGATCATCAACCATCTTTAAAAAATCATTTTTTCTAGGGACAGAAAACTATAGGTAGGGAGAGTGTCAGTGTGTTTTACTGTGATAATCCTTGTTTCTAGGGACAGGGAAGGACAGTGAGGGAAATTCTCCTTGTGCTATAGTGTGCTAAAGCATTGATCATCAACCATCTTTAAAAAAACATTTTTTCTAGGGACAGAAAACTATAGGTAGGAAGAGTGTCAGTTTCTTTCACTGTGATAATCCTTGTTTCTAGGGACAGGGAAGGACAGTGAGGGAAATTCTACTTGTGCTATAGTGTGCTAAAGCATTGATCATCAATCAGCTTTAAAAAAACATTTTTTCTAGGGACAGAAAACTATAGGTAGGAAGAGTGTCAGTTTCTTTCACTGTGATAATCCTTGTTTCTAGGGACAGGGAAGGACAGTGAGGGAAATTCTACTTGTGCTATAGTGTGCTAAAGCATTGATCATCAATCAGCTTTAAAAAAACATTTTTTCTAGGGACAGAAAACTATAGGTAGGAAGAGTGTCAGTTTCTTTCACTGTGATAATCCTTGTTTCTAGGGACAGGGAAGGACAGTGAGGGAAATTCTCCTTGTGCTATAGTGTGCTAAAGCATTGATCATCAACCGTCTTTAAAAAAACATTTTTTCTAGGGACAGAAAACTATAGGTAGGAAGAGTGTCAGTTTCTTTCACTGTGATAATCCTTGTTTCTAGGGACAGGGAAGGACAGTGAGGGAAATTCTCCTTGTGCTATAGTGTGCTAAAGCATTGATCATCAACCGTCTTTAAAAAAACATTTTTTCTAGGGACAGAAAACTATAGGTAGGAAGAGTGTCAGTTTCTTTCACTGTGATAATCCTTGTTTCTAGGGACAGGGAAGGACAGTGAGGAAATTCTCCTTGTGCTATAGTGTGCTAAAGCATTGATCATCAACCGTCTTTAAAAAAACATTTTTTCTAGGGACAGAAAACTATAGGTAGGAAGAGTGTCAGTTTCTTTCACTGTGATAATCCTTGTTTCTAGGGACAGGGAAGGACAGTGAGGGAAATTCTCCTTGTGCTATAGTGTGCTAAAGCATTGATCATCAACCGTCTTTAAAAAAACATTTTTTCTAGGGACAGAAAACTATAGGTAGGAAGAGTGTCAGTTTCTTTCACTGTGATAATCCTTGTTTCTAGGGACAGGGAAGGACAGTGAGGGAAATTCTACTTGTGCTATAGTGTGCTAAAGCATTGATCATCAACCATCTTTAAAAAATCATTTTTTCTAGGGACAGAAAACTATAGGTAGGGAGAGTGTCAGTGTGTTTTACTGTGATAATCCTTGTTTCTAGGGACAGGGAAGGACAGTGAGGGAAATTCTCCTTGTGCTATAGTGTGCTAAAGCATTGATCATCAACCATCTTTAAAAAAACATTTTTTCTAGGGACAGAAAACTATAGGTAGGAAGAGTGTCAGTTTCTTTCACTGTGATAATCCTTGTTTCTAGGGACAGGGAAGGACAGTGAGGGAAATTCTCCTTGTGCTATAGTGTGCTAAAGCATTGATCATCAACCGTCTTTAAAAAAAACATTTTTTCTAGGGACAGAAAACTATAGGTAGGAAGAGTGTCAGTTTCTTTCACTGTGATAATCCTTGTTTCTAGGGACAGGGAAGGACAGTGAGGGAAATTCTACTTGTGCTATAGTGTGCTAAAGCATTGATCATCAACCATCTTTAAAAAATCATTTTTTCTAGGGACAGAAAACTATAGGTAGGGAGAGTGTCAGTGTGTTTTACTGTGATAATCCTTGTTTCTAGGGACAGGGAAGGACAGTGAGGGAAATTCTCCTTGTGCTATAGTGTGCTAAAGCATTGATCATCAACCATCTTTAAAAAAACATTTTTTCGAGGGACAGAAAACTATAGGTAGGAAGAGTGTCAGTTTCTTTCACTGTGATAATCCTTGTTTCTAGGGACAGGGAAGGACAGTGAGGGAAATTCTCCTTGTGCTATAGTGTGCTAAAGCATTGATCATCATCCATCTTTAAAAAAACATTTTTTCTAGGGACAGAAAACTATAGGTAGGAAGAGTGTCAGTTTCTTTCACTGTGATAATCCTTGTTTCTAGGGACAGGGAAGGACAGTGAGGGAAATTCTACTTGTGCTATAGTGTGCTAAAGCATTGATCATCAATCAGCTTTAAAAAACATTTTTTCTAGGGACAGAAAACTATAGGTAGGAAGAGTGTCAGTTTCTTTCACTGTGATAATCCTTGTTTCTAGGGACAGGGAAGGACAGTGAGGGAAATTCTACTTGTGCTATAGTGTGCTAAAGCATTGATCATCAACCGTCTTTAAAAAAACATTTTTTCTAGGGACAGAAAACTATAGGTAGGAAGAGTGTCAGTTTCTTTCACTGTGATAATCCTTGTTTCTAGGGACAGGGAAGGACAGTGAGGGAAATTCTCCTTGTGCTATACTGTGCTAAAGCATTCCTCATCAACCATCTTTGAAATCCTTGTTTTTTGGACAGTCAGGGAAGTTGTCGTTGTGCTATTCTGTGCGAAAGCAATCATCCTCAACCATATTTAGAAATCCTTAAAGGGGTTGCTCCACCGGAAAAAAAAAATTAAAAGCCAGCAGCTACAGCTACAGCAGCTGCTGGCTTTTAATATTTGGACACTTACCTGTCCTGGAGTCCAGCGACGTCCACAGCAGAGGACGAGCGACCGCTCGTCGCTCTGCTGCTCCCTCCGCCATCCTCGCTGAGGGAACCAGGAAGTGAAGCCCTGCGGCTTCATGCCCGGTTCCCTACGGCGCATGCGCGAGTCGCGCTGCGCCGTTCTGATTGGTGCTCCTGTGTTCTGGGAGCCGAGTGTCTCCCAGAACACCAAGGGAAGTCTGCGGGAAGTGACGTAACTCCCGCAGATTCCCGGAGACAGGACTCCCGGATGTGGGTGAAAATACCTGTCTTAGACAGGTATCTTCACCCCCCTCCCCCCTGAAAGGTGTCAATTGTGACACCGGAGGGGGGGAGGGTTCCAAATAGCAAAAGTTGCTACTTAGGGTGGAGCTCCACTTTAAGTAAAGGGACAGAGAAGGACACCTGAAGGTAGCCCTTATTGCTTTTTTCCCATCTCCCTGCAGGCCATCTATTAGAATGTCTGGAAGGCAAACAAGGAGAGGCAGACAGTCAGGAGGCAATAAAAGAGGGCAAGCAGGCTCTGTGTCTGGGGGCAACAGTGCTGGTCGTGGACGCGGTGCATTGTCATCAGCACATGGCCATGGGACACGCTTGTCCTTCTTTTCGGCAGCTGGACATGTTGAGCCACATCATGCCGAAGACTTGGTAGAGTGGATGACCAAGCCCTCCTCCTCCTCCTCATCCTCTCTCACCCAGGCTCAGGGTACTGGCAAAGCAGCTGCCAAAGCGTCCTCTTCCCTGGTATCAATGTCAGACTCATCATCAGTCACTCCTTCCCTAGACCCACCATGTCCTCCTCCTGAGGAGTCCCCCGAACTGTTTGAGCACAGTGTTGGGTACATGCTCCAGGAGGATGCCCAGCGTTTCAAAGGGTCTGATGATGAAACCCAGCTACAGGAAGGCAGTAGCGTGAGAGCAGACAGAGGGGATGCTCAAGAAGGACACCAATCTGGCAGTCATGTTCCAGCAGCTGCAGCATACTGCCAGATTGGCTCCAGTGATGAGGAGGGAGGGGATGATGAGGTCACTGACTCCACGTGGGTGCCTAATAGGAGAGAGGAGGAGGAGGCACATCTCCAACGAGGCAGGATGCCCTTTGGTGGCCAGCGTAAGGGCAGTACACCGACGGAATCACACCGCAGAGCTCCGCCTGTGCAGGGCGCTGCCTCTGCCCGTCATTCAAAAAGTTCTTTGGTGTGGGCCTTTTTTGAGGCTAGTGCATCAGATCGCACAGCTGCTGTTTGCAACATATGTCTCAAGCGTATATCGCGTGGCCAAAACATCAGCCGCTTGGGTACCACATGCCTGACCAGACATATGTTGACCTGCCATGCAGCTCGTTGGCAAGCCTACCTCAAAGACCCACACCAAAGAACAAAGCGGACCTCTCCTTGCACCGCATCAGCTGGGATCTCCAACCCCACTATAACTTCAGTCCTGTCTGAAACATGCACTGAGAGGAATGAAGGTGTAGAATTAGGTGTGTCACAGCCAAGTAGTTGCGGCCACTCTGCTAGCAGTACACTGACGTCCGATTCTAGCAGGCAAATTTCCCTGCCCCAGCTGCTGGACCGTCGAAAGAAGTTCACTCCCAGCCATCCACATGCCCAGCGGTTGAATGCTAGCTTGGCTAAATTGCTAGCGCTTCAACTGCTGCCTTTTCAGTTGGTAGACTCGGCCCCCTTCCGTGAGTTTGTGCAATGTGCGGTTCCTCAGTGGCAGGTTCCCAAACGCCACTTTTTCTCACGGAAGGCTATTCCGGCTCTCTACCGGCATGTGGAAGGCAATGTCTTGGCCTCGCTGGACAGGGCGGTCAGCGGTAAGGTGCATATTACCGCTGACTCATGGTCCAGCAGGCATGGACAGGGACGTTACCTTTCTTTCACGGCCCATTGGGTCACTCTTTTGGCAGCTGGGAAGGATGCAGGACAAGGTGCAGTAGTGTTGGAGGTTGTTCCACCGCCACGCCTCCAAAATGCTACTACTGGTTGTGACACACCTCTCTCCTCCACCCCCTCCTCTTCTTCTTCCTCCATGGCCTCTTCCTGTGGTTTGTCCTCTGAACCAGCGGTGCTCCGTAGCCGTTCAAGGGGCTACGCAAGTACACAGGCAAAAAGATGCCATGCCGTGCTTGCGCTGGTGTGTTTGGGGGACAGAAGCCACACTGGGGCAGAGGTCCTGTCTGCTCTGCAGGGCCAGGCCGAGAGGTGGTTGACGCCACGCCAGCTTAAGCCAGGAATGGTGGTTTGCGACAATGGCACCAACCTCCTCTCCGCCCTCCGACAGGGACAACTGACCCATGTGCCCTGTGTGGCTCACGTCCTTAACCTGGTGGTGCAGCGGTTCTTGGGCAGGTACCCGGGCTTACAGGATGTCCTGAGGCAGGCCAGGAAAGTCTGTGTGCATTTCCGCAGATCTTATAATGCCAGTGCTCGCCTGGCTGAGCTGCAAAAGGAGTTGAACCTGCCCAAGAACCGCCTTATATGTGACATGCCCACCAGGTGGAACTCAACGTTGGCCATGCTGCAGCGGCTGCACACGCAGCAGAGGGCCATCAATGAGTACCTGTGCGACTACGGCACCAGGACAGGGTCAGGGGAGCTTGGTTTTTTTCTCCACGCCAGTGGGGCATGATCAGGGATGCATGCACTGTCCTGGCACCATTTGAGGAGGCCACGAGGATGGTGAGCAGTGACAGTGCATGCATCAGTGACACTGTACCTCTTGTCCACCTGTTGGAGCACACGCTGCGTTGAATAATGGACAGGGCACTTGAGGCAGAACAGAGGCAGGAAGAGGAGGACTTCCTTGCCTCTCAAGGCCCCCTTTACCCAGACAGTGTTCCTTCTGTCCCACCCATCGCACAGGAAGAGGAGGAGGAGGAGGAGGAGGATTGTGTCAGCATGGAGGTGGAGGCTGGCACTCAGCATCATCAGCAGCAGTCTTTTAGGGATGATTTACAGTCCCAAGAAACCAGTGGACTTGTACGTGGCTGGGAGGAGGTGGCTGCGGATCATGTCGTCCTTAGTGACCCAGAGGACTCCGGACCGAATGCCTCAGCAAACCTACGCTGCATGGCCTCCCTGATCCTGCAAAGTCTGCGGAAGGATCCTCGTATTCTTCGGATCAAGGAGAGGGACCATTACTGGCTGGCCACTCTCCTTGATCCACGGTACAAGGGTAAGGTTGCGGACCTTATGTTACCGTCGCAGAGGGAGCAGAGGATGAGACAACTCCGGGAGGCCTTGCAGAAAGGTCTGTGCAACGCGTTCCCAGAGACTGGGAGGTTACAAACTCCTGGTCCTGGACAACGAGTTGCTGAGGCTTCGGCCAGTCAAAGAAGGAGCGGTGGGGAAGGTGGCCGTCTGACCGATGCATTCAGACAATTCTTTAGTCCGCAGCCCCAAAGTATGATCGGTTCCAGCAACCATCGCCAGCGTCTGATAAACATGGTGCAGGAATATCTAGGGGCAAGGTCAGACTTGGACACCTTCCCCACCGAAAATCCTCTGGCTTACTGGGTCTTGAGGATGGATCACTGGCCAGAGCTTGCACAGTATGCAATTGAGCTACTGGCCTGTCCTGCATCCAGCGTTCTTTCGGAACGCACATTCAGTGCTGCTGGAGGATTTGTCACGGATCACAGGGTGCGCCTGTCCACCGACTCGGTTGATCGACTGACTTTCATCAAGATGAACCAGTCTTGGATCACCACCAGCTACCACACACCTGATGCTGATATAACAGACTAATTGATTTTAACATGTCACATCCCTTCAAGACTGATGCTGAGTGCCTGTGCTGTTATGTTGACTGGCTATCCTCCTCCTCCGAGTCCTCAATGATACGATTGATGATGATAGCTTGGAAGATCATTTTTGTTTATGGGTGCCGCCACCAGTGGCTAAGGCCCAATTTTTCAGCCCCTGTTTTACAGGGGCGTGTAATTACAATTTTTTTAGCAATAATTTGCCATAGGGCTCATTGCTGTGCTCCAAGTACAGTATCTGTGAGGGGTTGGAGTGTTGTGCCACCAGGGCCTAAGGCCCAATTTTTCAGCCCCTGTTTAACAGGGGCGTGTCATTACAATTTTTGAAGCAATACTTTGCAACAGGGCTCATTGCTGTGCTCCAAGTACAGTATCTGTGAGGGGTTGTAGTGTTGTGCCACCAGTGCCTAAGGCCCAATTTTTCAGCCCCTGTTCAACAGGGGCATGTAATTACAATTCTTGATCTAATAATTCACAGCAGGGCCCATTGCTGCACCCACCAAGAGTAACTCTGAGGGCTTACAGTGTTGTGGCAACGCCACCACCACCACCACCACGAAAGGCCCAATTTTTCAGCCCCTGTTCAAAAGGGGCATGTAATTACAATTCTTGATCTAATAATTCACAGCAGGGCCCATTCCTGCACCCACCAAGAGTAACTCTGAGGGCTTACAGTGTTGTGGCAACACCACCACCACCACCACGAAAGGCCCAATTTTTCAGCCCCTGTTCAACAGGGGCATGCAATTACAATTCTTGATCTAATAATTCACAGCAGGGCCCATTGCTGCACCCACCAAGAGTAACTGTCAGGGCTTACAGTGTTGTGGCACCAGCACCACCATCAAAGGCCCAATTTTTACTACCACTGTTCAACAATTATATGTAATTAAAATTCCTGATATAATAGTTGACAGCAGGGCGTTCCAGCACCAACCAAGAGTAACTGTGAGTGCTTACAGTGTTGTGCCAACACCAACAACTAAGGGGCCTATTTCTGCAGAGTATATACGGCAGGTCCCTACTTTCAAACATCCAACTTACAAACGACTCCTACTTGCAAACGCAAGAAGACAACAGGAAGTGAGAGGAAATCTACCCCTTGGAAGGAAAATTCTCTCCTGTAAGAATTAATATGGGAGAAAGGTGTCTCCTCTGTACTGATGCTTTATCAGCAATCCTTGTTTCAAGAAAAACACCACATTTCAAAAACAGTTGTCATTGGGACGGAAAGTGAGGTGAAATGTTCTGAACAGGGGCACAGACAGCAAAACAAATGTTACAGGGGTGATAACCCTTACCTATGTTTTCCAAAAAGTTTAAAAATAGATTTTTGGGCTGGAGCTACACTTAAACAATGTACCTGTTCAAAATTACAAACAGATTCTACATAAGAACAAACCTACAGTCCCTGTCTTGTATGCACCGCCTGTATACGGCTGTTCAGAGTATATAGGGCCTTTTTTATTTTATGTGCGGGGTTCCCCTTAATATCCATACAAGACCCAAAGGGGCTGGTAATGGGCTGGGGTAGGGGGGGGGGGTCATGGGGTAGCTATGCCATTTTTCTTAAAGATTTTCATCCATATTACCGGGACCAGACATTACATTAAAGCCGCAAGCAGTTTTAAATGGCTTTTTTTTCCTTTAGAAGTGTCATTTTGTGCAGGGACAGTTCTAAACACGGGAAACACGTGGCACTTCACAGGCATACTTTAGACACCCCCCAGGTACGATATTTAAAGGAATATTTGACTCTTTTTTTTCACTTTATGCATCATTAAAATGACTGCTCCCGAAAAACGACCGTTTTTAAAACTTCTTTTTGCATTGATACATGTCCCCTGGTGCAGAACCCGGGTTCCCAAACCCTTTTTAGGACAATAACATGCATAATAGTCGTTATAATTAGCACTTTAGAATTCGAACGTTCGCATCCATTGTATTTAATAGGGTTCTAATGTTCGTACGAACTTTCGGTCCGTTCGCGGGTTCTGGTGCGAACCGAACCCGGGGGTGTTCGGCTCATCACTACTGGCCACACAAGAGTTATAAATGGGCAACTGGTCAGCAGTTTTAATGCAGTTCTGGATGCAGGTCTGGGACCAGGACCTAATCTCCTCTGTAGCCCAGTCTATGTGCGGGTTATGAAGTTTAAGCCAAGGATACCCTAAAATAAGGGGATAGGCAGGGGATGAGATCAAGTAGAGCCTAATTGTCTCCCTATAAAATTCCTAAATGGTCAGTGTACAGTCTGCTGCCTATCCCATAGATTTCTGCATGTGCAATAAGAGATAAGACTTAGAAAAATACAATTTAGCTGTTTTCATGCCAATTCATGTGCATAGAAAATAGCATCATGAATGATAATGAGAACTCTGCTTATTTCAATTTGTGTATGGTTTTTATGCCCAAAAAAAACAAAAAAACAGGGAATAGATTATATGCTAAATATTCTGCTCTTTGACCCCATTAGTAAATTTGTAAGTGTGGTAGCAGGGTTGTCAGCATTCTAATAAAGGGATTTTTATAACAGCTTACCTGTAAAATCCTTTTCTTGGAGTACATCACGGGACACAGAGCGACTTAGTCATTACTAATGGGTTATATAGTTTACCTTCAGGTGTTGGCACTGGCCAATTCCAAACCGGAAGTACCCTCCCCTATATAAGCCCCTCCCACCCGGGAGCACCTCAGTTTTGTAGCCAAGCAATAAGTGTCCCAAAAAGAGGGGTGGGAGCTCTGTGTCCCGTGATGTACTCCAAGAAAAGGATTTTACAGGTAAGCTGTTATAAAAATCCCTTTTTCTTTTTCGTACATCACGGGACACAGAGCGACTTAGTCATTACTAATGGGACGTCCCAAAGCAATGCCAAATGAGGGGGGGGTACATAAGCTGGGCGCCATCAGGCATGAGGATCTTTTGCGGCCTGCAACACACTGCGCCCAAAGGCGACATCCTCCTGACTTCTAACGTCTACCTGATAGAATCTAGTAAACGTGTGTACCGAAGACCATGTTGCGGCCTTACATACTTGAGCCAGGGAGGCCTGGTGATGCACTGCCCATGAAGTTCCAACTGCTCTTGTGGAGTGCGCCCTAACTTTGAACGGAGGCGGTCTCTTTCTCAAGCCATAGGCTTGTATTATGACCTGTCGAATCCACTTGGCTAAAGTAGATTTTGATGCTGCCTGACCCCTTCTGGGGCCTTCCGGCAGAACAAACAAAGAATCCGTTCTGCGAATCTGAGCAGTGGCTTTTAGATAAGCTTTAACTGCTCTTACCACATCCAAAGAATGTAATAACTTTTCCTCTACTGAGCTAGGTTTGGGGAAAAAAGAAGGAAGAACCACATCTTGGTTCAAATGAAACCTCGATACCACCTTAGGAAGAAAGGCTGGATGAGGACGTAATACTACTCTGTCCTTATGGACAACCAGATATGGCTCCTTACAGGACATAGCTGCTAATTCCGACACTCTTTTAGCCGAACAAATGGCTACTAAGAAAACCAATTTCCTGGTGAGAAGAACCAAGGAAATGTGTTGTAATGGTTCAAACGGTTGTTTCTGTAGAACCGACAGAACCAGGTTTAAGTCCCAAGGACATATGGGAATACTAACCGGAGGGCTAATACGCATCACTCCTTGTATAAAGGCTTTGACTAGTGAATGCGAAGCCAAGGGCCTTTGAAAAAATATTGACAAGGCCGAAATCTGACCCTTGATAGTACTCAAGGCCAGCTTCCTATCTACAGCCCACTGTAGGAAGTCCAGAATCCTCCCTATCATGTACTTACGTGGATGCCATTTCTTGGTCTCACACCACGTAATGTACGCTTTCCAGATCCTATAATAGATCTGCCTGGATACCGGTTTCCTGGCATTGATCATGGTAGATACCACAGAATTAGAGAGCCCTCTCTTTTTCAGAATGTGGGCTTCAATAGCCAGGCCGTCAAACCTAGGGCTGGTAAGGAAGGGTGGTATATCGGTCCTTGCGACAGCAGGTCCGGACGAAGTGGGAGGGTCCAAGGACTCCTCACTGACATTTTTACAATCTCCGCGTACCATGCCCTTCGGGGCCACGCTGGAGCCACCAGAATCACTGGTTTCTTTTCTACCCTGATTCTGCGGAGTAATCGTGGTAACAATTGTGGCGGTGGGAATGCATATATCAGCTTGAACCGATCCCAAGGGAACACTAGGGCATCCGAGCCGCAAGCTAGGGGATCCCTTGTGCGAGACACAAACCTGTCCACCTTTGCGTTGAATCTGGATGCTAGCAGATCTACATCCGGTGTTCCCCACCGCTGGCATATTGCCTGGAAAACCTCGGGGTGAAGAGACCATTCCCCCGGGCATAATTGTTGGCGACTTAGAAAGTCCGCTCTCCAATTTTCCACTCCTGGGATGAAAACCGCGGATATGGCTGGGACATATCTTTCTGCCCACTCCAGGATGCAATTTGCTTCCTTCTGGGCTGCACGACTTTTGGTGCCACCCTGATGATTGATATATGCCACTGCCGTGGCATTGTCTGATTGAATTCTGACAGGGGACCCCTGGAGTTTGGATGTCCATGCTACTAGGGCATACCGGGCTGCTCGTATCTCTAAGAGATTGATGGGCAGGGCCTTTTCTGCTTCTGACCACCTGCCCTGGAGAGACCATTGCTCCAGCACTGCCCCCCAGCCGATGAGGCTGGCATCTGTAGTGACCACCTTCCAAGAAACCGGACTGAAGGGTTTCCCTCTTTCCAGATTCTGGGGCACCAACCACCAATGGAGGCTCTTGCGAACGGAAGGGGACAGGGACATTGGTAAGTCTAAAGCCTGAACTTTTTTGTTCCAGGCTGACAGTATGGCCCTTTGCAAATTCCTTGAATGGAATTGACCGTAGGGTACCGCTTCGAATGAAGCCACCATCTTTCCCAGCAGCCTCATGCAGAGACGTATGGATGGTTTTCTTTTTGTACCCACTAAGTGGGTCAAATTTCTTAAAGACGACACCTTCTCTGGAGGTAAGAAAATCTTTCTCTGATTTGAATCCAGCCTTAGCCCTAAGTATTCCAGACTTTTGACTGGTCTTAGAGCTGACTTGTCCCGGTTGATAATCCAACCGTGATATTCCAGATACTCGATTGTCTTGTGAATAGCTACTTCCAGCTTTTCCACTGAGTGGTCTATTAGTAGCAGGTCGTCTAGATATGCCATTATCGTTACACCCTGTGTTCTTAGATTGGCCAATAATGGGGCCAGAATTTTTGTGAACACTCGTGGTGCTGTGGCCAGACCGAAAGGTAAGGCTCTGAACTGAAAATGGCGCCCTTCTACTGCAAAGCGTAGAAATTTCTGATGGGCCGGAAAGATGGGAATATGCAGATAAGCATCCCTTATGTCGATCGAGGCTAGCCATTCCTGCCCTTGTAGGGCGGTGGCCACTGATCGGATCGACTCCATCCGAAAGGTCCTGATATTTAGGAACTTGTTTAGCCCTTTTAGATTTAATATGGGCCTCACGTCCCCATTTGGTTTGGGGACTGTGAAAAGGTTCGAGTAAAACCCGAATCCGCTTTCTTCCAGGGGAACCTTCATGATTACCCCTTGGAGCAATAGTTGTTCTAGTGCCAGAAGGAGGGATCCTCTCTTTTGGGGATCTCTTGGCACGTTTGACCTCATAAATTGGGCAGGAGGAGTGCCTTTTAACTCCAGCTTGTATCCCAGACTTACTGCGGAGAGCACCCATCTGTCTCTGATGGTGTCCCGCCAGGTCTCTGTGAACAACTGAAGTCTTCCCCCCACCCGATTGAGCGGGGGCAATACTTCATGCCTTAGGGGGAGGTTTTGTACCTCTCTTGATCCAGGGCTTCTTGTTACCCTGTGATTGTCCCTGATTTCTGCCCCCTAAATTTGACCGCGGAGGCCGTCGGAACTGCTTCACAGCCGATGTGCCCGGGACTGGAGAGGTAGGCCTCTTAAAAGAAGGACTTCTACCCTTGTTCCTAACCGGTAAGAGTGAACTTTTACCGGCAGAAATTTTCTGGATATATTTGTCCAGATCTTCTCCAAATAAGCATTCTCCATGAAATGGGAAGCTAACCAGCAGTTTTTTACAGGGAGCTTCAGCAGACCAGTTTTTGAGCCACAGAAGCCTACGCATATGTACTATAGACAGCGTAAAGCGGGAGGCCTGTTGGATTGTATCCTTTATGGCGTCCACCGCAAAACACAAGGCTCTAGGCAGGTCAGCTAGGGCATGAGCCTGCTGATCTGGTAAGTCCCTTAAGACTTGTTTCAACTGATCTTTCACTGCTTGGCAGACTCCAATCGCTGCTACCGCAGGTTGTGTCACCATACTTGCTGTAGAGAAAGCAGATTTTAGTAAAGACTCCAATTTTTTATCTATTGGGTCTTTGAACATTGGAACATTATCTACTGGACATGTCAGTGATTTGTTAACAGAAGAGATGGCTGCGTCCACTATAGGGACCCTCCATTTTCTTATGAACTTATCCTCCATGGGATAGATCACCGGAAATCTCTTGGGGGGAGCAAATATTTTATCAGGATGCTCCCAATCCTGGTAAATAAGCCCTTCTAATAAAGGGTGGATTGGGAAGGAACAGACCGCCTGGGGAGCTTTTAGCGACCCCAGCGAGGAAACCGTAGTGGATGGTGGTTCCGCCAGAGGCATTTTAAATGCTGATCGGACCATGTTAGTCAGAGACTGAACCCATAATCTTTCAGCCTGAGAAGCTGAGAAAGGTTCTTCCACTGTTGATTCCTCTATAAGTGAATCAACCTCATCCTGATCCCCTTCAGGTAGGTCGATCTCTGTGTGGGGCTGTTCCTCCACTAACAGGCACTCTGAAGGAGGAGACGGAGATCGGACGCGCTTTTCCTGTGACAGGGAAGCAGCGATCAATGCTGTTAATCTCTCTTCCAATCCTCCCAGAGTTGAGGATAAAACCTCCTCTGTTATATATACAGGAGCTGGTGGACTGGGGACAGCCGCAGCACCAGGCATTCCTGCGGGGTTTCTACGGCTACTGACCTCTGCATTCTCAGGGGAGATTGGTGCAGTGCAAGCATGCCCAATATCCTCAGAGCCCGATGGAGACCCCTTTGGCTTCCTGGAAGATCTATTTCCGGAGCGTCTGGACGACATATCCCTTAAGCACAAAGCTGAGGTATTCCCGTCGTCATACACCAATTTTTGCTGGTAATAGTCTAACACAGGTGCTGCTATATACCAGCTGGTGTCCACTAAAGTGCCTTTCTATGGGGATGCCTGCATCAACCGCCTCTGTGTGCCACTGTTTGTTGCTAGCTCTGTTTGCATGCAGCTGACACTTGTACTGTGTCTTTTAACCATGCTGGGACGCCCGCACATGCGCAGAAGCGCCGCGGCGCGCATCGAGCGTCATCCACCCGCCCCGCCCCTTTTTTTTCATAGGAGGCGCGTGCACGCGCCCGCGCGCGCGCCCGTGCGCCAATGGCGCCCTTTTCGAAAACCAACAGAGGACTAGGGAGCCAGGGCCCTTTTTGCCGGAGGGCCTGTGCGGTGGATGAACGCAGCAACAGGGCAGAGGAAGTGGATTCCCTCAGAGAAACTTACCAGCTGCCTGGATCTTTTGAGTTGAGAAAAACCAAAGATCCACATTTACAAGAAAAATGGACTACAGCGGCCTCTAGTGGTTTAACACAGGTACCGCGGTCCCTGTTTTTTTTTTTTTTTTTTTCTTGACTACTATTAAAATTTTACATTTTCAGTAGTTATAGGCAAACACAGATATTTAGCGGGAATACCGTTAGGTAACAGACAGAAAGACAAATTAGGCTTGGGGGTCCCCCAATAGAACCAAGTTCCTGAGGGCCCCCACTTACCTGATCCCCGCCGCAGGACTTTGTTTGGTCCACAAAAGTCCAAACTTCACCTATCACGGCAGGCATTGTAATTAAACCTTCAGGGACCGGGTTCCCAAGGATTCCACTCCCCTGGACCTGTATAGCACCCTGCACAGACAGCGTCTTGGTCGTGGGTATGACCAGAGCTCTGGATCCCAGGGTCCAGCCCTCCTAAGAGAAGCATTACAGGCAAAACCTTGCTCTTCTGCTGCAAGGCCCGGGTACCGACCGTTTAGCTATGAAGCTTTTTTGGTGGGATCCGGAACAGCTTACTAAGGCCCAAAAGAACCTGTACGCAAGCCCAGTGAAAACACATGTTACTCTTTGGCCAACACCTTAGACACTGGCAAAAAACTGAGGTGCTCCCGGGTGGGAGGGGCTTATATAGGGGAGGGTACTTCCGGTTTGGAATTGGCCAGTGCCAACACCTGAAGGTAAACTATATAACCCATTAGTAATGACTAAGTCGCTCTGTGTCCCGTGATGTACGAAAAAGAAATGTTCATTTAAAAGTATTAAAAAAATTAATGTTCAAAAAGTACTGCAGAAATTATATTAATACCTATATAAAATGAATTTATTTTAAGAATGCCTTTAGAAGGGAACACATTAAATTGATGCATCTGTCATAACACTGAACCACCTAATGATGTAAAAAATTACATGGTGACATCCCAGCACATGAACCTCCATGACATTAAATGGGCCATTGTGCTCTCTCACCCTCTGATTGGTCAGGCCCAGTGCATGACATCTATACCACTGCCAATCTCGAATCATTTGCTAGGCAAATAACGTTTTTTCAACCCCCCAAGAAATATTTTAATTTAACTGCCCTTTAATATTGTAAAAACTGAGCGAAAAAACGCAAAACGTCTGTGTAAATCAAGGACAATGCTTTTTTTTTTCTAGAAAGTCCAGCTGTTCGAAGTGGCACATTATTAATCATGGCGTACAGACAGCTCAGTGTCAAGTTGTACACCAGGGACATACAAAACACTATATAGCTTTTTAGTGTTGAATGAAAACAGAATAATCTCTGTAAATTATTTTACTGTGACGGCAAAGTCATACGACTTTGCCCTGCAACTTCCTTCCGACTGGATCCAAGTTGGATGCTATTTAGAAGCTCGTACAAGGGCTGAAATTACACCAAAGTCAGACCAAAGTAGTGCAGGAACCTTTTTTAAAGTAAAGTCAGAGCGACTTGTGTAGCATCAGTTAAAGTGGTTCTAAAGGCAGAAGGTTTTTTTATATTAATGTATTCTATGCATTAAGATAAAAAAAACTTCTGTGTGCAGCAGCCCCCTTAATACATACCTGAGCCCATCTCAATCCAGCAATGGTGCCTGAGAGCCTCGGCTGTCCGGGGCTCTTCCTCATTGGCTGAGACAACAGCGGGCGACATCAGCGCCCACTGCTGTTAATTAAAGTCAGCGAGCCAATGAGGAAAGAGGGGGCGGGGCCAAGCCACGGCTCCGTGTCTGAATTAACACACAGAGCAGCTGCTCGGCTCGGGTGCCCCCATAGCAAGCTGCTTGCTGTGGGGGCACTCGGCAGGAGGGAGAGGCCAGGAGCGCTGGTGGGGGGACCCGAGAAGAGGAGGTTCGGGGGCCGCTCTGCACAAAACCACTGCACAGAGCAGGTAAGTATAACATGTTTGTTATTTTTAAACGAAAAAAAAAAAAACAGACTTTAATATCGCTTTAAGACAGCTCTCATAGGGGAAACGTTGAATTTGACATGTCATGTGACTCGGGGTGTCACAAGATCCCATGTTGCAGCAGTGTAAACTGAGCCTTAACGCTGAAATTAAATGAGCTCCAAATCTTAGCAAATTTTGTGGAGAAATTAAAATACAGCATTTAGACTAAAACAGAATAATGCTTTTGTATTTCTTCCATTGGTGTATTTGGTGTATTTACCAAGACTCACTGGGCGTTATTTACTAAAGGCAAATCCACTTTGCACTACAAGTGCACTGCAAGTGCACTTGAAAGTGCACTTGTAAGTGCAGTCGCTGTAGATCTGAGGGGAAGTTCTGAAATTAGGGGAAGCTCTGCTGATTTTATCATCCAATCATGTGCAAGCAAAAATGTTGCTGTTTTTTATTTTCCTTGCATGTCCCCCTTAGATCTACAGCGACTGCACTTGAAAGTGCACTTGTAGTGCAAAGTGGATTTGCCTTTCGTAAATAACCCCCTATGTATACAGATGACTAAAATAGCTGCTTTTCATTCTACAGCACTTTACCCTAGTTCTCAATCTTGCCTGACTTTTACATCTAGTTGTCTGTAAAAGTCTGTAATGGGAAGATGCAATCTTGAACAGCAGTTTTAAAAAAAAATCTGTAAAATTTCAGTACTGAAACCCAGCACCAGGTATAACATAAAACCCTTTTGTACTCCATACCCCAAAAAAGTGGTGCCTCTATTCCCATGTAGACTAATGCCTTGCTCTATATAGAACAGACAGCAGAACAATACATTTTCAATGATTTTTGCTCTTTAAAATCTTCCTTCTTTAGCCAGAAGGGGGAGCTTGATTCCAGCAGCTATACTTCTTTTAATAGAGCCGTGATCTACTACGGTTTAGTAGTATGAAGAAACCACCTGGCTTGCTAAGTGGATAGAGCTTTACACAAAATACACCTGGGCTATGGCTTCTGCTTTTAGCTGTCCATACACATTATTGTCGAATTCTGTAGTCTCAATACGTTCTACTTTACATTTACTCATAGGTGTGCGCACAGGGTGTGCCAGGTGTGCCCAGGCACACCCTTATCACCCCATGCACATTAGTATTATCCCTCTGTGTAGCAGCAGGTATATGGGAAAGATCTCCCTCTTACCGGCTCTGCCATAGGAGAAGTGTTTATGCTCTTCTCTTTCACTGTGTTGGCAGGGAAATCAATGTGCCGGGGTCATATATATGTAGACACACACACATGCATATGTGTTTGAGCTTTAGGGTGCACACCCTAATGCAATAGGCTGCGCACACCTATGCATTTACTATCAACTAAGGTTCTGACTAACAATCTATTCCGTTTATATCCAGTTGGGTTGACCATTGCAATACGGGGTCTGCCAGATTCTGACGGGTTATTGACATTTATTGCTCCCCTTTGCAGGCCTGCCTACCAGGAAAACATTTGTAAACAAGGCAGATCAATGCCCAAAGCATATTCAAGCTGCTAAATGTGTTTCTGTAATTAGTTTTCCTGTGAACAAGGCCAAGAAAACCATGTGTATCACGAACAATTAGGGATGAGTGTGCTGCAGCACAAAATGAAAAAAGCTAAATATTTGAGGTATGATGTAGCCTTAAAGTGTTACTAAACCCACAACAGTAAAATCAGTCTGTATATGCAGAATAGTATGCTTGTTATACTCACTGTGGAATTTAAGGGGTTAATCCTCTGCATTGTGTAAAAAGGCTCTTTGGCACTATATGGACAGATCCTTCCCTCCTGCACTGTTTATTTTGGCAAGGCCATATAATACAGTGAGGGTAGCCATCCTGCACATGCTCAGTTTAGTCTATATTGCTGGAGAGAACATTTCCTGATTCAGTTGAACTGTTCAGGTCACATGAAATTGACATCACACATGTGGGCGTGTATACAGACTGTGGTGGAAACCACCTCCTACCTGAAAACTCAGCACTAGACAAATTATGCAGTTTATCATGTGACCGTGGTATACAGATCAGCAAAAATGATATATAGTGGCAGTATTTTAATGTAAAAAGAATTGTAAGCTATGGGCACTGTGGGGGGGCAGAGGAACTATTTTCATATTACTGGGTTTAGTAACACTTTAATCTTAAAGAGTCCATAAACCCAAACAATTAACTACTCCTAATTGGCCCAATATATGGACCAGAGCAATTTTTTAATTTCTGTTTATTTTGCAAAAACTTTATCATTACTTAATATAACAAAGGAATATATATTTAGTTTTTTAGGACAAAATAAGTATTTTTTTGGCGATAATGTCTTGTAAAACTTTTCTATATTTTGTCTAGCTCTATAGACAAAAGTAAAAAAAAAAAGCTTTAAAAATGCACATTTTATTATACTAATTTTAGCTTAAAAAAAAAATCTTACTGTAAAAATGTATATATTTTTTTTCTATCTGTCCCGTGTACAATGACGCTTAACTAACATTTCTGGATTACAAAAATATATACACATGCAATAACGTTTTTTTTTTTTTTTTTTTTATGAGAAATAAATAAAAACAAAAAAAAGTTAAAATATGAATGATTCAAATAATAGAAAATTATTGCAGAAAAGTAGCTGAAGGGTGAAGATGGGTTTAATTAGGGCTGAGTATGGTTAACTAAAGGTTATTAAGGGGTTAAACAGAAACTTTTTTTTTTACTCGTCAGGTTGCGTTAACTGACTTCACATGCAAATTGAAGCTCATGCCTTTGATCTGCAGATGGATCAAACAGCGAGAATATAATGTTACTTTGTATCTCTGAACCAGATCTATGCAGAGTTTACAAACACTGACCAGAAAGTTAGTTTTTGACAGTGGCGGCTAGAGCTGGCTGCAACATTTGCCAAATGATAGCTGGGAATTGCTGATAAGGTCTCATGTAAACTGCAGATGCTAAACTCACGTTTAGGAGCAGTTGGGCTTTTTTTTTCAGCAGCCCCTAAACTCTCCTTTATGTTATCTTATATGTACATGTACACAGGGTCGTTTATAGTAGTTTAGAGGCAGTTGAGTTTACTGACTTTTTTTTTTAAAGCAGATAAATCGCGTTCAGGACTGTAGTTTACTGGCGTTTCAAATGCTAAATGCTTGTAACTGCTTGTAAACGCGTGTAAACGTTAAGATACAGCGTTAAGCCGCGTCAATCATTTATTTTGACATGTCAAAATTAATGGTTCCCTGTGAGAGCCATCTTAACTGATCCGATGTTCAGCCTTTTGATTTGAATGGAGGTCGGATCATCATGATCCGACTTGTGGTACGACTTATGTTCTGAGGATCTTGAAGAGAACCCCATGCAGAAATTAAATAAAAATGCAGTGGGGTCCCCCCTAAAATTCCTACCAGGCCCTTTGAGTCTGGTATGGATCTTGAAAGGGAACCTCATGCCAAAATGGAAAAAATAAAAAGGGCGTGGGGTCCCCGAAGGAAGAAGACCGGAGGAAGAATACCGAAGGGAGAAGACCAGGGGAAGATTTTTAATAAAGGACTTTTCAAAACTGTCTTTGTTTTTATTTACACTACACTGCCCATGTGAATGAGTACCCCATACTCATTCACATGGGGGCCAGGATGTGGGGGCCCCCTTGTTTAGGTTAAAGGGGGCCTCCAGATTCCGATAAGCCCCCTGCCCGCAGACCCCCCACAACCACCACCCAGGGTTGTTGGGAAGAGGCCCTTGTCCCCATCAAAATGGAGACAAGGTACTTTGGGGTGGGGGCGCAGAGCCCCCCTGTCTCAAAGCACCCACACCCCCCTGTGTGGCCTGGTATGGTCCAGGAGGGGGGGTGGGTGCTTGCTCATCCCTCACCTTTCCTGATCTGCCGGGCTGCATGCTTGGATAATGGTCTGGTATGGATTTTGGGGGGACTCCACAACGTTTTTTTTGGTCGGGGGGTTTCCCCTCAAAATCCATACCAGACTGAAGGATTTGGTATGGTCTTGGCAGGGGACTCCACACCATTTTTTTTCCATTTAGGCGTTTTTTTTTTATTTTGGCGTGGGTTTCCCTTTCAAGATCCTCAGAGCACAAGTCGCACCACAAGTCAAGTCATGATGATCCGTACTTGGATGCGACTTCTATTCAAATCAATGGGCTGAAAGCCAGATCAGTTAAGACAGCTTCCATAGGAAACCATTGATTTTGAATAGAGGCAGAGAAGCGCTGCTAAAAGCTAAAGTGGCGCATTAACGCAAAAAATGCAAAAAGCTACCAAAAGAGCGTTTTTACAGCCGTTTTTTCCTACCATTGGTATTGGCTTTGCAGCTCGTTTTTTCTAATGCCCTGTGTACATGAGGCCTAAAAGCAACATGAGGAGCAGCAGCAGGGGGCAAGTGACAGGGTGTGCTACCAATGTCCTGTGTACTTAGAAGTTTTTTTTACTTAGCACGCCTACATTACAAGACTGGCTAATTATACTATTGAAAGAGTTTTGCATTCTTAGTTTTCTTTCCAGTGGCTCTTTAGGGTTGGAGATCATGCTGGACTGACTCGATCAGTCATTGTTTATAGGTAGGCAATGATGTGGCCAGGTAGGAAAGGTTTCCGTCCAAAGATTTGTGTCCAACTTAAAAGGAGGTGGTAATGAGGAGGGTATGGCCTTATGGTCGATTCCGCATGTAACCGTGGAAAGTAGATAGAGAGGAGCGCCCAGTACAGGTGGTCCCCAGGTTACAAACAAGATAGGGTCTGTAGGTTTGTTCTTAAGTTGAATCTGTTTGTAAGTTGGAACAGGTAAATTTTTTTAAGTGTAGCTCCAGCCAAAAAAATATTTTTAAGCTTTTTGGGTAGCATAGGGAAGGGTTAACACCCCTGTAACATTTGTTTTGCTGTTTGTGCCCCTGTTCAGAAGATTTTACCTCACTTTCTGTCCCAATGACAATTGTATAAAATTTTGGGTTGTTCTGGAAAGCCTTGGTGTTAAGCATCAGTGGAGGTACCTTTTTCCCATAATAACTTTTACAGAAGTGAATTTCCCTTCCTAGGGGGAGATTTCCTCTCACTTCTTGTTGTCTCCCTCTGTTTGTAAGTAGGAGACGTTTGTAAGTCGGATGTTTGTATCTAGGGGACCACCTGTATCCAGTAAATGTGAGTTTGAAAGTGGGTTTTAAAGCCGTTTATTGAAGGTAGCAGCATGTAAAATCAAGCCAATGCATTTCAGGGGAACAGTAATTCCTCAGGGCTATTCAACAAACAGAAGGGGACATAAGAACATTATATATTTATGGAACAGTATAAATCTGTAGCAATGGAAAGGTGGCAGCTAAAATAAAAAATCTTATAAAACGAAAACGCAATAAAATAAATTTTATAAGTATCGATACAAGTGGCTAAAGTGGCTTTAAAACCCACTTTCAAACTCATATTTACTGGATACCAGGCACTCCCCTCTATCCAGGCCCAGACTGGGATAAATAGTTGGCCCCGGCATTTTAGACTGAACAGCCCAAAACATATTTACCGGTCCCTTCCCCACTCTCCATCCTGACAGATCCCCCACAGCAGCAGAGGGGAGGGGGAACCCGGCAGAGTTGTGGGGGTGAGGGGGGCCAGAAAAGAGCACCGGGGAGGAGAGCACAAGGGGCTGGAGAGTACAGGGGGGCCTGGAGAGCATGGGGGGCAGAGATCATGGGAGGTGGAGAGTACGGGGGGTTGGAGAGTACAGGGGGGCCTGCAGAGCAAGGGGGCCGGAGAGCATGGAGGGGGGAAGAGCACGGGGTGGAGAGCACTGGGGGGGCGGAAAGCACTGGGGGGCTGGAGAGCACAGGGGAGGGCCAGAGAGCATACGGGCCTCTCGCAGGCATTCAGAGGCTGCAGAAGGAAAATGGAGAAATTGATTCCTCTATATGCAGCAGCCCTAGTGTGACCACGTGTCCCGGATTGCCCGGGACAGTCCCGCATTTTGCAGGTCTGTCCCGGGTACCTTTATGCCAGGACAATACAGTGTCCTGGAATGAAACTGACACAGCCATTCCCCGGGCCGATCTGATGGCCCCAAAAAAGGCTGCCACATCACCGCTTTACTCACTGACAGTACTTGTCCTGGTCGAGAATGTCTGGAGGAGCACAATCCCGCCCCCTGCTTGTGATTGGAGAAATCATGAATCCTGACTATTGTGTCTAATCACTGTGCTGTGATTCATTACAGCACAAGGTGATTTTTGGGAAGGGGGGGTGTCCCTGAATGGTAGTTTGGAAATGTGGTCACCCTAAGCAGCCCCCACCACTCCTCCTATCCAGGTGCACAGGGGAGGCCACACGGGCACCATTGGCAGTCTGGCACTAACTTTATCCCCGGTCTGGCTCCCTGGTGTCTGCGACAGCAGTGACACCGATCCCAACATCAGGCGGCTGGGTCTCCTCAAACTCCTCCCCCTTCCCAGTCACGAGTCTCTGCCCCCGCTTTCATGAAGGAAAAATTCTGCCCCATGCTGCAATAGTTTAAAGTGGGGCTACCTATTTCTATCTTTTATAACGGACATACATAAAGGCACCTACATAAGATGATTACCACATATTCTTCCTGATTTCAGTCACATTAGGCAATGATTACATGTCTGTAGACACTAGGCTATCTGTTAAAGACATTCTGGGTGACAAGCGACTAGAAGGTACAGCGGCCACAAGGACCAATAACACGGAGTACTTGTTTGAATGAAGATACACATGGCGTATACACGCTTTAAAAGGGGAGAAAAAAAAAAACCTTTTCAGCTGGTATGCTAAAGCTTGTCCCCACCCTCAGGTTGTTGAAAAATATATTGTTTTCTATCCACTTAACAACTAGAAAGTTTATTGAACTACAGTAGATTTAAAAACTAGGTTTAAAAAATGTAATTACATAGGATTTATGAGATACTATTAAAAAGCGGTAGGCCTTTAATTTAAGCAATATGTTACCAACCACCCTGATTCAAAGGGATTTCGTAGACTGAGGGGGAATTCAATAAAGCTGCTGTGACACTTTTCTGGCGTTAATTTCTCTTGTGAATGTGTTGCACCAAATTCATCTGAGACATTTTTTGTTCTGCCAGCGACTTGCACCAAACTCAGCCAGTTCTAAAATGCACCACAGTTCTTATCTTACAAAAGTGGAGCTAATTAAGACCAGCTCCCATTTTGCGTACAGAAAGAGACCCTGGCATGGACAGATTTAAAAAAAATGTCTTGTGTAGACATGTGCAAAAGGAAAAAATTAGTTTTGTTTCGTTTCGTTTTAATTCGTTAATTAATTAATTTAGTTTAGTTAGATTCGTTAAATTCGTTTTCGGATTTTGTTTCGTTTTCGACCAAATTCGAAAAATCGGTCGCATTCGAAAATATTTCTACCGGATTCGAAATTATTTCAACATGATTCGAAATTATTTCAACCGCATTCAAAACTATTTTAACCGGATTCGAAAAAATTTCAACCGGATTCGATAATATTTCAATCGTATTTTTTGCAGATTACTATTTATTTCCATAGATCTCCTGCAGTATATTAACATCTATTTCATATTTTTTTTTTGCAGGTCTCATCCGAAACAAATAGTAATCTGCAAAAAAAAATGTAAAATAAAATAGATAGTATCTATATTCTATTCTGTTGTTCTATTGTTTTTCTAGTCTATTTTCTATTTCTATTCTAATCTTTTCTAATTGGAATACGAAAAATCGGTCACATTCGAAAATATTTCAACCAAATTCGAAAATATTTCTACCGGATTCGATAATATTTCATCCGCATTCGTTAATATTTCAACCAAATTCGATAATATTTCTACCGGATTCGAAATTATTCCAACCGAATAGAAAAGATTATAATAAACCATGTTCCAACATTCGAATTTCGTATAGAATGAATTCAAATTCCAATTAGAAAAGATTAGAATAGAAATAGAAAATAGACTAGAAATAGACTAGACTAGGGAAATGGCTGCTAATGGTTTGCAGGAGACCTGCAAAAAAAAAAATGAAATAGATGCTTATAGTCTGCAGATCTGATGAGAAAATGAAATAGATACTAATAGTCTGCAGGAGATTTGCAAAAAGAATTATATAAATGCTAATAGTCTGCAGGAGACCGGATGGAAATAAATAGTAATCTGCAAAAAAAATATATGAAATAGATGCTAATAGTCTGCAGGAGATCTGCTGAAATAAAAGAAATGGCTGCTCTAATGCAAAAAAAGAAAATAAAAATGATATAGATGCTAATAGTCTGCTGGAGATCTGCAAAAAAATTAAATAGATGTTAATATACTACAGGAGATCTGATGGAAATAAATAGCATCTATTTCATTTTTTTTTTTTTGCAGATTACTATTTATTTCCATCAGATCTCCTGCAGTATATTAACATCTATTTCATTTTTTTGCAGATCTCCTGCAGACTTTTAGCATCTATTTCATTTTTCTTTTCTTTTTCTTTTTTTGCATTAGAGCAGCCATTTCCTTTATTTCAGCAGATCTCCTGCAGACTATTAGCATCTATTTCATTTTTTTTTTTGCAGATTACTATTTATTTCCATCCGATCTCCTGAAGACTATTAGCATTTCTATAATTTTTTTTTGCAGATCTCCTGCAGACTATTAGTATCTATTTCATTTTCTCATCAGATCTGCAGACTATAAGCATCTATGTCATTATTATTTTTTTTTTTTGCAGGTCTCCTGCAAACCATTAGCAGCCATTTCCCTAGTCTAGTCTATTTCTAGTCTATTTTCTATTTCTATTCTAATCTTTTCTAATTGGAATTTGAATTCATTCTATACGAAATTCGAATGTCAGAACATGGTCTTTTCTATTCGGTTGGAATAATTTCGAATCCGGTTGAAATATTATCGAATTTTGTTGAAATACTTTCGAATGCCAATTAGAAAAGATTAGAATAGAAATAGAAAATAGACTAGAAAAAAAATAGAACAGAATAGAATAAAATATAATATATATATTGTATTTTATTCTATTCTGTTCTATTGTTTTTCTATTCGATTCTTTCCAATATTTACGATTCTATTCTAATTGTTTTCAAATTCGATTCGACTAGAATTTTTTTCGAATTCAATTCGAATTTTTTTTCGGATTCAATTCGAATTTTGTCCGTGGTTTTTTGATTCGAAACGTTATTTCGGATTCGGTTGAATTTGTAATTCGTTAATTCGGATGCATCCGAACGTCCGAATAATGAAAATTTGTCCGTATTTCGATTCGGAACGAAACGAAATGCACATGCCTAGTCTTGTGTGCATTTTAAAAGTGGCGCAGCATGTGCCAGAGTAGAGTACAAGATCTACACAGGTACAATTATTTTGCACACACTGCATTACTTTGAGAAAACATGCGAGACACTTTCACAAAATCTGTTTATGAATTCTTTATTGAATTTTATAATGAAAGTCCAAGAAATATGGCTGCTTCTAGCGTGTACAGACAACAAGCACACATTTTTAGGGCTCATTCACACTACGGTATTGTGGTAAAGTGTGGTAAAATACATGCAATAACATAAACACACAGTAGAACACTGTGCATGTAGTGCGTTGCAGTGGCATTCATCTAAATGCCACGTTAAGGCATGTCTAGAACACTGCGTTGCATTTGTATAGCAATGCACTGCGACATATTACATTTAGGTGTGGATGGTGATAACCTTCAAAGGGTTACCTGTTTATAATCTAGGAACGAGATCAGGTAACGCAAAAAAAGCATCAGTGTTTCTGTAATTTGTGAAGTGTAATGCACACGACCGGATTCCCCGTAGGAAAAAGTCTGATGTGAGCTTCTGAACGGAAATTCTGACCGTGTGTATGCTCCGTTTGATTTCTGTCGGAATTCCCGCCAGCAAAAGTTTGAGAGCAGGTTCTCTATTTTTCCGACGGAAAAAATTCCTATTGGAAAATCCGTTCGTCTGTATGCAATTCCGACAGGAAAAAAAACACGCATGGTCGGAAACAATTCGACACATGCTCGGAAGCATTGAACTCCTTTTCTCACCTTGTCGTAGTGTTGTATGTCACCGCGTTCTTAACGCTCGAAAGTTCCGAGAACTTTTGTGTGTATGCAAGACAAGCTTGAGCAGAATTCCGTCGGAAAAACCATCCAAGGTTTTTCCGATGGGAAAACCGATCGCGTGTAGGCGGCATTAGACTCATCAAGATCCATGGGTGGTGTTGGGAATAACCTCTTCCTTCCTAGCCTTAGCATCTTTTTAACAGGGCTATTATGCCCAGGGGGTGGGAAGGTCTGCCTGATCACGTGACCACTGTGATCGGCTGTCAAAGTGGTCACATGACTGAGTCAGACTGGCAGCTCCTGTTCATTAATAGAGACCAAGAGCTTTCCTTGACAGCTCAGTTTCTGTGCTGGAAATGCACAGTGAGTGTGTTTTAAGCATAGACAGCTCTGCCACCTATGGATGCATATGTGCGGTGTATAGTTGATAAGGTTCACCCTCTTTGCCGCTGCACAAATGTGTTACATGGGCAGCAGGAGGTTAAATATATTTTGGCTAAAATACAAAATGAATACCTCTTTGTCTGTTTTGTGTGTTTTAGTCTTTTGGGAAGCAAGTGAAAATATGCATTTAAAATTCATACAAGCCCATTTGCTTAATTGATAGTATAAGCCACACGAAACAGCTGGTTTACAATCACTGTACAGAGTGAGAGGAAATCTCCCCAATGTAAACCACAGCGAAAAAAATCAAAAATGGAATAAACAGTTTAGCTTATACTTTACATCAGAAGTCCAGTGTAAGGCCAAATACAGACTGACCTAAAGCAATTATAAATATGAAAATGTAATATATTAGATTGTAGGCTCTTCTGAACAGGGCCCTCGTAATCCTCTTGTATTTTATTATGTTATAACTGTATTGTCTCCCTTTTATATTGTAAAGCGCTGCATAAACTGTTGGCGCTATATAAATCCTGTATAATAATAATAATATTGGAGCTTACAAAACCTTAGATGTGCAATCCTTGACTGCTTCCAAATGTACTGTATCTAGGTGAAGGACTGTAATTATCGAATATTTCATTTGTGGATTTAATATTGCAGCAGAACTATGAAATACAGTGGTTCAAGCACCATTTTGTTCCATTGTTTAATATTCAAAATGGGTTGAGCTGATTTTTACAAGGAGAATGACTAATGGTGCCTACAAACACTAGATGGCAACTGGTTGTGTATGCATCACCCATCCACTGTACAATTGTTACTATGAATGGTCGTTGTACAAATATACAAAATCACAAACAACCAAACAATGCAGGCATCAGCCTGTCACGGCTAAACCCATAGGCCCCTTTCACACTGGGGCGGTTTGCAGGCGCTATTTTGCTAAAAATAGCGCCTGCAAACCGAGCCTAAACAGCGGCTCCTGTGTCTCCAATGTGAAAGCCCCGAGGGCTTTCACACTGGAGTGGTGCGCTAACAGGACTTAAAAAAAAGTCCTGCTAGCCGCATCTTTGGAGCGGTGAGAGGAGCGGTGTGTTTACCGCTCCTACACCGCTCCTTCCCATTGAAATGAATGGGATACCGCGGTAATACCGCCCGCAAACCGTGGCTGTAGCCGCGGTTTGCGGGTGGTATTAATCCTTTTTCGGGCGCTAGCGGGGGTTAAAACCGCACCGCTAGCGGCCGAATACCTCTGCAATCCCGACGGTATAGCGACGCTAAAAATAGCGGCGCTATACCGCCACCCGCCCCCACCGCCCCAGTGTGAAACCGGCCATAGTGATCCTTCAGGAATATCTATTCTGGCCAACTGATTCTTTCCTTGCATAAGCTTGGACCTCAGGCATCCAGTACCTGACATCATAGTAAATACTAAGGATTGTGAAAAACACCCGCACTGATGATGTCCTGAATGTGACAGCTCCCTAATGATGTCCTGGATGTGATGAAATGCGTAGAGATGGAGCTTCCAGTTGTCATGTTACTTTCCCCATTTGGAGCACACGCTGGCCCCATAGTATTGTGGAGCAGTGGTGCTGGTTATTCCAGGTGGCTGGAGCACCCTAATAATTGAGTGTATTCCTTTCTATGGAAAACCATTGTCTGTGTGATTCCTGGTGAGTAATCAAGCAGTGGTGACTGGGGAAAAGATTTATTTATTAATTGGTGCATATTGACCTTCTTATGATTAGAAAGAGCTCCACAACGTCTGGTTGGTGAGCACCCCTTAAGGAGCACTCAAGCACACTAAGCACCAAGGATACTTTATGGACTGTTTACAGCAATTTATGTTCATAAGTTTTGATTGCACAGTTAATAGTTTTGAAAGGCACTTAATGGATATTATATATGTGATTTGGTTATCATGACATTTATACTTATTGTAGTATTATGTTTTCTTGATACATTTATAAAACCACAGTTACACTTTATTGTTTGAAGAATCTTTAATAATACAGGTAGTGCCGCTCTTTTGAACTCATAATTTGATCATGGTAAATAACCATGTCGGGCAAACACTTTTTGAATATTCGTAGATACGGTGTACTGAATACTGCCATCTAGTACATTGCACAGCATATCATATTTTAAGAGTTAAACGGATGCATGGCATTTCCTCTTAAAATATACTTCTGTTGAATATGCCAAGGAGTTAATGGAACAACAATTTTCTACCTCCGCAGACTGACCTGCCAGAGGCTTCTAGCACTACATGACAATCCATTTCCTTGAAATTAGTGGAAGAGGAACATGCCATTCCTGCCCTCTTGTAGTGCTGACATTTATGTCTCCTTTGCTTATGTAAGATCTATATTTTTAGATAAGCTCTTTTGAAAAGAAGGGCACTGTGAACTTATAGCAGATCCTACAGAGCACTTACGGTCACTTGAACCCTAATATTTCCATTACTTAAAACATAAAAATAAGTCATATAATAGGATCTATAAGCTGTCAAACAGCACACCACTTTTGGAGCAACATAAAATGCCTATAGCAATATGCATGCGAATTAAACGTTTTAAATAACTACAGTGTATCCGGAAAGTATTCACAGTGCTTCACTTTTTCCACATTTTGTTATGTTACAGCCTTACTCCAAAATGGATTAAATTCATTTTTTTTCTCAAAATTTTACAAACAATACCCCATAATGATAACGTGAAAGAAGTTTGTTTAAAATCTTTGCAAATTTATTAAAAATAAAAAACAAAAAAATCAAAAATCCCATGTACATGCTGTAAGTATTCACAGCCTTTGCCATGACACTCAAAATTGAGCTCAGGTGCATCCTATTTTCACTGATCATCCTTGAGATGTTTCTACAACTTGATTGGAGTCCACCTGTAGAAAATTTAAATGATTGGACTAGCCATGAAGTCCAAGGAATTTTCTGTAGACCTCCAAGACAGGATTGTATCCAGGCACAGATCTGGTGAAGAGTACAGAAAATTTCTGCAGCATTGGAGGTCTCAATGAGCACAGTGTTCTCCAACATCCATAAATGGAAGAAGTTTGGAACCACCAGGACTCTTCCTAGAGCGGGCCACCCTGCCAAACTGAGCGATCAGAGGAGAGGGGCCTTAGTCAGGGAGGTTACGAAGAACCCAATGGTCACTCTGACAGAGCTCCAGCTTTTCTCTGTGGAGAGAGGAGAACCTTTCAGAAGAACAACCATCTCTGCAGCACTCCACTAATCAGGTCCGTATGGTAGAGTGGCCAGACAGAAGCCACTCCTCAGTAAAGAGCACATGACAGCCCGCCTGGAGTTTGCCAAAAATCACCTGAAGGACTCTCAGACAATGGGGAAAAAAAATGGTCTGGTCTGATGAAACAAAGATTGAACTCTTTGGCCTGAATGGCAAGCGTCATGTCTGGAGGAAACCAGGCACTACTCATAACCTGGCCAATACCACCCCTACAGTAAAGCATGGTGGTGGTAGCATCATGCTGTGGGGATGTTTTTCAGTGGGAGGAACTGGGAAACTAATCAGGATCGAGAGAAAGATTAATGCAGCAATGTACAGAGACATCCTTGATGATTGAAAACCTGTTCCAGAGAATTCTGGATCTCAGACAGGTGTGAAGGTTCATCTTCAAACAGGACAATGACCCTAAACACACAGCCAAGATAACAAAGGAGTGGCTATGGAACAACTCTGTGAATGTCCTTGCGTGGCCCAGCCAAAGCCCAGACTTGAACCTGATTGAAGATCTCTGGAAAAATTGCTGTGCACTGACGCTCCCCATCCAACCTGATGGATCTTGAGAGGTCCTGCGAAGAAGAATGGGAGAAATTGTCCAAAAATAGGTGTGCCAAGCTTGTAGCATCATATTCAAAAATACTTGAGGCTGTAATTGGTGCCAAAGGTGCTTCAACATATTGCGCAAAGGCTGGGAATACTTATGTACATGTGATTTTTTTCATGTTTTATGTTTAACAAATTTGCAAAGATTTAAAACAAACTTATTTTTGCCATTGTCATTATGGGGTATTGTTTGTAGAATTTTGAGAAAATAATTATTTTGATCCATTTTGGAATAAGGCTGTAACATAAAATGTGGAAAAAGTGGAGTGCTGTGAATACTTTCTGGATGCACTGTATATCTCTAGATTACCCTATTTTCTATTAGCAGCTGTACTGTACTGAAAACTAGCTGAACTCCAGGTACAAAAACCTTCCTTTAGCCACAAAGGAGAAGTAGTGACTGTTATTACAAGAAGCTCCTGCACAAAGGCAGAGTTTCACCCTGGATTACCACAAAGTTCTGGTAGAAATACACAAAGCGCATCACAATTCAAGAAAGATTACACCTGACTCTTGTATTTAGACAACATTTGCTTATCCCGAATTTCAGTTTTATTAACTATATTTAACAACCAACCTTTGATTCTAAAATGCTCCTTATGTGTGTAGCACTACCCCTGTAGGAGCTGCTGGTTTCGTTTTGGGCCTGTACTCTGCCTGTCAACCCCCAGAATTTGGCTCAAATCCCCTCTGGCACAAATGGACAATAATATGATTGAGAACCCCAATTGGCTGTAAGAGACCTCAATGATACACACACAACAATAAATGCAATAAAAGGTTATTGGTGTTGGTGTTGGTGTTACCTTGGTGTTGTTCACCTGCCACTCAGCTGCAAAGACAGAGTCCACCAATTGTAGCTTAACCAATGGTGATATGTTTACTTGGTAAAAGAATGAAACAATGGTTATACAATAAGCGTTCAATACATACAGCTCCCTGTATCAATCAATGAAATACCACTGGTTCAAAATACCTCTGAAATCCGACCCCAATAACGTAACCTAAGGGCCAGACTTGAGCGAGGGTATGGTGGAGAAATCTCTCAGTGCAGTAATATCAACACTGGGGCACCTCTCCATCAAGTCTCACGTAAACAGTAGAAAACACGGGGTGATACAAACAATTATCATTAATAGTGCAGGATTACGACTCTATAGCTTCCCCTGGTGGACAGTTCAATGGGTTCGTGTCCTGTAGCAACCACTTGCCAGGATAGAAAAGCAGATGACTGTTCCTTTAGGAGTCAGTTAATCTTTGGCTAGCCACGTTGGTGCACTTAAACATTTGTAATCCAAAAGATAAGGTCAGGGAAGAAACTGCTAATTGAAGCACACACGCTAACAGTACAAGGGGTACTAATTTCCCCCTCGGCGTTGAGTTTCTACGTGCGACGATGCAAACGCCAGCAAGCACAAGTAAAGCTTGTGATAGTCACACTTCTGGCAGTCAATTAACTAAATTGATGGGCAAGTGCCCACTCACCAGATGAGGCCTTGTGTTGCTGCTTTTCCTCTTAGTCTGGAGCCCTCATTCAATGGTCTGTCTCTCGGTGACACACGGGCCCTGGTTCTTCACTCGGCTGTTCTCTGGATAATAATGGATAAAAGACTCTGGATGCTATGGGCTGCAGACCGATCCTCCTCCAGTTGATCAGCGAGACTGCCGCAGGAATCCCTCTCTGGCTAGGTGATCCGCTCTCAGTCCTAATAGGCCCAGGCTTCTCGGGCCTAGGCACACTCACAACAGGCCTCAACACAGGCCTCCAGCTGGCTTGAAGATGGTGTCCAGAGCGTGCTATCCGGCGCGCTTGTCTTAAATAGCCCCTCCCATCGAGCTTTGCGCAGTGCACTGCCCTATGGTAGCACAGTGGCCTTGTGGGCAATGTAGTCTCTGTGCGAATTACTGTAATGGGGTCTTTGTCTCTCAATAACTGAACCAAAACAACTTGTAACTAACTAGCATGAAATAAAGACTGAAGGGAGCCAAACTTATTCACAGCACAGATTGCAGTCCTCTAAGATGCTTGCAATGGTAACACCTTGCTACATGCATATTAGGTAAACATAATCAACAAGCGTGGATATGCATAGAGAAAAGTCCAAAAACACCTCACACCTAGCAAAGCTATTAGTAAAGAGGTGAACACAGCCTCAGCCAGCTTCATTCACAGCCATGCTCCCAATGCGTTTACCTCACCCACGGGGTCCTCCATGATTAAGTGTGGCTTTGGCTGAAGCTGGCTGAGGGCGAGGCTACTTCCATCTGTTTACTGATAGCTTTGCTAGGTGTCTGGGACATTTTTCTATGCATATCCACAGTATGTGAGGAATTAGATGGACTCATGCACAGCCAGCACCCATTGCAGGAAAGACAGGATTACAGGAGCTTGAGCAAATTTTTATTGAAAAAAAAGGTTTAGACAAACAGTACGAAGTTGTACAAATGAATATCAAACAACGGTGTTACATTGAGAAGTGACAAAGCAATCCTATTCTGATCATATCACAACTAAGCAATATTAGAGTGGCAATCCACAACCAACTCTGGAGGGGTAGGATGAAGATGTACAGAAGGCACAAAGTGCAGTGGTTGGGGTTGTCCATTCACTATACAGTAGGTATTGTAAAGATTATACTTGCACATTGGTAATGCAGAACTAATATGCGTATATTGTTCTTAAAGAAAATAAAAATACTATAAAAATAGATTCTGTTAAATTAAACAAAATTTCCAGTGCTAAACAGAGGAACACCATGCTTCCATACTTAGTCTAGGCTAGAGGCAGCTTTGTAGCCTACATCAGAGCGTTTATGAGGAGTCAATATAAAAGCTAAAAGAAAGAAAAGGAAAGTATGATAAAGATAAGGGAGAGAAGAAAAAATAAATCTGATCCCGTCCCAGACTGCCGACCGCCCGCCAGTCCACCCATCACAGAGACTGGAGGCATCTAACCCATGGGTTCCAAACCTTTTAAAAGGGAAGTTGCTTATCCTCATGATCTAGGAGATTTTGTTTTTAACCAACACTGGGTTAATCACAGGAGTTTTCCATGCTTGCGCTATAGTAAAATTGGCTGCTAGAAAAATAAAAAAAGGCGAGGGTTCGAAGTTGTTTTGTTAACTCACGCGATAGATCAGAAGATAGAGACCCTAAGTTTTAGGAGGTAAGGTAACATAAGCAACAACTTTTCTTTTCTTTTAGCTTTTGGTGACATGGCAAAGGGGTAAAACCTGTCCCCATTGGAGAGGTTATCTAACTTTCCAATTTCAGTATTGACACAAGAAATTAGAAGCAAATCCCCATCAATTACAAGGCAATAAAAACCTGACAATTATTTTAACTTTTCTTCTCTTAACTAGTAAAAAGTGCTTTAAGCTTTGTCATCATCCCAGAGAAAAGTTTCAAATCACCTTCTGTCCCAGTGACAACATACTATAGGAAAGTAAGGAAAAACCTTACCAATGGTGAAATATACAGCTATAAAACATGACAGATTCTAAATAGAGTTGAGCGGGTAGCTGGATATTCGGGTCCGGCGGGTTCGGCCGAACTTCGGAAAAAAGTTCGGATTCGGGACCGAACTTTAACCCGAACCCGGACCCGGACCCCATTGAAGTCAATGGGGACCCGGACTTCTGACGACTAAAAAGGCTCTAAAAAAGTAATGGAAAGGGCTAGAGGGCTGCAAATGGCAGCAAAATGTTGTTAAGAACATGGCAAGTGCTCTGCAAACAAATGTGGATAGGAAATAACTTAAAAGAACATAAAAAAATAAAAAAATATGCTGGAGGCCCGATTTTCAGCAGAAGAGGTACAGGAAGTCATTAAGAACCTCAGAAACTCAACGGCACGATGCGACACATATGGTGGGAATGCCCCAGAATACGCCCTTTCTGGAATAAATTATTTAATTTAATGGATAAGCTAGTGGGAAAATAAAATACTTTGAAATAAAAATGTAGCGGGGTGCTAAATTTAAGGAAAGTGTTTGAGTGGTAAATAGGCTCAAATACCCTAATTCTGTAGGATTCATGGACCATTTTGTCCTCGGGGGACAGTATTGGTGTGCAGTTCCCTGCGGGCTACAGGTGGCGCCTTTTGTGTCCCCTCTTGGCAGTAGTACAGCGGGGCGGGGAACCTGCTGTGCATGCCAGGAGAGCATATAAAAGGGGCAGACCTTTGGCCTGGGGGCTGATGTCCAGTGGGGTCCGCGCCCAGGTGCCTTCGGCCTGGGTGCATGTGTTCCTGTTCCATCTCGGGCACCTTTAGCCCGGGGTGAGGTACTATCCTGGAGTTCTTGCTGCCCTGGGTATGGAGGCCTAGGGGCGGGAGTAAAGCCTGGAGTCCAGAGCCGCCTCGTGTAGGGGACCCTGTTCCAGGGAAGGGAGGATCATTCTGATGGACCGATGCGGGAGTCACGGTGAAGGAATGGTCTGTTGACTCCCTGGAGAGATGTCTTCCCCTTGATATGGGCTAGGTTCGTAGAAGGAGAAGCTCAAGGTCACCTTGACTGTATCAGAGGCCTTATTCAACCAGCCCATGGCAGGGGCCTTATACACCCTGGTCTGTGGCTGAGACCAAAGTTCTCCAGGCCCGTGGCAGGGGCCTTATACACCCTAGTCTGTGGCAGAGACCAAAGTTCTCCAGGTCTGTGGCAGGGGCCTTGTACACCCGGTCTGTGGCAGAGACCAACCTCAATGTCTGTGGCAGAGACCGTGCGCCAAAAACTGTTTGAGAAACCTAAGCAGTGAAGTGAATGTGCTACGTTTGTGCCTGGACCTCCTCCACACCTTAAGCTGTCCTGTTTCTTTGCTCTAACCTTTTCTATCTGAGTACAGTTTATTTTGCCATGAGAGAATAAGAGTTGGAGTTTCAGCTGGTGTGGACATTGACTTTACTGGCAATTAAAGGACTTGCCTCTACCTACAGTAGAGGTGAGAATCATCCTCTGGAGGAGTTTTGACTCCGGCTGTGGACACGGCCCGTCAAGTACACCGCTCAACCTCTTTATATAGGAGGATACGGGCTGGTAGTGCGGTGTGCCTTTCTCCCTCCTGCGAAGAGCCAACAACATAAAGGCAGGTAAGGGGGAAAGGATCTGTGCGCTACAAAAAAATAAAATAAAATTTTTAATCTTGGCCTAGCAGGACGAGGTCCATATGGAGTAGGAGGTTGAGGTGGCGGTGGCTGTGTAGGTGGAAGCGGCGGTGGAGGAGGACGAGGTAGCCAACACTGGTTCAAAAATACAACAATGGCTGGGTAAGGCCGGTGATGTGTCGAATTCTGTCCCCTGTCGAATAGTGTCCGCCCTGTACTGCGCTTGCTGAGTATGTAGGACAAGGGGATTTAAAAAATCTCCCAAGACTAACGGCGCCTGCGTGTTGAGTTCAGGTGAAGGCCACACCATCCGTGGTTCAAGCCGAGCCAAGCAAGGCCGCGATCGAAGCGAGCCCGTGAGGGGCCCTGTTACTATGTGCTACCGTATGTCCTCTTGGATGGTGGGGCTTGAACCTGCACTCACAGCGCAGGCGCCGTTCATCTTCGGAGATTTTGTGAATCTCCTTGTCCTCTGTACTGCGCAAGCGCTGTGCCTGTGCAGTACGGGCCGGGCACAATCCGATGGCCGGACAGTTTGTCACAACACCGGTATACATGTCTATTCTGCACAAGGTACGGACAAGTCCTGTGGGATCCATGCCTGGTTCATTTTAATGAACGTGAGCTTGTCCACATTGGCTCTGGACAGGCGGCTGCGCTCGTCTGTGATAACGCCCCCTGCCGTGCTAAATACACGTTCAGATAATACACTGGCTGCAGGGCAGGCCAGCACCTCCAAGGCATAAACGGCAAGCTCAGGCCATGTGCCCAATTTGGAGACCCAGAAGTTAAAGGGGGCAGACCCATCATCCAGTACGTGTAGGCCTGTGGACACATACTGCTCAACCATGTTGGTGAAATGCTGCCTCCTGCTAAGACGTTCCATCTCAGCTGGTGGTGCTGGTTGTTGTGGCGTGCTGACAAAGCTTTTCCACATTTCGGCCATGCTAACCCTGCCTTCTGAGGTGCTGCCGGTGCCCCGGCTGCGTTGGCGACCTCTTCCTCCTCCTCTGCCTTCGCCTTGTGCTTCCACCGTACGCCCGCTGTCAGGTGGGAATGCCACCAGCAGCGCGTCTACCAGCGTGCGCTTGTACTCGCGCATCTTACGATCCCGCTCCAGTGAGGGAATTAAGGATGGTACGTTGTCCTTGTAACGGGGATCCAGCAGGGTGGCCACCCAGTAATCAGCACCAGTTAAAATGTGGGCAACTCGGCTGTCGTTGCGGAAACACTGCAGCATGTAATCGCTCATGTGTGCCAGGCTGCCCAGAGGCAAAGAAAAGCTGTCCTCTGTGAGAGGTGTATCGTCTGTGTCCTCTGTATCCCCCCAGCCACGCACCAGTAATGGCCACGAACTGGTCTGAGTGCCACCCTGCTGTGAACATGGCTCCTCCTCCTCCTCCTCCTCCTCCATCTCCTCCTCCACCTCGTCATCCTCCAGAACTGTGCCCTTTCTGCCGGACAATTGTGTACCTGGCGTTTGTTGGTGCAGGAACCCACCCTCGTAGCCACTTGTGAAAGACTGCCCTGAAAGCCTTTGAAATGATCCCGCTTCCTCCTCCTCCTCCTCATCCTCCTGTGCCACATCCTCTTCCATCATCGCACGAAGCGTTTTTTCAAGGAGGCATAGAACTGGGATAGTAACGCTGAGAACGGCGTCATTGGCACTGGCCATGTTGGTGGAGTACTCGAAACAGCGCAACAAGGCACACAGGTCTCGCATGGAGGCCCAGTTATTGGTGGTGAAGTGGTGCTGTTCCGCAGAGCGACTCACGCGTGATTGCTGCAGCTGAAACTCCACTATTGCCTGCTGCTGCTCGCACAGTCTGGCCAGCATGTGCAAGGTGGAGTTCCACCTTGTGGGCACGTCACATATGAGGCGGTGAGCGGGAAGGCCGAAGTTACGCTGCAGCGCTGACAGGCGAGCAGCAGCAGGGTGAGAACGCCGAAAGTGCGCACAGACAGCCCGCACTTTCTGCAGCAGCTCTGGCATATTGGGGTAATTTTTAAGGAACCTCTGGACCACCAAGTTCAGCACATGCGCCAGGCAAGGGATGTGCGTCAAACCGGCTAGACCCAGAGCTGCTACGAGATTTCGCCCATTATCGCACACCACCAGGCCGGGCTTGAGGCTCACTGACAGCAACCACTCATCGGTCTGTTGTTCCATGTCCCTCCACAACTCCTGCACGGTGTGGGGATTTTCCCCCAAACAGGAAAGTTTTAAAACTGCCTGCTGTCGTTTACCCCTGGCTGTGCTGAAGTTGGTGGTGAAGGTGTTACGCTGAATGGATGAGGAGGCGGTAGAGGATGAGGAAGCGGAGAAGGAGGAGTTAGCAACAGGAGGCAAACTGAAGCGCCCTGCAATCCTCGGTGGTGGAAGGACATGCGCCAAACCGCTATCTGCCTCAGGCATAGCCGCCACTGCATTTACCCAGTGTGCTGTTAGAGAGATATAACGTCCCTGACCGTGCTTACTGGTCCACGCATCCGTAGTTAGGTGGACCTTGCCACAGATGGCGTTGCGCAGTGCACACCTGATTTTGTCCCCCACCTGGTTGTGCAGGGAAGGGATGGCTCGCCTGGAAAAGTAGTGGCGGCTGGGCACGACGTACTGCGGGACAGCCAATGCCATCAGGCTTTTAAAACTCTGCGTCTCCACCAGACGGAATGACAGCATTTCAAAGGCCAGGAATTTTGAAATGCTGGCATTCAGGGCCAGGGATCGCGGGTGGCTAGGGGGGTACTTCCTCTTCCGCTCCAATGTTTGGGAGATAGAGAGCTGAACGCTTCCATGGGACATTGTGGAGATGGTTGGTGACCCAGGTGGTAGTGTTGCTGGCAGATCCTCTGTTTGCGGGGTGACAGGTGCCACTGTCACTACAGAGGTGGATGAAGAGGCCGAGACTGCATCAGAAGAGGAAGCAGGAGGAGCCAGAGACCTTTCTTGGTTTTTGAGGTGTCTACTCCACTGCAGCTCGTGCTTTGCACTTAGATGCCTGGTCATGCAGCTTGTGCTCAGGTTGAGAACGTTTATGCCTCGCTTCAGGCTCTGATTGCACAGCGTGCAAACCACTCGTGTCTTGTCATCAACACACTGTGTGAAGAACTGCCACGCTAGGGAAGTCCTTGGACCTGGCTTTGGTGTGCTCGGTCCCTTGCTGCGTTGGGCAGTAGCAGATGTACTGTCTAGGGGACGAATGCTCCGTTTTTGCACCCTGCTCCCTCTTCTGCTGTGCTGGTGGCTCTGTGCGACCACCGCCTCTTCCTCCGAACTACACTGGTCACCTGCATAACGTTGATTCCATGTGGGGTCGAGGACCTCATCGTCCTCCACATCATCTTCCACCCAGTCTTCACCCCTGCCCTCCATGTCTGTCTGCACAATTGCGAAAGCAGCAGCAGTTGGCACCTGTGTTTCGTCATCATCCGAGACGTGCTGCGATGGTCCTCCCATGTACCCATCATGAAACATAAGTGGTTGGGCATCGGTGCACTCAATCTCTTCCACTTCTGGGGCAGGGCTAGGTGGATGGCCCTGGGAAACCCTGCTAACAGAGTCATCGAAAAGCAGAAGAGACTGCTGCATGATTTGGGGCTCAGACTGCTTGGCTGATTTGCAAGGGGGTGAGGTGAAAGACTGATGGACATGGGCTTCAGGTGCCAACTCTGATCTTTCATCAGAAGAGTGGGTGGGAGACAATGTGAAGGAACCCAAGGCACTGTCAGCAACCCAATCTACTATCGCCTGTACTTGTCCTGGCCTAAACATTGGTACAGCCTCATTAGGCGCGACAAAATACCGCCGCAGGCTCGGTCGCCTACTCGCACCTGAGGAAGGTGTTTCACTTGTGCGTGTAGCTGGCACAGATCCACCACGTCCTCTCCCTGCAACAGGAGCTCCACCAGCAGCACCACGACCGGGGCCACCACGTCCCTTTGACCTTCCCCTCATATTTTCCAAATTTAGGATCTTGCCCTAAATGGCGTTTTTTGGAAGACCACAACACACCCACAGTATTTAACCGCTGAAACGCACAGCTACAGAACTGCAGAAAATGCTATTCAAAAAAAAAAGGTTGTTTTTTTTAGTATAGCACAGTACAAGGAAAATATATAGAAATTGTTTATTTCACACACCTCCAGATGTGTATTTCACACTGCAAAATATTTTCTGTGGCCCTAAATGGCGTTTTTTGCCAGACCACAACACACCCACAGCACGTAACCGCTGAATCGCACAGCTACAGAAAATGCTATTAAAAAAAAAAGGTTTTTTTTTTAGTATAGCACTGTACAAGAAGAATATATAGAAATTGTATATTTTACACACCTCCAAGATGTGTATTTCACACTGCAAAATATTTTCTGTGGCCCTAAATGGCGTTTTTTGGAAGAGCACAACACAACCACAGTATTTAACCACTGAATCGCACAGCTATAGAAGTGCAGAGAATGCTATTCAAAAAAAATGTTGTTTTTTTTAGTATAGCACTGTACAATATATAGAAATTGTTTATTTTACACACCTCCACATGTGTATTTCACACTGCAAAATATTTTCTGTGGCCCTAAATGGCGTTTTTTGCCAGACCACAACACACCCACAGCACCTAACCGCTGAATCGCACAGCTACAGAAAATGCTATTCAAAAAAAAAGGTTGTTTTTTTTAGTATAGCACTGTACAAGAAGAATATATAGAAATTGTATATTTTACACACCTCCAAGATGTGTATTTCACACTGCAAAATATTTTCTGTGGCCCTAAATGGCGTTTTTTGGAAGAGCACAACACAACCACAGTATTTAACCACTGAATCGCACAGCTATAGAAGTGCAGAGAATGCTATTCAAAAAAAATGTTGTTTTTTTTAGTATAGCACTGTACAATATATAGAAATTGTTTATTTCACACACCTCCAGATGTGTATTTCACACTGCAAAATATTTTCTGTGGCCCTAAATGGCGTTTTTTGCAAGAGCACAACAACCCCAACAGTATATAACCGCTGAATCGCACAGCTGCAGAGGCCAGAGAATGCTTTTTAAAAATAATGTTGTTTTTTCACACACCTCCAGATGTGTATTTCACACTGCAAAATATTTTCTGTGGCCCTAAATGGCGTTTTTTGGAAGAGCACAACACAACCACAGTATTTAACCACTGAATCGCACAGCTATAGAAGTGCAGAGAATGCTATTCAAAAAAAATGTTTTTTTTTTTAGTATAGCACTGTACAATATATAGAAATTGTTTATTTTACACACCTCCACATGTGTATTTCACACTGCAAAATATTTTCTGTGGCCCTAAATGGCGTTTTTTGCCAGACCACAACATACCCACAGCACCTAACCGCTGAATCGCACAGCTACAGAAAATGCTATTCAAAAAAAAAGGTTGTTTTTTTTAGTATAGCACTGTACAAGAAGAATATATAGAAATTGTATATTTTACACACCTCCAAGATGTGTATTTCACACTGCAAAATATTTTCTGTGGCCCTAAATGGCGTTTTTTGGAAGAGCACAACACAACCACAGTATTTAACCACTGAATCGCACAGCTATAGAAGTGCAGAGAATGCTATTCCAAAAAAATGTTGTTTTTTTTAGTATAGCACTGTACAATATATAGAAATTGTTTATTTCACACACCTCCAGATGTGTATTTCACACTGCAAAATATTTTCTGTGGCCCTAAATGGCGTTTTTTGCAAGAGCACAACAACCCCAACAGTATATAACCGCTGAATCGCACAGCTGCAGAGGCCAGAGAATGCTTTTTAAAAATAATGTTGTTTTTTCACACACCTCCAGATGTGTATTTCACACTGCAAAATATTTTCTGTGGCCCTAAATGGCGTTTTTTGGAAGAGCACAACACAACCACAGTATTTAACCACTGAATCGCACAGCTATAGAAGTGCAGAGAATGCTATTCAAAAAAAATGTTTTTTTTTTTAGTATAGCACTGTACAATATATAGAAATTGTTTATTTTACACACCTCCACATGTGTATTTCACACTGCAATTTATTTTCTGTGGCCCTAAATGGCGTTTTTTGGAAGAGCACAACAACCCCAACAGTATATAACCGCTGAATCGCACAGCTGCAGAGGCCAGAGAATGCTTTTTAAAAATAATGTTGTTTTTTCACACACCTCCAGATGTGTATTTCACACTGCAAAATATTTTCTGTGGCCCTAAATGGCGTTTTTTGGAAGAGCACAACACAACCACAGTATTTAACCACTGAATCGCACAGCTATAGAAGTGCAGAGAATGCTATTCAAAAAAAATGTTGTTTTTTTTAGTATAGCACTGTACAATATATAGAAATTGTTTATTTCACACACCTCCAGATGTGTATTTCACACTGCAAAATATTTTCTGTGGCCCTAAATGGCGTTTTTTGCAAGAGCACAACAACCCCAACAGTATATAACCGCTGAATCGCACAGCTGCAGAGGCCAGAGAATGCTTTTTAAAAATAATGTTGTTTTTTCACACACCTCCAGATGTGTATTTCACACTGCAAAATATTTTCTGTGGCCCTAAATGGCGTTTTTTGGAAGAGCACAACACAACCACAGTATTTAACCACTGAATCGCACAGCTATAGAAGTGCAGAGAATGCTATTCAAAAAAAATGTGTTTTTTTTTAGTATAGCACTGTACAATATATAGAAATTGTTTATTTTACACACCTCCACATGTGTATTTCACACTGCAATTTATTTTCTGTGGCCCTAAATGGCGTTTTTTTGAAGAGCACAACAACCCCAACAGTATATAACCGCTGAATCGCACAGCTGCAGAGGCCAGAGAATGCTATTCAAAAATAATGTTGTTTTTTCACACACCTCCAGATGTGTATTTCACACTGCAAAATATTTTCTGTGGCCCTAAATGGCGTTTTTTGGAAGAGCACAACACACCCACAGTATATAACCGCTGAATCGCACAGCTGCAGAGAATGCTATTCAAAAAAAAGTTTTTTTTTTTTTTTTTAGTATAGCATAGTACAAGAAAAATATATAGAAATTGGTTATTTCACACAACTAGAGATATACACTGCAAAATATTTTTTTTGCCCAAAAATAGGTCTTTTTTGCGCACAACAAAGTGCCTTTTTTTTTTTTTTGCAACAGCACAATAAAGTGCCTTTTTTTTTTTGGGGGGGCCCAAAAATGGGTCTTTTTAGCAAAAGCACAATAAAGTGCCTTTTTTTTTTTTTCTGCCCGAAATGGGTCTTTTAGCAAGAGCACAATACAGCCACTAAATGGAATAGGTGTATCACTCAACGTAATGCAGTGCTGGTGCACTGAGCTTGCAACACAAACAGATAAACCTATGCAGATCGCTGAGCTATTATATCTCTCAATCTGGACTCCTATCTAAATCTCTCTCCCTGAAAGCACAAACAGGATCCTGCCCCTACACTACACTACACTGTCTCTCTATCTTTTCTATCAGTAGATTGCAGAATCAGGACTAACTCCTATCATATAATTCTCTCCCTCACAGCAACAGCAGCCAGGATCCTTTCCCTACACTGTCTAAAAGCAGAGTGACGATCTGTGCTGTGTGCCTCTTGCTTATATAGAAGCTGGTCACATGCTGGGTCACATGTTGCACTGACCAATCACAGCCATGCCATTAGTAGGCATGGCTATGATGGCTTCTAAGGGCACACCAGCTAATCAAATGGTGATTGGCTGGCCCCTGAAGCATTTCTAACTGCGCCATTAAATTCCCGAATCCGGACCCGAACCCGGACTTTAGCGCAAAATCCGGGTCCGGGGTCGGGAAAAAGCCAAAATTCGGTACGGACCCGAACTTTACAGTTCGGGTCCGCTCAGCACTAATTCTAAACCCTTTACTATTCTTTCTCCAAAAATGCCTGGAGTCAAGAATTAAAGCTGAACTCCAAGCAGACATAAAAGACACATTAATTCAGCTCTGTGTTCATTTATACAAAATTAAAGTGTTACTAAATCCAGAACAGTAAAATCAGTCTATATCTGCAGTAAAGCATGGTTGTTATATTAGCTGTGGAACCAGGTGTAATCCTCTGCATTGTGTAGAAAAGGTTGTTTAATCCTGGTTTCTCTGTTCCTCTCCTTCTTCCAATGTCCCCAAACCATTTCCTGAGAGTATAGAGGCTAGGGAACAAGCTCAGTTTGGTGTGTGTTGCTAGAGAGTTTTATTTTTTTATTGGGAGAGTGCATTTGATTAGCACAGGGCCAATCAGCACTGTCCAGACCGAGGGTCAGCGGTCCTGCAACCTTATAGGACAGTCACAGGAGAATGAAAATTCCTCCCACAAGTTTTAACCAGACACTCTTAAAAGTCACAAAATTGCTCTAACCTGATGAAAAAAGGTCTTTAGTTTATATTTACTAAAACGATTGCATTTCCATGTTCTGGGTACTGTGGGAGACCAGATATAGTAAATGCAGGGTCCTGGGTTTAGTAACACTTTAAGTGTGTGTAGCACCCTCTAGTTAAGTAGATGCTAGAGATTAGATTTTTCTATAGAGTAGGAAAATTTAGGCAGGCCTAGCTGGTGGCTAGGCCTGTTTGTTCTCATTCTGGTCTGGGAGTGGCTCAGGGCAGTGCTGGGTGACTCACAGGTATCATCATTGTCACCTCTCTCTTCTTTCTAGAAGGTACTAGAAAGAGAGGAGGAGAGGAGAGGTGGAGCTGCCTGGGGTATTCTGAGGAGCCTTGACCAATCCCTAACTTGGATTGGCAGAGGGCAGGCCTCCTTAAATACCCAGGGTCATCCCAGCTGGGGAGGAGTTGTCGGGTGGAAAATCTAGAGTGAGAGAGTGTGGAGGCTGTCGGGGCCCACAGGGAGCTCCCTAGTCTGGTGGGTGACCTTGGGTCTGGGCTCGGGTGCAGCCAGGAGGAGAAGGGATCCTGGAGGAAAGGCACATGAGAGAGCAAGGAGAGGACAGCGAGAGAGAGAACTTATAAGAGACTCCATGGAGGACAACTGGTCCTAGCCAGGAGGACTGGTGAGTGAAGCACATTCAGGAGGACTGGGGAGGCAGGCTTGAGAGAACTGGGAGTTTACAGTTTGAGATGGGTGCAGAACCAGAAGAGTAGACTGTGGGTAGGGCAGTGGAAGGAGGCAGCTGCAGCCAAGAGGGCTGGCAGGGCCTGAAGAGGGTTTACTGGGATCAGTAGCCGTGTTGATGACAGTTAGCACTGTAACCATTTCTACATCATAGGGGCCCAAGGCCCCTGCCCGCAAAAGGCTGAGTTAGTGTCAGGCCTAACCATGTGGTGCTAGCTGGTCCGAGAATCTGCAGCAAGTGAAGTGCTCGAGGAGTAACGGTCTGCAGCAAGTGAAGTGCTGGAGGAGTAAGGAAAAGAGGTCTTAAGCAAGAGTTGTGCTGGAGAGAAGACTGGAGTGTATATACAGTAGTGTATATAGTAGTCCCAAGCAAGCTATACTGAATTTTATTGGAAATTCCATAAATTTCCTTTGCCATCCAAATTCTATCTCCTCAATAAAAAAAAAACAAAAAAAACAAAGCTTATGGACTGTTCTATGTCTCTGAGTGTCTGAGAGATGGATGCCGGGTTGTGCAAGGTGACAGGTGAACAACAATATTCAGCAACCCCTACGGTGGCATGGCTACATGTGTTTTGTCAAATCTAGTGTAATTACTTGAATTTGCCTTGGTATCAGCTTCTTACAATACTTGTACAGCAGCACTCTGACTGGGAGAGAGAGAGAAGCAGCATAAGGACCCAAGCAGTTGTGCTACAGTGCAAGGAGCATGTTGATATGAAGAAAGAGTTAGTTGACAGACAAACAAGCCTCAGACTCAAGCTAGGGGAAGGACACGACCTGTGAGGGGTAACATAACTTCAGCAAAGAAAATTTGGTCCCCTCCCATACCTAACACTGAAGAGCTATCCGTAACTTAGAACTGTTTTTCAGAAATTCTAATTTCTTGGGTCCCTTATATTGTTCATCTGTGTATTTAGCTGTTAATCTGGAGTTTAGCTTTAAAGAGGCAGACAATAAGTAAAAGCTTTCAGCAAATCTATAATGCAAAACAGACCAATTCAAACACTACAGTTGTGCTAAAGTATGGAATTCCATTCATTTTACCTGAGTCAAAGCTTTGCACAACTTTGCAAATCTCATGCAGTCTCATCAACCGCTACTTTTATTGTTGTACTGCAGCCTCCTGCCACTAATTCTGTGCCAGACAACTAACCAACCAACCACATAAACAATGGGTTACATTCAGGGCTTTCTTACAGTGGGAAAGCAGTTCCGGCACATCCAGCACTGAATGTATGCAGAGGCAAGGGGTAGTGGGTGTGCTGAAGGGTCCAATGATGTCAGCTGCTGGGGGATGTATTGTTGCTAGGGGGGGGTCCATTGTTGCTAGTGGGGTCAATTGTTGCTGGGAGGGATCTACTGTTGAGGGAGGGGTCTATTATTGCTGGCTGCTGGAGGGTCTAATAATACTGGCTGTTGGGTGAATTATTGTTGGGAGGGATCTACTGTTGAGGGAGGGGTCTATTGTTGCTGGTGGGGTCTATTATTCCTGGGGTGGGTCTGTTGTTGCAAGGCAGCGTTTTGTTGCAAGCTGTCTATGGTTGCTGGGGGGATCTGTTATTGTCGGGTATCTATTATTGCAGGGGATATTGTTGCTGGCTGAATGGGATCCATTTTACTGCTTTTTAATTTTAATTGCCAAATTCCAAACATATTACTTAGCACCACAAAATGATAATTGGTTCTGTTTTCTCTAAAAGAGGTGGTACTGAGAGGTGGGTAGGGGGTGGAAACAAGGGATGGTGCTTGGAGGTGGGTAGGGGGCAGAGACAAGGGGTGGCTTGGGAGAGGAGAGTTCCTGCACCTATTCTCAAAGAAAAAAGTCCCTGGGTACATTAAAGTAATAATAAATGCCAGGTTAAAAAAATAGAAGACCTACAAACACAGGCGACTTTGGACTTTGGGCGATCCTTAAAAAATCTGCAAACTCCAAAGTAATTTAGGATGAGCATGTAAAATCACATGAATAATTTATATTTGTAGCGGTTGGTTGCTACAAGTTACAACATCCACACATTCCACCCTGCTGTCATACATCCATTAGACACACTCCTGTAGTAAATGAACAGTCTGTTGCTTGTTTTTGTTATTGGATTGAACTTGGTTGGGGAAAAGGGACATGGGATGCCCATAGGATAAATTGGTACTTTTGAAGAATATAGTAACTTCGTCACACTTCTCAAAAAGGACAATATAGCTAACCTTAAACTTGACAGTCTTTTACCTCAGAACGCTTCTTCCTCCAGCACACTGCTTGACCGACTTTTACCTCAGAACACTTCTTCCCCCAGCACACTACTTTCTGTCACAGTCTTAGTAATCCTGTCACTCCATCAGAACATGACTATACCTCACTCTGAATAAGTCCCAGTTAGTTTACTTGACCCCTTGTAGGGCGGGGCCTGCAGTACCCCAGTACCCCTTTATGGCAGCAACCGTTTACTTGAGAAGATTAAATGGTGATGGACTACTGAGTGAGTGAGTAACTTGTATAGCGCTACAAATGCGAACTAAATCGCCTCAAGGTGCTTATTTCCATCCGGTGTCATACTTATACTTCAGAATAGGTGGGTCTTAAGTTTTTTCCTGAAGGCCCGATGGTTTTCTTCCATGCGGATGTTTGTGGGAAGAGCGTTCCATAGCTGTGGTCCTTGGACTGCAAATCTTCGTTCTCCCTTCGATTTGTAGTGGGACTTGGGAATGTGGAGGAGGTTTTGGTTAGTTGATCGGAGAATGCGATTGGGGGTGTAGTGTTTTATTTTCTCGCATAAGTATTGAGGAGCCTTTGCTTCTGTGCATTTGTGGGTGAGGCACAGGGTCTTGAATGTGACCCGATCCTTTACGGTTAGCCAATGAAGGGTCCTCAGGGATGGGGTGATGGTTTCCCAGGGTTTTATCCCCGTTACCAGTCTGGCTGCTGTGTTCTGGACGACTTGTAGGTGCAAAATCTGGTATTTAGGTAGTCCTAAGTAGAGGGAGTTTGCGTAGTCGAGTCGAGAATTGATGATTATCCCGACTACTACCGCTGTATCCTCTTCCGGGATGAAGGGGATAAGTCTACGCAGTAGGCAGAGAAGATAGTGGGATCCGTTGACTACTGATCCTATTTGTGCATCCATCGACATCTCTGAGTCAAAGGTTACTCCAAGGCTTTTGACTTTGGTGCTTGGGGTGATGGTCTGTCCAAGGATGGTGGGTGGTGTCCACAAGGTCCTAGTTTTAGTCTCTCAGTTTGCGTGGAGGAGACGAAGTTCTGTTTTGGATCCATTGAGTTTGAGGGAGATATCAGTCATCCAATCATTGATCAATGCGAGGCATTTTTCTAATCTGTGATATTGGTCTTTTTTTTGGTGATCCGAAAGTAAAGTTGAGTGTCATTAGCGTAGGAGTGGTAGCACTGGTCCTGTTCACTGATGATCTTGAGGAGTGGGCGGAGGTAGATGTTGTAAAGCACGGGTGACAGGGGTGATCCTTGAGGGACTCCGCAAGAAATGGTTTCCGAGGTTAAGGCTCCTAGTTTCACTGTCTGGGAAAGATTTTCTAGGAAGGATGCTGTAACAGCTGCCCAAGTATGAAAGGGGTTAACGCCGTCTAAGACCTTCCCTCTCCTGGATACACATTTGCTACCGATCCTCCACAGCCAGGCGACCACTTCCCATAGTATTAATCCTTCCAAAGAACGAGACAACGCTCTGTATCTTTCCAGAATAGATTGACACTTTATTGCAAAAATAATACAACTTTTATACACACAGAGAGAAGCTTCTGACCTTCCTCCCATAATACCCCTCTGACCAGACCCAATTTACATGAGCCAATTAGCTACAGCTGCTGACTCAGACACATGACCTTTCTGTCTTCCAATACACATCTCTTAGACAACAAGTTAGCTAATCCCTTTCTAGTTTAAATGATTATGCATGACCCTTTTGTGTTCCCCCAGCCAGACGGTCTGCTAGAGTCCAATACCTATACTTACATACTTAATTATCACTATTCACAATAGACAATAGAATGCAAGCCCTATAATTACAGGCTTAACTCAAACACGCCACAATAGACAATAGAATGTAATCACACCCCTTCACAGCAATTATTACATAACAGCCCACACACAGTATATACCCAATATATGCAATCTATATACCGCATTGAATCTGATTAGCACAGATCATACTGGGGTTCTCATTCACCCTGTGCCCCTAATAGAGACACAGGGTGGTTTACACATAAGAGGCATTGGGGAAGCTGAAGCAAGGGTATCTCATACTTTCTAGGAGATTCTGGGTTCCCCGGACCCTCCCGTTACATCTCTCCCCTTTCGGCAGGAGACTAACACAGGAGGAGACCCCAGACGGGTTGACTCCGAAGGTAGTCCATAGTTCCATTCCTCTAATGCCGGTATCCACACAGTACCCCAAATAACTTGCTCCAAACAGAGCATTACTTCCCCGGCCAACCTCTGCCTCTCTCAGAGAACATACCCGCCGCTGGAGAGAGGCCTGGACTGGCCCTTCTCCCTGGGGTCCTTTCAGATGCTTGAGAGAAGACAGGTTGACTGGGCTCAGTCCATCATGCTGTTGGGGATCTGGGCCGACTGCCCAGCATCCCTGGGGTATACAAGGGGAGACTGAAGTCACATCCACTTGTGGTAGGTGAAAATCCCCCAGTGCTTGCAAAGCAAGGCTGACATCCTCCTGTCTCAGTGTCACACCATTTTCTGGGGTTGTGTCAGTGAGGACCGAAGTCCCATCCAGTTTCACAGGAACTCCCTCTTCTGTTAGTTGAGAGCAGAGGCCCGCGGCACTCTGCTCTGTTGCCAGCTCTTGTGCTGGGTTGCTGTGAGTGGAGACCGCAGTCCCATCCACTGATATCAGCTCAAGTGGCAGTTGTGTGCAGCGGCCAGTAGCATTCTGCCCTGCTGCCAGTGATTCAGCTGGGGGTAAAAGCTTTACCACCTCAGCTTGTTGCTGGAGAGAGGGGCCAACTGCCCCGGCTCCCTGAAACTCCACAGTTGTTTCCAGTGTTGGGCAGAGGTTGCTAGCACTCTGCCCTGTTGCCAGCACTTCTGCTGGGGACTCCACACCATCTGCTCTGGCTAACTGTTGGGGAGGGAAAAGGGCTGCTTCTCCTCCCTGCATCTCTGAAACCCTCTGGGAAAGAGGAACCATCACCTTCTCACCTCGGGCCTCCAAAACTGCCACGGGTGTAGAGCAGGGGTCTGCAGTACTCTGTCCTGCTGCCAGTACTTGGGCAGGCGATGCATAATCCCTAACATCCTCTGAACAGTCCCTTAAGTCCATACCTTCTGTAATCTGTGGCTGGGGAGATGAGCCAACTGCCCTAGCTCCCTGGAACTCCATATCATCCACTTCGGCTTTAGGGATGGCAATTTTCAGATTTTCCACTGCCGATTCTTCAGCCAGGATTTCAGAGTTGTCCACTGGTATTTCCTGATAGTCCCAGGCAAAGGTAGCACCACCCTGCTGCTGAGCAGATTCTAGCAGCTGTCTGTAGGCGATCTCCGATTGCCGAATTTCCGCCATTCTCCGCTCATGTTGTCGCTCTAGTTCTCTCTTTTGTCACGCATCCTGCAGCTGGATGCCTCTAATGGCTTCCTGTATGGCAGTCTCTGATGGGTTAGCACCATATAATGCCAAGTGCTGTCGAACTCGTTGCTGAAACAAGTCTTCAACTGACCGGGGTCCTGCATCACCATCCCTCTGATCCATCTCGGCTAGCTCCCTGATCAAGGTGGCCTTAATCTTTGTCCCACTGGTCCCTCCACAGCTCTCAAGTAGGTCTTTCAGCGTGGCTTTCCTGCAGGCTGCATAGCTGGTCATTCACTGTGGTGGTTTGGAGTGTCCCAGGAACTGGAGGGAAAATATCCCACCGCTGCCAACCAATGTAACAGCACCCCTAATATGAAAGGGGTTAACGCCGTCTAAGACCTTCCCTCTCCTGGACACACATTCACTACCGATCCTCCACAGTCAGGCAACCACTTCCCATAGGATTAATCCTTCCAAAGAATGAGACATCGCTCTGTATCTTTCCAGAATAGACTGACACTTTATTGCAAAAAAAATACAACTTTTATACACACAGAGAGAAGCTTCTGACCCTCCTCCCATAATACCCCTCTGACCAGACTCAATTTACATGAGCCAATTAGCTACAGCTGCTGACTCAGACACATGACCTTTCTGTCTTCCAATACACATCTCTTAGACAACAAGTTAGCTAATCCCTTTCTAGTTTAAATGATTATGCATGACCCTTTTGTGTTCCCCCAGCCAGACGGTCTGCTAGAGTCCAATACCTATACTTACATACTTAATTATCACTATTCACAATAGACAATAGAATGCAAGCCCTATAATTACAGGCTTAACTCAAACACGCCACAATAGACAATAGAATGTAATCACACCCCTTCACAGCAATTATTACATAACAGCCCACACACAGTATATACCCAATATATGCAATCTATATACCACATTGAATCTGATTAGCACAGATCATACTGGGGTTCTCATTCACCCTGTGCCCCTAATAGAGACACAGGGTGGTTTACACATAAGAGGCATTGGGGAAGCTGAAGCAAGGGTATCTCATACTTTCTAGGAGATTCTGGGTTCCCCGGGCCCTCCCGTTACAGATGCGAACCAGGGTAGATCTGAGTCTTTGACTCCGGCTACTTCTTTGAGACGAATGAGTAGAGTTTTGTGATCTACTGTGTCGAATGCTGCACTACTGATCCCAGCAAGTCCGACTTGCAAATCCTGCCTGCCCTCATGGCTGCATCGATTTGACACAAACTCCACAGTCTCTCCCTCTAGCTCTACATCCAGCTCCCCTGGCATGTCTCTTCCAGATCTCTCCACTGTGCTTTCACTCACCAACACCTGGCCTGGATCCTTCCTGAAGGACTTACTCCAGACGTGCGGACCAACTGTCTCTTCCAGCTCCTGTTCCAGGACACCTCTCCATGACCGTGTAAGGAGAGGCTCCCTCCCAGCTTCCGAGCTCTTCCGCCTGAGGTACACCCCCCCCAGATGGAGGTTCCCTCAGGCACAACAGTCTAACACTCCATCCTTCAGTTCACCAGCCGACAACTTCTCCCCCAGCAGGTTGACCTTGGGTATATGTAGGAGGCCTGCCCCCTGCCAATCCTAGTTGGGGATTGGTCAGAGCTCCTCACATGTACCCCATGTCACTCAAGCTCTCTGCCCTGCCCCTTTTCCAGAACATTCTTCCTGGAAACAAAGGAGATGCCCAAGAGCTGAAGTACATGTCAGTCACCCACTGCTACCTTAAGATACTCCCCTGCCACCAGATCAAAACAAACAGGCCTAGATCTCAACATATGCCTGCCTAAATTTACCTGCACTGGCAGCTTACACAAAAACCCTTTACACTTAGCACCTACCTAAGGTAGAGGGTGCTACATATTTTATTAGAAAATAAAAACTGTAAAGAGTAGGGTGTATGTACTGTATTTAAAAAGTTTTGTCTGGATGATTGGCAGGAAAAAAGCAGCAATAGTATCCTATAAATATATGTAAATGTATTCATCTGTCTATTTGCACTCCCTTGCTACTGTAAAATGATTCCAGCCCTAAAGCAAAACAATGAATGATGTATATTGTAATCCAGTCTGTCCGTTTAAAATATTGCTTTAGTCCTCACACTATGGTCCTGCAACCTGGTTCTTGTTACTGCGGTATGAGTCATGTGGCAACTGAAGGTGAGGCTAGGATGATATGACTGACTGCCTTCTAAAGTGAGAAAGAAGCATGGAGTCAAGAACCATCAATCCAGGGAGACAAATGATGTGGAAATCAGTATTTTAGAAATAGAGACTAATGAATAAAATTGAGAGATCAGCTGCCAAATATGTCCACTGATATTTTCATAAAATGTATTGGCCTATTCAGGTAGAATCTGAATTTGTGCAGGATCATTTATTCAGCTTTGTTAACATGAAAGACACATAATTGCAATAAGAAAATAGCATTGGGCCTAAATTGTGATAGCACTTATGTCATGCTAAAGGGCCCTTTCGGGACATGATCATGTGATTAGGAAAATTTAGCACGCCTTAAACCTGAACTCCAAGTACGGATTTTATTGCATAGCTACATCGGGCCAGCTTAGACCAATGTAAGTATGCATATGCCATACATGAGGGTCCAATGGGGAGGCAGAGAATCGCTGCACTAGCCACCATTTCTACAATGACTGCTATTGCCTTTGGGGCATCTCATGCCAAGCAGCTGCCCTGCTGCACACTGACCACAGGGGGTTGATCACTTAGCATGGACACCATTTACAGAACAATTTGCATTTTTCTCAATAAATGCAAAGTGTTCTTTGAATGGACATAGAAACATCAATGTGCTAGCCTTCTGCCGCTTGGAAGACAGTGGTGATCAATGTAGTAGTGACGATTACTACAGTGATTGTCTGCTTCCAGTGGTCCCTCAGGTATGGCATATACATACGTGCATTGTTCCAAGCTGGACTAATGTATCTATACAATAAAATCTATACCTGGAGATCATCAAAGGAGTTCCAGTCAATTTTGTGTGTTTTTTTGTTTTTTTAAAGTGAGCAGCGAAAAAAACTGTAGCTGCTGACTTTAAATTAAACAGCCAATCACCTGTCCCAGGATCCAGCAATGTGCTTACCCAAACCGATCCTTCCCTTGCTACTCTGTCCCTGGCGCCGGCATCTCAACTGTGGGCGCCCGGCTGTGACAGCTTGTGTCTTCACAGCCAGGTACCCACTGCAAAGCTTATTCTGAATAATCCTGCAGTCTTCTGGGACCTGTGATGTGTCCCAGAAGATTGCAGGGAGGAAGGGGGAGAGGAGAACTGCCTAGGTGATCCGAGCGGAAGTGGGAGCGGGTACCTGTCAAAACCAAGTACCCGCATTACATAGTGAGACAATAGCGTCACATTCTCCCAATAGATTTTTCAAAATGCAAAATAACAAATTATTCAAAAATATAGCTGGAAATGAGTGGCAGCTTTCTTATAGCATTGTGGGAGTGAAAATAGAGTAAAATACTGTCTATAAATCTTGCTATTGAAGTGTCAGATATAAATTAGAAGATGATGTTTTATTCGACTGGTAATTGTCCATTAAATAAACAATTGAAATTCACATAGACGGTTTGAGGCACATATCTGCTGTAGCATTAAAATCACAACAATTTCTCTGTTCTATATCTTTGCGCTTTTTCACTTGACATGATCAGATGTTCTTAAAGTGGTTGTAAAGGCTGAAGGTTTGTTACCTTAATGCATTCTATGCATTAAGGTAAAAAACCTTCTGTATGCAGTCCCCCTGCCAGCTCAGTCCCCTCTTAAACTTACCTGAGCCCACTGTTGTCAATCACAGCCAGTGAAGAAGGAGCAGGGGGCGGGGCCGAGTTTCTCTCTGTGTGTCTATAGACACACAGAGCCAGCTGGGGAGCGAGCCCACATGAGTGCCTTCATAGCAAGCAGCTTACTATGGTGGGCACTCAACCCAGGGGGGGGGGCAGGAGTGGCAGAATAGGAGGATCAGGGCTGCTCTGTACAAAACCACAATACAGTAGAGAGCGGGTAAGGATAACATGTTTGTTACTTTTAAAAAAATATTTTGATCCTTTACAATCACTTTAGGCTTTCAAAAAGTAATGGAGATGGGATGCTGGCAGCTGGAACAATAGATGGAGGATTAGTGGGGAAAAGTCAAGAATCTCACTTCCACTCGCTGACCCTCCAAACTGTTAGTTTGAATTTAGTAACTAAGAAATGTGACATGTCTTAGGACCGCTATGGATCTATGATAATGCTCAGATGTGCAGACTTGATCTTGCAGTGTCCTGAAATGCGTTCCAAACTGCCATTCCATAAACATATTGTCTTCTTTTCTAAACAACTTGTTTTGGCAGGGCATTCATGTTTATGTTCATGGAAAGGGAAAAAAGAGGTTCAAGTAGATTCTTTAGGTGCCAACTTGCATCCAACAGTATGCATCAATTGGAACATGCTGATGGATTAATCTTTCTTCAAAAGCAGTTGCCCAGTAATATAAGATTGTCAGCTGTGATCTCATGTCTATGGGTACCTTTGCTGCACAAAAATGTACAAACATTTATAAAAGTAATTACTTACGTGTTACTAATTTGTATACTTATGCTATTTTTCTTTCAGTTCTCTTTGAAAGCTCTATATAGTTCAGCAACTGCAATATTAATATCATGAAAACAGTTTTTTGCTTTTGCAGAATTCTGTAAAGTTTTTTCAGGTTTTTGAAATAATAGTAATACTAGGAATATTTTTTTTTTATTTGAGTATGTTTCCATTATGTAGCACCCTGCTCCCAATGACTGGGCACTATGTCAAATTTAGTGGGTATCCGAGCCAATAGTTAGGCTCAGATTTAAGTGATTATGCTAAATCAGCCTCTGTTCCGGCTATGGCTGTGTCGGGAAGACTTCCCACTGTTTGCCTGTAGGTGGCGTTACCACCTCAGGCCAATGTGGAAGACTGACCGGCCAAAGTGTATTGGGTATCTTTCCTCAGGAACAGTTCAGTGGGCTTGATCTACCCGCTGAGCATGCCGGGGAAGGGTACTTGAGCGGCAGACGCCATTTTTTGGGGTCCTTCGTCCACTCGCAGCCCTCCTGGTGCGGGGAGTGTGTGGTGTGATTTTTGGTCCGAGGTTGCAACTCTATCAAGTAGGCCCAGTTATGCTGACTGGGCCTACACCTTGAAGGTGATCCTGTGCTGTCCGTCCTGCGGGAGGAAGCTACTCAATGGAGGAAACCAGGGGAGGACCTGTCCTGGAAAAGATAGAGTGGAAGGCTGGTGTCTTGAGGAGGGCCTGGTGATTCTATTGGAGGATGCACCGTAGCTAAAGTTCACCTTGCAGTCTGCCAGGTCGGCTTAAAGGCTCTTGACTGTTTGGCTGGAAGTTCGGGTGTTGAGTCCTGTGGCAGAGGACCCCGGATTATAAATTTTTGTGCACAACCAGTCTGTGGCAGAGACTGGTCCTGATTATTGTCCGAGCATCATTCCGGCTACTAAGCCAGGTGAGAGGGGCCTATCCGGGTGAGCAATATCCACTCCAGGAAGAGTGGTGAATAACTGTATAGTTGAGGAGTTTTCCCATTGATTTGTACTGCGTGCCTGAACCTACCCCTTCCCTTCACCCTTCTACTATTCTTTAAATGTTTTATGCAAAGGAAAATAAAACCTAACAGCTTAAGGTTTTACATCTTGTGTGGACATTGGAGTTTTTACAGACTTTCTTCCCCTAGACAACTAATACTGAGGTAATGTGCAAGGCCCAAATAAAAACCAGCAGCTCCTACGTGGTGTGCTACAATTATATTTCCTCTGTTCACATATACATACAGTATGTGAACGCTCAGCATGTTTTCATTTAGGAGAAAGTGTGTCAGTGTAAAAGATGGCCCTTTATCAGGTATGAATGCAACATAGACACAAAATCATTTAGGAAGCATATTACATTCATGGATTATCTCCTTTTTTCATATACTAAAAATACTGAAAATGCAAAGTAGATAGAATGTGATAATGAGTGTTTTAATTAAGTGCACCACTTACCAATATAGATTGAAAGGATCGGAATGCACTTCCCAGCCAAATGTAGATGTGGGACTGGACATTGGTTGACGTTCCATTAAACGTGTTTGCTACAACCAGAAAAGAATATGGTCCAATACTAAAGAATTCCCAGTCGTAGGCACCTGAGGTAGGAATGGTTTGGTTGATCTCAAATAACCCATTGCTTGAGTTCCACTTGTAAATAACACTGTTAATGTTGTGGTTATTACCTGTAGTCAAAATGTAATCAATTTTAAATTAAATTTATAATCAAAACTATAATGCAACAGTGATTTGGTATGATTCCTAAAACACAAATCTAAATATATACACAACAAAGACACATTTTTCAAAGGTGACTGTTGCCTATAACACTTGAATGGATTTCCTTTTTCGAAGGGGCTCTGGTAGATGGTGACCCTTCTGTGTGCATACCATGTACATTGACAGGTCGGAAGTAGGTGATTTTCTTTTGACCTAAGACATTTTAGTAATGTGCATTAATCTGTGAGGCTTCTCAAAACATTTAATAACTGGTCCACAATATTCTACTGTATTAGATGTTTGACCAAAATATAAATATAGCAACTATGGCCCACTGCTAGGCTTCTCATTGAATCCAGAAAAGCAGTATGCAGGGTGGAAGGGGTGCTAAACCGCACTCTTAAATATACCTTAGCTGACACCGTACTGCAGAGTGATAGAGGAACAGCGTGGGATGTGGAGCTTATGCAATGGAAAGTGAGTGCTGCATTCCAATTTCCTATTCAATCTGACAGCAATGATGGGAAGATATTCCTACCACTGATACCAATAATTGGGCACTATTCCTCTTGATTATACAAGTTGTGCACTATTACTATCACTCACACCAATGGTGAGGAACTATTGTACCTCCCACTGACCACCAGCCCATTTACCACTGACGGAGCATTTTATACCCCAACGGACTACCTATGCTGTAGCATTTTTCACTACCACTGACCAACACTGGGGCATTTTTTACTTTGCAATAGATTTTTATTCAAAGGTTTAACAAAATTATAAGGCCTCATGTACACTGCTGCTGGTAAACGGACGTTTAGGAGCAGTTGGGCATTTTTTTCAACTGCTCCTGAACTCTCCTCTATGTTATCTTATCGGTACATGTACACAAGGTCGTTTATAGTCGTTTCTAGGCAGTTGAGTTTAGAGACTTTTTCTGAAACCCAAAAAAAAGCATTCAGAAGCTGTGTTTAGAGGCATTTCAAGCGCCAAATGCGGCTAAACATGGCAAAACGCAGTAACTTGCGTCTAGCAGCGTTTTGTTTACAGACATTTTTCATTTTAACCCAAATTTGTTTTTTGTTTTTTTAAACGCTTCTAGATGAAAAACACTGGGGCATTTTTTACACCCACTGGCCACTGTGTGACCCTCCACCAGTCTGATGGACAGTTCACTGGACTGTTGTTTAAAACGTTTAAAGACCCATGAAATATACAGTAAACCCCACCAAAAAATGAAAATGATTTTTTTTTTTTTGGAATACAGAGAGTGCAGCATATCTCCTAAGGGCTTTAGTCTTTAATCCTCTTATTGCTATAGTGCAGCAATCATCTACTTTTGTTTTTTTGTTTTTCAGTAATTTGATACACAGGTCTAAGCCAGAGCCAGTTGCTGGAAGCCCTACTGAAGCATTACTGGTCCTAAAGGGACCCAAATTTAGTTTTAGGTATTTGGGGATCTTACTTTTGGATATTGAGCAGCAAAGGGAAATTAGGGAATGAAAGTGTTACACTGGCTTTTAGGTACAGGTTTAGAGCCGGTTCACACTGGGGCAACACGACTTTCAGCACGACTTCCAGAAGCAACTCAGACACGACTTGAGCATGAATCACAGCGAGACTTGGAGGAGACTTCAGCGCTACTTGTGGTCATTAACAACACGACTTGAAGTAAATTCCTTGTGGCTTCTGGGTAAATTCCTTTCTGCTTCCTGTAAAGTTGCCTTCAAAATTAACAGTGATAAGACTTCTAAGCGACTTCCATTGAAATCAATGGGTACAAGTTGCCTACAGGTCGCCTAGAAGTCTGATTGAAGTAATACAGGAACCTTTTTTGAAGTCGGAGCAACTGCAGTCGTGTACATTAAAACATATCCATTCACTACAATTAGTTTTAAAAATAGCGCGACTTGGGGCAACTCGGGGCGACCTGAAGACGCGTCTGGAGTCGCCCCTGTGTGAACCGGGTCTAACTCTCCAGCATTGACCAAAAACTGAACAAGCCAAACATTTTCTTTTAGTTTTAGATAAAGCAGAGAACAGTTAAAGCCCTATCAGGGAGATCTCCCTTGAAAAAAGGCATTTAAGGTGGCATATAATCATCAAGTATAAAAACATAAATGGTGAACTTAGTGCAAAACTAAGGTCATTGAAAAGTACAAGGGGGCACTCTTTGCTTCTAAAGGAAAAGAGGTGTGAATAGAAAAAGTGCTTCAAAGTAAGAGTTGTGAAATAGACTGCCTCAGATACTAGTTCTAGCCCAATCAGTTGATTAAAAAGAAAAAAATCAGGATGTGAACCTAAATGCACAAAATATAACTGTCCATTAATATAGCAGGACAAATTGTTGATCCAGGGAATATTCAATTGCTTTAGGGGATTAAAACAATTTCACTTTCTGATCAACTATGTAACTTAATATATAACTTCTTCTCCCAGAGACCCAACAGAAAGTTAGAGTAAAGGGGATCACCAAAATAGTTGCTCCCATCAGAAGATTTCTTCTCACCTCCTGCTTCCGTGACAACTGAAAATTTTTGGATTTTCCATCCTTTTGTCGCATTGACAATAGTTACTTAGGCCCCTTTCACACAGGCACCTCCGCTAAGGGTAATCCGTTTGCTCAGCAGGGGATCTTTCCACTTGCAAGTGGACGACAGGTCAGTGTCTGCTTCGCTATGCAGAGCGGACATGGACACAGTCCCGCTCTCCTCTATGGGGCAATCGAATGGCAACGAACCGCCGGTCCGTTTCTATCCGATGCCAATCCGATACGCCGGATGGATAAGATAAGACCACTATCCATCTGTTTTTGGCAGGCAGGATCAGATCGGATGGTGGCAAATGTCAGCGGACACATAGAAGAAACTGGAGGGTCTGATCAGGTCCGCCTGAAAAACTGACAGATGGACCTGATCGGACAGCCCATGTGAAAGGGGCCTAAGAGAAATAAAGAGAAAATCTCCACAGCAGGGAACAATAGAAACATGATATAGTTTCTAACATTTTAACACTCTATCCAAACCAAAAAAATTACTTTGGGTATGTATGCATTCAGTTTGTAATGATAACAACTGGTATTTATTTTGTGGAAAAGTTGAATACAGTACCTTCTCTGTGATTGGCAACAGCCAGAAAAGTCTCTCCATCTATGTGGAAGGCTTCCCAGTCACGGGCACTGTAAGTTTGTATACTCTGATACGGAAAGAACTTCCTTTTCTTTGGATTCCATTTATAAATGACTGACAGCTCCTCCCCATAGTCATTCTTCTCAAAGTTAGCCAAGGCTAAGAATATCTTATTGGGAAAAAAAAACACAAAACATAATTTCTGAATAGGATGGAGACAATACACTATTATGCAGAATAAACCCAAGCCCTCTCTACTGTCCTTTGTTCTGCATGCAGCAAAACAACTTTATTTTACTGTGAGATTTCTTTCTTTCCTTTCCATCATTTTTAGCTTAATAGTGCTCAGAGCTAAAGAGCAGATTAATTAAATCCTCCTAATCAGAGAAATATTGAACATCAAGCTTCTTAAAGACTGGACTGTAGGTCACGACTCTCAATCAAGCTTTGTACAGATACCAATATGTTTAGAGATTTAGAAAGATACTTCTGAAAATTAGTTTTCTTAAAAACTTAAACCCTCAAAGAAAGACTTTCAAAATTGATATGTTGCACACGCAGAAAGGGATTTATTAATAAAATTACTAACATAATCAGGCATCTATCTAATGAAAGTCAACAACTCCCTATTTCACAAAGGATTTGCAAAGGTATTTATGAATATTTGATAAATCATCACAAATGTTTTAAAGCTGTTGTAGTCTACTGTATGGTATTGTAGGCTCAGAAATTGAATTGTTCTTATGAAAGCATCTCACTGAACGTCTGAAACAATGGACGTACCAGGGTGGGTAGGGGGAACCTATAGTGGAATGCATTGGCTAATGAGACAAAGCCATTAGCGACAGCTCTGTGCCATGTGATCGCTGTAATGACCAATCAAAGCGATCACCGATGTAAACAAAGAAGTACAATTTACATTGCTGAGCCGATCCCTTTTTTGACAACAGAGGAAGGGGAAGGGAGGATCCATTGAACTCATTCATTCAATAAATCTTCTGGGAGGCTTTTGAAGTCCAAACTCACCTTAACTACCTTATAGCAACAGATTTCTTAATTTCCCAAAAATGTGGCAAACATGAGGTTACCTTTGGCTTAAGGGGTAATTTTGGTAGTGTCCATACTGTCCAGTCATTTATTTTTTATTTGTTTTATACCACAAAGAATAAAACAGGTTGCTTTTCAATATTTTTGGTCTTTTTTTCCTTTATATTGTAAATTTATATTAATTAATTATATTAACTAAAATCAAAGATTTTTTTATCTGTCTCAAACAATAAACAATTTATTTGGATACAGTGTTGCATGACTGAGAAAGCAGTGAAAACTGAAAAATGGTCTGGAAAGGTAGGGGACATAAAATGCCGATCCTGAATTGGGTAAATTGTAACAATACACCTTCAAACTTACAGGACTGCAGGATACTGCTACCCACTAGTAAGCATGAGGAACTCATGGGACATCTGTTTCCCAATCCCTCCTGTGACTAATGACCCCTGAAGCGACATGCATTACATTACTTCTGGAGTCTTACCAATCATTCCTTGGTTAGTGTAGCGAAGATGTACAGGATAGCTATTCAACATGATCTGTGCTGGAATAGTTGCATTAGAGGACAGGGGAGACATTGGGGGTGTAAAAACCCACAATGTCTCCACAAAGAGGACCTGTCAATTGCTCATGCTATCACATAGGGGGCTAACAAAAACCAAAACAAAATATAATCTTTTTATCAAAGGAATAAAAACCATCTAAAGCACCTCCGCACACACCCCATAAAAAAAGTGCAGCTTAGGGCGAGCATGTTTTGGTTGAACTGGATGGACTTTTTTCAACCAGACTAACTATGTAACTATGTGTATGTAACATCAATTTTGCCACACAAAGTATCATTGTGAATGTCAGAGTAAGAAAAATAATTCTAGGACCATAATTCATGGTTAACTCAAAACTGGTGACCTGCAAAGGCTTTTAAAAAAAAAATGCGATTTGACGCCCCTATGCAATTTTACAAATTGAAATGTTTAGTATCTATCTATAAGACCCAACTCCATCTTTTATATTTTTTCATTTAATGCTGTCTTAGGGCCTACTCACACAACTACGCTGTGGTAATTCATGTTACGTGCACCATTTGCTGTGAATGGTACCCCAATGCACCATGTGTTGCATTTCATTGCTTTCCTAGCAATAATACTGCAAGTCCCATTTTCAGTCTTAATTGGTGTGGTAGGTATATTAGGTCTTCACGCTAAAGCGCATGTGGACCAGACTGGTTTTCAATGGACCCTTAAGGAATAAAACCCACAATGGACTGATCTTTAGGGATGAGCTTCGTGTTTGAGTCGAACCCATGTTCGACTCGAACATCAGCTGTTCGCTGAATTGCGAACATTATGGGCCGTTCGCGCCAAATTAGAGTGGCGCGTCACGGCTCATAATTCACTGCGGCATCGCAGTGCATTGCTGGCTGATGATTGGCCAAGCATGCACTATGACCCGCATGCTTTGGCCAATCACAGTGCAGAAAAAAACGGAGAGCCGTAATTGGTCAAAGCCAGAGTTTAGTACATGCCCCACACTATATAAGGCCGCCGGCTCGGCGGCCTTGTGTAGTGTGTTGGAGTTGTGAAAAGAGAAAGTGTACAGAGACAGACAGTGTCATTTATATTGAATTAGATAGAGCAGGCAGGCGAGTCAGCTAGCTGCAGTTACAGTGTGTAGAGGATATATATGCATCCTAGGTGTTGTATATATATTTATACACTGTATTCAGTTTAGCTAGATCCGTTCCTGGTTTTCTCTATACTGTGACAGGCAGGCAGGTGATTGTGCTAGCTGCAGACAGTCAGTGTTTCACTTAGTGTACTGTGTGCTTTGCATAGCGTTCACCTAAAGCTTACCTGAATACAGTTAGTGAGTGACTAATAGTGGTGTTCTCATAATTAAACCACAGGCAGAGAGCTGCAAGTATTTTCAGTGTACTGTGTCCCTCCCTGCACAGTTTTCACCTAAAACGAACTGCTGCTGCTGCTGCTTTTCCCATACTAATACCACAGCAGGCAGTTGATTCTGATAGCTGCATTATCAGTACAGACAAATATATATATATATATATATATATATATATACATCCCACCTTTGTGCAGCTACATCTCACTGCAGGCCATTAGTATGTCTGGAAGGCAAACAAGCAGAGGCAGTCACGAGGCAATAAAAGAGGGCAAGCATGCTTTGTGTCTAGAGGCAACAGTGCTGCTGGTCATGGACACGGTGCATCCTCATCAGCACATGGCCGTGGGACACGCTTGTCCTTCTTTTCGGCAGCTGGCCATGTTGAGCCGCAACATGCCCAAGACTTGGTAGAGTGGATGACCAAGCCGTCCTCCTCCTCCTCCTCATCCTCTCTCACCCAGGCTCAGGGTACTTTGTCTGGCAAAGCAGCTGCCAAAGCGGCCTGTTCCCTCGGCTCAATGGCATCAGTCACTCCTTCCCTAGCCCCACCATGTCCTCCTGAGGAGTGCCCCGAACTGTTTGACCACAGTGTTGGGTACATGCTCCAGGAGGTTGCCCAGCGTTTTGAAGGCTCCAATGATGGAACCCAGATGGAGGAACAAAACAGGAAGCACCACCTAAGTGCAATATTTTAGTCACAATTTATTAAAGACAGAGGAGTTGCACTTACAGACATATGTAAAAAACTGGCTCATCTGTGTGTGTAGTTTACGGTGTGATACGGTCTCAGGTGCATCCAGGCTCACGGGTAGGCAGAGCAGTGTGTAGTTTCTATCCTGTGGCCACCAGGAAGCCAGCCAGAACCAGCAGGGAACGAGGATGATGACGTCACTGGAAGCGGAACAAGAGAGATCACCGGAAGGAAAGACAGGTGTTCAGCACACCACTGAGAAACCAGGATACGCGCTCGGAGCTATCTGCTCCTTGAAGAGGCTAGATGAGCCCATTTTTTACATATGTCTGTAAGTGCATCTCCTCTGTCTTTAATAAATTGTGACTAAAATATTGCACTTAGGTGGCGCTTCCTGTTTTGTTCCCCTGTCTTCCCTGTGCAGAGCCGACTTTCTCTGAGGACAGCTGCCTCCTACCATCCTTCCATTGCTCCCTCCTTCCCCCCTGTTATAGGAATGGTCATTATATACCAGCAAATGGACTAAAAAGGACTGTGACTGGACTTTTTGAGATCCAATTTCTGGCCATCTATCATGCATTAGTCTTTTGCGCTAACAGTTTATTCCATTGTTTTTACCCAGCTGGAGGAAGGCAGTAACGTGAGCTCAGAGAGAGGGGGTAGTAATGTGAGCCCAGAGAGAGGGGGTGCCCAACAAGGACAGCTATATGGCAGTCATGTTCCCCCAGCTGCAGCATACTGCTAGATTAGCTCCAGTGATGAGGAGGGAGGGGATGATAAGGTCACTGACTCCACGTGGGTGCCTGATAGGAGAGAGGAGGATGAGGAGGAGGCACATCTCCAACGAGGCAGGATGCCCTCCAGGGGCCAGCTTAAGGGCAGCACACCGACCGCATCACACCGTAGAGCTCCGCATGTGCAGGGCGCTGCTGTCTCTGCGCGTTATTCCAAAAGTTCTTTGGTGTGGGCCTTTTTTCAGACGTGTGCAGCAGATTGCACCATTGCCATTTGCAACATATGACTAAAGCGTATCTCGCGTGGCCAAAACATCAGCCGCTTGGGCACCACGTGCTTGACCAGACATATGTCGACTTGCCATGCAGTTCGTTGGCAAGCCTACCTAAAAGATTCACACCAAAGAACAAAGCGAACCTCTCCTTGCTCCTCATCAGCTGGGATCTCCAACCCCACTATACCTTCAGTCCTCTCTAAAACCTGCACTGAGAGGAATGAAGGTGTAGAATTTGGTGTGTCACAGCCAAGTACTTGCGGACAATCTGCTATCGGTACACCGACGTCCGATTGTACCAGGCAAATTTCCCTGCCCCAGCTGCTGCACCGCCGAAAGAAGTTTGCTCCCAGCCAACCACATGCCCAGCGGTTGAATGCTAGCTTGGCTAAATTACTAGCACTTCAACTACTGCCTTTTCAGTTGGTAGACTCTGCCCCCTCCCATGAGTTTGTTGAATGTGCGGTTCCTCAGTGGCAGGTTCCCAAACGCCACTTTTTCTCACGGAACGCGATTCCGGCTCTCTACCGGCATGTGGAAAGCAATGTCTTGGCCTCGCTGGACAGGGCGGTCAGCGGTAAGCTGCATATTACCGCTGACTCATGGTCCAGCAGGCATGGACAGGGACGTTACCTATCTTTCCACGGCGCATTGGGTGACTCTGCTGGCAGCTGGGAAGGATGCAGGACAAGGTGCAGTAGTGTTGGAGGTTGTTCCGCCACCACACCTCCAAAATGTTACTACTGGTGATTCTGACACACCTTTCTCCTTCACCCCCTCCTCTTCTTCTTCCTCCATGGCCTCTTCCTGTGCTTTGTTCTCGGAACCAGCGGTGCTCCATAGGCGTTCAAGGGGCTCCACAAGTATGCAGGCTTGAGCTGGTGTGCTTGGGGGACAGGAGCCACACTGGGGCAGAGATTCTGTCAGCTCTGCAGGGAGAGGCTCAGAGGTGATTGACACCACGCCAGCTTAAGCCAGGAAAGGTGGTTTCCGACAATGGCACCAACCTCCTCTCCGCCCTCTGACAGGGACAACTGACCCATGTACCCTGTTTGGCTCACGTCCTTAACTTGGTGATGCAGCGGTTCTTGGACAGGTACCCGAGCTTACAGGAGGTCCTGAAGCAGGCAAGGAAACTCTGTGGGCATTTCCGCCGACATATAATGCCAGTGCTCGGCTGGCTGACCTGCAAAAGGATTACAACCTGCCCAAGAACCGCCTAATCTGTGACATGCCCACCAGGTGGAACTCTACGTTGGCCATGCTGCAGCGGCTGCACACGCAGCAGAGAGCCATCAATGAGTATCTGTTGCAATATGGCACCAGGACAGTGTCAGGGGAGCTTGGATTTTTTTCCCACGCCAGTGGGCCATGATCAGGGATGCATGCACTGTCCTGGCACCTATTTGAGGAGGCCACGAGCATGGTGAGCAGTGACAGTGCATGCATCAGTGACACTGTCCCTCATGTCCACCTGTTGGAGCACACGCTGCATGGAATAATGGACAGGGCACTTGAGCAGAACAGAGGCAGGAAGAGGAGGACTTCCTTACCTCTCAAGGCCCCCTTTATCAAGACAGTGTCCCTGCTGGCCCAGCTATCACACAGGAAGTGGACGAGGAGGAGGAGGATTATTGTGTCAGCATGGAGGTGGAGCCTAGCACTCAGCATCAGCAGCAGTCTTCAAGGGATCAATTACAGTCCCAAGACACCCATGGACTTGTACGTGGCTGGGAGGAGGTGGCTGCGGATCATGTCATCCTCAGTGACCCAGAGGACTCTGCACTGAATGCCTCAGCAAACCTACGCTGCATGGCCTCCCTGATCCTGCAAAGCCTGCGCAAGGATCCTCGTATTCGTGCAATCAAGGAGAGGGATCATTACTGGCTGGCAACCCTCCTTGATCCACATTACAAGGGTAAGGTTGTGGACCTTATCTTGCCATCGCAGAGGGAGCAGAGGATGAAGCATCTTCGGGAGGCCTTGCAGAAAGGTCTGTGCAATGCGTTCCCAGAGACTGGGAGGTTACAAATTCCTGGTCCTGGACAACGTGTTGCTGAGGTTTCGGTCAGTCAAAGAAGGAGCGGTGGAGAAGGTGGCCGTCTGACCGATGCGTTCAGACAATTTTTTAGTATGCAGCCCCAAGGTATGATCGCTTCCAGCAACCATCGCCAGCGTCTGGTTTACAGGAATACCTAGGGGCAAGATCAGACTTGGACACCTTACCCACCGAAAATCCTCTGGGTTACTGGGTCTTGAGGATGGATCACTGGCCAGAGCTTGCACAATATGCAATTGAGGTACTGGCCTGTCCTGCATCCAGCGTTCTTTTGGAACGCACATTCAGTGCTGCTGGAGGCTTTGTAACCGTTCACAGGGTGCGCCTGTCCACCGACTCGGTCGATCGACTGACCTTCATAAACATGAATCAGTCTTGGATCACCACCAGCTACCAAGCACCTGATGCTGATGTAACCGAATATTTTTTTTGGAAATGTCAGATCCCTTCAAGACTGCCTATGCTGATGCTGAGCGACTATCCTGTTATGATGAGTGACTATCCTCTTCCTCCTCAATAATCATGCTGATAGCTTGAAAGAACATTTTTGGTTCTGGGCACCGCCACCAGTGGCTAAGGCCCAATTTTTTAGCCCCTGTTTAACAGGGGCGTGTATTTACAATTTTTGATGCAATGCTTTGCAGCAGGGCTCATTGTTGTGCTCCAACTACAGTATCTGTGAGGGGTTGCAGTGTTGTGGCACCAGTACCTGTGCCTAAGGCCCAATTTTTCAGCCCCTGTTTAACAGGGGCGTGTAAATACAATTTTTGATGCAATACTTTGCAGCAGGGCTCATTGCTGCACTCCAAGTACTGTATCTGTGAGGGGTTGCAGTGTTGTGGTACCAGCACCAGTGCCTAAGGCCCAATTTTTCAGCCCCTGTTTAACAGGGGCGTGTAATTTTATTTTTGATGCAATGCTTTGCAACAGGGCTCATTGCTGAGCTCCAAGTACAATATCTGTGAGGGGTTGCAGTGTTGTGGCACCAGTGCCTAAGGCACAATTTTTATGCCCCTGTTCAATCGGGGCATGTAATTATAATTCTTGATCTAATAATTCACAGCAGGGCCCATTCCTGCGCCCACCAAGAGTAACTGTGAGGGCTTACAGTGTTGTGGCAACACCACCACCAAAGGCCAAATTTTTCTGCCCCTGTTCAACAGAGGCATGTGATTACAATTCTTGAGCTAATATTTTACAGCTGGGCCCATTCCTGCGCCCACCAAGAGTAACTGTGAGGACTTACAGTGTTGTGGCACCAGCACCACCACCACCACCAAAGGCCCAATTTTTCCTACCACTGTTAAACAATGTCATGTAATTACAATTCTTGATCTAATATTTCACAGCTGGACCCATTCCTGCGCCCACCAAGAGTAACTGTGAGGGCTTACAGTATTGTGGCCACATCACCACCACCACCACCAAAGGCCCAATTTTTATGTCCCTGTTCAACAGGGGCATGTGATTACAATTCTTGATCTAATATTTTACAGCTGGGCCCATTCCTGCGCCCACCAAGAGTAACTGTGAGGGCTTACAGTGTTGTGGCAACACCAACACCTAAGGGCCAAATTTCTGCAGAGTATATACAACAGGCCTCTACTTTCAAACATCCAACTTACAAACGACTCCTACTTGCAAACGGAAGGAGACAACAGGAAGTGAGAGGAAATCTGCCCCTAGGAAGGCAAATTCTCTCCTGTAAGAGTTAATATGGGAAAAAGGTGTCTCCTCTCTACTGATGCTTTATCACCAATCCTTGTTTCAATAACAACCCCAAATTTTCAAAAAACATTTGTCATTGGGACGGAAAGTGAGGTGAAATGTTCTGAACAGGTGCACAGACAGCAAAACAAATGTTACAGGGGTGATAACACTTCCCTATGTTTTCCAAAAAGCTTAAAAATAGATTTTTTGGCTGGAGCTACATTTAAAAAATGTACCTGTTCCAAATTATAAACAGATTCTACTTAAGTATACTGCTGTTCAGAGTATATAGGGCCTTTTTTTTAATTTTGGTGCAGGGTTCCCCTTAATATCCATACAAGACCCAAAGGGGCTGGTAGTGGGCTGGGGGTGGGGGGTGGGGGGGGTACCCATGCCATTTTTCTCAATGATTTTCATCCATATTGCCGGGACCAGACATTACATTAAAGCCGCAAGCAGTTTTAAATGTTTTTTTTTTCCTTTAGAAATTTAATTTTGTGCAGGGACAGTTCTAAACATGGGAAATACGTGCCACTTCACAGGTATACTTTAGACACCCCCAGGTACGATATTTAAAGGAATATTTCACTGTTTTTCACTTTATGCATCATTAAAATCACTGCTCCCGAAAAAACGGCAGTTTTTCAAACTTCTTTTTGCATTGATACATGTCCCCTGGGGCAGGACCCGGGTCCCCAAACCCTTTTTAGGACAATAACTTGCATATTAGCCGTTATATTTAGCACTTATGATTTTGAACGTTCGCGTCCATTGTATTTAATAGGGTTCTAAAGTTAGCGCAAACTTTCGGTCCGTTCGCAGGTTCTATTGTGAACCGAACCGGGGGGGGGGGGGGGGTGTTCGGCTCATCCCTACTGATCTTTAAAGAATATCATGTGAGTTGTGGGATAGAGGATGTCAGAGCCATTTTTTGTCATAACAGACTACACTATATCACTCATAATACTTTATGTAGAACAGCTGCCCTTATTTATCAAATCATCAAATGTAGAAAAAAAAAACCTGTTTAAGCTTTAATTTGCCAACTCGAATTTTTTGCTTTATACAGTGAATGAAAACGGATATGAGTCTGTTGTAAATAACAGCAACATTAGCAACCCACTTGTGTAGTGGGTTTCTGCAACAACGCTGGAAATTAGAAAGCAGGATTAAATTGTAAAGTTATAATTTCCTTTTTAAGTACTGTTTCCACACATCACTGATAGAACAGTCACAACAACTTCACAGGAAAAGGTGGGAGCAAAACAACCACATGAAGTTTTGCTGCAGATAAACTAATCATAAAGGGCCGGTAACGCGGCTACACGATGGAAATGTGTGATCCTATACCACAACAAAACCCAACTTTTTCAATCCATCACTCACAGCTATTCACAGGCATTCCTACATGTGTTCTAAAAGGCTTATTCTCAAGAGCGATTATGTTTTTGCAAAAACATTCCACAAGGGAGAATCACTTAGCTTGCCTTACATGTCGACCACACTGTGAAGCAGCATGCCGTAGACTTTGCTAATTTAGTTCACCTGAGTACAAAGACACTGTATAATTATTACATTTATTATTGCGGCTAGGAAGGCAGATCTTGAGTATAGGGATAAGGGTATGATCCAATAGAAACACTGATGATCAAACGTGAACAGTAACAAGATAAGACTGAGCAGATAAACCTAAAGGCTAATTCCACTTTTTGCAAAAATTAAACTAACAAATGTACCCATATTGCAAAAAAAGCAAAAATGTGCATTTTTTTATTTTTATAAATGTATTATTTGTTTTGCATTGAAGCAAAGCATTTCAACCGCAGGATCTTCAGTTACAGAGTTGGAGAAAGTATCAATGAACCACAAGTGATATGACGACACCACATTTGATAGTTTTAGGGATGCATGCATTGGAATTACATAATCAGTGCCTGTCCAATTGGTGAAGCAGGAAGAGTGTACCTGTAAAAAGAGGTAAGGAGACATGACACCAGCAGGGATTGAATGGATATGGGAAGCTTGTTACCTTGCAGCAGGGGTGCCCAACCTTTTGAAGAGCGAGGGCCACTTAAGCGACTTGGTAACCGGTCGCGGGCCACAATGAGCGGAGTGGGTGGATGGCATGTCCGTGTCTGCTCTGCATATGCAGAGCGGACACGGACACAGCCCACTATACTTTTTAGTGGATCGTATTGGAGGTAGGACACAAGTCGGTTTATGTCTGACACTACTTAGAGGTGAATGGAGGGTCCAATTGGTCAGGCTGTCAAACTGACCGTGTGAAAGAGACCCAAGATTGCTTTCACACTGATGCGCTGCGGTTTACCCGCACCATGGGTGCAACGCAGTGTACCTTTGGCTTTCCTGCACTTTGCAATATACTTCTATTATATTCTGCAGGTTTGGTGCACTTTCAGAAAGCTCACCAAACTAGCAGGTAATAACAGAAGTCTATGGCTCAGTGCAGATAACCCGCAGGTAAACCGCTCTGCACCTACATATCACTTTAAAAGCAACACCAGTAACCACTGCAGAAAAGATATGCCCTTATACACTGTGATTTTAGTAATAAACTGACCTTTAATAACAGTATTCTATTGTATTCCATCCCAGAGCAGGAGGTCGCGGGCCACATCGGAGGGCACCGCGTGCCACAAGTGGCCCCCGGTCCACTGGTTTGGCACCCCTGCCTTACAGCATTGGAGGAGAGAACACCCAAAGGTCAAAGGTGTATCATAATGTGCAAGTATGCAGTGCATACTTGCACATTATGGCAAATGCTGGTCACTGCTGGTTTATGCTGGTCAATGCTGGTTTACTTCCACTTTAAGATTTCTACAGTGCTAGGTTAACACAAGACCATGTGAGCAAATGTTCTGAAGCCTTAAAATAAGGCAATTAGGTTACTGGCTATTCTGTGTTCTTCCAGAGTGGTCGTCTTCCAGGAAAAATCTATAATATTCTGATTGATCCCCCAGAAAGACTAATTATATTAGAGATGTATTTAAATTGTCTGAAAATATATAGACTTTTACCTCTGGCCATTAGTACGCTCAATAACATCACCTCTAAGATAGACAAAGCACTCTTTGAACCTTTTACAACAGATACAATTGAATTTGTTCTGTTCACTTACTGCGTATTGCACTGGACTGAAGAGCAGAAACATGAGTCACATCTCACTTTTTTGTACCAACTAGTACTGTGCGGGCATTTAATAAAAACAAAATCAGACTATCTTATAAAGGGGCTCACTCAGGAATATGTGAACACTGCTTTACAGAATTTAGTAAAAATACTTTCTTTTGGCTATACAGTGGAACCTCGGATTACGAGCATAATCCGTTCCAGGAGAATGCTCGTAATCCAAAGTACTCGCATAACAAACGAGTTTTCCCATTGAAGTCAATGGAAACGAAAATAATTTGTTCCGCATTGACTTCAATGTGATGCAATACCGCATGCCACCACGTGGACCACACCTTAAGAAATTTAGCGTGGGAGTCGCAGAGGATACTGGTCATCTTCTCATTGATAATGAGGGTAGTCAGGATGCTCTTCACCTCTGCAAACAAGACAGGTGTTTTTTTCCAAGCCCTTGCAATCACACGCTTGATAGCAATGAATAGATAAGTGGCCAATTTCTGTTGATAGGGAAACAGGCCCGGGATCGGGCAATGAAGAAGTGCTAATTTGACATCCTTGCGGATGGGTATATGAAAGAGTGTATATCTTTTGGCTAAATTTTAACAAACATTTTTCATTACATTACTGACTAAGTGTTAAAGGAAACCTGTGGGAATAGCAAAAATTATATAACAACTAAACCATTGGATTGTTTTCTTGTGTCTACAAATTTCTCCTCCCCGATCCTAGCACAAAATCCCCCCCCCCCCTAATTTCCCCATCTAGCACAAATGCTCCCAATCATCCCTACTAGCACAAGGGGAATTTTTTTTTTTGGGAGGGGGATTTGTGCTAGGAGGGTACATTTACCCTCCTAGTACTAATGCCCCCAATCATCCCTACTAGCATTAATACCCCCCCATGTACCCTCCTAGCACAAATCCCCCTCCTAAAAAAAAAATCCCCTCCTAACACAAATCACCCCCCACCATATTACACCATATTTTCTTGCACAAATCCCCCATCCTAGCACAAATCCTCTTTCCCCCATCTCCCCTCCCAACACATATCCCCCCAAAATCACCACTCCTAGCTCACCTCCCTCCTAGCCGCCCCTCCTGCCCACCCCTTGTCCTAGCCCTGGCGCCTATAATCTGACATCAGATATGCCACTTTGTTAAGGAATGTTTCCTGGGGAAGATAAAGATCACTTCCACGCATGTAAATATTTGCACAAACATTTATATGCATACAACGTAAAATACAGTAAAAATTAGACCATGGACACAGGTTTTTCTTGATTTGGCTTAGGACCAAAACACAGCTGTGTGAACAGGCCCATGGCATACAATACTGTTGCATTTAGATCTGTATAAAACTGTGTGCAGTACAGATATGAACACAACATGTTTTTTTTAACCACTTCAATACCGGGCTATAGTCATATGACATCCGCAGGAGGGATCTCCCATCCTGGGTGGACATCATATGACGTCCTGGGCTTCCCGGCTGTCTAGGGGGCGTGCGCGCCTGCCGCGTTGCTTGGGACCCAGTGCGCGTGTCGCGATGTCCGCCGGACACCTGCGATTGTCCGCGAACACGGCTGGACCGTGGATCTGTGTGTGTAAACACACAGATCCACGTCCTGTCAGAGGTGAGGAGACCGATGTGTGTTCCCAGTACAGAGGAACACAGATTGGCACATCAGATATTTTGAGCAATATCTATTGGAGAATCTCAACCCTAAGGGATTGAGAGTACAGGTTTTTCCGAACATTTGGGCTCTTGACCCTGAATTCAAGGCCCGATGGGAACTTAACCTCCAACTATGCACAAAGAAGATGATGGAACTAATGATTGAATATTACATGCAGGAACTTAAGGTGGTAGACTGTGAGATCAAGAGGATATATGACGACAATGCAGTCATACTTGGTAACACAGACTTCGAACCCTTTGATATGCGTTTAAAAGAACATGTACAGAGTTTTACAAAGGATTTACTCCTCAAAAAAGAGGATAAGTTTGCACGTGACAAATTGGCCTTTGCAGGGAAGTATGCCTATAATTGGCCACTCACAAATAGCCAACGGGGAACACGGAGGGGACCAGGTCAACCCAGAAACAATAGACGAACAAATGATAAAGACAAATATGACTCTGACTCTTCTGCCAATTCTCTCACCTCACAGAATTCACGAACAGGTGGCAGAGGACGACAGGGGAGATGGAACTCAAGAAAACGACCTCAGAACGGTGGTGGGTACCAGACGGGCACTTCAAGTAAGAAACACATAGTTGGTGAGAATGGGAGACCGAGAATAAACAACTCTATTAATACCACACGTCCGGACCCCAATCCCCAAAGCATTAGAGGGGTCTCCATGTTCCCTAATTCATCACTGGGTGCCTCCTCTGTAACTCCTTCTATCCCTGCCGTGACCCCTCGGGCTGAACTTGACATTCATCAACACATCATTGGATCAGCACAGGCGATGGCCAAGACCCACAATCTGGCCAACTCTGGTGCTGTTGCCAAGGATAGCAAAAGATGACGTACAGACCATTACTTCCCTCGCATTCCCAATATGAGTGCCTCTGACGAACCTATTGTTTCTGACCTTTCCTTGCCTGCTCCTTCCCCCTCCCCCATCGGCCCTCCTATCACTCTACCACCAACTGCAATTAGTCCAAATGGAGGGATCAACAATGATGTATCTCGCTTGGAGGTTATCAATCTGTCCTCCTATCCCCTGAGTGATGTAGAGATAAATCTTCTTAGTCTGGGTCTTAGTTTTTGTCCTAACACCTCTTCAAATAAATTTGAGCTTATTAAGGATATATATCTTTTCGCTCGAAAATTTATGTATGATAAAGAACGCTGCACTAAACAAACGGAAATTTCCCATCAGGAAATTTGGAAGGACTTCACGGTGGCTGAGTTTCGAGCACTCAAGAATCTTGTTTTGTTATTAGACGAGAGTGAGGGGACTGAAGTCCCTGAAATTAGTTTAGAGACCGAGGTGGAAAGAGGCCAACGTATCCAAAACACCCAATATCAAAATGACATTGAATCATTATGGAGGGCTGTAAAGAAGAAATCTACCCACTTTCCCTCCTTACATATCAACTCCAATGTCTGGGCTTTTTTAACCCAAGCCACTAGGGATGTTGAGTCGTTGGCCCTGACCAGATCGGCTCACCAGAACCTCTCGTCACAACAACGACAGGCCCTGTTGGGCCTCAGTCATAACTCTCATTTGGTAATCAAGCCCTCGGACAAGGGCGGAAATGTGGTGGTTATGGACGAGCTCAATTATAGAAACGTGCTGGGACATCCTCAAAAACCGGGATTGGTACAGGCCAATCTCTGAGGATGTCACAGTTAAATATAACCAGCAATACAATGATACTATCCAGTCCGCCCTCTCCGAGGGCTTGATTACCAAGGAGATATTTGAGGGCATTCAGGTACCCTATCCCAAGACCCCATGCTTCTACTCACTCCCAAAAATGCATAAAAATCTTCTCAGACCCCCCCGGTCGCCCCATAGTATCGGGTAAAGGTGCTAAGACGGAACGAGCGAGCAAATTCGTTGATGAGTACCTGCGACCCCATGTAACCACACTTCCTTCCTATATCCAGGATACTCCAGACCTCCTTAGAACCCTTAATGGCCTTAATGTGCCTCCAGGATGCTATTTAGTGTCCATGGATGTGGAAGCTCTTTATTCGTCAATTCCACACAAATTAGGGCTTGATGTCATTGCCAAATTCCTGAGGGAAAGAGGTCCCAAATCCACCGGCCTGAATGGCTTTGTGCTTAGACTCTTGGAACATATCCTGACAAAAAATGTTTTTTAATTTGATGGGTCCCACTTCCTCCAGGTACAAGGTATCGCTATGGGCACTTGTTGTGCCCCGTCCTATGCGAACTTGTACCTGGGGGGGTGGGAATGGGAGCTTTTCTCCAATGAAGAATTTGGACATCTTTTTTCTTTTGTTTTGGGGTGGTTTCGTTTTATTGATGATGTATTGATGCTATGGGCGGGATCTTTGGCTACTTTGAATGAATTTATGCAAAAGCTGAGTATCAACAGATACAATCTCAAATTCACCGTGATACATAGCCAAACGACGATCGCGTACTTGGACATATTGATTTACATTACAGAAAAAGGTTCTATTAAGACCACTCTCTACCGTAAACCCACAGCTGGGAATACTATTTTACACGCGGCCAGCTCGCATCCTCATGCGTTGGTACAAAGCATACCTTTTGGGCTGTATTTACGTCTAAGACTTAACTGCACTGATGATACCAAATTCAAAGAAGAGGCTGACCTTCTCTATGCACGTCTCACAATGAGGGGATACAGTAGGAATTGCCTTAAAAAGGCCTTCAACAAAGCCCTCATGAAACCAAGAAATACTATTCTCGCTAGAGCCTCCAAAAAGTCCACCTCTGATGTGGTCAGATTCATAACCACATATTCCTACCAACATGCCCAAGTTAGGTCCATCATGCAAAAACACTGGCACATTTTGTCTGCTGACCCTGTTCTGGAAAAGTACATTGGAACAAGCCCAGAAATTACATTTCGACGGGCTGCTTATATTCGGGACCGTCTGGTACAAAGTAATTATTCCAGGACTGATACCAAACCAGGGGAACCGAACGGACTACACAAATGTGGTCAATGCGACTACTGTAACCTTCTAATCGAGGGTCCCAGGATATCTCTTCCCAATGGCCAGACCCATTTTCTCAAACATCATATTACTTGCCAGACCAAGGGAATTATTTACATCATCTTTTGCTGTTGTGGGTCTTTTTACATAGGAAAGACAATTCAAGCTTTTTGGAGAAGAATTAAAGATCATGTATATTACGCTACAAGTGGCCTCTTAAATACAACTATGGGCCACCATGTGGCGTTTAACCACTTGTCCCCCGCCCACTGTCAATTGACGGTGGGCGGAGGACACTCTCGTTCTGGGAGGACGTCATATGACGTCCTCCCTTTGAAACGCGCTAGGGCGCGCACGCGCCCGCCGTGTTCCCAAGGCCCCAATGCGCGTGGCCGGCGGCCGCGATTGCCGCCAGGCACCCGTGATTGCCCGGGAAACGAGCAGGAAAGTGGATCTCTGTGTGTAAACACAGAGATCCATGTCCTGTGAGGGAGAGGGGACCGATGGTGTGTCCCTTCTACATAGGGACAACCATCGGTCACCTCCCCCAGTCAGTCACCTCCCCCCACAGTTAGAACACATTGAGGGAACATATTTAACCCCTTCCCGCCCCCTAGTGGTTAACCCCTTCCATGCCAGTCACATTTATACAGTAATCAATGCATTTTTATAGCACGGATTGCTGTATAAATGTGCATGGTCCCAAAAATGTGTCAAAAGTGTCCGATGGGTCCGCCGCAATATCGCAGTCACAATAAAAATCGCAGATCGCCGCCATTACTAATAAAAAATAAAAATAAATAAAAATGCTATAAATCTATCCCCTATTTTGTAGACGCTATAACTTTTGCGCAAACCAATCAATACGCGCTTATTGCAATTTTTTTTTTTACCAAAAATATGTAGAAGAATACGTATCAGCCTAAACTGAGGAAAATTTTATTTGAAAAAAAAAAATGGGTATTTATTATAGCAAAAAGTAAAAAATAGTGTTTTTTTTCCAAACTGAACGCTCTTCTTTTGTTTATAGCACAAAAAATAAAAACCGCAGAGGTGATCAAATACCACCAAAAGAAAGCTCTATTTGTGGGAAAAAAAGGACGCAAACTTCGTTTGGGAGCCATGTCGCACGACCGCGCAATTGTCATTCAAATTGTGACAGCGCTGAAAGCTGAAAAATGGCTTGGGCAGGAAGGGGGTTTTCGTGCACAGTAGGGAAGTGGTTAAGCACCGATATGAGCCACAGGTCTTCAGGGTTACCGCCCTGGATCGGGTCTATGAGGACCCACGGGGTGGCAACTTTGAGCAAAGGGTCCTACAGTGTGAGACAAAATGGGTATACAAACTCAAAGCAACCCGATACCCGGCCTTAATGATATTGTCAGTTTTAAACCATTTCTGTAAAAATACATTAAAATGTATAATGTCCAACCAAACTCATGATGTCTCCGTCCAATTTGTTGCCCCTCTATATTGTCCCTCCCCTCATCGCTCCGCCATGATGTATCTTTCCATTATTTATAACCTATGATTGATTCTTATCCTTGACCAATTCATTGTAAAAATAAAAACGCTTAGGCTGTTTTCTATAAAAACGTCTCTCTTTCCTTAAATGATGAAGATATATGAACATATATGCTATATACATTGCGCCGAATGGAATTTTTTCTAAGTAAATAATTATCTATGGTATTTATGCTATGCATTATCACATTATAATGTTATTCGGTTTTGTTTGTTTATTAATGTTTGTTTGCCCTCCCTGCGCATCTTTGATTTATGTGTGGTGATTGCCACAATTAGCGACTTAGAGCCTCTCTATATGTTGCCATTGTGTGGTCTGTTTTGGCAATGTTTTTGCACAATATAACTTTGGTATTCATTCCCTGCTGCCCCTACTACTCTGCTTTGGTTTTCTTGTCGCTCTTTTATGGATACCGCTTTGGTCTGCTGTTCTTTTTTCCATGTTCCAATATGGTGTGTTCGATAATTCTGCCCACACGTTTACTAATAGAGGACGCCCGCTCTGACTCGTTGTCTTTTCCATGCTCCAAGATGGTGTGCTTGATACTTCCGCCCATACGCTTACTAATACAAGACACGCGCTATACACATGGCGCATATATATGACGTCAACGCGTCGCACGTTGTCCGTGTTTTGGCGCGGTTTTTCATTATAAATAGTCCATCCAGTTGAGCCTGGCCTTTGTGTTCAGCACAAAGCTGACTCCCGGGGGTTTTGCGGTTTGATGTCCAGTAACTAGGTAAGCTATTTTTCTATGTGGTGGTACCATACATTCACATTAGCTAGCTTTACTTTATACATTTTAGAAAAAAAACTTTTTTCTCTTTACATCCAGATTCAAGCAGTGATATACTCATCACTGCACTGACTGTGCTATTTGCTTCCTATTTGCAAGTACCCATGCTTGGATTGTGTGGTGAACATGGAATTTTCCCTTTTTATATACTAGGACATCCCCTACCTCTGACTGGGCATACCCCATTGGATATACCTGGTAATTTACCTGAACATATTTTCCTTCTACTGGCTTTATGAGTTCCTGTTGCTGTTTTTGTTTTGTTTTCTTACTTTATAGTTTATATATTTGCTCTCTGTGACTATATTAATTGGTATTTATAGATCTGTCTAGCTATTTCTGCTAGCTGTAAGCATCAGGCTCTTTCCATATGTGGAGCGTATCCCGGCAAGAACATATTTTTCTTGATATTTTTTGACCAGCAGGTAGGAATCCCATGTTGTGAATATTGAACATTTTTTATATTTTATTCTATTTCTTTTATTCTATGTCCCTATATATATATATATATATGCATATTTTTTTCCATTAGACCACACATGTAGCTGCTCCCACCATACTATACACATGAACTGGCAACCCTTGAGCAACATTTTGCTGTCTTGGATTTCCTTTCAAGGTATCTCTTTTCAATTTTTGTTTATTGTTTTTGGCTGTTTCATTCTTTGATCATGATGTGCATGAAGGGCAAGGCTATGCGTTTTTTAACCAAATAATTATTTTATCATTTTTTAATTGTATATATTGTTTAAATTTCTATGTATCTCATTCCAGATAGTGAGATTTGTCCCAAGTTTGTGTAAAAAACCTTCCCATTTTGTCCGTCCTGACGAAGCCTCACGGCGAAATGCGTCGACGTTCAAGGGACTTCCTATTGAGATATACATTGTATGGTTTTTATCCTTGTTTAACATTTATGTGACATTAAAGCAAATTTTCCTATTCCATTTTTCGTGTGTTGCCTACAAAGTCCGACCCTTGTCTTGCTCCTCCTGAGTAGATAATTTTTTGAACACAGATCAGTCTCCTCCCCTTGTGAGTCCCCGCCCCCTACAGTTAGAATCACTTCCTAGGATACACATTTAACCCCTTGATCGCCCCCTAGTGTTAACCCCTTCCCTGTCAGTCACATTATACAGTAATCAATGCATTTTTATAGCACTGATCGCTGTATAAATGCAAATGGTCCCAAAAATGTGTCAAAAGTGTCCGATGTGTCCGCCGCAATGTCGCAGTCGCAATAAAAATAAGTTAAAATGCCATAATTATATCCCCTATTTTGTAGACGCTATAACTTTTGCGCAAACCAATCAATATACGCTTATTGCAATTTTTTTTACCAAAAATATGTACACTGTAGAGGAATATGTATCAGCCTAAACTGAGGAAAAAATTGTTTTTTTTTTTAAAAAAAATGTGATATTTATTATAGCAAAAAGTAAAAAAGATTGTGTTTTTTTTTTCAAAATTGTCGCTCTTCTTTTGTTTATAGCGCAAAAAATAAAAACAGCAGAGGTGATCAAATACCACCAAAAGAAAGCCCTATTTGTGGGGGAAAAAACATAAAAATTTCATTTGGGTACAGTGTTGCATGACCTAAACTAAACTAAAAATTGGTCTGGAAAGGAAGGGGGTGAAAATGCCCTGTATTGAAGTGGGTAATGTCTACACGCATAAGCCCTTAAGCTGCAAGCAATATTAAAAACCGTTCTGATGTCTCATGACTCTCACTGAACAGTAACAGTATTTAAGCCATGTATTTAATAAAAAATTATACGTTTTGTAAAAGTAATAAAATGAATGGTTCAAACCGACTGTAATGATTAATAAAAGCATTCATTCTAAGGGAGGTATTGGTGTTAGAATATTGAGGAATTCCTAAACACTGCAGCAGTAACAGCTTGCATGGATCAAAAAGTAGAGGTGGCTACCCATTGGTGGGGAATAGGGATGAGTTCGATGTTCGAGTCAAACGCATGTTCGACTCGAACATCGCCTGTTCGTCTGTTCGCCGAATTGCGAACATTATGGGCCGTTCGCGCCAAATTCGTGTGATGCGAACGGCCCACAATGCACTGCGCCATCGCACTGCATTTCCGGCGCTGTGATTGCTCAGGGGGGTTTAGTACACGCCCCACACTATAAAAGGCCGCCAGCGCGGTGGCCTCGTGCAGTGTGTTCCGGCGTGCAGGGAAAGAGATACATAGGCAGGGACAGTGTGTTCTATGTTCTATTCGTTTCTCGGGCATCTGCAGGAGTTAGTGGGTGTTGTGTGCCCCCAGCACAGTATACACCTGTATATATCCGTCATTGCTGTTCTCTAAGCTAGATAGGCAGGCAGGGAAAGAGATACATAGGCAGGGACAGTGTGTTCTATGTTCTATTCTTTTCTCAGGCATCTGCAGGAGTTAGTGGGTGTTGTGTGCCCCCAGCACAGTATACACCTGTATATATCCGTCATTGCTGTTCTCTAATACAGGCATCTGCAGGAGTTAGTGGCACAGTATACACCTGTATATACTCGTCATTGCTGTTCTCTAATACAGGCATCTGCAGGAGTTAGTGGCACAGTGTACACCTGTATATACCCGTCATTACTGTTCTCTAATACAGGCATCTGCAGGAGTTAGTGGCACAGTGTACACCTGTATATACCCGTCATTACTGTTCTCTAATACAGGCATCTGCAGGAGTTAGTGGCACAGTGTACACCTGTATATACCCATCATTACTGTTCTCTAATACAGGCATCTGCAGGAGTTAGTGGCACAGTGTACACCTGTATATACCCGTCATTACTGTTCTCTAATACAGGCATCTGCAGGAGTTATTGGCACAGTGTGCACCTGTATATACCCGTCATTACTGTTCTCTAATACAGGCATCTGCAGGAGTTAGTGGCACAGTGTACACCTGTATATACCCGTCATTACTGTTCTCTAATACAGGCATCTGCAGGAGTTAGTGGCACAGTGTACACCTGTATATACCCGTCATTACTGTTCTCTAATACAGGCATCTGCAGGAGTTAGTGGCACAGTGTACACCTGTATATACCCGTCATTACTGTTCTCTAATACAGGCATCTGCAGGCGTTAGTGGCACAGTGTACACCTGTATATACCCGTCATTACTGTTCTCTAATACAGGCATCTGCAGGAGTTAGTGGCACAGTGTACACCTGTATATACCCGTCATTACTGTTCTCTAATACAGGCATCTGCAGGAGTTAGTGGCACAGTGTACACCTGTATATACCCGTCATTACTGTTCTCTAATACAGGCATCTACAGGAGTTAGTGGCACAGTGTACACCTGTATATACCCGTCATTACTGTTCTCTAATACAGGCATCTGCAGGAGTTAGTGGCACAGTATACACCTGTATATACCCATCATTACTGTTCTCTAATAAAGGCATCTGCTGGAGTTAGTGGGTGTCGTGTGCCTCCAGCACAATATACACTACCCAATTGCTGGTTTTCCCATCTCCCTGCAGGCCATTACTATGTCTGGAAGGCCAACAAAGAGAGGCAGACAGTCACGAGCCAATAAAAGAGGGCAAGCAGGCTCTGTGTCTGGGGGCAACAGTGCTGGTCGTGGACGTGGTGCATTGCCATCAGCACGTGGCCATGGGACACGCTTGTCCTTATTTTCAGCAGCTGGACGTGTTGAGCCGCATCATGCCGAAGACTTGGTAGAGTGGATGACCAAGCCCTCCTCATCCTCCTCATCCTCTCTCACCCAGGCTCAGGGTACTGGCAAAGCATCTGCCAAAGCGTCCTCTTCCCTCGTAACAATGTCATCATCAGTCACTCCTTCCCTAGACCCACCATGTCCTCCTGAGGAGTCCCCCGAACTGTTTGAGCACAGTGTTGGGCACATGCTCCAGGAGGATGCCCAGCGTTTCGAAGGGTCTGATGATGATACCCAGCTAGAGGAAGGCAGTAGTGTGAGCGCAGAGAGAGGGGATGCTCAAGAATGACAGCAATCTGGCAGTCATGTTCCAGCAGCTGCAGCATACTGCCAGATTGGCTCCAGTGATGAGGAGGGAGGGGATGATGAGGTCACTGACTCCACGTGGGTGCCTGATAGGAGAGAGGAGGAGGAGGCACATCTCCAACGAGGCAGGATGCCCTCCGGGGACCAGCGTAAGGGCAGCACACCGACTGAATCACACCACAGAGCTACGCCTGTGCAGGGCGCTGCCTCTGCCCGTTATTCCAAAAGTTCTTTGGTGTGGGCCTTTTTTGAGTCGAGTGCATCAGATCGCACCGCTGCTATTTGCAACATATGTCTCAAGCATATCTCGCGTGGCCAAAACATCAGCCGCTTGGGCACCACTTGCTTGACTAGACATATGTTGACCTGCCATGCAGCTCGTTGGCAAGCGTACCTTAAAGACCCACACCAAAGAATAAAGCGGACCTCTCCTTGCTCCTCATCAGCTGGGATCTCCAACCCCACTATACCTTCAGTCCTCTCTGAAACCTGCACTGAGAGGAATGAAAGTGTAGAATTTGGTGTGTCACAGCCAAGTATTTGCGGGCACTCTGCTAGCAGTACACCGACGTCCGATTGTAGCAGGCAAATTTCCCTGCCCCAGCTGCTGGACCGTCGAAAGAAGTTCACTCCCAGCCATCCACATGCCCAGCGGTTGAATGCTAGCTTGGCTAAATTGCTAGCAATTCAACTGCTGCCTTTTCAGTTGGTAGACTCGGCCCCCTTCCGTGAGTTTATGCAATGTGCGGTTCCTCAGTGGCATGTTCTCAAACGCCAGTTTTTCTCACGGAAGGCGATTCTGGCTCTCTACCGGCATGTGGAAGGCAATGTCCATGCCTCGCTGGACAGGGCGGTCAGCGGTAAGGTGCATATTACCGCTGACTCATGGTCCAGCAGGCATGGACAGGGACGTTACCTTTCTTTCACGGCCCATTGGGTCACTCTTTTGGCAGCTGGGAAGGATGCAGGACAAGGTGCAGTAGTGTTGGAGGTTGTTCCGCCGCCACGCCTCCAAAATGCTACTACTGGTTGTGACACACCTCTCTCCTCCACCCCCTCCTCTTCTTCTTCCTCCATGGCCTCTTCCTGTGCTTTGTCCTCGGAACCAGCGGTGCTCCGTAGGCATTCAAGGGGCTACGCAAGTACGCAGGCAAAAAGATGCCATGCCGTGCTTGCGCTGGTGTGTTTGGGGGACAGGAGCCACACTGGGGCAGAGGTTCTGTCAGCTCTGCAGGGGCAGGCCGAGAGGTGGTTGACGCCACGCCAGCTTAAGCCAGGAATGGTGGTTTGCGACAATGGCACCAACCTCATCTCCGCCCTCCGACAGGGACAACTGACCCATGTGCCCTGTGTGGCTCACGTCCTTAACCTGGTGGTGCAGCAGTTCTTGGGCAGGTACCCGGGCTTACAGGATGTCCTGAGGCAGCCCAGGAAAGTCTGTGTGCATTTCCGCAGATCATATAATGCCAGTGCTCGGCTGGCTGAGCTGCAAAAGGAGTTGAACCTGCCCAAGAACCGCCTTATATGTGACATGCCCACCAGGTAGAACTCAATGTTGGCCATGCTGCAGCGGCTGCACACGCAGCAGAGGGCCATCAATGAGTACCTGTGCGACTACGGCACCAGGACAGCGTCAGGGGAGCTCGGGTTTTTTTCACCACGCCAGTGGGGCATGATCAGGGATGCATGCACTGTCCTGGCACCATTTGAGGAGGCCACGAGGATGGTGAGCAGTGACAGTGCATGCATCAGTGACACTGTACCTCTTGTCCATCTGTTGGAGCATACGCTGCGTGGAATAATGGACAGGGCACTTGAGGCAGAACAGAGGCAGGAAGAGGAGGACTTCCTTGCCTCTCAAGGCCCCCTTTACCCAGACAGTGTTCCTTCAGTCCCACCCATGGCACAGTTAGAGGACGAGGAGGAGGATTGTGTCAGCATGGAGGTGGAGCCTGGCACTCTGCATCAACAGCAGCAGTCTTTTAGGGATGATTTACAGTCCCAAGAAACCCGTGGACTTGTACGTGGCTAGGAGGAGGTGGCAAGCGTCTGATATACATGGTGCAGGAATACCTAGGGGCAAGGTCAGACTTGGACACCTTTCCCACCAAAAATCATCTGGCTTACTGGGTCTTGAGGATGGATCACTGGCCAGAGCTTGCACAGTATGCAATTGAGCTACTGGCCTGTCCTGCATCCAGCGTTCTTTCGGAACGCACATTCAGTGCTGCTGGAGGCTTTGTCACGGATCACTGGGTGCGCCTGTCCACCGACTCGGTTGATCGACTGACCTTCATAAAGATGAACCAGTCTTGGATCACCACCAGCTACCAAGCACCTGAAGCTGATATAACAGAATAATTTATTTTGAAATGTCACATCCCTTTAAGACTGCCTATGCTGATGCTGGGTGACTGTCCTGTTATGTTGACTGACTATCCTCCTCCTCCTCAATGATCCAATTCATGATGATAGCTTGGAAGAACATTTTTGTTTCTGGGTGCTGCCACCAGTGGCTAAGGCCCAATTTTTCAGCCCCTGTTTAACAGGGGCATGTAATTACAATTTGTTACGCAATGCTTTGCAGCAGGGCTCATTCCTGCACTCCAACTAGAGTATCTGGGAGTGGTTGCAGTGTCGTGGCACCAGCACCAGTGCCTAAAGCCCAATTTTTCAGCCCCTGTTTAACAGGGGCGTGTAATTACAATTTTTGATGCAATACTTTGCAACGGGGCTCATTGCTGTGCTCCAAGTACAGTATCTGTGAGGGGTTGCAGTGTTGTGGCACCAGTGCCTAAGGCCCAATTTTTCTGCCCCTGTTCAACAGGGACATGTAATTACAATTCTTGATCTAATAATTCACAGCAGGGCCCATTCCTGCGCCCACCAAGAGTAACTGTGAGGGCTTACAGTGTTGTGGCAACACTACCACCACCACCACCAAAAGGCCCAATTTTTCTGCCCCTCTTCAACAGGGGCATGCAATTACAATTCTTGATCTAATAATTTACAGTAGGGCCCATTCATGCGCCCACCAAGAGTAACTGTGAGGGCTGACAGTGTTGTAAAACCAGCACCACCACCAAAGGCCCAATTTTTCCTACCACTGTTCAACAATGGCATGTAATTACAATTCCTGATATAATAGTTCACAGCAGGGCGTTCCAGTGCCCACCAAGAGTAACTGTGAGGGCTTACAGTGTTGTGGCAACACCGACACCTAAGGGGCAAATTTCTGCAGAGTATATACGGCAGGCCCCTACTTTCAAACATCCAACTTACAAACGACTCCTACTTGCAAACGGAAGGAGACAACAGGAAGTGAAATTCTCTCCTGTAAAAGTTAATATGGGAAAAAGGTGTCTCCTCTCTACTGATGCTTTATCACCAATCCTTGTTTCAATAAAAAAAAAACACTTTTCCAAAAACATTTGTCATTGGGACGGAAAGTGAGGTGAAATGTTCAGAACAGGTGCACAGACAGCAAAACAAATGTTACAGGGGTGATAACCCTTCCCTATGTTCTCCAAAAAGCTTAAAAATAGATATTTTGGCTAGAGCTACACTTAAAAAATGTACCTGTTCCAAATTAGAAAAATATTCTACTTAACAAACCTACAGTCCCTGTCTTGTTTGCACCGCCTGTATACTGCTATTCAGAGTATATAGGGCCTTTTTTTAATTTTGGGTGTGGGGTTCCCCTTAATATCCATACAAATGGTGTGGGGGGGTACCCATGCTATTTTTCTCAATGGTTTTCATCCATATTGCCGGGACCAGACATTACATTAAAGCCGCAAGCAGTTTTAAATGACCATTTTTTTCCTTTAGAAATGTCATTTTGTGCAGGGACAGTTCTAAACATGGGAAACACATGGCACTTCACAGGCATACTTTAGACACCCCCCAGGTACAATATTTAAAGGAATATGTCACTTTTTTTTCACTTTATGCATCATTAAAATGACTGATCCCAAAAAAATGGGCGTTTTTAAAACTTTTTTTTGCATTGATACATGTCCCCTGGGGCAGAACCCAGTCCCCAACCCCTTTTTAGGACAATAACATGCATATTAGCCGTTATAATTAGCTCTTTTGATTTTGAACGTTCGCATCCATTGTATTTAATAGGGTTCTAAAGTTTGCGCGAACTTTCGGTCCATTCGAAAGTTCTGGTGCTAACCGAACTGGCGGGTGTTCGGCTCATCCCTAGTGGGGAATATGCAGAAAATATGTATAGTGGGGTGCTGGTGGCATCACTCTAGAGCCAGGTGGTTGATATGGGTGCTGAAAGTTCAAGAAGAATGTCTGGATTTCATCATCTCAAATAGTTCTTATTTAAGCAGCTCTGTACATCTCTAGTGAATAGTCCAGTGTCTTTGTGGCTGCCATCAGTGGTCTGTGATTGGGGTTGTGTGGGTACTATAATCAATTTTTTTTAGGGGTAAAGGGGAGGTGATATCTCAGAATTGGGCTCACTGATAGGGATCCAAGCTCCTAACACTTTAAAAACTAAAACAGGAACAAGATGGGAAAAAAAAGGGTACCTTTTGAGATTGTTCAGTTTTTTTCCAAATTCCCAGAAAGAAGGAAATATGGCAGCTACACTACTAGTCAATGACATAACTACCACCATAGCAGTCCAGGGCTGAGGCGGTCTGGCAGGGAACAGGGGGGGGGGTAAGCTGTTCATCCTGTCCAGCCATGGCAAGCTATATGCAGTAGTTCCATTACTGCAAGGGCTTCTTTGACCAGTTCACCTAAAACTCACAGTGGCCACTAGCATCTAAGGAAAGCATCCACTGTTTTTCCCACCTACACATTGATGTAAAAAGGCATTCTTCCTTCTACTGACCACCAACATAAAGGAGAATTCTTCCTTCTACTGACCACCAATAAAATAGGGCATTCTTCATTCTATTGACCACCCATGTAAGAGGGCATTCTTCTCCCTACTGACCACACACACATTAGGGAGCATCCTTCTTTCTACTAACAACCAGTGCAAGGGGGAAGTCTTCCTCCTGCTGACCACCAACTTTAGAGGGTATTTTCCTTCTACTGACCACCAGGGTAAGCAAGCATTACTCCTTCTATTATCTGCCAATGTGAAGCAGCATTTTCCCTCACACTAAGCATCAGTGCAACGGAACATTCTTTGTACTACTGGCCACCAGTTTAAGGGGGCATTAAAAACAACATTTTATAATGGTAAAACATATAATATAGTATTTCAGATCCTGTGCCACATGACTGAGATAATTAGGTTGTTGTTCAATGGTGTTTTTATTTTCTGTCTGACAAGGGGTCACCATAAAAAGCTTGTTATCGGGCACTATAGGTTCATGTGGATGAAAAATTAGTTAGACTTACTAAATACTAGTTTTAAGGTAACTGTAACATATAGCACATGCACACAGGTACGGATGGGCATAAATAAACTGTGGAAAACATGCGCAGATACAAAGAGCATTACAAATAGTAGGGCTGACATAAGCAGGACCAAAAGATTATATGGACAAGTTGTATAGTTTCCAGAAACAGATAATGTGGTCTCTCAATCCCTAATGAACAGTAAAAAGGAAAGGTGAGAGAGAAGGCTCTTTCAAGTAAATGGGATTTTAAAGGGAAACACAGATTCTGTTTGTAAGGTGAGCACATTAGACAAGATATGTAAAAAGATATAAATTTATTAATATGATAATAAAAACATATAAAGAATTAACATAGACCATAAAGAGGTTGAAACAAGACACTTTGTTGTGCAGATAGCCAACATGTTTCGCACATAGGTGCTTCGTCAGGGCCTTGCACACATCTTTAGTTTCACTAGGTCTGTACAGGACATGAAAAAATGTCATTAGTATTCAACAATAATTTAGATAACAATGCATATACAAATATTACATTATGACAGTTAACATATTTTAGCAGTAAGAACTACTGCTTGCTCACCTAGTCTGAAAAAGTTGGATGAATCATGCATAGCTACAATATGACCGCCAGCATCGAGAGAAACACATACTGTGACTATACTGGTGGAAGCCAGATCCAACAGGTAAGACCGTGAGGATATTAGATCGTTACCAACAACCAGTCAACCATAAGGAAGGTCTACAAAATTCAGGTAAATATAAATAAAAATAAATATAAGAATAGGAATGATAGTAATAATGATAATACTTGAGTATTTATCATATAATAACTATCATGGTTTGCTATTATTGGAGATTTTTTAGAAATTATACATTAACATGAAAGCAGGGGCGGACTGGGCTGGGTGGAAAGAATGCATTTGCCCCCTGGGCTGCTCTAAGGTCCTGCACAAAGGCCGCTGAGCTGGCCGAGTGCGGCAACTCAGGTGACAGGCACGGCCAGATTCAGTACTGCAGCGATGATTCTGTCAGTGCTGACAGTCTGTGTAAGTTTTGCCCGCCCCCCCTCCTTCTCCACCTCCTCCTCCTTCTCCACCTCCACTTCCTCCACAAGAAGCTCTATCAGAGGCTGGGTGGATCTGCTCTTTCTTTCCCCGCCCACACTCCTGGCAGCTTGTGTGTTATCTGTGAAGAAGATGTGTGGGCGGGAAAGTTAAATCAGAGCAGTCGGCTCGGCATCCACAGCCTTAAAAAAACAAAAAACAAGTGAGCCTCCTGGGACTGTGCATTGCGTCCCATCCAAGTAAGTGACAAGTGAGCTTCTCCTCCCTCCCTTCCTGCTCTCTCTTCCCCTCTCTGCATATTAAGTGTTATATTACAACAGCCTGTGACATTTGCTTGCCCTCCTAGATGTTATGATGTGGGTGGACACTGGCATGCTGCAGTTTGGCTGCAGTGCTGGTGTACTGGCATGTTATGCTGTTTTCCTGCATGTCCCCAGTCCCATAGACTTCTATTAGGTTGTACATTTTTTCTTCATGTTCTGAAAGTGCACAAAAAGTCCTGCATGCTGCATCTTTGGTGCAATTCCAAAAAATGCAGCAAAAACACACAACCTAATTAGAAGTCTGAGGGACTGCGGCTATGGAAAACCGCCAGCACAGTGGCGGCCTGTCCATTAAGGGTGCACGGGCACTGCCCCCTCCATTATGCCACCCCCTATATGTAAAATGGATAGATTCATGCATTGCATTAAATCTATCCATGGCCACTGTGGCAACCCCCTGTTCAGGCGTCCGGCCCCTTTTCAAACGCCGGGCGCCTGAATTACAGCGGCTGGGGTGTTTTTTTTTTACGCACCTGATTAGTGCCATAGGCTCTAATAGGCTTCAAATAAGATGTAGTCCGAGTGCAGAGCATTGCACCATGAGCCCACCCAGGTGTGTTAGAAAAGAGAATATTAATTTTCTTTTCTAACACTGAACCACCTCGCGGCCAATCAGGAAGCACGGGTCTAATACCCGTCACCTGATTGGCTGAAGGCACAGGCATTCCTATTGGACACCTAGCAGACCAGAAGAAGAGACGCACGAGAACCATGGTGGACACAGATCAGGAGCCGTCGCCTTACCCACTGCATGTCCCACAGCTCGCCACCATCACCCACTGCCTGACCAAGATGGGGTAAGTGTCGGTCAACCAGCGAGTGGGAGGAGGGGGTGTCACAGTGGCTGCATTTTATGGGCACAGTGGCTGCATTTGATGGTTCACTCCAGCTTATTTTCATTACTCTCTGTATGTATTAGATTTTCTCTCACCTTATTCTTTGTACATCTAATACATAATGAGAGTTCTGGAAATAAGGTGGAGTTCAAAGTGAATTTCTACACCTAAGTGGAGCACCCCTTTCAGAAGATTTGAGGATATTATTAAACTCAGAGACTGGACTTAGGCCACCATAGACAGACTGAAATTTCTGCTGAACTGGCAGAATTTCAATCTATCAATGTGCAGACTGGTTATACAGAATCCGATCTATCAACTGACTGCAGTAAAACCAGCGTGTCCTTTTTTCTTTTTTTTTTTGTCGATCACTGCTGGCTGCTATAGCTGCCGGCAGTGATCACTGTATTCTGATGGCTGGGAAACGTTCACCTCAGAGCACACACCGACACACGGCTCTTATGATAGCTTGGTAAATCAAATGCCAGGCTTCCCTAGCATTACACCTGTGTGGCTGCAACCAAGACTGGGCACAAGCCAGCACAGGCTCCTGGAAACACAGGAGAGTGGCCAGTAAGAGGAAAGCTGGGATAGAAGATTACTTGCATAATATCCCTACCGCTACTAAACCTGCCGTATCAGGCCCACAATGCCCTTGGTCCTGGGGGCCAGTGCACAGGCCTGTGCCTGCACATACACTGCACTGCCCACACAGAGAGAGTAACCACTTCACATTGCCCGCAAAGAGAGAGAGACTGCACAACATTGCTTCCAGAGAGAAACTGCAATGTGGAGCATATTCACTCTCTCTGTGCCAGAAATGTCGAGCGATTTCTCTCTGTTCCAGCAATGTGGATGATTTCTCTCTCTGTGCCAGAAATGTGGAGCGAACTCTCTCTCTCTCTCTCTCTCTCTCTCTCTGTGCGGGCAATGTGGAGCAGTCTCTATCTCTCTCTGAGGGCAATGTGGAGCAATCTCTCTCTCTCTGCGGGCAATGTGGAGCAGTCCCTCTCTCTCTACGGGCAATGTGGAGCACTCTCTCTCTCTCTCTCTCTCTCTGTGCGGACAGTGTGGAGCAGTCTCCCTGTCTCTCTCTCTGTGCGGGAAATGTGGAACAGTCTTTCTCTCTCTGAGGGCAATGTGGAGCAGTCTCCCTGTGCGGGCAATGTGGAGCAGTCTTCCTGTAGAAGATGATGTGGATAATTCCCATCAAGATGGTTCTCTGATAATGGAGTGACTTGCGTCTGGTGATGGTTGCATACAGAGGGCATGTGTCGGCAAACGCCAACCACGAAATCTTATATGCTAGCGACCTCACCGGAAGTGAATGGTCATGAACGACCTCTGACATCACTTCCGGTCCAGGTGTTCCCACTGGTGCGCATGCGCAAGACGCAAGTCACTCCATTATCAGAGAACCATCTTGATGGGAATTATCCACATCATCGTCTCCTTTTCATACTAGTTGTGCTATTATTAGGTAAGAAAAATTATATCTCTTAACTGCGAATACATTTATTATGCCAAATAGGGTTATATGAAACCTTCTGGATCTGCTATTAATACTATGCCTGCTTTATCTGTTCAATTAGCTTTAACTAATATGTAGTGAGTGTCAAACTTGTTCATCCATACGATGGCCACTCACCATTATTTTTATTTATTTGTATATTTTTTATTTTATTGCTGTCTACATAGCTGTTAGATATTAGCAAATTTAATCCTTTGTATATATAGCTAGCATGGATTACCGCACAAGTTTGGTATCCATAATAATAAACCCATTGTTACTTATATATGCTTACTGTTGGATAGTTTTCCTGGTTTCAGTTTGATACCTGCGGTCTGACTTCCTCTAGCATCTTTTTATTTATATACATAAACAATCTATCTTGTTTATTTGGCTTTCTAATACATCCTTTACTAAGCTCGGTATGCTGGTTAAATATACTATGACATTAATCTCTATAGCAATATATTCGCATGAACATTAACATCATTAATATTAACCTTTCATGTTAATGTATAATTTCTAAAAAATCTCCAATAATAGCAGACCATGATAGTTATTATATGAAAAATACTCAAGTATTATCATTATTACTATCATTCCTATTCTTATATTTATTTTTATTTATGTTTACCTGAATTTTGTAGACCTTCCTTATGGTTGACTGGTTGTTGGTAACGATCTAATATCCTCACGGTCTTACCTGTTGGATCTGGCTTCCACCAGGATAGTCACAGTGTGTGTTTCTCTCGGTGCTGGCGGTCATATTGTAGCTATGCATGATTCATCCAACTTTTTTAAACTAGGTGAGCAAGCAGCAGTTCTTACTGCTAAAATATGTTAAATGTCATAATGTAATATTTGTATATGCATCTAAATTATTGTTAAATACTAATGACATCTTTTCATGTCCTGTACAGACCTAATGAAACTAACGAAGTGTGCAAGGCCCTGACAAAGCACCTATGTGCGAAACATGTTGGCTATCTGCACAACGAAGTGTCTTGTTTCAACCTCTTTATGGTCTATGTTAATTCTTTATATGTTTTTATTATCATATTAACAAATTTATATCTTTTTACATATCTTGTCTAATGTGCTCACCTTACAAACAGAATTGGTGTTTCCCTTTAAAATCCCATTTACTTGAGAGAGCCTTCTCTCTCACCTTCCCTTTTTACAGGACCAAAAGATGTAAGCAGAAGATGAGAAGTAGCCAGTATAAGCTAATTATGTTTCATCTTTCAAAAATGGGACACACATAGTTACCCATTTCCCGCCCGCCCGCAGACGTTTGACGGTGGCAGAATGGCTACCCTGCGCGAATCGCCGTAGCGGCCGCTTTAAGAGGTATAGGGGGCCCACTGCGTCACTGAGGAGCCGATGCGTGTGCCCGTTGGCCGCGATGTCTGCCAGGCACCTGCGATCGCTCCTGACAGAGCTAAAATGGGGATGTGTGTGTGTAAACACACAAATCCATGTTCTGGCAGGGGAGAGGAGACCAATCATGTGTTCCTAGTATATAGGAACAACGATCGGTCTCCTCCCCCAGACAGTCCCATCCCCCTACAGTTATAACACGCTGAGGAAACACATTTAACCCCTTGATTGCCCCCTAGTGTTAACCCCTTCCCTGCCAGGGAAATTTACACAGTAATCAGTGGCTATTTTTAGCTCTGATCATTGTATAAATGTCAGTGCTCCCAAAAAAGTGTTCGATCTGTCCGCCGCAATATTGCAGTCCCAATAAAAATCGCAGATTGCTGCCATTACTAGTAAAAAATAATAATAATAATAAAAATGCCATATATCTATCCCCTATTTTGTAGGCACTATAACTTTTGTGCAAACCAATCAATATACGCTTATTGCGATTTTTTTAACCCAACTTATGTAGAAGAATTTATATCGGCCTAAACTGAGGAAGAATTTTGTTTATTTTTTTTTTTAATTTTGGGATATTTATTGTAGCAAAAAGTTAAAAATATTGTGTTTTTTTCAAATGATCAAATACCACCAAAAGAAAGCTCTATTTGTGGGGAAAAAAAGGACATACATTTTGTTTGGGTACAACGTTGCACGGCCGTGCAATTGTCAGTTAAAGTGATGCAGTGCCGTATCGGAAAAAATGGCCCGGTCAGGATGGGGGATATTCTTCCGGGGCTGAAGTGGTTAAAAACAGAGCTTTATCTAAAATTAAAGAGTTCTGGCTTTGGATATACTTTACATGTTAATCCCCCTCCATCCCCAACCTCAGTTTTGTCCATTGGTCCAGTCACGTGATGAGCGAGGACCCTTACCGCCTCTTCTTTCCTTCTAAAGTCATCGGTCTATATGCCTTGAGATGTATTGACATATGATGTGTATGCCCATAATGCCCTGAGCTCACAGGAAGTGGGTTACATGATACTGGGCATCATTCAACCCAGAAGAGCAATGTCAGAAGGAGAACAGAGCCAAGAGCCTGCACTGAACAGCGTCAGTGAAAAAATGGGCATAGCAGTGAAAGTTGCATTTTTTTTATATTTATTCCTGCATGCTAAAGATTTGAGATTCTAGTCATTGGGTTTACATACACTGGGGTTGATTTACAAAAACTGGAGAGTGAATAATCTGGTGCAGCTGTGCATAGTAGCCAATCAGCTTCTAACTTCAGCTTGTTCAATTAAGCTTTGACAAAACAAAATGGAATCTGATTGGTTTCTATGCAGAGCTGCACCAGCGTTTGCACTCCAGTTTTAGTAAATCAATGCTAGTGTACTTTAATTATTGGTTGGTGCACAGAGTTTAGTTTGATAAATCTATGTTTGGGGTGACAGTCTGTCTCATAATGCAGTGTTAGAGATTAGGGGTTTGACATGGTACTTCACAATGCCAAGGCTGCCAGATCCTTGAAAATGTCTGTTTTGTAATGAGTATGGAAAGAATACCCAAGCATTGCTTCACTTGGAAATCAGAAAAGTAGAGCTGGTTGGCATTACTGAAAAATGCATTTTTGAGATCACGTTGACAACTATTTTATTATACTTTTATCATGCTTCAACCAGGAATCGGGGAATAGTAGAGCTTTTGATGTATCTCAAAAGACATTTTTACAAACTGCAAAGATGATTCTCTGGATTTCAAAAAACCCTTGACTAGGAGCACTGGCACACAAATTGGCAATACACGTTCTCTTTCTTTCCAACGGATACATGACCCCTGCTATCTTACGTATGCTAAGCAATTTTTTCGTCTGTAACCAATATGGACTAAAACAGCCATCAACATTCTAGTGTTTAACTTTTTTGGCAAATTTGCAAAATAGGACAGCAAGATTAAAAAAAAAACTCCCTTAACTACCAGTATATGTTTTGCTGAAGTCTTCTTATTGGCAGTTAGTTGGCCAGAAAAAAAAACTATAATTATGTGACTAATTTGCCTACCTAAAACATTTTTACATTTTTTTAATGGACAAATAAGGGTTTTAATTGGTACACCATCTTAATAAATTCTCTGCTTTAAATTTTTACATATAATGACAAATGCACAAAAATTAAAAATAGCATTTTTTTATTGTTTTTTTATTGTTTATTTTTATTACTGTAGCTGTATCTTACAATTGCAGCATTAAACAAATCCACGTTGACAATCATTTTCAGGCTGCACTGGCATCTACAAATCACTCTAATTCCATTAGTGGGCACCAGAGCTGTCAGTAGTAACCTGATAACTGCCACACACAGGGGGAGATTTACTAAAACTGGTGCACACCGAATCTAGAGAAGCCGTGCATAGTAGCCAATTAGCTTCTAACTTCAGCTTGTTCAATTAAGCTTTGACAATAAAACCTGGAAGCTGATTGATTTCTATACAGAGCTGCACCAGATTCTGTGTTCACCAGTTTTAGTAAATCTCCCCCCAGTGTCAAATGCTAGCTGTCAAAGGGAAAAGGAAAATGAATGGGAATGTTATTCTACATTCATGTATGTTGATGTCAAGCTGACACAACAGGAAGTGAGGGGAAATACACCCCTTTCCTCCAGTTGGGACACTGGCATTAACAAAAACACATTTCCTTGTAGTGCAAAGAAGGTTTGGAAACACAATCAAGATTTTATTCCTGCCAGGATCCTCAAGAACGATATTCTTTCACTTCCTGTCCAATTGACGGGTGCCAGCAGAGAAAGAAAAAAACAATATCCTCCTCAATGGGAACACAGACAACTTCCCTTTTCATTTAAAAAGTAAGAAATAAAAAAAAAAACTTTTGGCTGAACTTTTTTCCAAGTTTAGATGTTTTGGTTCTATACATAATTAGATTACACAGGACATAAAATAAATAGGAAATAGCACATTGGCTACCTGTTGCTTTATCATATGTTTATGGAAATATAAGACAGAATCCTTTTTCTCTATAATGTATACCAAAAGTAAGCAATCTGGGCTTCTGCCACTGTTGCAGAATAGGGATGAGCTTTCTGTTCGGGTCGAACATTATGGGGCGTTCGTGCCAAATTCGAGCGGCGTGTCACGCCCAATAATGCACTGCGACATCGCAGTGCATTGCTGTCTGATGATTGGCCAAGCATGCACTAAGACCCGCATGCGCATGTAGTGTGTTGCTGGCGTTGACTGAGAGAGAGTGTCATTTCATTTAGTTTGAGCAGGCAGGCGATTCAGTTAGCTGCAAGGTATTTAGTATATATAAACATCCAGGCTTGTATATATATATATATATATATATATATATATATATATATATATATATATGTATATACACTGTATCTAGGGATGAGCCGAACACCCCCCGTTCGGTTCGCACCAGAACCTGCGAACAGACCTAAAGTTTGCGCAAACTTTAGGACCCTATTAAATACAATGGACTCGAACGTTTAAAATCAAAAGTGCTAATTATCAAGGCTAATGTGCAAGTTATTGTCCTAAAAAGGGTTTGGGGACCCGGGTCCTGCCCCAGGGGACATGTATCAATGCAAAAAAAAGTTTTAAAAACTGACGTTTTTTCGGGAGAGGTGATTTTAATAATGCTTAAAGTGAAGCAATAAAAGTGAAATATTCCTTTAATTTTCGTACCTGGGGGGTGTGTATAGTATGCCTGTAAAGCAGCGCTTGTTTCCCGTACTTAGAACTGTCTCTGCACAAAGTCTCATTTCTGAAGGAAAAAAAGTCATTTAAAAGCACTCGTGGCTATAATGAATTGTCAGCTCCCGGCAATACAGAGAAAAGTCATTGATAAAAAAAAAAATGCGTGGGGTCCCCCCAAATTCCATTACCAGGCCCTTCAGGTCTGGTATGGATATTAAGGGGAACCCTGCGTCAAATTAAAAAAAAAATGACGTGAGGTTCCCCTAGGGTTGCCACCTGTCTGGGATTCACCCGGACAGTTCGGGTTTGGAATCATGTGTCCGGGTTTCAAACTGCCTGAAACCCGGACACATTATTCAGACTGGACTATGATTTCCCAGCAGGGTTGCTGGCTGAAGCTGTCTAAGCCAAGAGTGTCTGTTACACTCTCTTTCACACTGCTCAAAGCCAGCAGTAACAACCCCCCCCCCCATACACACATAGACAGGAGAGAGGGCTCGATTTTCTCCTCTTCCTCCAGCCCCTCCCCCTCTGTGTCTGCCCACACTCCAATCCCCAGCATTGTGCCTCAGAAAAGGAAAGAGGGGGCCAGAAGTTTGAAGTCCAGCAGCCTCAGATACATCTGGATGAGAGGTGCTGACTGCCAAGGGGTGAGTGAGCTCACCATCCATCCCTGCCTGTGACTGAAGTCTCCCCCCTTCTCTCTCCTGCCTCTAAATGGGTACACTAAGGTAAATCAGAGTTCTCAGAGCACCCCTTCCTTACATCAGAGTTCCCCTTTACACCAGAAGCCACAGTGTTCCTCCTTACATCAGAGTCCTCTCCATGCATCAGAGTTCTCAGTGTCCCCCTTAAATCAGGGTTCCCAGACCATCCCTTATGTTAGAGGCCCCAGAGTTCTCCCTTACATCAGAGTCTTCAGAGTCCCCCCTTACAGTGTAGGGGAACTCTGCAAGCTCAGATGTAAAAGGGGAACTCTGCGAGTTCAGATGTAAAAGGGGAACTCTGCGAGTTCAGATGTAAAAGGGGAACTCTGCGAGTTCAGATGTAAAAGGGGAACTCTGCGAGTTCAGATGTAAAAGGGAAATTCTGTGGACTCTGATGTAAGGGGGACTCTTGTGATTAACTTCTTATGATTAGAAATGTTTTTTAATTGCAAAATATATGTATAGTTTATACCATAAAAAAATTCTGTGTGCCGCTAAAGTGTTCGGGTTTGACTTGAAGAAAAGGTGGCAACCCTAGGTTCCCCCCAAATATCCATACCAGACACTTCAGTCATTGGCTATTCCCCGGCAAGCGGGGAAAGCTGGGGCTTACCCTATGATGTGACGGGTGACCCCACTCCCTCGTACGTCATGGGGGTTTCGTGTGAAGTGGAGACTGGAGGAGACTGCAGCGCTGGACATCGGATCACCGCGGGACACTGGATTACTGGAATGGGTTTTTTTTTTTTTTTTTAATAAAGGACTTTCCCAACTTTGTCTGTGTTTTTTTACAATTTTTACACTTTCTTTGTGAATTGATAGGGGTACAATGTACCCCTTACCAATTCACATAGGGGGGGCTGGGGATCTGGGGGTCCCCTTTGTTAAAGGGGTCTTCCAGATTTCAATAAGCCCCCCACCCGCAGACCCCCACAACCACCGGGCAAGGGTTTTGGGGATGAGGCCCTTGTCCCCATCAAGATGGGGACATGGTGCTTTGAGGGGTCACAGACTCCCAAAGCATCCTCCCCATGTTGAGGGCATGTGGCCTGGTACGGTTCAGGAGGGGGGGCGCTCTCGTCCCCTCCTCTTTTCCTGAGGCCTGCCAGGTTGTGTGCTCGGATAAAGGGTCTGGTATGGATTTTTGGGGGGAACTCCACGTCATTTCTTTTTTAAATTTGGCGTGGAGTTCCCCTTAAAATCTATACCAGACCCGAAGTGTCTGGTATGGAAATTTGGGGGGAACCCCACGTCATTTTTTTTAAACTTTGACGCAGGCTTCTCCTTAATATCCATACCAGACCTGAAGGGCCTGGTAATGGAATTGGGGGGACCCCCACGCATTTATTTATTTTTTTATCAATGACTTTTCTCTGTATTGCCGGGAGCCGACAATTCATTATAGCCGCGAGTGCTTTTAAATTACTTTTTTTCCTTCAGAAATTACACTTTGTGCAGGGACAGTTCTAAGCACGGAAAACAAGCACTACTTTTCAGGCATACTATACCCCCCCCCCCCCCCGGTACGAAATTTAAAGGAATATTTCACTTTTATTGTTTCACTTTAAGCATTATTAAAATCACTGCTCCCGAAAAAACTGCAGTTTTTAAAACGTTTTTTTTGCATTGATACATGTCCCATGGGGCAGGACCCAGGTCCCCAAACACTTTTTATGACAATAACTTGCATATAAGCCTTTAAAATTAGCACTTTAGATTTCTCCCATAGACTTTTACAGGGTGTTCCGTGGCTTTTCGAATTTGCCGCGAACACCCCAAATTGTTCGCTGTACGGCGAACGGGCAAACAGGCAATGTTCGAGTCGAACATGAGTTTGACTCGAACTCGAAGCTCATCCCTAACTGTATCCAGTTTAGCTAGATTTGACTGCAGGCCGTTCCTGGTGTACTGTTTATAATATACTGTCAGGCAGGCAGGCAGGTGATTCGGTGAGCGGCAGTGCATAAAATATATATACAGTCTGCTACATATATATATATATATATATATATATATATATATCCACTGTATTCTACTCTAGCCAAGCCTATATCTGACTGTAGGCCATTCCTGGTGTATATGTTCAAATAGACTTTCAGGCAGGCAGGTGATTCAGTGATCTGCAGTGCATAAAATATATATACAGTCTCCTACATATATATATCCACTGCATTCTACTCTAGCCAAGCCTATATCTGACGTTAGGCCATTCCTGGTGTATGTATTCAAATACACTTTCAGGCAGGCAGGTGATTCAGCGATCTGTAGTGCATAAAATATATAAATACAGTCTCCTACATATACAGTTGCAATAAAAAGTATGTGAACCCCTTGGAATGATATGGATTTCTGCACAAATTGGTCATAAAATGTGATCTGATCTTCATCTAAGTCACAAATAATTAAATATTACCATGTTTTTATTGAACACACCATGTAAACATTCACAGTGCATGTGGAACAAGTATGTGAACCCCTAGACTAATGAGATCTCCAAGAGCTAATTGGAGTGAGGTGTCAGCCAACTGGAGTCCAATCAATGAGATGAGATTGGAGGTGTTGGTTACAGCTGCCCTGTCCTCTAAAAAACACACACCAGTTCAGGGTTTGCTTTTCACAAGAAGCATTGCCTGATGTGAATTATGCCTTGCACAAAAGAGCTCTCAGAAGACCTACGATTAAGAATTGTTGACTTGCATAAAGCCGGAAAGGGTTATAAAAGCATCTCCAAAAGCCTTGCTGTTCATCAGTCCTGCTCAATGAGGTGAAGAAGAATCCTAGAGTGTCAGCTAAAGACTTACAAAAGTCTCTGGCATATGCTAACATCCCTGTTAGCGAATCTACGATACGTAAAACACTAAACAAGAATGGATTTCATGGGAGGATACCACAGAGGAAGCCACTGCTGTCCAATAAAAACATTGCTGCATGTTTACAGTTTGCACAAGAGCACCTGGATGTTCCACAGCAGTACTGGCAAAATATTCTGTGGACAGATGAAACCAAAGTTGAGTTGTTTGGAAGAAACACACAACACTATGTGTGGAGAAAAAGGCACAGCACACCAACATCAAAACCTCATCCCAACTGTGAAGTATGGTGGTGGGGGCATCATGGTTTGGGGCTGCTTTGCTGCGTCAGGGCCTGGACTGATTGCTATCATTGAAGGAATAATGAATTCCCAATTTTATCTAGACATTTTGCAGGAGAACTTAAGGCCATCTGTCCACCAGATGAAGCTCAACAGAAGATGGGTGTTGCAACAGGACAACGACCCAAAGCATTGAAGTAAATCAACAACAGAATGGCTTAAGCATAAGAAAATACGCCTTCTGGAGTGGCCCAGTCAGAGTCCGGACCTCAACCCTATTGAGATGCTGTGGCATGACCTCAAGAAAGCGATTCACACCAGACATCTCAAGAATATTGCTGAACTGAAACAGTTCTGTAAAGAGGAATGGTCAAGAATTACTCCTGACGGTTGTGCACGTCTGATCTGCAACTACAGGAAACGTTTATTTGAAGTTATTGCTGCCAAAGAAGGTTCAACCAGTTATTAAATCCAAGGGTTCACATACTTTTTCAACCTGCACTGTGAATGTTTACATGGTGTGTTCAATAAAAACATGGTAACATTTAATTCTTTGTGTGTTATTAGTTTAAGTAGACTGTGATTGTCTATTGTTGTGACTTAGATGAAGATCAGATCACATTTTATGACTAATTTGTGCAGAAATCCATATCATTCCAAGGGGTTCACATACTTTTTATTGCAACTGTATATCCACTGCATTCTAGTCTAACCAAGCCTATACCTGACTACAGGCCATTCCTGGTGTAAGTTTTCAATTACACTTTCAGGCATGCAGGCAGGCCAGGCAGGTCATTCAGTGATCTGCAGTGCATAAAATATATATACAGTCTCCTACATATATATATCCTCTGCATTGTAGTCTAGCCAAGCCTATACCTGACTACAGGCCATTCCTGGTGTACTTTTTCAAATACACTTTCAGTCAAGCAGGCCAGGCAGGCAGGTGATTCAGTGATCTGCAGTGCATAAAATATATATACATTCTCCTACATATATATCCACTGTATTCTAGTCTAGCCAAGCCTATACCTGACTACAGGCCATTCCTGGTGTAAGTTTTCAAATAAACTTTCAGGCAGGCGGGCAGGTTATTCTGTTATCTGCAGTGCATAAAATATATATACAGTCTCCAAATATATATCCACTGCATTCTAGTCTAGCCAAGCCTATACCTGATTGTAGGCCATTCCTGGTGTACGTGTTCAAATACACTTTTAGGCAGGCAGGCAGGTGATTCAGTGATCTGCAGTGCATAAAATATATATACAGTCTCCCACATATATATAGCCACTGCATTCTAGTCTAGCCAAGCCTATATCTGACTGCAGGCCATTCCTGGTGTACTTTTTCTAGTAAACTTCAGGCAGTGTTTTGCTAATCCAATTTTACAGCATGTCTGGAAGGCCACCAAGGAAAGGCAGATGCTCTCAGGCCACTAAAAGAGGGCAAGCAGGCTCTGTGTCTACAGTCAACCGTGCTGGTCGTGGACACAGTGCATCCTCAGCACGTGGCCGTGGGGAGCGCTTGTCCTTTTTTTTGGCAGCTGGCCGTGTTGAGCCACAACATGCAGAACAGTTGGTAGAGTGGATAACAAAGCCATCCTCATCCTCCTCATCCTCTGTCACCTAGGCTCAGAGTACTTTGCCTGGCAATGCAGCTGCCAAATCGGCCTATTCCATCGGCTCAATGTCATCAGTCACTCCTTCCCTTTCCCTAGCCCCACCATCATGTCCTGAGGAGTCCCCCGAACTGTTCGACCACAGCTGCTGGAGGATGCGCAGCGTTTTGAAGGCTCCGATGATGGTACCCAGGTTGAGGATGAAGGCAGTAACGTGAGCCCAGAGAGAGGGGGTGCCCAAGAAGGACAAGAAACTGGCAGTCATGTTCCCCCAGTTGCAGCATACTGCCAAGTTTGCTCCAGTGACGAGGAGGGAGGGGATAATGAGGTCACTGTACTCTACGTGGGTGCCTGATAGAAGAGAGAAGGAGGAGGCACATCTCCAACGAGGCAGGATGCCCTCCACGGGCCAGCTTAAGGGCAGCCACCTGACTGCATCACAAAGCAGAGCTATGCATGTGCAGGGCACTGCTGACTCCCCGCGTATTTTGAAAAGTTCTTTGGTGTGGGCCTTTTTTGAGACGTGTGCAGCAGATTGCACCGTTGCTGTTTGCAACATATGTCTGAAGCGTATCAAACGTGGCCAAACCAGCAGCCACTTGGGCACCACATGCTTGACCAGACATATGTCGACCTCCCATGCAGTCTGTTGGCAACAGTACTTAAAAGACCCACACCAAAGAACAAGGCGGATCTCTCCTTGCTCCTCATCAGCTGGGATCTCCAACCCCACTATACCTTCAGTCCTCTCCGAAACATGCACTGAGAGGAATAAAGGTGAAGAATAAGTTGTCCCAAGCACTTGCGGGCAATCTGCTAGCAGTACACCTAAATCTGATTGTAGCAGGCAAATTTCCCTACCCCAGTTGCTAAACTATCAAAAGAAATTTGGTCCAAGCCAGCCACATGCTCAGCGTCTGAATGCTAGTTTGGCTAAATTGCTAGCACTCCAACTGCTGCCTTTTCAGCTGGTAGACTCTGCCCCCTTTCGCGAATTTGTGGAATGTGCGGTACCTCAGTGGCAGGTTCCTAAACGCTATTTTTTTTCTCGGAAGGCAATTCCGGCTCTCTACCGGCATGTGGAAGGCAATGTCTTGGCCTCGTTGGAAAGGGCGGTCAGCAGTAAGGTGCATATTACCGCTGACTCATGGTCCAGCAGGCATGGACAGGGACATTACCTTTCTTTCACGGCGCACTGGGTAACTCTGCTGGCAGCTGGGAAGGATGCAGGACATGGTGCAGTATTGTTGGAGCTTGTTCCGCCACCACGCTTCCAAAATTTAATTTTTTCACTTTAAGCATTATTAAAATCACTGCTCCTGAAAAAACGGCCATTTTAAAAACTTTTTTTTGCATTGATACATGTCCCCTGGGGCAGGACCCGGGTCCCCAAAAACTTTTTAGGACAATAACTGGCATACTAGCCTTTAAAATTCACACTTTTGATTTTTGACGTTCGGGTCCCATAGACTTCAACGGTGTTCGAATGTTCACGCAAACTTTTGGTCCCTTTGCACATTCTGGTGCGAACCGGACCGGGGGGTGTTCGGCTCATCCCTATTGCAGAACTACAAGATGCAGAAAGCTAGGAATGTAAACTTCTTAGTAACTGAGGAACCATAGACTTCTTAAAACTCTTGTTTAAAAGAGTCCCTTGTATTTACTATTCTGCATTTTTTACCCCTTTTCCACCAACAACTTCCCAGCTGGTGGAACAGAAGCCCATGACACAGCTGTTTATATATAAAGTCTTAATGTATTCACAGCATGTCCTGGCCTGTACTTCATACCTCCTGGGGCGTTTCATAATCGCACCAAAATCTTTTCATCATTTCCCTTGCTTTATGTTCAAACAACATAAAACAAACTGTACGGTGGCAGTTCTGCTCTGCACTCTGCTTTATCAAAACATGTTTCCTGGAAAAGATAAGGCCGGACATGAAACAGCCACATCTGCGAAGAGCTATAAAGGAAAATCAGACATTAATGAACGCCAACTTCCCCATTACATGCCACTACTTTGTGAAATCATATTGATTGTATCTGGGACAAGATCTTGTCTCAAACCAACTGGGACTAAATTCTTTTGTAATTTAAAAGCAAAGATATTTGCCTAGTAGGATAATTTAATGCACGAAGCAGGTACTCAGGGGGTACAAAGGTTTTGAATCCCATATGGGACTCTGTAGATTTGGAATGCCTTTGAAATCACCTTCAGAATTACAGAAGTTTGTTCATTAGCAGATTTCAAAGTTTGAATTAACTTTAGGAAATGTGTGTAAATATACAGTATCTATCTATCTATCTATCTATCTATCTATCTATCTATCTATCTATCTATCTATCTATCTATCTATCTATCTATATATACACACACAGGTGCATCTCATAAAATTTGAATATCATCAAAAAGTTAATGTTTTTCAGTAATTCAATTCAAAAGTGAAACTCATATATTTTATATAGATGTGTTACACACAGAGTAATATATTTCAATCATTTCTTTCTTTTAATTAATTAATTTTATTTATTTTTTCAATTTCTTTATTCATTTTCTTTACATCCAAATATTTCAAAAACTGAGATACAATTCTCACCATCACCATCACATATTACAAAAAAAAATCCTCCCCCCTCCCCAACCCTCGCCCCCCCCTCCAATCAATCCCTCCCCCTCCTCTCTGGCTTCTTTTCTAACCTCCAGCTTTCCATAACGTCTCCCGACGAGATCACTGAATAATCCCATATGCTGGCTGTACTATGCTGTGTGGTTACTAGGCCAGAGGTCCTAAAGCACCTAGTAATTTAGCAGCTTGTATTAGTTGGTGGACTACTGATCCCAGCTAGCCCGACCTGCAAATCCTGCGCCCGCAGACCGCATCGATTTGACATGAATCCCACAGTCTCTCCTCTGGTCTCGCACGCAGCTCCCCTGGCATGCCTCTTCCAGAAATCCACTGTGTCACACTCACCGACCTTCACCTGCCCCGAGTCCATGATGGAGAACTTTAACTGGACATGCGTTCCAATAGCTTCTTCAGCCCCTCTGTTCCAGGACACCTCCTCCATGACCGTGTAAAGATGAGACTCCCTCTCAGCTCTCCTGGACTCCTCCGCTGGGCCGCGCACCACCCCAGATGGGGATGGGGCCCCTGCTGCTATCTAGCGCTCCATTCTCCACGTCTCCCGCCCGACAACTCCACTCAAGTGGACTGAACCTGAGCTTAAGTAGGAGGCATGCCCCCTGCCAATTCCAATTGGGGATGGTCAGGGCTCCTCACATGAGCTCCCTGTCACTCCAGTCCTGTGCCCTGCCCCAGAACTAAAGCACAAGTGGTCACACCCACTGCTACACTAACCACTCCCTGCCCCCAGATCAAAATAAGCAGGCACAGCCTGGAGCATAGGCTGACCGCTTACCTCACAAAAATCCTCACTCAACACCTACCAATGGTAGAGGTTGCTACACTTAATTAGGTATTCTTTGCAAAGTGAAATTGCACTGTATTCACTAAGCTCTAAGGAACTTTAGGAACTAAGGAACTTTTCATTAAAAAGTGCAACTTCCCTTTTAAAGCGGACTTCCACCCAAAAATGGAACTTCCGCTTTTCGGAGCCCTCCCCCCCTCCAGTGTCACATTTGGCACCTTTCAGGGGGGAGGGGGTGCAGATACCTGTATAATACAGGTATTTACACCCACTTCTGGGCATAGATAGCCGCATTATCTGCGGGTATCTACGCCACTTACCGCCCCCCCCCCCCCCCGCTGTCTTCTGGGAGACACACGGGTCCACGAATACAGCAGTGACCATTCGGATTGTGCAGCATGACTCGCGCATGCACAGCAGTGAACCAGCAAGGCTTCACTTCCTGATTCCCTGACCGAAGATGGCGGCGACAGCATCCGAGGGACGGGTCGGCTTCAGGTGCTGACATCGCGGGCACCCTGGACAGGTAAGTGTCCTTATTTTAAAAGTCAGCAGATGCAGTATTTGTAGCTGCTGACTTTAAAAAAAAAAAAAAATTGGCGGACTTCCGCTTTAAAGTGAACAGCCTATTTGCCTTTAGTAAATCAACCCCTTAGCCCCAGTTCACACTTGTGCGATGCGGGAACCAGCGCGATTCCTGTGCGGGTTCCCGTATCACACCTAAATCGCCAGCGGTTCACACTGACATATGCAAACAGCTGCAGGTGTCAATGTAAAGTTAAAGACACCCCCTGATTATTTCGCAGATAGCAGTACAAACTGGGAATTGGTGCAGGAATTGGATCACATAGGTGTGAACATCCATTTAATCGGATTCCAGTGCGGATCAAAAAACGGGTCCTGCACCATTTTGGGGCGGATGCGATGCAATTTCAGATATACAGTTTGTATGGATAAATTTGCTTCGTATAGAAATTGCATGTGATCTGCACAGCAATGCGGTGCGAATCACATGCGATGTCTGTGACCGCACAAGTGTGAATCCAGCCTTATGCCACATACACACGATCCAAAAATCGGACGACAGATCGTCCGACTTTTTTTGTTTACTAGTCGCAAGTAGAAATTGAATACGTTACTAAAGTCCCGAAAATTCTCGTACGACAGAAACAAAAATCGGAAGTGATGTCATGTGTTGTAATGTATTTGTGTTGTATTTTCGGACGACAACTGTACTAACTAAACGATTAGGTATCGTACAAGGAAAATTTTCGTGTTTGTCTGATAAAATAATATCGGATGAACTGTCACGATCAGCTCACGGAAGCCCTGTACTAACGATCCGATTATCGTACGATTCTTCCTCGGATGACATTTTTCGTACGATATTCGGATCGTGTGTACGGGCCATTAGGCACCGCACCTTGAGGGAGCCAGAGGTGTCATAGTTAAATGTATTATTCCCCTGAATATATGCATGCTGAATTATTTAATTGAATGATTATCTACAGCTTAAACAGGACTAAATAAATATTCAGGAGATAAAAACATGATAAATAAAAATTTCATCAGTGAATGGGGTCTGAAAACCAGTCCATTTGGCAAACTGCACATTTTTTTTTATTCTCATGGATATACAGTATAGTATGCATAAACCAGTGTTTCTCAACCTTTTTTCAATCAGTGCACCCTTTAAAAATTTGCACAATCTCGAGCACATCATTCTAAAGTGTAAAAAGCAAAACTACACGTAGGACGCCCAGAATAATGCCTTGCACACACGATCGGATTTTCCGTCGGAATAAACTCCGACGGATTTTTCCAACGGAATTCCGTTCAAGCTGTCCTGCATACACACTGTCACACCAAATTCTGACCGTCAAAAACGCGGTAACGTACAACACTACCACGAGCCGAGAAAAATTAGGTTCAATGCTTCCGGGGTGCTGGGCAGGCTGGCATAAACAATTATTCAATCTGTAGAGAATCATACAGTTCATGAATCTTGACTACCTAATTTCCAAAATTAAATGACTTTCTTTAGACCAGAGAAACAACCAGGAGAATTAAAAAGTCCTGAATCAGTCCAAATTATAAACTATAATATAAACTATTTTTTTTTTTTTCATTGTGCTTTGCAGTATTTGTCATATTTGATTTATAGTACACACAACTGTGACTTTTATATTTCAAAAAGACTTACCCGTTTTTCTATAGTGAAGTGCTTCCAGGCTTGGGCTTGATAGGTAAGGAAATACTGATGAATGATAAATCTTCCATCACTCCACCTATAGAGAGCTGAACCAGGCTGATTGTTCCTGTTAGCCATTACAGCGAAATACCCCACATCTTGGATGAGGAAAATTTCCAGTCCCATGGTTTCTGAAGCAGTGGCCAGGTTCTGATATTCCTCCACATAATCCAGCTTCTCTTTCCCTAACCAAAAAAAAAAAGAACATTTGTTATAGCAAGCACAAACACTTTTCAGGTTTTCCTGTTTGCCACGCTGTACAGTAATAGCTCTCTAGAGTGTTTTGTACTGACCTTTATTTAATCCTTAGGCCCCATGCACACGAGACGCTGTTATTTGCTGTTGAACGCGTGTTCAGAGGCAGTTGGACGCTTTTTTCAACTGCTCCTGAACCCATTCAATGTTATCCTATGTGTCCATGCACACACTCTCGTTTTTTGGCGTTTACAAGCAGTTGCGTTTAACCTTGTTTTTCCAGAAGCAAAAAAATGGGTTCAGACGCAAAAGTTTTCACGTTTCAGACGCTAAACGCTGCTAAACGCGGTACCGGCGTTTTGCCGCGTTTGCGTTTATAAGCGTTTTTAAAGGTGACCTATTTTTTAACATTAGAAATCTCAAAAATTATGGCAAATGATGAAAAACTATTAAAAAATATAAAAGAAAACTGTAATTGCTTGCATCGCATTGTGGACAATCCACAACTTGTGGCAGGTAAAGTGGCAAGTGGACAATCAACAACTTGTGTCAGGTGATGTGGCCAGGTGACGTGGCCAGGTGACGTGGCAAGTGGACAATCCACAGCTTGTGGCAGGTGACGTGGCCAGGTGACGTGGCAGGTGACGTGGCAGGTAACGTGGCCAGGTGACGTGGCCAGGTGACGTGGCAAGTGGACAATCCACAACTTGTGGCAGGTGACGTGGCCAGGTGACGTGGCAGGTGACGTGGCCAGGTGATGTGGCCAGGTGACGTGGCAGGTGACGTGGCAAGTGGACAATTCACAACTTGTGGCAGGTGAAGTGGCCAGGTGACGTGGCACGTGATGTGGCCAGGTGACATGGCAAGTGGACAATCCACAACTTGTGGCAGGTGACGTGGCCAGGTGACGTGGCAGGTGACGTGGCAAGTGGACAATCCACAACTTGTGGCAGGTGACGTGGCCAGCTGACGTGGCAGGTAACGTGGCCAGGTGACGTGGCAGGTAACATGGCCAGGTGACGTGGCCAGGTAACGTGGCAAGTGGACAATCCACAACTTGTGGCAGGTGACGTGGCACGTGATGTGGCAAGGTGACGTGGCAAGTGGACAATCCACAACTTGTGGCAGGTGACGTGGCCAGGTGATGTGGCCAGGTGACGTGGCAGGTGACGTGGCAAGTGGACAATCCACAACTTGTGGCAGATGATGTGGCAAGTGATACGCTAAATACAAGTACACTGCGGCTCTCTCAGCTGCTGCTACTCACTCTGGTCTCACAAACTGGCTGAAATGGTTAAAATGTACTCTTTTTTGAGCTTAGGGAGGGTCTATGATGAAACGCTTATAAACGCAAACGCGGTTAAACGCCGCTAAACGCGGCCGCAAACGCGGCAAAACGCGCGTTTATAAACGCCGGTTTCAGCGTTTAAAAACGTGTGTTCAGCAGAGTTTGCACCTGCGTCTCGTGTGCATGGGGCCTTAGAAAATGGAAAATGTTTCTAACTAGCTGTAACATTAATTCACTAAAAGGGTTAATCCTAACAGCGCTAGGCCTATTTCAGTATCTGTAAGAGCTAGCTGATGTTTGAATGTTATTAGTCTGCTTTTATGCTTTTTAAAGCTTACTTAAGTGACATTTTGTAACCTTTGGAAGACTTGCTTTAAACGGATAACAGCTTTAACATTTTACTACTCCTTATGCCTTGTACACACGATAGGAATTTCCGATGAAAAAAGTCAGATGGAGTCCGTTGGAGTTTTTTCATCGGAAATTCCGACCGTGTGTGGGTCCCATCGGAGAAATTCCGATGAATTTTCAAATAGAACCTGTACTATCTTTTTTCCGATGAAATTCCGTCGGAATTCCGATGGGAGTTTGATCGGAAAAAGGTCCAATCGTGTATACGGGCATTAGTTTTATTTCAGAACCATTGAGTGCTAAAACTAGGAGCTCCATGCAAAAATCTACCAGCCACCACTACAAAACTGAAAGGATTGGTCTGTTTCCACTGAACCAAAATGTCCTTCCAAAGGTAAGAAGAAAAAAACGCAATATTGTTTTACTCATTCAAAGAATACCAGAGCTGCATTGGAAATGTATGTTTTAAATATGTCCCTATAAATGCTGTGACACGTTTCCAAAAGGAAAAAATATCGCTATACATTGCTCACAGTCTTAGATTTTCATTAGGTAAAGTTTTCTTGGAGTTTGCTTGCTAACAATCCAACAAAATGGATGCTCCCTATGGCTTGGCATGTGTTCCACTCTGGAGGCCTGAAGAGACACATGGGAACAACCGGCTAACGCGTTTCGTCATATAACCGCAATGTCTTCAGAGGCTGGAGAGTCATTGCCATCTTATGAGTGCGTGGTTATACCGTTGTGTGTGCAAGTTGGAATAGTCACTACAGGAGTTTTTCTGGGAGACAAGCACCCCAAAATCCTAGGACTTCACTACCTATATGGACTGTGTTTAAAATTTTAAATTTTGCATGCAAACATTTTTATTTTTGTTAACAATTTTCAGCACTATAAGTGTATGTAAGTTGGCACTGTTATTGGTATACACAGTTTATTAATATTGTGATCACATAGGGCACGGAGTTTGTAACAGCAAGCGCTACCTAAGGTATATTGTATTGGTCAACATTGGGAACATTGGACAGCAGCTGCATATATTTTAAATTTTTCTTATTATTATCTTATTTTAACTATATTCCAATCACATTGCATCCACATAGGTGAGGGTGTCACCTTAGTTATATAGTGCAAGCTCAGGCTCATTATTCTAGAAGTAAACATAAGACCCTATAAACTTTACCTATATGCTCCCTTATATTATTGTATTTGTTACCAGTGCTGAATTTGTTAACTATGTTGTTTCTACTTGATATATTTACTATCTAGTCCTATATTAATACCATCTAAAATCTGATCAACTTTATCTAGTATCTTACACTCTGATTGTTTTACTGTACTCACTTCTATTGTTATTTTTCACTGGTCATTTAAGTGCTTATATTTACTTTGTAATATACCTATGAATTGTTTTTAATGTGTTTATGTATAATAGACTTGTGCACAACGGAAAAATTCGTTTAGTTTTGGTTTGTTTCTTTTCGGTCCTGTTGATTCGTAATCATTCGTAATTTTGCTAGACGGGATTTTTCGTGTTCGGACTAATTCGTATTTTCGCAAGCGACATTTTTCGTTGAATTTTTAGTTGATTTATAATTCGTACTTTCGGTAGAGTACATTGTTTTTCGTTGATTCTGGACTCCTACTTTCGTAATTTTTTTTGGGTTCGTTGATTCGTAATTTTCTGTGTCTCTCTCACGACGACGCTGCCTATTATGCCTAATGTGCTTCGAATGGATTTGTACTTTTCTAAATACATAGCGGTTATTTGTAACGATTCGAAATCTCGCATTTTACTTTCGTTTTTTACATGCGGCTATAGCCTCCGCCCCTGTACACCATTTTGAGAGGGTTCAGCACGGTGAGGGAGAAGCAGAGAGCAGAGCAGAGTGTTATTGTGCTTCGAATGGATTCGAAATCTCGTATTTTACTTTTGTTTTTTACATGCGGCTATAGCCTCCGCCCCTGTACACCATTTTGAGAGGGAGTTCAGCACGGTGTGGGAGAAGCAGAGAGCAGAGCAGAGTGAGTGTTATTGTGCTTCGTATGGATTCGTACATTTGTAACTTTTTCATAACGAATTATGCCGAAGACATTCGGGCATTCGCTATTTGCGGTATAATTTATTTCGGATTCGGTTTTATTCGTAATTGCTTTGTTCGGAAATTCAAATGCTTCCGAATGTCCGAAAGTTGCTAAATTCGGACGAATTTCGATTTGTTACGAAACGAATTGCACAAGCCTAATGTATAATAGCCTTGACAAAGGGAGAGGCATTTACCCCAAAACGCAATGGGTCTACTCATCACCTGTGAACTGTGAATGTCAATAAATATTCTTAATAACAACAACCTAAATTGTGGCAACTTTTCATACTGAATGCACCTCTACACCCATCCAAATTGATCTTGCGGTGCACCCTCTGTTGTTATCAGAGAGGCAGCAGCTGAGACCCTAACTAGGCTCACCAGCATCATATCTTCATCAGTCAATGCTCAACACAAGGACAACACATCCCGGACCACCTCCAGAGAGTCCAGACTACATACTGGTCCAGCGCCATCAAGCATTCATGTTGACTTTATGAATTCATAATTTTTTGTTGTGAAATGACTTCTCTGGAAACATCTCAAAAATATAATTGTGCCAAAGAGGTGCATATGGAGATCATACAAAGATCTTAAACACAAATAAGACCCTTTCTCAAGCTTTCTCAACCATGATGCAAATGAAATTCATGTTTACAGTAAACCATATTTGTCAATTAAAAGTTACACAATTACCTGACTCTAGAATGGATGCCATCATCACAGATGATGTTCATTATTGGAAAAATAACTATCAAGACACAAACACTACTGGCTGCTCAGCTTTATCTAGTATCTTACACATTGTTTTACTGTACTCACTTCTATTGTTATTTTTCACTGATCATTTAAGTGCTTATATTTACTGTATACTATACTTATGAATTGTTTTTAATGTTTTTATGTATACTACAGTAGCCTTGAGAAAAGGAAGAGGCATTTCCCCCAAAACACGATGGGTCTACTCATCACCTGTGAACTGTGAATGTCAAAAAATAATATTGTGCCAAAGAGGTGCATATGGAGACCATAGAAAGATCTTAAACACCCATAAGACCCACCCATAAGACCCTTTCCCAAGCTTTCTCAACCATGATGCAAGGGAAATTCATGTTTACAGTAAACCATATTTGTCAATTAAAAGTTACAAAATGACCTTACTCTAGAATAGAGTTATTCATTATTGGAAAAATAACTGTAGCGGGGTGTTAAATTTAGGGGGAGTGTCTGAGTGGTAATTAGGCTCAGACACACTGATTATTAGGGTTAATGGATAATTTCTGTTCATGGGAGATAGTGTTGGTGTGCAGTTCCCTGTGGCCTACAGGTGGCGCTGTTGCCGTAGGCCAGGGTTAAACCACTGATACAGGGCTGTGCCTTTTTTTGTCCCCTCTCAGCAGTAGTACAGCGGGGCAGGGAACCTGCTGTGCCTGTCAGGAGAGGGTATAAAAAGGGGCGGCCATCTTCCATTGAGGTCTTCGTCCACCTTCAGCCTGGGTGTGTGGGGTTCGTTCGCGCCCAGGCGCCTTCGGCCTGGGCGTGAGGAGGGTCGTCTCTGGGTGCCCTAGGCCTGGAGGTGGAGTTCCTTTTCCATCCCAGACACCTTCAGTCTGGGGTGAGGTACTATTTTGAAGGCCCAGGGCCCAGCAACCTTCAGCTGGGGTCCGCTAGGGATCGAGAGCTCCCAGGGTGCCGCCTTGCGAGGGGACCCGTATCTAAGATGAGGAGGCCAGGGAGGTAATCCTTTCCGAAGACCCAGCGCAGAGTCGTGGTGGCGGTGAGGGCCTCTGGTAACTCTCCGGAGGGATGGTTTTCTCCTTGACATGGGCCAAATACTTTAAGAAGGTAGTTCTTCGGGTCAGTGGCAGTGACCCTACTCGCTTCAAGTCAGTGGCAGTGACTTCATAGGGCAAGGCCCTATTCACCAGGTCAGTGGCAGTGACCCATTCTCCAAGTCAGTGGCAGTGACTTTTATTCACCAGGTCTGTGGCAGAGACCAACCTCACGGTCTGTGGCAGAGATCGTGCGCCAAAACTGTTTGTGAAACCTGAACAGTCTGAAGAAATCATTTGAGTTTGTGCCTGGACCTCCTCCCACCTAAGCTGTCCTGTGTCTTGTTCCAACCTGTCTGCTGTTAAAGAGACTATTTGTTATCCAGTGTGAAATAAATATAGAAGTTGGACTTTCAGTTGGTGTGGACAGTTACATTACTGGGGAAAAATAAAGACTTGCATCTATTCAAGGTAGAGGTGAGAGTCATCCTCGGGAGGATTCAACTCCAGCTGCAGGCAGACCCGAAACTAACACCGCTCAACCTCCTCACACAGGAGGGTACGGGCTTGTGGTGCAGTGTGCCTCTCTCTGCCTGCGAGGAGCCTAATTAAATGCAGGTAAAGACAGGGGTTTGTGCGCTACATAACTATCAAGACACTAACAAGCAAAAAAAGCATACAGTCACCAGATAATAGAGGGAGTTGAAGAATGTTGCACTTAACCCAATGTACTAACTTTAGCTCTACTGATTTTCTAACCAGACTTTTCAATGTATTAATTCAGGTCAAATTCTTTATCAAACACATTAATGGGTCAATTATCTAACACCTAAGTATAAATTTCGACGTCCAGGTTTGGGAACAATATTGACCCGTAGGACCTGCGAATCACAGGTTCCTTGACCTTCTTTGGGAAATATTATTAGATGGACTTCTGGTTCTAATAGGGGAAGCATCACAATTCTGTCTGTGTAATGATTGATGTAATAAATATTGAGCAAGTAACTTCATATTTGCTTTATACCATTTGTTTTGTAGGCCATCCATATATGGGGTAATAGATGTGAGTAAAGCTACAATAGCATTTTCTATGTCTGGTAGAGGCAAGTCTGCTTTTAAAATTGCCCAATTTCAATCCTAGTATAAAGCAAAAAAAAAAATGATGATTTATTTTCAGTTCCAGAATTATTATAATAATGACATATAGTCCTTTTGCCTTTTATTTTCATCCTAGCCAATGCTATGTTGTGGAGCATAATCAGGTCTATCGGTGTACATCTGCTTTCAGAACAAAATGTTTTCCCTCAAAAATTCAAATTGTTTCAGCTTTACTGAAAGTATGGCAAGCTGTTTTAAACAAAAGCTCTAATCTCCCTTTTCTCCTGGTTCTTGTTACAAAAACATTAACCTTTAGATGTTCAATACTATGATTACGTCAAGCATTTCTGCAAGTAATAAAGAAATCTTTCAATTTCTTTTCTTTGCAATAGCAAGTAAGCTTTTGAACATAATACGATTTTCATTAAGACTGATAGCAACAAATTTTATGTGTCTTAAACTATACAGACACTTCTTATCCATTAGCACAGATTTTGCAGTAGGCAGCTTACAAAAAAACTGTAATATAAAATAAGGATGAAGGATGTATGTTATAGGGCCTATGTCAACATGTGCACTCGATACACTGAAAAATGCTTTAAATCTGAAGCCTAATGTATACGAAGCAGTGGCCTAAAGTATGCACTCTCATTTATAGCTAAGACAGAGTTTTCTCCTGACATTGAAGGTCCTCTCTGTATACAATGTGTAACATTTTTGCAGTTATTGCTATAGTGAGTCAGTAAGTGCAGGGCCTGTAATGCGATAATGGAATAATGCTATCCAACAAAATCACTGTAGACATTGTATTTGTGCTCTATGGGCTTAGATAATGCCGGCCAATGATAAAAATCCAAAATATAGCTGTCTAACAGATTAGCCTGCTAATAGCCTGAACCTCCATTAATATGCTGGCTTCCTCACAGCTTTACTGTATGGTGTCCTGCAATAAATGACAAAGTGAGCCAAGGCAAGATCAGCTGCAGAATGCCTACAGTTGATTTCCCCTTGAAAAGGCATAGCATTGTCTGCAAATCTGTTGTAGTCTTTACTCTCAGTTTGTTATCAACCACAGTTCTTATGGTTTGAGGTCAAAATATACTTAAAATATTATTATATTTTGGAAAAAAAGTTATGCATTAATTGATTATATTAATTGCAACCCAGCAGTTAGGACTAGGGATGAGCTTCGAGTTCGAGTCGAACTCATGTTCGACTCGAACATTGCCTGTTCGCCCGTTCGCTGAACAGCGAACAAATTGGGGTGTTCGCGGCAAATTCGAAAAATCTATGGGAGAAATCTAAAGTGTTAATTATAAAGGCTTATATGCAAGTTATTGTCCTAAAAAGTGTTTGGGGACCCGGGTCCTGCCCCAGGGGACATGTATCAATGCAAAAAGAAGTTTTAAAAACTGCCGTTTTTTCGGGAGCAGTGATTTTAATAATGCTTAAAATGAAAAAACAAAAGTGAAATATTCCTTTAAATTTCGTACCAGGGGGGTGTGTATGATATGCATGTGAAGTGGCGCATGTTTCCCGTGCTTAGAACTGTCCCTGCACAAAGTGTCATTTTTTAAATAAAAAATAGGATTTTTTTGTACTCACCGTAAAATCCTTTTCTCTGACATCCATGGACTGACACGGTGTCTCTTTACACTTTACACGTGGGTTATGTCCCTGCTTGCAGGAGAAGACCTAGGCAGAATGTGAAATGTTATACATACATTCTAAAAGCCAGAGCTGAACAGCCCCACCCAGGGGGCGGTCCCTCCGGACATAACCCTCCCACTACAGTCAGCAGACTTCAGTTCGTAACAAAGCAGTACAAACTTAAAAAGGAAGGGTGGGTGCCGTGTCAGTCCATGGATGTCAGAGAAAAGGATTTTACGGTGAGTACAAAAAAATCCTATTTTCTCTTACCATCCATGGACTGACACGGTGTCTCTTTACACTTTACACGTGGGATGTCCCAAAGCAGTGTCAAGAGGGATGGGAGCAGTATAAATGGAAAAACCAAAACTTCACTCCAATAAGGCAGAGCTCCTCAACGGAGGAGTCGCAACTTTAAACAGCGGCCTGCGGCACCCTGCGGCCGAAGGAAGCATCCGAAGATGCAGCCACATTAACCTTATAAAACTTAAAAGGCATGAACAGACGACCAGGTCGCCGCCTTGCACACTTGTGCAACCGACGCTTGATGTCGGGAAACCCAGGAAGCACCAATTGTCCTGGTGGAATGTGCCGCAACCGGAAAGGGAGGCGCCCGCCCTTTGAGAGCATAGGCTTGAATGACGGTTTGTCTGATTCCCCTAAAAATGATGGCAGACGAAACCGCTTGGCCCTGTTATGGACCAGAGACAGTCACAAATAGTGAGTCGGACTTCCGAATAGAAGCAGTAGCAGACAGGTACACCCGTAAGGCTCGTACCACCTCCAATATGTGCAGCGCAAACTCTCTGGGATGCGATGGGTGAGGACACAAGGACGGGAGGGCAATGTCCTCATGTAGGTGAAAGGTCGACACCACCTTTGGCAAAAAAGGAAGGTCGCGGATGCAACACCGCCTTATCCTTATGGATGACTAAATATGGCGACTTGCAGGACAAAGCCGCCAACTCAGACACTCGTCAAACAGAAGTGATTGCCACTAAAAAGGCCACCTTCTGAGACAAGACAAGAGGGGAATATCCCGGATATTCCCAAAAGGAGGTTCCTGGAGGACCGAGAGCACCAAATTCAGATCCCACGGTGGGAGAGGAGGCTTGACAGGAGGGAGCACATGGCAAACCCCCAACACAAGGTGCTAACCAAGAAAATGACCCGCTAGAGGTCGCTGAAAGAAGACGGCCAAGGCCGAAATCTGATCCTTGATGGTACTCAAAGCAAGCTTTTGGGTCACTCCACACTGCAGAGGACGCAGGATTCTGGGGACGGAATACGTCCGAGGACGCCAGTCCAGCGCTTCGCACATGGCGATATAAGCTTTCCAGGTACGGTGATAGATCTGCCTGGAGGAAGACTTCCGTGTCCTTAACATGGTCAAAATGACCGAGTCCGAGAGACCTCGGTCCCTCAACACCTGGCTTTTAACAGCCCTGCCGTTAAAGCCAGAGACTGTAAGCCGGATGAAACATAGGACCTTGAGACTGAAGGTCCTCCCTCATCGGCAACCGCCAGGGAACGTCCGCGACGAGACGTACCAGATCAGCGTACCAGTGATGCTGAGGCCAATCCGGAACAATTAGGATCGCTGGAGTTTATATCAGGCGATAAGGACCCTATGGGGCCACCAACGCATCCGAGGCATCGCCCAAGGATCCCTGGATCTGGCCACAACCTCGACCATTGCGATTGAGTCGAGAGGCCATCAGGTCCACATCCGGCGTGCCCCACCGTCGGTAAAGGAGTTGAAATATGCAAGGACCACTCTTCTTGGTCCGGTGTCTGGCGATTGGCGACTCAGATAGTCCGCCTGCCCATTGTCTATGCCCAGAATGTAAAATGGCCTACAGAGCCGGCACGTTTCTTCCGGCCCACTTCAGGATACGGACTACCTCGGAAGCCGCAGCTGAGCTCCGAGTTCCCCCTTGATGGTTTACATACGCCACCGCCGTGGCGGTGTCCGACTGGCTCCTGATGGAGCGACCCCGTACTCTCTCTGACCTGAGGAGAGACACAGTCCGATGGCCCGTATTACCAGAACAGTGATTGGTAAACGGGCTCGTCCGGAGTCCAAGGCCTGAGCCGACAGGACTCCCCAGACTCCACCCCAGCCCGTCAGGCTGGTGTCCGTCGTGAGTACCGTCCATTGGATGGGAGGGGAACGACTTTCCGGACCGAAGAGCCGAGGATCTCAACCACCATGTCAGGGGCGCCCTGACCAGGTGAATCACCTGGATCTGAAGATCCAAGGACAACGGGGATTTGTCCCAGGTGGACAAGATCTCCTTCTGCAATGCCCTGGTGTGTGATTGGGCATACGGAACGGCCGCGAAGGAGGCCACCACGAGTCTCGGGACTCTCATGCAAAAAACGGATTGACAACCATTTTTGGGATGTCAGCACCCGCACCGCAGACTGAAGTGTCAGCAACTTCTCCAGAGGTAGGATACCTTTGCCTCCAAGGAGTCCAGAATCAGAACTAGATACTCCAGACACTGAGTCGGGACCAGGACTGACTCCTGAATGTTCAGGAACCACCCGAGTCCCTGAGGGTCTAATTGACGATAGTCACCTTTTCTCTAAGTCTGATCCACTTTCTGCTCTTAGCAGAAGATCGTCCAGATAGCCCACGACAGCAATACCTCGCTGTAACAGAAGGCTAGAACCAGAGCAAGCACCTTGGTGAACACCCTTGGTGCAGAGGCTAGGCCGAAAGGAAGAGCCACAATCGATAGTGGACTTCGCTGATCGCAAAGCGCAGAAACTTCTGGTGACTTGCGCAGATCGGAACATGCAAGTAGGCGTCCTTGAAGTCCAAGGACGCCAGAAGAAAATCCCTTTGGTGGAGTGTAGCGATCACCGTGCGAATGGATTCCATGCGGAATTTCTGCACCTTCTCGAAGGCATTCAGGGCCTTGAGGTCCAGGATAGGTCGAACCACGTCCTATTTTTGGGACGACAAACAGATTCGAGTAGAATCCCTGAAAACTCTCCTGTGACGGAACCGGCACAATCACTCCGGACCTGATCAAATCCTGTACAGCCCCCAAGAGGGCTGCCCAACAGGTAGGAAGGAGAGGAAGATTTGAGGGAAAGAATCTGTCTGGGGGCCAGGATCGGAATACTATCCTGTATCCTGAGGTGACCTCCTCGCACACCCACCAGTCGGAGATTCGGGAGGACCACCGATTCGTGACCTGCGAAGTCGTCCCCCCACCCCAGAGTCGGGCGGAGGCAAGACTTCACGCGGAGGCGGGCTTGGGAGCCGCATGTTCGGCTTACGCACCCAGGGGCACTTGTGCCCACCAGCCGCACTGCCGTCAGTCTGAGAGGGCCTACCCGTGGACTCTGACTGACGAAGAAAAACCCCTTTTGCTGGAAAGGAAGGCCCCTGTTGCGGCGGGCCTCCTCACCCTTGCTAGTCTAAGGAAGAAGAGTGCTTTTACCTCCCATGACATCCATGACGATGTCATCCAGAGCAGCACCGAAAGGTCTACCACCTTTAAATGGTAGATCCGTCAGGAGCTTCCTAAGGCTAGGTCAGCAGACCAGCACTTCAACCAGATAAGACGACGCAATACCACCGCCGAGACAGAGGCCCTGGATATTAAAGGGGCCGCGTCCAACGTGGCGTCGCACACATAAACCAGGCCCTGAACCAGTTGGTGGGCCAAAGCAACTGTGTCTGGAGGAAGATTATGCTCCTGTACAGCTAGGTGCAACATTTTTGCCCAACCTGTAAGTGTTTAAGACACAAGGGTCGCCGCTACCACAGGCCGTAGGGCGGATCCCAACAAGGCAAACATGGCTCTGCTCACCACTTCTGACCTCCTGTCAGTGGGGTCCTCAAATGCAGGAGTCCCCTCCATCGGGAGAGTGATGGCCTTGTTCAACCGGGCGACTGGAGGGTCGACCCTGGGGGAGAAGCCCACTTCTTAAGTAGGGCATCTTCAAGGGGTATCTGATAGACAAACGCCGCGGGACCATAAAAAAAATTCTTCTGCGGCTTTTCCCAGACCTTATCAATGAGCTGGTCAAAGAAAGTACATATGGAAAAACCTCTTTAGAAGGCCTGGCCTTAAAAGAACCAAAGGAGACTGTATCCGCCTGAGGTTCTGCATCCGCAGCATTTTAGCTTGAGAGTGTCCCTCACCGCAGTCATGAGTACACTAACAAGCTCCCTGTCATTTACTGACTCAGAACTGGAGTTTTCCTCATAAGGAATGTCCTGTTCAAAACCATCCAATACATTCAGAACTAGGGTCCTGAGCGGTAGTGGCTAGGCCCATATCTGAATCAGCGCACTGCCCTCATGAAGTAAAGTGGGGAGAGGGCGCTTTTTTGCTCCCTTGCGCTTGCACACAGCCCCCATCCTGGTCAGAAATGATTCCAGGACTGCCCACAACTGGTCCCTAGGGACCGCAGGTGCTGAAGCACTGCCTGTTGTCCACTGACATTTAGGGGAAGCTGGTGACAGAGACTCCATATTGCCCCCCTCTGAGACTCCTCAGATAAAAAGTACACCCACAGGCTGTGCTGACTGAGGAGGGGGCGCCCAGGGGACTCACCAAACCGGACCAGGGACCGCTCAGTTCCGCTGTCTGTACTGCGCTGTGTCAGCGCTGGTGAGCTGTGAGGAGATTGTGAGGAGATTTGCGCTGTTACAGCAGCGCTAGAGGCCAAAACTAGTGCTGAAGAGCGCGCGGGCTACAAGAAAATGGCCCCCGCACTTCACTGAGGCGATCCGCGGCAAGATGGCCGCCATGACTCAGCAAAAGTGAAAAAAACAGCACACACACAGCGCCACTCGGCGCTCAGGCCCCAAAACACACAAAAAAAGGCCCCAAGCATATCTGCAGACCAGCATTAGCCCCTCCAAGAACAGTGTGACCCCCAGGCACCCCACACAGCACAGCGCCAGCAATGGTGACAGAGAGTGACAATGAAATACAGGGGGAGACAGGGAAAATCCCCCACAGAGAAACACACAGCCTTTTGTACTCACCTGCAGGCAGGAGAGACTACTTACCCCTCCCCTGAGGGACCCACTGGTGTGTTTCTGACAGGACTATCACAGTGCAGTACTGAGTAGCTGTCGGCCCGGTCCACCGTGAAAGATACAGTCAGTCAGGAACTGTTCAGTCTTGAGAGGACCGTGGGAGCATGAAAGCAAACCCGGCCACCCCTGGAGTCATGGGGCCTGTCGTGAACTGAGTCTCACGCACACAAGGCGAGGATCAGCACGCTCGATGGTCGGACAGGGAAGACTACGAGGATATCTTGTACCCAACCTGTTGCCCAGCCGACAGTTGATCGAAAATTCTCAAAAATAAAATAAAAAAGAATTCCAGAAAAGGAATAAAAATAGGTCAGGAGACTGGCTCCTGAGAGAGCCACGTCTTCTCCTTCTGCTAGGCAGAAAAAAACTGAAGTCTGCTGACTGTAGTGGGAGGGTTATGTCCGGAGGGACCGCCCCCTGGGTGGGGCTGTTCAGCTCTGGCTTTTAGAATGTATGTATAACATTTCACATTCTGCCTAGGTCTTCTCCTGCAAGCAGGGACATAACCCACGTGTAAAGTGTAAAGAGACACCGTGTCAGTCCATGGATGGTAAGAGAAAAAGTCTTTTAAAACTGACTCGCGGCTATTCATGAATTGTCGGCTCCCGGCAATACATACAAAAGTCATTGATAAAAAAAAAATAAAAAAAAGCGTGGGGGTTCCCCAGAATTCAATTACCAGGCCCTTCAGGTCTGGAATGGATATTAAGGGGAACCCCACCGCAAATTAAAAAAAATTTGACGTGGGGTTCCCCCAAATATCCATTCCAGGCCCTTCAGATCTGGCATGGATTTTAAGGGGAACTCCACCCCAAATTTAAAAAAAATGGCGTGGAGTCCCCCTAAAAATCCATACCAGACCTCTTATCCGAGCACGCAACCTGGCCGGCCGCAGGGGAAAAGGGGGGACGAGAGAGCGGCCCCCCCTCCCTCCTGAACCGTACCAAGCCACATGCCCTCAACATGGGGAGGATGTCCCCATGTTGATGGGGACAAGGGCCTCGTCCCCACAACCCTTGCCCGGTGGTTGTGGGGGTCTGCGGGCGGGGGGCTTATCGGAATCTGGAAGACCCCTTTAACAAAGGGGACCCCCAGATCCCGCCCCCCCCCCCTATGTGAATTGGTAAGGGGTACATTGTACCCCTACCATTTCACGAAGAAAGCGTAAAAAAATGTTTAAAAAAAACACACAAACACCTTGAAAAAGTCCTTTATTTAAAATAATAATAAAAAAAAAAACATTCCAGCGCTGAAATCCAGTGTCCCGCGGCGATCCCGATGTCCAGCGCTGTCCTTCATTGGTTGTGCCTGAGCGGACCTGATGGGGAACTCCCTCTCAGTATTTTAAATGTATAGACCCGCCCCTTCTAAAGTTCCCCATCAGGTCCGCTCAGCGGACCAGATGCGGAACATGACAAGGGGCGGGTCTATACATGTATTACCAAAGTGAGAGCAGTTCCCCATCAGGTCCGCCCCCTCGGTATGTCGGACCCGCCTACGTCATTGGCCTGAGCAGGGAACTTCCTTCACTGTGTAATTTAAATTTACATAGTGAAGGAAGTTCCCCGCTCAAGCCAATGATGTAGGCGGGTCCGACATACCGAGGGGGCGGACCTGATGGGGAACTGCTCTCACTTTGGCAATACATGTATAGACCCGCCCCTTCTCATGTTCCGCATCTGGTCCGCTGAGCGGACCTGATGGGGAACTTTAGAAGGGGCGGGTCTATACATTTAAAATACTGAGAGGGAGTTCCCCATCAGGTCCGCTCAGGCACAACCAATGAAGGACAGCGCTGGACATCGGGATCGCCGCGGGACACTGGATTTCACCGCTGGAATGTTTTTTTTTTATTATTATTTTAAATAAAGGACTTTTTCAAGGTGTTTGTGTGTTTTTTTAAACATTTTTTTACGCTTTCTTCGTGAAATGGTAGGGGTACAATGTACCCCTTACCAATTCACATGGGGGGGGCGGGATCTGGGGGTCCCCTTTGTTAAAGGGGTCTTCCAGATTCCGATAAGCCCCCCGCCCGCAGACCCCCACAACCACCGGGCAAGGGTTGTGGGGATGAGGCCCTTGTCCCCATCAACATGGGGACATCCTCCCCATGTTGAGGGCATGTGGCCTGGTACGGTTCAGGAGGGAGGGGGGGCCGCTCTCTCGTCCCCCCCTTTTCCCCTGCGGCCGGCCAGGTTGCGTGCTCGGATAAGGGGTCTGGTATGGATTTTTAGGGGGACTCCACGCCATTTTTTTAAAATTTGGGGTGGAGTTCCCCTTAAAATCCATGCCAGATCTGAAGGGCCTGGAATGGATACTTGGGGGAACCCCACGTCAATTTTTTTTTTAATTTGCGGCGAGGTTCCCCTTAATATCCATTCCAGACCTGAAGGGCCTGGTAATTGAATTCTGGGGAACCCCCACGCTTTTTTTTTTTTTTTTATCAATGACTTTTGTATGTATTGCCGGGAGCCGACAATTCATTAATAGCCGCGAGTCAGTTTTAAAAGACTTTTTTTCTTTCAAAAATGAAATTTTTTGCAGGGACAGTTCTAAGCACGGGAAACATGCGCCACTTCACATGCATATCATACACACCCCCCAGGTACGAAATTTAAAGGAATATTTCACTTTTATTGTTTCACTTTAAGCATTATTAAAATCACTGCTCCCGAAAAAACGGCCGTTTTTAAAACTTCTTTTTGCATTGATACATGTCCCCTGGGGCAGGACCCGGGTCCCCAAACACTTTTTAGGACAATAACTTGCATATCAGCCTTTATAATTAACACTTTAGATTTCGAACGTTCGAGTCCATTGTATTTAATAGGGTTCTAAAGTTTACACGAACATTTTGTCTGTTCGCAGGTTCTGGTGCGAACCGAACAGGGGGGTGTTCGGCTCATCCCTGGTTAGGACTAAACGTTCTAGCTAAGAGCCCCTATAAACCACTGAGATGTTCTTTTGGGATAGTGGGGCTGCACTTTAATTTAGCTCTGAAGGTTTTACTAAACCTTTTTGTCGTAGAAGCCAAACTCTGGGTTACAGGGCACATCTGATAGAATAAGGACACGCAGAAGAGGGGTTTCTAAATGTATAAAGTAACAACTTTACAAGTTTAAATAATTTCCTTCATGGCCTCAGGCTGCACCCCCCAGATTTCAGTGGCGCCCCCCACCCCCCCCCCCCCCTCAGACTGCTTCGATTGCTGTGCAGAGCTAAGTGCTCCTACTCCTCTCCATCCTGCTTATCACCTTGCTGCTGAACTTCCTTCTAGACTTGAGGGCAGGGGCATTGCTAACACTGCTGCCCAGGACACTTGCACTACATCTAAAGACTGTTGCCCTAGGTGCCAAAGCCGCCCACTGGTCAAGCTTCCTTGCACACTGCCTCTGAACTAGAAAGGCAGAGCAGGGAATGTGGTGTATGTTTGAAAAAAAAAACGTGCTGTCTGCGGCCTGATAGATCTATGCCGGATGTCATAAAGAGGAGGGGTAGAGGTGAGCATTGTGGATAAGGGATGCTGTAGACGGGGACCAGAGGTGATCTGTGGATGGGGATGCAGAGGTGAGAAGTGGACAGAGACACAAAAGTGAGATGTGTATGGGGACGCAGAAGTAAGATGTGGATCAGGACGCATAGGTGAGATGTCAATGGGGAGTGCAGAGGTGAACTGTGGATGAGAGATGCAGAGGTGATCTGTGGACAGAGATGCAGAGGTGATCTGTCGACGGGAATGCAGAAGTGATCTGTCGCCAGGGACACAGAGGTGAGATGTGGACGGGGACGCAGAAGTGTGATGTGAATGGAGAGTGTAGAAGTGAACTGTGGATGGGAGGTGCAGAGGTGAGCTGTGGATGAGGATGTAGAGGTGATCTGTCAATGGGGACGCAGTGGTGATCTGTCGACGGGGACGCAGAGGTGAGATGTGGACGGGGACGCAGAAGTGAGATGTGAATGGAGAGTGTATAAGTGAACTGTAGATAGGAGGTGCAGAGGTGAGCTCTGGATGAGGATGCAGAGGTGAGCTGTCGATGGGGACGCAGTGGTGATCTGTCAACGGGGACGCAGAGGTGAGATGTGGACAGGGATGCAGAAGTGAGATGTGAATGGAGAGTGTATAAGTGAACTGTGGATGGGAGGTGCAGAGGTGAGCTGTAGACGGGAATGCAGAGGTGAGCTGTGGATGGGGACAGCATACAATATAGTGGTTAGAAGAATGCAAGGTACAACACAGCACACACATTGCAGCAGGACTAGGTAATGTTTAGCACACTTTACATGTTTCTGTTGTCGTCAAAATATACTGTATTAGCAGTTCTTTATTGTTTTTTAGTTTGGAAAGCAAGCCCCTTACTTTTTTTTAACTGTACCCCAGATCAGACAGGCTTGATCTGGCCCTAATTTCCTTCGTGCCTCTTCCCCACAACCCTTGCAAGGTGGTTGTGGAGGTCTGTTGGGAGGGGGATTGTCGAAATCTGGAAGCCATTTTAACAATAAAAGGGCCCCCAGATACTGGCCCCCACCATGTGAATGAGTAAGGGATACAAAGTACCCCAACCCATTCACAAAAAAGTAACCTTTAAAAAAACACAGTAACACTTTTAAGTCCTTTAATAATAAGAAAAAAGCGAAAAGTCCCACAATGTAAATCCATGTGACATCTTGTCTATATTTGGTCAATGACTTCACCTGTGAAACACCGCCCTACTGTTTACTTTTAGCAGTCATTCAGCATTACTAGGAAGGGAGGGGAATGTATTATGTTGGTGGGATTCATCACGACTGACATGGAAGTGATTGACAATGGATTTACTTTTTTTAATTCAAGCATCTGTCAAAAAATGAAAAAGTGTCAGTTTGTTTATTTACAGTTTTTTTCCATGGAGAGAACTCAAAGCTTAAAGGCATAGTTATTTTTTAAGAACAACTGTGGGGGGGGGGGGGGTATGGCTGTATATAAAAACAAACTGAGCAGCTTTGACCAAAGTTTAATAATGTCCTTATCATAGGTGTAGGCTAGTTACATTCTGAAGTCTGACTGAAAAACTCCCAGAGATCAGAACATCCCATCCTGCCTTGTTTCTAGGATGTTGCTCACCCCCAACATCACAGGAGTGAACTCTTTTTCTGATTCAAACCCCTTCATATGCCCTTTCTCTCCCCTGACATAGTAGCTCTGAGCTCAGCCATTGAGAGCTCGCTTTTGTGATGCTGGGGGTATAAGTAAGAGCTAGTAGTCCCTCAGCATGTCCTAGGCAGTAAGGGATGATGCAATCTCTAGGAGTTTTTCAGTCAAGATTCAGGAGGTATGTAAATTGGCTACACCTATAGCAAGGGCATTATTCAACTTTGGTCAAAGGTGCTCAGGACCCCCGTAAAACCATTTTTTTTTTTAAAGGTGAACTATGCCTTTAAATAAAACCTGGACTTAGGATTCAGCATCCTTCACAGGCACAAAGGAAATAATTTTAAGCAGCACAGTAATATTAGCAACACAATAATGTCAATGTTGGTGGACATGACAGGTTCACTTTAAGTCCCAATGACTTTTGTTTTCCTCTGTTGTATAATATTTTTCATTTGATCCCAGAAAAATCGCTTGGGAAAAAGAATCATAGATTTACCAACCCAAAATTCTTACTTTCAAGCACTGGGATCCACTTGATACCATTACAGAGGTAGAGACCTTTCAGAGATGTATCCATCCAGAACTGGGACATTTCACTGCTAGAACAGGGAGGCTGAGGGCCTAATGTTACTTTCATGTCAGCTTCTGGAAACAATAAAAAAGAAAGACACTTGATAAATATGACTTAGGGGTTTTAAATAATAGACTGTTGGGAAATTGCTTCAGCAATTCTGTATTTCGTTATAAATATGCATTTTGATTCTATAGTCTCAATGTTTTCTACATTAGCTTACCTCATAATCTGGTGGTTTGGTTTTTGTGTGTTGTGCGAGCTGGGGGGGGGCCTGACTGGGGCACAGGAAGATCCCATTTGGGGTGTCCAGGTTGGGTAGGACCTCACAGACCGTCTGTCAATATGGTTCATTTTTATACATCTATTTTCTTTCTTTACCAGGAGTTCACTCATTTCTTATTTCCTCAAATCTCAGTTTTTCTCGGAAATTTCAGTGATGAACTTATTATTAATTTACCGTTTTGTGATGATGAAAACAATGTTTTATTTTCCCTTTTTTATTTTTTATTTTTTCCTTTGTAATACATGAATGAACCCTTCGTCATATTATAATTCTGAATTTTGAAAAATAAAAATCTATTGAACGTAAAAAAAGAAAGACACATTAATGGAACGTTAAAGCTAAAGATGATACTACAACTGTGAGAGTAAACATGATAGATTTTAAGCAGAGACTTAAGCACTTTTTAAACACTGGAGCAAAATCCGAGCTGCTGCTTGTTGTGACTAGTGTTTTATTTGTTATAGCCCTGGTTCACACTGGTGCGATTTGACATGTCAAATCGCATGTCAAATCGGTGTAATTTGCCGCAAATTGCGGCCAATGGCACCGTCCTAATCGGTGCGACGCCGCATCTGCGGCGCTGCACCGATTACAAAAAGTAGTTTTTGTACTACTTTTTGCGATTTCAGCCGCGATTTACATTGACATCTGTTTCAGATGTCTTTGAAATCGCGGCCGAAATCGGGACTGCCAGCGGGAGTGAAATCGTGCGAGTTCAGCTGAACTCGCAGGCTTCACTCCCGCAGCCCCAGTGTGAACGTGAGCTTAAAGATGGAATATAATTGGTTGGTGCATGCAGTAGGTACAAATTTGATTTAATATTCAGAAATCAATAATCTGACTACCAGTTCCATGGTACGAATATGAATTTATCTCTATCTACCCTATAATGTATGTTTTTTTCTTAATAATGCATTACCGGAGGCTTTTTTAATAACTGCAGTTAATAATGACGAGACATGGGATAGCTGCCAATGTTCTTCTTCCTAATACTATTCATTTGTTTTTTACCTACCTAATTCCTGCATATATTACGCTTGTGATAAGTGCACTAACCATAAGGGTACATTAGTTGTAGTCGATTGTTATCATCAGTCCTAAGTGGCAGCTCTTTCAGCACTCCAGGGATGGACAGCTCTGACATCCTTGGTTTGGCACTAGGGCATATTGTAGATGTTGCATCAGATCCTGGCAGAAGGACAAGCTGTCTCAACAAGCCCTGGAAATAAAAATACAGTCCCTTCAGCATCATGTTCTTTAAAAGTGCAGCTATTATCACCAGCTAGGAATACATTCAAACTTCACAGAGAGCCTTCACAAAGTTTAAAAATAGACATATAATGCAATAGAACTGCACAGCCTTCCTGGCTTGCCACCTAATTTGGATCTGAAACTATAGATCTGATTCAATCTTTGACCCCGTTTTATGTTTAATGAACCTTCGTGGTAATCTGAAGGTATTTTAAAATGACATCTTCAGAGGGCTTAAAAGCTGAGTCTGCAGGTAGCATTTAACTAGACTAGATAAAACTATAAAAAAAAACTTCCAAAGTAGTGTCTGTAAAAACGAAAGAAAGTCCAATTTAGATACAAATAATGTTTATATTTCTGAACTACTCAAATATGAATCTCAAAAAGGCAGGATGTCATCAATAAAAAAATATTTTTACATTACAAAAAAAACCTTAAAAAAAGATTTCTAACCCTCCCCCACTCAATCCTACATTTTTAAAAATGATTTGGCTGAAATTTGGCTAATGTTGCACATTGAATACCCTTTAATAATGGTTATCTAGAAAAATGAAAGAGATATGTGCGTTAATTTTCTTTCTGAAATGGTAGAATAAAATTCCCTGAAAATTGCTTAATAAGGGGGTACCATCAGCAAGTCCAAAAATGTTCATGTCCTCACAGGTATCGGTGCCGATACTAAGGATTTGCATGAGTACTTGTATTCGCGCAAATGCTCCAATACCTAAAATCGATACTTTTGCGGTGCGATCTGAGCACATACAAAATGAATGGGCTCAAATTGCACTGCAAAGAATCGCATGTGATTTGAACAGGAATGCGTTGCGATTCCTGTCAGAATCACGTGAGGTTTCCCGCACCACTCCTGTGTGAGCCCAGTATCTGTAATGAAGCGATATAGTAAGACAGGGAAGCACATTTAAGGGCAGCAATGGGCAGTTTACAGTTTATTAAAAAATGTTTATAACAACTCACATGTTAAAAGTACATATCTCGCATATCAAATCCAAATCTGCACGGTCATAGTGTCCCCATCCCGTGGGACCCAACAATGATGGAAAACCACAGCTGCTTGTGGTGCTCACAGGGTTGGAGGGGATGGTGGAAGTTCTGGGACCCCTATAAACCAGCTTGGAGTGCACATGTGGGTATAGGGCGAAGGGGCGGCCCTCTGCAGTAACAGGCTATGCGCTCAAAGCTTGCAAGCTCCTTCTGCAGGCCTATACATACCTATACATCTCCTCCAGCCGTGTGAGCACTGCAAGCGGCCGTGGTTTTGTATCATTGGCAGGTCCCGCAGGACGGTGACACTATGATCATGCAGATTTGGATTTGACATGCGATGTGTTATCTCTGCAATAAATGCATTGGACTGCAATTGAAGATCCATGGTGTGCTGGCAAATATGTGTATTGATCTGTGATATATCTAGTGTTCAGCTGGCAACCGCTACAGATGAGCCTGTGATACAGGAATGTGTGCAATGAGAATATAGATGAGACTGTTTCAAGGGCTGATCTCTTTGTGCGCCAATATTTCCCATTATCCTGTGTGAACCCCAGCTTGTCATAGTGACTTCAGCCTGGATTCACACTGATGCAGCATGGGAAACTGCATGCGATTCTCACAGGAATTGCACCGATTTCCTGTTCAAAGGAATTTGAGCCCATTCATTTTGTATGGGCTCAAATCGCACTGCACAGTATTGGTAATTGGTATCAATGAGTACTTTAGTACAAGTATCGGTACTCGTACTCCCTGTTAAAAAACAGGCATCAGTGCATCTCTAGTAGCAAAGACATAAAATTATATGGGCAAAAGTTTGTGGACACCTGATCATTACACAAGCTTGAACATTCTAGAAAAATGAACATGGAGTTGGCCTCTTCAATCTTGCATCTCTCACACTACCGGGTTTTCCAGCCGTGTGTATGCTCCATCTGAGTTTTTCCGACGGGAAAACTGCCAAAAACAGCCGGCAAAAAAAAGATAACTGGCTCTCTTTTTTCCCGTCGGGATTCCCGACTGACTTTTTCCCGTCGGAAAACCCCAGTCATGTGTACGAGGCATAACAGTCTCCACTCCTCTGGGAATACTCTTCTGGGATTGCCCATTCAGTCAAAAGAGCATTCGAGAGGTTAGGTACTGATGTTGGTCGAAGAGGCTCAGCTCACAATCAGTGTTCCATTTCCTTCAAAAGATCTTTAACAATGCTGAAATCATTGCACAGGCCTGATTTTATGCTCAAGAGCACAGTCATGCTGGAACAGAAAATGTCCTTTACCATACTGTTGCCATGAGGTTGGAAGTATAGATTTGTCTAAAATGTCTTTGTATGTGGTAACTTTAGCATTACCAGTACCCATCAATGGAAACACTTTAACTTACTACTAGGGGGGTTCTTATACAGATAATCAGGTGACCACAAACTTTTTCCCACATAGTGTAGTAAAGCACCAGAATACAAGCACTTTTCTACTATAAAATCTAAAGCTTTAAAGTGATTGTAAAGTCTATTTTTTTCCTTTAAAAATAACAAACATGTTATACTTACCTGCTCTGTTGCAGTGGATTTGCACAGAGCAGCCCAGATCTTTCTCTTCTCGGGTGCCTCTTCGGTGCTCCTGGCCCATTCCTCCTGTTCCGTGCCCCCACAGCAAGCAGCTTGCTATGGGGGCACCCGAGCCGAGTCACAGCCCCCTGTGTCCATTCAGACACAAATCCCCGACCCAGACCCATCCCCTCTCTTCCCCGATTGGCTAGCTGACTTTTATTGTCAGCAGCAAGAGCCAATGGCGCCGCTGCTGTGCCTCAGCCAATCAGGAAGGAGAATCTGGATGGCTTATGCCGCGTACACATCCAAGTTTTTTCTGACGGAATTCCGCTCAAGCTTGGCTTGCATACACACGGTCACACAAAAGTTCTCTGAACTTTCGACCGTCAAGAACACGGTGACGTACAACACTACGAAAAGCCGAGAAAATTAAGTTCAATGCTTCCGAGCATGCGTCAAATTGTTTCCGAGCATGCGTCTGAATTTTGCCCATCGGAATTGCTACAGACGATCGGAATTTCCGCCGGAAAAATAGAGAACCTGCTCTCTATCTAAGTCCGACGAAAATCTCCCATCTGACTTTTTCAATTGGAAATTCTGACTGTGTGTACGCGGCATAAGACACTCGTGGACATCGCTGGACAGAGAGGGAACTCAGGTAAGTGTTAGGGAGGCTGATGGGGGGCTGCTGCACACATAAGGCTTTTGATCTTAATGCATAGAATACATTAAGATAAAAAACCTTCTGACTTTACAAGACCTAAGTGATCACCAAAACATCCTGGAGGGTCATCTAAAACATCCAGTTGCGTTTTAAAAAATGTTTTGCTGATGAGTTTAGTGGGCATCACAGAATTACACCTCTTTAACTTTGGGGTCCATAGTTCCATCAATGACCATTTATAAACCTAACTTGCCAAATTTTGATCAATACTTACAGAGAAAAATCCTTTTCGTCGTCTTCTGTTTCCAACATAAATCCATGATTTGGTGGTGCTTAAGGATGCTGGAAATGGTTTGTCGAGAACACTGAACAGAAGCAAAAATACTGGACTTTAATTGTATCCTGTTAGTCATTTTATACATTTACATTTATTATGAAAGTTTCTTCACACTAAACCATACTTTACATTACTAAAAATAAACTTCATAATATATAACAACATAATATATACAAGATAGGATTACATGCTGAAAAGAGACGTGTTGCTATTTAATAGACACAAATAATCCATAATAAAATAAAGGTTGCCTGTGAACAGCATACTTTGTACCGTACGCTCAACAATCTTCCGGAGATAGCTTGAATTCTAATTGGGACACCTACTAATGCGTTTTTGAGCATAAAACAGAGGGGACTTTATTTCAGGCTAATTTTTATTGTTTGTGCAAAAAACACCCTTCCAATTTACATAAGTACAGTAAACCCCCGTTATATTGCGGTTCAGTTTTCGCGGTCCCGGTATATTGCGTTTTTTTCTGTAAGATCTATTAACATTATTTTATTGATTAAATCATTGTTAATTAAAAAATTTTGTGTTTTCCATTGCTCTTGCTATGTCTCTCAGTATCTTTTATGTGTTTAAATGTGTTTCTATTGTTTTAAAAGTGTGTTTAAAGACCTTAAAATGCTTTTAAAAGTACAGTGAAAGTTATAAAAACATGCCTAGTGTGTATTTAAATAGGGTATTTCTATTTCGCGGATTTTCACTTATTGCTGGTGGGTCTGGAACGTAACCCCCGCGATGGAGGGGGGTTTACTGTACTGTGTTTTTACTGCAAAAATAATATGCATGGCCCTTTTAAAAACAGCTTTTTTTACAGCTTAAAAACGCCTATGCTATTTGCAGCTCAAAAACACCTAGGTGGGCATGAAGCTATAGACTAACATGGACAGGCATTTTTAAGCTGTAAAAAACGCTCAAAAACGCGGCTGTAAAAACGTCCGTGGGCATGAGGCCTTAGACACTAGCACAGCAATCTTTTGTTTTTTTTAAAAAGGTATGTACTGCATTATAGGTTGCTCCTTTTTTGGCAGCAAACTTACACACTTTATGGCCAAAAATGTATGATTCAATGATCAATAGTGGTAATCCAACATCTCATTCAAACCCTAATTGCCACCTTAACAATTATTAGAAGCTTCACTTCTTTTTAAAAATAGTTTCCCCCTAAATCCAAAATGCAAACGATTTCTATCATTAAACTTAATTACAAGCAAATAGATTATGTGTGGTTAACCCTTAATGAACAATTTAACTTGTTCTGTAAGCTCAATTAAAAAATTTACAGCTGTACTCAAAAAAAAATTTTCAATACCATAAAAAAAACATATATGTGTATTAGCTGTGAAAACCCTTTCATTTTTGGAGGTGAACACTTTAACATATGTCCTGTCAAAGCTCCAGTTGGAGCTAACACAAAGCTGGGGACTCTCTGCCCCCATGTGAGAGCATTTGGCCAATCTCCAACCACCAGCACTGTCACATAAAAGGAAGAGGAGCGAGTCTCATTCTCCTCCATACCCCGAAGATTTTTTTTTTTCTCAGTCGTTGAAGGAAGCAGTGGGCAAATGAAGAAAGGCTGAGCATGTACTGCTGGGGAGGGGCACTAAAGTGGCCCTAAAACCTGCATATTTTTTACTTTATTGCATTCCCTGCATTAAGGTAAGAAATATCCCAGTGTTTGTACTGCCCCGTCATCTCCCCCCCCCCCCCCCGCCCTTATAATTACCTGAGTCCTATCTCAATCCAAGGCATCTCTCTGCTCTCTCTGCTTACAGATCAAATCCTGTGAGCAGGGAGCCATCAGGTCTGCTACCATAAGCAGACCTTCCTATGGTGGCACACTGGGGAGAGGAAGAGCCACAAGTGCCAGTGGGGGATCCCAGGAGAGGAGGTTCGGGGCTGTTTTGTGCAAAACCATTGCACAGAGCAGGTAAGTATAACATGCTTGTTATTTTAATTTAAAAAATGTAAAGCTTTAAAGTAAAATTGTTACCTTGAATGTTGATTTGTAAAACAAAACACTCTTACATATTCATAGTAAACTTCTAAATCCTCTCCACTTTGTACTTGAACTTTAGTATCTCATATGTTGTATAAATGGAAACCATTTAAACCCTAAGCACATACTTTATATAACTTCAAACTGTATATACTGTGGGTCAGTGATTGTCATTGAAAGGGCAGGGATAACTGGAGTTTTTGGGTTATGATTTAAAAGGAGAAATAATATATGCTATTAGTACTATAACCCCTTGATTTATGTTTATTTGTGTGTTTTTTGGGGACACACCTGGTTAGGCGCAATGACAAATATTTTTTTACTGACACAAAATTGACCCAAATTTATTATAGTTTCTGTTAAGCTGCATTTCCATTCACTATTGTTATAAAGCTAAAATTGTATGTATTCTTTTTTCTATGAAATTTGTGCGTTTTAATAAAAGACAACATAAATATTTTTCTATTAATAGCAAAGATATTGTTACAATCTTTATTCTGATTAAGTTTCTGATTAACTTCCTTCTATGTACCTTTTCATTTAAACTTCACATTTGATCCAAATATTCACTGAAAAGTTGTAGCTTTACCTAAAAAATTTCCCATTATAAAGGTGAATTCAGGGCTGGTTCACAGGAACGGACAGCCGCTAGAGAGCTTTACCTCTCTGACAGCTGTCTGTTCCCAACTTCCATAGGGGGCAGTGTGGTGCCCGATTCAGCATGTAGGCAGGTTGAATTGTTTTTGGTTCTAGTAAGTTTGGCCCAGGCTGAGGGAAAGGATTAACTATTGTAAGTCCAGTTCCCAGGCTATTTGGTCCTAGCCTGCCCACCTTTGCTATAAAAAAGGGAGAAGACTGAGGTGCAGTGGGCAGATGTTCCTAGCTGAACTAGTTGGCTCTGTTCTGTATGTGCAATCAGGACAGCTGCCAAAGACACCAGACTTTTAAAAACATCCAAGCTTTGGACAATTCCATTATTGACTCTTGTCTCACTGAGGTATGCCTGGACAGCCACACCACAATAGTTAGGATTAGGGAGAGAATGTTGTTTATGTTGAACTGTATGCTACAACTTGTTTAGTAGGGTCGCAGTAGCCATTATGAGCCTGGTCTTGGGTTATTCAAAGGAGTGCCGTATCTGGCGTATCTAAAGAACCAGGGTCTGTAAACTCAGGGGTATGAAATAAAATCATTATAAAAGGGTTAACTCGGCAAGGCAAGGAAAAGGAACATCGCTGCTAGGAGTGACCAAGCACAAGTTCAAGACACCAAGCAGCCTTTCGTTGAGCATGGTGACTGGTGGGGTGGCAGGTTCTCTGGTGATGGTGGTTCGATGTTTTGGCTCCCTCCCTTGTGGTCGGTGTCCAGTGGAGGCTAAATTCGAGCCCACGTTGTGGAGATCCATGGCCTGGTCACAAGGTATGGGTGATGAGGGAGTTAAGTGAGAGCGCACATGGGGTCTGTGCTGTGTGCTCGGCAGGGCCCCGTTTGGTTACTGGGAGTGGGGTGATGTAGGTGTGCTGGACTGGTGGAGAGGATGCAGGCTCAGCACGTCCCTCCTAGTGCAACATCTACTAAGTTACAGTATGTAGTGACATGGGACCAGTCACTTTTCAGAGGAATTACTGTACACAGTGGAAGCTCATCTTTAAGTTGGGGAACTGCCTTAATGTTAAAAAGATCACAGGACCACCTGATGCCAGGTATTGATGAGTGCGCTCCACCCAAAAGTTACCCCCACGTGCAGAGCAAGTAGGCCCCAAACACATATTTGGCATAGTTGTCAGGATACGCCCACCTCATGCACCTGAAGACCACAACTAAAGAGACCATGGCTGGAGTTAGTTCTCTAGTGTTCTAGAACTTGTCCAGGCTTGCCTAGAGACTTGGAACGTGACTGCCGTGTTGTGCTTTGGATTGGCTCCTGTGCCAGGCTTTTCTATGAGATTGGTTGGAATCCTGATAAGAAACGTATATAACATCCAAAACCTAGAAGCTTCCCAGATCTCCATGTGGTAAGCTATCCGTCTACTGATGCTATGTCGGGACAGGTACTTCCCTGGAAGAAGACTATTCCAGTGCTGGACACAGGCCTTTTGTGCCTGCCGACCACTGGATTTAGCCACTGCAGGGTACAACACTGGGATAAGTTGTGGGTCATCTGCCCTTCATGCCCAGTTGCGAGTCTTTACTGTACCACCGCACGGAAGGAATTTAGGAGCTGTGCCATCTCAGCAAGAATAGACTGCTAATCCCCAGGACACCTTCTACTCCTTCTACCTCTTCCATCACTGCAAAGGCCCTGAGCCCACCTGCCTCTTTAAGCACCGTTATCAGACAGGATGTTCGTGGGTTGGCCTCCCTCTGGAGAAAGGGGGTCGAACAGCCGACTGAACCACCTGTATCAGGAGAACTGCCTGTCTGAGATGACAGCAACGCGACCATCTGTTCACAGGGCCCCTGCAAGTCCTCCTGTCACCTCCCTGCTGGCGCTCATAGTGGCGGCGATGCCCTCCAAACCCTTTTCAGACACCACGAGTCCCACGGTCATGCCAGTTCTTTACCCTTGTTTCTACCTCTGCAAGCTCCCTCTGTAGCTGCTTCATCTTTCTCACTGGAGTCACCGCAGCCATCACCTTCTTGCCCAGAGAAATTCAGCAAAGTGTCCTGTAACACTTCAATGTTGATAGTAATGAGGAGGAATGTCCTACCTACCCCAAGGCTGTCATCACCCTGCCATCACCCCGGGGAAGCTGCAGCTCCAGCACCACTTGTTCCTACCTCGTGTAGACTGGTCCCTGAAAAGACCACACCGCCCTGCAGACGCTTACCTCCTGCAAGGGTCGGTCAGAAGCTAACCTGGTTGTCTTGGCTCTAAGAATTCCGGTATCAGTTCATAGAAGCCTGGTGTCATAGGATCTTTGAGGAGTGGAACACCAATCACCATATTTACATGGACCGCACGCTGTGCTGCTGTACAGTGACATGCAATCCTGTACAGTGCACTGCCTCCAAAATAAATTTCTTACTGTAACGGCACCCCAAATATGAAAGGGGTTAACGCCGTCTAAGATCTCTTCCCTCTCCTGGACACACATTCGCTGCCGATCCTCCACAGTCAGACGACCACTTCCCATAGGAATTAATCCTTCCAAAAGAACGAGACGCACTCTGTATCTTTCCAGAATAGACTGACATTTATTGAGAAAACACTGCAACTTTTTATACACTCAACCAATACTGCATTAATCTAAATGAACAATCGTCCAGCTCCACCCACAACATAACAAGGCCCAATACACATTTCAGTTTGAATGATTATGCATGACCCTTTAGGCTAGCTTTTGTCTCCCATTATCAAAAGACTTTACAAATAGAAACATAACGAACTTTCAATACACATCTCACAATGAAAGGATCTGTAGCCTGTCTGTCTGCCAGATTACAATACCTATAATTACAGACTTAATTACCACAAGCCACACTAGACAGTAGAATGTAAATCACCCCCCACCTCATCACAGCAATGATTACACAACCCTCACACACAGTAAACATCCAATCTATATACAATATATATACAGCATTGAATCTGATTAGCACAGATCATAGTGGGGTTTTCCTTCACCCTGTGCCCCTAATAGGGACACAGGGTGGTTTACACATAAGAGCCATTGGGGAAGCTGAAGCAAGGGTATCTTATACTTTCTAAGGGATTCTGGGTTCCCCGGGCCTTCCCGTTACACTTACTGTATCTGCATTTTATCGCAGCTCACTGCAGTGCAGCTATGGGCTGCAATGCAATGTGATAGGGACACACAGAAAACAATGCAGTAAAAGGCGTGTCACTGCAAATAGTGTAAATACAGCCTCACAAATAGAGGTTGATTTACTAAAACTGGAGAGTCTGAATTCTGGTGGAGCTCTGCATTGAAATCAATCAGCTTCCAGTTGTTTTTGTCAAACTTATTTGAAAAATCTGAGTTTAAAAGCTGATTGACTACCATGCACAGCTGCATCGAATTTTATACTCTCCAGTTTTAGTAAATACACCCTATAGTGTGGTGACAAGAGTTTTACTGCATTGTAAAATGCCTGCCACCACAAGGTCACGCAGTCCCATTCAAACTGCAACACAGTAAAGAGCTGTGCTGCAGCCTGCTGTGATAAAATGCAGACTTGTTGCATTTTATCGCATCACACTGTACAGAATGCATGGCACTGTACAGCAGCGCAGCGCGCTACTGTACAGTGACAAGAATGAAGTGCAATTTTTTACAATTCAAATAAAATTTGTACAAAAACAAAAAAGGGAACTGTTTGCGATGTGCTTAATCACCACACTGCCACCTATCACAGCCAGGAATGGACAGCTGTCGGAAAGGTAAAATTGCTCTGGCAGCTGTCCTTTCCTGAGTGAACTGGCCCTCAATGTTTGACAACTAAAGTTTATAATGATGGCACTTCATTTCTTTATAACTATTTCTGTCTCTCGACTTCCAAAACTGAGTAGTCTTCCGTTTACTCCTTCCAAAAAAAATGGTGGCGCTGCCATGAGCAGCAAACTGAATACTTATTTTATTAGAACTAATAAAATTCAAAAAAATGTCAACTATTCCCAATAAACAGAAAATTATCTTTAGACGATGCCATCTAATTAATCCTCAACTTCTGGCCCACTTTTAATAGACAAATAGGTCCTTGCACATAGACAATTAGTACATTTGCAAAATTGGGTGAAGATTTAGCACCTATGGTAATTCCTGTAAACTGCAAAAAGACGTCGATTTTATATTAAGATGATTTGAACACAGTCAGTTGCCTACAGATTACCGTGTCATGGTGCTTAGATCGCCCAGTTACATTACTTTCATCTTTGCTGCCTCTATCCCTAAAACATTTCACTATTTGCTGTGAATAAATATTCACTAATACACCTAACAAGGCATCCAGTCCCTGAAATATTTATCCTCCTAGGGACGGTTAATTGGATTTTTAATACTTTCAGCAAATAGTATATGGCAAAGATTTTACATTTACAAACTTCAATTACCACTATATTTGTGCAGTATCTTAGTCTCATTTTAATTCTATAATTAATATTTTCATATTCTCAAATCAGATGTTCGTAGGATTAGCAGAAAGTTTCTGACAGACAGTGGCACCCTCCGCCAACCAATTTAGCTCTTATTAGACATCCTTCTATATGATAAAAATATCTATATACAAGGGGGTAACATTGGTTGGTGGAGGTTGACTCAGTGGCTTAGTGACTAGCACTTCTGCCCCGCAGGTTTAGATCCCGGCTAGGATGCTATCTGCATGTTTTCCCCATATTTGAGTGGGCTTTGCTCCCGGTAACCAGTTTCATTCCATACTCCAAAGACACGCTGTTAGGCTAATAGGCTCCTCTCTAAATTGGCCCCAGTATGTGTGTGATGCATGTGTGATAGGAACTTTAGATTGTAAGCTCCTTGAGGGTAGGGTCTGATGTGAATGTATAATATGTAAAGTGCTGAGTAAATTGTCAGTGCTGTATAAATGCCTGTAATAAATGAATAAATCTTCCTTTAATCAGCAGCTTAAAGTGCACTTAGCATCATAATAGTGTATGGATGCTAAGTCCTATGTAAGTATAACACTTACAGGTATTTTTTTTTTTTACTTCTCACAGAGATCACAGTACTCTCCCTAACCTAACAATGCTTTTGTTTGCTTTTCTTGCCAAAAGGATGGAGCCATATTTGTTCAGGCACTATCCAGAGTCAGAATCTAATTCCTAGAGACCTAGACTGAGATGCTGGCTCAGAGATGACACAATTGAATCATGTAAATCTTGGTGTCTGTGTATTTCTTGACTCCCTCACTTTGTGACTCACTACAAAATTACAGTGTTGCATTTTGATCACTGGGGAGACTGAAAAATTTGTTTTTCCTGCCTACAGGAGACGGATGACAAAATCTCATTCTAGGCAAAGTCATTTGTCTGGAGCTTAAAAACGTATTTTTTTTTTATTTATTTTTTACAAGAAGTAAAAACTTATTTTTAAAAGGTAGATCTTAAATCAGTAGGGATTTTCTGATATGGGTTATTTCTATGTTACTGTTACACCTTCCTGCATCTTTGGTGAACTTTAGATTTTTTACGCCAAACATCTCATGTATGTTACTCTTTTTCCTACTTACAAAGCAAAAAAAACAAAACAGAAAAGGTAAAGTTTTTTTAAAAACATATTCTGCTGCTGTATATTGTGACATGTAGGTATTCATGCAAACTTGTAAACCCGCTAAAAGGTCTGCTTCAAAAATTACTCATTCCTCCTAATTTTTGCAAAATTACTCTTGTCAAATTAGCAGCACAATATTACATAATCCAGGAAATATATATATATATATATATATATATATATATATATATATGTAGCGCACACCCTCTCCCTACTCCCCTCTATTAAAGTTTTCCAACTCGCACTGTCTCTGGTCTAGGGGTATGATAGGGGAGGGAGAGGGGTGAGCTACGCCAGGCTTCCACCACAGTTATGCATGTGATCTCAGCAATGTCTCTTGTTACCTTCGGGTCTGTGCTGTGCATCGGATCCTCCCTCCAAGAGTCTCCTTTAAACCTCGTCTGCCAGAAATTGAGCCACACACCGTTAAGTCCAACACTCCTTTATTTAGAACATAACATGGACTCCCTTGGCTATAGAATAGAAAAAGGAGGTGTGTGTACGAATAGGCCCAGACACAGGTTCGATCCTCCACTCTCCTCCCTGAGAGTGGGTTATGGTCTCCGCACGAGGGAAATTCTCCTTCCGGACGGTCTCGGACAAGAGACTCACCTGTCACCGGCAGTCTGCTGCACCGGGTCTTCAGATGAGGAGCTCTTCCCGGTCCATTACGCCCACCTCGGATTCAGGCATCCATGCCCGGTGTGCCTTAGGATCCTTCCCTCGCGGAACTCAGTGTTGGGCACTGAGCTCCGGACCTCCATCCAAGTACCTCACCCCAGGACTAAAGGTGCCTGAGGTGGAACACGATCTCCGGTGGTCCTCTAGGCCTAGGCCGCCTAGAGGACGAACGCGAACCACCGTCCGCAAGCTGAAGGTGCCTGGGACAAAGACCCCGTGACCAAGATGGCCGGCCCCTTTATACCCTCTCCCAGCAAGCATGGCGGGTTCCCCGCCCCACCATACCGCTGCCGAGAGAGGCCAAATAGGAGGCTCCGCACACAGCAAAACCATCCGTCCGCCCATGGTGACAGCGCCACCCAGTGGACCGCCGGAATATACCACCGGTGTCACAGAAAGATTCAAAATTTTACCCCGGGAAAGTAAGTACCCGCTACATATATATATATATATATATATATATATATATATACAGGTCCTTCTCAAAAAATTAGCATATTGTGATAAAGTTCATTATTTTCTGTAATGTACTGATAAACATTAGACTTTCATATATTTTAGATTCATTACACACAACTGAAGTAGTTCAAGCCTTTTCTTGTTTTAATATTGATGATTTTGGCATACAGCTCATGAAAACCCAAAAATCCTATCTCAAAAAATTAGCATATTTCATCCGACCAATAAAAGAAAAGTGTTTTTAATACAAAAAAAGTCAACCTTCAAATAATTATGTTCAGTTATGCTCTCAATACTTGGTCGGGAATCCTTTTGCAGAAATGACTGCTTCAATGCGGCGTGGCATGGAGGCAACCAGCCTGTGGCACTGCTGAGGTGTTATGGAGGCCCAGGATGCTTCGATAGCGGCCTTAAGCTCATCCAGAGTGTTGGGTCTTGCGTCTCTCAACTTTCTCTTCCCAATATCCCACAGATTCTCTATGGGGTTCAGGTCAGGAGAGTTGGCAGGCCAATTGAGCACAGTAATACCATGGTCAGTAAACCATTTACCAGTGGTTTTGGCACTGTGAGCAGGTGCCAGGTCGTGCTGAAAAATGAAATCTTCATCTCCATAAAGCTTTTCAGCAGATGGAAGCATGAAGTGCTCCAAAATCTCCTGATAGCTAGCTGCATTGACCCTGCCCTTGATAAAACACAGTGGACCAACACCAGCAGCTGACATGGCACCCCAGACCATCACTGACTGTGGGTACTTGACACTGGACTTCAGGCATTTCCCTCTCCCCAGTCTTCCTCCAGACTCTGGCACCTTGATTTCCGAATGACATGCAAAATTTGCTTTCATCCGAAAAAAGTACTTTGGATCACTGAGCAACAGTCCAGTGCTGCTTCTCTGTAGCCCAGGTCAGGCGCTTCTGCCGCTGTTTCTGGTTCAAAAGTGGCTTGACCTGGGGAATGCGGCACCTGTAGCCCATTTCCTGCACACGCCTGTTCACGGTGGCTCTGGATGTTTCTACTCCAGACTCAGTCCACTGCTTCCGCAGGTCCTCCAAGGTCTGGAATCGGTCCTTCTCCACAATCTTCTTCAGGGTCCGGTCACCTCTTCTCGTTGTGCAGCGTTTTCTGCCACACTTTTTCCTTCCCACAGACTTCCCACTGAGGTGCCTTGATACAGCACTCTGGGAACAGCCTATTCATTCAGAAATTTCTTTCTGTGTCTTACCCTCTTGCTTGAGGGTGTCAATGATGGCCTTCTGGACAGCAGTCAGGTCGGCAGTCTTACCCATGATTGCGGTTTTGAGTAATGAACCAGGCTGGGAGTTTTTAAAAGCCTCAGGAATCTTTTGCAGGTGTTTAGAGTTAATTAGTTGATTCAGATGATTAGGTTAATAGCTCGTTTAGAGAACCTTTTCATGATATGCTAATTTTTTGAGATAGGATTTTTGGGTTTTCATGAGCTGTATGCCAAAATCATCAATATTAAAACAAGAAAAGGCTTGAACTACTTCAGTTGTGTGTAATGAATCTAAAATATATGAAAGTCTAATGTTTATCAGTACATTACAGAAAATAATGAACTTTATCACAATATGCTAATTTTTTGAGAAGGACCTGTATATATATATATACATACACACACACACACACACACACACACACACACACACAGTATTTCACAAAAGTGAGTACACCCCTCGCATTTTTGTAAATATTTTATTATATCTTTTCATGTGACAACACTGAAGAAATGACACTTTGCTACAATGTAAAGTAGTGAAAGTACAGCTTGTATAACAGTGTAAATTTGCTGTCCCCTCAAAATACCTCAACACACAGCCATTAATGTCTAAACCCCTGGCAACAAAAGTGAGTACACCCCTGTAACGGGAGGGCCCGTGGAACCCAGAAGCTCTTAGAAAGTATGAGCCAGAAAATAATGGATATTCAGAATATGTCTTGGATTGCTTTAAAATGGGTCTGTAATGTTTATCCACAATATCTCCCAGGATATATGCCATATTAGAAGAGTGACTCATTCTAGTGTGGCTGCTCTGCATCTAATTGTGGCTTGTGCGAATTGACCCTGTAATTGTGTGAAAGTGTATTTATGATAATGTGTATTGTAAGTTAGAAGACAGCCAGTCTGGGAAACGTAAAGGTCATGCATATTAGTCATTTAAGCTGTAAAGGGATTAGTTAATGAACTCACCTGTTGTCTGCTAAGGGATGTATAGACACTAAGAATAATGTGTATTGGGGGCTTGTTATGTAACCATTGTGTGATGTTGTGGGTGGAGTTGGGTCATTGTTCATTTGGTTACTGCAGTATTCTTTTGGTGTATATAAGAGCCTGCTTTCTCAATAAAGATTGTCATTCCTGCTAAACCTCATACAGAGCGTTGTCTCGTTATTGAGGGAGAATTATTCTTATGGGTCTTATTCGGCTGGTTGGAGTGTCCGTAGCTGTCTTGTGTTCGGGAATGAAATATCTTAAATGGCTTTAACACCTTTCATATTGGGATTGCCGTTACATTGGTGGCAAAGCAGCGGGATGATTCCCACAGCCTATAAGGACAGCTACAAGAGGACACAGGACAATGGAAGCACAGTAGGGACGGCTAAAGCTCTCTTCCCTCAAGGACTTACTGGAGAACCGGGGCCGACTGTTACCATTTTGTCTGGGAAATTGTCTGGCCGGGCCAGTGAAGCGTTCAGGGCCATCCCAGACGAGGATATTATGAACTATGGACTGGTAAAAGAAGCACTGTTGGCCAGGTATGCCGTCACACCAGAGGCATACGGGAGGCGGTTCCGAGAGTCGAGCACGCAGACTGGAGACTCATATACCGAGTGGGCATGCCGCCTACATCGGATGGTATCCCACTGGGTCGCTGGATGCCAAGCAGTATCCAGCGAAGAGGTGCTGCAGGTCTTCCTGCTGGAGCACTTCTTTGACAAACTGTCCCTGGAAGTCAGAGAGTGGGTCCGGGACCAAAAACCTTTCACCTTGCCTGAAGCAGCTCGCCTGGCGGACGAATACACAGACGCCTGCAAACTGGATAACCCTGTGGTCAAGACAACAGCTCGGGTGGATTACCGATCAGCGGCACCCCCTCCGGCTATCGCCTACCAACCCCAGTCGTACCACCCTACAGCACTACCTCCAGCGGCCACTTATCCTCAGCAGCCCAGGTTCAACTCCCAGGACTACTCACAACCCATCAGGTGTTTCGGGTGTAAACAGCTAGGGCACAAAAAGCCAGACTGTCCGTTGAATTCAGCCAGGCAGTCGCAGTCATGGAGACAGCCAGCAAGTGGGAACCCCCACACATCCATGCCTGCGGCCCACTGCGTTGAGGAGGAAGAACATTGGGGCATCCTGCACGAGGCTGATCCAATACAAGCAGCTAACCGGGACAACAGGCAGCAACACAGGCAGACTGTCTGGGTCAATGGAAAGGTAGCCAATGGCCTACGTGATACTGGCGCCACCATGACCCTACTACAGAATAACCTCATCCCAGAGAGCCAACACACCAGAGACACTGTACCTGTAAGAGTAGCGGGAGGCACCGTCTTCTGGCTACCCGTTGCCCGTGTTCACCTGGATTGGGGGGTTTGTTCGGGACACGTGAATGTGGGGGTGATGAAGGATTTGCCAGTGGATGTACTACCGGGGAATGATTTGGCCCCCCTCGTTTCTGCTCACGCCCCGATGGGCCCCGTTGAAGCCAACCCAGTGACTACTTGTGCCCAGACCCGTGCTGCTGGAACCGACCCGCTTGCTACTGAGACCCGGGTAAGACTATCTCCCCCGACATGTACCTTAGATCAGGCACAATATCACAGTCTAAAATTGGAATGCGACGAGTTGGCCAGGGAGAAATCGGAGATGCAACGACACTACGTCATGTATTATGAGATGTCCCATGGCTTGAACATTGAAATGCACAAACAGGCTGAAATTGTCAAAAGGTTAAATGGGATTTGTGCCCAGGTTTTGCCTTACCTTTCCCAAGAGCATCAGCAACAAGTTTTGGGAGCCATTGAGAGAGCAAAGTAAGTGACTGTTCCAGAACTGAATTCCATTATTCGCCCTGCAACCTTACAACTTCACCATCAGCTACCGACCCAGTAAGCAAAATGGCAATGCTGATGGGTTGTCCAGGCATTAGAGGAATGGAACTATGGACTAACTTCGGAGTCAACCCGTCTGGAGTCTCCTCCTGTGTTAGTCTCCTGCCGAAAGGGGAGAGGTGTAACGGGAGGGCCTGTGGAACCCAGAAGCTCTTAGAAAGTATGAGCCAGAAAATAATGGAGATTCAGAATATGTCTTGGATTGCTTTAAAATGGGTCTGTAATGTTTATTCACAATATCTCCCAGGATATATGCCATATTAGAAGAGTGACTCATTCTAGTGTGGCTGCTCTGCATCTAATTGTGGCTTGTGCGAATTGACCCTGTAATTGTGTGAAGGTGTATTTATGATAATGTGTATTGTAAGTTAGCAGACAGCCAGTCTAGGAAAACGTAAAGGTCATGCATATTAGTCATTTAAGCTGTAAAGGGATTAGTTAATGAACTCACCTGTTGTCTGCTAAGGGATGTATAGACACTCAGAATAATGTGTATTGGGGGCTCGTTATGTAACCATTGTGTGATGTTGTGGGTGGAGTTGGGTCATTGTTCATTTGGTTACTGCAGTATTCTTTTGGTGTATATAAGAGCCTGCTTTCTCAATTAGGATTGTCATTCCTGCTTAAACCTCATACAGAGCGTTGTCTCGTTATTGAGGGAGAATTATTCTTATGGGTCTTATTCAGCTGGTTGGAGTGTCCATAGCTGCCTTGTGTTCGGGAATGGAATATCTTAAATGGCTTTAACCCCTTTTGTATTGGGATTGCCGTTACAACCCCTAAGTGAAAAATGTCTAAATTGGGCTCAAAGTGTCAATATTTTGTTTGGCCACCATTATTTTCCAGCACTGCCTTAACCCTCTTGGGCATGGAGTTCACCAGAGATTCACAGGTTGCCACTGGAGCCATTTTCGACTCCTCCATGACGACATCACGGAGCTGGTGGATGTGAAAGACCTTGTGCTCCTCCACCTTCCATTTGAGAATGCCCCACAGATGCTCAATAGGGTTTAGGTCTGGAGACATGCTTGGCCAGTCCATCACTTTTACCCTCAGCTTCTTTAGCAAGGCAGTGGTCATCTTGGAGGTCTGTTTGGCGTTGTTATCATGTTGGAATATTGCCCTGCTGTCCAGTCTCTGAAGGGAGAGGATCATGCTCTGCTTTAGTATGTCACAGTACATGTTGGCATTCATGGTTCCCTCAATGAACTGTAGCTCCCCAGTGCCAGCAGCACTCATGCAGCCCCAGACCATGACACTCCCACCACCATGCTTGACTGTAGGCAAGACACACTTGTCTTTGTACTCCTCAGTCCTCACCTGGTTTCCGCCACACAAGCTTGACACAATCTGAACCAAATAGGTTTATCTTGGTCTCATCAGACCACAGGACATGGTTCCAGTAATCCATGTCCTTAGTCTGTTTGTCTTCAGCAAACTGTTTGCGGGCTTTCTTGTGCATCATCTTTAGAAGAGGCTTCCTTCTAACGACAGCTAGGCAGACCAATTTGATGCAGTGTGCGGCGTATGGTCTGAGCACCGTCAGGCTGACCCCCCACCCCTTCAACCTCTGCAGCAATGCTGGCAGCACTCATACGTCTATTTCCCAAAGACAACCTCTGGATATGACGCTGAGAACATGCACTCAACTTTTTTGGTCGACCATGGCGAGGCCTGTTCTGAGTGTAACCTGTCCTGTTAAACCGCTGTATGGTTTTGGCCACCGTGCTGCAGCTCGGTTTCAGGATCTTGGCACTCTTCTTATAGCCTAGGCCAGTGATGGTGGACCTTGGCACCCCAGATGTTTTGAACATGTTACACTCACTACTTTACATTGTAGCAAAGTGTTATTTCTTCAGTGTTGTCACATGAAAAGATATAATAAAATATTTACAAAAATGTGAGGGGTGTACTCACTTTTGTGAGATACTGTATATACACACCCACATGCACACCAGCCACTTTATTAGATACACCTGTTCAATTGCTTGGTAACACAAATTACTAATCAGCCAATCACATGGCAGCAACTCAATGCATTTAGGCATTTAGACTTGGTGAAGACAATTTGCTGAAGTTCAGACTGAGCATCAGAATGGGGAAGAAAAGGGATTTAAGTGACTTTGAACATGGCATGGTTGTTATTACCAGACGGACTGGTCTTAGTATTTCAAAAACTGCTGATCTACTGGGATTTTCCCTCACAACCATCTCTAGGGTTTACATAGAATGGTCCGAAAAAGAGAAAATATCCAGTGAGTGGCAGTTGTGTGGATGAACATGCCTTGTTGATGTCAGAGGTCAGAGGAGAATGGGCAGATTGGTTTGAGATGACAGAAAGTCAACAGTAACTCAAATAACCACTCGTTACAACCAAGGTATGCAGAATACCATCTCTGAATGCACAACACATCAAACCTTGAAGCAGATGGGCTACAGCAGCAGAAGACCACCCCGGGTGCCACTCCTGTCAGCTTAGAATAGGAAACTGAGGCTACAATTTGCACAGGTTCACCAAAATTGGACAACAGAAGATTGGAAAAATGTTGCCTGGTCTAAGAAGTCTCAATTGAGTATCGTTTAAACGCCACGGCCTACTTGAGTCTTGTTGCTGACCATGTCCATCCTTTTCTGACGACAGTGTACCCATCTTCTGATGGCTCCTTCCAGAAGGATAATTCTCCATGTCACAAAGCTCAAATCATCTCAAACTGGTTGATTATGACAATGTGTTCACTGTACTCCAATGGCCTCCACAGTCCCCAGATCTCAATTCAATAGAGCACCTTTGAGATGTGGTGGAACGGGAAATTTGCATGGATGTGCAGCCGACAAATCAGCAGCAACTGCGTGATGCTATCATGTCAATATGAATCAAAGTCTCTGAGGAATGTTTCCAACGCCTTGTTGAATCTATGCTACAAAGAATCAAGGCAGTTGTGAAAGCAAAAGGGGGTCCAACCCGGTACTAGCAAGGTGTACCTAATAAAGTGGCCGGTGTATATATATAACATATATATATATATATATATATATATATATATATATATATATATATACACTGTGTATAAATATACTATGTGTATATATACTGTATATATATACTGTATATATATATGCATATATATATAAACAGTATATAATTTTACTATATCCACAGCATCAACACATTTTACCCTTCTCACTAATCTGATCTTGTGCTAGCCTGACCATGCACCAATTAAGATTTTCATACACATTTAAAAGGTTCCTTATTGTTTCTGAGTGTGAAGTGAAGTACCTGTATCCCCTTTATCCAAGTCTCTTTTATGTCCTCGTTTAGTACTGATCACCTTGATGAGTTGTGATATTTTTATTCCGCAGCATAAGAATAATGCATATAAGGACGCAATTTTTAAAATCAAAATGTTTTCTTCTACTAATAATGATGTACATGTGGAGCCTGCATAGCTATTAAATAGACATCAAAGAAAGTTTACTTCAAAAAGGGTGAATGCTCTCTAATTATTAGCAATATTTTTTTGTGATGGAAGATATTCTATTTATGGCATTGAATGTCTTTGTGTATTGAAGAACATTGGGAGGTCCTGCTGCATGGAAATTATGTAATGGCTGGGAATTTTAGCTCCTATTAAGAATATTCTGAAAGCAAACTGTTGCCCATTCAGGACAATGTAACAGATCTCTGGATAGCAGACATGATAGGAGAATTGTTTTCTAAGTGCTGCTCTATCCTCCTGGTCACTCACTGAACCACCAAAAAAACTGGTGTCCCTGGATAAAGGGGGGTCCCGTGACTCTTTTCTATAGCTCTTACAATGTAGTGCTTATTGCCTAAGTAGCCTATTGCCAAGTCTTAGTGCTATCACATAGGAGCAAGGGCGAATCCTAATGCCGCGTATACACGACCGTTTTTAATGTCATTGAAAAAAACTGTGTTTTTCTCGATGTGATTCTTCTCAAGCCTGTCTTGCCTACACACTATCGTGGAAAAAAATGCTTGAGTAAAGCGCGGTGACGTACAACACGTACGACGGCACTATAAAGAGGAAGTTCCATTCGGATGGCGCCACCCTTTGGGCTGCTTTTGCAGATCCTTGTGTTAGTAAAGTTTGTTGAGAGACAATTCGCGCTTTTCAGCCTCGTGCTTTTCAGTCCGTTACAGCGTGAAGAATGTGCTATCTCCAATTACGAATGCTAGTTTTACCAGAACGAGCCCTCCCATCTCATAACTTGCTTCTGAGCATGCGCATTTTTTCACGTTGTTAAAGCCTACACACGGCCACTTTTCATGACGTGAAAAACGACGACGTGAAAAACGACGTTCCAAATTTTTAATGGTAATTTTTCACGTCGTGAAAAATGCTCTGGAGCCTACACACGATCATTTTTAATGACCAAAGAAAAAAATGAAATTTTTCTCGTCATGAAAAACGGTCGTGTGTATGCGGCATTAGCTCTGTTTAAAGTGGTTGTATACCCATTCCGATCACTTTTATTTAAACTGACAATTGCAGCTTTCTAAACTAGTTGCGCTATATAAATGTCCCCTTACCTGCTTGCCTTGCGTGTATTCTGTATATTTCTCACTAGTGACGTCATGTGCGCATGCGCCGTATGTCCTATTTTTCCGGCAAGCAGAGACCCTGACGGAAAAATGCAGGGTCTATGCCGGTGTTCTGCCGATGAAGATCCCCCCGGCGGATAAGGACCCCCCTGTACTGTGCAGGCGCAGCGCTTGCGCAGTGCGAACCTCAACGGAGCCGCCGAAAATAGCCGAAGATGTAGAGCTGAGAGTCAGCTCTACACGGCGTCTGCGCAATGACTATGACACATGCCGCACGCTTCCGATGCTAGTGCTACTCTGCAAGGGGCGGGGGTGTTTTTAGCAATAAAGTACACGTCTTAGTGGGGCAAGTTAAACCAAACGAAGGGCGGGTTTTGCACTGTTGATGGGCTGGTTTGCACGACCTATTTAACTAACGAACACAATGAATTTATCACAGTATCTACCCGCCCTTATCATCTCTGTCCATCATTTTAAAATTCCGCCTCTTTTGTGAGTTAAATAGTTTGTGCAAATCCGCCCATCAACAGTGCAAAACCCGCCCTTCATATGTTTTAACTTGCCCCGCTAAGACGTGTACTTTATTGCTAAAATCAACCCAGCCCCTTGCAGAGTAGCACTAGCAAAAGGAGCGTGCGGCATGTGTCATAGTCATTGCGCAGGCGCCGTGTAGAGCTGACTCTCAGCTCTACATCTTCAGCTATTTTCGGCGGCTCCGTTGAGGTTCGTACAGTGCAAGCGCCGGGCCGCGCCTGCACAGTACAGGGGGTCCTTATCCGCCAGGGGGACCTTTTTTGGCAAGACACCGGGGGTGCATCATTTTCTAGTGTCAACATCAGCCCCGACATCCCGCGATACTTGCTTTTCAAGAAATTGTAAAGAGGCTTGGATACCGCTATTACTGCGCATGCGCGGGATTATGGAGAGGAAAGGCTGCTGTGGGTGGAAGTCAATTAGAAACCAGACGCTGAAGACCACAGTTACTATGGCGCCGGCTAAGATTGAGGATGAACGTTTATAATATAAATGAAAAATTACAGATTTTTGGCCATACTCTTGGTGCCCATTTTTTTGTTAATGGATATTTACATTTGAATATTGTTTAAATCTTGTATCTTTGAGAGAGTTTACTACCGCTTTAAGTTCCTATCCAGTGTAGGGAGAATTAGGACCTCTACTGGGTTTCTCCTTTTTGGAGATCTACCCTGTGTCCCCTGTTAGGTTTTTATTGCTGCATGAGTCCCCACAGGAAAGATTGACCTTCTTAAAGGGGTTGTAAACCTCCGTGTTTTTTCACCTTAATGCATCCTATGCATTAAGGTGAAAAAACACCTTGCAGTGTCCAGCCCCCCAGCACCCCCGTTTTACTTACCTGAGCCCCAAATTTCCGTGGGTGCAATCCCGCGTTGCTCTCTCCTCAGGTTCTCGGCTCTTCATTGGATAGATTGATAGCAACGCAGCCATTGGCTCCCGCTGCTGTCAATCAAATCCAATGACGGGGGCGCCGGGGGGCGGGGCCGAGTCATACACTCGACGTCTATGGACGCCAAGTGTATGACACAGGAGCGCGCCCGCAAGGTAACCCCCTCGGGAGAGAGCTTCCCAGGGGGGGTTATCTAATGCAGGGAGGAGCCGCCGTGGGACCCCAGAATAGCTGGATCGTGGCCACTCTGTGCAAAACGAACTGCACAGTGGAAAGTATGACATGTATATTATTTAAAAAAAAAACTGAACCTTTAATATCACTTTAATTTTTTCTGATGTCTGTTTTCACTGGGATAGAAAGTGATAAGAAATCTAACATTTTGAGTTGTCATTAGAAAAGTTTAGTGCTGCCCCCGCAGGAGCGGCTTGGTAATTTGAGTTCTCTGTTCTGCACCTTGACATTTTACAGGTAAATAAGGGGCTAATGAAATAAATTCAGTTTTGGTGAAACTAGTCAGGTGGTGTGTAGGTTTGTAATAGATCTATTTTATTTGTTTCTTCGGTGTATAAAATAAATGACATGCTCGTATTTTAGGTGAGTCAGAGGAAGGCAAAAGAAGTTATTTGTTAGGCGAAAACATTTTAGTTTATTATAAAAAGTGTGGAGGTTTTGAGAAACCTGTCAGTTGTTATTGCTGTCTATGACCCCGCTAGAGAGGTTCCTTGTGTCCCTGCTAGGCACACTGTGTCCCGATAGGGATATTCACTATGTCCTCACTAGTTAGATTCACCATGTCCCCCCTAGGGAGATTCACCATGTTCTCCCTAGAGAGTTTTACCATGTTCCCCCTAGGAAGATTCACCATGTCCCCCCTAGGGAGATTCACCATGTTCCCCCTAGGGCGATTCACCATGTTCCCCTTAGGAAGATTCACCATGTACCCCTTAGGAAGATTCACCATGTTCCCCTTAGGAAGATTCACCATGTTCCCCTTAGGAAGATTCACCATGTTCCCCTTAGGAAGATTCACCATGTCCCCCCTAGGAATATTCACAATGTCCCCACTAGGAAGATTCACAATGTCCCCACTAGGGAGATTCACCATGTCCCTACTAGGGTGAATCACCATTTTATCAATAGGAAGATTCACACTCTACATGTGTCCATCATCACTGGGACAGAAAGGCCTCGTTTACGCTTGCATCTGGGGGGGGGGGGGGGCAGGAGAAATAGGCAATACATGTGCAGAACTTATACCACAGGTCACATTCAGCAGGCAATACCATCACCAAATGCAACCTAATCAAGTGAATGGGGCAGCACTGCCAGTGTGTGTAATACATGCAGTTGTGACATGGTGCTGTGTGCTTTTAAGGGTCCAAACAGGCGTAGGGGAGAAATCCTGATTCCTCCCAGTCACGTGTCAAGTGTCTGCGGGGTATTGCTTTTCACAGGCGCAGCAATGGCAGCCCCAAGTGCAAAACAAGCCCTTTGTGATGGAAAATCTAAAATCCTACAGTTGTCACCAGAACAGACGGTAAAAGGAAATCTTTCAATAGGGAATTCTTGTGTCCAGGATAGGACCAATGTTACATCAAAAACACTTACAACGTTTTTTTTAACCATTCGATACTCTATCCAAAACTGGAAAAAAAAAGCCTTGGGTTTCGACATACAAAAAGAGTTGTCAAACATTCAGGAGCAATCTCTGTCCGCATAGCAAATGTGCGGCACCCCGTCCAGCTCTCATGCATTCTTGCCTAGCAGTTTATGTCAATGGAAAGGAAAGAGGGGAAAATAATGTCCACCCCGACAGCAAATGGCCAGTGGGGATTTTTAACTTATCTTCTAAGTTTTGGAACAGATCAGGAGCACATCATCACAAGGGTTGATTTTGTTGACTGGTCTCTCAGCCTCTTCAGTCTTGGTTTGTAGAAAGGGGGGGGGGGATTCCGGCACTCCTAGCGATGTGATGCCTTTAAAATGAATGTAATAGTGGCTCTAATGGCACTTCTAAGTCAATCTGTATATTAAAAAACAAGAGGAGGCAGCAATCCTCAGAGGGTGTCCATGTCCTCTGTCAGCAAGAATTGTAAAAAAGAAGGGGGTGGAGGCGCCAACTAAATTAATCCTACTGTAATCATTAATGTAAGTGTAGCGGGGTGTTCCCCTTTAATGCAGAGAGACTACATTACCCAGAACCCCATTCGGCAATGTTCCGCCGCAGAGACTCATGGGAGGGGTTATAAAAGGAGGAGGCGAGGCTGGGCTCGGCCTCTTTGGGACACGAGACTTCGGAGACTGATCCTCCTGTGCGGACGTGTCGGAGTGCAGGGCCTGAAGCCTGAGGCCTTGCGCAACACCAAAGAGCCTTCCACCCCTCTGCGAGCCTGGGTGGCATCTGACTTCGCTCGACTACAGCCTTGTTGGATCGGGGACCCAATCGCTGAAGAGACGGAGTGTGTGTGTGAGGACACAACAGGTGGAAGTTCCCGGACTGGGACCGTAGTCCGGGCGGGTGAGAGGGCATATGCCCAACTGATATACTGTTACTGCATCTAGGCCTATAGACTGCCGTGGCCTATGAGTTGTTCTTAGTGCTCTTATTGAAGATCCCCCCTTGTTAGAACTAAATCTACCATTCGCATAGTCAAGTTCTACTTCATCTTTACCTACCCCATTGGATTACAAAGTTTGTACTCTATTAATGTGCACCACCGTTAAAGACCTGCCGGTGAAGAAAAAAAGAACTAAGTTATAGATACTAAAACCAGGCCTGGTGGGGTTTCTAGGGTGGTTTGGTTACTGCGCCACAGGGCACTTAGCCAACGGTCGCCCGCGTGGCGCACTTGTTATGTGTTAACCCTATAGTGTGTTAGTGTGGCTAGGTTTTACATTACAAATAATTATTCTGTAAACTGTTATTGATGTTACCTTCTTTTCCTTTACCAAGAGCTTAAGTAAAATCTTACATTTATTTAAATTCAGTATTGTTTCAGTGCTCAGTTATTCATACAGTATAAGACATACAATTTACTGTCAGTACTAGCTGTGCCAGTAGGGGGTAGAGCATATTGCCGGGGGTTGGCGGAGCTGTATTCAGGGCCCAAACTAAATCAGCGGCCTTCTTAGTTGGAGGTATCGCTACACGTGGGGGTTCTCGTCCGGGATCCTGATGCAGCAAGTGAACGCCAGAGGTGCCGGCATGGACCCCATGGATCCACGAGCAGTAGAAGAATGGTGCAAAGCCTCTAGCGCAGAGCCAAACCAGTCGATAGTCATCAGCCTCCCTGGGGAGACATGGTCGACTGAAACGGTAGAGGAATTGATGAAGTCAGTGTCCCCAAATCACACACCGTGGGTGACGGAGATAAAGTCAGACCCAGACACCTCATATCAGTATGCATTAGTGGAGTACTGGAACGGGATGCCAGAGGCCTGTAAGCGCAAGTGTGTGCGGACGCCAGACAACAGAACTTATAGGTTGGCGCACGCAGTAACTGAAAGAAAGGAACCATCACCAACGGGATCACCGCAGGCTGCGGCCCGTACCCCACCGGGAGAAAGGGACAGGGCGACGCCCCCGGTGGCGCCTGCACCTGCCACTGTTATATCACCAGAACTGATAGGTGCGATAGGGGATCTGCTAACCAAGTGTCAGAAGGCAAACACGGTGCATGTAGAGACTAGCTACCGGAGACTAAAGACATTCTCAGGGAAGCTCCCTGTCCCCGCAGGGGAAGAAGACTTTGACACCTGGGTGGAGCAGGCATTGCAGGCAGTAGAGGCATGGGAGGTGCCTGAAGCGCAGAAGAGGCAACGAGTGATGGAAAGCCTTAAAGGCGCAGCAGCAGAAGCAGTGAAAAGCTTTCGGTTTGGGAACGCAGATTGCACGGCTCAAGACTGTCTAGCCATGCTGCAAGAAGAGTTTGGTCAATTGGAAAAGGTGACTGAGATGGTCTACCAGTTTGAACACACTTTCCAACAACCAGAGGAGAAACTTTCCGAGTATGTTAGAAGACTGAACAGGTTGTTGTGTAAGATTGTGTTGAAGAAGGGGATGAGGCCCCAAGACACAGATGCGGCAAGAATGAAGCAAGTCCTAAAGGGAGCGCTGCGCTCGGATCCAGTCTGGTTGCACCTGAAAACCTCAGGAGGAGGAACATTGCTGACTTATGCTGACTTGATAAAAATCATCAGAGATGAGGAGGCACTGCAACAGGACCAGCAGTTGATTAGGACAAGTGTTGTACCCGCACAGGTGTTAGTCAATCCAGTAATGACCCCTGAAAGAGATTCAGGGATAGACACCCTGAAAGCTCAAATGTCCAAGGTGTTAGAGATGTTGACCTCTCTGATGGGAAAAGACACAGAGGGTCCCAAGAGAGAAGTACCAAGGAAGGAATTATTCCCAGTTACCTCAGCACCCGCATCTTTACAAGAATGGGGAGATATCATCTGCTTTAACTGTGGAGGAATTGGAGATATTGCAGCTACATGCTCCAGTCCCAAAAAGAAGAAAATAGACAACCGCAAGCCGGCGGGAAACTTCAGAGGGCCCCGGTGAAGGAGTCAACCGGGTGCCCATCACCTTCAGTGAGCTCCAAGCTGAAAGCAAAGCAGAAAACAACAGAAGATAAAACGCCTTGGGGGAAACACAACATTCCTAAACAGAGATACACCCAACAGAAAGGGGGTAAGACCCCTCAGAAGAGGCACAGCACTCCCCAGAGGGGGTGCACACCTAAGAAAAACAATAGTATCCCTCAGCGGGTCCCTACACCCAGTAAAGGGGGGGAGTCAATGCATACCAGGCTCAAGAAAGACTGAAGTCCAAAGGGGATTGGACGAGAGGAAATTCAAAGAAAAAAAGTCTGAAGAAAGCGACCTCTGCCGGGCCTTACCCGGAGAAGCTGGTAGGCCCATCTCCTATAGTGTCCATTCAAGTGGAGGGAGTCTACACCAGAGCAATCTTGGATACTGGGGCGCAAGTAACCCTGCTATACAGAGACTTTTACGATAAGTACTTGAGTCACCTACCCATCCGGAAAATAGAGGGACTAGAGATATGTGGGATTGGAACCCAGAACTTCCCCTATGATGGCTATCTGCCTGTCAGGATGACCTTTGACCCATTTGTGGCTGGAAAAGTCGAAGTGTTTGACACCCTGGCAGTTGTGTGCCCTCGGCCACCAGGAGCCAACAAGAGCTCCCTGATAATAGGGACAAACACGGACCTGGTCCGAAGACTTCTGACCCCTCTAGTGAAAGAGAAAGGGGCAGCGGTCACCAAGATTCACCCCATGCTGAAGACAGCTTACCAAAGGCTGGTCTTAGAGCAGAAGACCCCAGGAGAGGGGATAGGGAAGGTGTGGAGACTTGGAAGAGGAGGGATAGTGCTGCAGCCCGGTGAAGTAACCTGTCTCAGAGCCACTGTGAAGCTTACTTGGGAGCAGCCTGGACCCTTTGTCATGTTGGAATCTGATCCAAGAGAAGGGTCCCACGGTCTGGAAGTGATACCAGAAGTGATTCCGCTGAAGGCCCTAAAGAAGGCCCATTGTAGAGTCCCAGTGAGTGTTAGGAACAATACGGATGGCCCCATGGAGGTCCCAGCCAGGATGCTGCTAGGCCAGGTGAGCCCTGCTGCCCCTGTCAACCTGTCAGAGGTGGGCGAAGGAGGAGATGCTTGGGAGGAGATAACCATGGAAAACCTGAATCTGCCCAGGGCTTGGAAAGAGAGAGCCAAGGCCCAGCTGAACAGATGGGAGAAGATCTTCTCTAAAGATGGGTTTGATGTGGGGTGTGCAAGGAGTGCCACCCATCGGATCCACCTCCAGGAAGATAAGCCCTTCAGAGAGAGAGTCAGGCGGGTCCCCCTAGCAGATCTGGAGGATCTAAGGGAACAACTCTCAGAAATCAAAAGGACTGGAGTGATACGGGAATCTAGAAGCCCCTATGCATCCCCGATAGTGGTGGTCAGGAAGAAGAATGGGTCATTGAGGCTCTGTATCGACTACAGGACTCTCAACAGGAGAACCATACCCGACCAGTATACTACTGCAAGGATAGAGGATGCCCTACAGAGTTTGTCTGGAGCCAAGTGGTTCAGTGTTATGGATCTCAAGAGCGGGTACTATCAGATCCCCATGCACCTAGAAGATAAGGAGAAGACAGCTTTCATAACCCCAGTAGGGTTTTTTGAATTCAACCGGATGCCTCAAGGTCTGTCTGGAGCCCCAGCTACTTTCCAGCGTCTTATGGAGAAGACTGTAGGAGACATGAACCTTATTGAAGTCCTTGTGTACCTGGACGATGTCATAGTCTTTGGAAGAACCCTGGAGGAACATGAGGAGAGGCTGGAAAAAGTATTGAGGAGACTCAGTGAGGAGGGACTCAAACTTTTGCCTGAAAAGTGTCGGTTCTACCAGTCTTCTGTGAACTATCTGGGGCACATAGTGTCCGAAGAAGGGGTGGCCACAGACCCCGAGAAATTGGAGGCAGTTACCTCCTGGCCACGACCCACCACAGTAACAGAACTCAGATCCTTCTTGGGTTTCTGCTCCTACTATAGGAGGTTTGTGGAGGGATTCGCCCGAATTGCTAGACCATTGAATGAACTGCTCAAGACTGAGGGGGAAGAGGACGACTCAGGGCCCAGGAAGCCGGGAGAGTCAGTCAGAAATCAGTGGAACCAGAAGTGTGAAGAGGCCTTCCAGGCATTAAAGGAGAGCCTAACCACTGCCCCAGTCTTGGCCTACGCAGACCCAACCAAGCCCTATGAACTACACGTAGATGCTAGTCATGACGGTCTGGGAGGAGTACTTTATCAAGAACACGAAGGGCAACAACGGCCTGTTGCCTATGTGAGCAGGAGCCTGACCCCCTCTGAGAAGAACTACCCCACTCACAATCTGGAGTTCCTGGCCCTCAAGTGGGCAGTAGTAGACAAGCTCAAAGACTACCTGTATGGGGCGGAGTTCACTGTGAAGACCGACAACAACCCCCTTACCTACCTTTTCACCACGGCCAAGCTGGACGCCACTGGACACAGGTGGCTGGCCGCACTGTCTGGATTCAACTTCAGCCTAAAGTATAGGCCAGGGGCTAGGAATAGAGACGCAGACGCTCTGTCCAGGAGATCTCATGCCCCCACCAGTGATATAGAAGATTGGACCCAAGTGGCACCGGACGGGGTGCGGGCCCTTTGTCAAGGAGCTGAATTCCAGGCCAGAGGAGGCTCCAGAGCAGAAGAAATAGGAGTTACCATGGTGGGAGTCCCAAAACACTACTGTGGAGTGACTCAATTGAACGAAGACAACCTGCCGAGATTGTCCAAGAAGGATTTGAGGAGTGACCAATTGGAAGACCCCATGGGGAGATTGGTCCTGGAGGCCCTGGAGAATCAGGATCCAAACAAACTCCTGTGTCATCCCTCAAAGGAAGCTCGCCTGTTGAGGAAAGAATGGGACAGGTTGCAGGTACATCAGGGAGTGGTCTACCGAAGGGGCCCCTCTGATGACTCAGAAGATAAGTGGCAACTGTTCCTCCCAGAGAAACATCGAGAGACTGTTTTGATTGCCCTGCATGACAATCATGGCCATCTAGGGGCTGAAAGGACCTTTCAACTTGTCAGAAGTCGGTTCTATTGGCCCTGCATGAGGGCAGAGGTAGAAGAGTACTGCCACTCATGTGCACGATGCATCCAGAGGAAGACTTTACCCCATCAAGCTGCCCCAATGGGCCATCTACAAAGCCAAGGCCCAATGGATCTGGTATGCATTGACTTTCTCTGCCTTGAACCTGACCTGAGTGGACTAGGAAATGTTCTGGTGATAACCGACCATTTCACCCGGTATGCCCAAGCTTTCCCAACCAAAGATCAGAAGGCCTCCACCATAGCCAAGGTACTTATGGAGAAGTACTTTGTCCATTATGGGCTGCCACAGCGGCTTCATTCAGATCAAGGAAGGGACTTTGAGAGTAAACTGATCAGGAAACTCCTGGATTCGTTGGGAATCAAGAAGACTCGAACTACACCTTACCACCCACAAGGGGATGCTCAGCCGGAAAGGTTTAACCGAACCTTGCTCAACATGTTGGGGACTCTGGAAAGTGAGAAAAAGCAACATTGGAGCAAACACATAGCAGCCCTAGTACATGCTTACAACTGCACCATCAGTGATGCTACAGGCTACTCCCCATATCGACTCATGTTTGGGAGAGAAGCGAGACTACCTGTGGACTTGGCCTTTGGCACCTCTCTGGATCATTCCTCAGTCGCATCCCACAAAGGACATGTGGACAGGCTCAGACACAGCCTGAAAGTAGCCTATGAACAAGCTCAAGCGGCCTCAGATCAAAGGGGAGCTCGAAACAAAAGAAACTTTGACTTGAAGGTCCGGGTGCAAGACCTACAGCCCGGGGACCGAGTACTGTTACGCAATCTGGGGGTCCCTGGAAAGCACAAACTTGCAGATAGATGGAGATCTGAACCTTATGTCATCTGTAGGAAGTTGCCGGGCCTGCCTGTCTACAAGTTGAAGCCGGAAGGAAAGGTGGGCCCTCTGAAGATGTGGCATCGAAACCACCTGCTCCCTCTTGCTGAGGCAGTTAGAATACCCCCCGTGGGAGATTCTCCTGAACCGGCCTCTATCCTGGATACTCCTAGGCCGAACACTCGGTCGCAGGCTTCCCGAAATGAAGATGGAGAGGCCTCTCAACTTAGTGAAAATGAGGATGGAGAACTTAATTGGCTGTGGCCTTCCCCAACTCCAGGAACTTCTACCATAGACCTTCCAACCACTGAGGACACCAAAGATGAAACACTGAACCCAGAAGCCACAGAGTTCATCCCCTCTAGTCCTTCAGCAGATTACTGGGAAGATGCTCATGATGGTTACTCAGAGGAAGAGGAGCCTGTGGCACCAGAGCCAGAACTCCCAAGAGAGCAGAGGGCTCGAAGAGTCATCCGGCCTCCTAAGAAGCTGACCTACCCACAAATGGGGAATAGCTCAGAGGATTCTGTAGTTACTGCTAGGAGGAATGCTGAAAATCCGGATCCCTCCACTGTCCATTCAGTGTAGGGCAACCCCAGCTCACTCTCTGGCACAGCTAGGCAGGCCACCCATGATAATGTGACCTGTGGGCAAGGGAATTCTACTCCTCAGTTTTGGTGGGAATTCCCTATGCCAACATCGTTCGTAGAATTGTCTAGAGTTGTACATAGTCTTTGTTAGAGGTTTATCTTTGGGGACCAAAGAGTTCAAGTGGGGGGAGTGTGTAGCGGGGTGTTCCCCTTTAATGCAGAGAGACTACATTACCCAGAACCCCATTCGGCAATGTTCCGCCGCAGAGACTCATGGGAGGGGTTATAAAAGGAGGAGGCGAGGCTGGGCTCGGCCTCTTTGGGACACGAGACTTTGGAGACTGATCCTCCTGTGCGGACGTGTCGGAGTGCAGGGCCTGAAGCCTGAGGCCTTGCGCAACACCAAAGAGCCTTCCACCCCTCTGCGAACCTGGGTGGCATCTGACTTCGCTCGACTACAGCCTTGTTGGATCGGGGACCCGATCGCTGAAGAGACGGAGTGTGTGTGTGAGGACACAACAGGTGGAAGTTCCTGGACTGGGACCGTAGTCCGGGCGGGTGAGAGGGCATATGCCCAACCGATATACTGTTACTGCATCTAGGCCTATAGACTGCCGTGGCCTATGCGTTGTTCTTAGTGCTCTTATTGAAGATCCCCCCTTGTTAGAACTAAATCTACCGTTCGCATAGTCAAGTTCTACTTCATCTTTACCTACCCCATTGGATTACAAAGTTTGTACTCTATTAATGTGCACCACTGTTAAAGACCTGCCGGTGAAGAAAAAAAGAACTAAGTTATAGATACTAAAACCAGGCCTGGTGGGGTTTCTAGGGTGGTTTGGTTACTGCGCCACAGGGCACTTAGCTAACGGTCGCCCGTGTGGCGCACTTGTTATGTGTTAACCCTATAGTGTGTTAGTGTGGCTAGGTTTTACATTACAAATAATTATTCTGTAAACTGTTATTGATGTTACCTTCTTTTCCTTTACCAAGAGCTTAAGTAAAATCTTACATTTATTTAAATTCAGTATTGTTTCAGTGCTCAGTTATTCATACAGTATAAGACATACAATTTACTGTCAGTACTAGCTGTGCCAGTAGGGGGTAGAGCATATTGCCGGGGGTTGGCGGAGCTGTATTCAGGGCCCAAACTAAATCAGCGGCCTTCTTAGTTGGAGGTATCGCTACATAAGTATAGTATATATACTTACAGGTTCACTTGAAAATGGTATCCATCGAGGATGGGGGTGTTCTGAGGTCTGTTGGTGCCGCTCTGCTGGCTCTGGCAAAATCCCATACAGCAGGGCAGTCCTCCAAACATAGAGTGAAACGTCCCACTCTATGTTTGGAGAACTGCCCTGCTGTATGACATCACTTCCACGTTCCAGACTGGTTAGCATGGAGCTTCCTGTCATGTGACACCGCAGAGAAGCCTGTGCAAACGAAAATCGACATCTCCTACACCTCACGGCCGAGGGGAACTTTGCCAGAGCCAGCAGAGCGGCACCAACAGACCTCAGAACACCCCCATCCTCGATGGATACCATTTTCAAGTGAACCTGTAAATATATATACTATACTTACATTAATGATTACAGTAGGATTTATTTAGTTGGCGCCTCCACCCCCTTCTTCAGTCTTGGAACCAGCAGAAAGCTGACACTGTCCTCTCTTAGCAATTTAGGGGCGCAAATCTTTACTAACATTTCTTTCCTTGGACTTGGATTTGGTGGTAAGTGCTGTACATGGGACAGATCCCTGTTTATGCAGATTTTTAGCTGCTTGTTATGTATGAGAAAATTATTATAAATGTAATTTAACAACCAGCGCTCTCAGCAATATGTGGTGTCCATTTGCTTAGGGTGATCAATATGTTTATTTTATTGCCTACAGAATGCCAGATGATTGATTTAAACACATTTGTTGTCAGTATACTGTATTATATAATGTTATGCCTTAATAAAATCATTATAAAGTACCAGTCAAACACTTTTTAGAGCATACATGGTAATACAACATTTAACTTACATTTCTGTTGGTATATTGCAATCAATGGTAAGGGTGATAGAAGTTCCAGACACAGCTAAGACCAATGTGTGCCATCGATCATCAGCCAATGAGATGCTTCGGAAAGTAACTTTGGTTTGCCATTCATCAGGACGTTCTGTATTCCTGAACAGGAAATGTAGCTTATTTTCAGAGTACCTCAGGCCAAGAAGAACATGTCTGCTGTCTTCAGTGATCATAGTAAACAAGTATTCATTTTTCTGTTACAAAATACAATCTGAAATTAGGACCTTGTAAATATACACAACCCTTTCTGCTTCTATCTTTAACCACTTCAGCTCCGGAAGATTTTACCCTCTTAACGACCAGGCCATTTTTTGCTATGCGGAACTGCGCTACTTTAAAGCGAAGCTCCAGTCTCTTAAGTGAAAATTTTAAATCAGCAGCTACAAAAACTGTAGCTGCTGACTTTTAATAAACAGACACTCAATTTCCCACAATCCAGCGGTGTACTCACCCCAGCTGTTTTCTCCTTGTATCCTTCCTCAGCAGTGCCAGCATCTTCACTATGGGCATCTAGCTGTGACAGCTTGCGGCTTCACAGCCGAGTGCCCACTGCGAATGCGCAAACGGGGCGCTGCGCTCTGTGACTGGTCCTGAAGTCTTCTGAGACCTGTCACATGTCCCAGAAGACTTCAGGAGGGAGGGAAAAAAGAGAACTTCCACTCCCGATCACCTAAGGGTTTTGGAGCGGAAATGGGACCGGGTACCTGTCAAAGTGGGGTACTCGCAACCCCCACCACCCCAAAAGCTCAACTTCACAAATAGGAGCCATGGAGGAGGCCTTGAAGTGGAAGTTCCCATTTTGGGTGGATCTTTGCTTTAATTGACAATTGCACGGTCATGCAACACTGCACCCAAACAAAATTTATATCATTTTTTTACACAAATAGAGCTTTCTTTTGGTGGTATTTGATCACCTCTGGTTTATTTTATTTTATATATCTATAAATTATTATATATATATCTACATAGATATATATATATATATATATATACTGTATATATACCATATATACTCGAGTATAAGCCGACCCGAATATAAACCAAGGCACCTATTTTTACCACAAAAAAATGGGAAAACGTATTCACTCGAGTATAAGCCTAGGGTGAGAAATGCAACAGCTACTGTAAGTGGAAAAGAGGGTCAAACGTGGGTCAACAATGCCCATCTGCAGCCTCACTGTGCCCATTTGCAGCTTCACTGTGCCCATTTGCAGCCTCACTGTGTCCATCTGCATGCCTCACTGTGCCTCACTGTGTCCATCTGCATGCCTCACTGTCTCCATCTGCATGCCTCACTTTGCCTCACTGTGTCCATCTTCATGCCTCACTTTCCCGTAGTGTCCATCTGCATGCCTCACTTTGCCTCACTGTGTCCATCTTCATGCCTCACTTTGCCCCAGTGTCCATCTGCATGCCTCACTTTGTCCATATTTCTTGCCTCACTGTGCCCATATTTCTTGCCCAATCTCCCTACCTGATCTACCTGTGTCCATCTGCAGCCTTATGATCTCCCGGCACTGTGATATATTCATATATAGTCGACGGCCGTGCAGTGTAACAAAGCCCGGCCTCTTCCTCGTCCTCGTCCGTGACGGAACACTGACTCAGTTTCCCAGCAGTGAGTCAGTGTTCCGCCTATCGGGGCTTTGTTACACTGCACGGCCCTCGACTAGACTGACGTCACAGCGCCGGGAGATCAGGCGCACAAGGCTGCAGATGGACACAGACTCGAGTATAAGCCGAGGGGGTCATTTTCAGCTCAAAAAAATGTGCTGAAAAACTCAGCTTATACTCGAGTATATACGGTATACGAAAAAAGACCCACAATTTTGACACAAAAAAACAAACTAATTTTTTACTTACTGCTATAAAACATATCACACAAGAAAAATTAAGAAAATTCATCTCTGAATACATTTTGGCCAAAATGTATTCTGCTACATTTCTTTGGTAACAAAAATTCCCAATAAGTGTATATCAATTGTTTTTTTTTTAATAAATACTAGTAATTGCAGGGATCAGCAACTTATAGCGGGATGGCTGGGAATCTGACACTTAGCCTAGGTTCACACTACTGCGATGCGATGTACTGCGAACTTGATCTGTTTTTTATTTGTCCTGTGTGAGGTGCAAATTTGCCTTGTGTTTTGAGGTGGACAGGTGCGAATTTACCACGATATTACTGCAATTTTACAGTGAATTATAGGAGGCAGACAGTGAACAATTTGCAGAGATGTGAACTGTGTGCTGCGAGTTTACTGCAAATTCAATTGAAGCCTATGAAGATAAAATTCGCACTGCACCATAGGAATTTGCATCGCACCCCCAGTCAACACGCACAGGACCCTTTTTTTTCTCTCACCAAATTCGCAACGCATAGATGTGAACCAAAGCCATGGAATACTATGCTTTTTACATAACCTGCGAATCTGTGTGTTTCTAAATGCATCAAACTCGCTGTAAATTCGCATGAGTGTGAACCGAGGCTAACTGACACTTTGTGGGAAATAAATAGCTGCCACTGACATCACCATTATTACAGCGATCAGTGCAAATAATATGCATTGTCACTGAACTAATGACACTGGGCAGGAAGTGGTTAACATCTAGGGTGATGAAGGGGTTAAATATGTGCCTAGCAAGTGTTTATGTGTGTACTGTGTGCAGCTTTTACTGGGGATCTAGTTGTTTTGCTTAGCAGGGAATGAAAAAAACAACTGAATCCCCTGTCACTGAACACAGCTCTGTGTTGATTACACACACAGAGCTGTGTTCCGTGAAGCTCAGAGCTGATCGCCAGTGGCCGGTGGTCAATCACTGGCCAGGACCCGGTGAACGGCATGTGCTGGGACTAAGCACAGCGCAGCCCGACGGGTGCGCGCCCCCTACCCGGAAATGTGGAATCGTGTATATACACATGATTCTGCGCAGCCGGCCCACACTATAATAGTAAATGTACAGTGCAAGGTCGGCATTTGGTAAATGTTTACTGTATGTTTTCATATATCTAAGCATCAAGAATGTTAACATGTTACTGGTTATGACTGTACAGCATACAGTGGCTACCAATTAGAAAACAGTTCACCTTTACCGTACAGCATGCAGTGCCATCCAAAAAGAATACAGTTTACCTTTACTATACAACATGTAGTGGCAACCAATGAGAAAACAGTTCACCATTACAGACTTGTGTTATCAATTTAAATACCCATTATACATTAGGTATGAAGTAAAACCAAATATTCAACAAAAGTGAAGGGTCTCTATAAGATGAACTCTCCTCTCTGACAGCTGTCTACTGATCAATTAATTTGAGAAAAATCCTTACTGGTATTGCTTAACATTCTCTCTATTCCTAAAACTTTCTTCTTCTACAAAGCAGCTTAGCCCTGTTTCTTACATAGATTTAAATAATCCACCTTAGCAGAGGAAATAGAATTAGAACGCCTAAGGTTAGCTTTAGAAGACAAGGTTCAAGCTGCAAGAAGGTTTAATCTTTAGGATAAGGGCACATTTATAAAAAAAAATTCACATACTGTAGCAATTCAACCATTTGTCCTGTACACTATACTATGATACTTAATACTTAATTCAGAGGAAAAAATATTTGTCCAACATTGGAAATAGCTTAATACAGTAATATTTTTTTTTCTTTTTTGCCCATTGGCACTGACCATTTGTACATGCACCTCACAATTGTTTAATGTAACTCTGCATTTTCCATTGTCACCTGCCTTTTCATTAAGCTATGAATAGGCATTACACTAGTAAAGTCCGACCAGCACTCTACTCTTTTTGTAGGTTGCCTAATCCTCCTTCCCTTAAACTCCCAGTGCCTGAAAGATGTTAAATTGACAGAGGTGTTCAGTGCAGTAGAGCTTGCTGGCTAATATTTTGTAAGCGCTTACTTATTTCTTATATCTCCTATGCAGAGTGAAATGAAAAGAAGTCCCCACCCTATTAGATTGTAAGCTCTTCTGAGCAGGGCCCTCTTAATCCTCTTGTATTTTATTGTATTATAACTGTATTGTCTCCCTTTTATATTGTAAAGCGCTGCGTAAACTGTTGGCTCTATATAAATCAAGTATAATAATAATAATAATAAAGATACATTTCCCACAACTATACTAGTTGTATCACAAAATGTATTTCTTTTTCCGGTGTTTGTTTTCTAAAGTAATGCATTTAGGGTAACATTACAGTGAAATAAAGATGCTTTACTGACAATACAGTGCAAAATAATTAAAATTTCAGGGTACACAATGATAAAACAGAGCTATCCCCTCACTTCCTGTCCAATAGCCAAACAGGAAGTGAGAGGAAATCTCTGCAAATTAAGTGAATTCCTTGGGGACCCCCAGATCACAAGAACTAGTCCCGGATTGGAAGATTTTATTACATTTCTCGGGACAACCCAAAATTTGGAAGATGGAGATAGCTGAGGACATTGATGTCAATGTCGATGTCAATGTTTACAGTATAGCACCACAGCCATGAAAATGTCCAGAATAAGTTTCTTTTGTGTCTTAACCCAATGTGTTTTATTTCCTGCTTCCTAGTTATCTGGACTAGAGGAGACATTTTGACAAGACAGAACTGGGACATGGGGAGGCTTTGAAAGACTTTGAAAGTCATTGCCCCCTATATACATTTTTCTCCAAAATAAATGTTTTTCCCTACATCTCCTTTATTGCAAGGTAGACCACAGGTCCCATCTCCTTTTTTTAGCATCTAGTGCCAGTTCTGTGTCAAAATCTCTTTTTGAATTAGTCTTATAAGTCCCAGATATGTGCTATGTCGCCCTGGTTTTACCTACTCATGTCCACATGTTTCCAACCTACTAGCAATCCCCGGTAATACATTTTTTTTTTCCGGGTATGGTTGCTTTATGTACTGGTAAGGTGGTTATTACTTACCCCCCCCCCCCACCACTAACCTCCCTCCAGTCAGCACCAATTAATAGTTGTGAAAGGGGGTCTAATATAATAGACAGATATAGTACAACTTCTTGACAAGTTAGTGTTAGAAACAGTTTCAGACTTGACCAGGAAAAGTGGTAGGATTATGGTTATTAGACTTGGGAAGATGGATAGGTTTAGGGCAATCTCCAGTCCATTTCTACCAGCACTAATTGGTATAAAATAAGATGGTTACCTTAGGTGGAAGACTTGGGATTTTCACTGTAATAACAATAGAAAACTCCTCTGGAAAGAGATTACAGTTGTGGAATAGGCGGGATGATGGAAAACTCAATTCATGGGGTGATCCTGAGAGATGAAACCCACGCACTCCTTGAGACTGAACCATCTTTAACTCAGGCAAGGATTTATTTTGAGAGATAATTTCAGACAACATGTCCAGTGGTTGGAGGTCTATAAAAAAGACAGCAATACACAATTTTTAAATGATACCGTTATGATCCAGTGGGGTTGATTTACTAAAACTCGAGAGTGCAAAATCTGGTGCAGCTGTGCATGCAGCTTCTAACTTCAGCTTATTCAATTAAACTTTGACAAAAAAAAACAACCTGTTAGCTGATTGGTTTCTATGCATCAGATTTTGCACTCAGTTTTGGTAACTAAATCTGATTGTCTCTTCTACAATAAATAGAACAAAGTAGTTTAGTTTTATGTTCTTACATATAGGCTTAATCAACCTAATATTTCTAGAGTGATAGCATTTAATGGCTAAATGAAAACAATTACAATGCAAGTTTTCAGTGACTTACCATCATTTAAAATACATATAATTTCTAAATAAAAACACAGAGAGGCTAAGCATAGATACATTTATTTCAAAAGGAATTACATTTAAAGATAATACATGCTCATTATCTGCATCATATTAAATCTCTGGCCTATGTAATTTACTTCAAAGCAGCCTATTTCCTCTGGTGTCACAAGTCCTCACTACAAGTCTACACTTGTTACTGTATATTGCATTAATTATATCTACTGTATACAGTATGTTTTTGGTCCCAGATATTTCTACCATATTCATTTTTGAAGTCTCTATTTAGCATTGATACATTCAAATCTACCACTGCATGGCTGAGTTTGTGGAAGGTTGTCTCATTGCTCTAGCACAGTGACTTTCCAAAACATCTTCACTTTAAATCTAAACCCTCACCCCCATAATTTTCCTAGTTGGTTAGCTTGTAATTTATAGCATAGAAATACCTTTTAATATGGTGTGCAAGTTCAGCTAGAAAACTAAGAATTACTTCAGCACACAATTACTTTGTTTTTTCATAATGTGTACACTTTTTTGTAATTTCATCCTGGAAAAGCAGCCCTGATGTTAGAAATGTGTGTAGCGGGGTGTCACTTTAGGAGCTCAAAAGACTACCATACCCAGTGTACAGCGGGACACCCAGAGTGCATTGCTTAGCGCAAGGTCTGCTGGGGAAGGGCTATATAAGGAGGAGCGGAGCTACACGCGGGTCTCTTTGGACACCGCCCCCCTAGCAAGTGGAACCAACGCCGAGTCTGCCGCTGGACTGGGCCTAGGAGTTTGGGCCTTGAGATCCAGAGAGCCCTCCGACCTTCACGGGAGAACCCAGGTGTCGTTTCGTCCATCATCCCTTCAAGGACTGTCGGGAGGACCAGAGACTACGGGTGTCATGAGACGGTGTGCTGAAGCCCCAGTGTCAGAGAATGTTAGCAAACCAGACTGTGTGACAGCACAGAGGAGACCAAACAGGTGTAGGTAAAAGTGTAATAATTTATTAAGTGAAGTTAACAGACAAATAAACACCTCAAACAGAACACAGTGCAAATAACCAAACCAAATCACAGTGACAAAAGGAGATATATACAGTAAAGGGGGAATACCGGAATCGTAGTAAAAGCCAGGCTGAGGTCATACACAAGGGGATCCAGCAGGTGGGTAGGAAGGGAATAAAACAGGAACAGGGAGGGGATGGATGGGTTGGCTGCAGAGCAGGGACCAAGGTAACCGAGGGACAGATGCAGGAAGGGCTAAAGGTAGGGATCAGGTCGGATCGGGTAAAGCAGGATACAGGCCGGGATCGGGTAGGATGCAGGCTCGAGTCAGGGTCACAGGTCCTAGGTCAGGGAGAGAGCGATACCAGGGCAAGGAGTGCTTGCACTTGCCGGGTATTTAAGGAAGTCTAGTAATTAAGCTTCAGGTCACAGCTGACCACAGGAAGTGCTGCCTGTCTTATACTGCCAGAATACACCCGCTGGTGGATGCCGGTACTGCAGTCCATGTATCATGCATCATGCATTACCACCAGCAGGTGAGATCCTCCAACAAGGATATTGGCTGCAAGAGGACACCTGCTGGAGGACACTAGTACTGCAGTCCAAAGGACCAACAGCACCACCAGCGGGTGAAGCCTTTCCTGAAACCCAGATACACAAGTCGGTTGTACGGACTGGTCCGGTTGGGTGAGAGAGCACCTGCTCAGAGATTAACTGACTAATCTTAGGCCCAGTGTCCTTAGTTCAGGGACCACCATTACCAGAGTGTTATATTGCACACCAGAGGGACAGTGTGCTGTGCAGCATTAGCTGAACTCTTTAGTACATGCCAAGAATTTAACTGTTTTGTTGCCTGGGGATTACAAATAACCTACAAAGTGCACCACCATTGCTAGCGAAGATCCTTCCCAACGGAAGCACCATATCTGCAATAGTCAGGCCTGACTGTAGAACTTTAGACATTGTTTGGGCGCCATCTTGCCCACAAGGGCAAAGCTCGCGAGCATAGTTAAATGACATTTAGAGTGTGTAACTGCTATTGGAACTCAGTGTCTGTTATATGCTGAATAGCTAACATTGCAGGGCTCTGCATATGCACACGTATTACTGTTTAACTTGATGCTTCATAATATGTGCAAAAAGTACTTGTGGTTAAGCCAATCTACTGTGTGATTGCATGTTTACTGTGGCATTGTGGTCCCCTTTGCTTTATCTTTACTGCTATCTGTGCCAAGGGAGGTTAGAACCAGTTACGGGGGTTGATAGCAGTGTGTACAGGCCCAAAAATCTATAACAGCAGCCCTCTTAACTGGGGGTAATTGCTACATGTGTTATACTTTGTAGAACCACCTTTTGCTGCAATTACAGCTGCAAGTCTTTTTGGGTGTTTCTCTACCAGCTTTGCACATCTAGAGAGTGACATTTTTGCCCATTCTTCTTTACAAAATAGCTTAAGCTCTGTCAGATTGGATGGAGAGCGTCTCTCTCCCTGGGGGGGAGCAAGGGATCCCATTAATTTGCAGGGATTTCCTCTCAATTCCTGTTGTGGCTATGGGACAGGAAATTAAGGTAAATGCCCCCAATGGAACACAGATGGCAAAAAAATAACCGAAAGAGGTTATAACCCCCGTCTTATTCTTTCCGAAATGAGGTTTTGCCTATAGTTCTACTTCAAGGAGTACCATATAGATATAATTATTTGGTCATGTGATACACCTAGATCTTTTATATTTTTTACAGCAGAGGAGGAAGGTCCTTCTTCAGGCATCCAGGTCTTGGCCTGAGTGAAAAGGAAACTTCTTCTTCACTGTCCATCAGATCCTCTCAGGCTTCAGGGGGGACAGATAAATCCAGGCACAGACTGCAGCATTGGATCACTGGTCTCCACACCTCGAATAAGCACCAGCGCGGGAGACAAATGGCAGATCCAGGTAATGAAAAGCCACTGCTACAAGTTTTATTTTTTTGTAAGGAATGAGTGGGAGAGAATGATGGAAATGTGGTCTGCGTACTACTCATAAATAGGCTTCTCCGTTAAGCACCCACTTGGCCTTTTTGTTTGCTTTCCTCTCAGTTCTGCCAATCCACCCTAAGCTTCTTATTTACAACATGACTAATATTATAAAATACGAGAGGATGGGGGGTTTTGACTCCTATGTATTGCATTTATATGTTGCCACATTTAATTGGAAAATTCTGCCATGAACTTACTTTACATAAGAGACCGATGTCTGCTTTGTTCATACATTCTACAGTATAGATGAAATTGTTAAAGCATCTCAGACTACATGATGAACACAAGGAGTCCTTAGACAGCCTTGAAGTACATTCATCTGCAGCGGCACACAAATTTAAACACATCATTGGGAATAATGTTATCGTAGTTGAACACTAACATGCTCCAGATAAAAGTTAAGCATAGAAATTATTATGTTACCTGTCCATCATCAGCAGCAAATGAAAGGTGTCTTCAGCTGATCAAATAAGCTACATTCAGGCAAAGATATGACAGCTGCACAGCAGCCAAACAAAATCTAAGTGTATAAGATAGAGGCTGCATATTCCCAGCTATAGCAGCTGCACTGAGAGCAGTCATCACACTGCGCTTCTCTACACCTGACTGAAGCTGCTTATCAGCTCTACACAGCATTGGACTGTCGAACCACACAAAAGCAAAAGCTCCCTTTGATCAGCATTAAAGCCCAATCCCAGACCAAACTTTTTTTTAATTCAACAGAGTGGGATCAACAATATAACGTCTTTAATTTTTATTTTAGGTGTGTCACTTCCTGTCCTGATAATAGTGGTTCAGAGCTACAGGAAGTGATAGGATATCTCTCTAATGCCGAGTACACACGATCGGAAATTCCGACAACAAATGTCCAATGTGAGCTTTTTGTCGTAAATTCCGACCGTGTGTAGGCACCATCGGACATTTGCTGTCGGAATTTCCGACCACAAAAATTTGAGAGCTGGTTCTCAAATTTTAAGACAAGAAAAGTTTTTGTCGGAAATTTTGTTCGTCTGTATGCAATTCTGACGCACAAAAAAAACACGCATGCTCAAAATCAAGCTGAAGAGCCAAACTGCCTATTGAACTTCATTGATCTCGGTTCGTCGTACATCTTGTACGTCACCGCGTACTTGACGTTCAGAATTTCCGACCAGATTTGTGTGACCGTGTGTATGCAACACAAGTTTGAGCCAACATTCCGTCGGAAAAAAATCCACGGTTTTGTTGATGGGAATTTCCGATCGTGTGTACGCAGCATAAGGCCTCTTGCAAACTGTACTAATGTATAAGCATCAGACATTCCAGGCAGAAAGAACACGAGGTTGAGCTGTATATCCCTTGCGAGTATTTGCACATATCTGCGAGTATGCACACACAAGCAGGAAGTATGGCATTTCTGAGTATGTGTGCATATTTACGCATATAGGTGCAAAAATACTGACCAGCAACTCAGCTTTAGATAATCGGAAGCCTCATTCCAGTATCTTGCAGACACCTCTCTAGTGAATCCTCAGAACAGACCAGAACATATCCTAAAAGAAGTCCCTCAGTCAGCTCCAGCAGAATTCAGCAGAATAGAGGCAGGAAAGTACAGCCCTTAAGCCTCGTACACACGAACGAGTTTCTCGGCAAAAACCAGCAAGAAACTTGCTGGTAGAGATTTTTTGCCGAGAAATTCGTTCGTGTGTATGGTTTCTCGTCAAGAAAAGCGACAAGAATCTCGACGAGAAAATAGAGATCCTGCTCTCTATTTTCTCGTCGAGATTCTCGTCAGCCTGTTTCTCAACGAGAAAATTGTGTGCGTGTACACTTACCTTTTCGCCGGGAAGCCCGCGCATGCTCGAAATGACTTTGACGCATGCACAGTAGCTTCCTAGGCATAGGTAGGGTGAACCAAGATGGCGGCGACGGCATCGAATGTGACGAGCACATGCTCGTCGTATTCGATGACGTCACCGCGTTCGCTCCATTCAAAGAACCGCGGGTTCTTTGAATCGAGCGTGTGTACACTCGGCCGGGACAAGTTTCTTGTCCAAGAATCTCGTCGAAAAAAACAACATGTTTTTTTCGACGAGAATCTCGGCCGTGTGTACGAGGCTTAAGGCTGGGATCTCCTCCTGGACAAGACCCTGCAGCTCCAGGCTTCAGACTTATATTGCTCAATCCCACCCACCATCTAGGCACCCTCCCCCAGGGATTTGCTTGGACCGCATACATTTTCATACTGTAGATTTGACTCTTCCAGTCCATCACTTTAAAGAATCATCAAGAAAACAGGGTGAGGCAGCTAAACCCACAGCCTGTGAAACGCAGAGCAGACCAGAGTAATCACAAGCAGCGTCACTGATTACAGGAGAGCTAAGAACTAAATTTACCTAACCTAGCACCTACCTAGGAGGGTGTTACTTCTCTAAAGGCTCATTCTCATGTGAAGTTCCCTCTCAAGTGCGATCCACATTGGAGGTTAATTGACAGGCAGTGAGGAAGCATTATTTCTGCTCCTCACCGCCTGATTTAACCCTGTAAATGTCACACTCCTGCTTTGCAATCGTGTTTGTTGCACACGGTTGTGGGGCAGTTATAGCATAGCCCCTTGGACTTGCAATAGTTATGTTTGACAGCAGTATTGTCCACCAAATACAACACGCTCTTTCATTTTTGCTGTGGCCACAAAGCATAGCATCGCAGATACAGCATGTGTACAACCCTGAGCGGCTGCATGCACAGGTTCAGTTGGGTGTAAACTGCCTGGTTTTACCGCCCCCCTAGCTGCAAGTGTGAACAAGGCTTAAAGTTGTGTTCCACCCAAAAGTGCAAGCTCCGCTTATTTGCTTCCTCTACCCCTCCGGTGCCACATTTGGCACCCTCTAGGGGGGGAGGGGGGAGTGGGTAGCTGTTTTTGATAGGTACCTGTCCCCATTTCTGAGAGATCTCACCGCGTCGAGATCACTCAGAAGTTTGGCTTCCCTCCTCCTTCCCCCACCACCGGGCTATTCAGGAAGCCCAGTGCGCTTTGCTCATGCGCATTAGGGAACCGGCAGTAAAAACAGCCCGGAGAGCCGATGGAAACATCAGCCGAGGTGCCGACATCGCTGGATTCCAGGACAGGTAAGTGTCCTAAAATTAAAAGTCAGCACCTACAGTATGTGTAGCTGCTGACTTTTATTTTTTTGCTAGGGGGCAGAACTCCGCTTTAAGGGCTCTTTCAACTGGTGATGAAATGCGCCCCCCCCCCTCCCTCCAACCACCCACCGTAATCCTGAGATTATAGCCTGACAGGGGCTTTGCTGAGGTTCCACTTTAAGTTTTGAAATGAATTTCTGCTATCATCGATTCTGTTTGATTTTTATTCATTATAGCAAATACTGTATATGCACACAATGAAAAGCCTATAAATATTTGTGTTAATTATTTTAAAGTATCTAAATAAATCAATGTTATTTACACGTCTTGACATTTTGAAATGAGAAAAAAGTAGAGGGGAAACAGAGTGTCTCCTCTCATCTGACTGATCTGTTTGTAATATCAATCACATAATCAATTATGTACAAACAGTCTGTCCACAGAAAAATGCTTCATCAATAAAGCATCGATCCACACCTCTCATGCACTTCTACATGTTAATATTTGCAATTAAAAGCATTAGCTCATGCTCAGAATTTGAAAAAGTTTGCCACTACTTAGCTTTGATTGTAAAAGTCTAAAAAGTTTTTATTTTTTACAAAGTTTAAAATGAATGTGATACATGGGAAGCAGTGTTGTAGAATGTACTTTAAGGGCAGGTATACTTTTACTATTACTGCTCCTAACCAATGCACCCCCCTCCCCTTCCCAATGCTTACTCACCTTAGTTACAGACCCATGGTCTACTCCACTAGCTTGCCCCATCCTGTTGGACATAGATCTCTTCAGCACTGGACCGCACCTGCGCACTAGCTCCCCATGGCTTCAAATGGAGACATATATTAAGACTGGAAGTTCTGTGCATACTGCCCCATTAAAGTAAAGAGGGACTGATCCAGGCTGATGAGATTTTCATCCTAGAGGCTAAAACACAGCAGAAGGGCACGGTTTTCCAATGGGAACACTAATTCTGGTGACTCTGGGGATTCTGTCACTTTAAAGGGATTTTCTTTTGCTTCCTGTTTTGGCTATGAAACAGGAAGTGAAGGGGAATCCTCTCTTTGAGATGCAGATGGCGAAAATAACCTGACAGGGATTATAGCCCTCATTTATGCTATCCAAAACTAAAAAAATTAAATCTAGTGGAATAGCAGCCATGCAATTCATATCATGGCCACTAGATGGAGCTGATGATCACAGGAAATAAATACTTTATGAAAAAGTTCAGGGACAACACAATTAGTATTAATAGTCAGTTCCAGATTCAAGTAGAGCATCATTATTCCTGTTAGTACAGCTCTACCTAGAGCAGCAGCTTATTTTAAACCCTGCTTACCTAGAGTCTGCACAACCTGCACAATTAAGCCCCATCATAAACAGTTATTAGCAGAGTTTGGCACACTAGAGCACTCATAAACATCCATTAAGCCAGAGATTCTGAGTTGTCTGTTGTAAAACCATTTAGAAGCAATACAAATTTAAAGTGTGACTCTTCTTGACCTGAAAATACCTCTTTCATACATCTCCAGTTCTGAGATTCTACAGATAATCCAAAAAAACTGTTGTGATAAAATTACATTCATAACAAGTGTCTACCCAAATGTATAACAAAATAACAACTAAATAGGTACTAAATATACCTAAACTATAATCTACAAATATATTGATATTGTTAGGAAGACTGGCGTTGAAGGAGTGTCCACTGAAACATCATGAACACTTCAACACCCCATCAAGACACTCCTTGGTCCCTTTGATTGATATACAGTATGATTTATTTAGCTGCCCTCTTTGCGGTCCGGGAAATATGGTTGCATCTTTAAATCAGGGGCTCTCATCTGACATCTAAACTGTTAAGGATACTGGATGAGTCATTATGAGAGAGCTAATGACTCCGGCTTACTCTGAAATTGACTCTGCACATGAACCATGACCAGATAAACTTTAAGTGCTTCTCCCTTTTAATACTGATTTTATTTTACTGTTGCTGTTGTCTGTGTCTGTAATACCTTTTCTATAACTGTTTTTTAACATGGTATGATATTTTACAGTTTGTAATCTAAATCTCTAAATGCATTAATCAGAAACAAAATAATTCTTGCCTCTACCTAAGAATCCTTGCCTCGCCTCCTGACGAAACATGTAGGGACAGGACTTCTGGTGATGTCATATCCACTGGTTTGAATTCACGCTAGTTCTTGGGGATACGGAGCAGCGGTGGACATCTTTCGTTTGGTGTATCGGCAGACAACTATGTTGCTCGCTCTGGCGTCTCTCTTTGTTTGAGTCTCCTATTGAGATGTGGATCTTAATGGTTGGCAACGGTATAGAAACCAAAAGCCTTACTGACCCGCCTGATTGTAGGCTCAGAGGGTCTACAGCAGAGGGTGAGTGCATACTCTGGTAGGGGGACATGTGGTGAATGTGTGGAGGCATGCAGCACTTTTGTTGAAGACTGTATGAAGGAAGTCACTATAGCACCAGTCACTAATGGGTTTTTAATTTGATGGACTTTTTATCTTTTTTATTATAAGAACCCTACATTATATGTTTTTGCACTTGTAATACGTATCATAGGCACTTTATTATACTGCTAATTTTGCACAGAACTTTTTTGCACACAGAGAGGGTAAGTGCAGCTTTTTATTTATTCACCTTTTGCATAGCTGTTTTTGTGCCTGCATTGGCTGTAAAAAAATTGAGTCGGTGGGGCAAAGTGGGAGTAACTGAAAACCTATAATTGTGTATTGTCTCCTACCTGCAGCCATGATGAAGTCATCATAGTACATAAGTTGTGGGTCAAATGTTTATCGTGTGAAAAGGGTCTTTTTAGACAGAGTTCAGAAATGTATTAGGAGGAAGAGTCAAAGCTCCCTCAATTGAACAGAGCACATTGAAAAAAATGTATAAACAAGAACAAAAACATCACAAGTAGACAGTGGTCAACATACCAGCTTGAAAAAAAAATTTTTGACTGTGGTGTCTGCTATATAACAATGGGGTATATTTATAAAGCGGTGAATCTGACATTCACAAAACATTCACTGCAGGTAAACCTTCCAGGTGCATGTGTTTTAATTACACCGATTAATTCATCACTAGTGAATGTTTGCTGAAAGTCACATTCACTATTTTATAAATATGCCCCAATGTGATATAAATATTTCCCACACAAAACTGAGTAGCTTGCTGTACTTTATTTATCAGCAATGATGTTGAGTGATTTCATAAACAGAGGTCAATAACCTATCCCGGTTCCACCACGTCACCTCAATAAATCTGAAATTTTGTGCCTTGATGGCTTTGTGTGTTGCAGTGTTCAAGTGTTTATTCTGCAATGCCTTATTACAACTAATTCCTTTCTAGTTTCTACTTTTTAAGCTTTTCCTGCTCATTTTGTCAGGTTCCCCAGGGGTCCTTCAGTTCTATTTCTGGAGGCGGCTGGTATATCTAGACATCAAGAGAACGTACCTCTTTAAAAGCAGGCTCCTTTGAAAAGAATCAGCTCCAGCAAGGCTAGCATGGAAATATCTTCTTTTTCTCGGAGGGTTCATGAGGGTTGGATAGGACTTCTGAGAAATATCTTTAGCTGCTACCTCCAGAGCCCTTATTTAGCCAGAAAAATAAGGTAGAGTGTGATAATAAGTTTTGTCTTCTCAAAGCTCCCTTTTTCTTCTTCAAGACAATGTGAAGTTGGAGTTGAATACAAACTTGCACCTATTATTCCATATCACTATTTCTAGGTGAAACAATAACGTCCATAGTTCCTTTTATATCCTTTTCCGTAAAGAGATTGTTTACTATGTAGGGCATCTCCCTGTAGTTCAGTTTGTAAAAGATGATGTATTGATCTTTTTTCAAAGGGCCACTATATCTAAATTGCATCATTTTCATACAGAAGGTTTTAATAGTATTCACAGGTGTTTGTGCAATGGTTTCAGAAGATTATCACATTAGGAGATTTAAAACAAAGATGGTGGGGTTGATTTACTAAAGGCAAAAATAATGTGCACTTTCCAGCCTCATACTCGGAACACAGTAGAGTCTATCACAGCGGCGCTCAGCCATTCAGAGTAAGAGATGTATTATATCAATGAATACAAAGTTTCATCTGATTAGAGTCAGAGAGGCGGGCTGATGATGTCACAACCTCTGACTCAGCCAATCGGAGGACCCTTTGCATTCATTGATAGAATACATTGCTTACTTTGAATGGCTAAGCGCTGCTGTGATAGACTCTACTGTGTTTCGGGTATGAGACTGGAAGTCTCGGCTCGAGCCCAGAACACAGTGTGATATGCTATTTGTAGCCACAGCTACATACAGTTTATACTGTACATCCAGCTGCCTCACCTGTTAGTGAGGGACATAGTTCATTTTGGCCAAGCTGGCCCAAATGAACTATGTAAAGTGTATGAAATAATGGCAGGGGAAAATCTTCGGAACCTTGGGAACTTTAGTAGTGATAGGGTTAGAAAGTGTATGTAACTCCTAACAATGTAGTGATAGGGTTAGAAAGTGTATGTAACCCCTAAAAATGTACTGATAGGGTTAGAAAGTGTATGTAACCCGTAACAATGTACTGATAGGTGATGACCTTTCATCATGGTCTTCTACCTTCACTCCCATCTAGCCACCCATTCACCCCTCCCTTGCCGCACCAATTTCCCCATCCAGCACATCCCCACAATTCATAGGAGAATTTTAAGAAAATACCTGTCACCTGCATCTTATAGGCACCACATCCCTTAATTTAGAAATTAAACAGAAATAGAAAGGTAACGGGACTTTTAAGGTGCATCAACCACACAATAATCAGTATAAAAATAGAAATTTATTACAAAAATAGAGAAGGAGAAAATCATATATATAAATAAATATACATGAACCATCAAATATACATGGTAAAATTTCCAAAATGCATACAGACAAATGTCTCTACATGTTTCGCCATATATTTGGCTTCCTCAGGAGATTGTCATGCACATACTGGAAACAAAGAAAGAAAAATTAATACATAATATTTACACAGAATTATTACTCCAAATTACAACAATCATAATAATTTTATAGATGACTGAAAACCATACTAAACCAAAGAGTGCTCCAACATCATCTCAATATTGGATCTATTTATTCAAAATTATAAATGACCCTATGAGTATCAATTATGTGTACATTACCTGTAACCATTTGATGGTGCAGTCTAAAAAGAGTGACCTGATAGTCAATGAGCCAACCCACACGGGAGCACCCAGAAGGGGGGATCATACGGTGTATCATAGAGGGGGGGATATTGGCAAATTTTGCCACCCGGATATTGCTAGCACAGAAGCAGAGGGCCATCTGAGAGAAATTATAAAGAAGTCTAATGAGTCAAACATCAAACAATATATATGTAAAATATGAATTTGCATAGACATCTCCATCCAATTATACGGCAAATTCCCCATCAACATTTACCTGTTTGTAACTTGTTAGAAGTCAAGCATTTAGAATTGGGGAAAAGAGGTAATATCTCAAAATACCCCAAATAGTGTCCACTCTAGAAGGAAAAGAAATAGTGGAAAACACTATAAATATTATAATTCAATCTAATTGGTGAAATTTTTTTTTAGACTGCACCATCAAATGGTTACAGGTAATGTACACATAATTGATACTCATAGGGTCATTTATAATTTTGAATAAATAGATCCAATATTGAGATGATGTTGGAGCACTCTTTGGTTTGATATGGTTTTCAGTCATCTATAAAATTATTATGATTGTTGTAATTTGGAGTAATAATTCTGTGTAAATATTATGTATTAATTTTTCTTTCTTTGTTTCCAGTATTTGCATGACAATCTCCCGAGGAAGCCAAATATATGGCGAAACACGTAGAGACATTTGTCTGTATGCATTTTGGAAATTTTACCATGTATATTTGATGGTTCATGTATATTTATTTATATATATGATTTTCTCCTTCTCTATTTTTGTAATAAATTTCTATTTTTATACTGATTATTGTGTGGTTGATGCACCTTAAAAGTTCCGTTACCTTCCCACAATTCATAGTTCACTCACATAGTCTCAAATAACATTATATCATTCTTCACCCATATCTCACTCTTATGTTTATGTTTATGCTCAGGGGCCCGGATCTGCCTGGGGTGCTGTCCGTGTTGGGTGCCGCCGCCGTGCATGCCCCCTCGGCTCCCGACCTTGATGTCTCAAGGGGGCCTGGGATCCTTGGCATCGTATGTTCCAATGCACACATACCTGTAAGTTTCCTTGTCTTAGACGGTTTTGGGGCGGTTCTTATCCTTCTCCCCTAATCTGACATAGTTAACTTACCAAGTTAATCACTCTATTGCAGATGCTCCACATGTCTGCTCCTGATGAGCGGTTTAAAGCCGCAAAACGCGTCGAGCTATCAGTATCATCGTGTATTCAATTACACACCCATCAAGATGTGTTTCCTACCACCCATACATTTATAGGGAATACAAAGACCATAGACTGTGCAGATGCTACCTTTTGTATTGGTTTTTATCCAAAACTATGAATACTGGTGGACCCCTAATTGTATCATGTACTAATGTTCCTAACCATGTTACGACTAGTTATTATCATGCTAGAAATTGGCACCACGTGATTGGTGCATTTCTCTGTATGTATAACTAATGTGTGTAAACATGTATTTTATGTATCAATAAATGGTTTACTATTCCACCATGTTATTCATTTTGTCACCACGAGCTTCATTTAAAGTCCCACCCCTTTTTTGTTTTGCAACCTTGCTGTTTTGCAATTTTGCTCCCATTGTCAATGTACTGATAGGGTTAGAAAGTGTATGTAACCCCTAACAATGTACTGATAGGGTTAGAAAGTGTATGTAACCCCTAACAATGTACTAACAGGGTTAGAAAGTGTAACCCCTAACAATGAACCTTTCTTATTTCTTCATTTATTTTATTACAAGTACCTACAGTATATAGCGCTGTCAACATATGTAGCACTTCACATGTTTGATACCTTTTGGTTTAAATAGCCCTCCTAGTTGTTATCTTGGGACTGCAGAATGATTTGTTCCCTATGTTATGGTGGTAATGAGTAGTTTAGCTAAAGAAAACCAGGCAGGGCCAATACCACTCAGTTCTCAAAAATGCTATGTGTTTTCAGCCCAAAACAACAGTAAAGCTAGGTACACATGGGGAGTTTCCTTTTCATTCAACCCAGCTGGCTGAAAAAAAAAAGGGAGAGGTCGCCGTACTAAGCGATATTAATGTGGCGATCTCCCCCGCTGAACTATTGTGTTCTGACACATTGATCAGCACTCACATCGATTGGCTGCAAGCACTGATCTAATGCTGGTTTTTCAGCATGCCCGTTCGATAAAATTACTGGCTTCTGTCAGACAGGCTGTTGTACACATGGGCCGAATGTCATATGGTTTCTGTTGTATCAGCCTTTAGGAGCTGAGTGCTTTTCTGGAAGATCACTAGATATTTTTAAGTACTTGCAATGTTTTTAAAGGGATTTTTAAAAGAGATTACAAATGGAAAAATGTGCATGTATTGCATAAATTTACTGGATGTTTGTTTATTTATTTATTTTGCCATATACACTCTAAGACCCGGTTCACACAGGGGCGGCACGACTTTGGGGGCGACTCGGCAAGGCGATCTCAAGATGACTTCAGAGGCGACTTGCAAAATGACTTCTGTATTGAAGTCAATGCAAGTCGCCCCGAGTCGCCCCCAAAGTCGTACAAGAACCTTTTTCTAAGTCGGAGCGACTTGAGTCGCTCCTATTAGAACGGTTCCATTGAACAGAGCGGAGCGCGACTTGTCAGGCGGCTGAGTCTCCTGACGAGTCGCCCCTGTGTGAACCGGCTCTTATTCTAACCTATAAATTGCAACACAGAAACTGAAAGTAATAAAATAACCACCCATGACTTAACAATAAAGCATCAGTTAATTTGTTTGCTTATGTCTATAAGACATGTAACTTGTGTGTTAAGCCCTAAATGGCAGTACAAAATATAGCAGGAATGCTGTCGTGTTCATGTTTTCATATTGATGTTAGTGCAAACGCCTAATTTATGACCTTAGGGACTGCAATTGTCTTGCCTAGGTTTAATTTTATGGCCTTAGGACCTTGTTCAATACAGATCAGTCACATTTGCCCCATTAAAAGGAAAAATATGAAGGTGATTACTTTGTGATTGCATCGATTTCTCAGGCGTTCTGGCAGTCAAAACAGTTCTCAGGAGACCTTACTCAGCTCATCTAAGTTAAAGCTATCATATAAACTACTGTCAACTAATCCCATAATCCTCAGGTTATCCGAGGAAGCCAAAAACAGCTGGAATGCTTTAAAATCCTTATGCCATTCATTTATTAAGCTGACCTGAGAACATCAACCTGTGAAGTATTTTTGTAGACCATTGTCTTTTTTGCATGTAGATTTCCAGAAAGATACTTTGGGGTTTATTTACTAAAACATGTAGAGTGCAAAATCTGGTGCAGATCTGCATAGAAACCAATCAGCTTTCATTTATTTATTTATTTTTATTTTTTTTCACAATCAAAAATGATTTTATTGAAGTTAGAGATAATGCAGAGTACAGAATTATATTTATCAGGAACAGAAATCATATGAACAGAATTATTGCTATGTGATGTAACAAACATTGCTTTTGTTGTAATAAACAAAGCTAGAATAAATTCAAAAATCAGCATTGGGGTAAAGAAAAAGGAGGGGGGAGGGGGAATGAGTGGGATAAAGAGAAGGGAGAGGGGTGGAGGAAGGAGTGGTAAGGTAAGCCATAGGACATCCAGAGGGGCTCAGAGGGTGCATTTGATAAAGGAGCATACAACACACAAAACAATACAGGTATCGTTGTTTCATCTGGTCTCATTTATGGCCTAACGGAAGTCAGGACCAGGTACTCATTGGAGTATCTAAATATCACCCATGGCTGCCACAGATCATTAAATTTATCACTTTTCTCTTTTTTCATTGCAGATATTTCGTCCATTTTATAGATATATTGGACTCTGTCCAACCAATCCCTGACTGAAGGGCAATAAGTAGTCTTCCAGTGGAGTGGAATAATCGTTTTGGCAGCTGTTAAAAGATGTCTGGTCAAAGAGTTTTTGTATTTGCTAATTGAAAAGTGATTGATATTTAACAGACATGCTGCTGCGTTTAATGTTATGGTAGTTTCCGTTATGTGCTTAATCCACTGAGAGACTTGGTCCCAATAGTCTAGGATTAGAGGACAGTCCCACCAAATGTGTAGAAAAGAGCCAAGGGCTGTTTTGCAGCGCCAACAGGAGTCGGAGCTCACGGGAAACCATGTCTTAACCTTTAGAGGGGTAATATACCACTGAGTCAAAATCTTGTATGAAATTTCTTGGTATCTAGTGCTCAGTGAACACTTATGTGCAAACAGACAGGCTTTTTCCCATTGGGCCTCACTGAAGGAGGTCCCGAGTTCCTCTTCCCATTGCCTCTTGTGTCTATTGTTCTCTAAGTTTGTGGATTGTTGTAACCAGGAGTATGCTATAGAAGTTGTTTTGAGGACTGGTTCCCTGTTATAACATGTGTTCTCTAAGGGGGTTCTATTTTGCAGGTATGCATGTTTGTGTTTGCTCTTGGTGAGGAAATCTGTCAGTTGCATGTGAAACCAGGGACCTGGATAAGATTCCTTGTACTCGGCAGTAAGTGCATGCAATGTCTTTACCTTGTTTCCGGCGAGACAGTGGGTTGCAAGGAAGGTGGAAGTTGGATCAGGGATTGGCAGGGGTCTTTGGTCTATGCCTGGGAGAAAATCTGGATTTCGAACTATTGGGGTTAAGGGGCCCGGGATTGTTGCCAGTTTATACTTAACTGCCGCTCTATGCCATATTGTCAGTGTGGTCGCCACTAAAGGATGGGTCGTGTTGCTAGTTGACTTGGAGTGCGTGATCCAGGGATAATACAGAAGTTGGAGCTTGTTATGGATTTGTTCTAGTCTCACCCAGTCTTTGTTTCGGTCGTGGCAATGCCAATCTATCAGTCTGGTCAGATGGGTTGCTAAGTGATATTTCTTAAAGTCCGGGAGGCCAATACCGCCTTTGTGTTTGGGTAGGGTTAGCAAGTGGAAACTCAGTCTCGGCTTCTTGCCGTTCCCTAGAAACTCCCTCTGTAGCTTTTGTAATTTAGTGAAGAAGGTGTTGGGGATCGGGATTGGTAGAGCATTAAAGAAGTACAGTAACCTTGGAAGTATCGTCATTTTCAAGATTGAGGCTCTCCCAGTCCAAGAGAAGAGTTTCGGGGTCCATTGTCTAAGATCTTTTGATATAGATTGTAGCAGGGGGATGAAGTTGGCCGCAAATAACGATGTAATGTTAGATGTGAGCTTAATTCCTAAATATTTTAAAGTTTTCTGTGCCCGCTTGAATTTATGGTTCACTTGTAATAAATTATACTTGTTTGGAGGTAAGTTAACATTGAGGGCTTCTGATTTTGAGTTGTTTATTTTAAAATTGGATATGTGTCCGAATGTCTTGAATATCCTAGTGAGGTTGGGTATGGAGACATGGGGTTGGGTGATGAAAAAAAGAAGGTCATCTGCATAGGCGGCAATCTTGTATTCCCTGTCTTGTATTTTAAAGCCTGTTATATCAGGTGATAGATTTATAGTTCTAATGAGGGGTTCAAGTGAGAGGATAAAAAGTATAGGCGAGAGGGGGCAGCCTTGTCTCGTTCCGTTCCTTATTCGTACAGGTTTTGAAAGGGTGTTGTTTATTTTAATGTTCGCCTGTGGGTCACTGTAAAGGGCTTTGATCCAACTCAGCATTTTTCTTGGGAAACCTATGTGGGAGCAGGTGGCCAGCATATAGTCCCAGGCAACCCTATCGAAGGCCTTCTCTGCATCTGTTGACAAGAGAAGGCCTTCCAGTTTCATGCTGTGTGCGTAGTGGATAAGGTTTAACGATTTAGTGATGTTATCCCTAGCTTCCCTACCTGGCATAAATCCGGCCTGTTCGGGGCCAATAATTGTTTCTAAAAGGGGCTTAAGGCGGTTAGCTAGGATTTTTGCTAATAACTTGACATCCACATTTAAAAGTGAGATGGGCCTGAAATTTGCGCAGTCCGTGTGATCTTTGTCTGGTTTGGGAACCACTGCTATGTAAGCTGCAAGGAGGGAGCTAGAGGCGTTGTCAGTTTCAGCTAAGTAGTTAAAGGCCTTCAGTAGCGGGTTGGAGAGTAAGCTTGAAAAGGTCTTATAATATTGGGACGTATATCCATCTGGGCCTGGGCTCTTCCCTGTTTTTAGTTCCTTTACGGCTAACTGTATTTCCGTAATTGATATGCATTTATTTATTTTTTAAACGCTTACCTGAGCAAACTGAAGATTTTGCGATCTCCAGTTTTAGTAAATCAACCCCAGCGCATCAGAACAGTATAATTTAAAAAATTGTGTGTTGCTTTCATTTTATAGACTTCCAACCAGTGGACATGTTGCCTGAAATTATCTCTCCAAATAAATCCTTGCCTGATGTTCAAGATCAAGATGGTTCAGTCTCAAGGAGTTTGTGTGTTTCATCTCACAGGATCACCTCATGCATTGAGTTTACCATCATCCCGCCTATGTTGCTTTTCTGGAGCAGATCTGTTTCTCAACTGAAGTAGAGCTATCTTTAAACCCAAAAACAAAAATGTAATATATTGCAGTTTACCAATCCCTATGTGGTGGCTGCATTTGTTTCCTTTTTTAAACTTTTTTTCCCTTTAAATTTCACCTGGTGATCTGTCCAGTAACACACTTCCTGTCATGGGGTGTCTATGCTCTGAATGGAGGAATGGAGGTGTAACAGAGAAACCTTTGGACATAAGCCTTGTCTGGGGAGAGGGTTGCCTTAGATGCACTAGCGGATTTAGATACACTTGACAAATTCTGCGGTCTGTAAGCAGTTACAGCTATGTTTTTTTCCCCTTTGAGATATATTTGTAGCCAAGTGTTTGACTGAAAATGGAGAGTGAGAGAAACACTGCCTCCAGCTGCTGTCTGTAGCTGCTGTCTGTAGCTGCTGCCCTGCGGTGCTGAACTGGTTAACAGCTATATAATCAAAAGGACGGAGCAGCTGAGGAAGAGTTCAATAGACTGAGTCAGGCAGCAAGGCACTGTGGGAACTGTAGTCCTGAGGAGAGAATCTACTGTCATTAAGCTTTCAAACAGCATTTCCCAGAGAAAGATTGCCAGGAGGAGGGGAAAGAGCTGGATTTTCTCAGGCTGTACAGGATACAGCTTCCTTTTGCCATGAGGGAGACTGGTGAGTGCACATCACTGTCTAGTGTGCACCATCACTGCTGCATATCAGTGGCCCAAGCGGTATCTGGAGTGCTGAGTTCAGGGGTACTGCCAGCCAGAATCACCTGGGTATAGAGCAGGGAGTAGACCATTTGTTGTGTGTGACCAGATGGTGAGCGGCAATATCGCTGGGACTAGTGAGCTTCTGCTGTGGGGATTTACCATCCACTGCTAGAGAGACTGAGCCCTTTAGGAACTGACTATACAGCCATATAGTAGCATTATTGCTGCCTGTAGGCTTAACTAAGACTATTGTCTTTTGCACAATTGGGCCCCAACACTAGCACGCTGAAGAGTTTTTACTAAAGCCTATCACCTATTGTTTATTCAAAGAGGTACCTCCCGGGGTACCAAATCCAAGCCATTCTTCTAGAGTGCACTCTAGACTAGTTAGAGTAATATTATCCGCATTGCAGTTAATACTTATATGCACTGTTTATTGCTGACTTTGCTTGATTCATGTGTGAAAAAAATGTGTGAATAAAACATTTTCTACAAAAAATACAATGTATTATTAAGATTCGATAAACATCAATAAAAAGTTCCTGTTGATAAAGTCCATATATGAATAATGGTAATGAAAGTGCCCAGTGCTCAAAAAACTCTTAAAAAGGTGCTGAAGTGCTCAAATGTGCTTCTTCTAAGAAGATGGCCGCTTACCAAACAATATTGATTCCAAATTAGAGGGATCACAAAAGCATGACATCCATCTCCAGATAAGAGATTCCCATATCAAACCGAATAATAACAGTATACTTCCCCAGTGGATTGAAATAGATCATAAAGAATCAGCCCTCATGGCCTTATAGAATCGCTCTCCATGGGATCCTGGAAGATGATTGTCTGCCAAGTTGCAGGGAGCTGTTTATTTGATCAGAAGACACTGCAGGTGATATCAGTCACCATCTTGTATCTCCTGAGCTTCAGTTACTGTGTGTTTCTCCCTCCCGGGGCTCCCATTCATCCTCTCTCCAGCATCTGTTTGGTCAGGGTTGAGGGAAACTGACTGTAATCTCTCAGTACCTGCTGCTAAAAAACACCCCCACAGCTCAATGCTGCCACCACTGTTGGGATTGTATCAGGTGATGCATGGTGCTTTTTTGCAAACTCCAAGCAGGCTTTCATGTGTTTTGCACTGAGGAGAGGCTTCCCAGATAAAGCCCAGATCGTTGGAGGGCTGCAGTGATTGTTGTCCTTCTGGAACTTTGTCCCATCTTCACACAGGATCTCTGGAGCTCAATCAGAGTGACCAGCTGGTGGTCACCTCTCTTACTAAGGCCCGATTGTTCAGTTTGGCCCAGCGACCAGCTCTTGGAGGAGTCCTGGTTGTGGAAAATTTCTTCCATGTATAAAACATGGATATATTTTAAAAATGCAAATAAATACAATAATCCCCCAGAACATTGAAAAGTAAAATCCAAAATTAAAGCGGAGCTCCAGGCCCCCAAACATTTTTTTTTTTTAAACACTGCTCTGTAATTGTCAAATATTGAACATGAACATTACTTACATGTCATATTGTTCAATTATTTCTAAAGAAAGTAAAAGCGCTGTTACTCACAGATCTCGGAAGCAGGCAGGTTCCATTTTAGCTGTGGGCATCTGAACCCTTCCTGTGTTAATTTCCTGGATGTCTGTGCAGCTGGCTACCCAGCATGCACCTTCTGAAATCTCGCGTGATGTGAGGCCGTCCTTCTTCCTGACAGGTTGCCATAGCAATGTCGGCGTAAGTTCCGCCCCATTGCTATAGCAACCTGTCAATCAGAGGAGAGGAGAGGTCGGATCTCCCGTTCGCGTCATGTATCCCAAGGACTCCTGGGATACATGACACTGCTATCCCAGGAACCCTTGCAAATCGCCTAGTGACATAATCGCCTAGGCGGGGACGGGCAGAAGTAAAGGAGAAATAAAAAGAAAAAAAGGTATTTCCCAGCAGAAAAAAAAAAATGACACTGTGAAAAGGATGAGCTAAGGGGATGCAATACATACAAAGTGCAGAAAATGGGTGGAACTCCACTTTAAGTATTCCTGCAAATACTGCCAATACTAGTACATACAGGTGCAATATAGTAATCAAGGACCAGGGACAGAAATGGGTACTGCATATTTGTCCATTACAATATAATGGTTGCGTATACTTATATGTCACTTAACTCTGGGGTGCTCAAATGTATTTATGACACAATAAAATCATCGGTAAACATGGTAGTTTAAACAATCCCTGGAATTCATAAAGACTGGCACAGACAGATTTTGCAAAAGTGTCTCTCTCTCTCTCTCATGCATTCAAGAGGTGGTGCAGAATGTGCCAAATTCATATACCTGTCTAGAACTTGCACTTAAATTTGGAGCATGCTGAACAACTTTTAGAATGCAAGTGAGACAGTTTTGCAAAATCTGCATGTGCCAGTTTCTCTCTCTGTACGCCAATAGAGAGTTGGTCTTAATTAGCTTCACTTTTGTATGATACAAACTGTCTGTATTTTATTTATACTTGGCACATTCATTGCGCTACAATGTAAAAGTGGCGCATTTTAGAACTACCTTAATTTAAAACATGAGTCTCTGTCAGAACCAAAAGTGTCGCAAATGCTTCATAAATTTTGTGCAATACAATAACAAGAGAGAATAACACCTGTGACAGCAGGAAGGTAAAGTCACCTGGTTGCATCCAGGGGGGTAGATATATTTCGCCCAGATTCAGGCTTTACGCCGACTTATACAACTAGGTGGAGAGTTGATGAAGCCCAGCTGAGGCTAGTAGGCTCATGGATGACTCATACCTCTAGGGAGAGTGTGGGGCGTCGTACAGACAGGGAGTTGATGAGACCAGCTGAAGCTTGTCAGCTCATTTAGGCCTCTATAAGAACTCCCAGCTTCATTAGATGTTAGCTCATGCCTGGAACCAGACCTGTGTGGACTGTCTAGGGAGAGTGAACCCCTGTGCGGTGAGACAAGCCTGTGTGGCTATTTGTTTGGACTTTTTAAAACCAGGGACTTAGGGACTAGGACAGCACTAGGCTGATCCCAGTTGTTAGTTAGGAAACCTGTATGTTTAGTCAGAGGTCAACTTGACCAGGATTTATTTTGGTTATGTTTCTTTTGCTTTGCTGTGTTTTGTCACTGTAAATAGAAAATAAACCGCACCTTTTTTTGATTTTGAAAACCACAACCTCCGTTTGCTGGGCCTGTTTTGTGTGGGGAGCCCATCCCGGGGGTCACACACACCCGCTGCCGAGCTAACCCCCTCACAGTTGGTGGAGAACCAGTGGCAGTTTTTTTTAAGCCAGCATGGAGGAGATACTGAAGCAGCTGGCTCTAGCAAATGCCAATCAACAGCAGACAAATGCAGGTTTGCAAAGGAGCCTTGCAGCCCAGCAGCAGACAAACGCAACTTTGCAACAGAGTCTGGAGGCTCAGCAACGAGCCCAGCAGCAATCTGAGGCCCGCTTCATAGACCTGTTGCAGAAGCAAGAGCAGAGACTACAACAACAGATGGAAGCAGTAATGCAGCAACGTCCGCAGACCAGTGAGGAAAGCCGTCCCACTAATACCGCGTCCTTTGGGGTGAGTCGTTTATTGACAAAAATGACTGGAGAGGATGATCCAGAGGTATTTTTGACCACATTTGAAAGGACCGCTGAAAGAGAAAAGTGGCCTGAGGAGCAGTGGGCTGGACTGGTGGCTCCTCTGTTAACTGGTGAATCGCAGAAAGCTTACTATGACCTAGAGCCTAACCAAGCAAAAGACTATGTGATGCTAAAAGCTGAAATATTGGCAAGGCTGGGTGTCACCCAGGCTGTCCGGGCTCAGCGTGTGCATAACTGGACTTTCCAGCTTGGAAAACCCCCCAGGTCTCAAATGTATGATCTCATTCACCTGAGCAGAAAGTGGCTACAGCCAGAGACTTTGTCCGCACCAAAGATTGTGGAACGTGTTGTAATGGATCGGTTTTTGAGAGCTCTTCCTACTGCTATCCAAAAGTGGGTAAGCCATGGAGACCCAGAGACGGCCGATGGTCTTGTGGATCGTGTGGAGAAATACTTGGCTACAGAGAACCTGACGGCCTCTTCCAGAGACACTCGGACTTTCCACCCTAAGACCCTAAGACCAGACCATCCCCAGGGGCGGATAAGAGGATTCCAAGGGGTGAGGGTGGAGAGAGTGAGAGGGTGGGAGCTCTACCCCAAGTTTGGCGAGAACAGCCTGGGAAATCAGCGGCTCAAGAGGCGGCAAGAAGGATCGTTTGCTACCGCTGCCGGCAAGCGGGACATATTGCAGCCAATTGCCCGGTTGTGGAGGAACCCATGCAGTGTGACTTTCTGACGGGCAGACGTCAGTCGCTGTGTGCGACAGTCGCATGCACTGCCATTCGAGGAACTGAGAAACATTTATGCAAAATGTGTGTTAATGGTAGAAATGTTGTGGTATTGCTGGATTCAGGTAGCCTTGTGACCCTGATAAAGGCTGAGTTAGTTAAAACAGAGGTCTCTGGGAATAGCAAGGTAGCTGTTATTTGTGTGCATGGGGACACCCGAGAGTATCCAGTGACTACAGTGTGTTTCGAGACCCCCAAAGGTACCCTCTCTCATCCAGTGGGCTTAGTATCTCAGTTACCGCATGACGCCATTGTGGGAAGGGATTTTCCGAAGTTCTGGGAACTGTGGGATGATCCTGAGCCCCTCACTGGTGCCCCTATGTACCAGGAATGTGATAGCCAGAACTCCCCTGAGAGTGGTGAGGACTCTCCGGAATTTCCCTTATCAGTATTGGCAGGGGAGACTCAAGAAACTGGAGAGGAGCCCACCTCCTCAGACGAAAACCTACCGTCTGTGGAGTTTTCTGATCTTGAGGTTCACAGGGAAAACTTTGCCCTAATAAAGGCACGGGAAAACGTAGTGAAAATAGATGGCGAGTTAGTGAACCCAGATAATACCTGCACTTACCCATACTTCAGCGTAGAGAAGGACCTACTGTATCGGGTGGCAAAAAGGGCAGAAGAAACCGTTGAGCAGCTTGTGGTGCCCAAACCTTACAGGAAGTTGGTGTTGGAGTTGGCCCATGGGCACATTCTTGGAGGTCATCTGGGGACAGAGAAAACCCGAGAGAGGGTATTACAGAGATTCTATTGGCCGGGGGTGATGAAGGACGTAGAAAATTATTGTTCCTCCTGCCCTGTGTGTCAGAGGTTGGCCCCGATGCCACATTTCCGTAGCCCGCTGGTCCCTCTACCCATCATTGAGGTCCCGTTTGAGAGGATCGCCATGGATTTGGTAGGTCCTATAATCAAGTCCGCTAGGGGGCACCAGTACATATTAGTTATAATGGACTATGCCACCCGTTATCCAGAAGCGATCCCTCTCCGAAATACCTCGGCCAAAACCATAGCCAAAGAGCTATCTCTTGTTTTTAGCCGGGTGGGTATTTGTAAAGAACTGCTTACGGACCAAGGTACACCCTTTATGTCCCGGGTTATGAAAGAGCTGTGTAAATTGTTCAAAGTGACGCAATTGCGTACGTCTGTGTATCACCCCCAAACCGATGGGCTGGTTGAAAGATTCAACAAAACCCTAAAACAAATGTTGAAGAAAGTGGTGGATAGAGATGGAAAGGATTGGGACTGTTTACTTCCTTATTTGATGTTTGCTATTAGGGAGGTGCCCCAATCCTCTACGGGATTCTCCCCCTTTGAGTTACTGTATGGGAGACACCCAAGAGGGCTGTTGGATATTGCCAAGGAAACTTGGGAAAGTGAGAGTTCTCCCCACAGGAGTGTGATTGAGCATGTCGCCCTGATGCAAGATCGAATTGCACAGGTAATGCCCATCGTGAATGAACATTTGGCCCAAGCGCAGTTGGCACAGCAGAGAGTGTACAACCGTGGAGCCAAGACCCGTACCTTTTCCCCGGGGGATAGGATATTGGTACTTGTCCCTACGGTTGAAAGTAAATTCCTTGCCAAATGGCAAGGCCCCTACGAGATAATGGAAAAAGTGAGCGAAGTGAATTACAAGGTCAGACAACCAGGAAGGCGAAAGCCCGAACAGATCTATCACGTTAATCTGTTGAAAGCCTGGAGGGATAGAGAGTCCCTAGTCGCAGACACTTGGTCACCAGCTCAAACTGGTTGCGTGATTCCTGAGGTTGGAATAGCAGCCACCTTGTCACAACCCCAACAACAGGAGGTTAAGGAGTTTGTGCTTCGCAACAAGGAGGTATTCTCTGAGCTGCCGGGACAAACATCTGGGGTAGAGCATGACATCATTACCCCGCCCGGTGAAAGGGTGAAGTTAAAACCCTATCGGATCCCAGAGGCTCGACGGGAGGCAATACGGGAGGAAGTACAGAAAATGCTGAACTTAGGGGTGATAGAGGAGTCCCAAAGTGATTGGTCTAGTCCCATCGTGTTGGTGCCTAAACCGGATGGGAGCTGGCGATTTTGTAACGATTTTCGTCAGTTGAACAAAGTTACAAAATTTGACACCTACCCCATGCCACGTATAGATGAGTTGATCGACCGGCTGGGAACAGCCCGATACATGACGACTCTTGACCTCACAAAAGGGTATTGGCAAATCCCCCTGGCCAAGTCGGCCAAAGAGAAAACCGCATTTGTAACCCCAGACGGGGCGTTCCAATATAAAAGAATGCCGTTCGGGTTACAGAATGCGCAGGACACATTCCAGCGGAAAATGGACCAGATGCTGAGGCCCCATCGGAAGTATGCTGCGGCTTACCTGGATGACGTAATTGTCCATAGCACAGATTGGGCCTCACATCTGCCAAAAGTGCAAGCAGTCCTGGACTCTGTTCGGGAAGCGGGGTTTACGGCTAACCCCAAGAAGTGTACCATTGGGCAGGAGGAGGCCAAATATCTTGGGTACACCATTGGGAGGGGAGTAATAAAACCCCAACTCAACAAAGTCGAGGCCATCCAGAGTTGGCCACGTCCCAACAGCAAGAAGCAGGTACGAGCCTTTCTGGGAATCGCTGGGTATTATCGGCGATTCATTCCCCACTTTGCTTCTAAGGCTGTGCCCCTAACCAACCTGACGAAGGGGAAAGGGTCGGTCATGATTAAATGGACCCCCGAGGCTGAGGCAGCATTCCAATTCTTGAAACAAGCCTTATGTAGCCAGCCAGTGTTGTACTCACCCGACTTCTCTAAAGACTTTGTCGTACAAAGTGATGCGTCAGATGTGGGGTTAGGAGCAGTATTGTCCCAGGTCTGGAACGGGGAAGAGCACCCAGTCATTTACCTCAGCAGGAAGTTGAAGTCCCATGAGGTAAATTACGCCACCGTTGAAAAGGAGTGTTTAGCGGTGAAGTGGGCTCTAGATTCCCTTCGGTACTACCTGCTAGGTAGGCACTTTGACATGGTTACGGATCACGCTCCGTTAAAGTGGATGGCTCAAAACAAGGAAACAAATAGAAGAGTGAATAGGTGGTTCCTGGCCCTCCAGGAATTCAACTTCACAGTAAAGCATCGCCCTGGCGTTCAAATGGGGAATGTGGATGCTTTGTCTCGAGTACATGAATGCCTGATTGCTGGTGTTCCAACCCCGAGGTTAAAACAAGAGGGGGGGTATGTGACAGCAGGAAGGTAAAGTCACCTGGTTGCATCCAGGGGGGTAGATATATTTCGCCCAGATTCAGGCTTTACGCCGACTTATACAACTAGGTGGAGAGTTGATGAAGCCCAGCTGAGGCTAGTAGGCTCATGGATGACTCATACCTCTAGGGAGAGTGTGGGGCGTCGTACAGACAGGGAGTTGATGAGACCAGCTGAAGCTTGTCAGCTCATTTAGGCCTCTATAAGAACTCCCAGCTTCATTAGATGTTAGCTCATGCCTGGAACCAGACCTGTGTGGACTGTCTAGGGAGAGTGAACCCCTGTGCGGTGAGACAAGCCTGTGTGGCTATTTGTTTGGACTTTTTAAAACCAGGGACTTAGGGACTAGGACAGCACTAGGCTGATCCCAGTTGTTAGTTAGGAAACCTGTATGTTTAGTCAGAGGTCAACTTGACCAGGATTTATTTTGGTTATGTTTCTTTTGCTTTGCTGTGTTTTGTCACTGTAAATAGAAAATAAACCGCACCTTTTTTTGATTTTGAAAACCACAACCTCCGTTTGCTGGGCCTGTTTTGTGTGGGGAGCCCATCCCGGGGGTCACACACACCCGCTGCCGAGCTAACCCCCTCACACACCAGATACGTGGCGTAGCAGCTTTATTCAATTCTACCCAATGTGTTCAATCTTTTTTAAATCTGTAGCTTCCTCTAAAAATACCTTGTGCTTCTTAAAAGGTAACTTGTTAACCCCTTCCCACCCACCCCAGGGTCCGTTTAGACAGTATCGAATGCAGAAAGGATTGTTGTCAATCATGTTACCACTGTCACAGTGGTAAACTGATGGGAAGCAGGTCCCACCCTTTTGCTGCCGCACATATGTGTTGGTCAGCCGTAAGGGGGTTAAGACACTTCCTGTGACAACTATCTCCATGTGTGGAGTGACAACTATCTCCCAGCCTGTCAAACACACTGCTAATGTAAAATACAAGCAGCTGTGCTAATGTATTGTGCAGGTATGACCCATCATTGTCAGTAAACCAGTCCAGAGAAATTATGTGCATGCACACAAGTAGTGACTGAAATAGGCTGGAGGAGATCAACAACACTAAAATGCAAATTAAAAAAATGAAAACAAGCAAGGCAAATGTCAGTTAGGTTTTAGATCTACTATAAGGACAACACACCGCCTGCCAAAAAACCTACCAACAACAGATAAAAATGCTAAAAATGTGTATGTGCCATAAAAGCCTGACACAGGTAGTATAATTGGGCTTTAACCCCTTCCTGCCTGCAATCTGAATATTAACCACTTTAGCCCCGGAAGGATTTACCCACTTCCTGATCAGGCCATGTTTTTGCGATACGGCACTGCGTCGCTTTAACTGACAATTCCGCGGTTATACGATGTTGTACCCAAACAAATGTGATTTTTATGTAATTTTTTCCCCACAAATAGAGCTTTCTATCGGTGGTATTTGATCACCTCTGCGGTATTTATTTTTTGTGCTATAAAAAAAAAAAATGCAACAATTTTGAAAAAACAAACAATATTTTTTACTTTTTGCTATAATAAATATCCCCCCCCAAAAAAAAAACAAAAAAACAAATTTGTTCCTCAGTTTAGGCCAAAATGTATTCTTCTACATATTTTTGGTAAAATAAATCCCAATTAATGTCTATTGATTGGGTTGCGCAAAAGTTATCACGTCTACAAAATGGGGGATAGATTTATGGCATTTTCATAGTTATTTTTATTTTTTTTACTAGTAATGGCGGTGATCTGTGATTTTTAGTGGGACTGCGACATTGCCGAGGATATATCGGACACTTTTAAGAATTTTGAGACCAGTGACATTTATACAGCGATCAGTGCTATAAAAATGCACTGATTACTGTATAAATGACACTGGCAGGGAAGAAGTTAACACCATGGGGCGATCAAAAGGTTAAATGGTCCCTAGGGAGGTGCTTTCTAACTGGAGGGAGTGGACTGACAGGGAGTAGAGAGAGATCACTGTTCTTAATCACTAGGAACAGACAATCTCACTCTACCCTCCTGACAGAACAGGGATCTGTTTGTTTACACTGGCAGATCCCTGTGCTGGCTCCCTCGCTAGAAAATGAGCATGCGCGCCCACAGATCCCCGTGTACGCGCCTGATATACAATGACGGCAATTCGCGCAGGAGAGTCAACCTGCCACAGTACAACTGCGGTGGCTGGTCGGGAACCAGTTTATTTTTTTTAGCATGATGCCCCATACTGGGGATTTGCTAATAAACATTCACACTTTGACACTTTGTGTGGCTGGTGGCTCTCAATCCCAGCTGTCACTAACAGTTCTGGTGCCTAGTTACAGGGGTTGGACAAATTTATGGAAACAAGTATGGTAAAAGAACAAAATCCTTACCCAATATGGTGTTGGACCACCTTTGGCATCCAAGACGGCCTGAATTCTCCAGGGAATTGACAAATATAAGGACTGGATCGTGGATAATTGAATCTGATACCACTCTTCATGCACAAACCAAAGTCAGAATTCTGCACAATGTCCTTTTGTTTCTTTCGTTCAGTTGACCATTTAAACTGCGGGTATGCTTATCAGACGACGTTTTTCGGGAACTGTATATACCGTCATAACCTTTGATACTGTACCCCGCAGCACCCCAAATAAATTGGCAACTTCAGTCACAGAGGCACCAGCTAAGTGGGCACTAACAATTTGCCCTTTTCAAAACTCAGTAAGCTCTGACGTGACTCCGTATTACTAGCAGCGCTGGCAGTGAATGATGAAAGTGAGGCTTCTGGCCTGTTTGCTACAGTAGGTGTCTCATACACTGCGGAAGCAGAAGAATGTTACAGCACTTCCGCTTTCAAAGCAAAACATGTTGACCTTTCACACCTACAAATCATGTAGTGTTTCAATATTTTTGTCCAACCCCTGTATGTGAACCATTCAGGTTCAACCAATTATGTTATTATTATGTAAGCTATGACATAGTGGTCATGTGCAGACTGAAAGCTCTACTGATGAATAAAATCCTTTATCCTGCAGGTGCCACTGCATTCTAAGGGATTGGAAGTATTTATTTACTTAATACAGTAATTTTCAAATACAATTACAGTATTAAAAAAAAAAAATAGGATAAGCATTTTTTTTATATTTTGCAGGTTTGACAGCTTATAATAATAATAATAATAATAATAATAATAAAAGACAAGCATGTTTTTTTCAAAATAGTGTACTAAAAGCCTTATGTGTACCCCAAAAAATATTGTTTAAATATTTAAGAATAGCAAATTATGAACACCTGACAGAACTTCATAGCAGGCAAAAGCAACATCCAGAGCATTTATTGTGCTCCAACGTTTCAGTAAAGCACAGACCACCAAAATATGCAAATTAGTCAGAGTTTTTTGTCAAGTTAACTGACCCATGCTAATATTAATGGGCAACTAGATATCAATGACTTCTGGTTATGAAAGGGTTAACCTGTTGGCAGAACAATACTTTCTTGGATATTTAGTTCCCAAATAACAATAAATAGAAAATATTTAGAAATATAGAATATAATAATAGAAAATAGAAAAAATTTGCACAGTGCTTAAACAAATATTCCTTGTATGTCACAAAGGAAAAATCTTGTTCTAGAGATAGCCAGTAATTTGAACACAAAAATAAAGTAGATAAAATGTTCTACCATGTTCACTGATTGATCCTTGAGATTTGGGCCATAAATCTTGAGATTTACACCAAAACCTCAAGCCCGAGGACAGGATTCTAACATTTTACAGACATGAAAATGGCTTTATATAACCTCTTCGCTTTGTGCTCTCAGGGTGCTAGATATATAACCTGTGCAGAACTATTCTTCAGACTTACCGGAATACCGAATAACATTTTGTAAAAAAGAAATAAACAAAAATAAATATATAATATATACATTTTATAAATGTTAAACAATTTACAGTCGAACAGAGATGGCAACGCATATCTCGAAATTCGGTACCTGCTGAACCGGACGAATCTCGATCTGTCTACGCCCAGCTTAAAGCACCCCCCCCCCAGCAAAAAATTTAAAGTCAGCAGTTACACATACTGTAGCTGCTGACTTTTTTAATATCAGGACACTTACCTGTCCTGGAATCCAGCAATGTCGGCACCCCAGCCGATGTTTGCATCGGCTCTCGGGTGCTGCCGCCGCTATTCGTTGCAAGGCAGTGGTCGGCAACCCACGGCCCGCAGGCGTCACCGCTAATTGTCCGGCCCATCATTGTCCATGATTAATTCATGGGCACCTGGCCCGTGGACATGTTCGCCGCTGTCTTCTTCATTGGTGGGGCAGAGAACATTATGGGGGCAGAGGACAGAGCACACTATGGGGGCAGAGGACAGAGGACACTATGGGGGCAGAGGACACTATGGGGGCAGAGGACAGAGGACACTATGGGGGCAGAGGACAGAGGACACTATGGGGGCAGAGGACAGAGGACACTATGGGGGCAGAGAACACTATGGGGGCAGAAGACTTTATAGGAATAGAGGATACTATGGGAGCAGAGGACAGAGGACACTATGGGGGCAGAGGACACTATGGGTCAGAGGACACTACAGTTGGGGGATGCAAGGACAGAGGACACAGGAAACATGCTATGGGGAAGGGGGCTCACTTGGGGACAGGGACCCCTTCTCACCTGGGGACAGGGACCCCTTCTCACCTGGGGACAGGGACCCCTTCTCACCTGGGGACAGGGACCCCATCATCCCTAGGGACAGGGCCCCATCTCCCCTAGGGACAGGAACCCCATCTACAGACCATGCTGGCTGGCAGGACTGGCATCAGCCACCCTTGGGTGCTAGGATGGGGGTGGGGGCAGTTAAATCCGAAGTCCCAGCCACCTTGTCCTCCAGGGTGAACTGGCTTTGTATTAGTGAAGCACCTTTAAGTAAGGGTAAACCTGTACTGGTATTATTATTATTATTATGTTAGAATTATTATTATCTTCATTTATTAGCAGGTGAATGCGGCCCTCCATGCATTCACATACATTAAATCCGGCCCTTAAGTGGAAAAAGGTTGCTGACCCCTGTTGTAAGGGAAACTGGCAGAGAAGCATTTTGGCTTCACAGCTGGTTCCCTACTGCGCATGTGCGAAGCCAGCTGCGCTTTCAGAATGGCCCCGGCGGCGGGGGAAGGAGGAGGGGGGCTGAACTTCCGAGCAATCTCGCTGCGTAGAGATCTCTTGAAAGTGGGGGGCGAGTACCTGTCAAAAACTGGTACCCGCTCCCCCCTCCCCCCCGAAAGGTGCCAAATGTGGCACCGGAGATACTCAGCAAGTTAAAGGTTCACAGATACTCAGCAAGTTAAAGGTATCCATCAGGTGACACAAATATATACATTTATCATACTTAAAGACTGGCTGGATTGGCTGTTCCTTGTGACAAGATGAGACTAAACAGTGTGTGGGCTGAGAGGAAACAGATTTGTAGTTATATTCAAAAGCTAAACAAACTTCAGCTGGTTGCTTTTTATATTCCCAAGACCAGCTAAAAAAGTATAGCGCTAGTATTTGGCTTTATTTGATGGTATTGCTCGTAATTTGCTGTAATTTACTGATCCTGGGAGTCTGCAGGGAACAATAAATGTTGGAGTGTGTCTGAGGAGCCTGCTGGGATTCACTGCAAAACACAACATGAGCGCAAAATGGGAAAGAGCTGTATTTGGTGTGCAGTGAGGTACATTTTAGCTATAGAACAGAAAGACTTTCTTCTTTTATTTCACAGAATACACTACAGAGGAATAGAACAAAATACAGTAATTCATTACAAAAAATAAGGCCTTGACAAAATAAGGGGTTGGGCAGATGAGGTTCAATATTGAAAAATATAAAGTTATGCACTTCAGATGCCAAAAATACACATTAGGAGGGCTTCCCTAGGAGAATCAGTGATGGCGCACTGACCTAGCGCATTACAATATTAACATTTATTATAAGATAAAAGCAACAAATATTATACTCACAAATGCATGGCAAATAAAAGGCATGTCATAACAAATAAGAGGAATCACCTCCAGGTCTACTATAATCAACCAGTGGTGTGGGAAGACCAAATGGAGTCCGTATTGGCTGATGCATTTCAAAATGCTAAAAGTTTGGCTCTAATAAAGAGGATTCTCCTTTGAAATTTGTCGGCCAATACAGACATCATTTGGTCTTCCCAAACCACTGGTTGATTATAGCAAACCTGGAGTTGATTCCTTTTACTTGTTATGACAAGCTTTTATTTGCCATGCGTTTGCGAGTATGTAGTTGTTGCTTCTATCTTATAATACATTTTATTATGGTAATGCACTAGGTCGGTGCCCCCTTCTCTTGTAATTTTTTTGCAGTCTATAAGGATACCCATTGTCCTGATGGGGCAGCAAGGCCCAAAATGACATATTTGATCTAGTGCAGGGATATGCAATTAGCGGACCTCCAGCTGTTGCAGAACTACAAATCCCATGAGGCATAGCAAGACTCTGGCAGCCACGAGCATGACACCAAGAGGCAGAGGCATGATGGGACTTGTAGTTTTGCAACAGTTGGAGGTCCGCTAATTGCTTATCCCTGATCTAGTGTATATACACCTTCGAGCATACCACTTGAGCGCAAAAAAAGTTTTCAGAATTAGCCCAGGTTCACACTGGGCTGCGGGAGTGAAGCCGTGCGAGTTCAGCTGAACTCGCACAATTTCACTCCCACTGGTCAGTCCCGATTTCGGCCGCGATTACAGAGACATCTGTGCAGGTTTCTGCACAGATGTCAATGTAAATCGCGGGCCAAAATCGCAAAAAGTAATACAGAAACTACTTTTTGAAATCGGTGAAGCACCGCAGATGCAGCATCGCACCGATTAGGCTGGTGCCATTGCCGGCAATTTGCGGCAAGTACCGCCGTTTTGACATGCGATTTGACATGCCAAATCGCATGTCAAAACCCACCAGTGTGAATCAGGGCTTAGTGATGGAAAAGGGTCTGGGGGTGCTTTTAGATTACAGACATTTCAGTAGCATGCAATGCCAAGCCGTAGCTAACAAAGCTAGCAAAATACTTTCAAGAGGTAGATCAATAATTCTTTTGAAAATTCTTATATCTTGAATATGCAGTTTAGCTTTGGTCACCAATGCTCAGGAAATACATTGTTGAATTAGAAAAAGTTCAGCAAATGGCAAAAAAAATTATAGCAGACAGAGGACCACAGCTTTGAGGATCAATTAACTAAATTACAGTTATTCACTCTGGAGAAGAGAAGCATAAGAGGGTATATGATATATGATTACTGTAACGGGTGGGCCCGTGGAACCCAGAAGTTCTTAGAAAGTATGAGACAGAAAATAATGGACATTGAGAATATGTCTTGGATTGCTTTGAAATGGGTCTGTAATATTAATCCACCTGGATGCCTGTGTAATGTAGATTAAATCCAGACTAGCTTCCAAAAGCCTTATCATTGTTGTTTGTGATGATGTGGATTGGAGCTGGTAGACCGTCTGGCTGCCTATTATGGGATGTTTAAGTGTCTTGCTGTGAGGAAAGGGGGGGAGGGAATCACTCCAGCAACCCCTCCTGCTAAGACTGTTTACTGAAGGAGAAGTTTGAACACACCTGACCTGTATCACCATTGTCATTGGACAGTTTAACCCGCCCTGTTCCCCAAGGATGGGAGGAAAGTGTTTTGAAGAGAAATGTGTGACCATGTGTTTGCAATAAAGATTCATTCCCTGTTTTGAAACTTCATACAGAGTGTTTGTCTCGTATGTTTGGAAGGATTAATCCTATGGGAAGCGGTCGCCTGACGGTGGAGGATCGGCAGTGGATGTGTGTCCAGAGAGGGAATATCCTAAATGGCGTTAACCCCTTTCATACTTGGGGTGCCGTTACAATTACAATGTACACATACGATATATCAAAGGTGACTCTAGTAAATGTAATAAACTGGTTACTCTAAGGTCCCTGAAAAGGACACACAGGCATGATTACAAGAAAGGAGGTTTAATCTTAAGCCCCGTACACACGGTCTGACTTTTTGCCAACAAACTTAATTTTGAGCAAGTTTGTCAAAAAATCTGACCGTGTGTACGCTCCATCGGACAAACTTTTTTGGTTTTCATCGGACAAAAGTTCGGTCTGCAAACGGACAAACTTTTGGCCAACAAAAGACAGATGGAGCAAAGTCCGACCGTGTGTACAGAAAACCATCGGACTTTTGTCCAATGGACAAAACAAATAATGTTAAAATCAACCAACAATAGCAGAAGTTGACCAAAGGGTGGCGGTAAAGAGCAGAAAAACCATGTGATGTTGGAAAAAGTTTTGGGAAAATTTGCAGAAAAGTCCTGTGTTGTGTATGCTATGGGTGTGCCCGGCCAACTCCGTTCAGACAAAAATCCACGGAAAAGTCAAATGGAAGTCCGACCGTGTGTACGAGGCTTTAGATTGCAGAAAGGGTTCTTTCCTGTTAGAGCACTAAAGGAATTCCCTCCCCCAGAAAGTGGTACTAGCTGAGAGTGTCAATAACTTTAAAAAAAACTTTTAGATGTCTTCTTCTGGAAGCAGAATGTACAGGGCTATGGGAGTTGTTAGAGAATAAAAATGACACACACACATAGTTTTTTTTACCAAGTCTCAAGTAATAACAGTTTTTTGTCATATGCAACCAATCAGATTCACCTTTACATTTTCCCATAATGCATATAGCGCATGTAATGGAATTTTTGATTTTGCTATGAGTATGCTTAAAAGGATATCTAGTTTTATGGTGGATATTTTTCTTGAAACTGCTACACGTTATTCACATTAGGATCACAAGAGTGTGTGAAGTAGTAATTAATTATTTAGAACGATTATTGGATTTGCTAATCAAGAAGAGATGCCTGCAGTCTTTTTATGACATTATTTGCACATTTCTTCTGGAATATTTAGGTTGTTTTAGTAGAAACTCCTGGAAGTCTATAAAGCCAACTATTTCAAATCAAATAAACCCCTGGGACCAAAGTGGGTACCACTGACTGATAATTGTTAATTATAAATACAAACTGTACTTACTTTGTTCTAATATTTTCAGTTTCTACTCCTTAAAGTGCTGCACTTAATTAAACAAATTTGAGTATAGGTGGGTGTGAATCACTTTTTAGGGCTGGCTAGCTGTGTTAGGTTAGAATTATTGAGTTGTGCACACAGTACTGGTATTTGTTCACAATCAACTACAACAATCTTGATCCGCAATGACTATTCCAGCCCAAATGCCATCATCTTTATGTATGGACAAATGTGTAGAAACAAATGTGTGGTACCGAGATGAATTACCCTATGACCTACAGTATATACAAATAAGCTATTTTAAAGAGGACCTAAACTCTGGAAGCTGTGCCCAAAAAATCGCAAGCAGATGAGAAATGTTTGGTTACCAGGATTGCCTGTGGTCTCTGCAGCTGATCTTTCCATGGTTTTTAACTTACCATACCTTGCTCTGCACGGTGCCTGTGTTTGTATTTACAGACAGCCATCATGGAAGAGGCAGAACATTGCTTCCTCATATCAGAGCTGTCCCCTTGATGAACGGTGATCTGATGACTGGTGAAGGAGTAATGGATCAGCAGCAGGAGGTCTGCAGAGAGCACAGATCCTCAGAATAAATTAAGCAAGATCATTGCCTTACATCTCACACTGCAGATAAAGTGTGATAAATAAATAACAGATAAATTCAAGTTAAATTTTCAGGATACTGCATAGGCACAATTAACTTTTCTATATGTTCCCTATATCTGAGCAGTGTTTAACTTTTTTTTAATATACCGTATATACTCGAGTATAAGCCGACCCGAGTATAAGCCGAGGTACCTACTTTTACCACAAAAAACTGGGAAAACTTATTGACTCGAGTATAAGCCTAGGGGGGAAATGTGCCCATTGCCACCTCACTGTGCCAATTGCCCAACCTTACTGTGCCCATTGCCATCTCACTGTGCCACCTCACTGTGCCCATTGCCACCTCACTGCCCATTGCCACCTCACTGAGCCCCCTTACTGTGTCCATTGCAGCCTCCCTGTGCCCGAGTCAGTCAGTGTACCTGAAAATCTTCTTATTCCGCGGCCGTCATCCATTGTTTAAATCTCGCGCCTTTCTCCCTGTCCCTTCCGTGATAGGCGTTTCCAGCCAACACTGTGTTGAGTGTTGCGCCTATTACGGAGATCCTCTCATTCTCGGACTCCGTTTCCCAGCAGGCACTGTGTTCAGTGTTCCGCCAATCACGGACGTCAGACAAGAGAACGTCCATGATAGGCGCAACACTCAACACAGTGTTTGCTGGAAACGCCTATCGTGGAAGGGACAGGGAGAAAGGCGCGAGATTTAAACAATGGACGCCGGCCGCGGAATAACAAGATTTTCAGGTACTGACTAGAGTATAAGCCGAGGGGTATACTTTCAGCCCTAAAAAAAGGGCTGAAAAAACTTGGCTTATACTCGAGTATATACAGTAGATCCAATTTACATTTATTTCAATGTAATAACCACGTACTCAATGACATTTAAAATTTAAAGAAGGGTGTAGGCACAGTCAACACCCTGTTATAAGCCATTTTTTAATTTACCTTGACAAGTTTTGAGGCTAAGGAAAACATGATTGAAAAATTAACTGATTTTGTCTGCCAACAGACTGTAACAGTGTCACTGTGCAGTAATGTAGAAATCTCATTAAATAATAACAACTCATTTTGTGCTAATTATGTTTTGAAATCTATTGCTCTGACTCAGTATTCCCCTACCCTGTCTCCAAGGTTTTTACAGTTGTCTTACCACAATCCCAAGTGAAATAATTAGTATTATTATTTTTAAAAAGATACTAACACAACTATGCAAATACCATAAAATATAGAAAAGACAATCTAAAAAGTGTATACCTTGGACCTTGCGTGACTGTTCTGGAAATTATATGTTCTGGAATTAACATCCTTATCTTTCTTGCAGCAATTGATACGTTTCCAAACTGAAACAAGTACTGTATTTATTGGCGTATAACACTCACTTTTTTACCCTGAAAATAGAGGGTAAACTGTGCCTGCGTGTTATACGCAGGGGGCTTTGGAAAGTTTTTTTTCCCTGAAACTTTCCTCTTAAAGTTAGGGTGCGTGTTATACGCCTGTGCGTGTTATACGCCGATAAATACCGTATGTCCATACTATAGCCTAGTACGCACTACTATTTTTTTTTTTTTTTGTTCAACCCAGCTGGCCCAACAAAAAAAATAACCAATGTTAGTACAGCAATCTCCCCTGCTGTCTATTGTGTTCTGACAGGGGGAACAGAAGGAGGAGTGAAGAGAGAAAGATAAAGTCTTATGCTGCGTACACACGACCATTTTTCATGATGAGAAAAATGCCATTTTTTTATTTGGTCATTAGAAACGATCGTGTGTGGGGTCCAGAGCATTTTTCACGACGTGAAAAATGGGCATGAAAAATTGGGAACATGCTCTAATTTTTCTCGTCGTTTTTCACGTCGTCGTTTTTTTCGTCATGAAAAACGGCGGTATGTAGGCTTTAACGACGTGAAAAAAATGCGCATGCTCAGAAACAAGTGATGAGACGGGAGCGCTCGTTCTGGTAAAACTAGCGTTCGTAATGGAGATAGCACATTCGTCACGCTGTAACGGACTGAAGAGCACAAGGCTGAAAAGCACGAACCGTCTCTCACCAAACTTTACTAACACAAGGATCAGCAAAAGCAGCTCAAAGGGTGGCGACATCCGGATGAAACTTCCCCTTAAGGCCACTTTCACACTGAGGTGCTTGAAAAACTGCCAGTAAAACACTGATCGCTTCTGAAGCGCTTTTCAGGCGCTTTTGAAGCGCTTTAAATTCATTTCAATGGAGAGGGGCGTTTTTTCAGCGCACTGTCCCAGTGTGAAAGTATTCATTGATTTTAATGGAAATAAGTTTTCAGTTTAAGTTTTTTAGCGTGATAGTGCCGTCGTACATTTTGCGCTTTGCTCAAATTTTTTTTCATGATAGTGTGTAGGCAAGGCAGGCTTGAGAAGAATCACGTCGAGAAAAACATAGTTTTTTCAATGACATTAAAAACGGTCGTGTGTATGCGGCATTAGGCATATTTCCTATCCAGGTGAGTTGCTACTGTTGTACTTTCACTCAGACCAGAAGTAGAGTCTATTATGCAGGTATTCCTATGCTGTAATAGTTTAACTGCATAAGCACATAGCTTCTTGAGTGGGTATCTGAATCCCTGTCACAGACAGAGTACAGTATATCCTATTTTTATTATCTCACATGCACAGTGCCAGATAGTTAGGTATGTGCTACTGGATGTGTGTAGTGGTCACCTTCCAGTATATTCATAGGTGAACCTGTTTATTGCATTAGAGTTTATATGTAGCTTCTGTTTTTTTTTTTTACGTTAACCCTGTCTCTTCTGGTCTGGGTATCTATAGCTAGTTTTAGCTTAGGGCTCAATAATCAACAAAGGCTAGAGCCAGGTTAGGCACCTGAGAGCCACTTCTGATTAGAAACTATTTAGGAGGGAATAAAACAAAGTGTATAGGCTGACAGAGATCCAGTTTTAAACCACAGTTTCTGCATTTGAGAAGCTGTGTTCCAGGCTGGTTGGACAACAGTTGCAGGATCTCCCCATCACTGCTAAGCTTGTCTTCAGGTCTCTGACACAAAGATAGGTGCCACATCACAATCATCCTCAGAGGCCTTGTCCTGGGTGGAGGCACTACCAACATTTATTGTCAAACCCACTCTTACACTTAGAGAAGGTTCTGGTTCTCTTATTAAACTAAAGATTTTGCACAAAATTCTGTTTGGGAAGAGCCAAAACCCCTCAAAAGAGGGCTACCCTTGCAAGGCTGGTCCGTGTAAAAGGAAAGAATCTGAGCTGGAAGACAGAAGAAGTAGGCCAAGGACAAACTAGCAGAGGGAAATTGAAAGCCATGGTCTTCTAGCCTGTAAGATTTACTTTTCCCCATAACAGCTGATAGGAGGAGTCAGATCTCTCTCACAATCATAAGACCATCCCTTGAGATGGATGGAAATGGCCAAATGTGGAGAATGTTCTCTTGTCTACATCAAAAGCAGTGTATACATCAAGCTTTTCATCAACATTATTGAAGAATTTTAAGCTAGGGGATAGGGAGGGAGGTTAACACAGATCTTAAGTTGGCTGTACACTGTTAAAAAAAAATCTGATTCAGAGACAGTTGTGTAAAGTCCATGATATGTTTTTATTTACACTAACATTAACATTTTTAGGTCCAGCTTTCAAGGCCCTCTTTGGACCGTAGATAAAGGGGGTTCCCCTTGTCCTGAACATTTTAATGTTAGTGCGAGTAAAAAAATATCATTGACAGTACTCTATTTTTTTGTTTGCACTAATACAGCTACAATCGACTCAAGTCTGATTCGGAAGAATTTGATTTCAATATTAGTGTAAGGCAAAGAGCATGAAGATCCATTTGTTTACTTTTCTGTCCTAGCGCTGAGCTGCATGCAGGCAGCCCAGATAAATAAATTGACATACATCAGCTTTACAGACTCACCCAGGAAGTATTAAACAAAAATGAAATTCCTATTTTAAGGGATGCTTAAATATTCACTTGTATCTTAGTGCAAACTACTGAGAAAATCAATGAGCCGATCAGAAGAAAGAAACGACATACAGAACTCCTCCAGGTTGCCATATTGCATTGAATTTTGTGACAGTTTTAGAAAATTGCAGAGGCTCCAGATTAAAATAGAAAGGTAATTTTCAAGAACATTGCATTGCAAAATGGCTTTTGTAGCAATTTCATGTGCGTTATTATTTTTTAAACGATGGTGCAGTTTTCTTTAAGGGCCAGTTCACACCAGACGCAGTTCCGTTCAGTTTTGTGCGCATTTTTTCTGCACTAAAAATGCATGCACAGTGTTTTCCATGTATTCCAATGGCTTTTGTTGGCTCTAGTTCACACCATACAGTCAGTCTCCGGTTGCAGAAATTGCATTGGAATACATGGAAAATTCTGTGCATGCATTTTGTGCAGAAAAAAGCACACTGAACTGAACGGAACTGCGTCTGGTGTGAACTGGCCCTAAGCCCTGGTTCACACTGGTGCGATTTGACATGCGATTTGACATGTCAAATCGCATGTCAAATCTGCGAAATTTGCCGCAAATTGCGGCCAATGGCACCGTCCTAATCGGTGCGACGCCGCATCTGCGGCGCTGCACCGATTACAAAAAGTTTTTTTGTGTACTACTTTTTGCGATTTCAGCCGCGATTTACATTGACATCTGTTTCAGATGTCTTTGAAATCGTGGCTGAAATCGGGACTGCCAGCGGGAGTGAAATCATGCGAGTTCAGCTGAACTCGCATGCTTCACTCCCGCAGCCCCAGTGTGAACGTGGGCTAAATGTTTACTCTTGTCTACCCCTCACTAACTTCAGACCGTGTTAAAGATCCCAAACACATGTTTACTCAAAGCTGACAGGTGCAGCATTGAGCCAGTCAGGTGTGCTGCAGTGTTCATGTGCTAACAGGTGGTAGAGGGATAGGGCAGAGAGGAGAGAGATGAGCTCATCAGTGTGCATTCACTGCTCAATAGCAGGCTGGGAGGGGGACAAGACCTGAAAGTGTTACCTGATTGCAACAGAGAAACATCAGGTCTTCTGCCATTAAAGCTAGAGCTGTGCATTGTTGCAAATCTGTGAACATCTTATAATGGGACGGACAGAAACTCAATTCCTTTAACAGATAGAACAGCTTCCGTACACATATTTCATTGGTGTATCTAGCTTTTTGGTCTAGAACAGTGTTCACCAAACTGTGATCCATTGGCTGGATGCTGCCCTTTGCTTGCCTTTATCCTGCCCTTGGGGCACAACTGCTCCCACAGATACGAGTAACTCTTCCTCCCACTGATACCAACAATAGGGCAGTATTCCTTCCAATGACACCTGCAATGGGGCAGTATTCCTTCCACTGACAACAACAACAGAACAGTATTCCTTCCATTGACACCAACCATGGGACAGTATTTCTTCCAATGACACCAGCAAAGGGACTTTATCCTATTTCTTCTCCTACTGACAACAGGCACTATGTAATTTATTTTACTACCACTGACCTCCAAGACTGAGGCATTGTTACTCCCACTGAAGCTGGGGCATTTTCTATCCCCACTGGTCACAGCCCAGCCTAATGCCGTGTACACACGACCATTTTTCTCGTCGGGAAAAATTAAATGTTTTCTCTTTGACGAGAAAAACGACCGTGTGTGGGCATTTGGTCATTTTTCCCGATGAGAAAAACGGCATTAATCACAACGAGAAAAATTAGAACATGCTCTAATTTTTCTCGTCGTGATTCACGGCATTTTTTTCCGCTGCAGTTTTCCGATAGGGAAACACTGCCGGGGAGCCTACACACGGTCGTTTTTCTCGACCAAGAGAAAAAATGACGGGAAAAATGGCCGTGTGTAGGGAAACAGGCCGTTCCTCGTTTTTCCAGTCTATTTTCTCGACGGTGTTTTCACCGTCGAGAAAATCGATTGTGTGTACGCGGCATAAGATCTGAATGGAAAAAAATGGTACTTTGTTTGTATAGTTGGGGACCCCCGATCTAGAAGTTCACCTTTAACCACTTAAGCCCCGGACCATTTGGCTGGCCAAAGACCAGAGCACTTTTTGCGATTTGGCACTGTGTCGCTTTAACTGACAATTGCGCGGTCGTGCGACGTGGTTCCCAAACAAAATTTACTTCTTTTTTTTCCCACAAATAGAGCTTTCTTTTGGTGGTATTTGATCACCTCTGCAGTTTTTATTTTTTGCGCTATAAACAAAAATAGAGCGACAATTTTGAAAAAAATTCAATTTTTTTTACTTTTTGCTATAATAAATATCCCCCAAAAATATATTAAAAAACGTTTTTTTCTCAATTTAGGCAGATACGTATTCTTCTACATATTTTTGGTAAAAAATAAATAAATAAATAAATAAAAATCGCAATAAGCATTTATTGATTGGTTTGCTCAAAAGTTATAGCGTCTACAACATAGGGGATAGTTTTACAGCATTTTTATTAATAATTTTTTTTTTTACTAGTAATGGCAGCGATCAGCGATTTTTATCGTGATTGCGACATTATGACGGACACATCGGACACTTTTGACGCCATTTTAGGACCATTGTCATTGATACAGCGATCAGTGCTATAAAAATGCACTGATTACTGTAAAAATAACACTGGTAGTCAAGGGGTTAACCAGTAGGGGATGCTGAAGGGGTTAAGTGTGTCCTAGGGATGTGTTCTGAATGTGGGGGGGGTGGGCTACGTGTGACATGACACTGATCACCACTCCCGATTATAGGGAACTGTGATCAGTGTCCTGTCACTAGAAAGAATGGGGAATTGCTTGTTTACATCAGCATTTCCCCGTTTTTCCTCTTCGTGAGACGTTCGCTGGTATCCCCGCGGACATCGAGTCCGCAAGACCCGCGGTCGGACTCACGGAGCTTGCGGCGGGTGTGCATCGCCCACAATGCCGCATCTTAAAGGGGACGTACCTGTACGCCCATCTACCCAGCCGTGCCATTGTGTCGACGTATATCGTCGTGCGCTGGTCGGCAAGTGGTTAATCCAGAATCATTTTTTTTAGTAAGGCCCTTTTCACACTGGGGCGGTTTGCAGGCGCTATTTTGCTAAAAATAGCGCCTGCAAACTGAGCCTAAACAGCGGCTCCTTTCTCTCCAATGTGAAAGCCCCGAGGGCTTTCACACTGGAGCGGTGCGCTAGCAGGACGGTAAAAAAAGTCCTGCTAGCCGCATCTTTGGAGCGGTGTGTTTACCGCTCCTCCACCGCTCCTTCCCATTGAAATGCATGGGATACCGCGGTAATACCGCCCGCAAACCGCGGCTGTAGCCGCGGTTTGCGGGTGGTATTAACCCTTTATTGGCCGCTAGCGGGGGTTAAAACCGCACCGCTAGCGGCTGAATAGCTCAACAATCCCGACGGTATAGCGCCGCTATACCGCCACCGCCCCAGTGTGAAACCAGCCTAAAGGAAAACTGCAATGTTTTTTTGAGTCAATAATATTTATAATTTTAGTTTTATTAGCTTTCAAACTGATGTTTTATATCTGTTGGGGTCTATTTATATATTTATTTTCATACAACCTTCACTCAAGATTAATACATTTTTCTAATTGAATCCAGTTGGAAAAATGTGTGAATTCTGGAAAACATTATATTTTGAAAGTAATGAAAAAAAGGGATTTTAATGGTGGCACAAACACAGAAATTATAAAAACAATGTTTTATTTCATTCTAAATTTTTATACAGTGGGGTAAAAAAGTATTTAGTCAGCCACCAAATGTGCAAGTTCTCCCACTTAAAAAGATGAGAGGCCTGCAATTGTCATCACAGGTATACCTCAACTATGAGAGACAAAATGTGGAAACAAATCCAGACAATCACATTGTCTGATTTGGAAAGAATTTGTTTGCAAATTATGGTGGAAAATAAGTATTTGGTCAATATCAAAAGTTCATCTCAGAACTCGGTTATATATCCTTTATTGGCAATGACAGAGGTCAAACGTTTTCTGTAAGTCTTCACAAGGTTGTCACACACTGTTGCTGGTATGTTGGCCCATTCCTCAATGCAGATCTCCTCTAGAGCAGTGATGTTTTGAGGCTGTCGCTGGGCAACATGGACTTTCAACTCTCTCCAAAGGTTTTCTATGGGGTTGAGATCTGGAGACTGGCTAGGCCACTCCAGGACCTTGAAATGCTTCTTACGAAGCCACTCCTTCGTTGCCCTGGCGGTGTGTTTGGGATCATTGTCATGCTGAAAGACCCAGCCACGTTACATCTTCAATGCCCTTGCTGATGGGAGGAGGTTTGCACTTAAAATCTTACGATACATGGCCCTATTCATTCTTTCATGTACACGGATCAGTCGTCCTGTTCCCTTTGCAGAGAAACAGCCCCAAAGCACGATGTTTCCACCCCCATGCTTCACAGTAGGTATGGTGTTCTTTGGTTGCAACTCAGCATTCTCTCTCCTCCAAACACGACGAGTTGTGTTTCTACCAAACAGTTCTACTTTGTTTTCCTCTGACCATATGACATTCTCCCAATCCTCTTCTGGATCATCCAAATGCTCTCTAGCAAACCTCAGACGGGCCCGGACATGTACTGGCTAAAGCAGGGGGACACATCTGGCACTGCAGGATCTGAGTCCCTGGCGGCATAGTGTGTTACTGATGGTAGCCTTTGTTACGTTGTTCCCAGCTCTCTGCAGGTCATTCACTAGGTCCCCCCGTGTGATTCTGGGATTTTTGCTCACCGTTCTTGTGATCATTTTGACCCCACGGGGTGAGATCTTGCGTGGAGCCCCAGATCGAGGGAGATTATCAGGGGTCTTGTATGTCTTCCATTTTCTAATTATTGCTCCCACAGTTGATTTCTTCACACCAAGCTGCTTGCCTATTGCAGATTCAGTCTTCCCAGCCTGGTGCAGGTCTACAATTTTGTTTCTGGTGTCCTTCGGCAGCTCTTTGGTCTTCACCATAGTGGAGTTTGGAGTGTGACTGTTTGAGGTTGTGGACAGGTGTCTTTTATACTGATAACAAGTTCAAACAGGTGCCATTTATACAGGTAATGAGTGGAAGACAGAGGAGCCTATTAAAAGGAGAAGATACAGGTCTGTGAGAGCCAGAAATCCTGCTTGTTCGTAGGTGACCAAATACTTATTTTCCACCATAATTTGCAAAAAAAAATCTTTCCAAATCAGACAATGTGATTGTCTGGATTTGTTTCCACATTTGGTCTCTCACAGTTAAGTTATACCTATGATGACAATTACAGGCCTCTCTCATCTTTTTAAGTGGGAGAACTTGCACAATTGGTGGCTGACTAAATACTTTTTTGCCCCACTGTAACTTATTCAGTCACTCCCTACAAAAAAAATGTTTATAAGGATTTTTTACATATATTACACACACATATACAAATACTGTGTTAATCACAATGCTTGTTGCTCAGCATGTTTCGCTTTGCTGCTTCTTCAGGAGCTGGAAAGCTTGTGTAACTATAAGGGAACGAATACAATCACTGCAGAAAACAGACAATATTTACAGATATTTGCATATGTGTATATTGACCAGATTCGTGACCACATAGGACATATAGTTCATATAACAATTAATAATAACTTGGATTTAACTCAATGAAGGTCTGAACGCAATACAGAAGGGCATACCGTGAAGAAATACTCACCATCTATATATACCACAATCACATGAATAAGCACTGCCAAAAATTCCTATAGTTGGTAAAAGAAGGTAAGCCACCACCAATGGCAATGATAAATCGTAAGGAGAGCACAAAAGAGCGAATGTTTATGTGAGACATGGAAAAAATATATATAGAATAAATATGTATATGTATAAACCCCAAAAATTTTGGACTAAAATCCATTAATATGGGCTGAAAGCCCTAGGGATATCTCCCGTCCACAAAAAGCCTTTAATACCTCAGATTGCTGTTAGGTATTCCTGGATTCCTTTTATCTATGGACATCCGTCCACACTAACTGGGCCATGTTGTCACCATGTGTAAGCAGTTGGTAAAGATGGATGAATCAATAAGATCCTTTAACAATGGTCAAAGAGTCCCATATGATAATTGACAAACACCAATGAAATTTCAATTTAAAAGGTAGTCCCACATATTAATATGGAAGTTTACAAGATAAGGTGTCCATTCCCCACATGGCTTACCAATAAAACAGCAATAACAGTCATCATAGCATCCCACGGCTTGGAGCAGGCACTATGGCGGTTGCCAACGTGCCTGCATTATGTACTCGACCCCGATCAGCCAGCGTCTGACGTCACCGGCAGATCGCGGACATAACTGTGGCTTCCGCGCATGTGCGATCGTCAACAGCCAATGACGTCACACACATGCGCGGCTTACCCATCTCCGCCATCTTTTAAACTCCATCCATAGGATGGGCATCTCCCAGACAGGGATAACCGATGGTCACCACGACCGGTACCTAGGTAAGGGCATTAGGGCAGGAAGTAGGTCTAGCCCCAAATCCCATCTCCAAACCAATACCAGGATCCCGGAGGGACCCGCAATGCCAGCGCCAGCAGGCACTGGTACCCATCTCTGGCAGGGATAGAGGCACCACCAAGGGCCCCACATCCATCCCAAGAGGGGAAACACCCTGCGTGCCCGTATGATTGCCAATCCCCACATAGTGATGGCTCAATTAGGCAAAGACATGTAAACATATTCACAGAATAATAAAACCTATACTAGGAAACAACAATATTCTAGATCAAAACACAGGTAAGCAAATCATCCAAGTATACCCGGATGCCCAGCTACCTTATTTCCCTAAACATATGCCCCCAAGATAGGCGGTCAAACAATCATTGAGAGAGTTGTGTAAGTTACATAGTAATGGCATAATAAAAAATATAGCAAAAACAATATTCTATAAATACGGCTTAAAACTCATTACTTCATTTAGCCAGGATATTTAGTAGCTGATAATTTATAAATCCATCTCGCCTCACTCTGTAGGAGTTTTTTTATCCACATCACCTCCCCTTTCATGAGAAGGAACATGATCCAATGCAAAAAAAGGATGTTGGAAAAATCGAATCCATGGTACAATCCTGTGTCTGCTAATGGGAGGCTCCATTTTCTTTTTTGAAATGAGAGAGACATGGTCTCTGATACGGTGGAAGAAAGGTCTCTTAGTTATACGTATATAATAGCCACCGCAATTACATTGCATTATAAACACAACGCCAATTGTTTGAAAATTGGCAAAGAATCATGACTTCCAGACCATGCCATTAGGTAACACAAATGAAGCCATGAGTTTTAAGCCTTATTTAAAGAATATTGTTTTTGCTATATTTTTCATCTTAGGATGTTCATTTTGTTATGCCATTACTATGTAACTTTCCCAACTTTACATGTCCTGTTGAAAGAGTCCAGGAATACTAAACAGCAATTTGAGGTATTAAAGGCTATTTGTGGTTTTGTGGACGGGAGCTATCCCTGGGGTTTTAAGCCCATATTAATTGATTTTAGTCCAAATTTATTTGGGTTTATACATATACAAATTTTTTATATATATTTTTTTTTTCCATGTCTCACAGAAACATTGGCTCTTGTGTGCTCCCTCTACTATTTATTATACCATTGGTGGTGGCTTACCCTCTTTTACCAACTGTAGGAATTTTTGGTAGTGCATATTCATGTGATTGTGGTATATATATAGATAGTGAGTGTTTCTTCACTGTATGCCCTTCCGTATTGTGCTCAGACCTTCATTGAATTGAATCCAAGTTATTATTACTTTTTATATGAACTATATGTCCTATGTGGTCGCAAATTTGGTCAATATACACATATGCAAATATCTGTACATTTTCAGTTAAAGCGACGCAGTGCCGTATCGCAAAAAATGGCCTGGTCAGGAAGTGAGTAAATCCTTCCGGGGCTGAAGTGGTTAAAGAATATGTTTTTACCACAAAAGAACTCAGCAGTCTCTCCAATGGGAGACACAAAAACAAGCTAGTAATCCTGTCACTTGTGACAGCTCACCAGTAGGGATGAGCTCGGTGTTCGAGTCGAACATACGTTCGACTCGAACATCGGCTGTTCGATCGTTCGACGAAGATCGAACGATTTGGGCCGTTCGCGCCTAATTCGAGTGACGCGAACGGCCCACAATGCACTACGCCATCGCAGTGTCATCCAGGCGCTGTGATTGGCCAAGCATGCACTGTGACCCCGCATGCTTGGCCAATCACAGCGCCGGCAGCGAGGAGAGCAATGATTGGCCACAGGCAGGATGCCTGTGGCCAATTATTGCTGAGGGTGTTTAGTACACGCCCCACACTATAAAAGGCCGCCAGCACGGCGGCCTAGTGTAGTGTGTTCCGGAGCAGGGAAAGAGAAGCATAGGCAGGGACAGTGACATTTTTTTTTTCTTGCTTAACCTGGATTCCTTTAGTTTAGGGAAAGAGAAGGATAGGTAGGGAGAGTGTCAGTGTGTTTTACTGTGTGAATCCTTGTTTCTAGGGACAGGGAAGGACAGTGAGGGAAATTCTCCTTGTGCTATAGTGTGCTAAAGCATTGATCATCAACCATCTTTAAAAAATCATTTTTTCTAGGGACAGAAAACTATAGGTAGGAAGAGTGTCAGTTTCTTTCACTGTGATAATCCTTGTTTCTAGGGACAGGGAAGGACAGTGAGGGAAATTCTCCTTGTGCTATAGTGTGCTAAAGCATTGATCATCAATCAGCTTTAAAAAAACATTTTTTCTAGGGACAGAAAACTATAGGTAGGAAGAGTGTCAGTTTCTTTCACTGTGATAATCCTTGTTTCTAGGGACAGGGAAGGACAGTGAGGGAAATTCTCCTTGTGCTATAGTGTGCTAAAGCATTGATCATCAACCATCTTTAAAAAAACATTTTTTCTAGGGACAGAAAACTATAGGTAGGAAGAGTGTCAGTTTCTTTCACTGTGATAATCCTTGTTTCTAGGGACAGGGAAGGGCAGTGAGGGAAATTCTCCTTGTGCTATAGTGTGCTAAAGCATTGATCATCAACCATCTTTGAAATCCTTGTTTTTTGGACAGTCAGGGAAATTGTCGTTGTGCTATTCTGTGCGAAAGCAATCATCCTCAACCATATTTAGAAATCCTTAAGTAAAGGGACAGAGAAGGACACCTGAAGGTAGCCCTTATTGCTTTTTTCCCCATCTCCCTGCAGGCCATCTATTAGAATGTCTGGAAGGCAAACAAGGAGAGGCAGACAGTCAGGAGGCAATAAAAGAGGGCAAGCAGGCTCTGTGTCTGGGGGCAACAGTGCTGGTCGTGGACGCGGTGCATTGTCATCAGCACATGGCCATGGGACACGCTTGTCCTTCTTTTCGGCAGCTGGACATGTTGAGCCACATCATGCCGAAGACTTGGTAGAGTGGATGACCAAGCCCTCCTCCTCCTCCTCATCCTCTCTCACCCAGGCTCAGGGTACTGGCAAAGCAGCTGCCAAAGCGTCCTCTTCCCTGGTATCAATGTCAGACTCATCATCAGTCACTCCTTCCCTAGACCCACCATGTCCTCCTCCTGAGGAGTCCCCCGAACTGTTTGAGCACAGTGTTGGGTACATGCTCCAGGAGGATGCCCAGCGTTTCGAAGGGTCTGATGATGAAACCCAGCTACAGGAAGGCAGTAGCGTGAGAGCAGACAGAGGGGATGCTCAAGAAGGACACCAATCTGGCAGTCATGTTCCAGCAGCTGCAGCATACTGCCAGATTGGCTCCAGTGATGAGGAGGGAGGGGATGATGAGGTCACTAACTCCACGTGGGTGCCTAATAGGAGAGAGGAGGAGGAGGAGGATGAGGAGGAGGCACATCTCCAACGAGGCAGGATGCCCTTTGGTGGCCAGCGTAAGGGCAGTACACCGACGGAATCACACCGCAGAGCTCCGCCTGTGCAGGGCGCTGCCTCTGCCCGTCATTCAAAAAGTTCTTTGGTGTGGGCCTTTTTTGAGGCTAGTGCATCAGATCGCTCAGCTGCTGTTTGCAACATATGTCTCAAGCGTATATCGCGTGGCCAAAACATCAGCCGCTTGGGTACCACATGCCTGACCAGACATATGTTGACCTGCCATGCAGCTCGTTGGCAAGCCTACCTCAAAGACCCACACCAAAGAACAAAGCGGACCTCTCCTTGCACCGCATCAGCTGGGATCTCCAACCCCACTATAACTTCAGTCCTGTCTGAAACATGCACTGAGAGGAATGAAGGTGTAGAATTAGGTGTGTCACAGCCAAGTAGTTGCGGCCACTCTGCTAGCAGTACACCGACGTCCGATTCTAGCAGGCAAATTTCCCTGCCCCAGCTGCTGGACCGTCGAAAGAAGTTCACTCCCAGCCATCCACATGCCCAGCGGTTGAATGCTAGCTTGGCTAAATTGCTAGCGCTTCAACTGCTGCCTTTTCAGTTGGTAGACTCGGCCCCCTTCCGTGAGTTTGTGCAATGTGCGGTTCCTCAGTGGCAGGTTCCCAAACGCCACTTTTTCTCACGGAAGGCTATTCCGGCTCTCTACCGGCATGTGGAAGGCAATGTCTTGGCCTCGCTGGACAGGGCGGTCAGCGGTAAGGTGCATATTACCGCTGACTCATGGTCCAGCAGGCATGGACAGGGACGTTACCTTTCTTTCACGGCCCATTGGGTCACTCTTTTGGCAGCTGGGAAGGATGCAGGACAAGGTGCAGTAGTGTTGGAGGTTGTTCCACCGCCACGCCTCCAAAATGCTACTACTGGTTGTGACACACCTCTCTCCTCCACCCCCTCCTCTTCTTCTTCCTCCATGGCCTCTTCCTGTGGTTTGTCCTCTGAACCAGCGGTGCTCCGTAGCCGTTCAAGGGGCTACGCAAGTACGCAGGCAAAAAGATACCATGCCGTGCTTGCGCTGGTGTGTTTGGGGGACAGAAGCCACACTGGGGCAGAGGTCCTGTCTGCTCTGCAGGGCCAGGCCGAGAGGTGGTTGACGCCACGCCAGCTTAAGCCAGGAATGGTGGTTTGCGACAATGGCACCAACCTCCTCTCCGCCCTCCGACAGGGACAACTGACCCATGTGCCCTGTGTGGCTCACGTCCTTAACCTGGTGGTGCAGCGGTTCTTGGGCAGGTACCCGGGCTTACAGGATGTCCTGAGGCAGGCCAGGAAAGTCTGTGTGCATTTCCGCAGATCTTATAATGCCAGTGCTCGCCTGGCTGAGCTGCAAAAGGAGTTGAACCTGCCCAAGAACCGCCTTATATGTGACATGCCCACCAGGTGGAACTCAACGTTGGCCATGCTGCAGCGGCTGCACACGCAGCAGAGGGCCATCAATGAGTACCTGTGCGACTATGGCACCAGGACAGGGTCAGGGGAGCTTGGTTTTTTTTCTCCACGCCAGTGGGGCATGATCAGGGATGCATGCACTGTCCTGGCACCATTTGAGGAGGCCACGAGGATGGTGAGCAGTGACAGTGCATGCATCAGTGACACTGTACCTCTTGTCCACCTGTTGGAGCACACGCTGCGTGGAATAATGGACAGGGCACTTGAGGCAGAACAGAGGCAGGAAGAGGAGGACTTCCTTGCCTCTCAAGGCCCCCTTTACCCAGACAGTGTTCCTTCTGTCCCACCCATCGCACAGGAAGAGGAGGAGGAGGATTGTGTCAGCATGGAGGTGGAGGCTGGCACTCAGCATCATCAGCAGCAGTCTTTTAGGGATGATTTACAGTCCCAAGAAACCAGTGGACTTGTACGTGGCTGGGAGGAGGTGGCTGCGGATCATGTCGTCCTTAGTGACCCAGAGGACTCCGGACCGAATGCCTCAGCAAACCTACGCTGCATGGCCTCCCTGATCCTGCAAAGTCTGCGGAAGGATCCTCGTATTCTTCGGATCAAGGAGAGGGACCATTACTGGCTGGCCACTCTCCTTGATCCACGGTACAAGGGTAAGGTTGCGGACCTTATGTTACCGTCGCAGAGGGAGCAGAGGATGAGACAACTCCGGGAGGCCTTGCAGAAAGGTCTGTGCAACGCGTTCCCAGAGACTGGGAGGTTACAAACTCCTGGTCCTGGACAACGAGTTGCTGAGGCTTCGGCCAGTCAAAGAAGGAGCGGTGGGGAAGGTGGCCGTCTGACCGATGCGTTCAGACAATTCTTTAGTCCGCAGCCCCAAAGTATGATCGGTTCCAGCAACCATCGCCAGCGTCTGATAAACATGGTGCAGGAATATCTAGGGGCAAGGTCAGACTTGGACACCTTCCCCACCGAAAATCCTCTGGCTTACTGGATCTTGAGGATGGATCACTGGCCAGAGCTTGCACAGTATGCAATTGAGCTACTGGCCTGTCCTGCATCCAGCGTTCTTTCGGAACGCACATTCAGTGCTGCTGGAGGATTTGTCACGGATCACAGGGTGCGCCTGTCCACCGACTCGGTTGATCGACTGACTTTCATCAAGATGAACCAGTCTTGGATCACCACCAGCTACCACACACCTGATGCTGATATAACAGACTAATTGATTTTAACATGTCACATCCCTTCAAGACTGATGCTGATGCTGAGTGCCTGTGCTGTTATGTTGACTGGCTATCCTCCTCCTCCGAGTCCTCAATGATACGATTGATGATGATAGCTTGGAAGATCATTTTTGTTTATGGGTGCCGCCACCAGTGGCTAAGGCCCAATTTTTCAGCCCCTGTTTTACAGGGGCGTGTAATTACAATTTTTTTAGCAATAATTTGCCATAGGGCTCATTGCTGTGCTCCAAGTACAGTATCTGTGAGGGGTTGGAGTGTTGTGCCACCAGTGCCTAAGGCCCAATTTTTCAGCCCCTGTTTAACAGGGGCGTGTCATTACAATTTTTGAAGCAATACTTTGCAACAGGGCTCATTGCTGTGCTCCAAGTACAGTATCTGTGAGGGGTTGTAGTGTTGTGCCACCAGTGCCTAAGGCCCAATTTTTCAGCCCCTGTTCAACAGGGGCATGTAATTACAATTCTTGATCTAATAATTCACAGCAGGGCCCATTGCTGCACCCACCAAGAGTAACTCTGAGGGCTTACAGTGTTGTGGCAACACCACCACCACCACCACCACCACGAAAGGCCCAATTTTTCAGCCCCTGTTCAACAGGGGCATGCAATTACAATTCTTGATCTAATAATTCACAGCAGGGCCCATTGCTGCACCCACCAAGAGTAACTGTCAGGGCTTACAGTGTTGTGGCACCAGCACCACCATTAAAGGCCCAATTTTTACTACCACTGTTCAACAATTATATGTAATTACAATTCCTGATATAATAGTTGACAGCAGGGCGTTCCAGCACCAACCAAGAGTAACTGTGAGTGCTTACAGTGTTGTGCCAACACCAACAACTAAGGGGCCTATTTCTGCAGAGTATATACGGCAGGTCCCTACTTTCAAACATCCAACTTACAAACGACTCCTACTTGCAAACGCAAGAAGACAACAGGAAGTGAGAGGAAATCTACCCCTTGGAAGGAAAATTCTCTCCTGTAAGAATTAATATGGGAGAAAGGTGTCTCCTCTGTACTGATGCTTTATCAGCAATCCTTGTTTCAAGAAAAAGACCACATTTCAAAAACAGTTGTCATTGGGACGGAAAGTGAGGTGAAATGTTCTGAACAGGGGCACAGACAGCAAAACAAATGTTACAGGGGTGATAACCCTTACCTATGTTTTCCAAAAAGTTTAAAAATAGATTTTTGGTCTGGAGCTACACTTAAACAATGTACCTGTTCAAAATTACAAACAGATTCTACATAAGAACAAACCTACAGTCCCTGTCTTGTATGCACCGCCTGTATACGGCTGTTCAGAGTATATAGGGCCTTTTTTATTTTATGTGCGGGGTTCCCCTTAATATCCATACAAGACCCAAAGGGGCTGGTAATGGGCTGGGGTGGGGGGGGGGTCATGGGGTAGCTATGCCATTTTTCTTAAAGATTTTCATCCATATTACCGGGACCAGACATTACATTAAAGCCACAAGCAGTTTTAAATGGCTTTTTTTTCCTTTAGAAGTGTCATTTTGTGCAGGGACAGTTCTAAACACGGGAAACACGTGGCACTTCACAGGCATACTTTAGACACCCCCCAGGTACGATATTTAAAGGAATATTTGACTTTTTTTTTTCACTTTATGCATCATTAAAATTAATGCTCCAGAAAAACGACCGTTTTTAAAACTTCTTTTTGCATTGATACATGTCCCCTGGTGCAGAACCCGGGTTCCCAAACCCTTTTTAGGACAATAACATGCATAATAGTCGTTATAATTAGCACTTTAGAATTCGAACGTTCGCATCCATTGTATTTAATAGGGTTCTAATGTTCGTACGAACGTTCGGTCCGTTCGCGGGTTCTGGTGCGAACCGAACCCGGGGGTGTTCGGCTCATCACTACTCACCAGTGACAAGATCACTAGAAGAGCAGAATCGGAGAGGTGTCCTCCATGGCTGCTCACTCTCCAGTGAATGAGATCCTGCAGCTTCTGCCAATGAGGGAGCAATGCCATAGAAGCCGCTGAGTGTTCTCTTTAGTGTTGCTTGCATCAACTTACTAATGTGACATGTTGCTAAATTTTCACCATTAAATTTTCATGTTATATTTACTCAATAAAAGTCTAAATGCTTTATTTTTTTTGTTCCTAACATAAAAATAAATATATATATATATATATATATATATACACACACAACCACCTCTACATTCCCTATAAAACCACCCACAATACCTGTAAAAACACAGAGGTTTGGGACAGCTTTAGAAAAGTAAAAAAAAAAAAGACATGACATTTAAAAGAGATAATACAACCAACAACATTCAGTCAGCACAACATAGAGGGCAGCAAAAAACAGTGTCCCTCCATCACTATACTGCAGATACTCATTTATCAAAGAGCAACATGAAAGCAAGGTGAAAAGCTTTGAGGGGGGCAGTAGTAAATGATTATCTTTAACCACTTCTCTACTGTGCACGAAAACCCCCTTCCTGCCCAAGCCATTTTTCAGCTTTCAGCGCTGTCACACTTTGAATGACAATTGCGCAGTCGTGCGACGTGGCTCCCAAACGAAATTTGCGTCCTTTTTTTCCCACAAATAGAGCTTTCTTTTGGTGGTATTTGATCACCTCTGCGGTTTTTATTTTTTGCGCTATAAACAAAAGAAGAGCGTCCAGTTTGGAAAAAAAAACACTATTTTTTACTTTTTGCTATAATAAATACCCATTTTTTTTTTTTAAATAAAATTTTCCTCAGTTTAGGCCGATACGTATTCTTCTACATATTTTTGGTAAAAAAAAAAAATCGCAATAAGCGCGTATTGATTGGTTTGCGCAAAAGTTATGGCGTCTACAAAATAGGGGATAGATTTATAGCATTTTTATTTTTTTATTTTTTTATTAGTAATGGCGGCGATCTGTGATTTTTTATTGTGACTGCGATATTGCGGCGGACACATCGGACACTTTTGACACATTTTTGGGACCATTCACGTTTATACAGCGATCCCTGCTATAAAAATGCATTGATTACTGTATAAATGTGATTGGCAGGGAAGGGGTTAACCACTAGGGGGCGGGAAGGGGTTAAATATGTTCCCTCAATGTGTTCTTACTGTGGGGGGAGGTGACTGACTGGGGGAGGTGACCGATGGTTGTCCCTATGTACAAGGGACACACCATCGGTCCCCTCTCCCTCACAGGACGTGGATCTGTGTGTTTACACACAGAGATCCACTTTCCTGCTCGTTTCCCGGGCAATCGCGGGTGCCCGGCAGCAATCGCGGCCGCCGGGCACGCGCACCGGGGCCTTGTGAACGCGGCGGGCGCGCGCGCGCCGCTGGCGGCAAGCGCACGCCTCCTAGCTTGTTTTAAAAGGGAGGACGTCATATGACGTCCTCCCAGAACGAAAGTATCCTCCTCCCGCCGTCAATTGACAGTGGGCGGGGGACAAGTGGTTAAGGGTCGAAAAAGAATAGTGTTTTCATTGCAAATATCTGTTCATGTTGGCAATTTAAAATTTTCAGTGGTTTAGTACCACCAAGTAGTCAAAAGAAAAATCTCTTTTATAGATCTGTCGTTTACAATCTACTGCCTTACTAAATTTAACACGAGGTATAGTTATTTGTCCATTCTATAGCTTGTGCATTTTATAGCATTTACAGCAGAGACAAATTCAATAAACCGTTTCATCCTTCCCTACTTGATTCAAAAAATAGTAAGATTTGTCTTTTTGTCTGTCCTTTTTACAGTAGACAGTATTTCCTGTGCAGTTTAAGTGTCATTGATCTCTTTCTGACCTTTGTAAGTGTAGCGGGGTCCTAAATTTAGGGGAAGTGTTTGAGTGGTAGTTATGCTCAAACACCCCAATTGTCAGGATTCTATCAACCATTTTTGTCTGCAGGGAGAGTATCGGTGTATAGTTCCCTGTGGCCTGCAGGTGGCGCTGCCATGGTAGGCCAGGGTTGAACCGCTGATACAGTGCTGTGCCTTGTGTGTTCCCTCTCAGCAGCCATACAGTGGGTGTGGCAGGCCTGCTGTGCATGCTGGGAGGGGATATAAAAGGGGCAGACGCTGCCTGTTCGGGGTTCTGTTCTGCGCGGTCTGTCGAGGCCGGGGGTCCTACCCCAGGGAGTGTGTTCCTGTCTGCCCTGGGCACCTTTGGCCCAGGGGCGGAGGTCGGTGAATCAGTCCCAGGCACCTTTAGCCCTGGGACTGCAGCAAAGGCCTTGGGCCCAGCACCTTCTGCTGGGGCCCATCAAGGATCGAGGAATCCCAGGGTGCCGCTTGCGAGGGGACCCGTATCTTAGACGAGGAGGCCGGGGGAGGAACTGTTCCGAGGAACTGGTGACAAGTCACGGTGAAGGAAGGAGCCCTGTAACTCTCTGGAGGGATGTCTTCTCCTTACAAAGAGGTCAAGTTTTGAAGCACCAAATTCACCAGGTCTGTGGCAGAGACCAAGTTCACCAGGTCTGTGGCAGAGACTGTGCGGTTAAGTTAGAGTACCATTTGGCTGCTAGTCCCTACCTAGGGAGACTATCCATCTGGGCTGAGACTGCTTGAGAAGCTGAGCAGTGAAGTGATTACGTTTGTGCCTGGACCTCTCCCACATCTTATGCTGTCCTGTCTTCTTACTCCAACCTTTACCTATGGAGACTGTTATTTACAAGAAATAAACTCTACGTTGGAGTTGCAGCTGGTGTGGACATTGAAGTCACTGGGTGGAACAAGGACTTATTTCTGTGAATTGTAGAGGTGAGAAACATTCTCTGGAGGATTCTGGTTTTATGGCTGTGGAGACCCGCTAACAACACCGCTCAACCTCTTTACACAGGAGGGTACGGGCTTGTGGCGTGGTGTGCCCTCTCTACCTGGGGGGAGCCAAAGGCAGGTGAAGGGGGTGAGTGTGCTACATAAGCATTCTTTCTACAAGGAAATAATACACTATGGTAAAAAAAAATCTCCTTGTGTGTCTGCCCAATTCTTCACTCTTCTGTGCTGTTGAAGGAAAGGTTGTTAGAGAAATTAGAAATTATACTTTAAATGTCAACTATGAATATGCATATTAATATGACTATATCTTCTAAAGTTAAAATGTTTGCTTTATATAACTCTATTAATACTTAAATATGCTGAATAAGCTCTAATAACCCTAATTACTGGAATAAGTCATATGACCATATTCTATTGTGCAAAGATGTGCTGACTCTTACATCTGTCAAAATATGGGCTGCGAACCATGAGATAATTTATGTATCCATTGTATGAAATATCCTGTCATAAGGTGTTGGCTGAAAAAGGATATTTCCCTATTTCCTGCTAACGTCAGAATAAAGGTTGAAATTATACATGGTCAGGACGTTACGAGCAGGAAAAGGGAAGGTTTAAGGGTTATAAAAGCTGAATGTGAATCTATGACAGGCAGAAATGGATCTCTGAAGCAGAAGATATACATTTAACCATTTCTCTTGCATATGCAATAAAATATCTTGACTTGTAACGAGAGTCGGTCCAAAATTACTTGACATTTTGGTCCTTCGAAAACGGAAGTCCAAATTCCTGGAAAGCACTAGCCAACAACCCAGTGAACCGATGTCCGTACGGCAAAAAACTGTAAGTCCTCCGTCTTAAATTTGACGTTAACAGAGGCCGGCTCACTGAACTAGTGCCTCCCGGGCAGCGACTTACCGGATCAGCACAAGAGACCGCTCTCGGGGCAAGGTAAGATATTTTCATTTATTATATTATACTTTTAGGCCTAAATGTGATTAGGGATTTAATGAATTAAGGGATTTTGTTACATACATCTAATATAGAGATTAATTGAATGTTTATCTGTTGTGTATATGTTTTGCTTTATCCAAGTTGAGGGAATATAAGTAGATACGTCCGTAGTTTAAATCCCTTTGATATAGGAGTATGGTTCCATTCCAATACCCGGGTGCAGATAAAGGAAATTTGTCGACAAAGGACCTAGGTCCTGACAGCCTTGTAAACTGCAGGAATTCCCGTGGGGGACACATAAATATTCCTACATCAAAAACACGAACCCCTGTTGATACAAAGGTATGGCCTGATAGATTTCCAGGTAACAAGTAGAGGTAATTTGACGAGCCCTTGCGCTCAGCCAGCCTCGTATGTTGTGTAAAAAACCTGTACAGGCATTTATAAATACCGTTGAATCAACAAATATTAATGTTTTGATAAAGTGTGGGAACAACAGTCGAGAGAAATTAAGTCTCTTTTGTAATTCTGTTCATGCTCCCTACAGTTTACTGAAATATTAATGTTTTGATCAGGGGGGGTTGACCAGTCAGGTGAATTTACGTTCGCCTTGTAATTCTGTTCATGCTCCCTATAAATGAATAAAACATTAAGTAAGAAGACAAGACACCAGTATTATAGCAGCACACAAGATCAATAATCTAGAAGTGATATGTCACGACTAGAAAGTTTGTGAGTAGCTGCAGAAGTGATAAGATACTGTGTGCAGGTATTGTGTCAGTGTGAGAAGACCTTACAAAAAAAACTCCGTGTGCACGTTAAAATGAGTATGATCCATGGAAAGTCTGATGGTTTGAATGATGATGCAAAGTATATGTGTAGTCTAGACAAAGAGAATGTGAAACTCCTTAAGACATGAAAAACAAAGTATGATTTTGTTGCATTTTTAAATAAGGATTGTTGTGTAATACTGTGTTGTGTAGAAAGCTTAAAAAATAAATAAAAATTATGCCGGCATGTATGTATGTGTATATATATGTATGTATATATGTGTATATATATATATATATATATATATATATATATATTAAAAAAAAAAAAGAAAAGAAAAATAAGGAAACAGAATAAATTAGGTCTTCCCCAGGCAAAGAAATGGCTTGAGGAGGCTAACTGTAGGTTAAAATCATAAAAAAAATCATAAAAAGACTATGTTTTTAGACAAAGAGGAGGACAATAATATGACCGTCCTCCGAAGTTTAGTGCAGCAAGTATTGACTGAACAAAATGCGACAAACCTAATGCACCCGACAGCCCCTACACACCCTTTAGAGGACTCTCCAATCCCACCGACAGACGCTGCTCCCCCTCTGACTTCACCACCTGCTCCCAATTCCCTATTGCAGACCTGCAGTCCCCACCACCAGATGGGACAGAGGTATGCAACAAGTTACCCCGCTGACCCTCCTTACAGCAATCCCAAGGTCCACATAGCTCAATTCAGGGATGGTATCATGGGAATGGTTGCTAGCTATCATCTCAATGTGAGGGAAATAGAGCAGGTCACCAGACAGGTACTGGGACCTGACTGGCATCATGTAGTGGGAGATTGGAGTGGATTAAACAACCAGGGAGGGGTGTTGCCTCAGGATGATGCAGCACTCAAAAACAGAAGAAATGCTCTTATAGCAAAGATAGAGAGAGGATAGATGGATACGTCAAGTCGACTGGTCCATTATAAATCAGTGTATATGGGGAGAAGAGGAAACAGTGGATAATTTCATTGTTAGGATAAAGAAGAATTTTAAAAACCACTCTGGGATAGAAATCCCAGTAGATCAAGTGAACGATAGCCCATATGAACAACAGCTAAAGAATGCAATCCTGAAGGGGCTGCTAGTCCTTATATCAAGTTTTGTTAACGAACACATGATTAACCATAGGATCTGCAGACTCTAGGAGCTAATCAAGTATGTGAGGCATGCTGAGGGGCACTTCCAACCAAAAAAGAAAGTAAAGAAAAGGATGAGGGGGGAGTGTTTCCTGTATGGTAAAAGTGTGTCTGCAGAGAGAGAAGCAGAAGGATGGGAAAGAATCTGATATTTTGGATGTGTGTAATGTTGAAACTTGTTTGCATGCTGAAGCCAAGCCAGAAATAACCTGGGTTGCAAAGAGTAGTTGGGTAACATTTCTCTGTGACACTGGGGCTTGTAGGACCCTGATACACCCGCTGGATATGCCACCAGGGGTAAAGGGAAAAGGTTTAGTATATGTAAAATCTGCAAATGGGTTGATGCACCAGGAGGCCGTGTCTGAAGGTCTTACTGTGGAAAATCCACAGACAGGTAAAAAGGCTCAGTGTAAAATTGTAATGTCAACTAAATGTCTTGTTAATTCGTTGGGTAGAGACATGTTGCATGCTCTTGATATTTCTGTCGTACCAGTGGAGGGGGGCCTCAAAGCCCATCAGCTGTGTGAAAAACAAATCACAGCTGTGGATAATGAGCCCTGATACTGGTACAGCTTGGATTTACAAACTGAGGGATTAAAGATGCCCAAAACCCTGACAGAAATAATTGAAGAGCCTGTGAGGAAAGGTACAAGGTCCAGACGAACCTCTATTGCACTATCTACTACAAAAGGACCACTGGGCCTGATAGGTCTTATGAGAAACAGTTAATGAGTTGCACTAACACTGAAGTGCTCTTAAGATACCTGTACTGTGATAAGGAAGGAAATAACATGGCTACTTGTCTCCTACCACAGCCTATTCTGCAAATATACAGGCAGGATACTGTACCTCATGTTTCGGTCACGCGGAACTCCGAGGTATCATGGCATGAGCTGGGAGAACTTATCACAGACTGGGTCAAATTAACAGATGGGGAACTGAAATCCAGAGGGAATCAGAGGTACAGATTAGCGTGGTTTGTTGAATGTACAACCAGAACTTGCGTGATTGAAGTTTTGACAAAAGACAGTGACTGACACTTTTTGACCAAAGGGGAAGGGGATGCCTTAAAAGACATCCCCGATTTCTTGTGATCAAAAGGAAAGACAGACGTAGGGCTAATTAAGACAGACAGTCAGTTCTGGTTTGCACTTATGTACAAAGGAAAACTCACAAGAAATGTTCAATGCTTTGTCTCGAGTTGTACCTCCCAGTGGGAGTCAAATTCTCTGGTATGTGGATGACATTCTGGTAGCGGCTCCTCTGGAGCGACAATGTAAAATTGACACCTTGGCTCTGATGCATTTCCTCGCAGAACAAGGTCACAAGGTTAGCAAAATAAAATACAACTTTTGAAAAACAAGGTGAAATACCAGGGTTACATTATATCTCAAAAAGGCAGACATCCAGATGAGATCCGAAAAGAGGCCATCCTTCAAGCCCCCAAACCACGTAAAAATAAAGAAATGATGTAATTTCTTGGCATGGCAAATTTTTGTAGAGCATGGATAGCTAATTATGCTACGGAGGTGGTGCCTCTTTCTGATCTCATCTATGGTACACAAATGTCTGCAAAAGGTTCCATCCAGTGGAATGTGCAAGCAGAGGATGCATTTACAAAGGTGAAGCACCTCATTGTGGGTTCTACTGTGCTTAGCCTACCCAATTACAGTAGAAACCCTTTAGCAGACTGTAGATTGTAAAGAGGGGTACATGACTTCTGCTCTCACTCAGGTTTATGAGAACAAACACAAACTAGTTGCATTTTACTTAACTAATTTGCCCCACTGTGTACAAGCTGTAGTAGCAGCCTCATTGGCCATACGGTCATCTGCATTGATAGTATTGTTCCACCCCTGGTACTTAAAGGTCTCACATGTTATTTAGGTGATCTTACTATAAGACAGAATCTCCTATTTATCTCCAGTCAGGCATTTATCATGTATGACTACACTTCTGGGACAACCACACGTTACAATCAAGAAGTGTACTACATTGAATCCTGCTACACTAATGCCAACACCTGGTGATGGGGATCCACATGATTGTGCAGCTCAAAATTGATGAACGGGTACTCCCTAGGAAGGATCTCACTGATGTTCCCTTTCTAGATGCTGACATTACAATCAAACGGCTTATGCTATAGTAACACATGACCAGGTCATTGAAGCTAGACCTTTTCCCAGTTCCTATTCTGCACAACAAGCTGACATTATAGCCCTGTCAAGGGCCTGCAGTCTAGGGGAAGGGAAAAATAAATAGATATTTATACTGACAGCCAATACGCTTTCTCTACACATATTTGCCCAGCAATGGAAAAAAGGGGTATGATTACGTTGCCATGGGAAACCGATCACACAGAGATCTCATTCTTGCCCTTCTAGAATATGTACAAAAACCAGCACAAGTGGCTATTTGTAAATGTGCGGCACATAGAAAGGGAACAGATCCAATTACCCTAGGGAATGCACTAGCAGACAAGACAGCAAAGGAAGCTTCTGAAGGACAGCAATGACAAACATATACAGTTCCCAAGTAAATGATGAGGTACAGAGAGCTATTGATGAAACATGGTTATCAGAAATGCAGAAAACATCACCGGCAGGTGAAAATCAAAGTGGTTATATACAGGGTCAACACTGGTCAATGGTATATACACATGTACAGAAGGTAAACCTAACTTATCTACATCACTATTCACGTATGCTGTGTTATTGAGTCATGGGTAGGCCCATACCTCAAAAGGAGGGATGGTACTGGGTGTACACAACATATGGGTTTACAAAACTACTCTGAAAATTTTGTCTCACATATCCGATTTGTAACAGATACCATGCACAAGGTGCCCTAAGAGCCTTAAGGGGTAATTTCCCACAACCCCCTTATCCCTTTCACACAATATGCATGGATTTTATTGAATTGAACAAATGTGAGAATAAGTACTGTCTGGTTATTGTGTACAGGTTTATAAAGTGGGTGGAAACTTTTCCTATGGCGCACACGGATGGACAGTCAGTAGCCAAAGTACTAATCAAAGAGGTGATTCCACGACAAGGGATCCCTGCGCTGATTTACAGTAACAATGGCTCCAATTTTGTAAACTAAACAATACAACTAATTGGTATATGGTACAATATCTGACCTACTAGGGAGAATCACTATTTAGGTTTTAACCCCTGGTCAGAACACCCCAGCCCCCGAGCCAACTCAGTTTCAACTTAATACCTCTTTGTTTAAAACAGATTTTACTTACAAGGAACAATTAAGTATAGAAACAGGATTTGGAGACAAAAATTAGTGGATAGAATGGGTCAGATACACAACTCAATCTAAGGGGTTAAGTGATTGTATTTCTTGTGCAAACCCAAGACCACAACTAGCTACCATTCCTCTCCCTGAAGAGGAAACAGATTTAGCTTGCATAATAAGACTGTTTTCAGAAAATATTACTGGGTCTGAATGTGCAAATGAGAAAAAGAGATACCCTAAAACTAAAATGCAAAGTACACCCCCTTCACTACAAGCATTACCAGGAAATTTTTCTAGTTTCTCTAACAAAGATAAGGATGGTACAAAGGTTGGCACTCTATCTCCTGAATACTGTGCGACCATAACATCAACTACAGACATTAAGTATCAACTAAAATGGTTTCAGGAACAGAAACGGCAACTAGCTGATGTTTGGTGGCTGTGTGGGGACAAGAAACTAAGGCTCAGACTGCCACCTAGATGGGAGGGTAGTTGTGCCCTTACCCGCCTGTTGCTTCCCTTTTATATTGTTCCTATGACTAATAAATTGATGAGACTACCAGGTAAACACTATTTTAAGAGACTTAAGTGTCCAGAATCATTTTGACAACCAGGTATATATAGACTCAATAGGTGTTCCACGAGGAGTTCCGGATGAATTTAAAGCACAGAATCAAGTAACAGCAGGACTCACCTCACTCTTCCTATGGGTACAGCCCAATAAGAATGTCGACTGGATAAACTACATTTACTACAACCAGCAGAGGTTTGTGAATTACACCGGAGATGCTATCAAAGGTATAGCAGCACAATTGGACGCCACCTCTTTGACAGCGTGGCAGAACCGTATAGCATTGGATATGTTGCTGGCAGAAAGGGGCGGGGTATGCGAAATGTTCGGCACCTTCTGCTGCACTTTTAATACGGCACCTGATGGAAGTATCACCAAGGCTTTGCAAGGCCTACAAATGTTATCCCAGGAACTAACTGAGAACTCTGGTGTAGAGAACCCCTTAACAGGACTCTTTGAAAAATGGTTTGGTAAATGGGGTGATCTTGCAAAAGGTTTGCTCATCTCTGTTGTCATGGCAGCCACGGTCCTTACGCTGTGTGGATGTTGCTGCATTCCTTGTATTAGAGGAATTCTTCAAAGACTGATTGACACATCACTAACAAAGACTATGTTTTTTCAGAACAACACTGAACTATACCCGGAACCTGATGAAGATGAACTTACAGTCCTTTCAAAAGACTTATTTGTCTAAATGATAATACCTGGTAAAATAAAGAACCTGGATATTTGAATTATTGACATTATAAGTATAAAAGGGAGCAGCTGTTAGAGAAATTAGAAATTATACTTTAAATGTCAACTATGAATATGCATATTAATATGACTATATCTTCTAAAGTTAAAATGTTTGCTTTATATAACTCTATTAATACTTAAATATGCTGAATAAGCTCTAATAACCCTAATTACTGGAATAAGTCATATGACCATATTCTATTGTGCAAAGATGTGCTGACTCTTACATCTGTCAAAATATGGGCTGCGAACCATGAGATAATTTATGTATCCATTGTATGAAATATCCTGTCATAAGGTGTTGGCTGAAAAAGGATATTTCCCTATTTCCTGCTAACGTCAGAATAAAGGTTGAAATTATACATGGTCAGGACGTTACGAGCAGGAAAAGGGAAGGTTTAAGGGTTATAAAAGCTGAATGTGAATCTATGACAGGCAGAAATGGATCTCTGAAGCAGAAGATATACATTTAACCATTTCTCTTGCATATGCAATAAAATATCTTGACTTGTAACGAGAGTCGGTCCAAAATTACTTGACAAAGGTCAATGACCAATTTGTTGGTTCATCAGTCCAGCAGTTTGTGTTAGTATAAACGTGTAAATATCTAAAATCAAAGAAGCACCGCACTCCAGTCCAGCCAACATAGGCATGCGCACAGGGTGTGCCAGGTGTGCCCAGGCACACCCTAATCACCCTGTGCAGAACAGATTCCCCCCTACTGACCTGGCTCCCCTCCTTCTCCCCACAGAACTGCCAGCTTCCCTCCTCTCCCACCGGTTGTTCCAGGATGAGTGGGGGAAGGGGCCAGTAAATATGCCATTTACCAGCCCCTTCCCTTTCTGAATGAACATCGCGAGTGATCGGTAGAGTGTGTTTGAGCTTTGGGGTGCACACCCTAATGCCAAAGGCTGTGCACACCTATGCCAGCCAACCTAGTGTAGACTTGAAAAAGGCCTCAACCCATGAGTCTCTGCCAAAGTCACGCCCCTGACATGTTTCGCTCTGTCCACCAAACATAATTATATGGACAATCTTTTGATTAAACTCCGGTGGTCTGAGAGAAACACGTCGGGGGACTTTGGCAGAGGCCGTTTTCAAATCTACACTAGCTTGGCTGGACGGGAGTGTGAGGCTTCTTTAAATTTTATATATGCATTGATTCGAATGATCACCTTTGGCAGCCTGCACCTTTCTTCGTGGTGACTGGCTTCCCCAGCTTAAGCAGCGTTCATAATCTAGCACCAAAATCATTGTGTAAATATCTGTTATACATGATCAATCACCTCAATAGAAGGACATTGTAGAAGTTAACGGAGTCCTTTTTTTTTTTAAATGGGAGACAGCGCGGTTATAACACAGTTCCAAACAAGAGGGTTCAGAGGGCCCTGCTTATGAGAGCTTACAATCGAAAAGATAATAGAGTCAAATGATACAAAAAGTAATAACGGTCAGGGATGAGCTGATGTAGGAGATAGAAGTACGGTTTATTAGGTGGAGGCGGAATAGGCCTCCCTGAAGCAATGAGTTTTGATTGCCTAAAGGCAGACAGAATAGGAGATAGCCAGGCAGATTAAGGTAGAGAGTTCCAGAGGATGGAATAGGCTCTGGAGAAGTCTGGGAGGCAAACATTGGAGGTGGTGGTGAGGAAGCTAGAGAGCAGAAGGTTTTGGGATGAGCGAAGAGAACAGTTTGGGTGATATTGTGAGATGAGCTTTGTGATGTAGCTCAGGGCAGAGTTGTACAAGGATTTGTATGTTTTTATTATTTTTTATTTTATTTGTTGGGCTAGTGGAAGCCAGTGGAGGGATTGGCAGTGAGGAATGGCGGACACTGAATGATTGCTAAGCTAGATGAATCTGGTGGAGGCATACATGGTATACTGTGGGGATGTAAAAAGCAATTGATTGAGGTGAGATATAACAAGCAAATGAATTTTTCGTTTTTTTACATTGTTACAGAGGTTAAAGGCTAAGTTCACCGTTTTTTTTTTTTCTAAAGTCCAGCTCCACTATGCACCAATATAGCATTATGTACTACAAATGTACTTTTTCTGCAAAAATATCAAAGCTTTCCATAAAACCTACAGACACTTACCTTACTGTCCTCCATCCATGATTCCAAACGTATCTTTTGCTTCTGTCTTACGCCCTTACAGACTATAGGTCATGACACGGGAAGGAGTTGATCAGCTGATCTCATTAGCACACACCCTGCATCATCCACTCCCAGGTGCATGTTTTTTTAATGAAATGCAATAAATCAGTGATTACACCTCTCACTAAATACACAATCAGATTGCATATTGTATGGCCATCTTTATACAAGTACACAGAAGAGAGTGGACAGAAACACTCAGCTGTCAAGCCCTGCTCACATCTCTGCATAGCAGGAACTCACATTCCCACATGCATTTTTTTTTTTAGCGAGGTGGGGAGGTGTTTTGGAGCATTTTCACTCATCATGCATAGGGCAGCCCATCCAACTGAATGGCTGCCCTACACACAGCAATCGCCCCAAAGAAACTTCAGAACTTTTTTTAGAGTAGAGCTTGGTGCATTTTTTACTGGGATTTTTGATGCAGCGCATTTCTAAAATGCAAGGAAACACACAGATGTAAATGGAGCCTTGTTGTTCTTGTGTTACTGCACCAATTTAACTTTCAGGACCCATTCACATCTAGCTCAGTGGGAGTGCACATTTTGTGTCTTGTTTTTCCTGTGACACGCATAGGGCAGCCTGTTGATTTAAATGGGCTGTGCTATATGTGTCTTATGGGACATGTTGGCATTTTGTGGGTTGCATGTATTTTACTGTGCGTTTTGCAGCATTTTTCACTTGTTTTTCACATGGCAAAATGTGTGTTTGTGTCTGTGTTTGGTGTGCCGTTACCAATTGATTTCACTGAAAGTGCAACTAGTAATTTTAGGTGTATAAAGGTGGCCATACACTATACAATCTGATTGTACAATCTCCTTTAGATTTACCAAATGTATATAATAGGAGGAATCACCTATTTAGCCAATCACTTTACAGGTGAAACTCAAAAAATGTGAATATTGTGCAAAAGTTCATTTATTTCACTAATGCAACTTAAAAGGTGAAACTAATATATGAGAGAGACTCATTACATGCAAAGCAAGATAGTTCAAGCCGTGATTTGTCATAATTGTGATGATTATGGCTTACAGCTCATGAAAACCCCAAATCCACAATCTCAGAAAATTTGAATATTACATGCAATCAATAAAACAAGGATTGTACATAGAACAATATCGAATTGTATAAGCATGCATATGTACTCAGTACGTGGTTTTGGCCCCTTTTGCAGCAATTACTGCCTCAATGCGGCGTGGCATGGAAGCTATCAGCCTGTGGCACTGCTGAGGTGTTATGGAAGACCAGGGATGCTTCAATAGCGGTCTTCAGCTCTTCTGCATTGTTCGGTCTCATGTCTCTCATCTTTCTCTTGGCAATGCCCCATAGATTCTCTATGGGGTTCAGGTCAGGCGAGTTTGCTGGCCAATCAAGCACAGTGATCCCACGGTCATTGAACCAGGTTTTGGTGCTTTTGGCAGTGTGGGCAGGTGCCAAGTCCTGCTGGAAAATGAAGTCAGCATCCCCATAGAGCTTGTCTACGGAATGAAGCATGAAGTGCTCCAGAATCTCCTGGTAGACGGCTGCGGTGACCCTGGACTTAATGAAGCACAGTGGACCAAGACCAGCAGATGACATGACTCCCCAAATCAACACAGACTGTGGAAACTTCACACTGGACTTCAAGCATCTTGCAGTGTGTGGCTCTCCATTCTTCCTCCATACTCCGGCTCCTTGGTTTCCAAATGAGATGCAAAATTTGCTCTCATCAGAAAAGAGGACTTTGGACCACTGAGCAACAGACCAGGTCTGTTTTTCTCTAGCCCAGGTAAGACGTTTCTGACGTTGTTTGTTGTTCAGGAGTGGCTTGACAAGAGGAATACGACATTTGAAGCCCATGTCCAGGATCCGTCTGTGTGTGGTGGCTCTTGATGCACTGACTCCAGCCTCAGTCCACTCCTTGTGAAAGTCCCCAACACTTTTGAATGGCCTTTTCCTGATAATCCTCTCCAGGCTGCGGTCATCCATGCTGCTTGTGTACCTTTTTCTTCCACACTTTTCCCTTCCACAGAACTTTCTATTAATGTGCTTTGATACAGCACTTTGGGAACATCCAACTTCTTTTGCAATTACCTTTTGAGGCTTTTCCTTCTTATGGAGAGAGTCAATGATGGTTTTCTGTACAACTGTCAGGTCAGCAGTCTTCCCCATGATTGTGATTCCTACTGAACCAGACTGAGAGACCATTTAAAGGCTCAGGAACCCTTTGCAGGTGTTATGGCTTAATTAGCTGAGTCGAGTGGGACACTTTGAGCCTAGAATATTGCACCTTTTCACAATATTCTAATTTTCTGAGATTGTGGATTTGGCGTTTTCATGAGCTGTAAGCCATAATCATCCCAATTATGACAAATCACGGCTGGAACTATCTTGCTTTGCATGTAATGAGTCTATCTCATATATTAGTTTCACCTTTTAAGTTGCATTAGTGAAATAAATTAACTTTTGCACGATATTCGAATTTTTCGAGTTTCACCTGTATATCCAATCAGGCAGGCCCTTGAACTACATAATTGATGGCAAATCCAAAGGAGATTGTACAATCAGATTGTATAGTGTATGGCCACCTTTATACACCTAAAATTACTAGTTGTGCTTTTTAGTGCCATCTGTGCGTTTCCTTGCATTTCAAAAATGCGCTGCACCAAAAATCACAAAAAAAAAGTTCTGAAGCTTCTTTGGGGTGATTGCTGCGTGTAGGGCAGCCCATTCAGGAGGGTGGGCTTCCCTATGTGTTTTGAGTGAAAATGCTCCAAAACACCTCCCCCTCTCGCTAAAAAAAAACGCAAGTGGGAACGGGAGTTCCTGCTATGCAGAAATGTGAATGGGGCTTGGCAGCTGAGTGTTTCTGTCCACTCCCTTCTATGTACTTGTATAAAGATGGCCATGCACTATGCAATCTGATTGTATATTGTGTATTTAGTGAGAGGGGTGATTAATTGTATATCATTTAAAAAATGTGCAGCTGGGAGTGGGAGGGTGCAGAGTGTGTGCTAATGAGGTCAGCTGGTCAACTCCTTCCTGTGTCATAACCTACAGTCTGCAAGGTCGTAAGACAGAAGCAATAGATATGTTTGGAATCATGGATGGAGTATAGTAAGGTACGTGGCTGTAGATTTTATGGAAAGCTTTGATATTTTTTCAAAAAAAGTACATGAATACTATATTGGTACATAGGGGAGCTGGTATTTAACCACTTTAGCCCCGCACCATTTGTCAGCCTAAGGACCAGAGGTCTTTTTACAATTTCGCACTGCGCTGCTTTAACTAGTAATTGTGCGGTCATGCAATGTTGTACCCAAACTAAATTTGCGTCCTTTTTTTCCCACAAATAGAGCTTTCTTTTGGTGGTATTTGATCACCTCTGCGGTTTTTATTTTAAATAGAGCGACAATTTTGAAAAAAAAAACAATATTTTTAACTTTTTGCTATAATAAATATCCCCAAAAAATATATAAAAAAAATTTTTTTTCCACAGTTTAGGCCGATACGTATTCTTCTACATATTTTTGGTAAAAAAATTCGCAAAAAGTGTTTATTGATTGGTTTGCGCAAAAGTTATAGCTTCTACAAAATAAGGGACTGTTTAATGGCATTTTTATTAATATTTTTTTTTTACTAGTTATGGCGGTGATCAGCGATTTTTATCATGACTGCGACATTATGGCGGACATGAAGACCAAAAATTGCCGTTTCAGGCAGATTAAGTTTTGGAAAGACGTTTCTCTCTCAGAGACCAAGGGTGCCGGCAATGCACATAGCAATGAAAACAAAAATGGTAAAGACAGCCGCACTCCAATCCAACGTATGTTTATTGAAGAAAAACAGGCACTACAAAAACCAGCATAAAAGAGGACAGCTGACGCGTTATACACTTGTTCAGTGTTTACTCATAGCTATGTCTTACTTCAATAAACATACGTTGGATTGGAGTGTGGCTGTCCTCACCATTTTTGTTTTCATTATTATGGCGGACACATCGGACACTTTTGACACATTTTTGGGACCATTGTAATTTTTACAGCGATCAGTGCTATAAAAATGCACTGATTACTGTGAAAATGACACTGGCAGGGAAGGGGTTAACCAGTAGGTGGCGCTGTAGGGGTTAAGTGTGCCCTGATGACTGTTTCTAACTGTAGGGGGGATGGGCTGTGTGTGACATGACACTGATCTCTGCTCCGACTACTCCGACGTATATGTACAGGCGAAGGTGAAGGTGAACTTATCAAGATGTGGACAGAGATGATGTGGCGCCAAAAGGAGAGGTCAGAGTCCAGGATTAGGCCCAGCACCCTGTCTTGAGGGAAGGGACTGGTAGTTGTGCCATTGATTTTAATTGGAATTTCAAAAGAAGGGCCACAGGGAAGGAAATATTATAAGCTCAGTTTCAAAAAGACTGAGTTTGAGGTGGTGTGACATCCATTACTTTCTAACTCAGTTATAATTATGCAGGCACCATAACTGCTTTTGCTTAGTTTCATAAATGATAAATGATCTTTCCTACATTTTGTACAAGGTTAAAACGTTCTGTCATATGACCATCATCTCTTCTTTCTGGTAATAGAAACAATGTTTCCTCCTTGAAGAGATGGGACTTTAAGGGCACAGAGAGTAGTATAAAACAGAGGTAGTATAAAAGTTATAGAGTTTAATTGTATCAAAATTAGCATAAAGTAGAAAACATATAAAGAAAAATACTGAAGTAAAAAGCTGACTTGCAGAGAGTAAGGTATAAATTACCTCAACATATCAAGAATGATATAACAGCAATATTAATAGGTTTACATAGAAAATGCATTGACAATTCCAACGCGTTTCGGAGTAGTCTTGACTTCTTCCTCAGGGAAAGTCCTTTTTGTAATGAATCTAAGTATAATAGTGCCTTGAATCCATCGCTCGACATAGGTTAGCACATACAAACACAGGTGATAAAGGAGAACCACCATACAATACACAAATGTAGACACTGAGGTAATAGAATATGAAGAAAAAGAAGGATCTCTGGAGACCACGTGAGGGGCCAAGGTCATACGCACTTGGACCAGATGGCGTGACTATAATGTATTGAGAAGTGACTGGGTGTACAGTTCCATATGGAGTGGGACTTATGTTAGTCCTCTCCAACTAGTAATTGTTGATAAACCAGGTCACAGCCAGCTGGGGCCTGCAACAAGGTCTCTAGAGAGTATGAATTCCAGGTATGGTCCTAGCAGACAGTGTATAAAATGACCTGGTGAGCTCACAATGCCACAGAGGCAATGGATCTCAAGGTGACTGAATGCTTCCATTTCCAAAGTCAGCATGGCAGTGTATGGAGGGATTGATGACCACACCTTCTTTCTGGTAATGGGGGTGGGGTTACAGGACACTGTGCAGGACACAGTGGGGATGTTTTACCAAAGGCAAATAAACTGTGCTCCAGACTGTGCAAATTAGCGTAGTAAATGAAGTATAGCTTCACTTTGCAAAGAATACCCAATCACATGCAAGGAAATAAAAAACAGCTTTTAGGCTTGCACATGATTGGATGATGAAAGTCAGCAGATCTTCTGCTCGTTTACTATTCTCTGGAGCAACTGCTCTTGCTGACTGCAACTGCACTTTGCAAAGTGCACAGTCTGTTTGCCTTTGGTAAATAAACCCCAGTGTGTCTCCCCAATACAAGCATGCTGTGTGTCTGCACAGTGTTCTGTACCTCTAAATGGCCAGCCAAAGGATGAAAACTGGCCATGCTAATATAGATCAGCTTCTGTGCTTTGTGTGGTCAGTTTAGAACTAGGAAAAAGGAGACTGGCAGGATCAGTCAGGTACTTCAGATGGAAGATTTCTCTAAGGTTTTGCTGACGTGAAATTCTGAATCAAAAGCTGCATTGTATACAGTACTGGGTATTCCTGTTGGTATGGTAGGCAGGGTTTTTGCCTACTGGCATGTAGTCAGGTGCAGTCTACTTTCTACACTGCAGGTGGTGATCTTCCGCAGCGGCACTGCAGTTTGAGAGGAAGTCAAGAGGAACATAGTTCGTCTATGGTTTTCTGGGTCACTGGAGAAGCATCCAATTGGATGTTGCCGCCTCATGTGACTCTGGCAGCCAGGTTTGGTGTGCATTTTGAAAGGTTCCTGATGAGGAGGGAAACCATAAACACTGTCAGTTCAGCTGCATTGGTGTGATATTCTCTCAGCACCTTTTGTCGATATTGTAATATTACTGAATTTAACTGTGCAGTTTTTTTCACTATTAAAAATAACAAAGCTACTCTGACCTCAGCTGCACTTACCAAATCCTTTTGATTGGATATCTTACTTAGGCTGGTTTCACACTGGGGCGGTGGGTGCGGTGGCGGAATAGCGCCGCTATTTTTAGCGGCGCTATACCGTCGGAATTGCTGAGGTATTCGGCCGCTAGCGGTGCGGTTTTAACCCCCGCTAGCGGCCGAAAAAGGATTAATACCACCCGCAAACCGCGGCTACAGCCGCGGTTTGCGGGCGGTATTACCGCGGTGTCCTATTCATTTCAATGGGAAGGAGCAGTGTAGGAGCGGTAAACACACCGCTCCTCTCACCGCTCCAAAGATGCGGCTAGCAGGACTTTTTTTCACGTCCTGTTAGCGCACCGCTCCAGTGTGAAAGCCTCGGGCTTTCACATTGGAGAGACAGCAGCCGCTGTTTAGGCACGGTTTGCAGGCGCTATTTTTTAGCACAATCGCGCCTGCAAACCGCCCCAGTGTGAAAGGTGCCTAAGTCCATGTTCAGTGCCCTTTTTAAGTAATAATTATTGTAAGATTAAGCAAGATTAAGATTAAGCAAGAAAATAGATTTACACCATTTCTGCATTCATATTCATATGTATAAAATTCAATAAAGGGGTATTCTGCTTCATAAGTACCACATTGTGGATGATTGCAAGAAGTCACAGTGCTGTTCTTTTGAGATACTAGTGTAGCGGGGTGGTCAATTTAAGGGAAGTCTCTGAGTGGTAATTAGGCTCAGATACCTTGACTGTTAGTGGCCATGGACCATTTTTGTCCTCAGGGGATAATGCTGGTGATGATAATGCCTGTGGCCTGCGGGTGGCGCTGCCATTCTGGGCCGGGGTTGAACCACGAGCGTAGTGCTGTGCCTTTTGTGTCCCCTCTCGGCAGCCGTACAGCAGGGCGGGGAACCTGCTTTGCATGCCGGGAGAGGATATAAAAGGGGCAGACATCTCCTGATCGGGGTCCACCCCCAGGCACCTTCAGCCTGGGAGTGCGTGCAGTTGATCTCCGGGTGCCCTAGGCCTGGAGGCTGTGTTCCTGTTTCGTCTCAGGCACCTTTAGCCTGGGATAAGGTACTCCCCTGCTGTCCTGATCGCCTGGGTATGAAGACCCAGGGGATGCGGAGAAGGCCCGGGGCCCAGCATCTTCGGCTGGGGTCCGCTAAGGATTGAGGAGTCCAGGGTGCCGCCTTGCGAGGGGACCCGCACTCTCAGAGAAGGGAGGATTCATTCAGAAGGACCGATGCAGAAGTCACGGTGAAGGAAGGGTCTGTTGACTCTCTGGGGGAACATCTTCTCCTTGAAAGGGGCCATGTTCTAAGAAGGAAGAGACTAAGGTTCACCAGGTCAGTGGCAGTGGCCTAGTTCACCAGGTCAGTGGCAGTGACTTTATCCACCAGGTCTGTGGCAGAGACCAACCTCACGGCCTGTGGCAGAGACCGTGCGCCTAAAACTTTTTGAGAAAAACCGAACAGTCAAGAGTTTGAGCTACGTTTGTGCCTGGACCTCCTCCACACTTCAAGCTGTCCTGTTTCCTTGCTCCAACCTTTCCTCTATTCAAGAGAATGTCTATTGCAAAGTAAGAATAAATATTGAGTTGGACTTTCAGCTGATGTGGACAATTACGTTACTGGGGAAGTCAAGGACTTGCCTCTACCCACGGTAGAGGTGAGAATCATTCTCAGGAGAACTTTGACTCTGGCTGCAGACAAGACCCAAAAATTACACAGGAGGGTACGGGCTTGTGGCGCGGTGTGCCTTTCTTTCTCCTGCGAGGAGCCAAGTTAAATGCAGGAGGGGGATAGGTGGGTGCGCTAGACTAGCTTTTAAGTGTGGCCATAAACATAGGCATGGGTGGTTGTCTATGCAGGAATTAAAGTGGTTGTTAAAGCGTAGCTCCATTTTTGTTGAGAAAAAAAACATTCCCCTCTGGGTGATCTATGTACTTTACAAGGATTTTAACAAACTTTGTTGCAGATTCTTACCTTTTGTTATTCTGAAGAAATTACTGTTTGTTCCTCATGCCCCTGTGCTGGGTAAGTCTAATGAGAGTGGTTTCATAATTATCAATCAGCTGTGCACCTGCAGGGCTCTAATGAGGAAAGCTGCTGGGCCTGCATTCCTTTAGACATGATTTCCTATTGAAAGTATCTCACCAAAAATGAAACTTTTGTTGCAGGGGATGCCTGAAATCTGACTTGTATCTTAGTGCAGATTTTTGGGAAAGTTAATGAGCCAATCACACAAGCAGGAAATTACGTTTCTGGGGGGCGTTCTGTGCACACTCTATGTACAAAACACCTCCAGGTAGCCATATTGCATTGCATTTTCAGAAAACTACAGAGCTGCAGATTAAAAAGGAAAAGTAATTTTTAACAACATTCAATTACATTATGATTTGTGTCGCAATTGTATCAAATTTTCCACTAGCCTACTCACATTTTGCGAGTGGAAAATAATTTCTGGCAAGCGTGGGCTGCCTCGGAGTGGGGGGGGGGGCGAGCACTGTTGAATGTGAGCTGTTGATTGTGGGGTTGAATGTGAGCTGTTCTCCCAGCTATCGTCCAGGGGAAGAGAGAGGGGAGGAAAAGGCGAGCTGGCCGGATCATCACAGAGCGGGGATTGCCCGCTGAAAGAGCTTTCATTTGAATTGCCGTCTGCTCGCGGTCACACGCAGTCCTGCCTCTTGACCCGGCGCCTGTGACAGACACAACATGCCACAGCATTGGACTGGCATTCTGTCTGTCACAGGCACCAGGTCAGAAGGCAGGACTGTGTGACTGCGAGCTGACGACAATTCAAATGAAAGCTGTTACAGCGAGCAATCCCCACTCTGTGATTAACCGGCTGCCCTCTCTCTATCTCTGCACAGGTCACACTGCAATGATGGGCACAGGTCACGCTGCAATGATGGGCACAGGCGAGGCTGCATTGGTGGGCACTGGTCACACTGCAATGATGGGCACAGGTGAGGCTGCATTGGTGGGCACTGGTCTTGCTGCAATGATGGGCACAGGTGAGGCTGCATTGGTGGGCACTGGTCAGGCTGCAATGATAGGCACAGGTAAGGCTGCATTGGTGGGCACTGGTCATGCTGCAATGATGGGCACAGGTGAAGCTGCATTGATGGGCACAGGTGAGGCTGCATTGATGGGCACAGGTGAGGCTGCATTGATGGGCACTGGTCAGTCTGCATTGATGGGCACAGATGAGGCTGCATTGATGGGCACAGGTGAGGCTGCATTGATGAGCACAGATGAGGCTGCATTAATAGGCACTGGTCACGCTGCATTGATGGGCACAGGTAAGGCTGCATTGATGGGCACAGGTGAGGCTGCATTGATTGGCACAGGTGAGGCTGCATTGATTGACACAGGTGAGGCTGTGTTGATGGGCAAAGTAAGGCAAAGTAAGACAGGCATGTTAAAGCATATCTAAACCCTCTAGATTATATTGACTTACCAGTCCTTGTGGTGGCTGATTTGTTTCCTTTTCTCAGTTTTTCCCTTTTTATTTTTACCTTGTGATACTACCAGTAATACACTTCCTGTCCTAGAGTGGCAACACTAACTTACTGCACTGTATAAAGGAACATCATTGTCACCCTAGGCTGTGTTTCTGATTTTGACTACAAGCACCTCCCCTTCTCATCATCTCCATCACAAGAAGAGGGGTGCTCTGTAGTTCAAAGAACATAGGTGGGAAGGCTGATAACGTTGAATGAGATTTTAATTAAGTGCACAGCAAGTTACAACAACACTGGGTTTCTGACAGATTTTTATTTGTACTAGCAGAAAATCTATTTAGCCAGAAAAAATAGACCAAATGCAGCCTCCACATCTAAGGACTTGTAACCTGTTATATATTAAATGATTGTTCATTGGTTTAGATCTATAACTGTGTAGGACTAAGGGTAAGGCTGGAGTTCACCTTTAAACAGACAGTCCTATATGACTTTGATGATTGAACTAACAGTAGCTGACTCCAAATTCTACATACAATATTATTCTTGATATAAATATTCTGATAATAAAACATTTGAATAATTTAATACATTGGTACAATTTCTTAGATAAAAACTATACATAGCAGCTTGAAAAAAATGTATCTAGTAAAATAGAATATTTTTTGAAAAGTCCAAATTTTAAATGAGAGTGTATCTAAAGCCAAAGATGTTTTTTCAACATGGATAGAGTGGCAATGGGTTAGCACCTCTGTTAGATTTTATTGTTGTCTGTGTCCCCACTAAAGGTGGCCATAGATGGATCGAAATTCAGCTGGTTCAACAGGGACCGGCCGAATTTCGATCCATGTGTGGCTACTGCAGTTGAACAGAAGTCAATCTACCGATCCACTTATGTTCAACAGCCCTGTTGGATAAAAGCAGTTCAATCTGCAGCTAACCCAACCCTAATCTGTGTATTCTGACAGCGGGGGAGATTTCCCCGCTGTCAAAATACAGTAGCACAGTGGGGAGGATTCCCCCATCTACCACGAATGTGTGAAGGGGGAATTGGTTTCGTTTTTATTGTTCAGCCCACTGGCTGAACAAAAAAAACAATCCTTGTAAGGCCAGCTTGAGGAGTTTTACGCCTCTTTATATCTCCTAATGGCTACTGTCATCGGGACTAAAGGTGAGGAAAAATCCCAAATTTTCAGTTGTCACCTGAACAGCAATATAAGGGAAATCTTACAATGGGGACCACTTTTTAAAGCGAGGTTTCGGGCATAATTTTTATTTCATTTTTAAACTTAATTACAGTGAATGCTCTTTAAAACATATTGATAAATCACCATCGGTACATAAATCAGTGCAAATACTTACCTGATATCCTCTCAGTGATCTTGTGGCCGTTTCCATCATAGCTGTGGGCATGTGAAGCCCAGTTCCTGTGTCTTCCTGGATTTCTCAAGAGAGGTGCATAATGGCTAACCAGCATGCACCTCTCGATCTCGCGCATGTGCAGTAGAACGGCGCTCGTAGCGCCGTTAGTTGAAATAACGCGATTTTTCGGCAGAGTAAAGCGCATAGACTCCTGGTAACAGCAATTTCCAGGCAAGAAATCTCTTTTGACAAAATGTTTTATTTTAGATTACAGGGAACCTATTAAAATGAAGTTTAATTTTAGGGTGGACCTCCGCTTTAAGAAGTCATTTACCTCACTTTGCAGAGATTTTCTCTCCAAAGGCTAATCTCCCCAAAAGAATACAGTTGGCAAAAAAAAATTCAGGGGTTTTACCAATTCCCTACCCCATCCAAAATAATAATAATAAAAATATATATATATCTTTTAATAACCACCACCTACTATTTTTTCTCAATGCATAAAAAACATTTAACTGATAATCTACTATTTTGTAAAATTTAACATTTCATATCTTATTGCTAGAAATGATTTTAGCAGCTATAAAATGGTTATTTTCCTTCACCTAGCCTATAACCTAGACCTATATATAACTGTTATATTTAAATGAAGGGAAGCTGTAAAATAATTGACAATTACAATGTCAAAAGTTAACACAAGATCAGTAAAAGAGCATACGTTTGAGAGCCCATTGTCCTAACTATAGTCATAGTTTTACTTACCTGTGCAAGGTGTCCATGATTTCACACCAATGGTCAGGCCCAACGATGTCCAGTTCAAGATAGTCCAAACACAGACCAGAAGAATGGCAGACATCAGTGGACTTTAAACATGCGTTCCATGTACAGTATTTATGGATCTGCTTTCTTTGCGTTAAACCCACACCTTGATAAGAAATAGCACCCAAGTTCTCATGGCCATTGAGAAATGTCAAAGTCTCTAGTCATCCTGTATAAAATACTCTTCAATGTTAATGGCATTTAAAGAAAATTCCATAATTTCTTCCTGAATTTCAAATAAGTCATAATTTCTTTTATATCATGTCTGAGCCTTCTTTTCTCAGAAGTCAACAGTTCCCAAACTCATGTAAAAGAAGCAGCAGCGCCAGCTGTTTGCTCACGACACAGCAGGTGAGGTTGTGTATGTGTGAGGGATGAGCAGGTGAGTGTTCAAGGAGAAGCCAGATATCCAGACATTCAAATGAGTTTGTTCCCAGTCATTTTCTCCTCTTCAGGATCTTTTCATCTTTTGCCCAGCCCTCCCCAGGTGAAGGAATTTCCCACTGTAAATGACTCTGCTCTTACAAGGAATATATTACTAACATAGGTGGAGCCACAAGCAAGCCGTGCACCTGAGTGTGCTTAGTGCAAGTGTCTCAGGTACATAGATAGAAAGTATCTTTCACTTATCAACACATTTCAAATCCAGGAATTTCAATCATAGGATTACAGAGAAACAGTTCTTCTTATGCTGTTGCTGTTCTTTCTTTCTTTCTTTCTTTTTCTTTCTTTCCTTTAATGACGCGAATTCATCACACTTGTGTTCCAATAAAAAATAACTCTCTTTCTTTCTCTTTCTTTCTTTCTCTTTCCTTCCTTTAATGAAGCGAAATCATCACACTTGTGTTCCAATGAAAAAGAACTCTCTTTCTTTCTTTCTTTCTTTCTTTCTTTCTTTCTTTCTTTCTTTCTTTCTTTCTCTTTCCTTCCTTTAATGAAGCGAAATCATCACACTTGTGTTTCAATGAAAAATAACTCTTTCTTTCTTTCCTTCTTTCTTTCTTTCTTTCTCTTTCCTTCCTTCAATGAAGCAAAATCATCACACTTGTGTTCCAATGAAAAATAACTCTTTCTTTCTTTCTTTCTTTCTTTCTCTTTCCTTCCTTTAATGAAGCAAAATCATCACACTTGTGTTTCAATGAAAAATAACTCTCTTTCTTTTTTTTTTCTTTCTTTCTTTCGTTATTTCTTTCTTTCTCTTTCCTTCCTTTAAGGAAGCGAAATCATCACACTTGTGTTCCAATGAAAAATAACTCTCTTTCTTTCTTTCTCTTTCCTTCCTTCCTTAAATGCAGCGACATCATCACACTTGTGCTCCACTGAGAAATAACTTTCTTTCTTTCTCTTTCCTTCCTTCAATGCAGTGGCATCAGCACACTTGTGTTCCAATGAAAAATAACTTTCTTTCTCTTTCCTTCCTTCCTTAAATGCAGTGACATCATCACTCTTGTGCTCTATTGAGAAATAACTTTTTTCCTTTTTTCTTTCTTTCTTCTTTTCTTTCTTTCTTATTGTCACACTTGTGCTCCACTGAGAAATAACTTTTTTTCTTTCTTTCTTCCTCTTTCCTTCCTTCAATGCAGTGGCATCATCACACTTGTGTTACAATGAAAAATAACCTACCTTCCTTTCTTCCTTTCTTCCTTTCTTCCTTTCTTTCTTTCTTTCTTTCTTTCTTTCTTTCTTTCTTTCTTTCTTTCTTTCTTTCTTTCTTTCTTTCTTTCTTTCTTTCCTTCTTTCCTTCTTTCTTTCCTACAACTGCACTTGTACTCCACTGATAACTCTGACTTCCCCTGCTGGACTGCCAGGAGGGACTTGTAGTTGTGTGGCAGATGTGGTTGTGCAGCGGAGCCAGTCACGGCCACACCAAATTCAAAAAATGACAGAAGCCTTGATTTTATGGTCAGAAAGATGGACTTATCTTTTAAAGGAAGCCTCTACTGAGCAAAATAAGCAAAATAAACTGGTTGCCTGCCTGTCATTTACTGTTAGTGATGTCATTCATATTTCTCTATAGAGTTTTACCGTAATTCAATGCTTTATTGCGGATATTTAATAATATGTTACAGCAATATTACTATTTTTAACTGTTACCTTGTGCTATTATTTTACACTTTATTGTCATAGCTACATAGCTTATATAGTATATTGCATTTGTGAGCAGCAGTATATCAAGTATATTCAGTAAAACAAATACTATTATCAGTAGTGGGTACTAGGAAAACTATATTTACATAGCAATGTCTATGTAAAACAAGTGAAAAGTGCTTTATCTGTACAAGCATTTCAAATGAAAACTGATAAACAATAGAGTGTGTGTATGTGTGTGTAAATCACTTGAAACATTATTTACTGAATTGGATGCTAAAAGTGCAGAAAATCTTCATTACTGGTGAGCAACATCTTTGGAATTAGTCAAAAACCTTACAACTCAATAAAACATTACACAGACATACACCAACAAGCCCACTTAAGTATTGCAAGCCTTGTGTTGCTCATTGCAGTTAAAAACCATGCAACCACAAAGCATTTTGAATCTCAATTCAAAACACCAATACTTTCTATGCTCAGTACTGTAATATCAGCTGAATGTAATAATGAAGCCCTGCATGGCCATTCTTCTCATTCTCATACAGTCATGTTTTACTTACTGTAGCTCAGTTGAGATTTGTGCACAAGCTATATATGCTATATGTCAACTTTTAAGCAGCTGAAAAGCAACAATAGCCAGTCAAAGAGTTAATGCTCTATCAAACTAAGCAAAGTGATGGCTGCACTAAGATGAAAAGCTCAGATGTGTTTGTTGACCCACTGAGCCATGAAGTCCTACACTGGTAAGTAACCTAAGAAATATCCATTGCTGTCCGATCATGCACTTCTCAAGTCAAACATTAACAGCCCCTGAGATTTATATTTACTCATGGATGTAAGAGTTTCAGGTCATTTTGATCAGTAAAAAATGGCCAGAGTATAAACTCAAACTTAGTACCTAACTCCTCATAGCTGAACATTATAAATAGTCTTTATTCACTTCATAAAGCATAATCGCAACCAACGCATAAATAGTCAGGCACGTGTACTTTACAGTCTTTTGTAGGCATGTCACAGGTGTTCTTTTCCAATATGAAGATTGCTTCATTATATAGAAGGCCATTTATATGTTCAATAAAGGGCTAGGGACTACATGGGCAAATACTTTGTTACTGACACATTTAACCATTTGTTGGCATTCACCTCCTAGCAGCACACCAAAATCAATGTGATGCTGTTGAGATAACTGTAAAGAAGAAATTTAGAGCTTCAATCTCCCCCCCCCCCCCCCCCCATTAAAGAATCAGCTCGAGTGAGGAGAGAACTGGATTCCTGGAAGTGTCCTTATATTAAAAGTCAGCAGCTCCAAATACTGTAGCTACTGACTTTTAATATAAGGACACTTCCAGGAATCCAGTTCTCTCCTCACTCAAGCTGATTCTTTAATTCTTTAATGAGCTTTGGAGTGCCTAGCGCCGGCATCTTAACTAAGGGAAATCAGTTGTGAAGCCTTGCAGCTTCACAGCCAGCTTCCCATTGTGCATGTGATGTGTCCCAAAAGGCTCCGGGTGAAGGGGAGGTGGACTTCCGCTTGGATCGCTTCGAAGTGGGATCGGGTACCTGTCAAAACCAGGTACCCACTCCCCTGACCAAAAAAATAAATGCCAAATATTAAAGAGGACGGGGAGGAGGATGCAAGCTGGACTTCCTCTTTGGGGATCTTTCATTGGCAAAGATATTTAGTTGCCTGTATAGCCCAAGCCTTCATTAAGAGAAATATGAATGCTGTGGCTGCTGACCTGCTTCTGAACATGCAACTGGCTGTCTCTGGCTTCAAACCTTTTGAATGCCGCAAATAAGAATATCTGATTTGCATATTTGTTCAGCTGTATTTGGTCAGTAACTCAAGAACATATTCAAGCCAATGGATAAGCATAAGATCTGGCAACTAGCATTTCAGAGAGAGAAGTCAGCAATGGCAACATACAGTATCTCACAAAACTGAGTACACCCCTCACATTTTTGTAAATATTTTATTATATCTTTTCATGTGACAACACTGAAGAAATTACACTTTGCTACATTGTAAAGTAGTGAGTGTACAGCTTGAATAACAGTGTAAATGTTGTCCCCTCAAAATAACTCAACACACAGCCATTAATGTCTAAACCGCTGGCAACAAAAGTGAGTACACCCCTAAGTGAAAATGTCCAAATTGGGCCCAAAGTGTCAATATTTTGTGTGGCCACCATTATTTTCCAGCACTGCCTTAACCCTCTTGGGCATGGAGTTCACCAGAGCTTCACAGGTTCCCACTGGAGTCCTTTTCCACTCCTCCATGGCGACATCACGGAGCTGGTGAATGTTAGAGACCTTGTGCTCCCCCACCTTCCGCTTGAGAATGGCCCACTGATGCTCAATAGGGTTTAGGTCTGGAGACATGCTTGGCCAGTCCATCACCTTTACCCTCAGCTTCTTTAGCAAGGCAGGGGAGACCAATTTTATGCAGTGTGCAGCGTATGGTCTGAGCACTGACAGGATGACCCCCCCACCCCTTCAACCTCTGCAGCAATGCTGGCAGCACTCATACGTCTATTTCCCAAAGACAACCTCTGGATATGACGCTGAACACGTGCACTCAAGCACTCAACCATGCCGATACCTGTTCTCAGTGGAACATGTCTTGTTAAAACTTTGTATGGTCTTGGCCACCATGCTGCAGCTCAGTTTCAGGGTCTTGGCAATCCTCTTATAGCCTAGGCCATCTTTATGTAGAGCAACAATTATTATTTTTCAGATTCTCAGAGAGTTCTTTGCCATGAGGTGCCATGTTGAACTTCCAGTGACCAGTATGAGAGATTGAGAGCGATAACACCAAATTTAACACACCTGCTACCCATTCACACCTGAGACCTTGTAACACTAACGAGTCACATGACATGTCTAATTGGGCCCAATTTGGACATTTTCATTAGGGGTGTACTCACTTTTGTTGAAAGCAGTTTAGACATTAATGGCTGTGTGTGGAGGTAATTTGAGGGGACAGCAAATTTACACTGTTATGCAAGCTGTACACTCACTACTTTACATTGTAGCAAAGAGTAATTTCTTCAGTGTTGTCACATGAAAAGATATAATAAAATATTTACAAAAATGTGAGGGGTGTACTCACTTTTGTGAGATTCTGTATATGCTTCTCTCAGTACGGATCTCCTTTAAATCACAGGTAAGCAAGCATCTTAGGGGATAGTACGGGAGCTATTAAGAAACATCTTTTTATAATACTTTCAAAAGAGATGGACAAAAAATTAAAATGGTTGATATACTTTGGTGAATTATATTAGAAGAACATCAGGTGCAGATGACTGGATAGTTCTAAAAGTTGCATGGATTTGAAAAATTAATGCTTTCCATACAGTATTGGGTTGGTTTCTCAAAATAATAAATGAGCACCATTGTCAAATTTGTCTTGGAGAACCACTTAAAAGCATCGAGTGACCTGTGTACGCAAGCTGTAATGACCCCATAATAAGATAACAGTGCAAGCCATAACTAAAGGTTATAATTATACAGTTGGGAGATACAACTGGTTGGCTCTGAGGGCCCTCCTATGTTTGATATGCAGTACATTTCAGGTCCCTGTTGGGTTGTGGGGCAACCAGGGTGCATCATGGCACAATTGACTTCATACTATATATGTATTTATCTTCCAGATTTCCTAAAAACCAGTATTTGTATACTGTGAAATGCATTGAATCCCACCTCTACCCTATTGGATGATTCAACTATCAGAAATGGAAGAGAAAGGGTCTCTGTACAATACATAATTATAAGTAATTAACTGTTGGGGTAAAAGAGGGCAAACAATCATGTTGAAGTAAGTTATCTATTTTTTAATACTGAAACAAGTGCACACAACTTTGTAAAATATGTTTTTAACTATTATTTTTTTCTACATATGAAATGAAAGTATAAATTTTACCATTTTAAAGAAATTTATGTGAATCTTATTAAAGGGGCAACTGAAAAGTCCTAATGTTCATATTTCTCGTAGTTTTATATAATCCTGAATAGGGATGTGGTGCAAGTATAAGATAGTGGTCAGTCCGAGCCTAATATCTATATACCGGTATACAGTATATATAATATCTATATATCATACCTAAAAATAAGGTAACAACAGCAGCTGCCCAGGACCAAATGTAATGCCCTGACTGCCGTAGCACACATGAATAAGGATATCCCTCTACCAGTGGCTCAGTTTATTTTGTTTTCAAGCAATTCTAATAAATTATATGAATGCATATAATTATTAGAAGCAACAGGACTTGATCCATAAAATGAACACAAAGTTTGCAAAATAGTTTATAGATCACATCTCTGCCCACACAGTACCACTGTGAGGTCCAAGGCTAAAATATGTTTCTCTCATTGAAGCTGACCCTTGCCTAGCTGCAAACTTACATCTTACCTTTCCACCATCTGAAAAGAAGGAAATTAAACCCCAAAAATACATGCTATTGGCAGGTAGCTAATCCAAATATTCAGAGGACCATTTTTTTTTAATAAATTTTGTTGTTTTGTATTTATTATTTTTATCTTTTTCAATGTTATCACTAAATAATAGAATTTAGAAAATATATTATTCTTAAATTATAAAAATAAAAAATATTGAATATGAATATTTTGTATATTCCTGTGCAGCCAAGGTTTCCATAGCAGCTCTTTTGAAAACAAAAAGGTAGTTGTTCACTATGTTTAATCACTAAACCTGAGATTTAAAAACACACACACACAGATAAATGAGTCAGAGCTTTGTCTCTATCCCTTTCTTTCAATCCCTTCAGATGACTTCACACAATTTTCAGAAAGAGCGTTCTAATGAAAAATCAAGCTCTAAATAGAAGAGATTACATAGCCTCTTCAGTTTTAGGTGAAATAAAGGGGCTAGTATTGCTGACCTAATTCCGAAAATGCTAGTTGCTTGACTAATGCTCATCCACAGACTTAAAGTGGTTCTAAATACAAGACTTTCTTTTACCTTAATGCATTCCCTGCATTAAGATAAAAAATATCCCAGTGTTTGTATAGCCCTCTCAACCCTCCTTTATACTTACCTCGATCTAGCGTTGTGCCCGTCTGCAACAGCTTTTCTCACATCTCTTTATTCCCACAGGTGACTCAGCAGCAGCAATAGCCACTGCCTACATTGAGAGCCGAGAAGGGACGGGACAAGGAGAGGCTCGATGCCGCTCTGTGCAATGACCTCCTGGAGAGCAGGTAAGTATAACATGTTTGTTTAACCACTTACAGACCGGAAGATTTGGCTGCTTAATGACCAGGCAGTTTTTTGCGATAAGGTGCTGCGTCGCTTTAACTGACAATTGCGTGGTCGTGCGACACTGTACCCAAACAACTGACGTCCTTTTTTTCCCACAAATAGAGCTTTCTTTTGGTGGTATTTGATCACCTCCGCGGTGATCCCCAAAATGTTTTTAAAAAACAAATTTCTTCCTCAGTTTAGGCCAATATATATTCTTCTACATATTTTTGGTAAAGAAAATAGCAATAAGAGTATAGAGATTGGTTTGCGCAAAAGTTATAGTGTCTACAAACTATGGGAAAGATTAATAGCATTTTATTATTATTTTTTTCTTTAACTAGTAATGGTGATTTTTAGCGGTACTGCGACATTGCAGCGGACAGATCGGACACCTTTGACATATTTTTGGGACCATTGACATTTATACAGCAATCAGTGCTATAAAAATGCTCTGATTACTGTATAAATGTCACTGACAGGGAAGGGATTAACACTAGGGGGCAATCAAGGGGTTAAATGTGTTCCCTAGTTAGTGTTTCTAACCATATGGGGATGTGACTGACTGGGGGAGGAGACATATCCTTGTTCCTGTTTCTGCTCTCATGCACGCAATTGCGCGCGCGCCCCTCCGGACCAAACCAAAATGGCCTGGTCAGGGAGGGGGGTAACTCTCCATGTGACACCATGTGAGTCACTGATCTGGAACAAGTAGTTCCTATTGGTATACTTGTGTAGGTCTAGGCAAGTGATGGCGAACCTATGGCACGCGTGTCACAGCTGGCACACCGAGCCCTCTCTGTGGGCACGCCAGGACGCCGTTTCTGCGGCCGCAACTGACTTTTTTTTTTTTTATTAATGTTGAGTCTGATGACTCGTCACTGCTGCTTAGTATCTCCTCCTACCTAGGCTGTATGTGACTGTGTAGGTCCGGCCAGGACACGGCACCGCCCACTCATCCTGACTCCTGCAGTGCAGTGCGGAGTAATCTCTGAGGGAGGGGCTGGGAGTCTCTCTGTGGAATGCCAGGCAGCGTGGGTCATGGCGGGAGAACAGGAGGACAGACTATAGAGAAAACATCTGGAAGGCAGCTCGCCTCAAGCCCAAGGAGCCGACTGAGTCTGTCAGTGTCTGCTGACTCAGACGGTGGAGCAGAGTAAGTTAACTTGTTATGCGCAGTGTGGACTCATTGGTCACTGGAATGGATTTAGCACCTCAGCAATAGCCAGGGACAGTCACAGGAGGGAGGGACTTGGTGGTCTGGCCTGAGACTGGGGCCTGCCTGGGGGTCAGTGCAGTGGCCACCCCAGTGTGGGAGAAAAGGCACAGAACTGAGGAGGAGGAGGAAACAAGGAAAGAAGTTGTTGCTGGCCTGGGTACCTACCTAGGTGTTTTATCATGTGAGATAGATAATATTAATGATTGCATGAACTCATTCAGGAAAACATGGGCTGCTGCATCACTAGTGCAGATTTGCAGAAGCTGCAGGTCTGTTTGATGCAGTGCCAAGAAAAGCAGTATGTCTGCGGTCTCTGATCCACTCTTGTAGTATATCTGCAGCCTTTGATCCACTCTTGTATGTCTGCAGCCTCTGATCCACTCTTGTAGTATGTCTGCAGTCTCTGATCCACTCTTGTAGTATGTCTGCAGTCTCTGATCCACTCTTGTAGTATGTCTGCAGTCTCTGATCCACTCTTGTAGTATGTCTGCAGTCTCTGATCCACTCTTGTAGTATGTCTGCAGTCTTTGATCTACTCTTGTAGTATGTCTGCAGTCTCTGATCCACTCGTGTAGTATGTCTGCAGTCTCTGATCCACTCTTGTAGTATGTCTGCAGTCTCTGATCCACTCTTGTAGTATGTCTGCAGTCTCTGATCCACTCTTGTAGTATGTCTGCAGTCTCTGATCCACTCTTGTAGTATGTCTGCAGTCTCTGATCCACTCGTGTAGTATGTCTGCAGTCTCTGATCCACTCTTGTAGTATGTCTGCAGTCTCTGATCCACTCTTGTAATATGAATGCGGTCTCTAATCCACTCTTATGTGCCTATCCCTGCACTGACCGATGTATACCTTTTTCATAGCGTTGCTCGGCACTTTGAAAAAAATAAGTTGGTTTTGTGTTGCAGTTTGGGCACTCGGGCTCAAAAAGGTTCGCCATCACTGGTCTAGGCTAATAGCATTTGCAGTCAGCCTTAAAGCTTTTAACCCTTTAATATTTCCACAACAGGTTTCCATGACTCTTAATTGCAATGCTTGCTGAGCGCTTTTCCTTAAACAGAATTTGACTCTAATGGACTACAAGTGCAAAAATAAGACGCTCTACACATGAGTCCTAGCTGAGTAAATTAATACAAGGAGCAGGCTTTTTCTGTGTTTACTGGAAAGCCACAATCAGATTAAGTGTAAAAATAAAAACATATTCCTCTTAACTTGATTGTGTGAAGCAGTATCTGACAGAAGAGCTGGTATAAGTATTTCTCCTTTCAATAAAACAACCCTTTAGCTTAGGTTTGAAGTTTGTAAAGTGCATAAAAAACAAATGTATCAAAAAGCTGGACAAAATGCCATTATTTCTATGCAACTGAAAATGTAGATGGGTATGACATGTTCATTATCTCTATGTCATGTTTAATTCCTATTTTAAGTTTCCAATGGACAATGGTGGAACATTGGAACAGTTGGAACATTGGAACAGTGGCACTACTGATAAAGTCATCACTGTATTCTCCCTTACTGTAAGAAACAGGGACTTGATTGGGTCAGGGTCATAGGCCCTACCTCTCCTATTCCTAGTCCCACAATACAGGGCTCACAGGATATTAAAGAGGACATATACTATGTAAACCAAGCCGAAGAACAGGCAAACAAAAGGGAAAGGACTTGTCTCCAGTATTGCCACTAGGCTACCTGTACTCATCTTTTTCTTACTACTGCCTAACCTTGTTCTACACTATATATCTGTATGGATGCTGCCATCTTGGTAGAGGGAAGACTTTACTTCCTGATGTCAAACATGACCCCCTGATGACTGCTGGAGTAATGATAATGAAGTAGATGGAGAAATGGAGAAAGGACAGTCTAACAGAATGGCTGAAGCAGAGAGATACTTTAATGCAGGCCCTCAGTTACAGCTTCTTCTCCAAAAAGCCCTCAAGCAAGAACAATAGTGGTCAGACGCAGGAGTCAGTGGAATAGTCTTTACATTATCTTACTCTGCAGTTCTGCAACTATTGGGCAACAGGAATTGCAGTGTCTAGGCAAAGTCACATGTTAAGAAGGAGGAATTGATGGTGAAATGTAGATTTTATAGGGTACTGATTTACCACAAATAACCTTTTTAGATGTTCTTAACCGCTTAAGGACCGCCGCATGACTATATAAGTTGACAGAATGGCACGGACAGGCATAAGGGCGTACAGGTACATCCCCTTTAGGATGCCGCCGTGTGGTCGCACGCGCGGCGCGCTCGTGACCCTGCCGCGAGCTCCGTGAGCCCGACCGTGAGTCCTGCAGACTTGATCGCCACGGGGATACCCGCGATCGTCTCACAGAGAGATAGAGCGGGGAGATGCTAATGTAAACAAGCATCTCCCCGCTCTGCCTAGTGACAATGACACGGAGCGGAGATCAGTGTCATGTCACACACAGCCCATCCCCCCTACAGTAAGAAACACTCACTAGGTCACACTTAACCCCTTCACTGCCAGTGTCATTTTTACAGTAATCAGTGCATTTTTATAGCACTTATCGCTGTAAAAATGACAATGGTCCCAAAATGGTGTCAAAAGTGTCCAATGTGTCCACCACAATGTCGCAGTCACGATAAAGTCGCTGATCACTAGTAAAATAAAAATTATTAATAAAAATGCCATAAAACTATCCCCTATTTTGTAGACGCTATGACTTTTGCGCAAACCAATTAATAAAATCTTATTGCGATTTTTTTTACCAAAAATATGTAGAAGAATACGTATCGGCCTAAACTGAGGAAAATATATGTTTTTTTATATATTTTTGGGGGATATTTATTATAGCAAAAAGTAAAAAAATATTGGTTTTTTTTCCAAATTGTCACACTTTTTGTGTTTATAGCGCAAAAAATAAAAACCGCAGAGGTGATCAAATACCACCAAAAGAAAGCTCTATTTGTGGGAAAAAAAGGACGTCAATTTTGTTTGGGAGCCACGTTGCACGACCGCGCAATTGTCAGTTAAAGCGATGCAGTGCCGAATCGCAAAAAGTGGCCTGGTCTTTGACCAGCAAAATGGTCCGGGGCTGAAGTGGTTAAAGAGGAGCTTCAGGCTCCTTTAGAAAAATAATAAAGTCAGCAGCTACAAATACTGTAGCTGCTGACTTTTAATGCAAGGATATTACTGTCCAGGGATTCAGCGATGTCCTCACCTGAACCGATTCTTTAATAGGCTTCAGGTGCAGGGACCAGAAAGAATCTAGTAGGGATGAGTTATCTGTTCGAGTCGAACATGAGTTCAACTCGAACATCGGCTGTTTGATCATCCGACAAAGATCAAACAATATGGGGCGTTCGCGCCAAATTCGAGTGGCGCGTCATGCCCCATAATGCACTGCGTCATCGCAGTGCATTGCTGGCTGATGATTGGCCAAGCATGCACTATGACCCGCATGCTTTGGCCAATCACAGCGCCGTCAGCAAAGAGAGCCGTAATTGGCCAAAGGCAGGGTGCCTTTGGCCAATTATGGCTCAGGGGGTTAAGTCCACGCCCCACACTATATAAGGCAGCCTGCACGTCGGCCTTCTGTAGTGTGTTCCGGTGGAGAGAGATATATGCATCCCGGTTTTGTATATATATATATCACTGTCACTTATACCCGGGGTTGAACCACAGGTGATGGAGTGGCTATTGGATGTCCTCTCTCGGCTGCCGTGCGGTGGGCGGTTTTGGCCTGCTGTGCATGCTGGGAGAGGGTATATAAGGGGCAGATGCCATTGTTCACGAGGAGTACGCGAGGTGCGCCCAATTTTGACTAAGGTGTCTCAGGCACCTTCAGCCCAAGGCTGAGGAGTTCCAGGTAGGCCCAGTACATTTAACTGGGTCTACAACCAGAAAGGAAACCCAGGGAGCCCAGTTGAGGGCGACCGCTCTGACTAAGAGGAAACCAGGGGAGGATCGATCCCATAGAGGAGACGTGTAATACAAGATTGCTGTCTCGGGAGAGGCCTGGTGACCTGTCAGAGGGAAGGATTCCTTGCTTCGCAGACTGCCTTTACGGAGCGTTGTTACTAAAGGAGGGATCTCCTTGACTTTGACCTTGGAGGGGATTAAGTCTCTGTTCGAGCTTCATGGCGGCTGCTAGTGCCATTGAGTGACTATCCAGGTGACCTGTACCCACTCGGGACCGAGTGGCGACAAAGCCAAGAGTATGCCTGAATCTATCCTATTCTGCTAACCCCTTTCCTCTCTTCAACTTTCTGGTTACTGAAGCAAAAAGAGAAAATAAACTCTTGTTGGAGTTGAAGTGCTGTGTGGACATTGACCTTCTTTGGGAAAGGTAAAGACTTGCCTTGCCTCTGTAGTCTAGAGGGGAGAACCAGTGGAAGGAAGCAACTCGCTGCGGGACCCAAATACATAACACTGCCTGACCTTTAACTCAGAGGACGCGGGCATGTGGCATGGTGTGTCTGATCCCCCCTAAAAGGAAGGTAAGAGGGGGAAAAAGATCTGTGTGCTACAAATATACAGGACAGCTTAGGTGGGAGGAGGTCCAGGCACAAACTTAAATCAGGTTCTTTGAGGCTCGATTCACACCTATGCATGTTGCTTTTGAGCGTTTTTGCCTTGCTTTTTGCGGTGCTTGCCGCATTTTTCAACATGCGTTTTACCGCGTTTTTAGCGCGATTTGCGTCTTGCGTTTTTTTTTTTTTATATTTCTTTATTTTCATACATTAATTTTTATTTTTTTATATTTCCTTTAAAAAAAATTAAAAAATAAAAGCGCAAACCGCAAATCGCGGCAAAGTCGTGGAAAAAACACGGTAAAAACGCTGCAAAAACGCGGTACTTGCATTTTTGATGCAGGTCCATTGACTTCTATTACATGCAAAACGCTGCTTTTTGCGGGGAAAAAACGTCCTCGACCCTTTCCAAAAACGCAGAGGCACAAAAATGCATTGATGTGAACATGTTCCATAGGAACCCATGTTAAAAAATTTCCATGCATTTCTGCAAAATGCAAAATGCACCAAAAAACGCATTAGTGTGAATCGAGCCTTACTGTTTAGATTTTCACAAACAGTTATGGCACACAATCTCTGCCACAGACCGTGAGGTTGGTCTCTGCCACAGACCAGGTGAAGATAAAGTCACTGCCACTGACTTGGAGAACAGGTCACTGCCACTGACCGGGTGAATAGGGCCTTGCCCTATGAAGTCACTGCCACTGACTTGAAGCGAGTAGGATCACTGCCACTGATCTGGTGAATTTCCTTCTTAAAGTATGGGCCCATATCAGGGAGAAAACCATCCCTGCGGAGAGTGACCAGAGGCTCTCACCGTCACCACGACTCTGCGCTGGGTTTTCGGAAAGGCTTATTTCCCCGGCCTCCTCATCTCAGATGCGGGTCCCCTCAAAGGCGTCACCCTGGGAGCTCTCGATCCCCGGCGGAACCCAGCCGAAGGTGCTGGGCCCCAGGCCTCCAAATTAGTACCTCACCCCAGACTGAAGGTGTCTGGGATAGAACAGGAACTCGGCCTCCGGGCCTAGGGCACCCGGAGATAACGAACCCACACACCCAGGCTGAAGGTGCCTGGGCATGCACGAATCACCACACACCCAGGCCGAGGGAGCCTGGGCGTGAACGAACCACCATGGAAGATGGCCGTCCCTTTTTATACCCTCTCCCGACAGGCACAGCAGGTTCCCCGCCCCGCCGTACTTCTGCCGAAAGGGGACAAGAAAAGGTACAACCCTGTATTGCGGTTCAACTCGGACCCAGGGCGACAGCGCCACCTGTAGGTCCCAGGGAACTACACATCAATACCAACTCCCATGGTACACAAATGGTCCATTAACCCTAACAATTAGTGTGTCTGAGCCTAACTACCACTCAGACACTTCCCCTAAATTGTACACCCCACTACATATACATCCCAGCTTTGTATATATATATATTCACTGTATCCTGTGCAGCTAGATCTCACTGCAGGCCATTCCTGTATGTATTAAAATACACTTTCAGGCAGGCGATTCAGTGATCTGCAGTGCATAAAATATATACTGTACTGTCTCCTACATATATATCCACTGCATTGTACTGTAGCCAAGCCTATACCTGACTGCAGCCCATTCCTGGTGTCCGTATTAAAATACACTTTCAGGCAGGCAGGCCAGGCAGGTGATTCGGTGATCTGCAGTGCATAAAATATATACTGTCTCCTACATATATATCCAATGCATTGTACTGTAGCCAAGCCTATACCTTACTGCAGGTCATTCCTGGTGTCCGTATTAAAATACACTTCCAGGCAGGCAGGCCAGGCAGGTGATTCAGTGATCTGCAGTGCATAAAATATATACTGTCTCCTACAGATATATATCCACTGCACCCAGTCTAACCAAGCCTATATCTGACTGCAGGCTATTCCTGGTGTACTTTTTCTAGTAAACTTATGCCTCGTTTCCACTGCGCAGATCGGTTCGGTATGGTTCGGTACGGTACGCTATTTTGGGTGTTTCCATTATGAAAGCGTGCCATTAAACCGAACCGTACCGCACCATTCAGGGTCCTGCTTCAGACGTGGGGCCATAGAAAATGGAACGGTACGGTTAGGGCGGAGCTACTGGCGTCACACGATACATTCCACTGATTGGTGGACAGAAAATCGTCAATGCTGACGTCAAAGCAAAGCGCCAAACAAGCACCTTGTCGCCCTCAATATAAAGGAGAATTATGCCTGCAAACAACAGCAGGGTCTGGTCATCTGAGGAACTATCTACTTTCCTAAGGATTATTGAGGATAGCGTTATTCAGAGTGAGCTTGATGGATCAGTGAGAAACGAAAAGGTGTACAAAGATATTTCTCAACGAATGGCAGCCGAGGGATTTGAACGGACATCGGGGCAGTGCAGGGCAAAGCTTAAGAAGCTTAAAGGACAATATAAAAAAATTAAGGACGACAACAGCCGTAGTGGAAACAGTCGGAGTACTTGGAGGTGGTACGACGACATGGACGCCATTTACGGACATAGGCCGGCAAACCAAGGCAGGGAGGGTGGTCTGGACTCTGCAACTGCAATTCTCGAATCCATGGTAGACCCCTTTGGTAAGTTTTAATTTTTTTTGATGCCATAGGATTTCGCTATGCTAACCTGTAAAAAAAATATATATAACCAAATGTTTTTTTCAGAAACAGCTGATGGACTCTCCAATGATGCGTCAAACTTGTCAGATGATGGACCTTCAACGTCTTTCAGCAGCACCAGTAGTATCTCATCAAGCCAACCACAGAGTACCCAACCACAGATTAGCCTACAGAGTACCCAACCACAGAGTACGCCCAATGCACCCCGGCACAATGGTAAGACATGTGAAATGTGTGCATTTTCTTAAAATAACTAATCAGTGGGGTAGAAGAGCAGTGGGTACAGAGGTGTAAGAGGTGAGAAGGGGGTTCAGCAGTGGGGCAGATGTGCAGGGGGTACAGAGGTGTAAGAGGTGAGAAGGGGGTTCAGCAGTGGGGCAGATGTGCAGGGGGTATAGAGGTGTAAGAGCTGAGAAGGGGGTTCAGCAGTGGGGCAGAAGAGCAGTAGGGCAGATGTGCAGGGGTTACAGTTGTGGGGCAGTAGATAAATGTGATGTAGTCTGGTGTGGCAGATGAGAAAGGGGGTTACAGTATTGTTTTGACAGATGTTACCAAAAACACTAGTTTGATATTTTGTATATTATAGGTCATAGGAGACGTTTGCAGTTGGATCTGCGCACAGTCATGGAGGATATGAGGGCAGCAGAAGAAAGGCAGCTGGAAAGAATTGAGAACAAATCTGAAAGGCGGTTTCAGGCACTGCGTCAGGATGCACAGGAAGCTATGCGCCAGGAGGCAGAAATCGCCCGTCAGCAGATGGAGCAGCTGTCTACCTTCAACCAGGCCTTCCTCGGTGTCCTAGGTCAGCTTGTTCAAGTCCTTTCAGACAGTCGTGAACCCAGGTCACCACCCAGACCGTAGTGCCTTTCATTTAGCAAAGGACCTGTACCCATTTTTTTTTAATTCTTTTTTTATTAAAAAAAAATCTTAGTTTTCTTTAACAGAATATATGGAACGATGAGTTTTTTGTGAAATAAAAACCATGAGCGAATTTTTTGAGTATGTATTTTTTATTCTAAAACATTATTAACAATATAGCAAAAAGGTATTAAAATTTTTAATCAATCATGGTAAAAATTTAAACATTGAGGTGCAGCATCAGAGCCTGGCGTATTTCACTGCACTCTTCTTCCATATCATGGGATGCTATTACTGGTACTGGCTCTTCTGAAGATGTATTCCAATCCTGGTCAAAGTCTTCTCCATGACTTTCACAAAGATTGTGAAGAGCACAGCAGGTAAGCACCATGGATTTGGCAAGTTTAATGTCACTGTCATTCCTCTTCATAAGACACCTCCATCTACCCTTCAGTCTTCCAAAAGCATTTTCCACTATGACACGTGCCCTGGATGTTTTTTTGTTGTAGGTTTGCTGTTCTGTTGTCAGGCGGCCATTGTCAGGAAATGGTTTCAGGAGCCAAATTTGTAAAGGGTAGGCAGAGTCCCCAAGAACATAATACCCAACATTGACCCCACAAATGCTCTTAGTGGAACCAGGGTACAGTCCTCCCTGGCCAACCCAGTCCCAAAATGTGGACAATCGTAGAACACGAGCATCATGCAAACTCTCAGGCTTTCCTACATTCACATTCCAGAATAGTCCCTTGCCATCCACTACTCCCTGGAGGATGATAGAATGCCAGCCTTTCCGGTTGAAATAGTCAGTGTGGTATTCTTGTGGTGCTATTATTGGTATGTGTGAGCCATCAATAGCACCAACACACTGTGGAAGGCCCCACCTGTTCTCAAAGTACTCAGCTATGTCTTTAAGCTTTTCCCTGTCCGGAAAATGCACAATTTCAGGAGCTAGCAATGTGCAGACAGCCTTACAGAAGTCCTGCACACACCGGCACACTGAAGATTTACTGACACCGAAAAGATGACCAATACTTCTATATTCACTGTTGGTAGCCAGCTTCCACAGTGCAATGGCAACTCTTTTCCTCACTGGCAAACTGGCTCTGAAGTTGGTGCTTTGCTTCTCCATCGCTGGACGTAGCTTGGTACAAAGGTATGAGAAGGTTTCCTCAGACATTCTAAAATTCTGCACCCACTGTGTGTGGGTGAATCCCGGGACGGTCACATCCCACCACTCATTGTCACGGGGGAAAGCCCAAATGACTGGTCGGCGGCGCAGATTTGCCAAAAGCAGAAGCATCTAAAAAAAAAAAAAACACAGATGGTAACATATCACTAAAAAAAAAAAACATTACACATATATAACATATGTGTCTGGTGGGTCATTGTGTGTGTGTGCATGTCAGGTAGGTGGGTCAGTGTGTATGTGTAAGTCAGGTAGGTGGGTCAGTGTGTGTAAGTGTAAGTCAGGTAGGTGGGTCAGTGTGTGTTTGCATGTCAGGTAGGTGGGTCAGTGTGTGTGTGTATCTAAGGTAGGTAGTGTGTATGTCAGGTAGGTCTGAGTTAAGTCGGTCAGTTGTGCTTACCCTATAGCGCTGCCGTCTTTGTCTTTGCCGCACAAAGGTGTACTTCTCCTCCCGGCTAAACATCCAAGCTAGCAAATTTCTTTTCTTCAATGCTGTTTTTCTCATTGCCGCTCGCAACCTTCTCTCATACAGTGCGGCATGTATTTGGACTACAAAGAACCAAAAGGCCAGTAGAAAAAACACAAGCTGCTGGATAACCTCCATTATTGTTTTTGTTGTGTAGCTGGCGCTGACTGACGCTGCGTCACGTTTCTCGTCGCACTAGTGTGACATCACGCAAGGCATTTTTTCTAAAATCTGTATGGCCCCTGGCGGTCCGACTTGCAGTGGAAACGCTCACGAGAATAGACCGGACCATTCTAACCGTTCCAAACCATACCGACCCGAACCGTTCCGCTCAGTGGAAACGTAGCATTAGTAAACTTCAGGCGGTGTTTTGCTAGTCTAATTTTACAGTATGTCTGGAAGGCCAACAAGGAGAGGCAGACACTCACAGGCCACTAAAAGAGGGCAAGCAGGCTCTGTGTCTAGAGCCAACAGTGCTGGTCGTGGACACGGTGCATCCTCAGCACGTGGCCGCGGGGCACGCTTGTCCTTTTTTTCGGCAGCTGGCTGTGTTGAGCCACAACATGCAGAAGAGTTGGTAGAGTGGATGACAAAGCCGTCCTCATCCTCCTCATCCTCTGTCACCCAGGCTCAGAGTACTTTGGTTGCCAATGCAGCTGCCAAAGCCGCCTATTTGATCAGCTCAATGTCATCAGTTACTCCTTCCTTAGCCCCACCATCATGCACGGAGGAGTCCCCCGAACTGTTCGACCACAGTGTTGGGTACATGCTGCAGGAGGATGCAAAGCATTTTGAAGGCTCCGATGATGGTACCCAGCTTAACCACTTCCCTACCCAGCCATAGTCAAATGACGTCCACAGATGGGATCTCCCATCCTGGGTGGACGTCATATGACGTCCTGGCTTTGTAGGGGGATATCTGAATGATGCCTGCAGCTAGAGGCATCATTCAGATATCCTTTTGAAGTACTGGCGATTCTGTGCACAATAAGAATGATCATAGCGGCGGACATCCCCCCCTCCCGCCGCCATCCGGTGCTTCTCCGGGCTCTCCCGTGCGATCGGGGACCCGGAGAGAATCTTCCGGCGCCGTTGGTGGGTCACGTGATGAGCATAGAGATGATGGTCACCAGTCATCTCTATGATCGTCGGAGGCCCGGGTGCGATGTGATGACGTCACGCCCGGGTCCTCAAATGTAAACAAAGCCGCCATTGCAATTAGTAAGTATGAGATCAGTGAAAAAATTTTCACTGATCTCATGCTTTCCAGCCTGGAGGAGAGATGTGGGGTCTTATTGACCCCGCATCTCTCAATAAAGAGGACCTGTCACACACATTCCTATTACAAGGGATGTTTACATTCCTTGTAATAGGAATAAAAGTGATAAAAAAAAGGTAAAATAATTGTAAAAAAATTAATAAATAAGTAAAAAAAAAAATAATAAAAAAAAAAAAAAAAATAATATTAAAACGCCCCTGTCCCCGGTAGCTCGCGATCAGAAGCGAATGCACACGTAAGTCGCCCACATATGTAAACGCCGTTCAAACCACATATGTGAGGTATCGCCACGTGCGTTAGAGCGCGTGCAACAATTCTAGCACTAGACCGCCCCTGTAATTCTAACCTGGTAACCTGTAAAAAAAATTAAAGCGTCGCCTATGGAGATTTTTAAGTACCGAAGTTTGGCGCCATTCCATGAGTGTGCGCAATTTTAAAGCGTGACATGTTAGGTATCTATTTACTCGGCATAACATCATCTTTCATATTTTCCCAAAAAATTGGGCTAACTTTACTGTTTTGTTATTTTTTAATTCATGAAACCATTTTTTTTTTTTAAAGTTGCAATGTCCGTTATTTTATTCCCTAGGGTGTCTGCTAAAAAAACATATATAATGTTTCGGGGTTCTGAGTAATTTTCTAGCAAAAGAATGATGATTTGTACATGTAGGAGAGAAGTGCTAGAATAGGCCCAGTATGGAAGTGGTACAAAAAGCCCTGTATTGAAGTGGTTAAGGAAGGCAGTAACGTGAGTCCAGAGAGAGGGGGTGCCCAAGAAGGACATCAATGATGATGAGGTCACTGACTCTACGTGGGTGCCTGATAGGAGAGAGGAGGAGGCACATCTCCAACGAGGCAGGATGCCCTCCAGGGGCCAGCTTAAGGGCAGCCAACCGACTACATCACACCACAGAGCTCCGCATGTGCAGGGCGCTGCTGACTCTGCGTGTTTTTCCAAAAGTTCTTTGGTGTGGACCTTCTTTGAGACGTGTGCAACAGATCGCACCGTTGCTGTTTGCAACATATGTCTGAAGCGTATCAAGCGTATCCAAAACAGCAGCTGCTTGGGCACCACATGCTTGACCAGACATATATCGACCTCCCATGCAGTCCGTTGGCAAGAGTGCTTAAAAGACCCACACCAAAGAACAAGGCGGACCTCTCATTGCTCCTCATCAGCTGGGATCTCCAACCCCACTATACCTTCAGTCCTCTCAGAAACCTGCACTGAGAGGAGTAACGGTGTAGAATTAGGTGTGCCAAGTACTTGCGGGCAATCTGCTATTGCTACACGTCCGATTGTAGCAGGCAAATTTCCCTACCCCAGTTGCTAAACCGGCAAAATAAATTCGGTCCCAGCCATCCACATGCCCAGTGGCTGAATGCTAGCTTGGCTAAATTTCTAGCACTCCAACTGCTGCCTTTTCAGTTGGTAGACTCTGTCCCCTTTCGTGAATTTGTGGAATGTGCGGTACCTCAGTGGCAGGTTCCCAAACGCCACTTTTTTTTCACGGAAGGCGATTCCGGCTCTCTACCGGCATGTGGAAGGCAATGTCTTAGTCTTGTTGGACAGGGCGTCAGCGGTAAGGTGCATATTACCGCTGACTCATGGTCCAGCAGGCATGGACAGGGACGTTACCTTTCTTTCACGGCACACTGGGTAACTCTGCTCGCAGGTGGGAAGGATGCAGGACAGGGTGCAGTAGTGTTGGAGCTTGTTCTGCCACCACGCCCCAAAAATGCTGGTAGTGGTGATTCTGCCACACCTCTCTCCTCCACCCCCTCCTCTTCTTCCTCTATAGCCTTTTCCTGTGCAGATTTGTCCTCGGAACCAGCGGTGCTCCATAGGCGTTCTAGGGGCTACGCAAGCACTCAGGCAAAAAGATGCCATGCGGTGCTTCAGTTGGTCTGTTTAGGGGACAGGAGCCACACTGGGGCAGAGATTCTGTCAGCTCTGCAGGGGCAGGCTCAGAGGTGGTTGATGCCACGCCAGCTTCAGCCAGGAATGGTGGTTTGCAACAATGGTACCAACCTCCTCTCCCCCCACCGACAGGGACACTTGACCCATATGCCCTGTTTGGCTCTCAGGGAACTATCCGCAGAAGGACTGGCAGGTCTCTCCATGTCCAGTAGAATCACGGATCAACAAACGCTATGCGCATGCGCGCGTGCACACGGGCAAGAACTGCCAGGAATCTACGTTCTCCAGTGCGCATGCGCGTGCGCCAGAACGCACACAATACGTTAGTGAAACTAGGCGCCCAATGGCCTATTTAAAGCTTGCTGCAGCAGTCAATAACTGCTGCATGATCTTCAGCCTTCCTGTGATTGTTCCTGAGTTCCTGTTTCTGCTATCTTGAATTACCATTATCGACCCCGGCTTGATCCTTGGCTTGTTCCTGTATCCTGCTCCTGTCTGCTGATCCTGTGTATGACCCCGGCTTGTCCCTTGACCTGTTCCAGTGTCTATGGCTCTGCTTGCTAACCTGTGTATGACTTCTGGCTTGGCTCCTGGCTCCGCCTTTTGTTCTCCCTGCTGCACAGCCTCATCTGGTACTTCTGAGGTACCCCCGCCTGGCAGTCTACCCTGCTCACCAGCTGATCTCCAGCATTGTCGCAACTGGAAACCCCTGCCTCTTTGGGTGTCGCACTCTCTGTGCCACCTTCAGGGGGCGCTCTGCACTTAGTCGCAAGGGAAGCCCTCCCAGCACTTCGGTCTCTGGTAAGGTACGTGACATTGGCTCATGTCCTTAGTTTGGTGGTGCAGTGGTTCTTGTGCAGGTACCCGGGCTTACAGGATCTCCTGAGGCAGGCCAGGAAAGTCTGTGGGCATTTCCGCCGGTTATATAATGCCAGTGCTCGGCTGGCTGACATCCAAAAGAAATGCAACATGCCCAAGAACCGCCTCATCTGTGACATGCCCACCAGGTGGAACTCAACATTGGCAATGCTGCAACGGTTGCACACGCAGCAGAGGGCCATCAATGAGTACCTGTGCGAGTATGGCACCAGGACAGGGTCAGGGGAGTTTGGCTTTTTTTCGCGGCTCATGATCAAGGATGCATGCACTGTCCTGTCACCATTTGAGAAGGCCACGAGGATGGGGAGCAGTGACAGTGCATGCATCAGTGATACTGTCCCTCTTGTCTACCTGTTGGAGCACACGCTGGGTGGATTAATGGATAGGGCACATGAGGCAGAACAGAGGGAGGAAGAGGAGGACTTCCTTACCTCTCAAGGCCCCCTTTATCCAGACAGTATTCCTGCGGGCCCGCCGATCTCACAGGAAGAGGAGGAGGAGGAGGAGGAGGATGAGGATTGTGTCAGCATGGAGGTGGAGCCTAGCACTCAGCATCAGCAGTAGTTTTCAAGGGATCGTTTTCAGTCCCCAGAAACCCATAGACTTGTACGTGGCTGGGAGGAGGTGGCTGCGGATCATGTCGTCCTTAGTGAACCAGAGGACTCTGGATCGAATACACTGCATGGCCTCCCTTATCCTGCAAAGCCTGCAAAAGGACCCTCGGATTCGTGGTATCAAGGAGAGGGATCATTACTGGCTGACAATCCTTCTTAATCCACGTTACAAGGGTGAGGTTGCGGAACTTATCCAGCCGTCGCAGAGGGAGCAGAGGATGAAACATCTTCGGGAGGCCTTGCAGAAAGGTTTGTGCAACGCGTTTCCAGAGCCTGGGAGGTTACAAATTCCTGGTCCTGGACAACGTGTTACTGAGGCTTCGGTCAGTAACAGAAGGAGTGGTGGAAAAGGTGACCATCTGACCGATGCGTTCAGACAATTTTTTAGTTTGCAGCCCCATGGTCTGATCGGTTCAAGCAACCATCGCCAGCGTCTGATTTGCATGGTGCAGGAATGCCTAGGGGCAAGATCAGCCTCAGAGACCTTTCCAACTGGGTTACTGGGTCTTGAGGATGGATCACTGGCCAGAGCTTGCACAGTATGCAATTGAGCTACTGGCCTGTCCTGCATCCAGTGTTCTTTCGGAACGCACATTTAGTGCTGCTGGAGGCTTTGTAACCAATCACAGAGTGCACCTGTCCACCGACTCGGTTGATCGGCTCACCTTAATAAAAATTAATCAGTCTTGGATCACCAGCTACCAAGCACCTGATGCTGATGTGACCGATTTTTTTTTTTATGAATGTGAGATCCCTTGAAGACTGCTTATGCTGATGCTGAGTGACTATCCTGTTATGCTGAGTGACTATCCTATTCTTCCTCAATGTTCATGTTGATAGTTTCTAAGAACATTTTTGGTTCTGGGCACCACCACCAGTGGCTAAGGCCCAATTTCTCTGCCCCTGTTTAACAGGGGCATGCAATTACAATTTTTGCTGTAATATTTTGCAGCAGGGCTTGTTCCTGCGCTCAACTTGAGTGCATAGAATGCATTAAGGTGAAAAAACTTTTGTCTTTACAACCCCTTTAATATTTAGTTTTAATTTTAATTATATAGTCTAATGTTGTGATAGGTGTAGACTTCAGAAAGAGTCACAATTGAAAATGGGGTTTTGTTTTATTGGATACTATCTGCAAACTTGTATAACATCTTTATAGTGAAAAACTTGAAATTGCTACGGTGCTTTTTTCCAAACTCACCTTCCCTTTTTATATTTTAACAATACTACTGCTAGTAATGTTTGCCGCTGGCTGAACAAAATCTGCATCATGCATAGCTGGATGTACAGTACCTTGGCTGTTATTATAGGGTGACCAGAAGTCCCGGTTTCCCGGGGACAGTCCCCGGACTGAGAACACTGTCCCCGGACCAAGTCTGTCCCCGGTTTTGTCCCCGGATTGCAGTGGCGTAGTGGGATTTCAGTGGTATAGTGTGTACATCTGTGTGTGTGTGTGTGGGGGCAGCCAGTACTCTCGCCCCGGGTGCAACATTTAGGAGGGGCACAAAATTATTAGTGTGCTGTGTTGAGGCCATGTGAAGCATGCCTCCCTCAGCCCCCTACACCTCCAATGAGGCATGTCCTGACTCCCGGGCATTGCAGCACCTTCCCCCCCTACCCATGGACTCCTTTAGTCCAGCATGTCCCACATGATCCCTCTGGTGCTGGCGGCCCGCGTGTGTGAAAACAGCGGAGGGGGGGTGGTACGGCGGCTGTTGGAGGAGCTCTTGGCAGGGAATACTGAGGAGCGGCTGGGTGTCTGGACTCCAGAACAGTACCCGGTGCTGGGGAGAGCCCTGCTCGGATGGAGGATCATTGAGGCCATAGAGAGTTGAGGAAAATCAACCAATCTACACTGTACATGTGTGTGGGGAGGGGGAGTGTGAGTAGTGCAGGAAGTAGGAGTCAGGTAGGTCAGTGTAGGAATCAGGTAGGTCAGTGTAGGAATCAGGTAGGTCAGTGTAGAAAGCAGGTAGGTTAGAGCAGTGGTCAGGTAAGTCAGTGTAAGAAATCAGTTAGGTTGATGTAGTGATCAGTTTGGTCAGTACTACTGTGCTAGTGGAAGGGACTCAAATTTCTTGCCTTGCCCCGGGTGCTGACAACCCACACTACGCCACTGACTGCACATATAATTTGAGGAAAATATGCTCATAAAATAGTTTACCATTTGCCAATAAAAAAAATATGTCCCTGGATTTAATTTAAAAAATCTGGTCACCTTATGTTATTAAAGAGCTGAAATTTCAAGTCAGCCTGATCCGCCACGACATGGACAAATTTAGGGCCTGGGTCACTGAGGCAGAGGGCCGCATCTCCCAGCTAGAGGATACCACCAGGGCTGATTCCAGGGAGCTCCATGCCTTACAGCTGCAAGTCAGAGCCCTGCAGGAAAAGTCCATAGACACAGAGAACAGGCTCAGGAGGAATAACATCCGTGTCCTGGGCCTCCCTGAGAAGGCGGAGGGCTCAAGGCCTGCTGAATTCACAGAGGCCTTCCTAGTCTCGCTCCTGGATTTGCCTGCCATACCGCCTACATTTGTGGTGGAAAGGGCTCACAGAGTCCCCCCTACTCCTCCGGCCCCTGGTGCCCCACCTCGGCCTTTCTTGCTCAGGCTGCTTAACTACAGAGACAGGGTTCGGATCTTGGTGGCTGCCAGGGAGAAACGTGACCTGCTTTACAATGGCGCACATATCATGCTTTTCCCTGACTACTCCCCAGAGGTACAGCATCGCCGCCGTTCCTTTACTGAGGTGAGGAAGCGTCTGAGGGATAAAGGCCTCAAGTTCAGTCTACTTTATCCCAGCAAACTTTGCGTGATTGATGGTGATCGGAAACGGTTCTTCACGGATCCGGAGGTGGCAATGTCCTGGTTGGATGGCCGTTAGCAGACCTTCCTTCGCGCCAAGTATTTTGGCTTCTTACATTGAAAGCTGTCCCCTGATTTTGTCACTGTTTATTATCCTTGGGGACGTTTAAAGTTTATTTTCTGGTGGCCACTGCTGTTCTCATCCCCCTCCCCTATTGCTGGATTACATGATGGGTTGCACACATTTCTCGGGGGGTTGATCCCTGGCCTTGTGACTGAGTTCCATCTGCCTTTCCTGTTTCCAGCGAGTCAAACTGTAGACACTGACCGCAGGGTCACCTGCTACAAGACACTGTCTGGTTGCAGAGTGAGTGACCTGGCACCGGCCGTGTAGGGCCCCTAGTTTGGGGCTTATTTACACCTTCTAATCTACAGGTTTTGTTGGGGATAGAAACTATTCCCAGCCCCTTGCCCATTGGCGGAGGGATGGGACATAGTAGGAAAGGCACCTTGTGCCTGTGAAGTTTAATGCTAGTTTTGATTTTTCTGTATGTTGTTTTTTTCCCTTTCTGTTTTGTTTCTGTGGTATGCTCAAGTGCTGTCAATGTTCAATGCAATGTAACCGTGGTTTCGCTGCTCCTGGGGTGCACTGGGGTGAGTCTAATCTATCCCTTTTATTTCAACCCCCCTCTGCCTAATGGCTGACCGCCCACCTAACTCCTTCACCATCCTCTCCTGGAATGTCAGAGGTCTCAACTCTAAATTTAAACTTGCCCTCCTATTTCAATATTTGAAATCTCACTCCCCTCAGCTCATCCTCCTCCAGGAGACCCACCTTATGGGCAGCAAAATCCTGACTCTTAAAAAAACATGGATTCAGCGAGCGATACACGCTACGTACTCTACGTAAGCTAGGGGTGTGTCGATCCTTATCCACAAGAATTTCCCCTGTGTAATTGAGGAGGTCTGCATTGACCCCCTGGGTAAATTTGTGATTTTAGTGTTTACGTTGTGGTCGCAAAGGTATATTGTCGTTAATTTGTACATTCCTCCCCCTTTTTCATCTGGTTTACTGTATGATGTGCTGGAAAAGGTTACGCCATTTTGTCCCGATAGGGTTCTGGTAATGGGTGATTTCAATGCCACTTTGTCGCCAGACCTGGATAGGCCTACGCCGTCCAAGAAACAATGTCCGCCTGGGCTCAGGCGGTAGGTCTGGTGGAGATCTGGAGGTGGAAGCACCTTGCCACAAGGGCCTATTCTTGCTTTTCAGCTTTGTACAAGACCACGTCGCGGATTGACCTGGCATTCTCCAACCCTGCACTGTTAGCGGATGTGTTGGAGGCAGCCTATCTTCCTAGCGGTCTTTCGGATCATACCCCCCTGGCAGTGGTTCTCCGCTCTCCGGCATCCGGAGGTTGGGCGCTCAGTGGGTTTCCCACCCGGATCTCTCTGACAATTTACCGCCCCTGCTGGCTGAGTTCTGGGAACAAAACACAGTATCCTCTTCCCCTGACATTACTTGGGATCCCTTTAAGGCCTACACTAGGGGACAATACATTTATTCCATTGCAAGTGTCAAAAAGCAGCACTCGGCTACAACTCAGACATTAGAACAAAAGGTTACTGATCATACTGACATGTACAGTAAAGACCCCACCCCAGTTCATTTTGATCTGCTGATGGCGGCTCAGAGCGAACTACAGTTGCACCTGACAAAGGTCACACGACTTGAAACATACATACAAAGGCAAACAGAGGGCTTGCGAACAAGGTGATCGAAATGGCCGTCTGTTGGCCATGATGGCCCAACACGACCAGCCTCTCACTCTAGTATCAACTTTACAGACCCCGGGAGGAGGGACGGTGTCCTCCCCTTCGGACATCTTACAGACCTTTACATTTTACAAAAATCTGTACTCCACCAGTCTGCCCTCATATTTCCCGCCTGAGATGCTAAATAACCTACTGGATCCGTTGGCGCTTGGCTGGCTCTCTGACCACGAAAGGGAGGCACTGGTTCAACCATTCACGGCTTTAGAGGTTCAAAAAGCCATCCAGTCCTCTCCCCCTGGCAAAGCACCTGGGCCGGACGGACTCCCGATGGACTTTTATAGGGCACATGTGGGCCTGCTGGCCACCCTGCTAGCACAACTGTATACCACATGCTTGGCTGACGGCAGTCTACCTGCATCTATGTAACATGCCTATTTGACACTGATTTACAAGGCCCCTAAGGACCCCACCTCATGTGCCTCATACCGACCCATAGTGCTTCTTAACTCTGACTTTAAGATTTTAACTAAGCTTCTGGCCCTGAGGTTATACCCCATGCTGCCCTCTGTGATAGACCCAGACCAGATGGGTTTCATCCCCCGGAGGTCCACGGATGTCAATCTATGGCGACTTTTCACTAACATTCATACCCAACATCTCAACGTGGGCTCACGGGCAGTGGCTTCCCTAGATGCAGAAAAGGCCCTCGATATGGTTGAGTGGCCCTTCTTGTGGGAAACGTTGCGCAGAATGGGCTTTCCTCTGCTGTTTATTAAATGGCTTCAGGTGATTTACAAATGCCCCACTTCCTCGGTACGTATGGGCGGGGGTTATCCGTCCCCTTTAGACTTTTCAGAGGGACTAGACAGGGCTGCCCTCTTTCTCCTGCTTTGTTTGCCCTTGCCATTGAACCAGTGGCGGAGGCACTACGCACTTCACTGCACATTAAAGTTCTTCGTGTGGGGCTGCTGGAGGAGAGGGTAGCCTTGTACGCAGACAATATGCTGCTTTTCCTTAATGATGCTGGTCCGTCGTTGCAGGGGGCACTAACTGTTCTGGACACCTTTGCTGAGGTCACTGGACTCAGGGTTAATTGGTCCAAATCCCCCCTCTTCCCGATCGACCTCCCCACCTGGTAATCCCCTTCGTTGGGTGGAGTCCTTCAAGTATTTAGGGGTGCACATCTCCGCCTTAGCCTCTGACTTTATACCGCTGAATTTGTCCCCAGTGCTTATAGAGGCCCAATCAAAGCTCAAATCGTGGAGTTACCTGCCCCTATCCATTTGGGGGTGAGTAAACCTCATTAAAATTAAGATTGTTCCTAAGCTTATTTACCTTTTCCGCCATTCCCCACAATGGGTGCCCAAGTCCTTTTTCCAGAAATTGAACCAAATGTTCTCCTCATTTATATGGGGCCCTTCACCACCCAGATACCGGCTTACAACCTTAGGGCTTACAACGCAGGGTGGCATGGCATTTCCGGACTGCTACAAGTACTACCTGGCCGCACAGTTGGTGACTGCGGCTTGGTGGTTGAGGCCGGACAGGACGAACTTGTCCACTGTGCTTGAAGCTACAGTGGTGGGTTCGCTGGAAGCCCTCCAATTTCTACTTTAATTCAATCTTAGTTTATTATATGCAAGAAAAAGACAGAGAAGACATACTTTGTCTTAAACATTACAAACAGTGATAGGATACACCATCAACAGGCAACATGTGTGTCAGGACAAAGCAGGGCTAAGTTACACATATAAGGGTTGGGCACCCGTGTAAGAGGACCCCCGTGGGATTTTTGTGATATCAGTCCCTGTAGAAAAAATGAGGCAAGGTAACCTTTATCTGTATTTCTGTGGAGGGGATCAAAGGTCCCCCGTATGTAACAAAGCAGATGAGAGTATACACAAATCTGTTTGGAGAATATGACGTAGGGTCGCTCAATGGGTTATTGGCAGTAGGTAGATCGAAGCCCTGGTACGTTGGCTCACTGGATTCCTAAAGGTGTAATTAGATATAGAGAAAAGAAAAAGAGTCAGAGTCAGGGGCAGATAGGAGGGGACAAACAGATAGGGGACAGGAATCAGAATCACTCCATCATGGTCCCAGGGCGGACCCGTCCAGGTCACACTCCGCCCAGGAGACGAATTCAGAGGAGTATCGGAACACGGACCATGAAGTCCATGTGAGAGAGAACTGTTCACTTTTATTATTTTCCTCCGCCAACAAGCGTTCCAGGTCCCTAATGCGGTCCATTTCAATAGCCCAATCTCCCAGGGAAGGCATGGTTGCCGATCTCCAATGACGGGGAATCACTACTCTGGCCGCCGCCAGGAAATGTCGCAATACATCATTTCTGATGGATTTAAATGACCCCGGGAGTATAGACAAGAGGGCCACCTCAGGTGAAGGGTGGATAGAAGTCACCATTAGTTTACAGTAAAGTGTGAAAATCCGCTGCCAGTACCTCCGCACAGGAGGGCACTCCCACCAAATATGGAGCATGGTTCCCCGGGAGCTGAGACACCGCCAGCAGGCATCTGACACTTCCGGATTGAAGTGATTAATAGATGATGGACATCTGTACCATCTTGTTATCAGTTTAAACCCCTTCTCCTGGGTCTTAGTGGCTAGGGACAATTTGTGTGTTAGGACAAAACATTTTTGCCAGTCAATAGGGGAGATAGGGTGATGTAGGTCTGTCTCCCAGGCCACCGTGTATGGTGGGAGGTCAGGGGAGTAGATATCGAGTAGAATGGAGTAAAGTTGAGATACAACATGTGTTGGAGGTTCCACCTGCATGAGCAGTTCCTCGAATCCCGTCGGTTCAGCAAGGATGTCTGTAATAGATGGGAAAGTCCGAATGTAGGAGGTAGTCTGTTGCCTCTGAAGCCACTGCATGGGGTGGCGGGAGGTCGGGCCGTCAGGGGTATCTGACCTTAAAGTGGGGTCTGCACGAAGGACCTGGGCAAGTCGCCTATGATCCTCTTTTCGCCATGATCCGAATCCTGTTACAGACATAGCTGGCGGAAAGGCTGGGGTCCCAAAGAAGGGAGTCATAGGCCCCATGTGGTTTGATAATCCCCTTCTGGACAACATGCGGTCCCAGATCCGGATCGTTTGATGGGTAAGGTCATTGAGAGGGCCTGAACCCCCCCGGACCGTGGGCAAGGTCCATGGGAGAGCGGAGAGTTCAATTGGGTTCATGTGGCCTTCCAACTGAACCCAAAGCTTGGTTGAAGAGTGGTGAAACCAATCTAGTATGCGGGTGAGCATCGCTGCTTTATGGTATAGGGAGGCATCTGGGGCTCCAGCCCCCCCCCCGAGCCTTTGGAAGAGACAGTGTTTCATACCGTATCCTGGGACGGGCTGCAGTCCAAATAAATTTGGAGAACAGCTGGCGTATTTTCTTGAAGTACGAGTTGGGTATGTGAATAGGGATGGTCTGAAACAAATACAGGAACCTAGGGAGAACGTTCATTTTCAGGGCATTCACTCTACCTAGCCATGAGAGCTGTTTGGACGCATAATTGATTAAATCTGCTTGGGTCCTAAGGAGTAGGGGGGCAAAGTTTAGGGAAAAAAGTTGGGAAGCATCCGCCGGTATTTGAATTCCGAGATACCTTATGGAGGGGGAACCAGTTTTGAAGGAAAAAGTAGACGCTAGTCTTCGTAGGACCGACGTGGGCAGGGATATGTTAAGGATTTCCGATTTATTGTAGTTAACCTTGAAGTTGCTAACTTCTCCAAATTTCTGAAACTCCTGTAATACCGAGGGCAAAGATGTGTGTGGGTGTGTCACGAACAGGAGCAGATCATCAGCAAAGAGGGCGAGTTTCGTATGCGTGGGCCCGACTGTTATGCCTTGGATAGAGGGATTGTTACGTAGAGCAGTAGCCAGATGTTCCATAGTGAGAACATAGAGAAGGGGGGACAGAGGGCATCCCTGTCGCGTCCCGTTAGATACAGAGAAGGCTGGAGATAGCGAGCCATTCAGTCTAATCCTAGCATACGGAGAGGAGTAAAGGGACATTATTCTCGCCATCATATTAGTTCCCACGCCTATTTGTTGCAGGGATAGTCGAAGGAACTGCCAGTCGACACGGTCGAATGCCTTCTCGGCATCGACTGTTAAGAGGCATAATGGGATATCTTGGGACCGGGCATAGTTGGTTAGAAGAAGGGTCTTCAGGGTATTGTCTCTAGCCTCACGGCCACTCACAAAGCCGACCTGGTCTAAGTGTATTATCCCAGGCAACAATGGTTGTAATCTATTGGCTAGGATTTTAGCAAAGACTTTCAGATCGACCCCAATCAAAGAGATCGGCCTGTAGCTTGCACATAGAGTAGGGTCTTTGCCTGGCTTTGGGATGAGGGATATGTGGGCCTCAAGTGTTTGTGGGGGGAACAGTGAGCCCTCCGACAAAGAGTTGAACATCTTAGTTAGAAAGGGTGTGAGGAGGGCGGCAAAAAGTTTGTAAAACTTAGGAGTGAAGCCGTCTGGGCCCAGGCTCTTTCCACTCGGCGTACCCGCTATGGCTTTGGCAACTTCGTCTTCTGTGATTGAGGTTTCCAGATCGGCGACGACGTCCTCATCTAATGTGGGGAGCGCGGTTCCCGAGACATATGACAACTGGTCTTCCACTCCGGAAGAAGGGGAACCTGTCCCTTGAGTCTTAGGGATATTGTACAGGGACTGGTAGAAGTCCCTGAATTCCTCTGCCATCTTAGTGGGTGAGGAGACCAAATCTCCCTGCGCCCCCCGAATATGGGGCACAAAGGTGGAAGTTGCTTTTGGGTGCAGGGAGCGAGCCAATGGCCTACCACATTTATCTCGAAACTTATATTGATGGAAAGCGAGCTTATCTGCATATGTGCGTGCAGATGCTTCATAAAGTTCTCTGAGTTGTGATCGCGCCCTAGAAACGTCCGCCAGCGTTGTCACTGTTGGGGACCGTTTGTGTTCAGTTTCTAAGTTCCTAAGCGTTCGATTTGCTGCCTCTATGGCGGCTGAGCGCTCCTTTTTAAGACGCGTACCCATTTGGATAAAGGTACCACGTAGAACTGCCTTTAGTGCCTCCCACTGAAAGGGCAACGATGTCGTATCCGAAGCGTGGTCCGCAAAAAAGTTAGATATTGTATCCGAAACCCTTGTCACACATTCTGGATTCGTAAGCAACTAATCGTTCAAGCGCCATGACCACTCCCTTGTCGGAGTGGAGGGGAGCAAGAACGTCATGTGAATAGGAGAGTGGTCAGACCAGACCATTGGGTCTATGGTGCAGTCCGGGGACCAATCCAGACAGCTATGATCACTCATTAGGTAGTCTATGCGACTATAGGTGTGATGAAAATGGGAGAAGTGGGTATAGTTGCGGGCCGTGGGGTGCAACACCCTCCAAACGTCCACTAGACGCAGATCGTAGAATGCCCGTTTTAGAGCCCTCAGTTTGGGGAAGGAGATACACGATTGCAAAGTGGAGGAATCTAAAAGTGGTTCAAGAGGGGTGTTAAAATCTCCCCCCAATACGAGCTTACCCTCCGTGAATCCCGACAGAATCCTCAAGTATTGTAACGCGGCCGATACTTGGTTAGTATTAGGAAGGTAAATGTTGGCTACCGTAAATTTGGTACCCCATAACATGAATTTCACAAAAACATACCTCCCCTGGGGGTCCGAGAGATGATCAAGCACCTCTATAGGGAGCGTCTTATGAAAGGCCACAGACACTCCCTTGGCTTTCTGGGTTGGGCTAGTGCTGTGGAACCACCTATTGAAGTATCTGCTGGAACAGGAAGGGGTGGAGGCAGAGTGAAAATGTGTCTCTTGGAGAAGAAGCACATTGACTTGGCGTTTGTGCATTTGATACAGGATTTGTCCTCTTTTGGTGGCAATATTGAGCCCATTGACATTGTAGGAACAGAATTGTAGCCTAGGGCGAGAGATCACCGTGTGGGCCATGATGGAGCAATAGGGGGGGGGAGGGGGGAGGGAGGTGAGAGAGAAATAAGGAAAAGAAAAAGGGGAAAAAAGGGAGAACACAACAAGGGAGGAAGAGAGGAGGTAGAGCGAGGTGGGGAAGAGATTGAACAGAGAGAGCACCTGGGGAAGGTGGCTCAAAAATACTAAAGTGTGCGCAAAAACGTAACACTTCGTGAAATATCACGTAGTAGGCACGAACTGTGCCAATCCTATTTAGGGGGAGAGAACGGGGTTAGAACAGCTGAGTTGTGTTCCCGACAACCTAGCAGGCATAAATAACATAACTGTAAATGTAACACACCCAATGACCGTGGCATCTAATGCTCACTAGGGATGAGCTTCGTGTTCGAGTCGAACATACGTTCGACTCGAACATTGGCTGTTCGATCGTTCGACGAAGATCGAACGATTTGGGCCGTTCGCGCCAAATTCGAGTGACGCGAACGGCCCACAATGCACTACGCCATCGCAGTGTCATCCAGGCGCTGTGATTGGCCAAGCATGCACTGTGACCCCGCATGCTTGGCCAATCACAGCGCCGGCAGCGAGGAGAGCAATGATTGGCCACAGGCAGGATGCCTGTGGCCAATTATTGCTGAGGGTGTTTAGTACACGCCCCACACTATAAAAGGCCGCCAGCACGGCGGCCTAGTGTAGTGTGTTCCGGAGCAGGGATAGAGTAGCATAGGCAGGGACAGTGACTGTTATTTCTTTCTTGCTTAACCTGGATTCCTTTAGTTTAGGGAAAGAGAAGGATAGGTAGGGAGAGTGTCAGTGTGTTTTGTGCTTCTGCTATAGTGTGCTTAAAAAAAACATTTATTCTAGGGACAGAAAACTCTAGGTAGGGACAGTGTCAGTTTCTTTCACTCTGCAAGTCCTTGTTTCCAGGGACCTGTAAGGACAGTGAGTTAATTGTCCTTGTGCTATATTGTGCTTAAAAAAAACATTTATTCTAGGGACAGAAAACTCTAGGTAGGGACAGTGTCAGTTTCTTTCACTCTGCAAGTCCTTGTTTCCAGGGACCTGTAAGGACAGTGAGTTAATTGTCCTTGTGCTATATTGTGATTAAAAAAAACATTTATTCTAGGGACAGAAAACTCTAGGTAGGGACAGTGTCAGTTTCTTTCACTCTGCAAGTCCTTGTTTCCAGGGACCTGTAAGGACAGTGAGTTAATTTTCCTTGTGCTATATTGTGATTAAAAAAAACATTTTTTCTAGGGACAGAAAACTGTAGGTAGGGAGAGTGTTTTTTTTCTTTCACTCTGCAAGTCCTTGTTTCCAGGGACCTGTAAGGACAGTGAGTTAATTGTCCTTGTGCTATATTGTGCTTAAAAAAAACATTTATTCTAGGGACAGAAAACTCTAGGTAGGGACAGTGTCAGTTTCTTTCACTCTGCAAGTCCTTGTTTCCAGGGACCTGTAAGGACAGTGAGTTAATTTTCCTTGTGCTATATTGTGATTAAAAAAAACATTTATTCTAGGGACAGAAAACTCTAGGTAGGGACAGTGTCAGTTTCTTTCACTCTGCAAGTCCTTGTTTCCAGGGACCTGTAAGGACAGTGAGTTAATTTTCCTTGTGCTATATTGTGATTAAAAAAAACATTTATTCTAGGGACAGAAAACTCTAGGTAGGGACAGTGTCAGTTTCTTTCACTCTGCAAGTCCTTGTTTCCAGGGACCTGTAAGGACAGTGAGTTAATTGTCCTTGTGCTATATTGTGATTAAAAAAAACATTTTTTCTAGGGACAGAAAACTCTAGGTAGGGAGAGTGTTTTTTTTCTTTCACTCTGCAAGTCCTTGTTTCCAGGGACCTGTAAGGACAGTGAGTTAATTGTCCTTGTGCTATATTGTGCTTAAAAAAAACATTTATTCTAGGGACAGAAAACTCTAGGTAGGGACAGTGTCAGTTTCTTTCACTCTGCAAGTCCTTGTTTCCAGGGACCTGTAAGGACAGTGAGTTAATTGTCCTTGTGCTATATTGTGATTAAAAAAAACATTTATTCTAGGGACAGAAAACTCTAGGTAGGGACAGTGTCAGTTTCTTTCACTCTGCAAGTCCTTGTTTCCAGGGACCTGTAAGGACAGTGAGTTAATTTTCCTTGTGCTATATTGTGATTAAAAAAAACATTTTTTCTAGGGACAGAAAACTGTAGGTAGGGAGAGTGTTTTTTTTCTTTCACTCTGCAAGTCCTTGTTTCCAGGGACCTGTAAGGACAGTGAGTTAATTGTCCTTGTGCTATATTGTGCTTAAAAAAAACATTTATTCTAGGGACAGAAAACTCTAGGTAGGGACAGTGTCAGTTTCTTTCACTCTGCAAGTCCTTGTTTCCAGGGACCTGTAAGGACAGTGAGTTAATTTTCCTTGTGCTATATTGTGATTAAAAAAAACATTTTTTCTAGGGACAGAAAACTCTAGGTAGGGAGAGTGTTTTTTTTCTTTCACTCTGCAAGTCCTTGTTTCCAGGGACCTGTAAGGACAGTGAGTTAATTTTCCTTGTGCTATATTGTGATTAAAAAAAACATTTTTTCTAGGGACAGAAAACTCTAGGTAGGGAGAGTGTTTTTTTTCTTTCACTCTGCAAGTCCTTGTTTCCAGGGACCTGTAAGGACAGTGAGTTAATTGTCCTTGTGCTATATTGTGCTTAAAAAAAACATTTATTCTAGGGACAGAAAACTCTAGGTAGGGACAGTGTCAGTTTCTTTCACTCTGCAAGTCCTTGTTTCCAGGGACCTGTAAGGACAGTGAGTTAATTGTCCTTGTGCTATATTGTGATTAAAAAAAACATTTATTCTAGGGACAGAAAACTCTAGGTAGGGACAGTGTCAGTTTCTTTCACTCTGCAAGTCCTTGTTTCCAGGGACCTTTAAGGACAGTGAGTTAATTTTCCTTGTGCTATATTGTGATTAAAAAAAACATTTTTTCTAGGGACAGAAAACTGTAGGTAGGGAGAGTGTTTTTTTTCTTTCACTCTGCAAGTCCTTGTTTCCAGGGACCTGTAAGGACAGTGAGTTAATTGTCCTTGTGCTATATTGTGCTTAAAAAAAACATTTATTCTAGGGACAGAAAACTCTAGGTAGGGACAGTGTCAGTTTCTTTCACTCTGCAAGTCCTTGTTTCCAGGGACCTGTAAGGACAGTGAGTTAATTTTCCTTGTGCTATATTGTGATTAAAAAAAACATTTTTTCTAGGGACAGAAAACTGTAGGTAGGGAGAGTGTTTTTTTTCTTTCACTCTGCAAGTCCTTGTTTCCAGGGACCTGTAAGGACAGTGAGTTAATTTTCCTTGTGCTATATTGTGATTAAAAAAAACATTTTTTCTAGGGACAGAAAACTCTAGGTAGGGAGAGTGTTTTTTTTCTTTCACTCTGCAAGTCCTTGTTTCCAGGGACCTGTAAGGACAGTGAGTTAATTTTCCTTGTGCTATATTGTGATTAAAAAAAACATTTTTTCTAGGGACAGAAAACTCTAGGTAGGGAGAGTGTTTTTTTTCTTTCACTCTGCAAGTCCTTGTTTCCAGGGACCTGTAAGGACAGTGAGTTAATTGTCCTTGTGCTATATTGTGCTTAAAAAAAACATTTATTCTAGGGACAGAAAACTCTAGGTAGGGACAGTGTCAGTTTCTTTCACTCTGCAAGTCCTTGTTTCCAGGGACCTGTAAGGACAGTGAGTTAATTTTCCTTGTGCTATATTGTGATTAAAAAAAACATTTTTTCTAGGGACAGAAAACTGTAGGTAGGGAGAGTGTTTTTTTTCTTTCACTCTGCAAGTCCTTGTTTCCAGGGACCTGTAAGGACAGTGAGTTAATTTTCCTTGTGCTATATTGTGATTAAAAAAAACATTTTTTCTAGGGACAGAAAACTCTAGGTAGGGAGAGTGGTTTTTTTCTTTCACTCTGCAAGTCCTTGTTTCCAGGGACCTGTAAGGACAGTGAGTTAATTTTCCTTGTGCTATATTGTGATTAAAAAAAACATTTTTTCTAGGGACAGAAAACTCTAGGTAGGGAGAGTGTTTTTTTTTTTTCACTCTGCAAGTCCTTGTTTCCAGGGACCTGTAAGGACAGTGAGTTAATTGTCCTTGTGCTATATTGTGCTTAAAAAAAACATTTATTCTAGGGACAGAAAACTGTAGGTAGGGAGAGTGTTTTTTTTCTTTCACTCTGCAAGTCCTTGTTTCCAGGGACCTGTAAGGACAGTGAGTTAATTGTCCTTGTGCTATATTGTGCTTAAAAAAAACATTTATTCTAGGGACAGAAAACTCTAGGTAGGGACAGTGTCAGTTTCTTTCACTCTGCAAGTCCTTGTTTCCAGGGACCTGGAGAGACATTGAGTGAATTGTCCTTGTGCTATATTGTGATTAAAAAAAACATTTATTCTAGGGACAGAAAACTCTAGGTAGGGACAGTGTCAGTTTCTTTCACTGTGAAAGTCCTTGTTTCAAGGGACAGAGAAGGACACCTGAAGGTAGCCCTTATTGCTTTTTTCCCATCTCCCTGCAGGCCATCTATTAGAATGTCTGGAAGGCAAACAAGGAGAGGCAGACAGTCAGGAGGCAATAAAAGAGGGCAAGCAGGCTCTGTGTCTGGGGGCAACAGTGCTGGTCGTGGACGCGGTGCATTGTCATCAGCACATGGCCATGGGACACGCTTGTCCTTCTTTTCGGCAGCTGGACATGTTGAGCCACATCATGCCGAAGACTTGGTAGAGTGGATGACCAAGCCCTCCTCCTCCTCCTCATCCTCTCTCACCCAGGCTCAGGGTACTGGAAAAGCAGCTGCCAAAGCGTCGTCTTCCCTGGTATCAATGTCAGACAAATCATCAGTCACTCCTTCCCTAGACCCACCATGTCCTCCTCCTGAGGAGTCCCCCGAACTGTTTCAGCACAGTGTTGGGTACATGCTCCAGGAGGATGCCCAGCGTTTCGAAGGGTCTGATGATGAAACCCAGCTAGAGGAAGGCAGTAGCGTGAGAGCAGACAGAGGGGATGCTCAAGAAGGACACCAATCTGGCAGTCATGTTCCAGCAGCTGCAGCATACTGCCAGATTGGCTCCAGTGATGAGGAGGGAGGGGATGATGAGGTCAATGACTCCACGTGGGTGCCTAATAGGAGAGAGGAGGAGGAGGAGGATGAGGAGGAGGCACATCTCCAACGAGGCAGGATGCCCTTTGGTGGCCAGCGTAAGGGCAGTACACCGACGGAATCACACCGCAGAGCTCCGCCTGTGCAGGGCGCTGCCTCTGCCCGTCATTCAAAAAGTTCTTTGGTGTGGGCCTTTTTTGAGGCTAGTGCATCAGATCGCACAGCTGCTGTTTGCAACATATGTCTCAAGCGTATATCGCGTGGCCAAAACATCAGCCGCTTGGGTACCACATGCCTGACCAGACATATGTTGACCTGCCATGCAGCTCGTTGGCAAGCCTACCTCAAAGACCCACACCAAAGAACCAAGCGGACCTCTCCTTGCACCGCATCAGCTGGGATCTCCAACCCTACTATAACTTCAGTCCTCTCTGAAACATGCACTGAGAGGAATGAAGGTGTAGAATTAGGTGTGTCACAGCCAAGTACTTGCGCCCACTCTGCTAGCAGTACACCGACGTCCGATTCTAGCAGGCAAATTTCCCTGCCCCAGCTGCTGGACCGTCGAAAGAAGTTCACTCCCAGCCATCCACATGCCCAGCGGTTGAATGCTAGCTTGGCTAAATTGCTAGCGCTTCAACTGCTGCCTTTTCAGTTGGTAGACTCGGCCCCCTTCCGTGAGTTTGTGCAATGTGCGGTTCCTCAGTGGCAGGTTCCCAAACGCCACTTTTTCTCACGGAAGGCTATTCCGGCTCTCTACCGGCATGTGGAAGGCAATGTCTTGGCCTCGCTGGACAGGGCGGTCAGCGGTAAGGTGCATATTACCGCTGACTCATGGTCCAGCAGGCATGGACAGGGACGTTACCTTTCTTTCACGGCCCATTGGGTCACTCTTTTGGCAGCTGGGAAGGATTCAGGACAAGGTGCAGTAGTGTTGGAGGTTGTCCCACCGCCACGCCTCCAAAATGCTACTACTGGTTGTGACACACCTCTCTCCTCCACCCCCTCCTCTTCTTCTTCCTCCATGGCCTCTTCCTGTGGTTTGTCCTATGAACCAGCGGTGCTCCGTAGCCGTTCACGGGGCTACGCAAGTACGCAGGCAAAAAGATGCCATGCCGTGCTTGCGCTGGTGTGTTTGGGGGACAGAAGCCACACTGGGGCAGAGGTCCTGTCTGCTCTGCAGGGCCAGGCCGAGAGGTGGTTGACGCCACGCCAGCTTAAGCCAGGAATGGTGGTTTGCGACAATGGCACCAACCTCCTCTCCGCCCTCCGACAGGGACAACTGACCCATGTGCCCTGTGTGGCTCACGTCCTTAACCTGGTGGTGCAGCGCTTCTTGGGCAGGTACCCGGGCTTACAGGATGTCCTGAGGCAGGCCAGGAAAGTCTGTGTGCATTTCCGCAGATCTTATAATGCCAGTGCTCGCCTGGCTGAGCTGCAAAAGGAGTTGAACCTGCCCAAGAACCGCCTTATATGTGACATGCCCACCAGGTGGAACTCAACGTTGGCCATGCTGCAGCGGCTGCACACGCAGCAGAGGGCCATCAATGAGTACCTGTGCGACTACGGCACCAGGACAGGGTCAGGGGAGCTTGGTTTTTTTTCTCCACGCCAGTGGGGCATGATCAGGGATGCATGCACTGTCCTGGCACCATTTGAGGAGGCCACGAGGATGGTGAGCAGTGACAGTGCATGCATCAGTGACACTGTACCTCTTGTCCACCTGTTGGAGCACACGCTGCGTGGAATAATGGACAGGGCACTTGAGGCAGAACAGAGGCAGGAAGAGGAGGACTTCCTTGCCTCTCAAGGCCCCCTTTACCCAGACAGTGTTCCTTCTGTCCCACCCATCGCACAGGAAGAGGAGGAGGAGGAGGAGGAGGAGGAGGAGGAGGAGGAGGATTGTGTCAGCATGGAGGTGGAGGCTGGCACTCAGCATCATCAGCAGCAGTCTTTTAGGGATGATTTACAGTCCCAAGAAACCAGTGGACTTGTACGTGGCTGGGAGGAGGTGGCTGCGGATCATGTCGTCCTTAGTGACCCAGAGGACTCCGGAGCGAATGCCTCAGCAAACCTACGCTGCATGGCCTCCCTGATCCTGCAAAGTCTGCGGAAGGATCCTCGTATTCTTCGGATCAAGGAGAGGGACCATTACTGGCTGGCCACTCTCCTTGATCCACGGTACAAGGGTAAGGTTGCGGACCTTATGTTACCGTCGCAGAGGGAGCAGAGGATGAGACAACTCCGGGAGGCCTTGCAGAAAGGTCTGTGCAACGCGTTCCCAGAGACTGGGAGGTTGCAAACTCCTGGTCCTGGACAACGAGTTGCTGAGGCTTCGGCCAGTCAAAGAAGGAGCGGTGGGGAAGGTGGCCGTCTGACCGATGCGTTCAGACAATTCTTTAGTCCGCAGCCCCAAAGTATGATCGGTTCCAGCAACCATCGCCAGCGTCTGATAAACATGGTGCAGGAATATCTAGGGGCAAGGTCAGACTTGGACACCTTCCCCACCGAAAATCCTCTGGCTTACTGGGTCTTGAGGATGGATCACTGGCCAGAGCTTGCACAGTATGCAATTGAGCTACTGGCCTGTCCTGCATCCAGCGTTCTTTCGGAACGCACATTCAGTGCTGCTGGAGGATTTGTCACGGATCACAGGGTGCGCCTGTCCACCGACTCGGTTGATCGACTGACTTTCATCAAGATGAACCAGTCTTGGATCACCACCAGCTACCACACACCTGATGCTGATATAACAGACTAATTGATTTTAAAATGTCACATCCCTTCAAGACTGATGCTGATGCTGAGTGCCTGTGCTGTTATGTTGACTGGCTATCCTCCTCCTCCGAGTCCTCAATGATACGATTGATGATGATAGCTTGGAAGATCATTTTTGTTTATGGGTGCCGCCACCAGTGCCTAACGCCCAATTTTTCAGCCCCTGTTTAACAGGGGCGTGTAATTACAATTTTTGAAGCAATACTTTGCAACAGGGCTCATTGCTGTGCTCCAAGTACAGTATCTGTGAGGAGTTGCAGTGTTGTGCCACCAGTGCCTAAGGCCCAATTTTTCAGCCCCTGTTTAACAGGGGCGTGTCATTACAATTTTTGAAGCAATACTTTGCAACAGGGCTCATTGCTGTGCTCCAAGTACAGTATCTGTGAAGGGTTGCAGTGTTGTGCCACCAGTGCCTAAGGCGCAATTTTTCAGCCCCTGTTCAACAGGGGCATGTAATTACAATTCTTGATCTAATAATTCACAGCAGGGCCCATTGCTGCACCCACCAAGAGTAACTGTCAGGGCTTACAGTGTTGTGGCACCAGCACCACCATCAAAGGCCCAATTTTTACTACCACTGTTCAACAATTATATGTAATTAAAATTCCTGATATAATAGTTGACAGCAGGGCGTTCCAGCACCAACCAAGAGTAACTGTGAGTGCTTACAGTGTTGTGCCAACACCAACAACTAAGGGGCCTATTTCTGCAGAGTATATACGGCAGGTCCCTACTTTCAAACATCCAACTTACAAACGACTCCTACTTGCAAACGCAAGAAGACAACAGGAAGTGAGAGGAAATCTACCACTAGGAAGGAAAATTCTCTCCTGTAAGAATAAATATGGGAGAAAGGTGTCTCCTCTGTACTGATGCTTTATCAGCAATCCTTGTTTCAAGAAAAACACCACATTTCAAAAACAGTTGTCATTAGGACGGAAAGTGAGGTGAAATGTTCTGAACAGGGGCACAGACAGCAAAACAAATGTTACAGGGGTGATAACCCTTACCTATGTTTTCCAAAAAGTTTAAAAATAGATTTTTGGTCTGGAGCTACACTTCAACAATGTACCTGTTCAAAATTACAAACAGATTCTACATAAGAACAAACCTACAGTCCCTGTCTTGTATGCACCGCCTGTATACGGCTGTTCAGAGTATATAGGGCCTTTTTTATTTTATGTGCGGGGTTCCCCTTAATATCCATACAAGACCCAAAGGGGCTGGTAATGGGCTGGGGTAGGGGGGGGGTCATGGGGTAGCTATGCCATTTTTCTTAAAGATTTTCATCCATATTACCGGGACCAGACATTACATTAAAGCCGCAAGCAGTTTTAAATGGCTTTTTTTTCCTTTAGAAGTGTCATTTTGTGCAGGGACAGTTCTAAACACGGGAAACACGTGGCACTTCACAGGCATACTTTAGACACCCCCCAGGTACGATATTTAAAGGAATATTTGACTTTTTTTTTTTCACTTTATGCATCATTAAAATGACTGCTCCCGGAAAACGACCGTTTTTAAAACTTATTTTTGCATTGATACATGTCCCCTGGTGCAGAACCCGGGTTCCCAAACCCTTTTTAGGACAATAACATGCATAATAGTTTTTATAATTAGCACTTTAGAATTCGAACGTTCGCATCCATTGTATTTAATAGGGTTCTAATGTTCGTTCGAACTTTCGGTCCGTTCGCGGGTTCTGGTGCGAACCGAACCCGGGGGTGTTCGGCTCATCACTAATGCTCACCTGCCTAGTCACTAAAGAGCAGAGTGTCAGATTAAATACCATTGGTACGCTTGAGTATAATAAACAATCTAGAATTACATAGAAATATAACATCAGTGGAGAACAAGGTGTACACAAACTGGTGACAAAATAAACGCACAGGTATTCCCGCGTAATCATGCGGGAGTTGGAAGCACCAATTACTACATTTATAGCAGCATTAACTATGATTGTCATCACGGCTTAGCTCAGATATCTGTGTTAACGCACAGAAGGTGTCAGTGCTAAGGTCAGCCAGTGTCAGTGTACGTACCTTGCCGGGCGCGTCGGTGGTCGCTTCGGTGTGCGTTCGCGTGCGCCGATGCGCGCTGTGGTTTTGCATGTTTCCATCTGCGCTGGTACACTTCCTGGATCGCGGGTGCGCGTGCCTGTGCACGCCGGTGCGTGCGGGTGCATGTGCGCGCATTGCGGGCGCGTGCACGCGCGCGCCGTGCGCGCGCCCGCGCACGCCGGTTTGCTTATTTAAACTACTGGAACACTTCAGACCAGTGCTGTCTGATCTGCAGTCCCCTGTGTATCCTGCTCCTGTTGTTCGCCTGGAATCCGACCTTCTGACCACCCGGCTTGTTACTGGACTTTCCTTGCTATCTGCCTGCACCCGACCTCGGCCTGTCTTTGACCCTGAACCTGCCTACCCCGCTGTGCCACATTGCCCGAACGTTGCCGAACCCTGCCTGTCTGACCGCCCCTTCTGCTTCTGCCCCGCTACGCTGCTCGGTATACCGGCCTGCCTACCTACCTGCCTGCAGCCCGCCTGGCTCGCTACCCTTCTGAACCCAGGACCCGGAGCCGCTCTCTTGAACCACTCTCAGGCTCTCTTACCCTTCCGCACTCCCGTGCCTCCTGTCTGCACTACCAGGGGCCCGTGAGTCGGATCCGTACGGGTGACCTCTCTCTGCTCCAACGGACTCGCTGATCAGGTGCGTATCCCCTGACAGTATCAGACAGCCATGTCCGAGTCCGAGCAGGGGAGGGATCCCATGGAGGAATTATGCCGACACCTGAACGGGCTGACGCAAGCCGTGAAAGACCTCCAAGCCGGCTATACCAGGTTGGAGGAAAGAGTTCAAGTCCTGTCCTCGCCTGCCAGCCCGCAAGGCACCACATCCACGGGATATCCGGCTACACCCTCCGTCGTCATGCTTCCTCCGGAACCCAGGGTCCCTACACCCGAGAAGTTTGCGGGCAATCGCAGCAAATACCGAGCGTTCCGCAACGCTTGCGAGCTTTTCTTCGCCCTACAACCCCGCACTTTTTCCCTGGAAGCAACCAAAGTGGGCTTCGTCATCTCCCTACTGACCGACGAGCCGCAGGCCTGGGCTCACCGCCTTCTAGAGCAGAAAGATGCCTCCTTGGAGACCCTTGCCACGTTCTTTGCCGCGATGTCTCAACTCTATGAGGATCCGCAACAAGCGGCTACTGCAGAATCTGTTCTCCACTCCCTCCTACAAGGTCGCAGAGCGGCCGAGGATTACGCGGCAGAATTCAAACGTTGGAGCTCTGACACAGAGTGGAATGACGCTGCTTTGCGCTACCAATTCCGGATGGGCCTGTCGGATCAGCTCAAGGACGAGCTAGCACGTGTCGGAGTTCCTCAAACCCTGGACAAGTTAATAGATCTGGCAATTCAGATAGACCGACGCCTGAGAGAGCGTCGCTCCGAGAGGACCTCCAGTCAGCCCCAACCCACCTGGTTGCTCCCCAAGGTCTCAAACCCGGCCCGTCTTGCACCTCCGGCGCCCCCGTTTCCGGCGTTAGATGACCCAGAACCCATGCAACTGGGCTTACTGCGCCCATCGCTCTCTCCCGAAGAACGCCAGCATAGGCGTAGTAACAATCTGTGCATGTATTGTGGCGAACCGGGACACTACGTGAGATCCTGTCCGGCTAAGATGCGTAAGTGCCTGCCTGTCTCTTCTACTTGTGCCTCTTTGTTGCCTAATCCAACTTCTCACTTGGCTCTTTCCATTTCTTTACAGCTCCCCGGAAGGACTTCCGCAATCCTAGTACCCGCCATAATTGATTCGGGGGCATGCAGCTGCTTTATTGATTTGACATTTGCTGCCAGTCATCACATTCCCCTGCAGCCGAAACCCCGGGGACTTGCAGTACATCTCGCTGATGGCTCGATTATCAAATCCGGCCCCGTCACTCAGGAAACCGTCCCTTTGATGGCCTCGGTGGCAACCCACCATCAGGAGTTCCTAAGTCTGGATGCCATCTCCTCTCCGCTATTCCCCGTCATTCTGGGGATGCCCTGGCTGCAAGCCCATAACCCCGACATTGACTGGGCTACAGGGAGAGTTAAATTCCTCTCTGATTATTGCCTGCAACACTGCCTGCAACAAGTCTCTTCCGACCACCCTCACCTGCTCTGTCTGGGCACAGACCCTGACCTTCAGAAAACCATCCCTGAGCCCTATCATGATTTTCTGGACGTGTTCAGTAAGAAGGGAGCAGAAACCCTTCCTCCTCACAGACCATATGATTGCCCTATAGAACTTTTGCCTGGGACCGAAGTACCTTTTGGGAGGATCTTCCCGCTGACTGAGCAGGAATTGGGTACCTTGAAAGTCTACATTGACGACAACCTAAAGAAAGGGTTCATCCGCCCGTCCACCTCACCTGCAGGTGCGGGTATCTTTTTCGTTGAAAAAAAGGACCATTCCCTACGCCCCTGTATTGATTATCGGCAGTTGAACAGGATCACCATTAAAAACCGTTACCCCTTACCTCTCGTGCCGGAACTGTTCCAAAGGCTGGGAACGGCGGTCATATTCACCAAGCTTGACCTCCGAGGAGCGTACAACCTGATCCGCATTCGAGAAGGGGATGAGTGGAAGACGGCCTTCCGCACACGGTTCGGGCACTACGAGTACCTAGTTATGCCGTTCGGACTGTGTAACGCGCCGGCTACCTTTCAACATTTTGTCAATGACATCTTCCGTGATTACCTGGACTTGTTCGTCATAGTATACCTGGACGATATCTTAATATTCTCATCCTCTGTAGACGACCATCGCAGGCATGTCCGGAATGTCCTTGTTCGGCTTAGACGACATGGGCTTTACGCCAAGCCAGAGAAGTGTGAGTTCGAGCGGCAAAGCATCCAGTTTCTCGGTCTGATCATCTCAATTGAGGGCATTAAAATGGACCCTCAGAAGGTGTCGGCTATCCTGGACTGGCCTGCCCCCACAGATAAAAAAGGGGTCCAGCGCTTCATCGGATTCTCCAATTTCTACCGGAAGTTCATCAGAAGTTTCTCTGCAATTGTCGCCCCCCTTACCGAACTGACCAAACAAGGAGACCGCTTCTACTGGTCCCCTAGAGCCCAAGCTGCCTTTGATAAACTGAAGGAGTTATTTGTCTCTGCCTCCATCTTGAAGCACCCTGATCCCGCAGTACCTTTCGTCCTGGAAGTGGACGCGTCCGAAAATGCAGTGGGGGCTGTGCTATCCCAGCGTCAGGGGGCTAAAGCCTTACTTTTTCCAGTGGCCTTCTTCTCGCGCAAGCTTTCCACGGCGGAACGTAACTATGACGTGGGTGACCGGGAACTCCTGGCTATCAAGGCCGCATTAGAAGAATGGCGTTACCTGCTCGAGGGGGCGGCACACCCCATTTTGGTTTACACGGACCACAAGAACCTCGAGTACCTGAGAACAGCCAAGAGGTTGAAGCCAAGGCAGGCAAGGTGGGCACTTTTTTTCTCAAGGTTTTTGTTCCACATCACCTACAGGCCGGGCTCAAAAAACATTAAACCGGACGCACTGTCCCGAATGTTCAGCACTCCTGAGGAGAACTTACCTGTTGACACCATCCTCCCTGCCGGGAACTTCCTGCTACTCCAAGAAGACCTTATGCCCCGTATTAAGCGGGCGTCTGCTGGCTTGACCTTGCTTCCGGAGGACTGTGTCAGGGCACAAGATGGTCTGATCAGGCACGAGGGCAAGATTCTGGTCCCTGAGGGTCTTCGGATAGCTGTTTTGGAGCTTTGCCATGACCACAAGTTGGCCGGACATTTTGGTACCTTGAAAACGGCCGAGCTCATCAAGCGCACGTTCTGGTGGCCGCAGCTGGGTAGTGACTGCAAGAGATACGTGGACTCATGCAACACCTGCTCCCGGAACAAGAATAGCCGGATGAGGGCCTGGGGTCTACTAAAACCTCTACCTGTCCCTGAAAGACCCTGGAAGATGGTGTCGATGGACTTTATAGTGGAGCTCCCTCTGTCCGAAGGGTTCTCCACAATCTTCGTTGTCGTTGACAGGCTGTCCAAGATGGCTCATTTTTTGCCCATGAAAGGTACACCTTCCGCCTTGGAAACGGCAAGGGTTTTTATCAGGGAAATAGTGAGGCTTCATGGAGTTCCGGCAAGTATTGTCTCAGACCGAGGCGCCCAGTTCACCTCCAGATTTTGGAAGGCTCTTTGTGATTCCCTGGAAATCAAGTTGGCTTTTTCTTCGGAATATCATCCCCAGACGAATGGCCAAACTGAGAGGACCAACCAAACATTGGAGCAGTACCTCCGTTGTTTTTCCTCCTTCTCCCAGGATGATTGGGCCTCCCTACTCCCCATTGCTGAATTCGCTTACAACAATTCCCTGCACTCTGCCACTAAGCAAACCCCATTCTTTGCCAACTATGGATTCCATCCCTCCTTCTTGCCAAGTACCATACCCGAATGCACTGTCCCTGCGGTATCCGAAACAATGGATTTCTTCTTCTTCAATAACAAACTTCTACAGGAGACCATGTCCAAGACCCAGGAGTACAACAAGAGGATGTTTGATAGGAAAAGGAGAGGGGAACTCATTCTGGAGCCCGGCAACCAGGTGTGGTTATCCACGATTAACCTAAAGATGGCCTGCCCGTCCAGGAAATTGGGCCCTAAGTTCATGGGACCTTTCTCGGTAAAACGGAGGATCAACAATGTAGCATATGAGCTCGACCTACCCAACTCCCTGAAGGTCCATCCAGTCTTTCATGTGACTCTGTTAAAGCCGGTTGTCCCTAACCCCTTCGCTGGCCGTAACATTGGCCCACCGGAACCGGTTCTGATTGACGGCGAGGAGGAGTTTGAGGTAGAGGCAATCCTGGACTGTAGGAAGAGACACAACCAGGTACAATATCTGATTAAGTGGAGGGGTTACGGCCCAGAGGATAATTCTTGGGAACCCGAAAACGGCATACATGCGGAGGAACTCATGCAAGCTTTCAGGAGGTCTAACGCCACGAAGATCGCTCAATTGGGCATCCGGAGGCTGCCCTAAAGGGGGGGGCACTGTCAGTGTACGTACCTTGCCGGGCGCGTCGGTGGTCGCTTCGGTGTGCGTTCGCGTGCGCCGATGCGCGCTGTGGTTTTGCATGTTTCCATCTGCGCTGGTACACTTCCTGGATCGCGGGTGCGCGTGCCTGTGCACGCCGGTGCGTGCGGGTGCATGTGCGCGCATTGCGGGCGCGTGCACGCGCGCGCCGTGCGCGCGCCCGCGCACGCCGGTTTGCTTATTTAAACTACTGGAACACTTCAGACCAGTGCTGTCTGATCTGCAGTCCCCTGTGTATCCTGCTCCTGTTGTTCGCCTGGAATCCGACCTTCTGACCACCCGGCTTGTTACTGGACTTTCCTTGCTATCTGCCTGCACCCGACCTCGGCCTGTCTTTGACCCTGAACCTGCCTACCCCGCTGTGCCACATTGCCCGAACGTTGCCGAACCCTGCCTGTCTGACCGCCCCTTCTGCTTCTGCCCCGCTACGCTGCTCGGTATACCGGCCTGCCTACCTACCTGCCTGCAGCCCGCCTGGCTCGCTACCCTTCTGAACCCAGGACCCGGAGCCGCTCTCTTGAACCACTCTCAGGCTCTCTTACCCTTCCGCACTCCCGTGCCTCCTGTCTGCACTACCAGGGGCCCGTGAGTCGGATCCGTACGGGTGACCTCTCTCTGCTCCAACGGACTCGCTGATCAGGTGCGTATCCCCTGACAGCCAGTTCCAACCCCTAGGGACATAGATGCCCAGGACCCAAGGGAAGACCCGGAGGTCCTCGGACAAGCCAAAGCGTCCAATTTCTACTTTACCGGGGCCCTCGCGCTCCTTATCCTCTAACCCCCTCCATGCTTACCACCCTGCAGGCCTGGCGAGCCAGCCTAGCCATTGAAAAATTTAAAACGTATGAGAGCTCCCCAAATGCCCCAATCTGGCTAAATCCTAGCCTGACACACATTTACAAACTTTTAAACCCCTACGCGTGGACAAAACATGGTATCAAACTCATATCACATATAGTGTCACAAAACGCCCTACTTCCTTTTTCTGACCTCTCCTCCCATGCATTTTCAGCACAGTTCCCACATTCCTCCTGTATCGTGGCCCAGTCTGAGCTGGAGAGAACACTCATGTTTAACTGTGACGAGAAGCCCACCTCGCATTTATACTCGTACCTACTCTTTGTGTCTCTCCCTCCCCTCGACAAGCTATGGTCCAGCTGGCAAAGGGACATTCCCACTTTAGACACAGATGGCTGGGAGGATGTCTGGGATCTACCTTTTAGATCTCTGGTCTCTATCCGCGACAGGTTGGTGCAGTATAACATTGTCCACAGGGCATATTTTACCCCGCATAGGCTTCACAAGATGGACCCCGCGCATTCGTCGGAGTGTTGGAGATGTGGCGTCTACCCAGGCGACTTCTCCCACATTTTCTGGCAGTGCCCCAGGGTCCAACAGTACTGGGTGATGGTATTAGACCTGATTAATAAGGTGGCTTCGACCAATATTCCATTGAAAATGGAGGTGTGTCTCCTGGTAATTATTGAAACCATTGTCCCGACTTCTGCTAGACGTGTCTTGGTCAGCCTGTTGCTCTTCTATGTACTCAAGTATATTGCCATGCAGGGCGCATGCGCGGCTCTTGGACATGGCGGATGTGTAGAGGCTGAGCTCCGGATCCCTCCCGCACTCCTGACCCCTGTAAAGCTTCCACAAAACAACAATCGCCACGGGGGTAAGCGCATTTCCATCCGGTAAGCTTACAGCACCCCATGGGTAAAATCGGGCAGCAAAAACAGTTTTATAAACCGCAAACAGACCCACACACGCTGACCGCGATGGACAGATTCGTCACTAGGCCGCAATCCCCGACCTTGCCTGCACTAGCGGAACCGCTCGCGGCCACAGATCCCTCGCAGGGGATAGAGGACATGGAGAGTCATGCTGCACAAAGCTCACAGTCTGGGGGCACTCGGACATTCCCCGTAGTGTCTTCCCATACTGTTCAGAACATTCTAACCCCAGAACTCATGGATGAAAAGCTCCAGGCTCTCCTTATGCAGATGACGCGCAACATGGCTGCTGAAATGGGAAAACTCTCACAGGAGTTAAGGAGTGAAATAGCTCAAATTGGGGACAGAACTGATGCTCTTGAGTATAAATTTGACGACTTGGTCAATTATGTGCAGGAATTGGAGGAGGAAACGTCCACATTGAAAAACTCTTTCTCACAACTCCAACTGCAACAGGAGGACCAGGAGAATAGGGGGAAGAGACAGAACCTGAGATTCCGAGGAACAATCTTCGCCAGTACTTGCTGGGGTTGTTTAACACCTTAGCCCCCAGAATTGCAGATATTGATTGGCGCATGGATCGAGCACATCGCTCCCTGGGCCCCAAACCGCCCGTTGGTAATAGGGATGTCATAGTACGTTTTCATTATTATGATAGCAAGGAGGCATTGACCCTTGCTACACGTAACAAATCAGCAACTGAATATAATGGGGCTAAAATACAGATCTACAACGATCTTTCCCCAGTGACCCTGGCGAAACGAAGGAACCTGCATCCGATCACATCCCATCTGCAAAACCTGCGTGACCCATACTTCTGGGGTTTCCCCTTTCGTTTGATTGTACCTCGAGATGGAAATCAACACTGTCTCCGTGATATGCATGAGGGTGAAGCATTCATTAAAAGTCTAGGCCTACCTCCCTTGCCTGAAGAGCTGTTGCCAATTCCTGCAACCCAGCAAAATCGAATTGCACCAAATACGCCTTCCAGAGAATGGACCCCAGTCCGCAGAAAGCAGATGAAATCCTTCTCCACTCCACATCGTGGCTCCAGACGCCCCCCTTGAAAGGTCAAGAAGTCAAGGCTGGCTCTAATCTTTTTATGGCTGAAATAGCCTGTACCCTGGTGTCAGATAATTGACCTGTGTTCTATTTTCTGTTTTCTATTGTTTTTTTTGTTTTTTTCTCTTTCTTGTTGCAGTCACCAATCTGAACAACCAGTGGTCAAGATACCCGACATTTGGAGTTCAAACTCTGCTCACCCATGGGTAAAGTTTTTTCTTTTTTTGGAAGTTTTTGAAAGTCTCTTTCTATCTTTATTGAGATGACACTAGTGTTTTTGATAGCCCTATTAATCCTACTTTCATGAGAGTTTCCTTTTTGTTTTCTTTTTGCTGGAGAGCGGGGGGATCCCCCTCTTCACGTCTCCATGTGATGGGAGTTGCCAAGTGGCCCCAATTGGTCCCAGGCTTCGGTATGGGAATCCTGAGTGTTTTCTACTACTCAGGTGTAACAACTTTGACTCTTATGTTTTTTTTTGTTTAGAACCCCCCCTGGGTTCATTCGTTAATATTTTTATTTTGCTTTTTTCCAATACATCTCTACTACAACATACCAGTGCTGATTGTTTGTTAAGGTATAGGGCAACTTTATGGTCAAGAGTTATACAGGTGATATGTTTTCAAGGTTTACAATGCAGTAGTTTTAATGATTCCATATGGCTTTGAAGATAGTATCTCACAACGTTAAGGGACTGAACTCAATTTCAAAACGTTGGATTGCTCTTAAAGATTTTCGACGGTCAGGGGCGGACATAATACTAGTTCAGGAAACTCACTTCCGTACTGGGGGTTCGATGAAATTTGCATCTAAATTCTATCCCACATCCTATGTTGCATCTGCTCCTTCTGGCAAAGCTGGAGTGGCTATTTTGATAAAAAAATCATGCCAGGTAAAGGTCAGAGAAAAATACATCGACCCCCAGGGGAGGTTTTTCATCCTGATTTGTGAATACATGTCATCTACATTTACTTTGGTCAATGTATATGCGCCCAATTCAGGCCAAATGGTATTTCTGAATGATTTTTTTGATAGGCTTCAAAGGTACTCTAACCCATTCATGATACTAGGGGGAGATTTCAATTTGATTATGTCCCACAGGCGCGATCGTCATACGCTCTTTGGGGACACCCCTTCCCAACGGGTGATATCTCAATCCGCCTCCTTTAGGAAACTGGTCAGAGCACACAGACTGCTGGATTCATGGAGAATCAGACATCCGACCCAAAGACAGTACACCTTCTATTCTATGGCGCATAAGATGTACTCAAGACTGGATCATTTCTTTATTACGTCCCCTTTACTCCCTCTCCTAGTAGACTCCAACATTTATCCTATTACATGGTCGGACCATGCTCCTATTTCACTAGAACTACTATTGCATGACTCGCCCTCTAGGACTTGCCACTGGAGACTTAATGAACACTTACTCAGTTCACCCCCTATTAGGGATAGACTGACCAAAAGCTTGAATGAATATTTTGAACTAAATGTGGGTTCCGTACATAAGGTTTCTACCCTTTGGGAGGCTCATAAGGCTTGTTTCCGTGGTACTTGTATTGCAGAGGGCTCTCGTCTGAAGAAGGATGGCGAGAGTCGTCGGATCTCCCTATTAGCTGACTTGAAGCGGGCAGAACGGGTTCTGCTGGGATCCCCAACAGTTGAGGCTCTCCGTAGGGTTGTAGCTCTTCGCAACCAACTGAAAACGTTAGAGTATAGTAAGGCAACAAAATCTCTTATGTGGGTGAAACAAAACTTCTACGAGTATTCTAACAAGCCACATAGGATGCTAGTGAACAAACTTAGACCACGCCCATTCCACTCCTTCCCCGAATTGTTGATCCAAAAATATGGCACCCCCACTCATTGTCCCCAAACTATGACCAAAGTTTTTGGTAACTTTTACAAAGAATTATACAATTGTCTTACCCCCGAAAATAATTTTCATTTTACTCAGGATAGGTTTGACCAGTTTGTTCAGACTCTCCCCTTGCCGAAGTTGACCTCCTCAGATCTGGAAAAGCTTAATGCCCCCATCACCCCTGAGGAGCTTACAAAAATTATCAAAGACCTACCCACGCTTAAATCTCCGGGACCCGACGGCCTCACCTATCTATACTACAAGACCTTTTTACCTACCCTATTGCCACATATGATGAACTTGTATACATCACTTTTACGAGGAGAAATTCCACATAGCCAGTTTACACATTCATATATTTCAGTGATTCCAAAGCCGGGGAAGGATCATTCCTTACCAGACAACTATAGGCCTATAGCCCTATTAAATTCGGACTATAAAATTTTCACGAAACTTCTCTCATCTAGATTGTCCCAGTTCATTCCCAAATTAATTAACAAGGATCAAGTAGGATTTGTTCCTTCACGACACGCTGGAGACAACACAAGACGTACTGTGGACTTGATTGACCTGATAAACAAATTTCCCCGCCCAACACTTATATTGAGCTTGGATGCACAAAAGGCGTTCGATCGCTTAAGCTGGCCCTATATGTTTTCTGTACTGCGGAGATTTGGGTTTGACGGTCCTTTCTTTAAAGCTATACAGGCCTTGTACACAGGCACGTCTGCTCAGGTACAAATGGCCTCTTTTCTGTCCCCATATATACCTATGTCCAATGGTACTAAGCAGGGGTGCCCGTTGTCCCCCCTCCTTTTTATTCTTTGTTTGGAGCCATTGGCAGAGGCTATTAGAAGTCACCTAGATATTAAGGGGGTACTGATGAGACATAGAGAATATAAATGATCCCTTTTTGCGGACAACATCCTCTTGACAATAACGAGCCCCATTACGTCACTCCCCTCCCTACATGCACTCCTTCAGAATTTTGGGTCTATATCAGGCTACAAAATAAACACGACTAAAACGGAAGTACTCCCCATACATGTCCCGCCAGATCTGTTGTTACAATTACAAAACACATACCCTTATAGGTGGTGTTCTCATGCCTTGACATATTTGGGCGTGAAGATTACCCCCTCATACAGTACAATATACGCTGCAAATTTTCCCCTTCTGTTCCAGGACATCTATACAAATTTGGGTGGGCTGCATACCCTATTACTATGCTGGGCAGAATTAATGTACTAAATATGTCTGTGTTGCCTAGACTTCTCTATCTTTTTGATACGCTCCCTGTAGCCATTCCTACCAGTCAGCTTAAAGCTCTTCAGAGAGGGTTTTTGAAGTTCATATGGAATAATAGCACACATCGGATTGCCAGCACGGTGGTATTTTCCTTGCGGTCACAGGGGGGAATGGGAGCACCTGACATCATTAGATATTACCTAGCCGCTCATTTAAGGCCGGTTGTATCCTGGTCATGTCAGAGCAGCCCTAATAGGTGGTCGGAGATAGAGAGGGGTGCCATCTATCCGTTACATTTGTGCTCTTTAGTGTGGTCTAGACCCCTACACGGCGACCCCATACTGAAGAGAATGTGTCTTGCACCTATGCTATTCACCAATTCCATTTGGAATAAATGCAAATCGAAATTTTCGCTTGCATCATTGTGTCCTCCTCTTACTAACGTACTACTGAATCCAGTATTGCCTGATAGTTTGGTCTATGGCCGTCTGTTACCATGGATGCAGTCTCCATTGTTTCAGTTGCGAAATTTGGTTAACCCGGTCATTCGCAAATTTCTTGATTTCGCAACCCTCCAAAACAAATATTATATCCCCCAAAAGTTATTTTATTTTTATCTTCAGGTTAGGCACTTTTTTCAGTCCCTGTCCCCTAATCTTACCCTAGAAAGGCCGCCTCCTTTTGAACGTGTGTGTGCGGAAGGCCTCCATCAATTACATCTTATATCATCCATATATCACATTTTACACGAATCTAAAGATTTAACGGCTGACACGCACCTATACATGCGCAAGTGGAATCTGCTACTGGAGCGCCCTATCCCTTTGCAAATGTGGACCGCAATATGGTCTTCAACTTTTAAATCCTCTAAATGTGTAACTCAGAGGGAAACGGCAGTGAAGGTTCTGATGTTTTGGTATAAAACCCCTGGGGGGCGTTTACCCTACCCTCCCCCCTACATGCTGGAGATGCAAAACTGAGATAGGCTCACACTTTCATATATTTTGGTCCTGTACACTTATACGGTCATTCTGGACGGAGGTTATGCAAACTCTTCAGTCTGTAACAAGTCTATCTCTCCCTCTAGACCCTATCCACTATTTGCTTGGACTTCCCTTTCCGGGGGTCCCAAAATCTGTTAAACGTTTAATCTCATATATACTTTTGGCTGCTAAAAGGGCTATACCGATGTGTTGGTTGTCCACCACCCCCCCCCCCCCCCCCCCCTCTCACCTGCAGTTTCTGCAATTAATTGCGGAGATTCTGAGAATGGAATCTCTTGCAGCTAAAGTTCACGACACAGTGATTCAATTTGACAGGGTTTGGGAACTTTGGGACTCCTCGAGTTATGGAGAACAGGAGATTTAAGATTAGACTTTCTGTACGGATCCCTTCGTTGCGAGTTACCTTACACTGTCTCTGTAACCTGTAATCGTTCATAATGTCCTCTGCAAATTCTATTTGTTAATGACATGTATGCAATTCGTACTGGTATGGTTTTTATATTATCTTGAGTGTACTCTTAAATATGTACCAAATGCCTTTCAAATGTACTAATATCTCTCAGATACTTGCCTTGAGATGTTTATGTTTATTACGTACTGTAACTTTTTTTTTCTTTTGAACTAATAAAAATTACAATTATAAAAAATAATAATATTGCCATGCATTGGAAAAAGCCTACTCCCCCCTCTCTGGTGCAGTGGAAATGCTTGGTGAACACCAGCCTTCCCCTGTACAAGGACACCTACGCCAACAGAGGCTGCCCGCTGAAGTATGATAAGGTTTGGCACACTTGGGTGGCAGAACCTGAAACTGCTTGCTGAGTTGGAGTACATGATGTCTAGGATGTAGGACTTGGCCCCTATCATACCACTGTGAACATTGGCCTACACGCCTTTTTGGTGGGTGGTCCCGGTTGGCGATATACATGTGTATTTTTCAGTTGTACTTGGACATATATTTGATGCACCCTTGATCTGTCATATTATATGAGACCATGTCTGCATTGCAATACTACACTGCTTCCATCTATCTATCTGGATATATTGTAAGCGCTTGAGCTATGTTTTTTTTTGTTTTTTTGTGTTCTGTGTTTAAATCTCAAATAAAAATAAAAATAAAAAAAGAGCTTAAATTTCTAATACACACATACTTGCTCCCAGGGACATCTGTACCAATCCCGCTGTGTGAGAACTGGTGCCAAATATGAATAGATAATGCCTACTGAAGCTGTAATACAGAGTTAGCCAGAGGACATTTTCTCTAAATGGGAACACATTCCTTAATTAACAGAGAGGCCACTTATTCAGAGTATAACAAGCTTATCCTGGAATGTGCAATGTCCAGGAAAGTAAATATGATCAAGTGAAAGGAACAAACAATCCTGACTCAAGAAGAGGAGGCGAGGAGATTATTTTCTTCACAATGTTGTGTGAGTGGAGCCATTTTGTATTCAGAGCAGACAAAAATAAAAAAGTTTAGAGACATAAAGCATTAGACTTCAAGTGCTAAGAATCTGTATTCAGTTCATGCAGAATGTTATGTTAGCAGGGTCTGGAGTCTGATAAAGAGTGTAGATTGTGTAGAAACCATTGCAAGAGTCATGGCTCTATTTACATCTTTAAATGAAAAAGCTTAGTGCATGCTAGATACAGGTATATGGAGGCTGGTTGCTTGTACTGCCCTGTGTCCTCACAACCAATCACCTGCTTGGTACCTTGAAAAGTCCCACCCTCCACACAGACCAGCTGCACCTCCTGTCCTGCTGTGAGAATAGCAGCGGTAGGGACGGACAAGTTTGCTGGCAGGTGGGCAGGGGGGAGAGGACACCCAAGCTGCTAAATGGTGTGGCTGCAGTCCGGAAGACTCCCACTCAGTCTGGGTCTAGACTTCAGTCAGCCATTAAAGGAGAAATATAGCCAGAGCTTGTTTGGCTGTACTTCTCCTATGGATCAAAGGAGTGCAATTCGTTCTGCACTCCTGTACCCGTTTTCAGCAGACAGCGGGCTAATGCTTGCTGTTGGCTGATGGCACAGAGCCAGTCCAGGCTCGGGCAAGATTGTGACCATATGGTCGGGATCCACCCACATGCCTGGACCGGCACCCGGCTCAGCCTCTCAGCGAGCCACTGAAAGGCGGAGCCGGCCGATCCCACCCCCTCCACAGCCCAGCACTCCAGAGCGGGGGGGAGGGCAAAGCAGAGGGCAGTGACTGACAGTCTCCAGCTCTCTGTTAACCACTTGACCACTGGGCACAGAAACCCCCTTCCTAACCAGACCAATTTTCAGCTTTCGGTGCTCTCACATTTTGAATGACTCAGTCATACAACACTGTACCCATATGAAATTTTTGTCCTTTTTTCACACAAATAGAGCTTTCTTTTGGTGGTATTTAATCCCTGTTGGGTTTTTTATTTTTTGCGCTATAAAAGAAAAAAGACTGAAAATTTGGTAAAAAAATGAATTTTTCTTTGTTTCTGTTATAAATCTTATCAAATTAGTAATGTTTCCTCATAAATTTTGGCCTAAATTTATACTGCTACATATCTTTGGTAAAAATAAGTATAAATTGGTGTATATTATTTGGTCTTTGTGAAAGTTATAGAGTCCACAAGCTATGGTGCCAATATCTGAAAATTGATCACACCTGAAGTACTGACGGCCTATCTCATTTCTTGAGACCCTAACATGCCTGAAAAGTACAAATACCCCCCAAATGACCCCTTTTTTGATAGAAGACATTCAAAGGTATTTAGAAAGAGGCATGGTGAGTTTTTTGAAGTTGTCATTTTTTTTTTACCACAATTCTTTGCAAAATCAAGATTTTTTTTTTCTTTTTTTTTTTCACTAAATTGTCATATTAGCAGGTTATTTCTCACACACAGCATATGCATACAACAAATTACACCCCAAAACACATTCTGCTATTACTCCTGAGTATGGCGATACCACATGTGTGAGACTTTTACACAGCGTGCCCACATACAGAGGCCCAACATGCAGGGAGCACCTTCAGACGTTCTGAAGCACCCAGGCCAATTCTGACATTTCTCTCCTACATGTAAAAATCATCATTTGTTTGCTAGAAAATTACATAGAACCCCAAAACATTATATATGTTTTTTTAGCAAAGACCCTAGAGAATACAATGACGGTTGTTGCAACTTTTTATCTCACACGGTATTTGCGCAGCAATTTTTCAAACACGTTTTTTCGGGGAAAAAACTATTTTGTGCTTTAAAAAAAAAAAATGGTAAGTGTAGCCAAATGTTTTTGCATAATGTGAAAGATGAAGTTACGCCGAGTAAATAGATACCTAACATGTCACTCTTCAAAATTGCACACGCTCGTGGAATGGCGCCAAACTTCGCTACTTAAAAATCCCCATAGGCGAATTTTTTTTTTTTTTTTACTGGTTACTGTTTTGAGTTACAGAGGAGGTATAGGGCCAAAATTATTGCTCTCGCTCCAACGTTCGCAGCGACACCTCACATGTGTGGTTTGAACACCGTTTTCATATGTGGGTGGGACTTACGTATGCGTTCGCTTCTGCATGCGAGCACACGGGGGCAGGGGTGGTTTTAAAAAAAAAATACAATTTATTGTTCATTTTACTTTATTTATTTTAGTTTGACACTTTTTTCCCCAAAAATATTTTTTTTGTTCACTTTTATTCCTATTACAAGGGATGTAAAGATCCCTTGTAATAGGAATATGGCATGACAGGTCCTCTTTACAGTGAGATATGGGGTCAATAAGACCCCACATTTCACCTCTAGGCTGGGAAGCCTGAAATAAAAAAAATAAAAAAACGATCCTGGCTTCGATCGTACCGGTAAGTCGGTAGAAGCACAGGAGGGCGGCGGGAGGGGGGGGGACTTCCCCTCTCGCCTCCTGTAAGAACGATCAAGCGGCGGAACAGCCGCTATGATCATTCTTATGGTGTAGGTGTAGGGAATCGCCGGCTGAAAAAGCTGATATCTGAATGATGCCTGTAGCTGCACCCATCATTCAGATATCCCTGCACAAATTCAAGAATGTCATATGACGGCTGGTGAGCGGGAAGTGGTTAAAACGCTTTTTTTTTTTAACACAAAGTTAAGCATGGCTGGTATGGCCGAGTATGGCCAAGTATGGCAGGGTATGGCAGGGTAGTGCAGAGTAGTGCAGAGTATGGCTGGGTATTGCAGGGTATGGGCAGGGTATCGCAGGGTATGGGCAGGGTATTGCAGGGTATGGGCAGGGTATGGGCAGGGTTTCGCAGAGTATGGGCAGGGTATCGCAGGGTATGGGCAGGGTATTGCAGGGTATGGGCAGGGTATCGTAGAGTATGGGCAGGGTATCGCAGAGTATGGGCAGGGTATCGCAGAGTATGGGCAGGGTATCGCAGAGTATGGGCAGGGTATCGCAAAGTATCGCAGAGTATGGGCAGGGTATCGCAGAGTATAGGCAGTGTATCGCAGAGTATGGGCAGGGTATCGCAGAGTATAGGTAGGGTATCGCAGAGTATGGACAGGGTATCGCAGAGTATGGACAGGGTATCGCAGAGTATGGGCAGGGTATCGCAGAGTATGGGCAGGGTATCGCAGAGTCTGGGCAGGGTATCGCAGAGTCTGGGCAGGGTATTGCAGTGATGGCTGAGCAGGGATGGCTGGATCTGTGACTTCACTTGTCACAGAGCAGTGTGGGCACTACACATCACATCCAGTGTGAGCACTACACATCCAGCCCACAGCGCTGCTGCCAACCGGCGACATCACATGTTTACAAGTGATCGCTCATTTGGCCATCCACCGTAATCCGTGATGCGCCGGGTCTTCCGGACCCGGCGGTCACGAAAATTTCCAGGAGCGCGCCCCAGGGGGCGTGCGGGAGCAAGATTCTGGGAGGACGTCCATGGACGCCCGCCCAGAATCACTCGACCGCGCTGTAGCCGTCTTTCAAGTGGTTAAGGGTCGGCCGTGTTAGATCGCTTGGTTCTCAGTGTTAGAGCCGGCGGGGGACAGATGCAGCATCGAACGCATGCTGCATCCACCTAGGTAAGTATGATTGGGGGGGGGGGGGAAAATACCATACTTCTCTTTTAAGTGATGCCTTATCTAGCCCTTTCATCTTCAGGCTTACTCCCCCGTGCCTACCCCTTTCATTCATTGGATTGTACTTCTTTCAATCATGGAGGCTCAGCATCACATGTGGATGGCAAAATATAAGCAGATTCAAATTTAGCTTTTACTGGAAAACGGGCTAACTGCTCTAAAATAAAAAAATAAAAAATGTACCTTTGTGTATGTCTTTACTACTTTTCTGTCTAATAAGAGAGAGACTGTAGGAAAGAAGTAGTTGAAGAACCTGTATTTGTCTTGTCGGCATATATCTTGTGAAATGTCCTATTATCCTTTTTCATGATTACAGACCCACACCTCTCTACCTCTAAAGTGGCGTCTCAAGTCTCTCATTTCCAGCATCCTCCTCCAATCTCTCCTAAAAGCATTGCCAGTTTAGTTCAGATCCAGCCCTTCCTTCCATTAAAATTAATATTACTGTACAACTTTAGTAGTCAGTGTGACCTTCACTCTTCAGAAACTTTCCTAAGAACCATCTATGCAATCATTAAAAAAAAAAAAAACTATTCCACGCTTTCTTTAAGCATAGCAGCATCAATGGAACATAGACAAATCAGCTAGTTTTGATGCTTGTTTTTCAGTCAAAGACCAGGTGGTTTTGGCTCCAATCCCAGGACAGGATGGCTTCATATTTTGCATGGACATTAAAGATATGTATTGAAAGATTTCAGAGTGAGAAAAAAGGGTTAAAGGGTTTTTGTTCACTTTTTTACCTATTGGAGAGGATTTCCTGTACTGTCCGAGTAAAGTAGTATAATGCCGCGTACACACGATCGATTTTTTTCGACTGTGAAAACACAGTCGAGAAAATCGACGTGAAAAACGAGGAACAGCTTGTTCCCCACACACACGGCCGTTTTAAATTACATTTTTTTTTGGTCGAAAAAAAACGACCGTGTATGGGCTCCGCGGCAGTGTTTCCCTATGGGAAAACTGCCGCGGAAAAAAACGACGGGAATCACGACGAGAAAAATTAGAGCATGTTCTAATTTTTCTCGTCGTGATTAATGCCGTTTTTCCCGTCGAGAAAAACGACAAAAAGCCCACAGACGATCATTTTTCTCGTCCAAAGGGAAAAATTTAATTTTTCTCAACAGGAAAAACGGTCGTGTGTACGCGGCATAAGAAATAGTTCTCCAGCATTGACACAAACAGCAAAAAAACTCAATCACTGAAGGCTCTGTCAGTTTTTTTATTGGTGTCTGTACACCAATTGGTGTCCAGGTGACAACAGAACCAAAATGTTTTCAAAATGAGCCACTCTTTCTCTTTAAGACTCATATTCCAACCTCAATATTTAGTTCTAGGGTGTACCTAACAACATTCAATCAAGTACATGTAGCAATACCCCCAGTTAAGAGGGCTGCTGGTATAGATTTTGGGCCTGTACACACTGCTGTCAACCCCCAGTAACTGGCTCTAACCTCCCTTGGCACAGATAGCAGTAAAGATGGGATTGTGAAACCCGTTAGCTATGGGGATCACAATACCGCAACAAACATATAACCACGCAGCAGATTGGCTTAACCACAAGTACTTTTTACTGAATATAAAGCATCAAGTTAAACAGTAATACGTATGCATATGCAGAGCCCTGTAATGTTAACCATTCAGCATATAACAAGCACTAAGTTCCAATAGTATTACACACGTTAAATGTCATTTAACTATGCTCGCGAGCTTCCCCCTCGTGGGCAAGATGGCGCCCAAACAATATCTAACAGTTCTACAGTCAGGCCTGACTATTGCAGATACGGTGCTTCCGTTGGGAAGGATCTTCGCTAGCAATGGGGGTGCACTTTGTAGGTTATTTGTAATCCACAGGCATCAAAACAGTTAACTTCTTGGCATGTACTAAAGAGTTCAACTAATGCTGCACAGCACACTTTCCTTTTGGCATGCAATATAACACTCTGGTAATGGTTGTCCCTGAACAAATGACACTGGGCCAAAGATTAGTCAGTTAATCTCTGAGCAAGTGCTCTCTCACCCGACAGGACCAGTCCGTACAACTGTAGCTGGGGCTCCAGCACACAGTCTCACGACACCCGTAGTCTCTGATCCTCCTGACAGTCCTTGGAAGGATGATGGACGAAATGACTCCTGGGTTCTCCTGTGAAGGTCGGAGGGCTCTCTGGATCTCAAGGCCCAAACTCTTAGGCCCAGTCCAGTGGCAGACTCAGTGTTGGTTCCACTTGCTAGGTGGGCGGCATCCAAAGAGACCCACGTGTAGCTCCGCTCCTCCTTAAATAGGCCTTCCCCAGCAGACCGGGCAATGTACTCTGGGTGTCCCGCTGCACACTGGGTATGGTAGTCTTTTTAGCTCCTTAAAGTGACACCCCGCTACACACTCCCCCCACTTAAAGTCTTTGGTCCCCAAAGATAAATTGTTAACAGACTTTGTTAGCATATGAACATACAACACAATTCACGGCTACAAAGGAGCCTGGCAGAGGAACCTCCCACCAAGCTCTGGGGAGAAGGTTGTCCTGCCCACAGGTCACATTAGTGGAAGTGGCCTGTCTAACTGTGCCAGGGAGTGAGCTAGGGTTGCCCTCTACTAAACTCACAGTAGAGGGGACAGGCTTATTTACTGTCCTTCTTGCAGTGGCTATAGTCTCTTCCGAGCACTCCCCCATCTGAGAATACGTTAGTCTTCTTGGGGGGTGGATGGTTCTTTTCTCTGTTTGTTCTCTAGGAGCCAGGGTTTCAACCGCAGGGGTTCCTTCCAATTCTCCTTCTGCTAAGTCAGGTGTATTGGATTCAACTGGCCCAGGGTCATCCATTTCAGGTGCAGTGAGGTACAAGGAATTTCTGGGATCTTCTTCTGGAAAAGAGTCTTGAGCATCCTCCCATTCCTCAGGAAGAGTAGCAAGTGGTATATACTCAGCAGCCTCAGTGTTTAAAGTGTCTCTGGTGGTAACTTCGGATGGTGGAGAGGCTGTGGTCATGGATTCAGGTATTGGTGGTGTCCATAACCAATCAAGTTCCAATTCTTCCTCTTCACTCTGGTCTTGGGCATCCATCTCTTTTGAACTGGCTGCTTGAGATCTGGTGGCAGGTCTAGGGGTATTTGAGACTGAAAGGTGCTCAGAAGGATCTGAGGTAGAGGGCAAACGAACTGCTTCGGTGAGGGGCAGTAGGTGGTTCTTGTGTCATGTCTTCAAGGGTCCCACACTTCCTTCTGGTTTAAGTTGGTACACTGGTAAACCTGGCAGTTGTTTACAGATTACATAGGGTTGGGACCTCCACCGGTCGGCCAGCTTGTGCTTCCCTGGTATGTAGTTCCACAACAGCACCCTGTCTCCTGGCTGCAAGTCATGAATCCGAACCTTGAGGTCATAGTTCCGCTTAATCCTGGCCTCTCTTTGATCTGAAGTCGCCCGGGCCTTCTCATATGCCAGTCTTAAACTTTGTCGCAACCGATCCACATATCCTTTGTGAGAAGCTGCTGATGTATGATCTATGGAAGTGCCGAAGGCCAGATCTATTGGTAGTCTTGCTTCCCTGCCGAACATCAGTCTGTATGGGGAGTATCCAGTGGCATCACTAGTTGTACTATTATACGCATGCACAATGGCGGCCACATGCTTGCCCCAATGCTGTTTCTTTTCACTACTCAAAGTTCCCAGCATATTTAACAATGTCCGATTGAATCGTTCAGGCTGGGCATCCCCTTGTGGGTGGTAAGGGGTGGTTCGGGTCTTCTTTATACCCAGGGAATCCAACAGTTTCTGGATCAGCCTACTTTCGAAGTCCCTTCCCAGGTCCGAGTGGAGGCATTGAGGTGGTCCGTAATGTACAAAGAACTTCTCGATAAGTACCTTGGCCACTGTGGAGGCCTTCTGGTCTTTGGTTGGGAATGCCTGGGCGTAGCGAGTGAAATGATCGGTTATCACCAGGACATTCTCATGTCCACTCAAATCAGGTTCTATACAAAGAAAATCAATGCATACCAGATCCAAGGGCCCTTGACTTTGTAGGTGGCTCATTGCGGCAGCTTGATGAGGCAGAGTCTTTCTTTGTATGCAACTTGCGCATGAATGGCAATATTCCTCCACTTCAACCCGCATGCAGGGCCAGTAAAACCGGTTCCTCACGAGCTGAAAAGTTCTTTCCGATCCTAGGTGACCATGATCGTCATGTAAGGCGGTCAGAACAGTCTTTCGATATTTCTAGGGCAGAAACAGTTGCCACTTATCCTCCAAATCATCAGAGGGGCCCCTTCGGTAGACCACCCCTTGATGCATCTGTAACCAATCCCATTCTCTCCTCAATAGGCGAGCCTCCTTTGAAGGATCCTTCAGAAGTAAGTCTGGGGTTTGATTCTCCAATGCTTCCAGGGCCAACCTTCCCAGCGGGTCTTCCAGTTGATCTCTTCTTAGATCTCTCTTGGAAAGTCTGGGTAGGTTTTCTTCTCCAATCTGAGTCACATCACAGTAATATTTAGGTACTCCAACTACTGAGACTCCAATTTCTTCGGCCCTGGACCCTCCACTAGCTTGGAACTCCGCTCCTTGACACAGGGCTTGCACTCCCTCTGGGATCAATCAAGTCCATTCTTCCGTAGGGTTAGTGGGAGCATGGGCCCTTCTTGACAAGGGGTCTGCATCTCTGTTTCCAGCCCCAGGTCTGTATTTCAAACTGAAGGTGAATTTAGAGAGAGCGGCCAACCAACGGTGGCCGGTGGCATCCAACTTGTCTGTGGTCAGAAGGTAAGTGAGTGGGTTATTATCTGTTTTAACCACAAACTCAGCTCCATACAGGTAATCCTTCAGCTTGTCCACCACAGCCCACTTTAAGGCTAAGAATTCCAACTTGTGGGTGGGGTAATTCTTTTCAGCTGGGGTTAAGCTTCTGCTCACATAAGCAACGGGTCTCAGCTGGTCATCATGCTCCTGATACAGCACTCCTCCCAGACCATTATGACTGGCATCCACATGTAACTCATATGGCTTCTTGGTGTCCGCATAGGCCAAGACGGGGGCAGTGGTCAAGTTCTCCTTCAATCTTGTGAACGCTTCTTCACATCTCACAGTCCACTGATCTTCCACAGACTCCCCTGGCTTCCTAGGGCCTGAGTCATCCTCCTCTCCTTCTGTCTTCAAGAGTTCATTCAGAGGTTTGGCGATCTTAGCAAACCCCTCCACAAACCTTCGGTTATTGGAGCAAAACCCCAAGAACGATCAAAGCTCAGTCACTGTAGTGGGCCGGGGCCAGGAGGTGACAGCCTCCAATTTTTCTGGGTCTGTGGACTCTCCTTCTTCAGACACAATGTGTCCCAGGTAGTGAACCGAAGACTGATAGAACTGATATTTCTCCAGCGAGATTTTGAGTCCTTCATCACTGAGTCTCTTCAAAACCTTCTCCAGCCTCTCTTCATGCTCCTCCAGAGTTTTCCCAAATACAATAATATCATCCAGATACACCAGTACTTCGATGAGATTCATGTCCCCTACTGTCTTCTCCATGAGTCGCTGGAAGGTGGCTGGGGCTCCCGACAAACCTTGAGGCATGCGATCGAATTCATAGAACCCCACCGGGGTAATGAATGCTGTTTTTTCTCGGTCTTCCGGGTGCATGGGAATCTGATAATACCCACTCTTCAGGTCCATCACACTGAACCATTTGGCTAGAGATAAACTCTGTAAGGCATCCTCTATTCGTGGAGTGGTGTATTGGTCGGGTATCGTTCTTCTGTTGAGGGTCCGATAATCAATACATAGCCTCAATTACCCATTTTTCTTCCTGACCACCACTATTGGGGAGGCGTATGGGCTTCTAGACTCCCGGATGACACCGGTTCTCTTGAGCTCTGTCAGTTGCTCTCGCAGATCTTCCAGATCAGCCAAAGGGACCCGCCGGACTCTTTCTCTGAATGGCTTGTCCTCCTGCAGGCGGATCCTGTGAGTGGCACTTTTTGCACACCCCACATCATACTCATCCTTAGAAAAGATCTTCTGCCATCTAGTCAACTGGGCTCTGGCCCTCTCCCTCCATGCCAGTGATAAGGCCGTCTCTTCCAGGCAGAGTTTCTCCACAGTAGCTCTTCCCCCTTCTTCCTTCTCCAAGTCTGACAAGGCAACCGGGGTAGCAGGACTCACTTGGCCCAACAGCATCTGGGCTAGGATCTTCACAGGCGTGTCGGTAGTGTTTCGGATGCTCACCGACACCCTGCCATTGGCCTTCTTAAGAGCTCTTAATGGAACTATTTCAGGGATTACTTCCAACCCCGGATGGGTGTCCAGGGGGTCTGGACCCAGGACCACGAAGGGGCCAGGTTGTTCCCAGGTAAGTTTTACGGTAGCCTTCAGACTGGCAACCTCACCGGGCTGTAGCATCTTCTCCTTCCTGTCCAACTTCCAGACCTTCCCACTCCTTCTTCTGGAGCCTTTTGTTCCAATACCAGAGGCTGATAGGCCTGTTGCAACATAGGGTGGATTCTGGTTGTTGGGGGGTCCTGTTCCTGTGCTATAGGGGCCAATAATCTCTTGACCAAGTCAGTGTTTGTCCCTATTATGAGGGAACTCTTGTTGGCTCCTGGCGGGCGGGGGCAGACTACCGCCAATGTGTCGAAAATGTCTGTGTCTCCAGCTACTGAAGGGTCAAAGGCCAATCTAATTGGGAGGTATCCGTTGTATGGGAAACTTTGGGTTCCAATTCCCCATATTTGCAAGTCTTCTAGCTTCTACAGGGGCAAATGCTTCAGATGTTTCTGATAGAAGTCCCGGTACAGGAGAGTCACTTGGGCTCCTGTGTCAAGAATGGCTCTTGTGTATATCCCTTCTACTTGAATGGGGACCACTGGAGAGGGTCCCACCAGTTTGACAGGGAATTTCCTCGGAGAGGTCTCCTTCCTGGATTACATGGGTTTGGCCTTCTGTGATTTCCTTCTTTTCACTCTTTTTCTGAATCTGAGTCCTTGTTGGGCCTGGTATGCATTAATTTCCTGCCAAGTTTTAGGTTTGGACTTAGGGTCAGGAGTATTGAGTTTGTGGGATGGGGAATTGTCACCCTCTCTTCTTGGCTTCTCTTGTTCTCTGATTCTTTTGGAGTTTACTGGAACTGACGGGCACCCGGTTGACTCCTTCACCGGGGCCCTCTGAAGTTTTCCACTGGCTTGCGGTATGCACTTTGATTCTTCTTCGCGCTGGGACACACTCGGCCATAATGCCCAACCCCTCCACAGTTGAAACAAACTTCTTCTCTTCTGGCTTCGGGGAAACTGGAGTCGAGGCATTCTGATACACTTCCTTCTTTACTTCTTCTTTTTGTATGGCTCCAGGGTTCTTAGCCATTAAAGATAGCCACCTCAGAGTCCCGTTCCATAGCCATAACAGATCTAACCTCAGCTGAGGGAGAAGGGGTGGGTTTCTCAGGTGTCTGTTGCTCTTTGAGCAAAGCCTCTTCATCTCTCACTATTCGCACGAGGTCTGGATAGTTCAGGGACATGACTCCTCCAGTTGTCTTCAGATGGAGCCAGACTGGATCAGAGCACAGCGCTCCCTTCATGACCTGCCGCATCCTGGATGCATCTATAGCCTGTGGTACCATCCCTTTCTTCAGGACTATCTGGCGTCTGTTGGTCTTTGAGCAAAGAAAGCCTCTTCATCTCTCACTATTCGCACAAGGTCTGGATAGTTCAGGGACATGACTCCTCCAGTTGTCTTCAGATGGAGCCAGACTGGATCAGAGCGCAGCGCTCCCTTCATGACCTGCCGCATCCTGGCGGCATCTATAGCCTGTGGTACCATCCCTTTCTTCAGGACTATCTGGCAGAGCATTTTGTTCAACCTTCGAACATATTCTGAAAATTGTTCCCCTGGCTGTACAAACTTGTACATTAAGTCAGTAACTTTCTCCAGCTGGCCGAACTCTTCCTGTAGCATGGTTAGGTAATCATAAGCAGTACAGGAAGTATTGCTGAATCTGAGGTTCTTCACCGCTTCTGCAGCAGCCCCCCTTAAACTTTTGTTTATGCGCTGTTTCTTCTGGGTTTCCGTCACTTCCCATCCTTCCACAGCCTGCATTGCTTGTTCCATCCATGTGTCAAAGTCCTCTTCCCTGAGTGGTACAGGTTGTTTACCCGAAAATATTCTGAGCTTCCGGTACCCAGTCTCCACACACACCGTGTTACTCTTCTGGCATTTTGCAACTAGGTCCCCTAAAGCATTAAGGAGCTCAGGGCCTATAGCGGTCGCAGCAGAGGTTGTTGTCTCTTTTGGCTGATTCTCCTGAACTGTTAGATCGGGTGGTTCTTTCTTTATGGACTTTGCATGCGCTAAACGGTAAATCTTCTGGTCTATAACCTGTACACTCTGACTTCTGAAGCTCTCAGGTATCCCTTCCCTCCATTCCACCAAATGCGTAGGTAAAGGAGGTCTCTGGGTCTGGCTTTAGGTCCATTACCCATGCCTTCTGGCTCGGGGACAGTAACACCATGAGCCGCTCTACATCGCTCTCTGGCCAGTCTTCGCCGGGAAGTTCAATGACTACCGCCATGTCTGGAAAAGCGCCAGCTGCTGTGCACCACTGTGTCACTACCAGCGGATCCATGCCGGTACTTCTGGCAGGCTTGATTGCAGCGTACAGGATCCCGGACGAGCCCCCACGTGTAGCAATACCACCAGTTAAGAGGGCTGCTGGTATAGATTTTGGGCCTGTACACACTGCTGTCAACCCCCAGTAACTGGCTCTAACCTCCCTTGGCACAGATAGCAGTAAAGACGGGATTGTGAAACCCGTTAGCTATGGGGATCACAATACCGCAACAAACATATAACCACACAGCGGATTGGCTTAACCACAAGTACTTTTTACTGAATATAAAGCATCAAGTTAAACAGTAATACGTATGCAAATGCAGAGCCCTGCAATGTTAACCATTCAGCATATAACAAGCACTAAGTTCCAATAGTATACCACACGCTAAATGTCATTTACCTATGCTCGCGAGCTTCCCCCTCGTGGGCAAGATGGTGCCCAAACACTATCTAACAGTTCTACAGTCAGGCCTGACTATTGCAGATACGGTGCTTCCGTTGGGAAGGATCTTCGCTAGCAATGGTGGTGCACTTTGTAGGTTATTTGTAATCCACAGGCATCAAAACAGTTAACTTCTAGGCATGTACTAAAGAGTTCAACCAATGCTGCACAGCACACTGTCCCTCTGGCGTGCAATATAACACTCTGGTAACGGTTGTCCCTGAACAAAAGACACTGGGCCAAAGATAAGTCAGTTAATCTCTGAGCAAGTGCTCTCTCACCCGACCGGACCAGTCTGTACAACCAACTTCCATAGCTGGGGCTCCAGCACACAGCCTCACGACACCCGTAGTCTCTGATCCTCCCGACAGTCCTTGGAAGGATGATGGATGAAATGACTCCTGGGTTCTCCTGTGAAGGTCGGAGGGCTCTCTGGATCTCAAGGCCCAAACTCTTAGGCCCAGTCCAGCGGCCGACTCAGCGTTGGTTCCACTTGCTAGGGGGGCGGCATCCAAAGAGACCCGCGTGTAGCTCCGCTCCTCCTTAAATAGGCCTTCCCCAGCAGGCAATGTACTCTGGGTGTCCCGCTGCACACTGGGTATGGTAGTCTTTTTAGCTCCTTAAAGTGACACCCGCTACATACACATACATAATTTTCTATAGCACCAACAAAAAGAACAGATTTTTTCAAATGCCATAAAGGACAACCAAACTTTTTCTAAAACTATAATTTACTGGTTCTTCCTTCCCTCAACAGCTTTACCCACATCATAGAATTTATACCTTCACCCCAGTCCTTTGATATTGACTTGGTTGTGCTTGGCACCACAAAAACAAGAAAGGGCCCCATCCTGCACCTACTGAGCAAACCCACAGAACACCTCATGCATTCTTATGGTTGGGGCTATACTCCTCCAGATAGTTGGGGTCACCATATATATTACTTTCTATTCTCTGTGCAATTTTGTCCTGTTCCTGTTATGAGAGAATCAGAAGTCTTTATGTGTATTATTGATGCCTAAACTTGGTAATAAAGCACTCTCTAACTACTCTGCCTCCCAGACCACAGGACACAACAAGACTGGCAACAAGGATTTCTCTTCTACCTCTACAGCAGTGTCATACAGTACTTGCCAATTCTCCTGGATTAACCAGGACAGTCAAGCTTTTCTGCAAGCTGTCCCACAATGACCCGGGCAGCATCCCAGAACTCACAACCATGGGACAGCAGCAGCCTTGTCTGCTCTCTCTCCCAGTTGCTGAACCCTCCCCTGCCACACTGCCTCTCCTTACACCCACTCCAACATTGCCCACAACTGCTTATCTCTGCCCCCTCCCTATTTATGAATCCCCCTGCAGCACTGATCCCCCTGTGGCTTCCCTGCTGCCAAATTCTGTTCCTCAGCCCTCCCGCCAACTTCAACTGCTGCAGGTGAGCCGAAGGAGAATTGAACTTAGTAAATAAAATTGGCCTCTTCCCATACTAGAACCCCCAGCAACACTGATCCCCTGTCATGTGCCCTCCCCCCTTCCCCAACACTGCTGACTGGCTTACCCTCCTCCCCCTCCCTGCTGATGGGGCAGAAGATCATTGTTGGAATGAGGGGTGGGGGTACTGGTAAACATGTCATGTTCACCAGCACCTTCCTGAATGAACACCAGTACAGATCACTCCTGTGTTTGCTTTCAACTAAAGCACAGTAAACTGATTTTACTATGCTTCAGTTTGTGAATGAATAGGAGCCTCTGTACAGAGGCTTCTATTCATTCATCTGCAGTGCAGCTGAGGCTGCAGAGAAAAGGAATGAGGACTCTGCGTCTTCAGTCCCTTTCTCTGTGTCAAAAAAGAGACATCAAGGGTCTGTTAAGACCTCTGATATCTCATTGAAGCTCCCCAAAAGGGCTGTAAAAAAATTGTGAACAATAATTTTAAAAATTGCAAAAAAATTATATAAATAAAATTGTAAAAAAATAAAAATTTATGATTTAAGAGCTGTAGATAAAGAATGATAACCTCCAATTTTTTAGAGCAATTCTGCTTATTTACATGTTTTGTGTACCTGTTTGACTTTTTTGCAAAAATGCGCATTTTAAAATGTACTAATATGTGTTATTTATTACGCAATACACTTTTAGCTTTTATAATTAGTGGGGATTTAGCAGGGATTTAGTTTGTTTTGCTGTGTTTAATGTATTTATGATATTAATATATTATGCATTTCCCACAAATATATATTTTTTATAAACATTTGCACAGTTATTTCAGGGCCTAAAAAATCAGTAGCACCTTTTCTTTTAATGTATAGGTCATGTAAGTCCAGAAAATTTATGGTTTGGGGGTATTTAACAAACTCTGAAAATTGTAAGTAAAAAATAAAAAAACTATGGAAAAATTGCATTGCACGACCTTCTCTTTCTTGTATTCAGAGATCCCACCTGGAAGGGGGTGTGAGCTGAGCCTGTGCGGAGGAAAACTAGCCGGGTTTCGTGGATTCTTTTGCAGGTATAGTATATCAATGCTAAGTGAAGTCTCTGCTGAGTAGGGATGAGCTTCGAGTTCGAGTCGAACTCATGTTCGACTCGAACATTGCCTGTTCGACCGTTCGCCGAACAGCGAACAATTTGGGGTGTTTGCGGCAAATTTGAAAAGTCTATGGGAGAAATCTAAAGTGCTAATTTTAAGGCTTATATGCAAATTATTGTCCTAAAAAGGGTTTGGGGACCCGGGTCCTGCCCCAGGGGACATGTATCAATGCAAAAAAAAGTTTTAAAAACTGCAGTTTTTTCGGGAGCAGTGATTTTAATAATGCTTAAAGTGAAACAATAAAAGTGAAATATTCCTTTAAATTTCGTACCTAGGGTGTGTGTATAGTATGCATGTAAAGTCGCGCTTGTTTCCCGTGCTTAGAACTGTCCCTGCACAAAGTGTAATTTCTGAAGGAAAAAAAGTAATTTAAAACTTGGTCTGACATTTCTGCTCTGATAGGAATAGGATACAGGCAAATAATAGTAAGCACGCATATCATTTAGAGGTAGGCCTACACTATTATAACCACCTAAAGTGGACTTAAACTCAGAGTGAAGCTCTTCTATAAAAGCGTGGGGGTCCCCCCAAATTCAATTACCAGGCCCTTCAGGTCTGGTATGGATATTAAGGGGAACCCTGCCGCAAATTTTTTTTTAAATGCGTGGAGTTCCCCCATATATCCATACCAGGCCCTTCAGGTCTGGTATGGATTTTAAGGGGAACTCCACCCCAAATTTAAAAAAAATGGCGTGGAGTTCCCCCCAAAATCCATACCAGACCCTTATCCGAGCACGCAACCTGGCAGGCCGCAGGAAAAGAGGGGGGGACGAGAGAGCGCCCCCCCTCCTGAACTGTACCAGGCCACATGCCCTCAACATGGGGAGGATGTCCCCATGTTGATGGGGGCAAGGTCCTCATCCCCACAACCCTTGCCCGGTGGTTGTGGGGGTCTGCGGGCGGGTGGCTTATCGAAATCTGGAAGACCCCTTTAACAAAGGGGACCCCCAGATCCCGGCCCCCCCTATGTGACTTGGTAAGGGGTACATCGTACCCCTACCATTTCACGAAGAAAGTGTAAAAAAAATGTAAATAAACACACACCGACACCTTGGAAAAGTCCTTTATTAAAAAAAAAAAAAAAAACATTCCTGCGATGAAATCCAGTGTCCCGCGGTGATCCGATGTCCAGCGCTGTCCGTCATTGGCTGAGCCTGAGCGGACGTGATGGGGAACTTCCTCCGCAGTGTATTAAATAAATACACCCGCCCCTTCTAAAGTTCCCCATCAGGTCCGCTCAGCCAATGACGTAGGTGTAAGGCTGAGGACCTGATGCGGAACGTGAGAAGGGGCGAGTCTATTCATGTATTATACTGAAGGAAGTTCCCCATCAGGTCCGCTCCTCCAATGACGTAGGCAGGGTCTGACATACGAGGGGGCGGACCTGATGGGGAACTTCCTCCACAGTTTAATACATGAATAGACCCGCCCCTTCTCACGTTCCGCATCAGGTTCTCAGCCTTACACCTACGTCATTGGCTGAGCGGACTTGATGGGGAACTTTAGAAGGGGCGGGTGTATTCATTTAATACACTGCAGAGGAAGTTCCCCATCAGGTCCGCTCAGGCTCAGCCAATGACGGACAGCGCTGGACATCGGGATCGCCGCGGGACACTGGATTTCATCGCTGGAATGTTTTTTTTATTTTTTATTTTTTAATTTTAATAAAGGACTTTTCCAAGGTGTCGGTGTGTGTTTTTTTACATTTTTTTTACAATGTACCCCTTACCAATTCACATGGGGGGGGGCCGGGATCTGGGGGTCCCCTTTGTTAAAGGGGTCTTCCAGATTCCGATAAGCCCCCCGCCCGCAGACCCCCACAACCACCGGGCAAGGGTTGTGGGGATGAGGCCCTTGTCCCCATCAACATGGGGACATCTTCCCCATGTTGAGGGCATGTGGCCTGGTACGGTTCAGGAGGGGGGGGCCCTCTCTCATCCCCCCCTCTTTTCCTGTGGCCTGCCAGGTTGCGTGCTCGGATAAGGGTCTGGTATGGATTTTGGGGGGAACTCCGTGCCATTTTTTTGGTTTAATTTGCGGCAGGGTTCCCCTTAATATCCATACCAGACCTGAAGGGCCTGGTAATTGAATTTGGGGGGACCCCCACGCTTTTTTTTTTATCAATGACTTTTCTATGTATTGCCAGGAGCCTACAATTCATTATAGCCGCGAGTGAGTTTTAAATGACTTTTTTTCCTTCAGAAATGACACTTTGTGCAGGGACAGTTCTAAGCACTTGAAACAAGCGCCACTTTACATGCATACTATACACACTCCCTAGGTACGAAATTCAAAGGAAAATTTCACTTTTATTTTTTCATTTTAGGCATTATTAAAATCACTGCTCCCGAAAAAACTGCAGTTTTTAAAACTTTTTTTTGCATTGATACATGTCCCCTGGGGCAGGACCCGGGTCCCCAAACACTTTTTAGGACAATAACTTGCATATTAGCCTTTATAATTAGCACTTTTGATTTTGAACGTTCGAGTCCATTGTATTTAATAGGGCTCTAAAGTTTACGCGAACATTCTGGCTGGGTGTTTGGCTCATCCCTGCTGCTGAGTATGTGTGTGTAGATTGGGGATCTGCAACCCATCAATTGTGATCTAACCATCAATCACAGGCAGCTGATAGGTAGATCGCATTTGCTTCCCGGCCTTGCCGACCCTCAGCCTAAAGTGCTACTTCCCCACCTTCAGAGCAGCACAGGGAGTGTACTGCACTGATCCCCACCAGCCATCCTCTCCTGTTCATCCAAGGTGTTTGTGTGTGACATCATGGGAGATGGACTGGAGAGGAAGGCCAATGGGAATTAGTGCACCACAACAAGTAGATCTAACAGAGCAACTTCCCTGTGCCACTCTGCATGTGGAGTAAACCACTTCTGTACCATAGACTGCTGCCCAACAGTATGTCTGCAACATGTATTTTAGTGGGCTCTGTTATGCTATGGAATAGTTCAGTTGATGATTGTTGTATAGTTGCATGTATAGTTATAATGCAGGCATGTAAAATCTATCCAAAATTTCCATGTGAGTTTTGCTGTCTGAAGACCTTCTTTAGGCTAGGTTCACACCAGATGTAGTCGGACTGTGTTGGGCGGTTATTCCAGCACATGACAAGACAAAATTCAGTGTCTCCCTATCTGTCCGGGTTCACACCACTGTGTTGTAGTGGTATTCAGGCGGTGTGTGCTGTGTGCAGTACTATTATTCAGTGCAGCACAGTGCGAGGAAATCCAATGGTATATACTCTACATAGCTACCATATTCTATTAAATAAAAAAATAGCTGCAATTGGTCTTTAATGCCACATACACACGGTCTGATGGGAGCTTTTCATTGGAAATTCCGACCGTGTGTATGCTCCATCAGACTTTTGCTGTCGGAATTTCCGACGGACTTAGATAGAGAGCAGGTTCTCTATTTTTCCGTCGGAAATTCCGACAGAGGTTTTCCCGTTGGAAAGTCCGGCCGTGTGTACGCGGCATTAGGCTTCTGTTGAATCTCTAAATTTCTTCATTTACTTGGGGGTAATAAACTGAGGATTTCATATGCATATTTCTCTCTCAGGAAGGATTAAAATTAAAACAAATTGTGGTACATTGTCAGATACTAGTTCCTTTGGGTTATCTCCCTCCTGAAGATTGTGGAGAGAAATGCAATTATAGTAGCTGATGTTATGTTTGAGACAAATGCAATTTCTGGCCAGTTACAGAAAAAAAACTATTAACAGTATGACACGTTGCTAGTCCACAGGTGCCTCTCGGAAAGTACCTACAATATCAATAGCAAGCTACTCCCAAGCAAAATCAGGAAACTGCACTGGATGAAGTGGTGCAGTGTGTGTGTGACAGCAGATTTGTCATGACTCTGACACGTTGCAAAAAGTGGAGTTGATTTTACAGCCAATACTTTTCATTTAAGGCACCCTTTAAAATTCTGAGACACCCCATTCTAAAATGTAAAAATTAACCTAATGCCGCGTACACACGGTCGGAAATTCCGACAAGAAAAGTCCAATGTGAGCTTTTGGTCGGAAATTCCGACCGTGTGTATGCTCCATCGGACTTTTGCTGTCGGAATTTCCGCCAACAAAAGATTGAGAGCTGGTTCTCAAATTTTCCGACGGAAAAAATTCCAATCGCAAATTCCGATCGTCTGTAGCAATTCCGAAACGCAAAATTCCGACGCATGCTCGGAAACAATTTGACGCATGCTCGGAAGCATTGAACTTCATTTTCTCGGCTCGTCGTAGTGTTGTACGTCACTGCGTTCTTGACGATCGAAAGCTCAGAGAACTTTTGTGTGACCGTGTGTGTGCAAGCCAAGCTTGAGCGGCATTCCGTCGGAAAAAACATCTAAGCTTTTTCCGACGGAAAATCCAATCATGTGTATGCGGCATTATAGTTTCACATAATGCAGCAACATCTTCACACATAGAACACCCAACATTAGAGGTTATTTCTTCCAAAGTAAATACCCCTTTGCACACTGTTCCTTACTAGTATTCCAGTGTTTATCCTCTCGCCTGTTTTTTTTTCTCACTCAGCTAATGTGACCCCAAGTGCTGATGGAGAGGGGCAGGGGAGGGACAAACAAGGATGCTGTGCAGGCGCCAGATATCCTCCTTATCAACCGATGATGTCATTGGTTGTTAGGAAGCCAGCGGCTGGAAGGTTGTAATGTTGCACAATGAAAACTTGTGGCTTTGTGTAACTAAAATGCAGGCTTGATACAGCAGATGGCTTGTATAACATATATAGCAATACCCCCGCAGGGGCTGCTGGTTTAATCCAGAGGACCAACAGCTTCCACACTGGATCTAGCATCCACCGGATAGGCCTCTCTCACTGACCTAGCAGCCGGTGCGAGCTCGTTCAAAAGAAAGGTCCCTGCCACAGACTTGTGTAACCACACACTTGGTAAAGTTCCGAAACACAACACACAGTGCCAGAATCTTTCAGCCAGGCCGGCAGTACTGTGAGGTTGATTTTTGATCCGGATGCGTCCTCCAATTGAGTCCTCAATTGCTCGGTCCTTTCCCGTAGGCAAGGCGACACAGGACCATCTCTGGATCAGTAGGCCCCAGCAACTCCTGGGCCCACTCTCAGTAATGGAGCCTCGGGGGTCTGCAGGCCCCCAGAGGCAGAAAAACTGCTAACACATCCCTGAGGCCAAGAGGACCGTCAGGTCAGGATCGGAAGACCCCGAAAAATGGCGTCTGCCCCTTAAGTACCCTCTCCCAGAATGCACTGCGGGGTAACCAATCCCACTGAGCTGCTTCTGGGCAAGAGGTACCCAATACATCCATCCAGCTGCAATTTCAACCTTAACCTGTGGTGACAGCGACACCCAGAGGAAGCTGGAAAATGTGCAACTCAGCTGAACTCAAACAGAGACCCAAAATTTGGTACAATTATTCTGAGCTGAACTATAACTCAGACAACTAAATTTACACTAGCGCCTACCCAACAGGGTCAGGGCGCTACACATATTTGGGCAATTTTTATGCATTTTGCTAAGGCACCCCTGAAAAAACCTGAAGGCACTCCAGCCTATGATTGAAAAAGGCATAATGAGCTTGTAGCATACTAGCTCATTCTGAAATACTTACCTTAGAACGATGCCCTGCACAGCCGCTGACACAGCTGACATCTTTCCCGGAGTTACTTCCAGGTTTGCGGGCTCCAACGCTGTGATTGGCCGGAGCCGCAATGACGTCACTCCCGTAAAACCTGAGTTTACCCAAGGGTCATATGGCCAAATGTTCTGGATAGGCTATAAAGGGCTTTTTAATGCATTAAATGCTCTCAATACACCATTGATACATATTTTACATTTTATACTTTTCAACCAATATGTTTTATTCGTTCTTCACAACAGCCAAGGGATAAACTGTCCAGGGCATGTCGTCAGCATCTGCCAGCATAACCAGTTTGAGCAAACAATCAAGGGGCTCGGACATTATCAAAGAGCATGAAGGGGAGGAGAGGCTGCTTGGAGCTGTCTGCTACACTACCTTTTACCCAGTCTTATCCTGTGCTTTATACACATCAAAAAGAAGCATGTCCTTTGTTCCCCAAAGGACCTGTGTTGGTAAATAAAGGCCTCATACAAAGACATGAAGATAAATAGTCAGAGATCCGTGCCGCCAAGCCCTGCACTACTCTGTATAATTATATTGCTCCCTCAGATCCGAGCAGCCTTGCACTGTAGGAACCTTTGAAGATTAACCCATACTCAGTCTCTGACAGCAGGCTGCAGCTGGACCTGACAGCATATTTAGACAAAGAGATCAAATTCAGGTTCAGATTACAATGTCAGATGAGCAATAACTCTCTGATCCAAAGATTTCGCAGCAAACACAAGCTATGTTGCTGTATTAGCATTATTGTTGATAGTAAAAGCAACAATGACAATGGTAATTTTCCCTGATGTTGATGATCATAGGGTAATAACAATAATAAAAAGAAGAATAATATTATCATCATTAATATCAAGTAAACTAAAAACTCTAGAGAGAAATAAAATGACATAATGGGTTAATATAGAGGATTTTTGTGCGCATAAAGGTTCCAAAAATGATATGCAAAACTCCCAATTACTCAATAATTCCAGCATGTTGGTTTTTGACCTGGGACTATTAGTTCGCAGTACCTAACAGTTGGTGCAAAAACGAGTGAAAATAAAAGTATGTACAGGTTTGTCTGTGGCTAAAAGAACCTGTTATCAGTAGAAATTTGCAATAATCTGAATCTTTTGAAACTTTCATATAATAAGGATTCTGATGGGATTTACAATAATGGCACCGAAAGTGTATCAAGTTATCATCCCTGTGCTCAGAGGACAAGTCAGCCTCTAGGGTGACCATACAATCTGAGATTGGTCTGACATTTCTGCTCTGATAGGAATAGGATGCAAGCAAATAATAGTAAGCACGCATATAATTTAGAGGTAGGCCTACACTATTATAACCACCTAAAGTGGACTTAAACTCAGAGTGAAGCTCTTCTATAAAAATGTTACTTGAGCTAAAACGCTTGCCCTTTTCTTAATTTCCTCTTGAAAATAGCATTGCACTTCCTGGTAAGTGAGTGTACCTTGGCACTCTTGTGATAGTTGTATATCTGCACTGTTATATTAATTAACCACTTGCTTACTGGGCACTTAAACCCCCCTCCTGCCCAGACCAATTTTCAGCTTTCAGCACTCTCACTGTTTGAATGACAATTGTGCGGTCATACAACACTGTACCCAAATGAATTTATTTATTTTTTTTTCACACAAATAGAGCTTTTTTTTGGAGGTATTTGATCACCTCTGCGGTTTTTATAAAATAAAAAAATATATACAAAACTGTTTTATATTTTGTTATAAAATTTTGCAAACAGGTAATTTTTCTCCTTCATTGATGTACACTGATGAGGCTGCACTGATGGTCACTGATAGGCTGCACTGATGGGAACCAATGGGCTGCACTGATGGGCACCGATAGGCTGCATTGATGGGCACCGATAAGGCGGCACTGGTGGGAACTGATAGTGTCACCTCTCAGTGCCCACCAGTGCCGCCTGAGGGGTGGCACTGATGGGTGGCACTGAACGGCATTGATAGGTGTCACTGGTGGGCACTGAGAAGTGGCACTAATAGGTGGCACTTATAGGTTGCACTGATAGCTGGCACTGATAGGTGGCAGTGATGGGCACTGATAGGTGGCAGTGATGGGCACTGATGGGCACTGATCGGCACTGGTAGGTGACACTGCTAGGCAGCACTGCTAGGTGGCAATGATGAGGCACTGACTGGCACCACTGGTGGGCATTGATTGGTGGCACTCATGGTCATTGATAGGTGGCACTGTTTTACACTGGTGGGCACTGATTTGTGGCACTGTGGGCACTGGCAGGTGGCACTGGCAGGCGGTACAGGTGGGCACAGATGAGGCGGATGTGCCTCTTCCTCTGTCAGCATGAGGAGAAAAAAAAAAGATTACCGAGCTTTTGTTTACATCACGTGATCAGCTGTCATTGGCTGACAGCTGATCACGTGGTAAGGGACCAGGATCGGCCCCTTACTCCGATCTGTGATCACCCGAGTCTCAGTGACTCAGTGTCGGTGATCACAGCGCGCGCCCTGCAGGGGACGCGTGAGGAGCGTGCAAAGGGGAGGACGTCTATTGACGGCCTCCCGGCAAATCAGGTCCGCGCTGTACCCATCATTCGGAATGAGTTGAAGTATAACTAAAGGCAAAACGTTTTCTTTAGTTTTGGATAGAATTAAGAGAGATTAGAACAGCTGTCAGGTTTTTATTGTTGTATGTGCCCCCATTGGGGAGATTCGTTCTATTTGTTCTAAATGGTCATGTTGCCACCTTCCCGTCCAACATTCTTCGATTGAAGGATGACTGAGGAATATCTTTCCCCTGCTGGCCTTAGACTGATACTATCATCCTCCCACTTTGTACCACTCATCCTAGACACTAGACATTCTGGATATCCCTCTGAACACTGCTATGTACCCTTTCTAGTTAACTTTGCAGTAAAAAACAGGTATTTGTAGTTCACACATATTGCAATACATGTTTAAGCTGGCCAACGGTGTCAAAGTAATTTCTCCTATGGCCAGTCCTACTTTGCTCTGCCAATGCAAATGCTATGGTGGACACAATGCCAACATGGGGCAAACCGACACAAAGTGGGGGAGAGTTACTAGGTTCAGGTCTGGTCACTGACATGCAATGCAACAGAAACAAGATATACCTGTGCTCAAATCCCAATAGCTTGTACATGTATATATACATTACATGTACAAGCTATTGTGATTTGAGCTCAGGTACTCATCCTAGACAGGCACATGCCTGAAGCTTAGTGGCTGTTCATTATTGATAAAATATAGAGCTTTTTTAATTAGCTTTGTTATATATTGTGACACGTCCAACATGTGTTTACAGATACTTAGACAGTTATTGATATGTCAATTTTTTGTCATTTTGGGTATCACATCAACAATATTTTTTAAGATAAACAAACTTTCCTTTTTTTTTTGCTCAATGGCCAACACATCACTTTTACTGGAATAATGACATATAATTAGATATTCTGCATAGGAGATCAAAACATTTCCCCTGTGGTGTACCCGGCATCAGTAAAGTCATGTGGTATAAATGTATTTGGTTTTACAATATCAGATAGCAAAAACCACATATTGCCATTGTCTGAGCTTGGTTTCCTGTGTCTGACTCACATAAATGCTCAATTAATTTGCTGCTTTATTGCACAGAAAAATACTAAAAATACTATGTACTATATACTTATTTATGCAATAGTACACATGAAAGGTTGGAGGTGCTCCCATATAAAATATTAATTTAGAGAAGTGTTGTGTTTAGTTGATTATAAACAACGTTAGCTGAAATTAACAGATTATGTAGCAAAAAGGCATAAGCTGTTTGCTTCAAACTCTTCCGACCGTGGAGTCTTCTCAAAGAATTTTACACTTTAGTGTCCATGAATATCAGAGGTTTGCAGCCAGCAAACTGATTCACTAAAAGTCCTTTCTAGATGACTTTTTCAAAAGTCTTTTTGACCAAACTAAAAATACACTTTATTGCTTTGTGTTTCAACAACTTATAATGTATGTTAAAAATAAAAAATAAACTACAAATAGTAAAGTACAAAAACTTTTTTTTTCTTTCATAGAAAATTAAATGAAGCATTAAAACTTCATATAAAAAAAATATATTTTCTAGCGTAAACTTAAAATATGTACAGAGAAAACAAATCAGCGCAAATGGAAATGTAAAATTACCCTAAAGGATGCAGCTGAGCATCAGGTTCAATAATGAAAAAATCCCTATGGTAAATGTATAAAAGATGATGCAGCGCTAAAAAAAGTCCATAAAGATATCAAACACCATCCGTGAGGTAATTTTCAGTGTTGCAGATAATAAGGACATGCAAGTGACTTCACAGGTGCAATGAACCTCCACCAAAAGTAAACAATGGCCGCTCACCTCACTAAGTGGACCCTTTATTATGGAGGGTCAATTGCGCATATCACCAGCAGATATGAATGAAGATCCTATTAGGTTCAGGAACCAGGAACCAAGGGAACGGGTGAAGCAAATCAAAGTGCCAATCGATCATGCCAGACAAAACTTAAAATATAACTAACTTTAAAAAAAATAAACTTTTTTTCACTTTGGATAGACTGGAGAGCGGTTAGAACACCTGTCAGGTTTTTATTGGTGTCTGTTTCCCCGTTATTGAGATTCAACCTCGTGTTTGTCATCAATGAAACAAAGAAAGCCGCTCCAGGTGAGTGAGTCTCCAGTTAATTCCCACACACACTAGTTGGGTACTAGCCCTGCTCGCATGCTGTGTATCATAAAGAAAATGATTCCAGACATCTACACTTCCAAAAATCCTCTTTATTGAAGCTCATGTGACAGTTGGTTAACAGGTGGAGCAGGGGGCAAGGAGGTAGACGCGTCTCGTGCAAATATTAGCGCTTAAGCCCCTTCGGCCGACATTGGCCAGTTTTTATTGAACCCACATGTATGCCAGCCTGTTCGTTACCTGTAGGTGGACAGTAGGTGTCCCTGTGTCCGTACACAGGTTGTGGCCTGCTCCACGTCCAGCCACGGCCTAGCCTGAGCTAAGGAGCCAACATAGAGTGGCCTGAGGAAACATGAGGCGGGAGTGATAGGTATCAACTTTATTCAGATTACATTTCGGAGCAAATGTTCTGTATATTCTGAGTGATACCTGAGTTGGGAGGCAAGGATCCAGTGTAAACACTGCATAGAGATTGGTGGAGTGAAGTGTGGATCTGGAGAGGGAGAGCTTTCTTAATGCAAGTAATAAGGATCTGAAGATCATATTGTTCACTTTAAGAGCAACTTGACCTTTTGGTCAGTCCCTAAGGTAAGCGGTCATTTTACCTGAAGGTGGCGGTTGCAGTTCACTGATTTATCACCATATGAACTCTTTTGAAGATATCTTTTTAGTAATAGTGGTGGACTGAGCACCTGTATTTGCAAATTGGACTCGGTTGGGTTTTTGAGCACATTTCTGGGTGATTTACACACCTAAATTAGACCATATAAACCTTATTTTCACTATTTATGATGTATGTACAATATATAATGTTATGACTGTTATACTGTATATGTTTTTTCAAAGCAAGCTCACCATTCTTTGTCACAATATTGCTTGTTTTTAGTGGTTTGAGTCCATTAGAAAATGGTTGCAGCTGTTCACTCTGGTACTTCTGATCATATTACAAACAGTTTGATATATTTCAACTTTAGATTTTTCTCACTTTTTTTTTTTTTTTGTTATACGCATTGAGTGGTTTGAGTAAGATTAGCTATTTTTTGTGACCTTGATATCCTGCATTACATAGCAGCGCACAAGTAATTTTACACAGCTAATATTTGTGTGAAACGCACCTACATCCTTGTTCCTTGCTCCATCTGTTAACCACCTGTCACCTGAGCTTTAATAAAGAGTTTTTTTGGAAGTGTAGCTGTCCGGAATCATTTGCTCATGTTTGTCATGTTTACTGTTGTCAGTGAAAGTGAAAGAAAATTACAACTTTTGGGTTGTCCTCATAACAATAATAGAGGGGAAATCTTCCAATAGGGACACTCCAGCTAGCATGATCAACAGAATGCCCCCCTCTCCTAACTCCTGTCCAACAACGCAGCTCTGCAGGAGAAGAATAGATAAATAGTGCTGATTGACACCACTGGTCTCGGGCAACAGGTGCACAAGTGCCATTATTCAGCACAGGGATAAGGGTAAGCACAGATCACAACACAAGGGGAAGGGTTAGCACAAGGGGAAGGGTCAACACAGGGGGAAGAGTCAACACAGGGGGAAGAGTCAGCACAGATCACAACACAGGAGGAAGGGTCAACACAGGGATAAGGGTCAGCACAGATCACAACACAGGGATAAGGGTCAGCACAGATCACAACACAGGGATAAGGGTCAGCACAGATCACAACACAGGGGCAAGGGTCAACACAGGAATAAGGGTCAGCACAGATCACAACACAGGAATAAGGGTCAGCACAGATCACAACACAGGGATAAGGGTCAGCACAGATCACAACACAGGGATAAGGGTCAGCACAGATCACAACACAGGAGGAAGGGTCAACACAGGGATAAGGGTCAGCACAGATCACAACACAGGAGGAAGGGTCAACACAGGGATAAGGGTCAGCACAGATCACAACACAGGGATAAGGATCAGCACAGATCACAACATGGGGATAAGGGTCAGCACAGATCACAACATAGGGGGGAGGGTCAGTACAGACCACAACAGAGGGGGAAGGGTCAGCACAGATCACAACAGAGGGGGAAGGGTCAACACAGGGGGAAGGGTCAGCACAGATCACAACACAGGGGGAAGGGTCAGCACAGATCACAACACAAGGAGAAGGGTTAGCATAGATCACAGCACGGGGAAGGATCAGCACAGATCACAACACAGGGGGAAGGGTCAGCACAGATCACAACAGAGGGGGAAGGGTTAGCACAGATCACAACACAGGGGGAAGGGTCAGCACAGATCACAACACAGGGGGAAGGGTCAGCACAGATCACAACACAGGGATAAGGGTCATCACAGAACACAACACAGGGATAAGGGTCATCACAGAACACAACACAGGGGCAAGGGTCAACACATGGATAAGGGTCAGCACAGATCACAACACAGGGGGAAGGGTCAGCACAGATCACAAAACAGGAGGAAGGGTCAGCACAGATCATAACACAGGGGGAAGGGTCAGCACAGATCACAACACAGGGGGAAGGGTCAGCACAGATCACAAAACAGGGGGAAGGGTCAGCACAGATCATAACAGAGGGGGAAGGGTCAGCACAGATCACAACAGAGGGGGAAGGATCAGCACAAATCACAACACAGGGGGAAGGGTCAGCACAGATCACAAAACAGGGGGAAGGGTCAGCACAGATCACAACACAGGGGTAAGGGTCATCACAGATCACAAAACAGGGGGAAGGGTCAGCACAGATCACAACACAGGGGTAAGGGTCAGCACAGATCACAAAACAGGGGGAAGGGTCAGCACAGATCATAACAGAGGGGGAAGGGTCAGCACAGATCACAACACAGGGGGAAGGGTCAGCACAGATCACAACACAGGGGGAAGGGTCAGCACAGATCACAACACAGGGGGAAGGGTCAGAACAGATCACAAAACAGGGATAAGGGTCATCACAGAACACAACACAGGGGCAAGGGTCAACACAGGGATAAGGGTCAGCACAGATCACAACACAGGGGGAAGGGTCAGCACAGATCACAAAACAGGGGGAAGGGTCAGCACAGATCACAACACAGGGGGAAGGGTCAGAACAGATCACAAAACAGGGATAAGGGTCATCACAGAACACAACACAGGGGCAAGGGTCAACACAGGGATAAGGGTCAGCACAGATCACAACACAGGGGGAAGGGTTAGCACAGATCATAACACAGGGGGAAGGGTCAGCACAGATCACAACACATGGATAAGGGTCAGCACAGATCACAACACAGGGGGAGGGGTCAGCACAGAACACAACACAGGGGGAAGGGTCAGCACAGATCACAACATAGGGGGAGGGGTCAGCACAGATCACAACACTGGGGGAAGGGTCAGCACAGATCACAACACAGGGGGAAGAATCAGCACAGATCACAACATAGGGGGAAGGGTCAGCACAGATCACAACACAGGGGGAAGGGTCAGCACAGATTACAACACATAACTTAATTAATAATAATTAAATAATAAATGCTAGCTGCTAGAGAAAAACCACAGCATGAATCAGAATGGGACCAAGTGCTACATACACTTGTTCTCTTGGGGGATCCAACAAGTATTCTTAATTTGCAATGATACTTCTTGAAAGTGAGAGATGTATTTGATAAAGAGATACATCATACTACAATTAGATAACTCTATAGATGAGAACTGCACACAAACATACTGTATAGTTAATACATCATGAAAAAGGAAAAAGGTACCCCTAGGGGCTTTGAGTTGCAGCGATGGATGAAAATATTAATGAAAATGATTTATGTATAAAAGTATAAGTTTTATTAGGTAGAAAAAATCACATAAATACAATAGGAATCAGGACATGAGCTCCAAAAAACATCAATTGAAGCTAACACATGTGTCTAAAAACAGCCAGTGGAAAATAGTACAACATTAAGAATATTTACTATGGGCGCAAAAGCCCCAACGCGTTTCGACCTTAGTAGTAATGGCGGTCTTCTTCAGGGGGGAAAAAAGCTTTGCGAACATAGATTCTATAATGAGATATATACATGTCAATGAAAAATTGTTACAAAAAACAACCAACAAAAAACAACACATAATCACCCATATGCATGGGTGCCTATACGTGTGTGTATAGTGTTAAACACATTAAATACAGTTGCCATAAATTAATAGTTGTAGAATACATACCCAGATGGATGTCAACAGCTGGGACTAGTGGTCAGCCAGTGGCCATGCCGCCAGGAGCAAAACTCTCCCAGACAAGCAAAGGGAGGAGGTCAGGAAGGTATCATGGACCAGGTTGTGGGGCAAAGAAAGAGACCCCCCCAGGCCTACGAGAGGTCGCGACCCACGACCCCGCACCACTGAGAAGGCAGGGGGGAGGGGAGGCGCAGGCAGGGGGGAGGGCGGGGGTGAGGGGCAGCCCTGAGTGGGCAGATACAGGAGAATGAGGAGAAGGACGGAAGGATGGAGGGAACGGGCCAGCCGAAAGGAGGCACACCAAACAAAGCGAGGATGGTGTGCAAGCAAAGATGAGGGAAGGTGTGCAGGTATGGGTGGAACATGTGAACTGGTTGAGACCTATGTGAATAAGGAAGGAATAGTATGTGGAGGTGAAAAAGAGGAAACAAAAACAAAAGCTAACGGAGGAAAAATTTGTTGCATATGAATGAAAATGAATATGAATATAAAAAAAAAAAAAAAAAAATGAAAAAACCTATAAAATGGTATGTGTGAGATGAATAGAAAAAATGTGATGTGACAAAAAATGGGTGTAAAGCCTCGTACACACGACCGAGTTTCTCGGCAAAAACCAGCAAGAAACTTGCAGGCAGAGATTTCTTGCCGAGAAATTCGTTCGTGTGTATGGTTTCTCGTCAAGAAAAGCGACAAGAATCTCGACGAGAAAATAGAGAACCTGCTCTCTATTTTCTCGTCGAGATTCTCGTCAGCCTGTTTCTCGACGAGAAAATTGTGTGTGTGTACACTTACCTGTTCGCCGGGAAGCCCGCGCATGCTCGAAATGACTTTGACGCATTCGCGGTAGCTTCCTAGGCATAGGTAGGGTGAACCAAGATGGCGGCGACGGCATAGAATGTGACGAGCGCATGCTCGTCGTATTCGATGACGTCACCGCGTACGCTCCATTCAAAGAACCGCGGGTACTTTGAAATGAGCGTGTGTACACTCGGCCGGGACAAGTTTCTTGTCCAAGGATCTCGTCGAAAAAAACAACATGTTTTTAACGACGAGATTCTCGGCCGTGTGTACGAGGCTTAATGGGTGGAACGTGTGAATGTTAAGCAAAGAAGTGTATAATGGAGTGTACAGTGAAAAAATTAATTAAGGAAAAAAGGGGGATGACTGTGTAAGTGAGGATGTGGATGTGCGCCAAGGATGGGAGGAATATGAGGGAATATGGTGAGAAAAATGAAGGGAAAAGGATATGTGGGGGGGCATCAATGAGTGGGGGATGTGTGCAAAAGAAAAAAGTAAATTACAAAGGGGGATTTACCTAGACTATCGAGGTGAAAGCATATATAACTCAACAAGATAGTTGAATAATATGTGGAGATTCTCTCTTGAATCTCCACATATTATTCAACTATCTTGTTACACCCATTTTTTTGTAACATCACATTTTTTCTATTCATCTCACACATAACATTTTATAGGTTTTTAAAATATATATATTTTTTTAATATTCATATTCATTTTCATTCATATGCAAAAAAAATTCTCCTCCTTTTGCTTTTGTTTTTGTTTCCGCTTTTTTCACCTCCACATACTATTCTTTCCTTCCTTGTCCCTCTCTTCACTGCCCCCTTTCACTTCCACTTTCTATGGGGTTACTCTTATCATGCAGATGACTTTTTTAGATTCCCATATCTTTATTATTTCCAATTTTTATATTTTTATATTTTTGATATTTTTTACAGGGTCATCCTCGCTTTGTTTGGTGTGCCTCCTTTCGGCTGGCCCGGTCCCTCCGTCCTTCCCTCCTTCTCCTCATTCTCCTGTAGCTGCCCACTCCGGGCTGCCCCTCACCCCCGCCCTCCCCCCTGCCTGCGCCTCCCCTCCCTCCTGCCTTCTCAGTGGTGCGGGGTCGTGGGTCACGACCTCTCGTAGGCCTGGGGGTGGTCTCTTTCTTTGTCCCACAACCTGGTCCATGATACCTTCCTGACCTCCTCCCTTTGCTTGTCTGGGAGAGTTTTGCTCCTGGCGGCAGGGCCACTGGCTGACCACTAGTCCCGGCTGTTGACATCCATCTGGGTATGTATTCGACAACTATTAATTTATGGCAACTGTATTTAATGTGTTTAACACTATACACACACGTATAGGCACCCATGCATATGGGTGATTATGTGTTGTTTTTTGTTGGTTGTTTTTTGTAACAATTTTTCATTGACATGTATATATCTCATTATAGAATCTATGTTCGCAAAGCTTTTTTCCCCCCTGAAGAAGACCGCCATTACTACTAAGGTCGAAACGCGTTGGGGCTTTTGCGCCCATCGTAAATATTCTTAATGTTGTACCATTTTCCACTGGCTGTTTTTAGACACATGTGTTAGCTTCAATTGATGTTTTTTGGAGCTCATGTCCTGATTCCTATTGTATTTATGTGATTTTTTCTACCTAATAAAACGTATACTTTTATACATAAATAATTTTCATTAATATTTTCATCCATCGCTGCAACTCAAAGCCCCTAGGGGTACCTTTTTCACAAATTCTATCAGGGGTGTGCAGCACTTCTATCCACAACTGGTATCGCTTTCCCTTCGCAGTTAATACATCATCACCCACCACGACAGAATCTTCATCCACAGCAAACCAGAAAAAAAAAAAAGTAAGGGCCCCATCGTTGAAATGTGTCTAACCAATCAATCCAATATGCTTCACATGTATTTGAGCAATAGTTCACAATCATTGCTTCTTCTAGTTGTGGGGTATGTGATCAATTACCATAAATTTAGGTTGAGACGCATAATTTGTCCCTAATGGAATTTTTATGAGCTGTCTTTTGCTTTCTAAATAGTTTTACCTAAATAATAAAGTCCACACAGAAATGTAAGTATACATACCACAAAATTGGTCTGGATGTATAGTAGCCATCATTCTTAATTTGGTATCCTTGAATAAGATGACTAATGGGAGATCCCACTATTGCATGAAATTGGGGCAAATTACATTTGGAGTAGCTGTGTATAGTAACAAGTCATCTTCTGGCTTTGGTTTAGGCTTAGGCGCTTAGGCGCTGATTGGTTGTCATGCACAGGTGCTCCAGATTCTGCCTGCTCCAGTCTTGGTAAAAGACCCTAGAAAAATATGTGTAGATACTGTGTGGGTACAGTTCGGACTTCTCCTAAGTGAGGGCAATGGGGACAGACACAGGTATGTCTGCTCCATCTCATCAAGTTCGGTATTCAGAAGAGCTGAATCCATCAAAATTCCCCTAACACAAGTGCATTGGCATTTGGGGATAGATATGAATATATATATATATATATATATATATATATTGTGACAGCAGGAAGGTAAAATCACCTGGTTGCATCCAGGGGGGTAGATATATTTCGCCCAGATTCAGGCTTTACGCCGACTTATACAACTAGGTGGAGAGTTGTATAAGCCCAGCTAAGGCTAGTGGGCTCATGGATGACTCATACCTCTAGGGAGAGTGTGGGGCGTCGTGCAGACAGGGAGTTGATGAGACCAGCTGAAGCTTGTCAGCTCATTTAGGCCTCTATAAGAACTCCCAGCTTCATTAGATGTTAGCTCATGCCTGGAAGCAGACCTGTGTGGACTTCCTGGAGAGAGTGAACCCTTGTGCGGTGAGACAAAGCCTGTGTGGCTATTTGCTTGGACATTTAAAACCAGGGACTTAGGGACTAGGACAGCACTAGGCTGATCCCAGTTGTTAGTTAGGAAACCTGTATGTTTAGTCAGAGGTCAAGTTGACCAGGATTTATTTTGTTTATGTTTCTTTTGGCTTTGCTGTGTTTTGTCACTGTAAATAGAAAATACACCGCACCTTTTTTTTGATTTTGAAAACCACAACCTCCGTTTGCTGGGCCTGTTTTTGGGTGGGGAGCCCATCCCGGGGGTCACACACACCCGCTGCCGAGCTAACCCCCTCACAGTTGGTGGAGAACCAGTGGCAGTTTTTTTTAAGCCAGCATGGAGGAGATACTGAAGCAGCTGGCTCTAGCAAATGCCAATCAACAGCAGACAAATGCAGGTTTGCAAAAGAGCCTTGCAGCTCAACAACAGAACTTCGCAGCCCAGCAGCAAGCTCATCAACAGAGCCTTGCAGCCCAGCAGCAAGCTCACCAACAGAGTCTGGAAGCTCAGCAACAAGCCCAGCAGCAATCTGAGGCCCGCTTCATAGACCTGTTACAGAAGCAAGAGCAGAGACTACAACAAATGGAAGCAGTAATGCAGCAACGTCCGCAGACCAGTGAGGAAAGCCGTCCCACTAATACCGCGTCCTTTGGGGTGAGTCGTTTATTGACAAAAATGACTGGAGAGGATGATCCAGAGGTATTTTTGACCACATTTGAAAGGACTGCTGAAAGAGAAAAGTGGCCTGAGGAGCAGTGGGCTGGACTGGTGGCTCCTCTGTTAACTGGTGAATCGCAGAAGGCTTACTATGACCTAGAGCCTGACCAAGCAAAAGACTATGTGATGCTAAAAGCTGAGATATTGGCAAGGCTGGGTGTCACCCAGGCTGTCCGGGCTCAGCGTGTGCATAACTGGACTTTCCAGCTTGGAAAACCCCCCAGGTCTCAAATGTATGATCTCATTCACCTGAGCAGAAAGTGGCTACAGCCAGAGGCTTTGTCCGCACCAAAGATTGTGGAACGTGTTGTAATGGATCGGTTTTTGAGAGCTCTTCCTACTGCCATCCAAAAGTGGGTAAGCCATGGAGACCCAGAGACGGCCGATGGTCTTGTGGATCGTGTGGAGAAATACTTGGCTACAGAGAACCTGACGGCCTCTTCCAGAGACACTCGGACTTTCCACCCTAAGACCAGACCATCCCCAGGGGTGGATAAGAGGATTCCAAGGGGTAAGGGTGGAGAGAGTGAGAGGGTGGGAGCTCTACCCCAAGTTTGGCGAGAACAGCCTGGGAAATCAGCGGCTCAAGAGGCGGCAAGAAGGATCGTTTGCTACCGCTGCCGGCAAGCGGGACATATTGCAGCCAATTGCCCGGTTGTGGAGGAACCCATGCAGTGTGACTTTCTGACGGGCAGACGTCAGTCGCTGTGTGCGACAGTCGCATGCACTGCCATTCGAGGAACTGAGAAACATTTATGCAAAATGTGTGTTAATGGTAGAAATGTTGTGGTATTGCTGGATTCAGGTAGCCTTGTGACTCTGATAAAGGCTGAGTTAGTTAAAACAGAGGTCTCTGGGAATAGCAAGGTAGCTGTTATTTGTGTGCATGGGGACACCCGAGAGTATCCAGTGACTACAGTGTGTTTCGAGACCCCCAAAGGTACCCTCTCTCATCCAGTGGGCTTAGTATCTCAGTTACCGTATGACGCCATTGTGGGAAGGGATTTTCCGAAGTTCTGGGAACTGTGGGATGATCCTGAGCCCCCCACTGGTGCCCCTATGTACCAGGAATGTGATAGCCAGAACTCCCCTGAGAGTGGTGAGGACTCTCCGGAATTTCCCTTATCAGTATTGGCAGGGGAGACTCAAGAAACTGGAGAGGAGCCCACCTCCTCAGACGAAAACCTACCGTCTGTGGAGTTTTCTGATCTTGAGGTTCACAGGGAAAACTTTGCCACAGAACAGTTGAAAGACCCCGCCCTAATAAAGGCACGGGAAAACGTAGTGAAAATAGATGGAGAGTTAGTGAACCCAGATAATACCTGCACTTACCCATACTTCAGCGTAGAGAAGGACCTACTGTATCGGGTGGCAAAAAGGGCAGAAGAAACCGTTGAGCAGCTTGTGGTGCCCAAACCTTACAGGAAGTTGGTGTTGGAGTTGGCCCATGGGCACATTCTTGGAGGTCATCTGGGGACAGAGAAAACCCGAGAGAGGGTATTACAGAGATTCTATTGGCCGGGGGTGATGAAGGACATAGAAAATTATTGTTCCTCCTGCCCTGTGTGTCAGAGGTCGGCCCCATGCCACATTTCCGTAGCCCGCTGGTCCCTCTACCCATCATTGAGGTCCCGTTTGAGAGGATCGTCATGGATTTGGTAGGTCCTATAATCAAGTCCGCTAGGGGGCACCAGTACATATTAGTTATAATGGACTATGCCACCCGTTATCCAGAAGCGATCCCTCTCCGAAATACCTCGGCCAAAACCATAGCCAAAGAGCTATCTCTTGTGTTTAGCCGGGTGGGTATTTGTAAAGAACTGCTTACGGACCAAGGTACACCCTTTATGTCCCGGGTTATGAAGGAGCTGTGTAAATTGTTCAAAGTGACGCAATTACGTACATCTGTGTATCACCCCCAAACCGATGGGCTGGTTGAAAGATTCAACAAAACCCTAAAACAAATGTTGAAGAAAGTGGTGGATAGAGATGGAAAGGATTGGGACTGTCTACTTCCTTATCTGATGTTTGCTATTAGGGAGGTGCCCCAATCCTCTACGGGATTCTTCCCCTTTGAGTTACTGTATGGGAGACACCCAAGAGGGCTGTTGGATATTGCCAAGGAAACTTGGGAAAGTGAGAGTTCTCCCCACAGGAGTGTGATTGAGCATGTCGCCCTGATGCAAGACCGAATTGCACAGGTAATGCCCATCGTGAAGGAACATTTGGCCCAAGCGCAGTTAGCACAGCAGAGAGTGTACAACCGTGGAGCCAAGACCCGTACCTTTTCCCCGGGGGATAGGATACTGGTACTTGTCCCTACGGTTGAAAGTAAATTCCTTGCCAAATGGCAAGGCCCCTACGAGATAATGGAAAAAGTGAGCGAAGTGAATTACAAGGTCAGACAACCAGGAAGGCGAAAGCCCGAACAGATCTATCACGTTAATCTGTTGAAAGCCTGGAGGGATAGAGAGTCCCTAGTCGCAGACACTTGGTCACCAGCTCAAACTGGTTGCGTGATTCCTGAGGTTGGAATAGCAGCCACCTTGTCACAACCCCAACAACAGGAGGTTAAGGAGTTTGTGCTTCGCAACAAGGAGGTATTCTCTGAGCTGCCGGGACAAACATTTGGGGTAGAGCATGACATCATTACCCCGCCCGGTGAAAGGGTGAAGTTAAAACCCTATCGGATCCCAGAGGCCCGACGGGAGGCAATACGGGAGGAAGTACAGAAAATGCTGAACTTAGGGGTGATAGAGGAGTCCCAAAGTGATTGGTCTAGTCCCATTGTGTTGGTGCCTAAACCGGATGGGAGCTGGCGATTTTGTAACGATTTTCGTCAGTTGAACAAAGTTACAAAATTTGACACCTACCCCATGCCACGTATAGATGAGTTGATCGACCGGCTGGGAACAGCCCGATACATGACGACTCTTGACCTCACAAAAGGGTATTGGCAAATCCCCCTGGCCAAATTGGCCAAAGAGAAAACCGCATTTGTAACCCCAGACGGGGCGTTCCAATATAAAAGAATGCCGTTCGGGTTACAGAATGCGCCGGCCACATTCCAGCGGAAAATGGACCAGATGCTGAGGCCCCATCGGAAGTATGCTGCGGCTTACCTGGATGACGTAATTGTCCATAGCACAGATTGGGCCTCACATCTGCCAAAAGTGCAAGCAGTCCTGGACTCTGTTCGGGAAGCGGGGTTTACGGCTAACCCCAAGAAGTGTACCATTGGGCAGGAGGAGGCCAAATATCTTGGGTACACCATTGGGAGGGGAGTAATAAAACCCCAACTCAACAAAGTCGAGGCCATCCAGAGTTGGCCACGTCCCAACAGCAAGAAGCAGGTACGAGCCTTTCTGGGAATCGCTGGGTATTATCGGCGATTCATTCCCCACTTTGCCTCTAAGGCTGTGCCCCTAACCAACCTAACGAAGGGGAAAGGGTCGGTCATGATTAAATGGACCCCCGAGGCTGAGGCAGCATTCCAATTCTTGAAACAAGCCTTATGTAGCCAGCCAGTGTTGTACTCACCCGACTTCTCTAAAGACTTTGTCGTACAAAGTGATGCGTCAGATGTGGGGTTAGGAGCAGTATTGTCCCAGGTCTGGAACGGGGAAGAGCACCCAGTCATTTACCTCAGCAGGAAGTTGAAGTCCCATGAGGTAAATTACGCCACCGTTGAAAAGGAGTGTTTAGCGGTGAAGTGGGCTCTAGATTCCCTTCGGTACTACCTGCTAGGTAGGCACTTTGACATGGTTACGGATCACGCTCCGTTAAAGTGGATGGCTCAAAACAAGGAAACAAATAGAAGAGTGAATAGGTGGTTCCTGGCCCTCCAGGAATTCAACTTCACAGTAAAGCATCGCCCTGGCGTTCAAATGGGGAATGTGGATGCTTTGTCTCGAGTACATGAATGCCTGATTGCTGGTGTTCCAACCCCGAGGTTAAAACAAGAGGGGGGGGGGTATGTGACAGCAGGAAGGTAAAGTCACCTGGTTGCATCCAGGGGGGTAGATATATTTCGCCCAGATTCAGGCTTTACGCCGACTTATACAACTAGGTGGAGAGTTGTATAAGCCCAGCTAAGGCTAGTGGGCTCATGGATGACTCATACCTCTAGGGAGAGTGTGGGGCGTCGTGCAGACAGGGAGTTGATGAGACCAGCTGAAGCTTGTCAGCTCATTTAGGCCTCTATAAGAACTCCCAGCTTCATTAGATGTTAGCTCATGCCTGGAAGCAGACCTGTGTGGACTTCCTGGAGAGAGTGAACCCTTGTGCGGTGAGACAAAGCCTGTGTGGCTATTTGCTTGGACATTTAAAACCAGGGACTTAGGGACTAGGACAGCACTAGGCTGATCCCAGTTGTTAGTTAGGAAACCTGTATGTTTAGTCAGAGGTCAAGTTGACCAGGATTTATTTTGTTTATGTTTCTTTTGGCTTTGCTGTGTTTTGTCACTGTAAATAGAAAATAAACCGCACCTTTTTTTGATTTTGAAAACCACAACCTCCGTTTGCTGGGCCTGTTTTTGGGTGGGGAGCCCATCCCGGGGGTCACACACACCCGCTGCCGAGCTAACCCCCTCACAATATATATATATATATATATATATATATATATATACACACATAGTTTATATCAGAAATAGGTGGTACAATAGATTAAAGCCTGGGCACACTTACATAAACAAGTGATGCCATAGCAGCGTCTTTGGACACTCTCAGGACTTCACCAGAGTAAACATTTTAAAGAACGTTGTTTATTGTTGCCTGATTTGTTTACACAAGATGCTTTGATGTGCAATTTTAAATACATCCTGAATGTATGCACAGTAAAACCAATGTTTTCCAATCACCCTTGTTTACACTACTGTGTTCAGTTCCAGTGCTTTCTATAAAGCTACAGCAGCATGCACTTTTTTGCACTGTAACACATGTAACAGTGGGGGGAATGGTAACATCTATTTAGCACCCTCTACTTTAGTCAGGTGCTAGAAGTAGGATTTTTGTAAGTTCAGGTAAGTTTAATCAGGCCTGGCTGTGTGGGCTGGGAGTGGCTCAATGTAGGCTGGTGACTCACAGATAGTATCATCTTACGGTTTCCTCCCTCTGGCTTCTAGAGGTTTCTAGAAGGGAGGAGGGGAAGAGAGGTGGAGGCTGTCTGAAGGTGTCTCAGGGAGCCCTGACCAATCCCCGACTAGGATTGGCAGGGGGCAAGCCTCCTTGATATACCAAGGGTCAGCACAGCTGGGGAGGAATTGTCTGGTGGAAGAAGCTGAAGATGGAACACTAGGTTGTCGGGGCCTTAGAGGCACTCCCCAGTCTGGGGGGGGCGGGTAACCTTAGGCCTGGGGGTTTGGGTGCAAGTCGGAGCCTTGCTGAGAAACAAAGAAGGATCTGGACAGGAGGCACAGCGAGGAACCGAGAAAGGCAACGGGAGCTAGTGTTGCCGGGCAAGTCTCCAGGAGGGATCCACCAGAGTGCAGCCAGGAGGTCTGGTGAGTGACAGGCACAGTTGGAAAAGCTGGGGAGGCATGCCGGAGCGGACTGGGAGTGTGCAGTCTTAGATGGATGTAGAGCCAGCAGGAGAGACTGTGATGTCATGGACAGTGAAGTCGGGCAGCTACAGTCAGGAGGGCTGGCAGGGCCTTAAGAGGACTGACTGGGAGAAATACTCCACCATGGACAGCTAGCACTAAAGAACTATCCTTTTACTATTTTGTTGCTACACCAAAGGGGCCTGTGGTCCCTGCCTGCAAATGGCAATTGATAAGGCCTGACAGAGTCAGAGTTGGGCCTACCATGTGCTAGCTGTGCCTGGAACCAAGTATTGTACAGGAGAGAGACAGTCTACAAATAAGCATGGTGCTGGAGGAGACTGTAGCTCTAGAAGTGTAAATAAAGGTTCCAATTGATCATCCTATTGATTCTACTGTTGATTCTGGGCATCCCATAATTTCCCTTACCCTATCCAAGTTCAAAATCCCTCAATAAAAATACAAAACAAACATAGGGACTGTTCATTGTCTCAAGAGTGACTGGGAAGGGAATTCCGGGCTGGGCAGGGTGACAGGTGGACCACAATATCCAGCAGCCCTTACAAGGGGTACAGCTACCTCTGATTTGGCTCCTTGGATTTAGGATTACAATGGCCAGCAACATGATTATGTCTGTATGGGCAAACATATTTGAAAATTCTCTGGACTAATGCACCCAGTAAACAATGGAAAAGCCAGAGGAAGAAGCAAGAAGTGACTCCAAAGAAAAAAATGGTGTGCTCCTTCAAAAATTAAGATTATTCAAGTTAAAAAAATTAAATAAAAAACGCACTAGAATTCATTAAAAATGTATTGTTATATGTATCAATTCAACCTGCGCTCACAATGTAAAATAAAAAAAATAATGAACAAAATCAGCTGACACACTTTGCTGGTAACAAACAACCTAAATACATATTTAAATGCAGCACATTCATATGAAGAGTTGTAGTGTGCATAGAGCAGTGCACATGACCACAACTAACGTGCTCTGCTTATTCCAGACAAATAGAAGTGATGTGGAAAAGGAGAGGTTCAGGAGCTTGTGGAAGGTGTTACAAGGAGGCAGAACAACACAGTAATGAATGACTTCATGAAAGATAGATTACAGGTTCATTAGGTAGTGGATGTGTATGGATTATATTTGGAGAATAAGGATATTGTTAGTGTTACTTTAAGAGCCAAAGTGGTTATCTAATTGAACAATGCAGTTATTGATGTATTCTTTGTCATAAACCCATATAGCACTCAAATATTTATTAGGCCATAAGATGTTATTTGCTATAAACAGTTGCCCTTGTGTCTTGCTTCTGAGCACACTTGACCTCTTTGGCAGTAAACAAGTTGCATTTGTGCTCCTCTTAGAAAATTGAACCCCCTCACAATATCAGCTCCCAGGACTCCATTTCCCATTTATCCAATCATCTAGTAATAGATTTATTTGTGTAAAGAATTCAAAGGAATGAAGGGACCTCTCTGCATCTTCTGCGCTTCCTGCAGAGTGAATTAATGTTCCTTTTCGAGTACCTTCTTCACTGCTGCTCTTGTAACTCCGGTCTCCACACTGGAGCGTGAAGTTACAATGTGAAGAAGGTCAAAATGTACTTCTGGTAGGTACAACATACCCTGCACTAAAATATTTTTAGAAGTACTTTTACTCAATTGGCATAAACAGGGCTGAACACACATTTAAATAACAAAACCATATCTTCAGTCAGATGCTAAAATCTCAGTTACATGTCCCGCATACTGTATATAGCAAAAAAAGGAAGTTGGCGTATACTATTGGAAGAGGCTGAGAGCAATAGAGAAATAAGAAATATTCCCATTGCACACACCCCTGTGCTTTTCCCTACTTTATACATGTTTTTTGTGTTAAGCCACGTACACACAATCGGATTTCCATCGGACAAATCCGTGGAATCTTGTGCGAAGGGCGTTGGCCGTGAACTTGGTATGCATACAGACGGCATAACTTTTTCAGCCAACATACACGAAACTACATGGTTTTTCAGCTCTTAAGCGCAACCCTTTGGGCAACTTCTGCTAATATTGTGCTATGCTTAGCATTGGATCGGAGCATGCGTGTTTGTACTTTGGATTTTTTTCCAACAGACTTGTGTGCACATGATCGGAGAATCCGACAAGACACATTTGTTGTCGGAAAATTTGAAAGCATGCTATAAAACATTTGTTGTCGGAAACTCCAACAACAATTGTCCGATGGAGCGTACAAACGGTTGGATTATCCGACAAAACCCTGCCATCACACATGTGTTGTTGGAAAATCCGATCGTGTGTACGAGGCTTTAGACTTACAACACTGTGTTGGACCTCCCTCTTTTAGTGTGGGTGCAGATTATAGGATGCTAATATAAGATTCATTCTAAAATCAATTCTCAATTAAGTTAGTTATGTAGCGGGGTCCTAAATTTAGGGGAAGTGTTTGAGTGGTAGTTATGCACAAACACCCCAATTGTCAGGATTTTTTCAACCATTTTTGTTTGCAGGGAGAGTATCGGTGTATAGTTCCCTGTGGCCTGCATGTGGCGCTGCCATGGTGGGCCAGGGTTGAACCGCTGATACAATGTGTCCTCTCTCGGCAGCCGTACGGTGGGTGTGGCAGGCCTACTGTGCATGCTGGGAGAGGATATAAAAGGGGCAGACGCTGCTTGTTCGTGGTTCTTCGGTCGTGGTCGGGGGTCCTACCCCAAGGAGTGTGTTCCTGTCCGCCCCGGGCACCTTCAGCCCAGGAGCGGAGGTCGGTGAATCAGTCCCAGGCACCTTTAGCCCTGGGACTGCAGCAAAGGCCTTGGGCCCAGCACCTTCGACTGGGGCCCATCAAGGATCGAGGAATCCCAGGAGCCGCCTTGCGAGGGGACCCGTATCTTAGACGAGGAGGCCGGGGGAGGAACTGTTCCGAGGGACCGGTGAGAAGTCACAGTGAAGGAAGGAGCCCGGTAACTCTCTGGAGGTTTGTATTCTTACAAAGAGGTCAAGTTCTGAAACACCAAGTTCACCAGGTCTGTGGATTCTGGTTTCTGGCCGTGGAGACCCGCTAACAACACAGCTCAACCTCTTTACACAGGAGGGTACAGGCTTGTGGCGTGGTGTGCCCTCTCTACCTGCGGGGAGCCGAAGGCAGGTGAAGGGGGTGAGGTCGCTATAGTTATACTATCTGTATTAAAATATATATATACTGTGTATAACTGTATATATATATAAAATACAGTGGGGCAAAAAGTATTTAGTCAGCCAACAATTGTGCAAGTTCTCCCACTTGAGAGAGGCCTGTAATTGTCATCATAGGTATACCTCAACTATGAGAGACAAAATGTGGAAACAAATCCAGACAATCACATTGTCTGATTTGGAAAGATTTTTTTTTGCAAATTATGGTGGAAAATAAGTATTTGGTCACCTACAAACAAGCAAGATTTCTGACTCTCACAGACCTGTATCTTCTTCTTTAAGAGGCTCCTCTGTCCTCCACTCATTACCTGTATTAATGGCACCTATTTGAATTTGTTATCAGTATAAAAGACACCTGTCCACAACCTCAAACAGTCACACTCCAAACTCCACTATGGTGAAGACCAAAGAGCTGTCGAAGGACACCAGAAACAAAATTGTAGACCTGCACCAGGCTGGGAAGACTGAATCTGCAATAGGAAAGCAGCTTGGTGTGAAGAAATCATCTTTATGAGCAATAATTAGAAAATGGAAGACATACAAGACCGCTGATAATCTCCCTCGATCTGGGGCTCCACGCAAGATCTCACCCCGTGGGGTCAAAATGATCACAAGAACGGTGAGCAAAAATCCCAGAACCACACGGGGGACCTAGTGAATGACCTGCAGAGGGCTGGGACCAACTTAACAAAGGCTACCATCAGTAAGACACTACGCCGCCAGGGACTCAGATCCTGCAGTGCCAGACGTGTCCCCCTGCTTAAGCCAGTACATGTCCGGGCCCGTCTGAGGTTTGCTAGGGAGCATTTGGATGATCCAGAAGAGGATTGGGAGAATGTCATATGGTCAGATGAAACCAAAGTAGAACTGTTTGGTAGAAACACAACTCGTCGTGTTTGGAGGAGAGAGAATGCTGAGTTGCAACCAAAGAACACCATACCTACTGTGAAGCATGGGGGTGGCAACATCATGCTTTGGGGATGTTTCTCTGCAAAGGGAACAGGACGACTGATCCATGTACATGAAAGAATGAATGGGGCCATGTATCGTGAGATTTTGAGTGCAAACCTCCTCCCATCAGCAAGGGCATTGAAGATGAAACATGGCTGGGTCTTTCAGCATGACAATGATCCCAAAGACACCGCCCGGGCAACGAAGGAGTGGCTTCGTAAGAAGCATTTCAAGGTCCTGGAGTGGCCTAGCCAGTCTCCAGATCTTAACCCCATAGAAAACCTTTGGAGGGAGTTGAAAGTCTGTGTTGCCCAGCGACAGCCCCAAAACATCACTGCTCTAGAGGAGATCTGCATGGAGGAATGGGCCAACATACCAGCAACAGTGTGTGACAACCTTGTGAAGACTTACAGAAAACGTTTGACCTCTGTCATTGCCAACAAAGGATATATAACAAAGTATTGAGATGAACTTTTGATATTGACCAAATACTTATTTTCCACCATAATTTGCAAAAAAAAAATCTTTCCAAATCAGACAATGTGATTGTCTGGATTTGTTTCCACATTTTGTCTCTCATAGTTGAGGTATACCTATGATGACAATTATAGGCCTCTTTCATCTTTTTAAGTGGTAGAAATTGCACAATTGGTGGCTGACTAAATACTTTTTTGCCCCACTGTATATGATGGTGTAAAGGGTGTTTTTCTATTTGTCTAGAGTTCTGCTTTACAGGAAAATTGGAAAAAAAAGTGCAAATGTGAAAAAAGAAAGTTAACTACTGCCACTATGACTGCTTTAAAGCAGAATCGTTAAAGTGTCACTAAACCACATCATAATAACTATCAATAAAGGGTGTGCTGTTCATACTCACTCAGTCACTATAAGATTTTTTTTCAGTATTCCGCAAAATTCCTGATTGATCCTGCTGTTTTCTATCTCATCCTTCTGCCCATGTCCCCAATTCAGCTAGGGATTTTACAGCTGTGGTGGCAGCTCTGCACATGCTCAGTTTTCAGTGAGCTTCTATGCTGTGCATTTTCTCCCTATCAAGCCCTGTACACACGACCGGGAATCCCGTCTGTTTGAAAACTGTTGGTTTTCCCGACGGAATTCTTGCCAAGCTTGCCTTGAAAAGCCATGTATACACACGGCCACACAAAAGACCCGCCATTCTTTTGAATGGCAAGAACGCGGTGACGTCAAAGACTACGTCGAGCAGGCTAAATTACGTTCTATGCTACCGCGCATGCGTCGAATTGTTATCGAGCATACACGGTTTATTTCCCCTTCAGGTAAGCATACAGACGACCATTTTTCTCGGCAGAAAACACTCTGCCGGGAATCCTGATGGGAAAATAGAGAGCAGGCTCTTTATTTTTTTCCGGCAGTTTTCCTGTCGGGAAAACTGCTAGGGAGCATGCACACGGCCGGGATTCCCGGCCAAAAGCTGGGAAAACCGGTCGTGTGTACAAGGCTTTCCATCTGAGCAGCCCATGTGACTATAGAGTCACACATGTGGACATATTCACAGTGGTAAATGACAGCTCACCCCCCCTCCTCCTCCATGCCCACTAACCAGCTAAATACAATGGGGGTGGGATATTACATGTAGAGTAATGGAGGCTTCACATCCCTCTTATTCTAAGACACAGGCTGGGGGGCGTGACTGGCAGAAATCCACCCACACCATGTTATTGCTCAAAAATTTTTTTGATTTCAAATATATATTTGTATGACAAATTAAAACAGTTTATTAATATTAATTATTTATTTTTACTATGGGGCTGATTTACTATAACTCCAGGAAGTACTGAGCACATCGCAAAAAATAGCTCCAATTTTTGACAATTAAAAATTCCATGCACGAATTTGCGAATGAAAAAGAGCGCTATTAGCAGCAAACAAGTGTTAGTAAATGTGAAATCAGCGCTAATTAGCGAATCCGCGTACGCGCAAATGCCAATTTCCACTAAGTTTTTATATAGCACTGCACTGTAACCATGATCCATGTATGTGAAAGAAACATTTTTATATGAGATGTGCTCTATCTATTGATGTATATTGCAATTAGTATTCCTAGTTTTTTTCCTTCTTTTGCTAACAAATGCAGTTATGAAGGATTATTACATAGTAATGTCTGCTATTATGTAAAATTACATGTATTAAACATTTAGGTTACCTATTTGTTGTATGTTGTTTTTTTCATGTTTTTTTTTTTCATTTAGGTGGCTATAAAGCGGTAATTATTTATGTCCATTCTTTAATCATACTACACTATTATGCAGGTCTTGTACTTAGCACAATGGCTTAGTGGTCTGCTCCCAAGTCTATACCGCTCTCATGTTACAAGTTCAAATACCAGCCAACCTACCATCCAACAGCTATGTTTATTATTTGCACAAGCAAATTAAAATAAACAAACAAAGAAATGTAAACTGCCCGTTAGCTAGTGTGTGATGTTTGGAAGTCCACACCATAATATTATTGACTAAAAGGGCATTGGCTAATTGGCATTCACCTATTTTCAGCATATGCTGCTTTGGCTAATTGGCTAATAGGCATTTGCCTTTTTTCACCAATACAATCTTTTAGGCCCCTTTCACACTGAGGCGTTGAAAAAACGCTCAAAAATTATGGGATTTTGTACCTCTATTTTACCGCGATTTTACCGCGATTTTACCGCGTTTTTACCGCGGTCGCGCTAAAAATAGCGCTAACGCGTATGCATTTTTACCGCGTTTTTACCGCGTTTTTACTGCGTTTTTACCGCGTTCGCGCTAAAAATAGCGCAAACGCGGTAAAAATGCATACGCGTTAGCGCTATTTTTTTAAATAACGCTTATGCCTATGCGTTTTTACCACATTTTTACCGCGGTTCCCATTCATTTCAATGGAGATAGGCGTTTTTACAGCGCTATTTTATGCGCCCTAAAGTTGCTCTAAAAAAGCGGTTTGCAGGATTTTTTCCAACGCCCAGCCAGCATAACGCCTCAGTGTGAAAGCCCTCAGGGCTTTCACATTGAGAATGCTGGGGCAGGATAATTTCAGGCGTTATTACAGCGCTATTTTTAGCGCGAAAACGCGGTAAAAACACCTCAGTGTGAAAGGGGCCTTAGTATCTCTCTGTGGGATTTGAACTCATGAGTGCTTCAAAGCCTGAGTTTTTCAAGGTAGAAGTGCTGACCACTAGCCTATTGAGCGTAGCACAAACATCTACTAGTGTGTGTAGGTTAAGGAGATATTTCTTGCACCTACAGGTAAGCCTTAATCTAGGCTTACCTATAGCTGCAAGTTGTCTAAGTGGGTTTACAACCACTTTAATAAATATTATTGTAACAACCATGCTCATGCTGATGTGGCATTGGCTAATAGGCATTCGCCTCTTTTCAGCATATGCTGCTGAGTGTTTGATGGTGGGACTACTTTATATTCTAGGTATAATAGTACTCAGCACAGTGACTTAGGCCCCTTTCACACTTGTGCGACCTGAAATTTGTGTGATTTTGATGCGACTTTAGGCAATGCCTGTGTAATCTTGCGGTCTTTGGACGCAGGAGTCGCAGGGAAAGGCGCGCAAACTTCCGTCTGCATTTTTTCTGCGATCCCAGGGAATGCCTGTCAACTCGTATCAAAGTCGGACCAAAGTAGTACATGGACTACTTTGAAGTCGGTGTGACTTGAAGTTGCACAGATATAAATGGTACACATTGAAAATCATGGGGTATGACTTGTCATGCAACTCTGATGACCAAAGTCGCATGAAAAGTCGCTCAAGTGTGAAAGGGGCCTCAGCCTGACTTTGTGAGCGATTTCAGAGACATCAGTGCACTTTCCTGCACAGATGTCTAGTGAAATCACATAGGTCTCAACTGTCCCTGATTTGAACCAAAGTCCCTCTGTCCCGCTTTCCTCCTCATTTGTCCCTCATTTTGTTCTGATCTGTATAGTTTGATATAAAATGCAATTTTTATCTTTCAAAAAGTGTTTCCCAGCGCTAAACCTTTCATCTAATTTCTAAATTGCTTTGTTTGTAAATTCTCAAAGCCAATCTAAAGGGATATTATTGTTAAAAAAAAATCACTTGGGGGTTTAACTAATATATATATATATTTTAATAATTCTCCTTTAATAAGGTGTTTTAGGAGGTGTGTGCTATGCCTATATACTTTTGCTAATAGTTGTCCCTTATACCCATCTCAAAAAGTTGGGAGGTAAGAAATCGCCTCCTGAAGTCGCCCAAAGTAGTGTAGGAAATACTTTTGGGAATCTGTGTGGTGTTGCACCAATTCGGACAGATCTATTGCCGTCAATAGGCGCCGATTTGGCCTGCAATTTGACATGTCAATTCTGAGCTATGTGAACATGGGTGAAGTTGCATAGATATGAATGGAACTCATGGGGGGGGGAACTTTTAATGCGACTTTGAGGTCCAAAGCTGCATGAAAAGTCACATAAGTGTGAAAGTAACCTAATGAGATTAAATAACACCTTTGAATAAAGCCCCATTTGCACTTGTGCGACCTTAAAATTGCACAGCTTTGCCATGACTTGAAGCAATGTCTGTGTTATCTTGTGGTGTATGGACCTCAAATCGCATCAAAGTCAAAGCAAGGTAGTGCAGGGATGAATTTTCCCCACTTTCAGGATGCACAAGTGACAATAGGGCCAAATTCAAAGATATCCTTGAATCTCTTTCACACTGCTGCAACCTGAAAGTCACCCTAATTTGCTGCCACTTTGTCGCTGCAACTTGGCCCCAACTTCTGGGAATGCCTGTGTAATATTGCGCCCTATGTACCTCAAGTCACATGAGGCTCTGTTTCCACTATTGCAAGCCTAAATTCGCATGATTTTGCCACAATTTTTTGTCACGATTTTGATGCGACTTGGAGCAATGCCTGTATATTCTTGAGGTCTATGGACCTCAACTTGTATCAAAGTGGGTCCAAAGTAGTGCAGGGACTACTTTGAAGTCGCACAGATATGAACCATACTCATTGGAAATCATAGGGTATGACATGTCATGCGACTTTGCAGTCCCAAGTTGCATGACAAGTCGCACTAGTGGAAACCGAGCCTGAAAGTCACACCAAAGTAGTACAAGGACTACTTTGAAGTTGGTCTGACTTAAAGTAGCACAGATATGAATGGTTATCATTGAGAATCATGAAAAGTCGCTCAACTGTGAATCAAGTCATAAATATTTTAATAGAAAGGAGCTCTCATTTATACTTGCATAGTCCTTACTGATTTACATCGGCAGAACAAATGCAGGAAGTAGTGATGTGTGCACATGGGCCAGAAGCAAATGTGTAGTGATACCAAACAAATCAATGAAGCCCACCCACACCAAATCCACCCCCACCTTGAGTAAGCACAAGTACATATCCCACACTTACCCGGCAAATCAGCAGCACTTCCTCTATGCTAAAGAGGGAGCTCGCCATGTCCACCTAGATGGAGATCCTGCCCAGCACAGGAACTTCCGGGTGATTACAATGACTCATTTCCGGGTCAGGAGGTGAAACCACGCTCTGTTGATTGCAGCTGCGAAAATTTGATCTCAATTACACTTAGAATTTATTATTTTTGATTATTTGCAGGTATGCAAATCTGTATTTCTACATATGATATTTGAAGGTAAACTTAAGGGAGTTTGAAAAGGAATGGTGTCTCTGCCATAGCAGCAGGTGAATTACAAAGGCAAAAGGCCCGGTTTGAGCCCTGCTTCACACTGACAGCGGGAGGAAATCGTTCAGCTTAACTCATACGATTTTCATTCCTGCATGTCAGTCCTGACTGCAGGAGGGGGGGGGGGGGGGAACATCAGAGACATCTGTGCAGGTTTCTGCACTTATATCAATACAAATCACACCAATTAGAACAGCGCAATTGCCACCGATCTGACATGTCAAATCGCACCAATGTGAACCAGAGCTGACACATACAACACTGTCTATCCTCCAGCTGAATTAATTACCTGCACTTCTCCACAGCTGTTATAAAGATTCCACCTTTATCATTTACTTGCAGGTGTGCTGAAGCCTAGGTTTACATTGGGGCGATTTGTCATGCACTTTCAGAAATCAAATCGCATGACTATTGGTGGCAATGGCACTGTTCCAATCGATGCAACCCCAATTTTGTGGCGCCGCACTGATTTCCAAAAAGTAGTTCCTGCACTACTTTTGCCAATTTCAGGTGCGACTTCAATAGACATTTGTGTATGAAGCCACACATGTCTATCAAGTAGTACCTAAAATCGCGCTAGCTTAAGTAGCGCGATTTCAAAGTAGCATCAATGTGAACAAGGGCAAAGAGATTCATTTTTTGGTGCACAAATTCATATAGAAATAAAACATTAAGGATTTTGCACTTTGCCAAAAAAAAAAAGCGCACACACACCAAAGCTCAATAACGTACTTTTATTTTGCTAGAAGAAACAAAAATTAGGTACATTCATTTACTAGCTTCAAAAAAATGGACAGAATACATGGTGCTACATTTAGCAATTGGATTTTAAGGGCCCTGCTCATAGGAGCTTACAATCTAAAATTTGTCAAAACCTTAGAGTGCACACAGCTTTACTTTTAGTGTATAACGGGCAACACATCACATTTTTATCTGCAAGATTATAGAAACATACTTAAGTCATTATTCTTACAAAGCATTCCAACATAATATTAAAAAAGACACATGTTCAAAACACCCACCCCCACCCCACAATCCACATATACGTACATTGGTGACCATGTTCTGCTGGAAGCTGCATTTCTGTGTACATGATTAAGCAATGAGATCCAAGAGTAGAAGGTCAGCAGATGCTTCCAAACGATTTTGCACGGTCAGACAGGAACAATACACACACAATTTTTGATTGAAAAAATGCACAAGAATTTCAGCAAATAACACTGGGGGGTTGTCAATCTGCACAATATCATTCCTTCTCCCCCCACAAATCACAGCAAAAAACCTGGCCTTCTCAGACCAAACGATCACCCATACGGCAGGCCTTTATATAAGAGAGGTTGTATTGTTAGCAAACTGACACACGCCCAATAGAAGTACACGCCCAATAGAAGTACACGCCCACTAGAAGTACACGCCCACCAGTATCTTTCAATCTGTCTCTTCGTGTATGTCTAAAGTTATTTCACCTGATGGGCAGGAACAAATAATACTATTTGCAACTGTGTTAGCCCTTGGCTATGTGCATCAAATCTCCAACTACAGGCCAAAGATCCAAGTCCATTTGCATGCACATAAACAAAGCAACAGTTTTCTAAGCATATGTACCTGTGCAGTGTAAACCATACAATTTTAAATGTCCAAGTCCCTGGGCATGATTAGTGCTAACAAACATTAACATCAGTCCCTGGCTCCAATGAGCTTCCAATCTAAAGTCCAAAATAAACTTTCTTACATTAGAGACTATTTTGACAGGAGACAAATAAAATACCAGCATGTCTTCAACATAAGCATACTGGGGAATTGAACCAGCAACCCCAGTGCTGCTAGACAGAATTGCTGCCCACTTAGCCACCAGGCAGCCTCACACATGTTCTCTGCATCTCTGTGGTGTGAACCAGCCCTAAGTCCATAGCCAAGTTCCGTGTCTCCAAGCAATATACAATATATTAGCCTAAGTATTGGGACGCCTGCCTTTAAACGCACGTGAACTGTAATTGCATCCCAGTCTTAGTCCGTAGGGTTCAATATTGGGTTGGCCCACCCTTTGCAGCTATAACAGCTTCAAGTCTTCTGGGAAGGCTTCTGGGAAGGCTGTCCACAAGGTTTAGGAGTGTGTCTATGGGAATGTTTGACCATTCTTCCAAGTGCATTTGTGAGGTCAGGCACTGATGTTGGACGAGAAGGCCTGGCCTGCAGTCTCCGCTCTAATTCATCCCGCTCTAATTCCTCCCCTATCGGGTTGAGGTCAGGACTCTGTCCAGGCCAGTCAAGTTCCTCCACCCCGAACTCACTCATCTATGTCTTTATGGACCTTGCTTTGTACACTGGTCCAAATCATTTGGTGGAGGGGGATTATGGTGTGGGGTTGTTTTTCAGGGGTTGGGCTTGGGCTTGGCCCCTTAGTTCCAGTGAAGGGAACTCTTAAGGCATCAGCATACTGAGACATTTTGGACAATTTCATGCTCCCAACTTTGTGGGAACAGTTTGGGGGTGGCCCCTTCCCGTTTCAACATGACTGCACACCAGTGCACAAAGCAAGGTCCATAAAGACATGAATGAGTGAGTTTGGGGTGGAGAAACTTGACTGGCCTGCACAGAGTCCTGACCTCAACCCGATAGAACTCCCTTTGGGATGAAATAGAGCAGAGACTGCGAGCCAGGCCTTCTCATCCAACATCAGTGCCTGGCCTCACAAATGCACTTCTGGAAGAATGATCAAACATTCCCATAGACACACTAAACCTTGTGGACAGCCTTCCCAGCCTTCCCAGAAGCTGTTCTAGTTGCAAAGGGTGGGCCAAATCAAATTTTAACCCTACGGACTAAGACTGGGCTGCCATTAAAGTTCATGTGTGTGTAAAGGCAGGCGTCCCAATACTTTGGGCTAAATTGTGTATCTGGCAAGATTTACAGTGGTGGTGGAACCCTCCTACACATAAATACAACATTTAGACATAGTTTTAGGACCTGGGATATGAGACAACTTCTCTACATGAAACAGCATGTTTGGGATTTGAACCCAGACACTCAGGGATGCTAAGCAGAAGTTCTAACCTCTAAGCCACATAGCTGCCACATGTGGAATCCTCCTACACATAAATACACATAAATACTGCATTTCTTTGGACATACAGGTGATGGAATTACATTACTCAAGAGTTATTCTTCTTGATTTATTCTGTGATATTTGGTGTTTTTTTTGGGGGTGAGTTTAGAATAAGAATATTACCCTCAAATTTTGGGGAATTACATTTTTATTTCTGATGTTGGAACACATATCAGATTTTTGGGGCTCAAATTATGATTATTTAGAAATAATAAAAAGCACAAAAAAAGTGACTTATTTTAAATTTGCATCAGCAATAGTATTGATTGTGGTTTGTAAAGACACCTGTGTGAGTTTGGGTAAAAATTGGTGTGAGATGGAGAGTAACAGGTGAAAGTGACAGAGAAAAATATATTTTATCAAAACATTCCACATTCTAGCTTTCTTTAACCACTTGAGATCCGCGCTATAGCGGAAAGACGGCTGCAGCGCGGCTCTCAAGTGCCGAGTGGACGTCCCCAGGACGTCCTTCTCTGTTTACATCCCGCCGCGCGCCCTCGGCGGCGCGCGGCGGGAACAGCTGTGCGCTCCGCATCACGTGATGCCGATGCGCGTGCCTGGCGGCCGCAATGTCCGCCAGGTACATGCGATCGGCTGTGACAGAGGCAGGACGTGGATTTCTGTGTTACACACAGAGATCCATGTCCTGTCAGGGAGAGAGGAGACCAATGCTGTGTCCCTTGTACATAGGGACACAGATCGGTCTCCTCCCCCAGTCAGTACCCTCCCCCCCACAGTAAGAAACACTAATAGGGAACATATTTAACCCTTTGATCGCCCCGTAGTGTTAACCCCTTCACTGCCAGTCACATTTATACAGTAATCAATGCATTTTTATAGCACCGATCGCTGTATAAATGTGAATGGTCCCAAAATAGTGTCAAAAGTGTCCGATGTGTCCGCCGCAATATCGTAGGCCTGACAAAAATCGCAGATCGCCGCCATTACTAGTAAAAAAATATATATATAATAAAAATTTCATAATTCTATCCCCTATTTTGTAGGCGCTATAACTTTTGCGCAAACCAATCACTATACGCTTATTGCAATTTTTTTTACCAAAAATAAATAAAAGAATACGTATCGGCCTAAACTGAGAATTTTTATTTTTTTTTTTAAATTGGGATATTATTATAACAAAAAGTAAAAAAATATTGTGTTTTTTTTTCAAAATTTTCTGTCTTTTTTTGTTTATAGCGCAAAAAATAAAAACCACAGAGGTGATCAAATACCACCAAAAGAAAGCTCTATTTGTGGGAAAAAAATGATAAAAATATCATTTGGGTACAGCGTTGTATGACCGCGCAATTGTCATTCAAAGTGCGTCAGCGCTGAAAGCTGAAAATTGGTCTGGGTACGAAGGGGGTTTAAGTGCCCAGTAAGGAAGTGGTTAAAAACAAAATATTTTAATTAGAAGCAACATTGTTGCAAGGGAAAATTTATTTCAGAGAAAGATACATTTCATCTCAACATTAAAAGGATTTATTTGTGAAAGTTACAATTGTATCATTAGAATCAATGGCTAAAACTTGCATTGGACTAAAATAGCTCAGATTTTCACTTCCAAAACATGCTCTTTAATTAGCTCTCATTTCGGTATTTACTATAACTCTTGTGAAAAAAGTCACTTGAGTTAAAATTTGAGTTATATTAGCTCTGGGCATGCTCAGTTTAGCTTGCAAATAGTTGTCCAAAAACTGGAATTTTTTCACTTCTCAGACTTTTAAAGATATTTCAGTGTAGAAATCACTTTTTCACACAGTTTAAAAGCAGATTATCTTTAAATAATATACCGCATATTTCAGTACCATTTAGGCAATTATATCACGCTCTAAACATTATTTTCATATGCACAACTCCAGCTTTTAGTAGAGTAAGGATTTGGGCGCTATTTGGATTCTGGGAGCTATAGTAAATTCGATTTTGGTAAGTATTTTTTCTCCAGCGCTATAGTGAATACCGTTTTAGCGCTAATTAGCGCAAATTGCCGCGATTTGCGCTAATTAGCGCGAATTTGCGGCAATTTGCGCTAATTAGCGCGAATTCGTGGCAATTTCCGCTAATTAGCGCCGCGGCACTATAGTAAATTACCCCCTATGTATTCCAAAGGCTGTTTTACCCCCCACCCTGCGACTGGGCAGTAAAAGGAGAAGCAGCACACTGATGAGCACATCTCTTTGTCGCACTGCTCTCTCCTCCTGTCATACGCTGACGACACTTAACTCTACTTTCGCATCACCGGAAAAAAAGACCAATATCACGGACTGGAAAAATGCCTCACATTGATCGAGGATTGGATGACTGAGAGCTCCCTCAAACTCAATGGATCCAAAACAGAACTTCTTCTTCTCCATGCAAACCGAAAGACAAAAGCTAAGACTTCATGGACACCACCCACCATCCTTGGACAGACCATTACCCCGAGCACCAAAGTCAAAAGTCTCGGAGTCATCTTAGACTCGGAGATGTCGATGGATGCACAAATAGAATCAGTAGTCAGCGGATCGTACCATCTCCTCCGCCTGTTGCGTAGACTCATCCCCTTTATCCCAGAAGAGGACATAGCAGTAGTAGTTGGAACAATTATCAATTCCCGACTTGACTACGCAAACTCCCTCTACATAGGACTACCTAAATGCCAGATTTTGCGCCTACAAATCGTCCAGAACACAGCAGCCAGACTGGTAACAGGGAAAGAACCCTGGTAATCCATCACCCCTTCACTGAGGACCCTTAATTGGCTAACCGTAAAGGATTGGGTCACATTCAAGACCCTCTGTCTCACCCACAAGTGCACACAAGGAAACGCTCCTCAATACTAATGCGAGAAAATAAAACACTACACCCCCAACCAAAACCTCCTCCACATCCCCAAGTCCCACTACAAATGGAAGGGAGAACGAAGATTTGCAGTCCAAGGACCACGGCTATGGAACGCTCTACCCACTTATATCTGCATGGAAGAAAACCATTGGGCCTTCAGGAAAAACTTAAGACCCACCTCTTCTGAAGGATTAGGACGACATTGGATGGAAAAGCGCCTTGAGGCGAATTAGTTCGCATTTGTAGCGCTATACAAGTTATTCACTCATTCACTCACTATGAAACTTTCACTGCAACACATCTTATTAGCGCCTTCTGCTGCTGCTTCCCTTCCCCTTCTCTGCTGAATAGACTATAAAGTAGACTGCAAGAGGCTAATATCAAGTCAAATTCAGGAACTTACTCTGCCTACATGTAAAAAAAAACCCACATATAGCGGACTATTTCTCAATGTTTTCCCACATTTTTTCCAATAAAATGTACTTGTGTGAACCTTGTGTGAAAGTGGTGTGAGTCTTGTGTGAAAACATTTATAAAACGGCCCCTTATTACAGACAGCACAAAAAATAATACATTAAAAAAGCTATACCATTACCCATAAATTTATAGAATTTTTTTCCCAATGTGATAAAGATCTAATATGTTCCAATTTTCCAAATAATCAATAATAGTGATACTAACACTGCATTTTAAAAGATATCCAAAAGTCTTACCGCATCTAGCTGACCATATGTTCTCCTGCACTGTAGTCAGCCAAATGTTGAAGACCGAGGAACCCATCTGCGCTCAATGCAATATACACCACTACGAAGAAAAAAAGGTCACACTCCAATGACGTTTCAACAGCTTGACAGCTTAAATGATGGACAGCCCACCCTGCATCCTTCCACCCCAGGAGGAGTAAGCCCAGATGGGTGAAATGCGTTAGGGAGGTGGACCTAGGATGAAAAGATGAAGTGTGTGATGAGACATCATTCTGGCTATCGAAATGGTATAAAAACAGTTTTTGCTGTATACCAACCATACTGAGCTTCATCTTTCATCAATTTACTGCAGTCATAACAGTGCCAGATTAAAGTCACACTAGACAATAGCATATACGTGCATGTATATATGTATGTATTATTTATCTGATTTTAGTGCTGGGCAATCATCTCTTCATTCCTGTTTGGAACAATACTTACCGTAAATGGCCTCAGGATTTGATGTATCCTTTCATACATGGTGGCCCTCTATATATATCTCTTTAGGTAAGTTTGTCATGTGGTCTTTAAGATATGGCCTTTTTCTTTCTATCTTTGGGTTAATGTGCTTTCACTAGACTAATATTGATCCCAATATAGAAACCTTAGTATAAGCTCATATATTTTATCCTTTGTAGTTTTGCGTCCTGGGATTAGTTTATCCTCCCACGGGCCAACGAGACTCTATTTACACCTAACAGTCATCTCGTTTATACTGCCGATTTAATTATATTTTAACTGGATGTCACATATCTGCAGCAAGGTATAGCAAAAGTATAAAAATAATATTATGAATATTTTGTATTTATTTTTTTCCTCCCCCTCTCTCCGCCTCCTCCCTCCAGAGGGATAGCTATTGATTATTTGGATATCAATTAATGAAAATGATAAGTGTATATGTAATATTTTATGTGACTTACATGTATTTTTGTTTTTAGAACTTTTTTCTACTGTACCTGTATATGAGATAGGAGGTCCTGAGGAAGCGTTTGTCTCCACGAAACGTGTCGACCTTTATTACCTAATCTCAGAAGACTACCTTGTTAAGCAATTTCTATCCTCTCAGTGGGTGGTGATTTGTAGTATCAATGTTCATGCATTTGTTATACATGTTTTTATCAAAGCTTTTAAATTGGATGAAATAAAGATTTGTATATATACTTTTAATTTTATTTGAAGTATTTTTGTCCATTGGAGGGGTATTTAAAATCCTACTACTTACTTGTACATTATTAATGAACCTTTTGGGATGAAACTCTCCACTGGCACTGTGATGTTGGTAGTCCCACTATCACACACATCATAAATGTTTTAAATAAACAATATCGGGGGCACTCTTTACGTTTGGAGGAAAAGAGATTTCATCTCCAAATACGGAAAGGTTTCTTCACAGTAAGAGTTGCGAAAATGTGGAATAGACTCCCTCTGGAGGTGGTTCTGGCCAGCTCAGTAGATTACTTTAAGAAAGGTCTGGATACTTTCCTAAATGTACATAATATAACTGGGTACTAACATTTATAGGTAAAGTTGATCCGGGGAATATCCGATTGCCTCTCGGGGATCAGGAAGGAATTTTTTCCCCTGCTGTAGCAAATTGGAGCATGCTCTGCTGAGGTGTTTTGCCTTCCTCTGCCTTCCTCTGGATAAACTGTGGGTATAGAATTGGGTATATGGGATTGTACATTATATTTTATTTTATAAATTTATTTTTTTATGGTTGAACTAGATGGTCTTTTTTCAACCTGACTAACTATGTAACTATATCATTGGTCTCCAAAATGTATTCATACATGACCACTAATCACCCTGTAATCTATTTTTCATGAAATTGTTTCTTACTCTGCGTTAGCATTCATGGAAAGACCCATATGAACTCCTAAACCTCTCCCTTTCCGCTTGCTCCTTTTTTTTTTTTTTTGGAATTAGCAGTGCACATTAGTCCATAGTTCCTAGTCCATCTAGGGAGCAAACAACAGAGGAGACTACATTACTACATACAGTGAGGCCAAGGGAAACAAATGTAGTCATCCTCTACCAGGAAGTTAGGTTACAGCAGCACAAAAAAAGGATTTAGAGGAGGCTGAGAGCAATAGAAGATACTTTTTGAGTTACTGCGCTTTTCACACTGCTCAGCTAAAGCCCAGCTCAAGCTAAAAGGTTTTATTGTTGTTTGGTTGGAGTAGAAAAAGGGTAGAGTTACTTTCAGGCTTTTGTTACCATCTGTGTCCCTAATTGGGGAAATTTCCCCTCACTTCCTTTAAAGAAGTGATGAGAAATATACATTTTAGATATTAGAACAAAGCAATTAAGGCATAGAAATAAAAATACTGTATGCATTAGGCTCGTGAGAATTGAGCACAAGCTATACCGTCTATGAGGGCCGGAAAAAAGGTTATATTATGAAGACAGTAATGCTAATCCACCAAAGATATACAGAAACAAACGAATGCCTAGAAGCTTGTTTTCTAACACGGAGGCCAAGAGAACTAGGTGGGCCAAGAACTGTTATGTGCTGTCAGATTCTATGTTTCAATGTCAGTTTACGTTTTAACCTTTACACGTCTCCTCCGGCGACATTAGAATTGAGAAGCCAATCCTGTGGGTAAGATTGCCTGCAGCTCTGAGTTATCCGTTCCTGTCAAGGTCATACTGATTTTCTTGTACTATCATCTGCACAATGGGGGCACATTAAAAGCACATTGTAAGTTCACAAACTTGTCTGTCTCTCTGTGCTCTCAGTGTGTGTGGTAAAGACTGACTCACTTAACATATGGAAATACAAGTATTATACTGTATATTTCAAATGTCAATTTACAATGCAATTCTATCAGTAATATTTACAGTTTATTATATACACTCCTCATTGGGTGCAGCATCAGCAGTCTTCACTACTGTTACCCGTGGTGTGTGGGTAGAAGACACAATGTTCTGGGGGAGAAATGGATACCCTTGCCACCTTTGCAGAAAATTATGCTTTTACAATGCGTTGTACGTACTTTAGGGGAAAGTACATACACAAAGCATTCAAAGCCTAAGTTTAGTTAAAGTGGAGTTCCACCCTAAAGTGTAACTTCCTCTCATTTGATCACTCCCCCCCCGGTGCCACAATTGGCACCTTTTGGGAGGGAGGGGGGACAGGATACCTGTCTTTGACAGATATTCTTTACCATTCCCGGAAGCCTCAGCCGCGGATATGGATGTCACGGCTGGGGCTCCCTCCCCCGGCCGCTGGGCCAGTAGGAGAGAGGAGTGGGCCTCGGGCATGCGCAGTAGGGTTCCCGGCGTGGAGCCGAAAGGCTACACTGCCGGGTACCCTTACCCGCAATGGGGGTGGCAGCACCCGACAGCTGATGGAAACATCAGCTGCGGGTGCCGACATCGCTGGACTCCAGGACAGGTAAGTGTCCTATTATTAAAAGCCAGCAGCTGCAGTATCTGTAGCTGCTGGTTTTAATTTTATTTTTTGGGGCGGAACACCGCTTTAAAGAGAAGCTCCAGTCTCCCCCCAAAAATATAAAATCAGCAGCTACAAATACTGTAGCTGCTAAAGTTTAATATAAGGACACTCACCTGTCCAGGAATCCAGCATTGTCCACACCTGAGAGGATTCTTTGGGTCCAGGCGCTGGCATCTTAACTAAGGGAAACTGCGGGAGTCGCGCTGCATTTTGTGATTGGTCCCGCAGTCTTCTGGGACTTTTGATGTGTCCCAGAAGGCTGGGGGGAATGAGGGAGGCTGAACTTCTTTTTCTTCTATCACCAAAGCGATCCAACCAAAACATAAAGGGCCAAATTTGAAGGAGGATGAAGAGCAGGACTTCCCCTTTTCGTGAAGTTCTGCTTTAAATAAATAAAAAAATCATCTTTGTGCTGGCACTGGCTGTCCCAGTTGAAATCTTTTAACCCTCACCCCTCCCCCATACCCCCACAACAGTAATCTTTCAGTGCTGAAGGGGTCATGAAACTAGACATGTCATAAAAGCTTGTCAGGAGTGTCAACTATGCACAGCCTTTCTAGCCTCCTCTTCCATTCATAGAAGCTGTACTATAGCTTCCATCAATGAAAAGAGCTCTATGAATGGTGAATGGGTGGATGAATAAAAGGTCTGTGTCACGTACCTAGCGGTGATGAGCCCAGACTTGCAGAGGAAGGCCTCCCTTACGGCTCCCACCAGCGGCCCCTGGTAAGGTAACAGCAGGCGCGGAGGTAGGAGGGGTACGAGTGCCTGGCAGGATCAACCAAGGTGAAGGTAGTTATGCAGACTTGGTAGGCACACTGGAACACAGCAGGTCGAACTGGAATCAGGAACACTCAGCAAACTGGAATCGTTCAGCAGACGGGACCGGAACCAGGAACACAGGAACTCAGCAAACTGGATCAGCTTAGCAGACTGGACCGGAACTAGGAACACAGGAACTCAGCAGACTGGATCAGCTTAGCAGACTGGACTGGAACCAGGAACACAGGAACTCAGCAAACTGGATCAGCTTAGCAGACTGGACCGTAACTAGGAACAGTGAGCTTGGTCAGACAAGCCGGGTCGGTTAACTGGCTGGCAGCAAGGTACAGAGGGATCAGACAGAGGAGAGGTCACAACAAGCCAGGGGTCGGATGCAGGCAGAAAACTGGAGAAGTCACAGGCAGGCCGGGTCAAACACAGGTAAGTCTTCAGATCAGGTTTTCAGGTACTCAACGCTGTAGAGCAGACAGCAGGGACTGTCTGCGATTGACAGGTTTAAATAGCCCCTCTGGCACCACCTGCAGGGCGGAGCATGCGCAACCGAGAATCAGGAAGACCAGGACCCCTGCTTCTGGCAGGACCTCCATGACAGTCTGCTTCCTCCATTCATAGAGAGCTTTTCATTGATGGAAGCTATAGTACAGCTTCTATGACCAGAGGAGAGGAGCAAGAAGGGTGGGCATAGTCAGCACTCTTGACTTGTAAGAAAAGAGGGGGGTTGAGGTGCCAACTAAAATAATCCTACTGTGATAAATAATGTAAGTATAGTCTATATACTTACAGGTTCACTTGGAAATGATGTCCATCGAGGATGGGGGTGTTCTGAGGTCTGTTGGTGCCACTCTGCTGGCTCTGGCAATGTTCCCCTCGGCCGTGAGGTGTAGGAGATGTAGATTTTTGTTTACACTGGCTTCTCTGCGGTGTCACATGACAGGAAGCTCCACGCTATCCAGTCTGGAACGCGGAAGTGATGCCCTACAGCAGGGCGGTCCTCCAAACATAGAGTGGGAAGTTTTACAGGCTTAGAGCCACTATTACATTCATTTTAAAGGCATCACATAGCTAGGAGCGCCGGAATCCCCCCCCCTTTCTAGGCACTCTTGACTTGACTGCCCTTGACCAGTCCAGCGGCTCCCCCAGGAGCCGCTGAATATGATGGGTTCTCTGTTCTGCAACAACTTTTTAAGCTGCTCGGACCCCACTGACACATCTGTGTAACTTAAAAGTTAGTATGCTTCCACTCTATAATAATGCACAGAAAATAGTCCACAAGCAACTGAATGGTAGACCGAAAGTATGTTTTATGGCAATGCAGTTAAGCATTGCATGAATCAATAAACAATAAACAAGCAATTGAACATGTATGAAGATGCGGTACTAGATAATGCACTGACCCATAGGATGGCAATTAAATGAACTGTAGTAATGCTAATCCCCCTTTTAACTGATGCAAGCAGGGTGAAAAGTATAGCCATTAACCTACTCAAAGAAATAAATGTCCTATGCATACAGCCCAAAAAGTGGGTGGGTACATGCTTTCCTGACAAAGGGGTAACCCTTGAGGTGGCTACAAGTACCTGGTGCCTGATTGTCAATATTAGCTGGATATCATTGGGGCCCTTCTGTGAGGCTAAAACTTTAAATCTGTTTTACACACCGGAAATATTACTTTTTAAAACTTTTCCCATCCTCTTGCTCCTTTGAACTTTGCAATACCTTGGATCAAGCTTTCCCAACCTTTTTACCCTTGCCCCTTACATTGGTAGTCAGTTGGAAGAATGTACCTGCAGTGGTTTCTAGAGTATCACCATTACAGTCACGTAAAGAAATTCTTGATGTCTTGCTTTTGGCTCTGCCATGTGATGCTGGACCTGAAGCTATGCAGGCACCATCAAATAGGAGTTTAATAAGCCACAGCTCAGGGAACCCCCTGCAATCCCAGGAGGGACCCTGGTTAAGAATGGCTGCCTTAGAAGATTAGGGCAACTACTTAAGAGAGCTTAAAGTGTTCCTAAACCTAAAATAAGGTAAAAAAGTTTTTAGTTTCTTTGTGCCCCCCTTCCTTGTGTGAAGGAGAAGCGAAGGGAGAAGAGATCAGCCCTGGGCAGGGCTGCATCTTTTCTCCCCTTACTTCCTCTTTACACAGCATTCGAGCAGTAGCAGGAGCCATTGGCTCTTGCTGCTGTCAATCAGATGCAGTCAGTAGGAAATGGGGAGCGGGCCTAAGACACGCGTGTAAGTCTATGGAGCGCGGCTCCGTAGATACATAGGTCGGGAGCGCAGGGACAACGTTTCTCCCCATAGCCAGGACTGGCTATGGTAGTCCCTCAAAAGAAGAGGAAGAGCCAATTTCGCAGCCGGGGGCCCCAGAAGAGTAGGACCGGGACCACTCTGTGCAATACCACTACACAGAGCAGGTAAGTATAACATGTTTCTTGTTTTAATAAAAAAACTTTTTTTTAGTTTAGTAACACTTTAAAGTGGAACTGAACTGATAAAGAAAAAAAAGTGTGCTGTGTTGTAGGAAATATTTAGAAATGTTAACTGTGTTCCCTGAAAAATGTACCCTTTGTCTTGAATTACTCCTAAAAAATAGTAATGCACTTTCTGGTATGTGAATGTGTCTAGGTACTCCTGTGTCCACAGTCTCAAAGCTGTACATCTGCAGTGTGGAAATGAAGGGACTGCTGCCTCTGACTGCTAGCCTCAGAAGATTTTAAATAAAATATAACCATGTCACTACTGTGCTGCTCAATGTTCTTGCTGGTGGCTCTGACGTGAAAAAGCAAAACTCTGACTCTACCAAGATGGTCAGCTCCACACAGAGACACAGTGCAGAGCAAGGCATGGTAAGTAAGTGCTGAAGAAAAGATCTGATGCACAGAGACCATAAACAATACTGTGACTAGTCCTCTTTTAACCTAATTGAGCATACAGTGTACATTGATTCATATATTTGTTAAATTAGAAGATCCAGTAAACCCAGGGTATCACCGATATTTACTGTATTGCACTTTTGTAGATGTTTCACCAAATAAAATGTATGACTATTTTATTGGAACATGCTGTAGGGCTGTTAACATTCTTTCTATTTGATTAGATGACATCCCTGGAGCATCCTACCTGAACATTTTTTAGAGGTACAGCATCATGGACAACTTCATGTATATGGGAGTCTCCCTTGGAAGGTCATGGCAGTTTCAGGCATGCTTTTTAATTCCTTTCTGTATGGAATTATAATGTTTAGTTTGCTGGGGCCAATTACACAACAATTATCCAACATACCTTACTTACAAGACATTAAAGAGTTAGTAAACCTATAAAATGTTAAACATATAATGGCAAAGTTTAACCAATAGTTAGGCATGCTTTTTAGGTGAAATTATTATTCTTAACGGTCACCTGACCTCTCTGTCAGTTCTTACCACTTTAACTCTGAGGGCTCTGGGCAGAGATTCAAAACAAAACTAACCTTTTTTGAGCCACTGTCAATCTCCTGGTAGCTGGGGTTAGCTGGGAGGCATGTCTGCAGAACCTTAAAAGGTTGCTCACATGTCTCTGGAACCGCTGTCATTCTCCAGGCAGGGGTGTCTGCCTGGATAATGACAGTCAGACTGCTAGAATGTACAGGATACGTATGGACATATGGGGATTAATTTACAAAAACTGGAGAGTGCAAAAGCCAATGCAGCTGTGCATGGTAGCCAATCAACTTTAGCTTGTTCAATTAAACTTTGACAAAAAAAAAGCTGATTGTTTCTATGCAGAGCTGCACCAGATTTTGCACTCTCTAGCATTAGTACATCCAGTCCATGGCGTCAAGTACGCTACAATGCAGAAAGCACAAGACGGCTCAACAATGAGAAATCAGGAAGTACCTTGGTCTTCTTGTTGTTGTCACAAGAAAGCAAGTACAAGCTGGTGGCAGGATCAACAGGTAATTTTGAAAAAAATAGACACAATTTCCTCCCCTATTTCACTCCTCCCTGTATCTAGTTTAAAAAAAGTAAAGCATATAATCATGATGCCAGGTGTCTTATATTCACTAATGTAATAAGTGGGGTCTTTGCTCTTTTTTTACACCACTGGTGATAGGGGGTCTTTACTGCTACAAAGAACGGTGTTCCCATTAAGCATTGTTCTATGCAGCATACTACTGTAAACCCAAGCTGTGTTAAGATGCTAGTCCAGGGGGTGTTTTGTTTTTAACAGTCTGGATTCACAGGAAGTGGTTTAATGACACTAGGCATCATTCAGCCCTGAATTGGGGCAGATGAGGATGCAAAGAGCAACGCTGGTATCACATACTTTGCAGAGATTTAGCTGTATGAGAGAGTAGATGAGGGGGTTCCTCTTGCAGCTCCTGCACAACACACCTAAAGATGGTGACAAAGAGTGTGAGCTGGATCCAGGTGCAACCAGATGAATAGAACGGGCAGCTGAAGATCACCAGGCAGGAACCAAGCACAGGAACAACGTGGTACCAAATCAGGAACCAAAGACACAGGGTCCAGGCAACAAACAGAGGCAAGTAAAAGCCAGGCAGCGTGGTATCAAATCCTGAAACAAAGACAGAGCCCAAGAAACAAGTAGCTGGGTACACAGGATACAAGGCAGAAGGCGGTAGAGTCAAAAAGCAAGCCAGGTCAAACACGGTGAGGCAGAATCATTAGTAATAGCTGTGGGCTTGGAGGATCAGTCTTATAACATTCATTCTATAGTGTACAGTAATAGAAATGCAAAAGACTTGACCTTAAAGTATGAATCTGATAGGTGGCTTTATTAAGAGCATGTAGATACATACATCCTAGACTGTAAGCTCTAACGAGCAGGGCCCTCTGATTCCTCCTGTATTGAATTGCATTGTATCTGTACTGTCTGCCCTACTGTTGTAAAGCGATGTGCAAACCGTCGGCGCTAAATCCTGTATAATAATAATAATATAGTAAATATAGGTGGGGCTAGCTGTAAAGCTTTGTTTTATAGATGAACTAAACCTTCCTATCATTTACAACCAAGAAAGCTGCCATCTTAGTCTCTCTTTGATCTGCAGTTGCCTTCTTGCTGCACATGTGATTAGTTAAGACATCAGCCATTTGATGACTTGACAGTTTGGTTGAGGGCACAAGCAACTGTTACAGTTAACGTTCATGGCATGCCTCCAATTTTAACTGTTTTGAGACTGTTTGTGGGTTTAGTTCCACTATAAAAGGAACAGGTGGGGCAATTTCTTCTTCAGATTTTCTTGTTTATGTAAGGAATATTAAGTAGTTACAGCAATGTTTTTTCTTTCACAAAGTAGAACTATGAACAGTAAGGCAATTATACACATCTGCCACAATACTGTGCAGTAATGCGAGACTTTTCATACAGCAGGGGGCTCAAGGATTGCTTCTTTAAACAGGTACATTTGAGGCTGTTGAATGTGGCCCTCCAGGAGATGTGCTGTGCTGGAAGAATGGGGCAGAGATTTCGCCAACCCAGATAGCAGGCTGTAGTTTCAGGGGCTATGTAGGTCTGTCCTTAATCTATCCCTCCTCTTACTCTAGAACCTGACCCTTGGCTAAGTCTGCCTTTCCCTGACCAGCAGGTGTCTGCCGCCTCTATTTACATTCCCCTCACTGCGGACATTCCAGAATGACCCAGAAGGACCTATACATAGTCATTCTGATTTCAAAATGGCTGCCCAAATCTCACTCAGTGCTCCAATCAGACACATGTTCCTTCAAGATGACTACCGGGACCCCAGTGCAGAGGACAGATATCAATCAATGTAAAGTTCCTATAATGCCAGGGGTAAGCAGCAATCTTGTAATTGCTGTATTAACTTATGGCAGATAACCAACTGCTACTCATCCTGTCACCCAACAGAGCGTTTTTACTGCTTGTTGGGTGCAGCAGCTGTAAACATACCACTTTCCTACATATAGGTCTTGATATCCTTGCTATCTGGAAAGTCTCTAGCCCTGTACACACGGCCGAGATTCTCGTCAGAAAAAAACGTCGTCTTTCCTGACGAGAATCTTGACAAGAAACTTGTCCCGGCCGAGTGTACACACGTACGATTCAAAAGAACCGCTGTTCTTTTGAATAGCACGAACGCGGTGACGTCATCGACTATGACGAGCGTGCGCTCGTCACATTCGATGCCGTCGCTGCCATCTTGCTACACCCTATGCCTATGCCTAGGAAGCTACCGCGCATGCGTCAAAGTCATCTCGAGCATGCGCGGGTTTCCACGGCGACAGGTAAGTGTACACACGCTCGGGTTTCTCGTCGAGAAACAGGCCGACGAGATTCTCGATGAGAAAAAAGACAGCAGGTCTTCTTTTTTCTCGTCGGGGAATCTGGGCAGTTTTCTTGACGAGAAAACTGAAACCCGCGTACACACAGCCGGTTTTCTCGGCAAGAAAGCTCTCCTGGCAGTTTTCTTGTCGTTTTTTGCTGAGAAAACCGGTCGTGTGTACGCGGCCTCTTAGTTGTCTAACTCTAGAAGCATATTATTGTGTACTGCATTTAACATAATGGTAACCTACAATAATGTATTATTTTCTGTTTGCATAGGTATTTATATATCTGCTTCCTGTTTGTCGGGCAGTGCTGCCCAATAAATGTCTTAACCAGCCTTAGGTATATCGGTTAGTGTCCAACTTACCAAGGTGGGTCATCCTTTAGAAGACAGAAGAACTCAATAAATCAGAGGCTCCTTTGTTGTGATGATACATAAGTAACTTATTTATAAAGGGAGAATATAAGGAAGAACAGAGGTGTATGACTACAGCAATTGAGCAGGGGATAGAAAATGTCCTGTTAATTGCGACATTGTATTATTACACAAAGGGAACCCAGCCAAAATAGCACTTTTTTGTTACTGCAGGTAAGGCACATTAGCAATATACAAAAATGCAATCCAAGTGGAACTTAAGTGAGGACTTTTTTTTTACAGCCTGGAGCAACACTGAGATTTTTGGTTGTGTATGACAAGATTAGAGGATGTCAATGCAGTTTAGGCAGCTGCAAGAAAAAAGGAGTTGAGGAAGCCTGCTTTTGCTGGGGTGGAGATAGATCCTTATTCATGTTCAAAGCCATTCACAGCTTACTTGTGTCATTGGCCACCAAGCTTGTGTGGGAAAGTCCTGGTTTGAACTTGCAATATGTTCCACAATTGCTGTCACTTCTAGAATACAGTACACAGCACATGTGTCTCCAATATTTATTCAGGGCTCTAAAAAGATAGAAACACACATTATGAAAGGAAACTCTTCAGTTCTTTCTCATCTATTGACATACAAGCTTTAGACCTGATTTGATATTTGCCTTTCTTTTGTGTTTAGGAAATTGTGGGTTTGTTAAATGTAGGTTAACTTTTCTCTGTACCAGGATATTCTTTATTAAAGCTTTAGGTGGACCAATTAGTTGTTTTATTCTCTCCACATGTATTATGTACATTGTTATTTTAAGCCCTGTATTCTATTTTCAAATATTTCTGTATAGCTTTAAAATTCAGATCCAGGCATTTTTACATCTACTAACAGATATATTGAGGATTTTGTTTCCAAAATGTTATGTGTTAGGTTGGTGGTAAAAGTAGATGTAAATCCTAGCTGAATGACATTTAGATTGCTAAAGCTGTTCATCATACAAATTGACCATTTAAAAAAAATACTGTTTGTATTATTTTCATCCTTTGTTGCATTTTAGTGTTGCTGATGTCCTGCATTCTTTTTATAGCCTTTTCCTGTTTCCATGCATACATTTCTGTGATGGCTATATGGTATTTATCAGGGTGATTTTCCTGAGGGTGTCAATCATAGCTGCATAATAGGCTCAATTCACAAAGCTGTTTTTTTTCTGGTGTAGGTGTTATTTTGTTGATACCATGCCTTATTTACCTGCTAACTTACAGATCTCAATTCACAAAAATTAGTAACACAATGTACAGTAAGACCCCATTCACACAGGGGCGGCAAGACGCGGCACGACTTCGGGGGCGACCTCGGCGGCGCAATCTCAAGACGACTTGAGACGCCCGCCGAGGCAATTTGCATAAAGACTTCTGTATAGAAGTCAATGCAGGTCGCCTTGGGTCGCCCCCAAAAGTAGTACAGGAACCTTTTTCTAAGTCGGAGCGACCTGAGTCGCTCCTATTAGAATGATTCCATTGAACAGCATGGGACGCGACTCGTCAGGCGACCGAGTCGCCTGACGAGTCGCCCCTGTGTGAACCGGGCCTTAGGGCCTATTCCAGGAATTAAAAGAAAAACAACCAACCCTGGGGCTGTCCTCTTCTGCCCAAAGCTCAGGTCTGTGGATGGTCCTTCTGTGTCATAATGTACAATGTAGAGCTACTAACCCTGCACTGTATGTAGAAGAGGCAGGAGTGTGACAGCAGTTGTGAGCAAAGGAGGCTGTGTTGGACTAGAGTCACTGCGGGAGGGACCCTGCTGGAGCAAGGACTAAGGTAAGTATTTCTCCAGCACTCCCCAGACATAAAAAGCCCACTATAATGCCGCGTACACACGATCGATTTTTTCGACGGTGAAAACACCGTCGAGAAAATCGACGGGAAAAACGAGAAATGGCTTGTTCCCCTACACACGCCCGTTTTTCCTGTCATTTTTTTTCTTGGTCGAGAAAAACGACCGTGTGTAGGCTCCCCGGCAGTGTTTCCCTATGGGAAAACTGCCGCAGAAAAAAATGCCATGAATCACGACAAGAAAAATTAGAGCATGTTCTAATTTTTCTCGTCGTGATTAATGCCGTTTTTCTCGTCGGGAAAAATGACCAAAAGCCCACACACGGTCGTTTTTCTCGTCAAAGAGAAAAAATGTAATTTTTCCTGACGAGAAAAATGGTCGTGTGTACGCGACATAAGGGTAATTTTTTTATAATTTATTGCGTTGGTCAGATCTGTAAGCAGTAGTATTTCACCACTACTCATGCTATTATATCACTGTTAAGCCGCGTACACACGATCGGTTTTACTGATGAAAACAGTCCGATGGATTTTTTTCATCGGACAAACCGATCGTGTATGGGCCCCATCGGTCTTTTTTCCATCGGTGTCAAAAATAGAACATGTTTTAAATTTTTCCGATGGATAAAAAACCGATAGCAAATTCCGATCGTCTATGGGCAAGTCCATCGGTTAAAAAACCCACGCATGCTCAGAATCAAGTCGACGCATGCTCAGAAGCATTGAACTTAATTTTTCTCTGCTCATCGGAGTGTTTTACATCACTGCGTTTGGAACGGTCAGTTTTTTGACTGATGGTGTGTAGGCAAGACTGATGGAAGTCAGCTTCATCGGTTTTCCGATGGAAAAATCCATCGGTTTAAAAACCATAGGAAATCCGATCGTGTGTACAGGGCTTAAGTGTTATTCTATTGGCCCTTATGAAAACATTAATGTAAAAGTAAGTTCACAAAGATAACCACACAAGTTATTACTCCTTAAAAATATAACACCAGCTTTAGGGTGGTGGCAACCAGAAGTTTCAATTGCTGTCAATGAAGGAGAGAAGGAAAAAGAGCTGTTCGAGGCGATGATAAAATAACATTTCACAAGATAAAATAACTATGGATGAGAAAACGTGCCTTTTGACAGCTTAATGTTCACTCAATGTTCACTTAAAGATTACACCTCTTGGTGACATTTATATTTGTAAATTGAACATTAAAAAAAATTTATCATGAGATAAAATAAGAAGTGGTGGTATAAAAATACATCCATCTTAGTTGAAATGGCCACTTGTAACCTATATTGCAAGCCTGTTCCACAAGGTAACAACATAGGAGCATAACTGTGACACAGAGGAAAAAGCATTATCACCCTATAACAGGAAGAGCCTTCATAGCATGATCACCAGGTATTTTTTTAAATGAAAACTATAGATTTAAAATATTGAATTTTTTTTAAATTACATTGACATGTTAAAGATTATATGAGATTTTAGTGACTGGATTTTCATTTATTTTGAGATACTGCCATGATCACTTAGTGCCCCTGTTTCTTATTCCAGCACCCGGGTGTTGGCTGTTGCTTGTCCCCTGTCTGTGTTCACCTGCTGCGGTGATTGATCTGATCAGTCACCTGATTTAAGCAAACCGAATACTTTATTCCTTGCTGGTGATAGAGACAGTTATCTGCATTGTTCCTGTTCAAGCCTCCCGTTTGTCTGCCTTGCTTTGCCATTGGATTTCCCTGTGTATGACCCGGATCGGATATTGGACTATTCCCTGAACTCAGCCTGCCTTTCACCTAGACTGTCATTGGATCGGATATTGGACTATTCCCTGAACTCAGCCTGCCTTTCACCTAGACTATCATTGGATCGGATATTGGACTATTCCCTGAACTCAGCCTGCCTTTCACCTAGACTATCATTGGATCGGATATTGGACTATTCCCTGAACTCAGCCTGCCTTTCACCTAGACCAGCCTTTCTCAACCTTTTCAACACAGAGGAACCCTTGAAATAGTTCTCCGGTCTCGGGGAACCCCTGCTAAAAAATTAAAATCTACAATTCATGATACCTTTGTGTGATGGTCAGTGGGAAGGATGGTCCTTACACTTGTGGTCATTGGGAAGAATTACCTCCTTACAGATGGCTAAAAAGATCAATGGTGTCAGTAGGAAATTATCTGAGAGGCAGAAATTGCCCAATGCTGAAGGAACCCCTAGCAACCTCTGGAGGAACCCTAGGGTTCCACGGAACCCTGGTTGAGAATCACTGACCTAGACTGTCATTGGATCGGATATTGGACTATTCCCTGAACTCAGCCTGCCTTTCACCTAGACTGTCATTGGATCGGATATTGGACTATTCCCTGAACTCAGCCTGCCTTTCACCTAGACTGTCATTGGATCGGATTTTGGACTATTCCCTGAACTCAGCCTGCCTTTCACCTAGACTGTCATTGGATCGGATATTAGACTATTCCCTGAACTCAGCCTGCCTTATTACCTGGACCGTCTTAGAATGATGCTATCTGTGTGCTAAAGTGCAAGTAGTCTGTTGTTTGCTCTGTTCGCATCTGCACTGGTGTGGTGGCCAGGCACTTTAGCATTGTGTATAAATCCTGGGAGCAACCAAGTACCGGTAGGCCTGCTTGTCTTAAGGGAAAAGGGGGCTGCTATAGGTGAAGCACATAGTAGCTAGCTTTAGTGTCTGACCACCTGCATTGAGGTAGACAGGACATTCGTGACAGTTACCATCTGTTATAAGATCTTCAAAGTGTTCTCCAGTAATTTCAGCTTTACCTTTTTTTATATTTTAAAGTGGAAATTATTAAGAACCTCTTCCATCTTCCAACTTCTATTTAGTTCTATCCTGGGAAGACATTTTTCCGACCTCAGTGACCACTATCACTGTGAAATCTCTCATAACAGGAAAGTACACAACAATAAAACCTGCTATAAGTTATAAGCTTTCCCCAAGCTAATAGGGTTGTGTTTTTATTTCTGTTTGTGCCCTCTGCATGGATGAAGTACAGGTTTGCGTTAATGTTGATTTATAGACTACATTTTTTTGTTGTTTCAGGTAGTGTAGGAAAAGGTTAAAACCCCTGACAGTTTTTGCTGCCTGTAAGCCATTAGAGACATTTCCCCTCACTTCCTGTCTCCAAGACACAATAGGAAGTTGAACAAAGTCTCCCAAAGTGAGGGGAATTAGAGCATTGTCCCTGGACCAGGTGTTCTCATTGGAAGATTTCCCCATACCTCTTCTTTTTTTGACAGCTTTAATTTTAGGCTTAACCTTATTTTCTTATTTCTGTGACAATGGTCACCCATACTAATATATTGGTGAATCTCCTCTATGGGGACACAGACAGTAGTAAAAAATGTGACAGAGGGTCTAACCTTTCCCATCCAAAACTAAAAAAAGGTTTATGCCAGAGATACATTTTAAGGAGTAATAACCTGTAAATTGACTCGTAGCTTGGTTTTATTATAACAGTTGTTACTTACAAAACAAGGTAAATAAAGTGTGTTATGCACCTTTGTGAATGGAGCCTTCAGAGATATGAGCTATAGAAAGCACTGTAACAAAAAGGTAACAGCAGAACAAGAGAAAAACATCTTTGTGAATTGAGCTTATAGTTTTACATGACGCTTTGCACAGGGAAGTTTCTCCTCCTCACCCTTCTAAATACATGATACTAACACACACCTCAAGTCTTCTTTCCTCAAGCACATCTCAGCCACTTTGTAATTGGCTTGCATCTCCTACCACCTAAGCAATTTGGCATTGTGTTACTTTCTGCCAGGCAACCAGGATATAGCTAGTGTCGCAGTGACTTTGGAAGAAGAACTTTGAGGTGACCTGAAGCCATTTTTTCTAATACACTAGTGAATGCTACAAACAAGTGTCTATTGTATGCCCCAAAGCAAAGGGGAATACAAAGCAGGACAAAGAGGGGATAGCTGCCGGAACCCTGGGATCTTAGCTTGATACTTCAAAGGTTACATAGAAAACAGGATATTTCAGTATTTTGTTGGCCTCTTCTGTGCACTTCTCTGAAAATTGTTTACTTTGTTGCCTTAATGGCAAGTAAGGGTTTTTGGACACAAACATAGCAGTTATCCAGGTTTAATCTAAAAGAGGAGCTCCAGTCTCCCCAAACAAAATGAAAAGTCAGCAAGCAAACAAGTGGAACTGCCCTTTTTGGGGGAAGTTCCACTTCAAAGTCGGAGAAACCAAGCCCTCAGTAACAATGTGAAACTAGTTTCAGAGTGGTGTACAGAGTGGGGTTTTCAAGCTTATAGCAAGGACCTAGTGATGCTTTTTCTCAGAATGGCCTTTGACTAATTACACAACATGAAATTATTATACTTTTTCAAAATACTATCATTCCTCTCAGATGGCCCAATTGATCAAATATCATGCAACATGAGAGACCCCACTTTACATTCTTTGGTTTAATCCATCTGATAGTACATTTATTTCCAATCCTGTCTTTCCCTAATGCTCTGGGATCATATAAAACGACAATCTGGGTTTCATTCTACCTGTCTCACCTAAACCTAACTAGACTATGTCACCTAGCAGGCCCCAACGACATCCTATCCATCTGGGCTCTACATGAGAGACAAAACCTGGCCAGCTCTGAAGTCTTCAGGTACCTTCAGGTTAATCACTTCTCCACCTCTGATACTCTGTGCCAACTCATTTTCATCTAATTTTCTTTGAGGATATACCGTATTTATCGGCATATAACACACACAGGTGTATAACACGCACCCTAACTTTAAGAGGGAAGTTTAAGGAAAAAACCTTTCCACAGCCCCCTGCGTATAACACGCAGGCACAGTTTACCCTCTATTTTCAGGGTAAAAAGGTGAGTGTTGTACGCCAATAAATACAGTATGTGCACCAAACATCCTTATTCTGCTGGTCTTATCTCTAGACTTTATCTTTATATGATCTCCAAATGTTTTTCTCACCCTCCTTCCTATATAGGCAAATGGATGGCTGACCCAGTGACACTCTGGATCTTGCAGACTGGTCTGATATCTAGTTTGTGATTAAATCCTGCTCCCAGTAAAGACTCTGAACGAAACCCCTGCACATTGCTATATGCCCTTTTCTAGCAAACTTTGCAAAAAAACAGGAATTTTTAGTTCACATGCATTGCAATACTTGTTTAAGCTGACATCAACTGCATCAAAGTAAATCTGTTCACAGAACGTGGCTGCCTTGGAAACCTCATAGAAAGTACCCTCACAGTGGTACCTGGTCTCTGCAAGGATCACCAAATATGTCCTCACCAATCCACCCTCATGCCTTCAGGGCTGTAAACAAATAGGTACTTGTTTGCACATTTGGTGGACATGCCTGGTTATTACAGGTTTTGGTTGGAAATCTTCAATATAGTCTCCACATTGTTGAAAAAACCCTCACTCTAGACTGCTCAATAGCACTTCTCAACAAATGCCACCTGGGCATTACCAACCAACAAGTTTAAGCTTCTACATGTCACAATTGCTTCCAAACAAACTGTGGCTGCGGCCTGGAAAACCCCAAGCTCAGTTTAATCGAAACAAAGAATAGGATTACCTAGGCCATGATTCATGGCAAGATTAAAGCAACATTGCAAGTCTGCATCCCTAAATATTTCATAATCTGGTAACCTTGGATTAACAATTTTCTATCACCAGGTTTTGACTCCTCCCTCCTAGACCCCTCACATTTAATCCCTGAGATACCCCTATCCCTCCACCCCTTCTCCTTACTTTTTCACCCCCTCTCTCTCTCTGAGCACCAATCTCCCTCTGCCATTTTATTTTGCATGGATCCTGTTATTTTACCGTTACACTGTATATTACATTATACTTTTGCAAACTCACGATGTGTTATGCTGTTTTTTTTCTGGCATGCACATGATTGTAGAAGGTTTATGGTTATCTATGGCAACTTCATTACTCTCTGTAATTTTCATTCACCTGCATTGTACTTGCATTAGTATTTCTTGAATAAAAAAAAAATACTGAGCTTTTTGCTTCTGATGTCTTTGGTACATGTAAAATACATTCAGTTGTATGGCCTATTCTAATGGACGTTTACATGCAGACTCTGCTCTGTAACAGAACACAGCCATCATTGTTTAGATTCCTGCATGTAGAAGGGCATAGGCATGCGCAGGGGGTGTGCCAGGTGTGCCAGGGCACACCATATTCACCCCCATGCAGCGTAGATTCCCCCTGCTGCCCGAGTCCATGTCATTTACCATCCAAACAAAGAATTATGGGAATCCTGCTAAAATAATAATGCATATAGGACTTACCTAGTAATACTAGGAGGGAGTGAGCAAAATTTACTGAAACAACAACCACAAAAACAAAAAACAAAGAAGACTAAACACTCCCAAACAAATTTACCTAAACAAATTATTAAATCAAAAACAAAGAATATATATCAGCGTGAAGACACCAAGCTGGCCCCCCTAAAAACACATACTCCACACCCCCACCCAGCATAAAACCTCCCCTAAACCACCCTCCCCAATACCAACCCCAAATTAAATCACCCCCCACCAAATGCAGATGAGTGGGGTGGAGGATACAACCCCATATGGGAGCTGAGCCTACCTTCCCCAAAACAACCCCCTATAGAAACAGGTCCTATTAACCACCTTTACAGAGACAGGTCTAGCACCACCGTTAATGGTGTCACACCTTAATGCCATAATGGGCAAATGGGGCACATCACCGCAGAAGGGAAGAGCTTCGGTGAGGTGCCCCATTTGCCCATTGTGGCTTTAAGTTGTGGGTGTGACACCATCCAATGTGACACCAATGCCGAAGGGTGAGCAGTTGAAGCACAGCAGTATTTTATTCAACACATATTCTAATGCCGCGTCACACACGATCGGAAATTCCAACAAGAAAACCGTGGATTTTTTTCCGATGAAATGTTGGCTCAAACTTGTGTTGCAAACACACGGTCACACAAAAATCCGACCGTCAAGAACGTGGTGACGTACAACACTACAACGAGCCGAGAAAAATGAAGTTCAATGATTCCGAGCATGTTTTTTTGCGCATCGGAATTGCATACAGACGATCGGAATTTCCGACAAGAACTTTTCTTTTTGGAAAAATTGAGACCCAGCTCTCAAATTTTTGCTGTCGGAAATGACGACAGAAAAAGTCAGATGGAGCCTACACACGGTCGGAATTTCCGACCAAAAGCTCACATCGAACTTTTCTTGTCGGAATTTCCGATCATGTGTACGCGGCAATAGAGTTTATTAGCAGAAAGGCGTCACTGTCATCCTCTAACCTCTGACCTATTAGCATTAACTAAGTAAGGATTCCCCAAACGGTACTCTTATAGCATAGAGCAGGAGTCTCCAAACTATCTAAACAAAGGGCCAGTTTACTGTCCTTCAGACTTTAGAAGGTCTGGACTGTGGCCAGTGAGAGTAGAAAAAGTCAAAAAGTCAGTGGAAAAAGTCCCAAAGTCAGTGAGCGTAATTGTGCCCCATTATTGGTGTCATTGGGAGGAATTGTGCCCCATCATTGATGTCATCAGGCCCCATTGTTGCTGTCATTGAGAGGAAATATGCCCCATTGTTGGTGTCAGTTGGAGGAATTGTGCCCCATCGTTGGTGTCATTGTGGGAAATTATGTCCCATTGTTGGTATCAGTGGATGCAATAGTGCTCCAAGGGCTAGATAAAAGCAAGGCTTAGAGCTAAACACAGATTTGACAGCCCTTTGTACAGGTATCTTCTCAAACAGGGGCAAATAGCAAAGAGTGAGAAGCGGGCTGAAGTTTATTGTGTGGGGTACAAGTACAGTCACTCATTTCTCTAAACAGGCACTGGCTGGTAGAGTGCAGAGCCACCTTTAGACAAAAGATTGGGTCACTGCCATTTAATATCTATGGGTACCCATAGGTAAATTTATACCAGAGATGGCAATGGATAGACTAGAAGTCAAAATAATTATCTTAATACATTTGTTTAGTTTAAAAGGTGTTGCTGATGATCATAGGCCTAGCAACAGAAGAAAGGACCCCAAAGCAAATTTTAAACTAGCGCCCAACATCTTGCAGAGCACCCTCTCATTTGTGAACTTACATTAAGAAAGAACTGTACAATAACAAATAATGGATGTGATGGATCCTCCGCTGCATAGCAGAGCAAGAAAACTAAAGGGACAGAACAGTGCCCTCTCTGCAATGTTATTGGACGTTAAATGATATGCCCTAACGCAGGGATTGCACAGAAGAAGCAAGATTTCTCCCAATTCCCAGAACATCCCTGTACCTGTCTAAAGTGAGGGATCCCGCACATTAAATCAGAGCATCCGCTTTAGTGTAAGTAAGGGTTCTGCTCCAGTTAAATAGTGACTATTAGACAAAGGTCACTTCAAGGAACATAAGCATTCCCTGTATGTATGAAATCTAAAGATTTGCCAAACTTGAATTGGCATCAGATAATCTATTAGTTGGTTGCAGGGAAATATTATTGTGTGTCATGTACTCCTGAAGGGAGCAAGGGGTTTTGGTCTTGTGTAGTGGCCTACACAGTCTCATAACCTTATTTTAAGATTTTGTATCGACAGGATTAGTGTTAGTATCAGTCATGCAGTACAACATGGAAATAGAGCAGCTGCGAGAGAATTCAAGATTAATGAATCAATGGTACAGAAGTGGAGGAAGCAAGAAGACGCTCTGCACCAGGTAAAGAAGACCAAACTGAGTTTCCGAGGGAACAAAGCGAGATGGCCACAGTTGGAGGACAAAATTGAACAGTGGGTTATTGAATGAAAACCGCAGGAAGAAGCATCTCTACTGTCTCTATTCGACTCAAAGCAACAGCGATAGCACCCGACATGGAGATCAACGACTTTCGAGGAGGTCCTTCTTGGTGCTTCCGTTTTATGAAAAGGCGTAATCTCTCCATCCACACAAGAACTACTATCTCGCAGCAACTGCCAAAGGATTACAAAGAAAAGCTGGCCATATTCCGCACCTACTGCACGAAAAAGATCAATGAAAAGAAGATCCGGCCAGAACACATCACCAACATGGACGAGGTCCCCCTCACCTTTGATATCCTCGCAAACCGTACTGTCGAGAAAACATGGACCAGTACGGTATCTATACGCACTACAGGAAACGAGAAGTCATCCTTCACTGTAGTTCTCGGTTGCCAGGCTAATGGCCAGAAACTACCACCCATGGTCATTTTCAAGAGGAAGACTTTGCCTAAAAAATAGTTTCCGGTTGGCGTCATCATCAAGGCTAACCCAAAGGGCTGGATGGACGAGGAGAAGATGAGTGAGTGGCTGAGAGAGGTTTACGTCAAGAGATCGGATGGCTTTTTCCACAAATCTCCGTCCCTATTGATCTGTGACTCCATGCGCGCCCATCTGACTGATACTGTCAAAGCCCAAGTGAAGAAAACTAATTTGGTGCTTGCCATCATTCCGGGTGGATTAACCAAAGAACTCCAGCCGCTAGATATTGGTGTCAACAGGTCGTTTAAAGTTAAATTGTGAGCTGCGTGGGAGCATTGGATGACAGAAGGCGAACACACATTCACCAAGACAGGGAGGCAATGCCAGGCGAGTTACGCCACTATCTGCCAGTGGATCGTGGATGCCTGAGCGAAGATATCAGTCTCCAGTGTCATCCGAGCTTTCAGGAAGGCCGGAATCATCACTAAACAGCTAGGTAACAGCAACGAGACTGACTCGGATAATGATGATAATGATGAGATAATGATGAAAGGGATGCTTGATGCCGAAATCGCCCAACTGTTAAACTCAGACACTGAAGATGAAGAATTTGATGAATTTGTGGTAGAAGAATAAACTGAAAAAGTGAGTGTATTGTTTTGTATTTTATATAACTGAACAATGTTGAGAGTTATTGTGAAAGAGTTGAATAAGTTTGACTTATCAGAGTTTTGTTTCATTTAATGCGCCTTATAACCCGGTGCGCTTTATGTATGAAAATAAACCCGTTAGCAGTCGATCATTGATATTGCGCCTTATAACCCGGTGCGCCTTATGGTACGAAAAATATGGTACACTGTTTCTGGTTTTAACTTGGCTCCTGTACCCAATAAACAGTGTCCCTCTACTCCTCTTCTTTCGGCTCTCATACCCTTCAGGTACCAGGAGGAGAGTGGCTTACCTTCCTGGGCTTCAGATCTGACTCTGTGTGTTGGCACACAGAGCAGAGGCACATCAGGCTGCCATCCCAGATGGGAGCACGCTGATAAGGGAGGCTTCAGGAGTTCTTCCAAGGCAACATAGCCACCCTAAATACAGAAACAGAGACATATCGAAGAGAAATTTCAGAAAAGTAACAGGCTGAAAACAGAAGGCAAACATCAAAAATAGCAAGTACTCAGGAGTATGTTGCTGTATTTCATTTTTTAAATGGAGAATTTAATAACACTTTAATGATCTCATTGGTAGTAAGCCTTATCAAGCTTCCTACCTTTTCCATCCTGAAGTGGATGCCCTGAGGCTTCAGATTAAATTATATCCCCTTCCCAGGAGATCTCTAATAAGAGAACAGGACCTCTCCCTGTGCATTATAATTGCAGCCAAGAACTAGAAACTGTAATGAAATTGTTTTATGTTCAAAGACAGGAAACACCCTTTAACCCAGAGTTGCAGTAGAATCTTAATTTTTAGGAGATCATAATGTTTCACAGACTTGAAATATTTAATTAAAATAAATTCTTCTCAAACACTAGTAAGCCTGTTATATTTTTATAATAAAGTGTGGATTGCCATTGAAACCTTGTAAATGGACTTGGTTGTGACCATTACATTTTTGTTAACCCACACATCAGCATAGCAGTAGTAACTGAATCAATGTATTGCATCTAACTATTCATACCACATTATTTAAACTGCATGTAATAATATGACATCCCAGGAGGAGAAGGGAACTGACAGTTGACTCTGACAGTGGCGGGTGTATGGTTTACCCTGAGGACAGCTGACACTGAGGGAGTAGAAGTAGGTGCCAACTGCTACTAGCTAAACATAGTTGACATAAAAATATTTCTAGTGACACTCACTATTGGATAACCTAAAAGAGAAGTATTGGGTTTTAAAAAAGACAAATATTACTCACCTAGGTCGATGCAGCATCGATCCAATGCTGCATCTGTCCCTAGCCCTCTCTGCAGTGGGAACTGAGGGATCAAACACCACTGATCGCTCAATTCTCTCCTCCGCTCTGAGCAGAGAGCTGTGACTGTCAGTCACTGGCTCTCTGCTGTGCCCCTCCAGGGCTCACTAAAGCACTGGGCTGGGGAGGGGAGGGATCAGCTGGCTCAGTCTCTCAGTGGTGAAGCTGAGAGGCTGAGCCAGCTGCCGATCTAGCTTTGGCCATACTTCTCCCTTAAAGAAGTCCAGCCAAAGCTTGTTTGGCTGGGCTTCTCCTATGGATCACAGGAGTGCAATTTGTTTTGCACTTCTGTGACCCATTTTCAGCAGGAAGCGGACTGAAGTCCGCTCTCCGCTGACGTCACAGAAATCAGTCAAGGCACCGCGTCATCATGACAATAAAGTCTGGATCTGCCAGGTGCCTGGACTGATACCCGTCTCAGCCTCTCAGCGATAGGGTTGCCACCTGTTTGGGATTTACCCGCACAGTCCGGTTTTTACATCCTCTGTCCGGGTTTCTGACTGCCTGACACCCGGACACATGGGCATCCTCAAAAATCCTTCCAACACCCCCATAAAAGCTTAATCAGAATCTAGCATCCACAACATGAATCAGAATGTCAACTATCTTTACATATATGTAATTGTCTGGATGCAAACAGCCCTAGTTACAAGGAACTTATTTCTCTCTGTGGAGGGATACAGAACCTCCTGGCCGCATTTCTGATGCTTTGCTTATAGTTCCGGCCACTGGAGCCCTCTCAGGACTGTTCACTCTGACAGACCGATCTAGAGGAGAGGAGCTGTGAGTGTGTGTGGGCGGGAAGAGAAAGGAGCTGCACAGACTGTGAGTGAGAAAAAAGGGCGACAGAGAGGGGAGGAGAGAAGCTGTCTGCCCATTACCAGACTAATCATGTATATATTCATCTCCTAGTATGTTGTGGTTGTGTCAAGTGTATTTATGCATGTTTGTGTTTATCTGAGTGCATGTATATATCTCAGTGTGCAAATATATGTGTATGCATGTACAGTGGGTACGGAAAGTATACAGACCCCCTTACATTTTTCACTCTTTGTTATATTGCAGCCATTTGCTAAAATCATTTAAGTTCATTTTTTTCCTCATTAATGTACACACTGCACCCCATATTGACAGAAAAACACAGAATTGTTGACATTTTTGCAGATTTATTAAAAAAGAAAAACTGAAATATCACATGGTTCTAAGTATTCAGACCCTTTGCTCAGTATTTAGTAGAAGCACCCTTTTGATCTAATACAGCCATGAGTCTTTTTGGGAAAGATGCAACAAGTTTTTCACACCTGGATTTGGGGATCCTCTCTCATTCCTCCTTGCAGATCCTCTCTAGTTCTGTCAGGTTGGATGGTAAACGTTGGTGGACAGCCATTTTTAGGTCTCTCCAGAAATGCTCAATTGGGTTTAAGTCAGGGCTCTGGCCGGGCCATTCAAGAACAGTCACGGAGTTGTTGTGAAGCCACTCCTTTGTTATTTTAGCTGTGTGCTTAGGGTCGTTGTCTTGTTGGAAGGTAAACCTTCGGCCCAGTCTGAGGTCCTGAGCACTCTGGAGAATGTTTTCGTCCAGGATATCCCTGTACTTGGCCGCATTAATCTTTCCCTTGATTGCAACCAGTCGTCCTGTCCCTGCAGCTGAAAAAAAAACACAGCATGATGCTGCCACCACCATGCTTCACTGTTGGGACTGTATTGGACAGGTAATGAGCAGTGTCTGGTTTTCTCCACACATACCGCTTAGAATTAAGGCCAAAAAGTTCTATCTTGGTCTCATCAGACCAGAGAAGCTTATTTCTCACCATCTTGGAGTCCTTCAGGTGTTTTTTGTAGAAACAAAAGGGGACGCCATAGGCGCTTTGGGACTTTGAATGAGATTGGATCAAAGATGCATCTCCATCCCATATGCAAAGAAAAAAGACAAAGGAAATTGGGACTTTGATTGAAATGGTGGACTGGATGGGGATAAAGAAGATTGAGACATTTGATATTGCATACATGTATTAAATATAAAGTATTTACAATAAAACCGACAATAAGTACACAATGCATAAATAACCATCATGATATCTATATAAAAGGTATTGGTATAATCATACATAGCAATAAGTGATTCAAATGGATCAATGGGGGAATCTATGGACACATGAGAACTGGGCAAAAAACAATACGTGTAGTTGACAAAGGTACAAATATACAAAGAATCATAAAAATAGGTCAATCTGAAACAAAATCCCATTTGCGCTAGTAGCTACATCCTTTGTAAGCCCGACGCGTTTCGTGTAGGAAAAAAACACTCCTCAGGGGCAGATGTAATGGGGTATCTGGAATAACACAATTAAATATGGTCAGGGTATAAAAGTATATTCCTCAGAAAAGACAGGAGAGTCAGTTCTGGTTACTTACACAGTGTGTCTCATTGTGATGTGTATGAGCGATGGGTCGTGGGACTGCCCGTCCCGGGAGCTGAGGTGGCAGAGATTCAGGCACAGCAGGGCGCCAGGGCATCTTCCACAGAGAGCAGATAGTCATAAGGCGTCATATAGTCAAAGAGTACCCTCGTGTAGCCGTATCAATATCTACAATGGATAGATAAATCCATCAGGTTGATCCCACATTATGGGACAAAGTATTGAAGTATAGGCTAGAGAAGGGGGGGTGACAACAGATTACCTGGTCCCAAGGGATGGGGTGGCTGAATTTCAGATGCACATCAGGGCGCCCAGGCAAACGTCCCCAGACATCAAAAAGTAATGGGGAGTGGTGAAGACATAGATTCCCTCCTATGGCAGTATCCGTATCTGTAATGGATAAATCAATCCAACAGTAAAGTCCGACTTAGTGGAAAAGGGTATAGAGGTTTGGACTGCAAGGGAGATGTGGATAAGTACCTTGTAAACATGTGGGGGACGGGAGCTGGTCAGAGCTGGGGCATCTGTGTGAAGAGCTGAAAACTGAGGAGAAGCCCTGTGTTGCGTCCTGCACATGCACAGAGGCGCCACCAGCGTCACGCAGGCTCGACACTGCGGGAGGCGGGGACCAATGCCGGCGGTATATAAGCCCGCTCAGCATTGGCACCACGTGATCCCACTGGTCGGCTGAGATGGATATTGTCGCTCAACAGCGTGACGTCCGGAGGGGGCGTCACCTGAATGGGCGGTGCGTGGCGCCGATGCGCTGACGGCACCCGCCCACACCCCCCGGGAGGAGAGTGCGGGGGGCACCCTGAGCGCATCGCAGTCCCGGGTAACAGGCAGAAAATGACCCAAAGTGCACAGTGACACATCCATGCTCAGTGATGTGCCTGACAGCCCATGCAAGTAATGGAAACACTGATAGTGCCCTGTTTGTGTGGACAAGTCTTACCACACAACAGGACAACCCCATATATAAAGATGGCAGGGGAACACTGCCAACTACAGACCACCATTTCCATCCCTAGTATATGTAGAAACAAAAGGGGACGCCATAGGCGCTTTGGGACTTTGAATGAGATTGGATCAAAGATGCATCTCCATCCCATATGCGAAGAAAAAAGACAAAGGAAATTGGGACTTTGATTGAAATGGTGGACTGGATGGGGATAAAGAAGATTGAGACATTTGATATTGCATACATGTATTAAATATAAAGTATTTACAATAAAACCGACAATAAGTACACAATGCATAAATAACCATCATGATATCTATATAAAAGGTATTGGTATAATCATACATAGCAATAAGTGATTCAAATGGATCAATGGGGGAATCTATGGACACATGAGAACTGGGCAAAAAACAATACGTGTAGTTGACAAAGGTACAAATATACAAAGAATCATAAAAATAGGTCAATCTGAAACAAAATCCCATTTGCGCTAGTAGCTACATCCTTTGTAAGCCCGACGCGTTTCGTGTAGGAAAAAACACTCCTCAGGGGCAGATGTAATGGGGTATCTGGAATAACACAATTAAATATGGTCAGGGTATAAAAGCATATTCCTCAGAAATGACAGGAGAGTCAGTTCTGGTTACTTACACAGTGTGTCTCATTGTGATGTGTATGAGCGATGGGTCATGGGACTGCCCGTCCCGGAAACTGAGGTGGCAGAGATTCAGGCACAGCAGGGCGCCCCAAGATGGCCGGCCCCCTTTATCCCCTCTCCCAGCCGGTTCCCCGGCCCACCATACTGCTGCCGAGAGAGGACAAAAAGTAGGCTCAGCACACAGCGGTATCCATCTGTCGGCCCATGGTGACAGCGCCACCCAGTGGACCGCCGGAGACACACCACTGGTGTCACTGAAAAATTCAAAAATTACCCCGGGAAAGTAAATACCCGCTACATATATATATATATATATATATATATATATATATATGGAATATTGTGTTAATTGTCTTTAGGTTTATGAATATAGGGGAAGGATTATTAATTAAAGGTTAAGTTCAACTTTTGATAGCAAAAGTAAAAAAGATTGATTTTGGGTGGGCGGGCAGGAAAGTATTTGTGCTAGGAGGGGGAACTAGGAGGGGGGATTGTTCTGGAGGTAGAATGTAGGGGAGCTACAGCTGCTTAGCATTTTCTGACATGTTCTGATACTGTCAGAATCCAATAGGGAGATTCCTTCATCTACAGTACTTCATTTGCTTGGATCGAGTTCTTTTTTTTTTTCGTTCAGCCCACTGGCTGAATGAAAAATAACTGTGTATGGCCAGCTTAACAGACTCCTGCACTATTCACACTATTGTACATTACATACTACTGACCAAGGTGATCATTGTCTCCGCAGTTGCTGGTTGCTAATCAGTCCCTGACTATTTTAATGATGGTCTTCATTAAGGTAGGCTCCAGTGGCGGTGCGTCCATAGAGGGCGCCGGAGCGCCGCCCCCTCTCGCTCCCGCACCGCCACTGAAAGACAATACACAGATTCATGCATTGCATGAATCTGTGTATTGTCACCGCTGCCGCACTGCCCACTATTCATATGGCCGGCCTCCTGGTGAGCGCCGGCCATATGAATTAGAGCGGCGGCCGGCGGTGGGTGTAACTTGGAAGTGCCTATCAGAGCCAGCGGCTCTGATAGGCTTTCCAAATACAGCTCTCACGCTGTATTCGGCTTCCAAAAACTCCTCCCAGGTACGCACGGGGTGCGTTCCTTGGAGAAGACTGTGTGGAGGTTTCAGCCAATCAGGTTCACCGGATCTGGTTACCGGTAACCTGATTGGCTGAAGCGACATCGAGGGCGGGAGAACACATCGAGGACGGCGCGGACCGAGGAAGGTAAGTGCAGGGCTGGGGGGGGGAACAGGCTGCATTTGGGGGACAAACTGGCTGCATTTGGGGGGAACTGGCTGTATATGGGGGACAAACTAGCTGAATATGGGGGGAACTGGCTGTATATGGGGGACAAACTGGCTGAATATGGGGGGAACTGGCTGAATATGGGGGACAAACTGGCTGAATATGGGGGGCACTGGCTGTATATGGGGGACAAACTGGCTGAATATGGGGGGAACTGGCTGTATATGGGGGACAAACTGGCTGCATTTGGGGGGAACTGGCTGTATATGGGGGACAAACTGGCTGCATTTGGGGGGAACTGGCTGTATATGGGGACAAACTGGCTGTATATGGGGACAAACTGGCTGTATATGGGGACAAACTGGCTGTATATGGGGGCACACTGGCTGTATACGGGGGCACACTGGCTGTATATGGGGGCACACTGGCTATATATATGGGGACACACTGGCTATATATGGGGGCACACTGGCTATATATATGGGGACAAACTGGCTGTATATGGGGACACACTGGCTATATATATGGGGACAAACTGGCTGTATATGGGGCACACTGGCTATATATATGGGGACAAACTGGCTGTATATGGGGACACACTGGCTATATATATGGGGACAAACTGGCTGTATATGGGGGCACACTGGTTATATATATATATGGGGGCACACTGGCTGTATATGGAAACAAACTGGCTGTATTTGAGGGGGCAAACTGGTGGCGTTTTGGCACAGTGGCTGCGTTTAATGGGCACAGTGGCGGCAATTGATTTTTTTTTTTCAGTTTGTTTGCGCCCCCCCCAAAAATTTTGAGCACCAGCCGCCACTGGTAGGCTCAGACAAAGAGTTAGCTGTCTGTTTATTTTCAGTGCACATAAAATCATATATCATATGGTAGAGTTTCATTTTTTTTAAATGATAGTGCTGATGCGTATGCATATCTGTGACACTATTTCTTGTGCCACAGCAATCAAAGCCTATTTTATGAGTTCACAAAGGTTTGATTTATTAAACCATACTCCTTTAAGTCCATTCACTGTTCACCGCAATTGGGTCAACACCCAGTGTTCGCAGCGACACACTGTGCATGCCACATTACTGCTCCAGTTTGGGTGCCCCAGGTCTTGTATTGTTCTAGCAACACCCCTGTATTATACCCAGGCCATCCACAATGACCACCAACCCCATAAGGTACACAAGTGTAGCGGGGTGCTGAATTTAGGGGAAGTGTTTGAGTGGTAGTTTACTCAAACACCCTAATTTGTCAGGGTTTTTGTAACCATTTTGTCCACAGGGAGAGTATCAGTGTACAGTTCCCTGTGGCCTACAGGTGGCGCTGCCATAGTAGGCTAGGGTTGAGCCGCTGATACAGTGCTGTGCCTTGTGTGTCCCCTCTCAGCAGCTATACGGTGGGAGTGGACTACCTGCTGGGCATGCTGGGAGAGGATATAAAAGGGGCAGACGCTGCCTGGTCGGGGTTCTGTCTGCGGAGTCCTACTCCCAGGGAGTGTTCCTGTCTGCCCTGGGTACCTTAGGCCCAGGGGCGGGTGTTCCAATTCCATCCTGGGCACCTTTAGCCCAGGGTGAGGTACTATCATGCTGTTCCTGTCCGCCCTGGGTATGTAAACCCAGGAATCGAAGTGGAGGCCTGGGGCCCAGCACCTTCGGCTGGGGTCCACCAAGGGTCGAGGACTCTCAGGGTGCCGCCTTGCGAGGGGACCCGTATCTAGGATGAGGAGGCCGGGAAAGGAACTCTCAGAAGACCCAGTGCAGTGTCATGGTGACGGTAGGGTCCCGGTACCTCTCCGGAGGGATGTCTTCTCCTAAAAAGGGGCCATAGCTAAAGAAGGGGATCAGTTTCACCAGGTCTGTGGCAGAGACCAACTTCATAGTCTGTGGCATAGACTGTGCGCCTAATTAAACTTGCTTGAGAATCTGAGCAAACATCTGTAACGTTTGTGCCTGGACCTTCTCCACACCTTGTGCTGTTCTGTTTCTTGCTCCAACCTTTTTCCTATCAGAGACTGTGTTATTGCTAAGAGAAAATAAACTCTGAGTTGGAGTTTCAGCTTGTGTGGACATTCACTTTACTGGGAAGTCAAGGACTTGTCTCTAATTAACATAGAGGTGAGAATCAGGCTCTGGAGGTTTTCATGTTCTGACTGTGGAAGACCCAAAAACAACACCGCTCAACCTCTTCACACAGGAGGGTACGGGCTTGTGGTGCGGTGTGCCTCTCTCTTCCTGCGAGGAGCCAAAGTTAATTCAGGTAGGAGTGAGGTGGGTGCGCTACACGTGGGGGCTCGAGTCCAGGATTTCTACGGCAGAAAAGTATGAAAAAGTGTTGGAAACCCCCCAGAGTTTGAACTTTATTCCCCTGTGAAGTTCCGTGGAGGTCGGCCATATTGAGAGAAAAGTGTCTGCGCCACGATGAGAACCCATGCTGCGTAGTTCATGGGCGTGCCTACAGATAAAAATCCCACGAACATTGCAGAGAGATGGAAGGAGCCATGCCATGTGAGGAGTTACACGTGGTGGCTTTGGCGAAAAAAGGGACAGTGCGACATGGATCGGCAAGCGGGTAACATGGCGTCTGATGCCTCATGGATTCCGGCTACTTCTACCATGAATGTGACCTCGTTTGCTGCTTCTGTGACTGACACGGGGATTTGGGTGAAGCCTCTGGGTCGATTCGCTCTTTATGTCTGCAAAGAGACGGAGGCTCTTGGAGTGGTTTGTCCCGGATGCCAGGGACTGGTGGTGCATCTTAGGCCGTTTGGAAGATGTGAACGGTGCAAGGAATTCCTATTCGAGGTGGAGCAGCCTACTGAAAAACCTCGGACCTTCCATTTGAACTGCCTTATGGGCATCACCACTTTAGAAGAAGAAGAAACCAGAGCTTCTGCGGCCACTCCTGCTCGCACTGTCGAGACTTCGGAGGAAGTCGCAATTGTAAATGTTCCAGTGATTGAGGAACCGGAGTTGGAGAGACCGGAGGATGTTGCTTCGGTGGCCCCTGGATCCTCGTTTCCGCCGCCCAAGAGGAAGATTGGCTTCATAAAGGCTTCCTGTGGCCATGGTGGAGCTACACCCCAGCGCTTGCTCGGATCGGATGCTTCCATTGGAAAAAGTTCCGGACATCCTGCTTCAGTTACAAGCCGAGGTAAGCTGGGAAAAGGGGCCTTGGACAAGGTCCGAAGTGTCTGGGATCCCAGGGCTATTGAACTTGTTTGAGGTGCTGACTCGTCGTCTACCCAGAGTTACCTGCCGGCAAAGGAATGTGATACCTCCGACCTGGAGTCAGTCTCCGATGTGGGAGATGATGCGGCCATCTATGAGGTATTTGAAAAGAAGGGTTGGGATAAGGTACCCCTGTCCTCGACCCGTAGGAAAAGGGACTCGCCCATGCTCACTGGGGATGTAACACCCCTGGTGGAAGCCCCGGAGCCTGAGGAGGGATCTGTCCCACCGTCTGGCCTTCCACCCCTTGAGACATCTGCACCTGCTAGTGTGGTATCAAGAGTGTCATTGTGGGCCCCTGTGTCTAGCCCAGAGGCAGTGAAAGTGCCTCGACACCCGGGTGCCATCGTTCTGCCAGGTGTGGGAGATCGAGCAACCATGCCACCATTGTCTCGGCTGCAGCAGTTGTTCAACCAGAGAGTGGCCAGCGAATACGGGTGGGAATATCTGTACCTGCCCAAGGAACGTTTGTTTGAAGTGGAAGTTTATAGATGTCGGACTGGGGTCCACCAAGGATCGAGGACTCTCAGGGTGCCGCCTTGCGAGGGGACCCGTATCTAGGATGAGGAGGCTGGGAAAGGAACTCTCCGAAGACCCAGTGCAGTGTCATGGTGACGGTAGGGTCCCGGTAACTCTCCGGAGGGATGTCTTCTTCTAAAAAGGGGCCATAGCTAAAGAAGGGGATCAGTTTCACCAGGTCTGTGGCAGAGACCAACTTCATAGTCTGTGGCAGAGACTGTGCGCCTAATTAAACTTGCTTGAGAATCTGAGCAAACATCTGTAACGTTTGCGCCTGGACCTTCTCCACACCTTGTGCTGTTCTGTTTCTTGCTCCAACCTTTTTCCTATCAGAGACTGTGTTATTGCTAAGAGAAAATAAACTCTGAGTTGGAGTTTCAGCTTGTGTGGACATTCACTTTACTGGGAAGTCAAGGACTTGTCTCTAATTAACATAGATGTGAGAATCAGGCTCTGGAGGTTTTCATGTTCTGACCGTGGAAGACCCAAAAACAACACCGCTCAACCTCTTCACACAGGAGGGTACGGGCTTGTGGTGCGGTGTGCCTCTCTCTTCCTGCGAGGAGCCAAAGTTAATGCAGGTAGGAGTGAGGTGGGTGCGCTACACAAGTATTCCTTGAAAAAAGTTTAGAAGCATTGTCTATCTCACTACCCACCTGTCCACTCCCACTCCAAGGTCTTTAACAATCCTATTGTCTATAGTGTATACTAAAAAAAAATGCTGTGTGCCAGTAAAGTGTTCAGGTTTGGCTTAAAGAAAAGGTGGCAACCCTACTCAGTGAATCGCTGAAAGCCTGAGACGGCCCGCTCTGCCCCCTCCACAGCTCAGCGCTCAAATGAGCACGAAGGGCGGTGAGCAAAGAGCTGTGACTGACAGTCTACAGCTATCTGCTCATGGAGCTGTGAAAACAGAGCCATCAGCGATGTTCGATCGCTCGGTTTTCAGTGCAGAGGCACCAGGGGACAGATGCAGCATTGGACCCATGCTGCATCCACCTAGATAAGAATAGATAGGGGAAAAAATGAAACCCAAACTTCTCTTTTAAGTTATTAAAGCTTTGCTGAACTTTTAGTTTTATCAAACTATACCTCAAAACAAGTTCCGAGATGGTCCATGCTGAGTGAAGCCTCGTACACACGGCCGAGATTCTCGTCGAAAAAAACATGTCGTTTTTTTCGACGAGATTCTTGGACAAGAAACTTGTCCCGGCCGAGTGTACACACGCTAGATTCAAAGAACCCGCGGTTCTATGAATGGAGCGAACGCGATGACGTCATCGAATACGACGAGCATGCGCTCGTCACATTTGATGCCGTCGCCGCCATCTTGGTATACCCTACCTATGCCTAGGAAGCTACCGCGCATGCGTCGAATTCATTTCGAACATGCGCGGGCTTCCCGGAGGACAGGTAAGTGTACACACACTCACTTTTCTCGTCGAGAAACAGGCTGACGAGAATCTCGACGAGAAAATAGAGAGCAGGTTCTCTATTTTCTCGTCGAGATTACTTGTCGGTTTTCTTGACGAGAAACCATACACACAAACGAATTTCTCGGCAAGACATCTCTGCCAGCAAGTTTCTTGCTGGTTCTTGCCGAGAAACTCGGTCGTGTGTACGAGGCCTCAGACTTTTATTTCTGCCATCAACCAAGCTCATGCTTCCTGCTGATTGAAAGACTCTAGCTCTGACTTAGCAGGGTGTGCTACACCTTGGCAAAAGGACCATTGCTTCCACACAGAAAGAAAGGGTTCTTCTCTGCAGCATTCTGCCATGAGACAGGCTTTTCTACGTAGGCTGCAGCTGCTTTATAAATGCCCTGTAGGACCTTATTTACATGAGCGTATCTATGCATACAACGATGTGAAGGGCACATGGTATGCACAGGTGTCCCATGCATCTGTGTGCAGGCAATCCCATTCATGTCTATCGGGACACAGTGGTTGCACTGACAATTTGACAGCCATGCAGGAGCAGGTGCGTCCCTGAATGCAGACTGTCTGCATTCTGGAACATGCACAAACACCTGCACAGCTCTCAAACTGGGACCAATGGTGGTGTCCAAGCAGCCCCTGCATCCCAATAGACACAAATGGGACTGCCTGTACAAGGAAGCAAAAAAAAAAAACTGTGAATCCCGAGTGGATGAAGACGGCCCTTTGTACAAGTGAACACCAGGGCCGTCTATAACCACTTCAAGCTTCAGGCACTTACGCACCTTCCTGCCCAAGCCAATTTTAAGCTTTCAGCGCTGTCACAATTTGAATGACAATTGCGCGGTCATGCTACACTGTACCCAAACAAATTTGTTATCATTTTGTTCCTACAAATAGAGCTTTCTTTTGGTGGTATTTGATCACCTCTGCAATTTTTATTTTTTGCGCAACGAATACAAAACACCAAAAATTTTGAAAAAAATAGTTTTTATTTGTTTCTGTTATTTTTTTGGGTAAATAAGTAAGTTTTCTTCTTCAATGACGGGCACTGATATGGCTGCACTGATGGGCACTGATAAGGCTGCACTGATGAGGTGGCACCAATGAGGTGGCACTGATGAGGTGGTACTGATAAGCACTGACGATGGGCACTGATAGGCGTCACTGATGGGCACTGATAGGTGGCACTGATGGGCACTCATAGGCGGCACTCATAGGCGGCACTGATGGGCACTCATAGGCGGTACTGATGGGTACATATGGGTGGCACTGATGGGTATATATGGGTGGCACTGATAGGTGGCACAGATGGGTACTGATGGTCACTGATAGGTGGGCACTGATGGGCACAGATGGGCACTGATAGGTGGCACTGAGGGACACTGATGAGTGGAACTGATTACTCTGGTGGGTGGCATTGCTGGGCATCACTGTTTTTATTAGTACTATTATGGTGCCAGTCAGTGCCCATTTGTGGGCACTGATTGGCATATGTTGGGCATGTTTTGGAACATGTGGATGGCCATGGGGGATGTACCTAGAGGTTACTGCATATCCCTACGGCTCACTGATTGGTTGCTAAAGGTTACAGCACATCATCTCCTCACTGCCTGCACACCAAAGACTGGGGAGATGAGGGGACCCATCAATAGACAGAAAACTCCAATGTAATGGGGATTTACAATGACCACTAATGTAATAGGGGCATTCACAGGAATCACTAATGTAAGGAGGAGTTTACATTGACCACCAATGTAAGGGAACATTCACACTGGCCACTAGTGTGAATGAAAAGATTGTACACCAAGCCCCAATGTAATGAGAAGATTTACCACTAATTTACCACTAATGACCACTAATGTAACTGAGACATTTAGCCTGCTTTCACATTTGTGTGTGTCGGGAACGCATGCAAAATTGCTTTCCTGACACCACAGAAACGCGCAGCCCTTTAGCAGATACACAGCAGTGTCATTAAGTGTTAATGACACCCTTGTGCATTTGCTGAGATGTGCGTATTCACATGCAGCAAAATTCACATTGCTGTGTCACCATGTTAATTTGAAAAAGGGTTCCACCTCCAATTTGTTTACCTTTGCAGAACAGGCTAATGTTAGGCTTAATGACCACAGTTGTAGGCAGGACTTTCAAGCATGCCCATTTACCTCCCCGGTGGGCAGCATTCAGCAGAAGTGATTGTGGATATGACCTCAGGGGGGCATGATATACATATGAATGCTGACTCTATTTACATATCAATGCAGCCGGTTCGTAACTATTTACATATCAATGCAGGTTATTTACATGTAAACACAGGGTCTGCAGGTGAGTCATCTGTACACGGCAATAGGCAGAGCTGAGCAGCATTAGTAACAACTTGACACTGAGATATCAGGACACAACACAGGACTAAAACTTCAAGGGACAAGGGAATTTGAACTGGGATAGTTGGCAAGTATGAGGCAGCTGCTTTGGGCCACACAACAATGATGGGGCCCAGGACAGATGCCCCTTTTGCCCTGCCTTAAAAACAGCCCTGGTGAACACATTGATACGCCCATGTGAACGAGGCCTAAAATTTTGCAAACTAATTGTTTTGCTGCACCTGGAATGTATTTAGATGATTTAACTACTTCCCGTCCATAGGACGTAACAGTACGTCCTTGGAAGGGAAGGTTGATATCTCGGTCATCACTGCAGATTATAAAAAAATTTGAGTTGGCCATTCCCTTCAATGTAAAAGTAATCCTAGAGGCTATAAAGAAGCTGGATTGGTTTTACAGGTGGTGGAAGAGGGTTTGCTCCTCCAATTGCCACCTTTACCAGGCTCTCTCATCCAATCGGAGAGCCTGGTAAGGATGCAACCGGCGGCATCAGGATTCATCATGCCTGGTTTCAGTCTCTCGTAAACAAGCCGTTACCGGCTTGTGAAACCATCTGATCAAACCAATCTCACTTTGATCAGATGCTTTGGAGGGCAGAGAAAACATATGATATGGAGTATATATAACCGAGTTCTCTCTATAAAGAGGACCTGTCATCAATCAGGGATGGTGTTTATCCTTTGTGATAACAATAAAAGTGATCAAAAAATGTAAGATACAATGTAAAAACAGATTAAATAAAATAAATAATAAAAATATAAAGCGCCTGTCCCCCTGTGCTTACGTTGTATCTGTAAGACTATCTAAAGGTATCTACTCTTTATCATTTTAAATAATTGCCTCTGTATTTGAATATTACTGGTTTTAGTAATAACTTAAAACTTAAGCTGTGAAGGGCAGGTGCAGACCAGCATGGAGCCCGCCCCACTCACACTCCTGTAGCAGTTGATGCAAGTCTGAATATGAGAGTCACCCACCACTTGTATTATCCAAATTTTATTTGAGACTGCTTAGACAGAATATGGTTCTGCAAAGGTGTTTATGTCTGAGCTGGGAAGCAGGAAGTGCAGGATCTGGAGAAAGACCAAAGGAGGGCTGGAGTCAGCTACCAAAGTCTGCTGAATGCTGAGACCAAGGAAGGCGGAGATGAGGGGGTTCTGTGGTTACACAGAAAAGCACAGGATTCTGTTCTCCTCTCTGCTGCAAACTGCTTAGACAAGGTGATGGTGGAGATAAGGGGGTGCTGCAACTGCAGGAGCAGTGTGAGGGCCACATTAAATGGCCTTGGCGGGCTGGATTTGGATCATGGGCTATGTCATAGACACATGTGCTCTAGAGCCTCTATATAACTTTTGGGGGTTCTAAGTAGTTTTCTAGCAAAAAATAATAATAATAATAATAATAATAATAATGTTTTTTACATGTAGGAGAGGAATATCAGAATTGACCCAGATTAACTACCCAGAAGTAATTATACTGAAAGCTTTTTGAACTTTAAGGATGCCAACATTTTAAACAATAAGTTAGATTCCTTTACTAGGTACTATAAATGTAATATGCCCGATAAGTAAATGTAAAAGTAATGTGTTGGTTCAAAAGCTTGGAGAATGGAGGGGGAGGAAGAGGGAGTAGCAGTGGAGTGCCTTTCCATCCTGGGCAACAAGGAAGTGTGTTTCTATTGATGCACACAGTATAGGGAATCACAACTCTATTCCCTGCATGCAAGGGTGGCTCCATAGGATGCTACAAGAGAAAGGAGTCACCCTGAAACAGGAAACCTGAGGCAATGGTCATAAAACAGCTTAAACAGGATAAAAGATAAAAAATTGCATACTCAGTAAGTGATTAAATCAGATGCTGAATGTGCTTTAAAAAAAAAGTAAGGTTAAAGGAGTTGTAAAGGCAGAAGGTTTTTTATCTTAATGCATTCTATGCATTGAGATAAAAAAACCTGTGTGTAGCAGCTACCCCAGCACCTCCCTAATTACTTACCTGAGCCCCATCTCTCTCCAGCGATGTCCACGAATGTCTAAGCCATCCGGGACACTCCTCGTGATTGGCTGAGACACAGCAGCGACGTTATTGGCACCCGCGGCTGTCAATCAAAGCCAGTCAGCCAATCGGGGGAGAGATGGGGCGGGCAGGTTTGGGGCTCCGTGTCTGAATGGACCCACGGAGCTGTGACTCGGCTCCAGTGCCCCCATAGGAAGCTGCTGACTGTGGGGGCACTCGATAGATGGGAGGGCCAGGATCAGCAAAGAGGGACCCGAGAAGAGGAGGATCCAGGCTGCTCTATGCAAAACCAACTGCAAAGAGGAGGTAAGTATGACATGTTTGTTTTTTTTTTGTTTTTTAAACAATCACTTTAAGGACAAAAGTGGAAATTTATCTTGAATTTTAAATGATTAGATTTACTGTCAATGGTTTCAGCTTATGCTATACGCATCATCCATTGGCAGATCAAGTTTATTATCAAAGTAATTTCAGCTGCAACTTGGACTGTCATATTTTGCTGTCAGCTAGTGTGGCAGTGAGCCAAACTAAATATGAAAAACAGAACACAGAACACCTACTGATTTTAATAAAGATAAGTATTTTGATGAAAAGATATTACTTATGGAACTCATCCTTATTTGAAGTGTACAATGGAGACAACATTAAAATAGGCAATTAGGAACTGAGAACCTGCAGAGATATAGCTGGGAGTCACATCATTGTTAACTGACAGCCATATCCCATATCTCTTGTTGTAGTCTATTCGGTTACTCTGTGAAAGTATTTCTCCATTTATATTGTGACCATATGTTTAAAGAGCAATTTAATCAAAAAATTAAAATTGTGTAGCACCAAAAGTAAATGAACAGCGATGAAATGTGAATAATGTGTTATAAATGGACAGCACATTGAAATAAAGTCCAAAAAGGTTTTAAAGTAAAAAAAAATGCTAAAGCGAAAAAAAATATATATAGGTCCAATCTTGAATGGAAATCAACAATAAATAAACCAATGTAGTGAAAAATATAGATTTAAATGCACAGTTCCATGATAGGATCAGCAATATGAAAGCACAATAGTTCAGTGAAAATATGTGTAAAGAAAATTGATGGAGACTTGAAAAGTGAAGAGATGATCAGGACCCCTTGATAATGTCCTATTGGACGAAACGTGTTGGGGAGTTGACACTAGTGCTGACGTCAGGCCACTGTCCAGTACCAGGTCAGCAGTGGAACCCATTGTCATATGTTTTTATGATTCATTTTATTTTGGCTTTTAAATACAAATAAATACTACACTATGGAGACTTCATCTGGCTCCCAGAGAGCTTTATTTACTACAGCTGCATCTGGATGGTGCAAGTTGCTGAACAGCCTTCCCCACAACAGATGGCGGATCTACACTGAGTGTTTGTTTGCAGCCAGCTTTTCCGGTGAGTATTCATTTCACAGGGGGTGCGGTGGATGATTCTGGAGCACTGTACTGGATCACCGCTTCACTTTTCACATCACCCCCAATTTTCTGTGCACATCTTTGCACTGAGCTATTGTGTTTTCACCAAACATTTTATATTGCTGATCCTATCATGGAACTGTGCATTTAAATCTATATTTTTCACTATATTGGTTTTATTATTGTTGATCTCCAGTCTAGATTGGACTTATATATATAATTTTTTCCACTTTAACACTTTTTTGGACTTTATTTCAATGTGTTGTCCATTTATAACACAGTATTCACATTTCATTGCTGTTCATTTACTTTTGGCGCTTTACAACTTTTCTTAAGATTATTTATAAATTTGGTATATTACTTATCTGTGTCAGCTCCCGCCCCACCACAGCGCAGAGATACATCTTTTTCATTTTAAACAATAAATTCACTGTACTGTAAAGAGTACATTGAGTATGTATATAGCTTCCTTCTATACCCATTCCCTTGATCCACTACCAATCTGTCCTACACTTCTGGGTAAACTTCGACTTGCTGAGTATGATTACCTGTCACATTGCTAAATGTTGCATGACAACACCATAATCATCATCCTAACTTAGAACAATATATATATTTATTTGATTGTTCACTTAATGATTGTGATGTTTATTATTACAATATCAACTGCTGTATTACACTTTGATGACTTTGCTTATACAGATACCAGTAAGATACATTTGTGACTATTTTTTTTTAAATTCTACCATTATTTTGACACCCTCAGAATGTCCTACACAGAGGGATTTGAGAGACCCGCAAGTTAACTTTTCCGATAAAGAGTTATCAAAAGTCACAGTTCCATCACTAGGGGCTGCCATAGTGCTGATACAACACAAACTGTACTTGTCTGAGCATCCTGGTTCACTATATGTGATTAGGGATGAGCTTTGTGTTCGAGTCGAACATACGTTCGACTCGAACATCGGCTGTTCGATCGTTCGACGAAGAACGAACGATTTGGGCCGTTCGCGCCAAATTCGAGTGACGCGAACGGCCCACAATGCACTACGCCATTGCAGTGTCATCCAGGCGCTGTGATTGGCCAAGCATGCACTGTGACCCCGCATGCTTGGCCAATCACAGCGCCGGCAGCGAGGAGAGCAATGATTGGCCACAGGCAGGATGCCTGTGGCCAATTATTGCTGAGGGGGTTTAGTACACGCCCCACACTATAAAAGGCCGCCAGCGCGGCGGCCTTGTGTAGTGTGTTCCGGAGCAGGGAAAGAGAAGCATAGGCAGGGACAGTGTCATTTTTTTTCCTTTACTAATCCTGGATTCCTTGTGTTTAGGGACAAATAAGGATAGGTAGGGAGAGTGTCAGTGTGTTATTCTGTGCTAAACCTTGTTTGTAGGGACAGAGAAGGACAGTGAGGGAAAGTGTCAGTGTGCTATTCTGTTCTAAACCAATCTTGCTGAACCATATTTGAAATCCTTGAGTTTAGGGACAGAGAGGTACAGTGAGGGAAAGTGTCAGTGTGCTATTCTGTTCTAAACCAATCTTGCTGAACCATATTTGAAATCCTTGAGTTTAGGGACAGAGAGGTACAGTGAGGGAAAGTGTCAGTGTGCTATTCTGTTCTAAACCAATCTTGCTGAACCATATTTGAAATCCTTGAGTTTAGGGGCAGAGAAGGACACTCGTGGAAACTATCAGTGTGCTATTCTGTGCTAAATCTTGTTTGTAGGGACAGAGAAGGACAGTGAGGGAAACTGTCAGTGTGCTATTCTGTTCTAAACCAATCTTGCTGAACCATAATTGAAATCCTTGAGTTTAGGGACAGAGAGGTACAGTGAGGGAAAGTGTCAGTGTGCAATTCTGTTCTAAACCAATCTTGCTGAACCATATTTGAAATCCTTGAGTTTAGGGACAGAGAAGGACACTCGTGGAAACTATCAGTGTGCTATTCTGTGCTAAATCTTGTTTGTAGGGACAGAGAAGGACAGTGAGAGAAACTGTCAGGGTGCTATTCTGTTCTAAACCAATCTTGCTGAACCATATTTGAAATCCTTGAGTTTAGGGACAGAGAAGGACACTCGTGGAAACTATCAGTGTGCTATTCTGTGCTAAATCTTGTTTGTAGGGACAGAGAAGGACAGTGAGGGAAACTGTCAGTGTGCTATTCTGTTCTAAACCAATCTTGCTGAACCATATTTGAAATCCTTGAGTTTAGGGACAGAGAAGGACACTCGTGGAAACTATCAGTGTGCTATTCTGTGCTAATCCTTGTTTGTAGGGACAGAGAAGGACAGTGAGGGAAACTGTCAGTGTGCTATTCTGTTCTAAACCAATCTTGCTGAACCATATTTGAAATCCTTGAGTTTAGGGGCAGAGAAGGACACTCGTGGAAACTATCAGTGTGCTATTCTGTGCTAAATCTTGTTTGTAGGGACAGAGAAGGACAGTGAGGGAAACTGTCAGTGTGCTATTCTGTTCTAAACCAATCTTGCTGAACCATAATTGAAATCCTTGAGTTTAGGGACAGAGAGGTACAGTGAGGGAAAGTGTCAGTGTGCAATTCTGTTCTAAACCAATCTTGCTGAACCATATTTGAAATCCTTGAGTTTAGGGACAGAGAAGGACACTCGTGGAAACTATCAGTGTGCTATTCTGTGCTAAATCTTGTTTGTAGGGACAGAGAAGGACAGTGAGAGAAACTGTCAGGGTGCTATTCTGTTCTAAACCAATCTTGCTGAACCATATTTGAAATCCTTGAGTTTAGGGACAGAGAAGGACACTCGTGGAAACTATCAGTGTGCTATTCTGTGCTAAATCTTGTTTGTAGGGACAGAGAAGGACAGTGAGGGAAACTGTCAGTGTGCTATTCTGTTCTAAACCAATCTTGCTGAACCATATTTGAAATCCTTGAGTTTAGGGACAGAGAAGGACACTCGTGGAAACTATCAGTGTGCTATTCTGTGCTAATCCTTGTTTGTAGGGACAGAGAAGGACAGTGAGGGAAACTGTCAGTGTGCTATTCTGTTCTAAACCAATCTTGCTGAACCATATTTGAAATCCTTGAGTTTAGGGGCAGAGAAGGACACTCGTGGAAACTATCAGTGTGCTATTCTGTGCTAAATCTTGTTTGTAGGGACAGAGAAGGACAGTGAGGGAAACTGTCAGTGTGCTATTCTGTTCTAAACCAATCTTGCTGAACCATAATTGAAATCCTTGAGTTTAGGGACAGAGAGGTACAGTGAGGGAAAGTGTCAGTGTGCAATTCTGTTCTAAACCAATCTTGCTGAACCATATTTGAAATCCTTGAGTTTAGGGACAGAGAAGGACACTCGTGGAAACTATCAGTGTGCTATTCTGTGCTAAATTTTGTTTGTAGGGACAGAGAAGGACAGTGAGAGAAACTGTCAGGGTGCTATTCTGTTCTAAACCAATCTTGCTGAACCATATTTGAAATCCTTGAGTTTAGGGACAGAGAGGTACAGTGAGGGAAAGTGTCAGTGTGCTATTCTGTTCTAAACCAATCTTGCTGAACCATATTTGAAATCCTTGAGTTTAGGGACAGAGAAGGACACTCGTGGAAACTATCAGTGTGCTATTCTGTGCTAAATCTTGTTTGTAGGGACAGAGAAGGACAGTGAGGGAAACTATCAGTGTGCTATTCTGTGCTAAACCAATCTTGCTGAACCATATTTGAAATCCTTGAGTTTAGGGACAGAGAAGGACACTCGTGGAAACTATCAGTGTGCTATTCTGTGCTAAATCTTGTTTGTAGGGACAGAGAAGGACAGTGAGGGAAACTGTCAGTGTGCTATTCTGTTCTAAACCAATCTTGCTGAACCATATTTGAAATCCTTGAGTTTAGGGACAGAGAGGTACAGTGAGGGAAAGTGTCAGTGTGCTATTCTGTTCTAAACCAATCTTGCTGAACCATATTTGAAATCCTTGAGTTTAGGGACAGAGAAGGACACTCGTGGAAACTATCAGTGTGCTATTCTGTGCTAAATCTTGTTTGTAGGGACAGAGAAGGACAGTGAGGGAAACTATCAGTGTGCTATTCTGTGCTAAACCAATCTTGCTGAACCATATTTGAAATCCTTGAGTTTAGGGACAGAGAAGGACACTCGTGGAAACTATCAGTGTGCTATTCTGTGCTAAATCTTGTTTGTGGGGACAGAGAAGGACAGTGAGGGAAACTGTCAGTGTGCTATTCTGTTCTAAACCAATCTTGCTGAACCATATTTGAAATCCTTGAGTTTAGGGACAGAGAGGTACAGTGAGGGAAAGTGTCAGTGTGCTATTCTGTTCTAAACCAATCTTGCTGAACCATATTTGAAATCCTTGAGTTTAGGGACAGAGAAGGACACTCGTGGAAACTATCAGTGTGCTATTCTGTGCTAAATCTTGTTTGTAGGGACAGAGAAGGACAGTGAGGGAAACTGTCAGTGTGCTATTCTGTTCTAAACCAATCTTGCTAAACCATATTTGAAATCCTTGAGTTTAGGGACAGAGAAGGACACTCGTGGAAACTATCAGTGTGCTATTCTGTGCTAAATCTTGTTTGTAGGGACAGAGAAGGACAGCGAGGGAAACTGTCAGTGTGCTATTCTGTGCTAAACCAATCTTGCTGAAGCATATTGCAAATCCTTGTGTTTAGGGACAGAGAAGGATAGGCAGGGGACAGTGTCAGTGTCATTGTTGCTAAGCCTCCTGCACAGTATACACCTGAAGGTAGCCCTTATTGCTGTTTTTCCCATCTCCCTGCAGGCCATCCATTAAAATGTCTGGAAGGCAAACAAGGAGAGGCAGACAGTCAGGAGGCAAAAAAAGAGGGCAAGCAAGCTCTGTGTCTGGGGGCAACAGTGCTGGTCGTGGACACGGTGCATTGTCATCAGCACATGGCCATGGGACACGCTTGTCCTTCTTTTCGGCAGCTGGACTTGTTGAGCCACATCATGCCGAAGACTTGGTAGAGTGGATGACCAAGCCCACCTCATCCTCCTCATCCTCTCTCACCCAGGCTCAGGGTACTGGCAAAGCAGCTGCCAAAGCGTCCTCTTCTCTGGTATCATTATCTTCATTAGTCAATCCTTCCCTAGACCCACCATGTCCTCCTCCTGAGGAGTCCCCCGAACTGTTTGAGCACAGTGTTGGGTACATGCTCCAGGAGGATGCGCAGCGTTTCGAAGGATCTGATGATGATACCCAGATAGAGGAAGGCAGTAGCGTGAGAGCATAGAAACAAACACAAAGGTTTCTGCGCTGCTACTAAGTGCAAATAAAAAAGCGGCTGCAAAACCTGTGGACAAAAAGGTGCATAGAACAAAAAAACAAAAAAATTGCAGCGCTAAGTGGGTGTGTGTCAAACAAATAAATGAGTGAAAATGCAAGGAAGAACTAAATAATTCCCTGTGTGAATAACAATACAGTTTTTAGAAGAGTCCTTGATGGGTGGTCCTCAAAAACACACATTCAAATAATTAAACAATTATAAAAAATAAAAAATAAAAGTCCAATGGTGTTCCACAATAATCCAAAAAAATCTGTGATGATTGGAAAACACTTCCAAATCGATGATAAAGGAAAAAAAGTAAAAAATAGGGGAGCCACAACCAATATAAAGGAGGCTTACCAGACTTAGTGGACCCTACTGAACATATGTCCAGAGGGTCAACATAGGCCCCAAGTGTGTATTCCTACCCCAGATGATGCAAATTTCTTGCGAAACGCGTCGGGCTTTTCCACTGTTGCCATTGATTTTCATGAAGCGCTTTTTAACTACTTGAATGTAAGTGTAATTACCTACATTAAAATATACTGTTTCAGCAGTATTACGCTATGTGCCCTCTTCTCTCTTTTCATTTTACATTGTGGCATTGATTCGGTTCAAAACACCATTGAGTTATCGTCTCTCAAGTTTCGATTAACCTCTTCACTGTGAGCTGCTGCGAGAGACACCCTTTGGCTCAACTATCAACTGTTGACCCTTCAGGAATACACACCTTGAGCCTATGTTGACCCTCTGGACATATGTTCAGTAGGGTCCACTAAGTCTGGTAAGCCTCCTTTATATTGGTTGTGGCTCCCCTATTTTTTACTTTTTTTCCTTTATCATCGATTTGGAAGTGTTTTCCAATCATCACAGATTTTTTGGATTACACCATTGGACTTTTATTTTTTATTTTTTATAATTGTTTAATTGTTTGAATGTGTGTTTTTGAGGACCACCCATCAAGGACTCTTCTAAAAACTGTATTGTTATTCACACAGGGAATTATTTAGTTCTTCCTTGCATTTTCACTCATTTATTTGTTTGACACACACCCACTTAGCGCTGCAATTTTTTTGTTTTTTTAGTAGCGTGAGAGCAGAGAGAGGGGATGCTCAAGAAGGACACCAATCTGGCAGTCATGCTCCAGCAGCTGCAGCATACTGCCAGATTGGCTCCAGTGATGAGGAGGGAGGGGATGATGAGGTCACTGACTCCACGTGGGTGCCTAATAGGAGAGAGGAGGAGGAGGAGGATGAGGAGGAGGCACATCTCCAACGAGGCAGGATGCCCTTGGGTGGCCAGCGTATGGGCAGCACACCGACGGAATCTCACCGCAGAGCTCCGCCTGTGCAGGGCGCTGCCTCTGCCCGTCATTCAAAAAGTTCTTTGGTGTGGGCCTTTTTTGAGGCGAGTGCATCAGATCGCACAGCTGCTGTTTGCAACATATGTCTCAAGCGTATATCGCGTGGCCAAAACATCAGCCACTTGGGCACCACATGCTTGATCAGACATATGTTGACCTGCCATGCAGCTCGTTGGCAAGCCTACCTTAAAGACCCACACCAAAGAACAAAGCGGACCTCTCCTTGCACCGCATCAGCTGGGATCTCCAACCCCACTATACCTTCAGTCCTCTCTGAAACCTGCACTGAGAGGAATGAAGGTGTAGAATTAGGTGTGTCACAGCCAAGTACTTGCGGCCACTCTGCTAGCAGTACACCGACGTCCGATTCTAGCAGGCAAATTTCCCTGCCCCAGCTGCTGGACCGTCGAAAGAAGTTCACTCCCAGCCATCCACATGCCCAGCGGTTGAATGCTAGCTTGGCTAAATTGCTAGCGCTTCAACTGCTGCCTTTTCAGTTGGTAGACTCGGCCCCCTTCCGTGAGTTTGTGCAATGTGCGGTTCCTCAGTGGCAGGTTCCCAAACGCCACTTTTTCTCACGGAAGGCGATTCCGGCTCTCTACAGGCATGTGGAAGGCAATGTCTTGGCCTCGCTGGACAGGGCGGTCAGCGGTAAGGTGCATATTACCGCTGACTCATGGTCCAGCAGGCATGGACAGGGACGTTACCTTTCTTTCACGGCCCATTGGGTCACTCTTTTGGCAGCTGGGAAGGATGCAGGACAAGGTGCAGTAGTGTTGGAGGTTGTTCCACCTCCATGCCTCCAAAATGCTACTACTGGTTGTGACACACCTCTCTCCTCCACCCCCTCCTCTTCTTCTTCCTCCATGGCCTCTTCCTGTGCTTTGTCCTCGGAACCAGTGGTGCTCTGTAGGCGTTCAAGGGGCTACGTAAGTACGCAGGCAAAAAGATGCCATGCCGTGCTTGCGCTGGTGTGTTTGGGGGACAGGAGCCACACTGGGGCAGAGGTCCTGTCTGCTCTGCAGGGGCAGGCCGAGAGGTGGTTGACGCCACGCCAGCTTAAGCCAGGAATGGTGGTTTGCGACAATGGCACCAACCTCCTCTCCGCCCTCCGACAGGGACAACTGACCCATGTGCCCTGTGTGGCTCACGTCCTTAACCTGGTGGTGCAGCGGTTCTTGGGCAGGTACCCGGGCTTACAGGATGTCCTGAGGCAGGCCAGGAAAGTCTGTGTGCATTTCCGCAGATCTTATAATGCCAGTGCTCGCCTGGCTGAGCTGCAAAAGGAGTTGAACCTGCCCAAGAACCGCCTTATATGTGACATGCCCACCAGGTGGAACTCAACGTTGGCCATGCTGCAGCGGCTGCACACGCAGCAGAGGGCCATCAATGAGTACCTGTGCGACTACGGCACCAGGACAGGGTCAGGGGAGCTCGGGTTTTTTTCACCACGCCAGTGGGGCATGATCAGGGATGCATGCACTGTCCTGGCACCATTTGAGGAGGCCACGAGGATCGTGAGCAGTGACAGTGCATGCATCAGTGACACTGTACCTCTTGTCCACCTGTTTGAGCACACGCTGCGTGGAATAATGGACAGGGCACTTGAGGCAGAACAGAGGCAGGAAGAGGAGGACTTCCTTGCCTCTCAAGGCCCCCTTTACCCAGACAGTGTTCCTTCTGTCCCACCCATCGCACAGGAAGAGGAGGAGGAGGAGGAGGAGGATTGTGTCAGCATGGAGGTGGAGGCTGGCACTCAGCATCATCAGCAGCAGTCTTTTAGGGATGATTTACAGTCCCAAGAAACCAGTGGACTTGTACGTGGCTGGGAGGAGGTGGCTAAGGATCATGTCGTCCTTAGTGACCCAGAGGACTCCGGACTGAATGCCTCAGCTAACCTACGCTGCATGGCCTCCCTGATCCTGCAAAGTCTGCGGAAGGATCCTCGTATTCTTCGGATCAAGGAGAGGGACCATTACTGGCTGGCCACTCTCCTTGATCCACGGTACAAGGGTAAGGTTGCGGACCTTATCTTACCATTGCAGAGGGAGCAGAGGATGAGACAACTCCGGGAGGCCTTGCAGAAAGGTCTGTGCAACGCGTTCCCAGAGACTGGGAGGTTACAAACTCCTGGTCCTGGACAACGAGTTGCTGAGGCTTCGGGCAGTCAAAGAAGGAGCGGTGGGGAAGGTGGCCGTCTGACCGATGCGTTCAGACAATTCTTTAGTCCGCAGCCCCAAAGTATGATCGGTTCCAGCAACCATCGCCAGCGTCTGATATACATGGTGCAGGAATACCTAGGGGCAAGGTCAGACTTGGACACCTTCCCCACCGAAAATCCTCTGGCTTACTGGGTCTTGAGGATGGATCACTGGCCAGAGCTTGCACAGTATGCAATTGAGCTACTGGCCTGTCCTGCATCCAGCGTTCTTTCAGAACGCACATTCAGTGCTGCTGGAGGATTTGTCACGGATCACAGGGTGCGCCTGTCCACCGACTCGGTTGATCGACTGACTTTCATCAAGATGAACCAGTCTTGGATCACCACCAGCTACCACACACCTGATGCTGATATAACAGACTAATTGATTTTAAAATGTCACATCCCTTCAAGACTGATGCTGATGCTGAGTGCCTGTGCTGTTATGTTGACTGGCTATCCTCCTCCTCCTCCTTAATGATCCGATTAATGATGATAGCTTGGAAGATCATTTTGGTTTATGGGTGCCGCCACCAGTGGCTAAGGCCCAATTTTTCAGCCCCTGTTTAACAGGGGCGTGTAATTAACATTTTTGATGCAATACTTTGCAACAGGCCTCATTGCTGTGCTCCAAGTACAGTATCTGTGAGGGGTTGCAGTGTTGTGCCACCAGTGCCTAAGGCCCAATTTTTCAGCCCCTGTTCAACAGGGGCATGCAATTATAATTATTGATCTAATAATTCACAGCAGGGCCCATTGCTGCGCCCACCAAGAGTAACTGTCAGGCCTTACAGTGTTGTGTCAACACCACCACCACCACCACCAAAGGCCCAATTTTTCAGCCCCTGTTCAACAGGGGCATGCAATTATAATTATTGATCTAATAATTCACAGCAGGGCCCATTGCTGCGCCCACCAAGAGTAACTGTCAGGCCTTACAGTGTTGTGGCACCAGCACCACCATCAAAGGCCCAATTTTTACTACCACTGTTCAACAATTATATGTTATTACAATTCCTGATATAATAGTTGACAGCAGGGCGTTCCAGCACCCACCAAGAGTAACTGTGAGTGCTTACAGTGTTGTGCCAACACCAACACCTAAGGGGCCAATTTCTGCAGAGTATATACGGCAGGTCCCTACTTTCAAACATCCAACTTACAAACGACTACTACTTGCAAACGGAAGAAGACAACAGGAAGTGAGAGGAAATCTACCCCTTGGAAGGAAAATTCTCTCCTGTAAGAATTAATATGGGAGAAAGGTGTCTCCTCTCTACTGATGCTTTATCACCAATCCTTGTTTCAATAAAAACACCACATTTCAAAAACAGTTGTCATTGGGACGCAAAGTGAGGTGAAATGTTCTGAACAGGGGCACAGACAGCAAAACAAATGTTACAGGGGTGATAACCCTTCCCTATGTTTTCCAAAAAGCTTAAAAATAGGTATTTGGGCTGGAGCTACACTTAAACAATGTAGCTGTTCAAAATTACAAACAGATTCTACATAAGAACAAACCTACAGTCCCTGTCTTGTATGCACCGCCTGTATACGGCTGTTCAGAGTATATAGAGCCTTTTTTATTTTGTGTGCGGGGTTCCCCTTAATATCCATACAAGACCCAAAGGGGCTGGTAATGGGCTGGGGTAGGGGGGGGGGGGGGGGGTTGATGGGGTAGCTATGCCATTTTTCTTAAAGATTTTCATCCATATTACCGGGACCAGACATTACATTAAAGCCGCAAGCAGTTTTAAATGGCTTTTTTTTCCTTTAGAAATGTTATTTTGTGCAGGGACAGTTCTAAACACGGGAAACACGTGGGACTTCACAGGCATACTTTAGACACCCCCCAGGTACAATATTTAAAGGAATATTTGACTTTTTTTTTTTCACTTTATGCATCATTAAAATGACTGCTCCCGGAAAACGTCCGTTTTTAAAACTTCTTTTTGCATTGATACATGTCCCCTGGTGCAGAACCCAGGTTCCCAAACTCTGTTTAGGACAATAACATGAATAATAGTCGTTATAATTAGCACTTTAGAATCCGAACGTTCGCATCCATTGTATTTAATAGGGTTCTAATGTTCGTGCGAACTTTCGGTCCGTTCGCGGGTTCTGGTGCGAACCGAACCCGGGGGTGTTCGGCTCATCACTATATGTGATATGAACTAGACCCAAGGCACCTGGGGTCATTCAACACCCTTGCTGTTTTGGTATTATTAGATTTTCCATTCCTTTCATTGAACATCTGAGCAAATGCAATCCGGAAGAACAGTGCCAAATACCCTGGTAAATAGTGTGCAAAATGTGTTTTATTGCATCCTTCGATGGCCAGAAATTAAAATACATTGTGCTTAGATGTAACATTTACAGTTTAATTTTTAACGGAAAGAAAATTAATGCAAGTGCAAGAAACAGGAACCAAAACTTTCTCTTTTAAGACCAATTCTCTAAAGTGGTAACAGGGTAACTCTTGTTGATAGGGGTTACTGCTCTTTGTATATATTCTTGTGCTACCTTATTAAATATACAAAAATATATCTGTCACACGCAGTACTCCTGTTTCTATACATGTTGCTGAATTAATAACCACCATTGTTCTGTATACTTGTTTTTCCTTGGCAGTGAAATAGTTAATACACATTTTAATGGTCTTTCTGGGTTATTTTCCCCCCACAGTGACTAATGAGTTGTAGTGTTTCCTCCCCCTAGAAATTAGCCTGTTTGTCTGTAAATTATTACTTAAAATACAAGTATGCTCTTTGTTTTACTGCCTGTGACGAAAGGATAATTATCAGCCTGGAACTGGAATGAGGCAGAGCAAGAGACCCTTGCCTCGTTAGTTAATTAGTATTATTATTATTAAGAACAACATCAATTGACAATGCACCTGCTTCTGTCCCTTTATAACAAGGCATTGCTGAACTGCCTAGTGTGTACCATGCCCCTAGACACAAAATCAATTAGCGTGTCCTTTTTACTTCAAGTGATACTCGAGGAGGGATCCATTTGTGACCAAACACAATTTTATATATTGCTAATGTTCTATAATGTTATATAAGTTACAAGTATGTCACTGTAAAGGAAATTGTAAATTCTGTGTAAAATTGTATTCTATTTTGCATAATTTGCCAATGTATTGTACACTGTACTCACTGTGCACACGGCACTAATAATGTTTTCATTACATGTTTGCATTTTTTCGAGTCATGATAAGAATTAGCCTGCCTATGTTACGCCCCTTGTTACCATAAAAGTACAATTGTAATATTAATGTGATACCTACGTAATCATGTGTATAAAAACCTTCAATTGCGTCAAATAAAACAGAACAGTTATTTTGGAAAGATGCTGAGTGTATCTTTTTGTGTCTGCTCCCTACTGCAGTAGTTATTATTAATTTGGAACCACTAATCAATATGAGGATAGGAGTTGACTATCTATAAAATTTCTAGAACAGTCAGATACTTCCTTACAGTCAATTAAAGTGATAGATACACAGACACAGAGATAGGCACAAACCACTCAACCCAGCCCACAGGGGTACATACATACTACCTCCTAAACAGATTCCCCATTTCATGCCCTCAGTGAAGTCTAAGGTGATATTAACCTCTTGGCGGCCTCTTGGCTCCGAGCAGCCATATATTTACGTATCACATTGCAAACACAGCTTAGCAGAGATCCTTTGCTAAAAGGATTACCTTATATGAAAATAAAAAAATCTTATAAGTGACAATTTTTACTTACCTCTAACTGATACAAAATACTACATTCACCACCACTAGTGACCTCTACCTACTCAGCAGCACCATGCATACATACCATAGAATCCCAATGTGTTTCTTCCATAAATGCCAGAAGTAGTGATGAACTAGGGTTCTGAATGAGAAAAAGACCAGAACTTGGGGCTACGCTCCAGTAGCCTACAAATGCGGACTATAGCAGGGACATGGTGGACATATATAAAAAAGCATATTCTTTATTGTTCAAAAGTTAAAAATACATTCAAAACAAAATACCACCTCCAATTCTCTTGGGGCTATATTCAAAATATCTATAAATAGTATGTAGCAGGCATGCACTTTCCCAGTGTATTTAAAACTGGCAGAGACACCAGTAATGTGCAGTTCCCTGCAGCCCAGCGGGTGGCGCTGTCGCCTTGGGCTGGGGTTGAACCATTGCTGTGTGCCATACCCCTTTTTGTCCTCTCTCAGCGGTTGTATGGTTGGGCGGGGAACCCGCCGTGCTTGCTGGGAGAGGGTATAAAGGGGCCGGCCATCTTTGTCACGGGGTCGAGTCCCAGGCACCTTCAGCCTGAGGGCGGTGGTTCATGTCGGGAGTCTAGGCGGCCTAGGCCTAGGGGACGTTCGGAGGTCGTGTTCCATCCCAGGCACCTTTAGCCTAGGGTGAGGTACTCGGATGGAGGTCTGGGGCCCAGTGTCCTTCACTGGGTTCCGTGAGGGATGGATTTCCTAGGGGGACCCCGGGAGTGGGCTCCCTGAATCCAGTGGCGTAAGGCACCGGAGGGGTTACTCGCCTGAAGACCTGGTGCAGCATATTGCCAGTGACGGGTGAGCCTCCGGAGACCGCCCGGAGGGATATATCCCTCGCCAAGGGACCGCACTACACTTCAAAAGGAGGAGGAGGCTCTGATGCAGAACACCGACCCGAAGGTAAAGAGGATCTTCTCACACCACACACACATCTTTGGTGGGAACTTGGCGTGGTGACCCCGCACTCTCTCAACCAAGGTATCCCTAGACAAAAGCCAGAGACAGATGATGTGATATCAGGGAGAGAGAGTGGAGGCCACTACACGTGGGGGCTCGGGTCCGGGATGGTGTTCGTGCTATTACGGAGTTTGGACGTGTCTGCCCGGAGGAGTTCCGAGTAGGTCGGCCATATCATTGGCCAAAGTGCATCCCTGCTCAAAGTCGTGGACATGACCCAGTGAAGGGAAAGGCCCGCGCAGAAGAGCGAGAAGAGCGGGGAGCCCAGCCGTGTGAGGGACTACACGTGGGGGCTTCTATTTGCACTGCGCCATCAGGCACACCCTCCCTGCTCCGTTCGTGGGTGTGACTCAGGAAAGGAGAAAGCCCGCGAACTAGAGTGCAAGAGGGGAGGAGTCCAATACGTGTGAAGGACTACACGTGGGACTGTGGCGCAAAACTTGCAGTGCGCAAGTGATCAGCAGCAAGTCACCATGTTCGGACATACATCGTGGGTTCCACTTCACCCTTCTACCACGACTTTGACTGCTGCTGCTCCGGTGACCGATACAGGGATTCGGCTAAACCCCGGGGACGATTCGCCTTGTATTCGTGCATGGACGTTGAGGCCCTGGGTGTGATTTGTCCCGGCTGCTCGGGACTGGTGTGTCAGCTAAAGCCGTTCGGGCAATGCGAGGCCTGCGGGGAGTTCCTATTCGAGGTGGATTCGGACATCGAAAAGCCAAGAACCATCTACCCCGGCCGCACTACAGACAACACCACTCAAGTTGGAGGAATCACCGCTTTGACAGCCATCCCTGTGCGCACTGCAGCGACCGCGGGGGAGGTCGCAATCACTCAAATACGGGAGAAATCCGAGGATGCTGACTCGGTCACCACGGTCTCACAGCGTCCACCGCCGAAGAGAAAGACCGGCATGGTAGCCCCGTCCAGCGGTTGCGGTGGACCATCCCGCCCGCCTACGCCCGGCCCGGATGGATCCGTTGAGAGAAGTTCCGGACATCCCTTCTCAAGAAAAGGCAGAGGTAAGCCGGGCGGAGGGACTTGGTGTGTGGGCGGAGGTGGCAGCTCAGTCTCTACTGCAGGCTACCTGCCCGCGGAGGAGTGTGACACCTCCGACCTGGAGTCGCTCTCCGATCTGGGAGACGATGTGGCCATAGATGAGCTGTTTACTCAAAATGGCTGGGACAAAGTACCTCTTGCTTCGTCCCGCAGAACCAGAGACCCACCCATGTCTACAGGGGACAGTACACCCCGGGTGAAGGCACCAGCGCCTGAGGAGGGGTCCCGTCCCCAGCCTACTCTCCCATCCCCGGTACCACCTGCAGCCAGTGCCGGGGAGAAGAGACTGTTGTTGCGGGCACCTATGCCCAGATTGGATGTGGCCAAGGTCCCTCGTCACCCAGATGCTATAGTCTTGCCAGGCGAAGGGGACAAAGCCACTATGCCTCCGCTGGCGAGACTACAACGCCTATTTTGCCAGAAGGTTGCTGCTGAGTATGGGTGGCAGTACCCATACTTGTCCAAAGAACTGTTATTCGAAGTGGAAGTTTGCCGGGAGCGCTGGTACAATGACTTCGTGTGGACTGACATTCAGGTCCCACAGGCCCGCAGGTACCTTGCGTGCTCCACTAAGGCATCTCAGCGTTTCAAAGGTTGCAAGGCAGAGTGGAAGTTGGGGCGGCATATTCACGCGGACAAAGTGCTGATTCGACGCAAGGAAGGGGAAGATGCCGAATACCAAATAGATGCATAATAAGGAAATCTTCATGCAATAGATGACTTGTCCACCCAAAGTAAGGATAATCTGCTTACCAGAAATGTTGGACCTATTGAGTGAACAAAAGGTCAAAAGTGCTTGTTTCCACCATGAGGGGAAGAAGATTTCCAATGAAGAGGATCCACAGATGTATTAGGCTCAGCATCAGATGCAGATATAATGAAGAAAAAAGAGGAATCTAAGTGTAGACTGCTTTTCAGGATCAGGTTCCTATGTATAATCGTTTTGCTCCGTTATCTCAGGAAACCAACCCTGCAAATTAAGGTTTTTTAGGCCAGCGCCAATTACACTGGGAAGACCCCTGGAGCCACACCCCCCCAGGAGCCAAACCAGGGGGGAAAAGAAGAGCAAGAGAGGAAGAAGAGCCGGAAGAAGAGTTAAAAAGACAAAGGAGATAATAGGAGCTGGAGTTTTTAACATCAGCGGTTCTGATCTGTCAGAGGAGGAGCTCAAAGTGCTTGATAAAGGGCTCAAGTTTGCCCCAGTTCGGAATTTCAACAAATTCCAAACTTACATAAGTTTGCAAAAATTTGTTAGAACACTTAACATTAAACGTCACTTTCTCTCCAAGCCTGGAGCTTCCAATGCTACCTCAGTTCCTTCAGTACCCTTAGAATTCCACTCACATCTCGCCAACAAATCCACTTTTAATCCTCCAAAACATGATCACAAACACATTGAAGTTTTCAAAAACATGGTTGCTATTGACCTAGAACGTATGAAGATAAAGAAGGTGAGAGACCCCCATTATCTCAAAATGGGTATAGCTTCTTTGGAAAAAAATAAGAATGTGGTAGTAAGACCGGCTGATAAAGGGGGCGGATTAGTCGTCATGAGTAAAACCTTTTATGACAATGAAATGAATAGATTGTTATCAGACCGTTCCACATACCAACTTATGACCAAGGATCCTGTTTTTGATTATAAAAATGAACTTCAAGCTCTTATAGAGCAAGGCAGACTGTGTGGTGTCCTTACTAAGAAAGAAGCCTTGTATTTGGATCCCAGTGCATGTAGACGGCCGATCATTTACTTCCCAAGGTGCACAAAAACGCTCAAAATCCACCGGGGAGACCTATTGTAAACGGAATTGATTCCGTCACTGCACGCCTGGGCCAATACATAGACCACTTCCTTAAACCTTTGGTTTGTTCTACTACTGCCTATCTCAAAGACACCAGGCATGCTATACAGGTAGTTGAGTCCACGCCTGCCAGTGCCAACAGCATATTGGTTACGGCAGACGTGGGCTCATTGTATACTATCATTGGCCATCAAGATGCCATCAGGGCAGTTAAATGGGCTTTGGATGCCTCGCATCTCCCTCCCTTATTGAATACATTTCTAGTGGATGCACTTTCTTTCTGTTTAGCCAGAAATTATTTCTGGTTTAATCATAGATTTTTTCTTCAAATCCTTGGTGTTGCCATGGGAGCACGTTTTGCCCCCAGTGTGGCAAACTTGTTCATGTCACTATGGGAAGAGGAAACTATTTTCAATAACAGACCAGTTCAATTAAAGTGCTATTATCGCTACATTGATGATCTGATCATCATTTGGGAGGGCAATATGACGAGTTTACAATTATTCATGTCCAGGCTAAATGGCAACACCCAAAATATCAGGCTGACCTGGAATGCGGATACCTCCAGTATCACTTTTCTTGATCTGGAAATTTTTAAAGAGGGGCATGTTTTCAAAACCAAAAACCATTTTAAACAGACAGACAGAAACGGATACATCCCTCTTGATAGTTGCCATCACCATAATTGGCTATGTAACATACCTAGAGGCCAATTTATCCGTCTGAGGCGCAATTGTACGTCTGAAGTGGATTATCGTGCACAATGTGATCTTCTTGCCGGTCGTTTCATACAAAAAGGATACAAAAAAGATGATATTTTCAGTGAAATCCAAAAAGTTGGCACCATGGAGAGAACATCATTAGTGGCCGGCTCCCGACCTAAGATAACATCTAATCCAGCCAACACTGAACTTAGAATCATTTTGGATTACAATATTCAACATAAAAAATTCGAAAAAATCATCATGAAGCACTGGGACATTCTGAAAAAAGATAGAGTCTTGGGAGCCACTATACCATCTCGTCCCAGGTTCATCTATAGAAGGGCTCCCACACTCAGGGATGTTCTTGCCCCGAGTGTGGTTGACCCTCCAGTGGTAAAGGAGAATCATTTATTTCCCCTTATGACCAGCTTTTATGCCTGTGGCAGGTGTCCAGCATGTAAAAAATGTAAACGGAACATCAAACGGAGAAAAGATTTTACTGCCCCTACCACAGGAAAAACTTACACAATCAAAAGCCTTATTACCTGCAACACAGTGGGAGTGGTCTATGTCCTCGAATGTGATTGTGGTTTACATTACATTGGAAGGACCTCCAGACCTCTCCATGTGCGCATCGGCGAACATGTGAATAACATTATCAAAGGGATGGTAACCCATAATGTTCCCAAACATTTTCGCCTGTTTCATAATAGGGACCCTAAGTGCCTCAAGTTCTGGGGTTTAGAACGAGTAAGACCCCATTGGAGAGGGGGCAATTTTATCAGACAATTGAGCCAACGCGAGTCCTTCTGGATACACGAGACTCAGGTTCTCGTGCCAGGAGGCCTCAATGTTGACTTTGATCTCAACTGCTTCATTTCTGATAAATGATGCAGTTGCCTTTTTCTTCCACTAGGTGGCCTTACATTAGAGTGTATGTGTGTTTTTATTTCTACATTTTTATTTATTTGATATTTTTATTAGTGAGGTTTGTGAAGCGGAGGAAGTCCCCCTCCTTTTATCTCATTTATTTTATTTTTGCACATATGCCATATGTTATGGTATCTATTGCTGCATGACTAATTTTTTCTATATTAGATATGCATCATAAATAAGCGGTTTTTATCATATTTTTATATGCTGTATTGTATAGTGTGTTATTATCATTCAGGCGTGGAACAGCCGCGGGTGTCTGTCACTTTGAACTAAATCTTTCCAGCCCTTAGTACTGTGTGATTACACAGCTTTTTCCTGTGACTCCGTGTGGAGTCATAGGTTTTGCACATCCGGGACTGTCTATCGGCCGTCCCGCCCCTATTATGCTCACTATGGCAACGCTGGCTTTACTTAAGACGAGGGGTGACTTCGTAGCTCCACCCACCGCTGACGAAGTCCCATTGGACGCAACGTACGTACGGGGGAGGAGCTTGCCGTGACGTCACCCGCGTCTGTTTCTCATGCCTGAATTGCGGTCTATTACCGCTGTCCTCTCACTACCTGGACCTCTATAATATATATTTTGGGCTGCATTTATCTGCTTTCAATTTGTGCCAGCCTCTGCACATCATCACCTAGCAGGACTGCCAGTGTCTGAGCAGGCTGTATTTTACACACACTCTCCAGGGAGAGCTGTGTACGCCACTCAGCTACACCTTTGGATCAGCAGCTGCTTTATCATCTTACCTGAACTTGTCATAGTTTTCCAGCAGTCAGTGTTACTGCATCTTCGTTTTTATTTTTATTCATTCAATTTTTGTATTATGTTTTTGGAGCAATAAAAAGCAGTCTACACTTAGATTCCTCTTTTTTCTTCATTATATCTGCATCTGATGCTGAGCCTAATACATCTGTGGATCCTCTTCATTGGAAATCTTCTTCCCCTCATGGTGGAAACAAGCACTTTTGACCTTTTGTTCACTCAATAGGTCCAACATTTCTGGTAAGCAGATTATCCTTACTTTGGGTGGACAAGTCATCTATTGCATGAAGATTTCCTTATTATGCATCTTTAGTTCATCCATATATGGACATTGGTTGCGCTGCACCGTTATTTTTTACATTTCTTCCTTGGTTATTGTGTGATTTACCTTTTGGTGTTCAGCTGCATTGTTTTTTATTTTAGTCATATGTGCGCTGATTGTATCCCATATAGAATACCAAATAGAAACTCTGGATCAGCATCTGAAACCCCTTGTCCTGCCGCACCCTCGTTTCTATCAGAAGGAGAAAAGAGACTCCGTTCTTGTTGTCTTTACACTGCTGAACTTTCCAGGGTTGTTGTTCTTGTTACCCAGAGAAGTTGAAGGACTGTTCCTGTTTGTTCTTCATTTTTCCAGCAAGCAATCATGGACTCTGGGGTAGATAGGGCCCAAAGAAGAAGAAAAGTTCCACAAGTGCAGTTACCACGACGCTGTCACCAGGTGGCAGTGTCGTGCATCGACATTCACTTTTCACACATACACTTTTAGAAGAAAAGGATTTCTCTGCAGAGAAGTTTTTTCGTTCTCACACAAACATATGTGTCAGGAATTTGTGTGTTTAACCTTTCTTTTCCCTTCTGCAGGAGAGCATCCCATCAAGACCACTGAGAATGGGGTGGGTCTTAGCCAGGATGGGTGGGGAGAAGTGTTATGTGAAAATGTGATTTTCAGTGTTATGGTTAAGTGTTGTTGTTTCCCTTCCCTCTCCTTTCATGTGAGGCTCAGACACAACTGCTCCAGTTAGTTAGTTCCAAAGGTTTTATTTTTGTAAAATTTATAGTTGGTTTCTGGACTGGGTTATGTCAGCCATTGAGGACATAGTTTATTCCAGACACTGGGAACCAGTGTCAAACCACCAGGGGGAGAGTGTAGCGGGCATGCACTTTCCCAGGGTATTTAAAACTGGCAGAGACACTAGTAATGTGCAGTTCCCTGCAGCCCAGCGGGTGGCGCTGTCGCCTTGGGCTGGGGTTGAACCATTGCTGTGTGCCGTACCCCTTTTTGTCCTCTCTCAGTGGTTGTATGGTGGGGCGGGGAACCCGCCGTGCTTGTCGGGAGTCTAGGCGGCCTAGGCCTAGAGGACGTTCGGAGGTCGTGTTCCATCCCAGGCTCCTTTAGCCTGGGGTGAGGTACTCGGATGGGGGCCTGGGGCCCAGTGTCCTTCACTGGGTTCCGCGAGGGATGGATTTCCTAGGGGGACCCCGGGAGTGGGCTCCCCAAATCCAGTGGCGTAAGGGACCGGAGGGGGTACTCGCCTGAAGACCTGGTGCAGCATATTGCCAGTGACGGGTGAGCCTCCGGAGACCGCCCGGAGGGATATATCCCTTGCCAAGGGACCACACTACACTTCAAAAGGAGGCGGAGGCTCTGATGCAAAACACCGACCCAAAGGTAAAGAGGATCTTCTCACACCACACACACATCTGTGGTAGGAACTTGGCGTGGTGACCCCGCACTCTCTCAACCAAGGTACCCCTAGACAAAAGCCAGAGACAGATGATGTGATATCAGGGAGAGAGAGTGGAGGCCGCTACAAGTACATAATACAGCAATTGGTAAACATACCCATGTATGCAACCAGATGAATGTAATCACAATGGCTGGAGTGTATGATGTGCAGTTGTCTGTGGGGTCAACTTTTCTCCAAACATATGGCTTCCTCAGCACCCAGACAAGAAAGGAGCAGATTACCTACAAAAACATGATAGAAATATCACAGTATGTTATGCAGTACATGGAAATATGACATATGAAAAGTAGCATTATGCATATGAACAATGTGTGCACCTACCAATAATCACAGCCAGCTAAAAGAAGGTCCACCATCCCCCCTGGGCGGGCATAGGGGTACCAAAGGCGAGCACCCCCCCCCAACCGAAAGGCACCCAGACGGAGATGGCCAAGATGACATAATGTATACTTCCAGCTTGAACAGGTCTACATAAAGAAGAATATTCTTAAGAAACTTACTTGGATGTACAATCTTTATATGTATGGTGGTGAGAATATCTCAATGAATAAATTATTTCAGGGTGTGGCAGGGGCGTACCAATAAGGGGGCGGGGGGGGGTGGTCCGCCCCAGGTAGTACACATTGGGGGGTGTCAGTGGCCGAGTGACTTCGCTCTATGGGGTGCGCTCGGCACACGAGTCGGGTGACACCGTCCGATCATCCCAAGGGCATCCCTGCTGGCTCTGGCTGCTCCCTTTCCTATTAGGTGTTTTTTAGAACACCCCCACCGCCAGGGCCGCAATGGAATGGTCCAGACCGTCCACTCGTTCAGTGACTGAATTCCCTCCTGCTAGCTCCGCCTCCACCCACCACTCCGGCCTCAGCCTGACTGTGTGTCTGTCATCATCTCTCTCCGCTGGGGCGGCTCAGCTGCTACCACACACAGTCAGGATTCCTGGTGAGTGGGGGAGCTGGGGGGTGTTGTAAGAAGAGCCTGGAGGAGTGTGTGTCTTTCTGCTCTACCACGCTGTGCTGACCTGATTGGGGGGGGGGTGATTGCTGTGCAGTGTGTCCACCCCCTGCCATGTGTACTAGCACAGTCCTGTATGTAGCTGACCTGATTGGGGGAGGGGGGGTGATTGCTGTGTTCACCCCCTGCCATGTGTACTAGCACAGTCCTGTATGTAGCTGACCTGATTGGGGGGGGGTGATTGCTGTGTTCACCCCCTGCCATGTGTACTAGCACAGTCCTGTATGTAGCTGACCTGATTGGGGGAGGGGGGGTGATTGCTGTGTTCACCCCCTGCCATGTGTACTAGCACAGTCCTGTATGTAGCTGACCTGATTGGGGGAGGGGGGGTGATTGCTGTGTTCACCCCCTGCCATGTGTACTAGCACAGTCCTGTATGTAGCTGACCTGATTTGGGGGGGGGGGGATTGCTGTGTCCATCCCCTGCCATGTGTACTAGCACAGTCCTGTATGTAGCTGGCCTGATTTGGGGGGGGGACTGCTGTGTCCACCCCCTGCCATGTGTACTAGCACTGTATGTAGCTGACCTGATTTGGGGGGAGGGGGGTGATTGCTGTGTCCACCACCCCCTGCCATGTGTATAGTGTAGCACTGTAGCTGACCTGATTGGGGGGTTGCAGAATGCAGATATGTGTGATTTACAGGGTGCAGAATGCAGACGTGCGATTTACAGGGTGCAGAATGCAGACGTGCGATTTACAGGGTGCAGAATGTAGACATGTGTGATTTACAGGGTACAGAATGTAGACATGTGTGATTTACAGGGTGCAGAATGTAGATATATGCGATTTACAGGGTGCAGAATGTAGACATGTGTGATTTACAGGGCACAGAATGTAGACATGTGTGATTTACAGGGTGCAGAATGTAGATATATGCGATTTACAGGGTGCAGAATGCAGATATGTGCGATTTACAGGGTGCAGAATGTAGATATGTGCGATTTACAGGGTGCAGAATGCAGACGTGCGATTTACAGGGTGCAGAATGTAGATATATGCGATTTACAGGGTGCAGAATGCAGATATATGCGTTTTACAGGGTGCAGAATGCAGACGTGCGATTTACAGGGTGCAGAATGTAGACATGTGTGATTTACAGGGTGCAGAATGTAGATATGTGTGATTTACAGGGTGCAGAATGTAGACATGTGTGATTTACAGGGTGCAGAATGTAGACATGTGTGATTTACAGGGTGCAGAATGTAGACATGTGTGATTTACAGGGTGCAGAATGTAGACATGTGTGATTTACAGGGTGCAGAATGTAGATATGTGCGATTTACAGGGTGCAGAATGTAGACATGTGTGATTTACAGGGTGCAGAATGTAGACATGTGCGATTTACAGGGTGAAGAATGTAGACATGTGTGATTTACAGGGTACAGAATGTAGACATGTGTGATTTACAGGGTGCAGAATGTAGACATGTGTGATTTACAGGGTGCAGAATGTAGACATGTGTGATTTACAGGGTACAGAATGTAGACATGTGTGATTTACAGGGTGCAGAATGTAGACATGTGTGATTTACAGGGTGCAGAATGTAGACATGTGTGATTTACAGGGTGCAGAATGTAGACATGTGTGATTTACAGGGTGCAGAATGTAGATATGTGCGATTTACAGGGTGCAGAATGTAGACATGTGTGATTTACAGGGTACAGAATGTAGACATGTGTGATTTACAGGGTGCAGAATGCAGATATATGCGTTTTACAGGGTGCAGACTGCAGATATATGCGATTTACAGGGTGCAGAATGTAGACATGTGTGATTTACAGGGTGCAGAATGTAGACATGTGCGATTTACAGGGTGCAAAATGCAGACGTGCGATTTACAGGGTGCAGAATGCAGACGTGCGATTTACAGGGTGCAGAATGCAGACGTGCGATTTACAGGGTGCAGAATGTAGATATGTGCGATTTACAGGGTGCAGAATGCAGACGTGCGATTTACAGGGTGCAGAATGCAGACGTGCGATTTACAGGGTGCAGAATGTAGATATGTGTGATTTACAGGGTGCAGAATGTAGACATGTGTGATTTACAGGGTGCAGAATGTAGATATGTGTGATTTACAGGGTGCAGAATGTAGATATGTGCGATTTACAGGGTGCAGAATGTAGACATGTGCGATTTACAGGGTGCAGAATGTAGACATGTGTGATTTACAGGGTGCAGAATGTAGATATGTGTGATTTACAGGGTGCAGAATGTAGACATGTGTGATTTACAGGGTGCAGAATGTAGATATGTGTGATTTACAGGGTGCAGAATGTAGATATGTGTGATTTACAGGGTGCAGAATGTAGATATGTGCGATTTACAGGGTGCAGAATGTAGACATGTGCGATTTACAGGGTGCAGAATGTAGACATGTGTGATTTACAGGGTGCAGAATCCAGGCTGTATATTACCCACCTGAAGTAGCTGAGCTGTGAGCTTACCTGATAAGGGGGGGGGGGGGGGGTTGTTGCTTTGTTCACAACCCAGGTATAGTAGATGAGCTGGTCTGATAAGGGGGGATGTCTGTATCCCAGGTATAAATAGACATTGACCTACACCCACATCTTGCAGCCATCAGATCGAGCCAGCAAACAGCAGGTCACAGCAGCATCTTCCCTGCGGCCATCAGATCCCGTCCGCGGTCCAGCAAGCAATACGCCTTGTCAGCAGGTCAGTTCCAAAATCCGGATCAAATCATCAATGCCAATGTCTGCTGTCCCTGGATGGGGGATCGCCATACAGTGGGATCGCTGGATCGGATCTGTCCCTGAGGAGTCGGACAGCAGATAATGCAAAGTATGGGCCATACTTTTGTATTGTCAGCTGTCTCCCTATCTCACTCTGATGTCTCCCTCATAGCAGCTCCAGTCCAGCTCTCCACTTCCCTGACCGTGGCACCGATTTGTCTAAATATGTGGGATCTGCTTACCTGAGTGACTGACACCTCTTGCCTGTCCCATCTATTTTCACTGGCTGCCATGAATGAACAGCATCAGCTGTCATTACAAGGAGCGGGAGGGGACGTCCCCATCCCCCCACAGCTCCGCCCAGGTCTCCCATCCCACCCGGAGACCTGAGCCACCAGCCGGCACGTCCGGGTTTGCCTTTGATCAGGTCTCCAATGTAGAAACTCGGAAACGACATCACAGCGTCACTTCCCGTTTACTCTGCAGCCAACGGCGCCATTTAAAAAAAAAAACATAATTCAAAAACACTGATCTTGGCAGAGGAGGGGTTTGGGGTCTTTTAGACCCCCGCTCCCTCCATAAAGAGTACCTGTCACTGCCTATTACTGTCACAAGGGATGTTTACATTCCCTGTGACAACAATAAAAGTGATCATAATTTTTATTTTAAGGGACAGTGTAAAAAAAAAAAAAAATGAAATAAGAAAAAAAAAAAAAAGTTTAATGCACCCAATCCCTCCATGTTCGCACGCCAAAGAAAACTCATACCTATGTCACGCCCGCAAATATAATAAGTGTTCAAACCACACATGTGAGGTATCGCCACGATCGCTCAAGTGAGAGCAATAATTCTAGCACTAAACCTCCCCTGTTACTCTAAACAGGTAACCGTTTAAACATTTTAAAACGTTGCCTATGGAGATTTTTAAGTACCATAGTTTGTCGCCATTCCATGAGTGTGTGCAATTTTAAAGTGTGACATGTTCGGTACCCATTTACTCAGTGTAACATCATCTTTCACATTAGTGTATTTTTTTACACAATATTTGCGTTTGAGGCAGCTGCGCAAATATCGTGTGACATAAAATATTGCAATGACTGTCCTTTGCTAAAAAATATATATATAATGTTTGGGGGTTCTAAGTAATTTTTTAGGTATAAATTCAATAAAGTCTTCTCTGGAAGGGTTCATTCACACCACAGTACACCTACTAGTGCGCACATTATGAACATGTGATTGTGGGCGTTTTACCTTGTGCTGACAGGTAATACACATTGCAATATTTTTCTTTTCTTTTTACTTCTATTGTTATTACTTGGTGCTGTAGCACATTGTGATGCATTCAGCATGTCAGATTGAACGGTGCAAAAATGTCTATGCTATGTGGAGCTATAAGCTCCACTTATCTGTTTCCTCCCCCCCTCCGGTGCCACATTTGGCACCTTTTGGGGAGGAGCCTATCCTCACTGCCGTCAGACCTTGCCATGGCGAGGTACGTCAGAAGTTCAGCCCCCCTCCTCCTTCCCCTGCTGCCGGGCCAGTAAGAGAGTGCAGCGCGCTTCGCGTATGCGCAGTAGGGAACCTACCAAGGCTTCACTGCCAGGTTCCCTTACTACGAATGGCGGCGGCACCAGCCGAGAGCCAATGGAAACATTGGCTGCGGGTGCCGACATCGCTGGATTCCAGAACAGGTAAGTGTCCTATTATTAAAAGTCAGCAGCTACTGTATGTGTAGCTGCTGATTTTTTTTTTTCTCGTATGTGGGGGCGAAACTCCTCTTTTAACTATAGGGATTGCTTGGGACTACATTGGGCAATGTAGCCCAACACAACCTAACATTGGCGGTGTGAATGGGCCCTAATTGCTGTTATATCTTACAATATATATTTATTATTTTATCCAAATCTCAATACAGTATGTGCTCCAGTAAATCATGCGTGGTGGACTACAAAACACCTCCTTCCCAGAACACAAAACCCATGCCCTCTTGGTGCTCACACTCAAACTTTGCACTAACCAGACCTCCATGACCCTCTTTATTGTGTCCACAGTAGCTTAGGCTGGCCATACACGGTTTGATCGAACAGCTTGGGTACAACCAGCCTGCCGGATTCTATTGCGGCTGTTGCTAGCAGCTGCTATAATTCCAAGTCTGCAATAATATTGAAAATAAAAATGGCAGCATTCAGTATGGTTACTATACCACATGATTCCAAGATGGCCACCACTGACCCAACTTCCTGTTTGTTTCCTACGTGTGTTCCACGTAGGTGTAAAGATCAAAAACTGGATGGAAGGGACTCGGAAGGCTGCCTTGGATATCGTAAATGTAAGCTACTGTGGACCCACTAATTAAGTTAAGAGGGTTATGGAGGTCTGGTGAGTGCACAATTTGAGTGTGATCACCAAAAGCGCATTGATTTTGTATTCTGAGAAGGAGTTGTTTTGTAGTCCACCATGCACAGTTTGCTGGTGCACATATTGAGATTTGGATGAAGAAGCACTGGACTTGTGGGTGTTTTTCCATTTAAAAGTTGGGGGGGGGGGGTGCCAGATGTAGGATCCGCCCCGGGTGCCAAATGCTCTAGGTACGCCCCTGGGGTGTGGATAGAAGTAACAAAACAGCATCATGGGACACCGAAGAAGGAGCTAAAAACCGAAGTGGGGTATATACAGTATACTGATCAATACAAATTCACCATTATAGGGCTCCCCCCTATTAAAATGACCCGAAAATGCTATATACTCACTTCAAGTTAGCATGTGGCTCAAATATATACATATACGACCACAGGGACCAAGAAGAAGATCCCCCAGTATATGTCTCCCAAATTCTGTTCACCAGGACACTGGACCATATGACTCCCATGCCCAAAATAGAGTCTCTATAAAGAGTAAAACAAGTACCATATACTATCAAAATAATGGGTTATATAACCAACATTGCCAAAGTCCACCATGTAAGTGGGGGTGTACTTGCAATCAATATGGTTAACAACACTCACCACCACAGAGAGAAAGTCGAAGTCTAGCCATCAGCCCAACAGCTTGGGGCAAGCATTCCAAATGCAGGGCAGGCACCGCCTTAAGTATCCCCACCACGCCTAGACCTGGCCGCCGCTGCCGAACACCACAGGCTATATAACCTATTCATCTGATACTATATGGTACTTCTTTTAAACTTTGTAGAGACTCTATTTTGTGCATTGGGAGTCATATGGTCCAGTGCCGCAGTGAACATGATGACATATCCTGGGGGATCTTCCTTCTGCACTGGTGCGCAGTCATGTTGGAACAGGAAGGGGTCATCCCCAAACTGTTCCCACAAAGTTGGGAGCATAAAATTGTCCAAAATATCTTGGTATGCTGATGCCTTAAGAGTTCCCTTCACTGGAACTAAGGGGCCAAGCCCAACCCCTGACAATCAACCCCACACCATAATTCCCCCTCCACCAAATGATTTGGACCAGTGCACAAAGCAAGTTCCATAAAGACATGTGTAGCCAAAGGATTGCTACTGGAAAGTTATCATATTAAGTTATGTATTGTTTATTAGTAAAGTGTTTGGCTCCCTCTGGTGACCATTGAACGCAATTAGGATATTTATTTTCTGGTTAAAAGATGAACAGTGATGCATTGTGGGATGTGTAGTTTAGTGAGGAATTGACTCCTATTGTGTAAATTAAATTGAGGACTACAAACTCACAATGCCAAGCGATGGACCCACAATGCAAAACGTCACAGAACAGCCTGCTGGGTAGCCAGATAAAAGGAAAAGTGTGGCCTGTTTTTGGGCTCTCTGGACGCCACTCAACTGCCAGCAGGAGGTCTGTGTGTGACTGGGAGTAAAGACTGCGGCCTATAGCGAAGAGCCGGATCATCCGCCCCAGAGGGATCTTTGGAGGACAGCCCTGCAAGTCGAGCAGGTGGACCGGCCTGTGCTTGAGAAAATTTGAAGCTGTTTCACTCATTAGAGCGCCGGGAGCATCCGTGCGGTGTAACAGTGCCATCTTCTCTCACAGAGGCATCATCGAGCGAGGTTCCGGACAAAGTACACCAGTTGGCTGAGGATCCATAGCGGTGAGAGGGCATCTGCCTATTAAAGTAATTGACTGAGATATTGATAAGTGGTTTCCTGCTATCCAGACTGTCGCTGACACTTGTAGTCCCGCGGATGGGTATCTATTGCATCTAAGTGTTCCTGCAGCCGGATTGTCAGACTTAGCATTTCTTTCATAAGTGAATTGATCACCTCATATCTTTCAGTTATAGTTCCTTGTTTTTTTCACCACCTTGGATTACAATTAAGTGCACCACCTTACACCTCAGGACAACTAAGCTAGCTGAAGAAAAGACTGGAACAGAAGGAACTGCCATTACTTTGTCGTTCACTGAGCTTTACATTATACAGTTAAGGTCACACTGCACTCTAGAGGGAGGCATTTAGTAACATCAGATTGAAGCATATACCTTGATTACTGTGTTCACTGTTGTTATTGGTCTGTGTGCTCAGGCTTCAGTGGAGAGGTGGTTCAATACAGGTACTGAAGTATTGCGGACCTACTCCACTGTGTACCTACTCACATATACCTTTGCCAGGTTGTAGTTGTGTGTAGTGATAAGACATTACTGATTTGAATATACATCCCTGCTAATGACTTTAATCTGTGTTCATTTGCTGTTGATTGTACAATAACCTCCTGTCATTCTTTTGCTCTAGTAAATGTTTCTTGTGTGATTCAGTAATCTTGATTGAGTCTATTCTTTTTAACGTGAGACAATTACAATGGAACCCAAGGTGTCAGAGGTAAGAGAGAATCTGCAGAGTCGGGACAGCCCGTGGGGTATAGAGTCAATCAGCAGCCCCCATGGGGGTACCCCATGGGGATAATAGTGTGTGTATGGTACCGCTACACATGGATGAGCGAGTTTGGGGTGGAGGAACTTGACTGGCCTGCACAGAACATCTTTGGGATGAATTAGAACGGAGACTGCGAGCCAGGCCTTCTCGTCTAACATCAGTGCCTGACCTCACAAATGCGCTTTTGAAAGAACGGTCAAGCATTCACATAGATATACTCCTAAACCTCGTGGACAGCCTTCCCAGGAAAAATTGAAGCTGCAAAGGGTGGGCCAACTCAATATTGAACCCTACTGACTAAGACTGGGATGTCATTAAATTTCATGTGTGTGTAAAGGCAGGTGTCCCAATACTTTTGACAATAGAGTGTATTTTGAATTTACCCCCCAGAGAATTGGAGGTGGTATTTCATTTTTAATGTATTTTTAAACTTTATACAATAAAGAATATGCACATGTGTCTCCACCATGTTGTCGCTATAGTCCGCGTTTATGGGCTACTGGAGCGTAGTCTCCAGTTCTGGCCTAATTATTTTCTTGTTCTTGTTTGGATGGGGCCTATAAGTCTCCTTTACTTACTTTAGGGTTCTGAGCGATCCCAGCACAAACCCAAGCTCAACCACTGACTCAGATCCCACTTGTGCTCCTTTGGTTAACTAGATGCTTCACAATAAAATCACAGCAACTCACAGCTGCATGGCCTTTCAAAATGAATATAATATATTATAATATAGTTTTTCTTTAAGCAGCTCATATTTGATAGAAACTGATAGCAAAAAGTATTAAGCAATGCTTACAAAAGGCCAATTATACTTGAAAAGGGATTCATAGAGCACCATGGGTTATGATGGCTTGTACAGTCATGATGAAAAAATGTAAAGGTAAATCTTCAAAAGACTGACCATAACTCTTAAAAATACCTTGGGGTGTTTTCTCTCCAAAACTTATTTTTGTAGGTGTTTAAACTGTCCTGGTGCTCCAGGGCCTCTACGAATGTGATAGGTAGTCAGGAATTTCATTGTGTAATTTATGACCCTAGAAAGCCTGAAGGTGCTTCTTGGATTTTGGGTCACTCTATGTGATTAGGCTGTGAAAAAAGTCTCACACTTGTGGTATCTGTATATGTGAGCACTTTATGCCCTAACTATAAACTACTTCCACCTGCTGTAAAATAAAAATGTAAATGCAAAGTGCAATATAATTTTGTATCACCTCATATATATCTACTATCTTAAAATCACAGCATATCAATTAAGATTATCCCTGAAGGTAAAACTGTGTGCAAAACATAAAAATTTGTCACTTGCTATGTGCCTTTGCTGCCACTTGAAGTTGGATTGGGAATCCAAAAGACATTCTGTAACAAAAGAGGGTATACAAGGGAGAAAAAAAACTACGTAGTGATTACTGTATTGAATAGTACACATAAAAACAGACAGTAAATATTGCACTCACAGGTATGGATACAGAGGGTGCACATATATGAACACTTAGCATCAAAATCCTGTAATGTTTCCAGTGTAAAGCCTGTGCAGCCGCCGCTATAGGCAGAAAGATGGATCGCACTGCAGACATTCAGGAAACATTCACATAAGGGCCAAACACCACCACTGAGGAATAATAGCAGGCCATTCTCAGGAACCCTGGAAACTAATTTTCTGAGAAACTTCTCCTTCGTCAGCCTAATGGTCCACAGCCCCAAACCCCTCCTCCAGGATACTGGTACAGGTCTAATTGTATGAGGAAAATCTGTATAACCAATTATTGATATCGGTCCTTACTAAAGAGATATTTATTGAGAGTAAAAGAGCATGCAGGCTTGTGGGTAGGTACAGCGTGGTGGGACAGCAGAAAACACTCAGTCTGGGTGCATGAAACTGAAATTCGCCAAAATAAAACAAGCCAGATGGGAAGGCAACCTGACCAGGAGCAATGACAGGGTACAACAGCGATGAGTAGTAGCAGAGTAGTGGGGAGGCTTCCAGGAAGGATGATGTGTCCCTGCACTTTCCCTACCTATCAGAAACTTCTCCCCAAAGCTAAGCACTGTCCCTGACAGACAGGTGTCCCTACTCTAGCCACATGCAAAATGCGCACCAAGCCCCAGAGCCAGGGTCCTAAATATGTCTGATTAAAAAAGCTGGTATAATCTCTCAGACTCTCACCATCAAATCCAGATAATTGGGTACATAGAAGAGGAAGCAATAACATCTAGTCCTCTCCGCATGCGTATAAAAACATTTATTCAGTATAAAAAGGTACACTTACAAGTGACGCACTGTGCCTCAGTGTAAAGGAACAAGCAGCATACACAGTGATCCTGTTTTACTATCCCAGTGAGGGAACTGCCTGTGAGACCTAACTGGGGTCTCTTCAGGGCTCCATATCCTGAGGTGAGCTGCTAAGAATACCGTTGGTGGAGGTTGTCACACAGTCACCTTATTTTACATAAGAAATCACCTTTGGACACTCGTTGGTGTTTGCTGATCATTATGTGAAGATTATGAACTGTTTATCATCATTTATTCTATTTTAGTATTGTTTTTTTATGTCTTTTGCACTGCACTGCTTTTTTAATCAGTTACTATTGGGGATTCGATATTTTGACCCTCAGTGTTCTAGCTGCTGTCTTTAGGGTTTATTTGCACTGGTTGATCTGTTTTTACATATCCTAAATATGTCTGCCAGAGTCACATGGGGTGCCAATCGTATAGCTGCCTCCTTGTGACCCAGGAAACCATAGAAGAACTAGGCTTTTCTCGACTTTTTCTCCCTCTGTAATGCTGCTGCAGTTGATCACCACCTGCACTGGAGAAAAAAGACTGCACCTGCCTACAGGCTAACTTACTACACTGGTCTACAGGGAGAAAGCCTTACCAGATTTGGGTCACTAATAAAGGAAAATTAAGCCCTGAGTATTAATTGGCTCCAGTTTCCAAGATACAGCTTCAGGTCAAACTTGCATCAAAATAATTCAAAATTACGAGCGGGGTATGCTATTATGCTCCATAGCTTTTCTGAAAATTGTGATATAGCAATGAGAATGGTGCCACGTCATGTATCTTTTAATTCATACCAATAACATAGCATAACTTTCCATTCATTTATTGTTTTTTCATGTAACATTTTTATGCTCCCTCCACAACATTGGGACTGAGAAAGGCATGGACTTTTTCTTCTTGTTTAGCCAATGACGTAAATAAGTTGCACATCTAATGCAACAATAATGAAGGGCCCAACTCTTGTCCTGATCCCCTATTTTGCATCCAAAATATAGGTGGTATGCCTTTTTTACCACTGCCATCATACTGCACTTTTGAGATGCAAATGTAACCTGGCCACAAATGTAGCAGAAGTTATCTGCATCGTTTGCACAGTTTTGAGGCATCTTGGCTTTTGAGGAAGATATCACGCAACTGTTCCTTGGAAATGTTAGGCAATGACACTTTCACCAGCCACCAGATGTAACTGTATGATGCATAGATCTGAGCAAGACAAATGTACCTTGCACTAAAAGAACAATAAATTACAGTTAGGTAATACTCTTTAGTCTCAAAGTGAAGATAAATTTATAGACTTCCATGTGTTACCATTTTCATTGTTCTACCGTACTTTGTTGAGAAGTTACGTAGCGGTCCCGTCCCACCCGCTCTCTCCCTTCTTCTTCTCGGCTGGTTTATTTGTCTAGGGGGACCAGGGGGAGGGGTGAGATGCTGCCACCAGCTTGCCTCTCTTAGGTGTGTAGAGGTTTGAGCTATGATCTTTACCTTCGGGTCTGTTTTCCTGTCCAGAGATTCCACTTCAAAAATTACCAGTAGATAGGTGAATGTAGGACACTTTGCTCCCAGAAAAGTAAACCCACACCATACAAACACAAACTTGGTGGGGAGAGGGTTCAGGCACAATCCTTTCGGATCAGAGAAGCTGTTAGGAGTTCACAACAACTTTTGGCGCACGGTCGCTGCCACCGACCGTGAGGTTGGTCCCTGCCACAGACCTGGTGAACGATGAGGTCTCTGCCACAGACCTTAGAATAGGCCTCTGCCACTGACCTGATGTAGCTGGGTCTCTGCAAAGACAATAGAACATGAACTACCTTCTAGAGAGATGATCCATCCCGGACGGTCCCCAGAGGCCTGCACTGTCACCAGCCAATGCTGCGCTGGGTCTTCAGGCCAGGTCACCTCCCTGGTCCTCCTCGCCCGAGACTCGGGTCCTCTCACTCGGTGGGCCCCCTAGGCATCTTCTCCCATGCGGGACCCAGTCGAAGGTACTGGGCCCTGGGTCTTTGCTAGTACCTCACCCCCGGCCTAAGGTGCCTGGGATGGAACTCGAACTCCCTTGCACCCAGGCCGAGGGCACCTGGGCGCGGACGACGGAACAGCAGCCCCCAGGCTGAAGGTGCCTGGGGCTCGGACCTTGTGCACAAGATGTCCGCCCCCTTTATACCCTCTCCCAGCAGGCACAGTGGGTTCCCCGCCCCGCCGTACTACTGCCGCGAGAGGACACAAAGGGCACGGCCCTACAATGATGGTTCAACCCCAGCCCAAGGGGACAGCGCCACCCAGGGGCCGCAGGGAACTGAGCACCATTATATCCTCCATGAATCAAATTAGCCATAGATTCCTAACAATTAGTGTATCTGGGTCATACTACCACCCAGACACTCCCCCTAAATGTTAACCCCCGGTACAGTTACAATAATCATCAGACACCTCCCTCCCTTGTAGGCAAATATACTTGCCTGCGTATAAATCCTTATTGTGAAATATCTTGAAAACTTTAGCCGACCAGCACCTTTATCACCTGTTTTCTAATTCATCTAATCAAAATATGTAAGAATTAGCACATTTTATCTCGGAGGTCAATAATTTCCCAAATTTGTAGACCAGTGTTTTTTAAACTAAAAACACAGTGCAGTGAGTGCAGGGAGCTTTAGCAGCTTGCACTGAGGGGTGGCAACACTCATATAAAATTAAATGTAAAAATAGCACTCAATAAACTATATAAAAAAAACTGTACTGTCTGCCCTCATGTTGTAAAGCACTGTGAATACTGTTGGCGCTATATAAATCCTGTATAATAATACCAATAATACTCAACGTGCATAAAAAAGTGCAACAATGCAAAAAATCACAAAAGTGCATATATCTAAATACTAAAAGATACAAAAAAAAAATTGCAAAAGTGCATAACATATCATGAACACAAAGAAATTGAATAAAAATTCAAGTAATCAAGTGTCCAAACAATTTTTTTTCCAAGATAAGTGCTGCTGAAAGTGCTTCTTTGTGCAATAATTATGACACAAGCATAATCTCCAGTGCACTAGTTCAACCACCACAATGCACTCACCGGAACAATAAAAAGAGTCAGCCTGATTCAGTTATGCTATCAGAAGAGACCTCATTCCTGATCCCTACAATAGATTTCTTTCTATACCAATCGGACACATCGGGGCAGCTCGTCCTGTACAGGAGCTAGCTCACCACATGGAGCCCCAGAATCATATAATAGTGTAGTATTTTATTTGTATTATGTAAAAGCATACAGCATTAAAAAAAATGCACGTGGATCAAACAAACACAAAGCGTCCGAACATACCAAGATGGTGGCTGATCTGGGAACCAGATATGGCGGCATAAAGTCAGCGTGTAGAGCTCCTTGTTAAATGCTTTGTGTGAATGCACATTGTCAGGGGACCCCCTACCACTGACATCAGATTGGACCACCTTAAATAGTCTATGGAGCACAGGATTACCCGCCACCATTTTGTCATGCATCTGCCATTTTTATATAGACCTGGCAATGGGAAAACAACATGTGCCATTTTGTTGTGGGCTTAATCATATTCTGGTAGTCCCCACAATGTTACAAGCAGGGAACTAGCTCAAATCACATTCATCAATACAAACATGGCTATACAGTGCCTTGAAAAAGTAATCATAGACTCAGGCCTCGTACACACGACCGAGTTTCTCGGCAAGAACCAGCAAGAAACTTGCTGGCAGAGATGTCTTGCCGAGAAATTTGTTCGTGTGTATGGTTTCTCGTCGAGAAAGCCGACAAGTAACCTCGACGAGAAAATAGAGAACCTGCTCTCTATTTTCTCGTTGAGATTCTCGTCGGCATGTTTCTCGACGAGAAAAGTGAGTGTGTGTACACTTACCTGTCCTCCCGGAAGCCCGCGCATGTTCGAAATGAATTCGACACATGCGCGGTAGCTTCCTAGGCATACGTAGGGTATACCAAGATGGCGGCGACGGCATCGAATGTGACGAGCGCATGCTCGTCGTAGTCGATGATGACACCGCGTACGCTCCATTCAAAGAACCGCGGGTTCTTTGAATCGAGCGTGTGTACACTCGGCCGGGACAATTTTCTTGTCCAAGAATCTCGTCGAAAAAAACGACATGTTTTTTTCGACGAGAATCTCAGCCGTGTGTACGAGGCCTGAGATTATAGATACATGACCAAGGGGAAACGGACACCGGGAGAAATAAACAAGGGATTTATTGTAAATATGAATAAAATTATGAGACTATGAAGTAAAGTCTGAAATATAACTACTATTCTGATGGAGGAATAGGCTAATTATGTGATTATGTTACTATAATGATGTATGGAAGATGTCTTGAGATTTACTTTCCTTTTTTGTTGTCTTTTTTGTCTTGTTGAAATAAAAAATAAAAAAAAGTAATCATACGCCTGGAAATTTTCCACATTTTGTCACGTTACAACCAAAAACGTAAATGTATTTTATTGGGATTTTATGTGATAGACCAACACAAAGTAGCACATAATTGTGAAGTGGAAGGAAAATGATAAATGATTTTCATTTTTTTTTTACAAATATATATGTGAAAAGTGTGGCGTGCATTTGTATTCAGCCCCCCTGAGTCAATACTTTGTAGAACCATCTTTCTCTTCAATTACAGCTGAAAGTCTTTTTGGGGATGTCTCTACCAGCTTTGCACATCTAGAGAGAGACATTTTTGCCCATTCCTCTTTGCAAAATAGCTCAAGCTCTATCAGATTGGATGGAGAGAGTCTGTGGACAGCATTTTTTAAGTCTTGCCACAGATTCGCAATCGAATTTAGGTCTGGACTTTGACTGGGCCATTCTGACACATGAATATGCTTTGATATAAACCATTCCATTGTAGCTCTGGCTGTAAATTTAGGGTCGATGTCCTGCTGCAAGTTGAACCTCTGCCCCAGTCTCAAGTCAATTGCAAACTCTAAAGCCCTGTACACGTGACACGATCGGTTTTACCGATGAAAACAGTCCGATGGACTGTTTTCATCGGACAAACCGATCGTGTATGGGACCCATCGGTCTTTTTTCCATCGGTTTTAAAAAATAGAACATGTTTTAAATTTTTCCGATGGATCAAAAACCGATAGCAAATTCCGATTGTCTATGGGCAAGTCCATCGGATAAAAAACCCACGCATGCTCAGAATCATGTTGACGCATGCTCAGAAGCATTGAACCTTATTTTTCTCGGCTCATCAGAGTGTTTTACGTCACCGCGTTTGGAACGGTCGGTTTTTTGACTGATGGTGTGTAGGCAAGACTGATGAAAGTCAGCTTCATCGGATTTCCGATGGACAAAACCATCGGATCAGAATCCATAGGATATCCGATCGTGTGTAGGAGACTTAACAGCTTTTCTATAAAGATTGCCCTGTATTTGGCTCTATCCATCTTCCCATCAACCTTGACCAGTTTCCCTGTCCCTGCTGAAGAAAAGCATCCCCACAACATGATGCTGCCACCACCATGTTTCACGGAAAGGGATGGTGTTTTCAGGGTAATGTGCAGTGTTACTGTCGCCTCACATAGCATTTTGCTTTTTGGCCAAAAAGTAAAATTTTGGTCTCATCTGCCCAGAGCACCTTCTTCCACATGTTTGCTGTTTCCCCACATGGCTTCTTGCAAAGTACAAACAGGACTTCTTATGGCTTTCTTTCAACAATGGCCTTCTTCTTGCCACTCTTCCATAAAGGCCAGATTTGTGGAGTGCACGACTAATAGTTGTCCTGTGGACAGATTCACCCACCTGAGCTGTGGATCTCTGCAGCTCCTCTAGAGTTACCATGGGGCTCTTGGCTGCTTCTCTGATGAATGCTCCACTTGCCCGGCCTGTGAGTTTAGGTGGACGGCCATGTCTTGATAGGTTTGCAGTTGTGCCATACTCTTTCCATTTTCGGATGATGGATTGAACAGTGCTCTGTGAGATGTTCAAAGCTTGGGATATTTTTTTTATAACCTAACCCTGCTTTAAACTTTATCCCTGACCTGTCTGGTGTGTTCCTTGGCCTTCATGATGCTGTTTGTTCACTAAGGTTCTCTAACAAACCTCTAAGGGCTTCACAGAACAGCTGTATTTATACTGAGATTGAATTACACACATGTGGACTCTATTTACTAATTTGGTGATTTCTGAAGGCAATTGGTTTCATTCAATTTTAGTTAGGGGTATCAGAGTAAAGGGGGATGAATACAAATACACGCCACACTTTTCACATATTTATTTGTAAAACATTTTGAAAACCATTGATAATTTTCCTTCCACTTCACAATTATGTGCCACTTTGTGTTGGTCTATCACATAAAATCCCAATAAAATACATTTACGTTTTTGGTTGTAACGTGACAAAATGTGGAAAATTGCAAGGGGTGTGAATACTTTTTCAAGGCACTGTAATGAAGGCTATAACCGTCGGCACTGCGGGCAACGAAAATTAAAAACATTTCCCATATATTATTTACGATTGTTTCATAACTCAAACAGTGTAACCAACAGTGGGAATTGGTGTGAGTGGAATAAAAACAACTTATACAAAAATCGCAAAAACTATTAAAAAGAATAATAAAAACAGTTTTAAATAGTGGCATTACCACAAAATAGGGGAGCAAAACCGAATAACAAGTAGACTATTTGGAGTGGCATAAATTATACCAGACATTACTTGAATAATTCATATATTTACAATTTAACATATATGTATAAAACATTAAAATTAGAAAATTAAAAAATATATGACCAGAGGCAGACAATAAATGAGTTGATAAACATGGTATTGTTCCTAACTAATGTCTATAAAACAGTTTATATCTATCGCCTAACTATTGTTTATAAAACTGTTTATATCTATCGCTACATTAAGGCCCAGAGAAGATAATGTACGTGTACCGCCCTACACCTGTAGGGTAGACGTTATATGTTAAATTTAGTTGTCTGAGCTTTAGTCCAGTTAAGAAAGAATTATGTAAATTACAGGCTCTGTTTCAGTCTAGCTGGGCTGCGCGTTTTCCACCTGACAGTAGGTGTCGCTGTCACCACGGGTCAGGGTTGGAAATGCAGCAGGCTAGGTGTATTGCGTATTCCTTTCCCAAAAATGGCTCAGGGGGCGTGATCAACCCGCTGTGCATTCTGGGAGGGGGTACTTAAGAGGCAGAGACTGCGCTTTTGGGGTTCGTTGCCGGGGGTCATTGCCGGATCCTGACCTGAGTGCCCTCCTGGCCTCAGGGATGTGCGAGCCATTTTCGGCCCCGGGGCCTGCTGGCCCGAGGCTCTGCAACTTAGAAGTAGGCCCAGGAGCTGCTGGGGCCTACTAGTCCAGGGATGGTCCTACGTGGTCTTGCCTGCGGGAAGAAGCAGAACAATTGGGGTCTCAATTGAAGGACGTATCCTGGCCAGTTTGCCTCACGGTGCTGCCGGACGGCTAAAAGATTCTGGCACCGTGAGCTGTGTACTTCTGAAGGAACTTTTTGCAAAGTGTCAGTGTGGTTACACGATCTTGTGGCTGAAGGTTGTGGAATGACGAGACGGCACTCATCAAGTCTGTGGCAGAGACTTTGAGCGAGATTCACACCGGTTGCTAGGTCAGTGAGAGTAGGCCTATCCGGTGGTTGCTGAATACAGCGTGGAACTGTTTGTCCTCTGGATCTGAGATTGTGCCCGTGATCCGCAAAGTAAAGTACCTGAACCTCCCCTCTCCCTCTATCCCTCTGTTGGAACTGGTAAAATAAAGCCTTGAAGAAAACATATCCAAGTGTTGGTGTGAACATTTATAAAAGCTCTTCAAGAAGGATCCCTGACACGAGTGTGGTGAACAGAAAAGGTAACAGTAGGCCCAAAACTTTAAACCAGCTGCTCCTACGGGGGTAGTGCTACATACGCATTTCATAAATCAATTTTGTTTCTAAATGAGAAATAGATCTGCATTTGTTGCACCCTCTCCAATGGGGTTGAAGTATATCGATTGCATGGATCCTATATTTCTACCAGTGGAAAATTCATAGTTCACACCATATGCAATATGCTTATCAAGTATAAATTAAGTTATATTAAAGATAAATTCATATACCAAAAAAATGATATACCTAAAGGTTCCTATACCAAAAAATTTGAAACAAAGGATCCATGGATGACTGCTAAATCATAAAAATCATCTAAAATGCAAGGGCTAGGTGTAAATAAGACACCATGGCTTAACTATAATGGCAGGTGAAACTGTACATATATATGAAAATGATTAGCAATAAGGAATCCACAAGTGATGATGAAAACTAAACGTAAAACATAAGTAATACTAATAGGTTATATTTACATATACAGTGGGGGAAATAATTATTTAAGCCCCTGCAGATTTTGTAAGTTTGCCCGCTTACAAAGAAATGAAGGGTCTATAATTTTTATCATAGGTGTATTTTAAATGATAGAGACAGAATATCAACCAAAAATCCAGAGAAAAAACATACCGGTAATACAAATGTTATAAATTGAGTTGCAGTTCAGCGAGTAAAATAAGTATTTGATCCCCAAGCAGAATATGACTTAGTACTTGGTGGAGAAACTCTTATTGGCAAAAAAAAGAGGTAAGACGTTTCTTGTAGTTGGTTATCAGGTTTGTACACATCTCAGGAGGGATTTTGGTCTACTCTACTTTACAGATCTTCTCTAAATCCTTAAGGTTTCTTGGCTGTCACTTGGCAACGCAAGGTTTCAGCTCCCTCCATACATGTTCTATAGGATTAGGGTCTGGGGACTGGCTAGGCCACTCTATGACCTTAATGTGCTTCTTCTTGAGCCACTCCTTTGTTGCCTTGGTGGTATGTTTTGGGTCATTGCCATGCTGGAAGACCCATCCACGATTCATCTACAGTGTTCTGGTTGAGGAAAGAAGGCTCTCCATTGGCCCCTCAATGTGGCAAAGTTGGCCTTTACCATTAGCAGAGAAACAGCTTCAAAGCATAATGTTTTCACCACCGTGCTTGACTGTAGGAGTGGTGTTCTTAGGGTCATAGTTAGCATTTTTCTTCCTCCAAATACGGCAAGTTGAGTTAATGCCAAAGGGCTCAATTTTGGTCTCATATGACCACAGTACTTTATCCCAATCCTTCTATGAATCATTTAGATGTTCATTGGCAAACTTCATATGAGCCTGTATATGTGCCTTCTGGAGTAGGGGGACCTTGCGGGTGCTGCAGGATTTCAATCCATGGCGGCGTATTGTGTTACTATGATCCCAACTGCCTTGAGATCATTCACAAGCTCATCCCTTGTAGTTTTGGGCTGATCCCTTATTTTGCTCATGATCATACTTACCCATGAAATGAAATCTTGCATGGATCTCCAGACCGAGGGCGATTGATGTTGATGATGGTTATTTTATATTTCTTCCATTTGCAAATAATCGCTCCAACAGTTGTCTCCTTCTCACCAGGCTTCTTTCTGATGGTCTTGTGGCCCATTCCAACCTTGTGCAGGTCTACAATCTTGTCCCTGACATCCTTTGACAGCTTTGGTCTTGCCCATGGTGGTAAGGTTTGAATGGAAGAAAGAGATTCTGTGGACAGGTGTCTTTTTATACACATAACAAATTGTTCTTAGGAGCACCTTCTTAAATTTACAGAACTACTCTGTGTACCACATGAGCACATACTGTACTGTATACTGTAGCCAGTCTGTGGGAACCAGAATTATTGTTGGTTGGTAAGGGAACAAATATTTATTTTACTCACTGAACTGAAACTCAGTTTATAACAATTGTATCATGTGTTTTTTTCTGGATTTTTGGTTGATATACTGTCTTTATCATTTAAAATTCATCTATAGGTAGGTGGGCAAACTTACAAAATCTGCAGGGGATCAAATAATTATTTTCCCCCTTTATATACACATACTTTCAGTATTTTTTTCTCTATTAAGCAAAAAATAAATAAAAAAACTCAATAGTGATTAAATACAACCAAAATAGAGCTCAATCTATGTAAAAAAAATTGCAAAAACGTGTCATTAAAAGTGTAACAGCTCTGAAAAATGAAATGGACAGGAAGGGGGTGGAACAGTCTGGTCTTGAAGTGGTTAAAGGGCCTCCTTTGTGGCATTGGGGCTATCATTGTACAGACCCCCTCTTTACAGTTCATCAGGCCAGTAAGCACTAGCATTGCTAGCCAGGTGCGGGGGGGGGGCGGGCCGCACCCGGGTGACACCCACCAGAGGGGTGACACCCGTGGGTAGCGCAGCGGCCACACTGACATCGCCCGCCCGCTGCCCTGTGCCTTAGGCTCACGCTGCGGCTGTGTCCCTCAGCGGAGCGGAAGGAAGCCGCCGCCCCCTCTGTCTCCTCTCTGTTTACATCCACAGAGGAGGAGGAGGAGCCCACGCTGGAGGGACACAACGCTGTGTGTATCTGCCGCTCTGTTCTGAGGTCTGTAAAGTAAGGGGGGCATCTTTACTGATGGGGGGAGGGGGTGTCTGTACTGCTGGGGTCTGCACAAGGGGAGTTTGCACCTGGGGGGGTCTGTAACTGAGGGGGGTGTCTGTACTGAGGGGGGTGTCTGTACTGAGGGGGGTGTCTGTACTGAGGGGGGTGTCTGTACTGAGGGGGGGTCTGTAACTGAGGGGGATCTGTAACTGAGGGGGGGTCTGTAACTGAGGGGGGATCTGTAACTAAGGGGTGTCTGTAACTGAGGGGGTGTCTGTACTGAGGGGGGTGTCTGTAACTGAGGGGGGATCTGTAACTGAGGGGGGGTCTGTAACTGAGGGGGGGATCTGTAACTGAGGGGGGATCTGTAACTGAGGGGGGATCTGTAACTGAGGGGGGGTCTGTAACTGAGGGGGGATCTGTAACTGAGGGGGGATCTGTAACTGAGGGGGGATCTGTAACTAAGGGGTGTCTGTTACTGAGGGGGGTGTCTGTAACTGAGGGGGTGTCTGTAACTGAGGGGGTCTGCACTGAGGTGGGGGTGTCTGTACTGATGGAGCGGTCTGCACTGAGGTGGGGGTGTCTGTACTGAGGGGGAGGTTCATACTGAGGGAGGCAGGTCTATATTGATGGCGGGGAGTCTGTACTTAGTGGAGCAGGTTTGTACTGAGGGAGGGGATCTATACTGTGGGAGTGGGGTCTGTAGTTAGTGGAGGGGGGTCTGTACTGAGGGGGGACTATAGTTGTTGGGGGGTGACACCATTTTTTTTCGCACCGGGTGACACCAACCCTAGTGACGCCACTGCCAGTGAGTCTCTCCAACGCTGAACAAGTAAACAGTTATAGAAAACTGTCAAGGTTGTTAACTATTCCCTACTCTATCCATCATTTTAAAAAAAAGGCTGTATATATATTTTAAGCTCTTGCAATAGCACAGTTACTCTAGCTTGAATATATTACATACGTTATGACTCAGAAATTTTGCACAAACTGGTCTCTAGCCATCTATACTTGTAACTCAGCATATAGGTTCTTAACCATTGACTTTGCTGCTTTAGTGATATACCATTCCCACATACATAAGTACCGTATATACTCGAGTATAAGCCGAGGCACCTAATTTTACCACAAAAAACTGGGGAAACGTATTGACTCGAGTATAAGCCTAGGGTGTCCATCTGCATGCCTCACTTTGCCTCACTGTGTCCATGTGCATGCCTCACTGTGCCCATGCCCCACTGTGCCCATGCCTTACTGTGCCCATGCCTCAATATGCCCATGCCTCACTGTGCCCATGCCTCACTGTGTCCATGACTAGACTGACATTTAACATGGGAGTCTATAGAAGGGGTGCCTGGCTTTGAAAAATCGGTGCTCCCTGGCCGTAGGTCCCCCAGACAACAAACTTTACAGACTTGTAGAGGAGAAATGGGGCTATATGTGTGCCAAGTTCCGGGTCCAGAGGATCTATGACCGGCCTGTACCGGGTCCCCGGAAAAATGACAGTTTAACATGGGAGTCTATGGAAGGGGTGCCCGGCTTTGAAAAATCGGTGCTCCCCGGCCGTAGGGCCCCCCGGCAACAAACTTTGCCGGTACCGGGTCCCAAAAGTCCGGGAGATCAGGCGCAAAAAGGTGACTTGAGTATAAGCCGAGGGGGGCATTTTCAGCACAAAAAAATGTGCTGAAAAACTTGGCTTATACTCGAGTATATACGGTAGATGCTTTACTGGTTGCTTATTAAAAAAAAATTATTCTGCATCACAACATAACAGTTATGTTATCTTTTTACCACTCAATAAAGGCTGGTGTAAAATACTAGTCCATGACTTTTGATCACAGCTCATCCGCAATTTTCACATATTTAAGCCAAGAGCACTCATACCTTTGAAATAGAAGAGTGGATAGGGAAAGTTATCTGAAGAGGGAAACTCTTGCTACTATTTGTTTCCTTTCTGTGAATTACTTTTGACAAAGGTTGTGTTGTGTTGTGTTGATGGCTGTACTAGTCACCTTTTCATTGTTTCTATTAACTCAATGCAACACATTTGTTTTAGGAAGTTTCCAGTACCTTCAGCTACTTTTCTGCAGTCCTACCAGAATTATGAGTGAGTGAGTAACTTGTATAGCGCTACAAATGCGAACTAAATCGCCTCAAGGCTGATATGGTATCAGCTGGCTTGTGAAGTGTTTCAGAAAAAACTGAAGAAGGAGTTTAAGAGAGTTTTGCAGAGCCTAAACAAATGACAACTACCAGCGACAAACACGGGCTTCCACAAGGAATAAAGTTAAAGAAGCATCTGGTCTTCTTTGCTGCAAAATTACTTCTTGGATGCAGTCCCGAGTTTGGGCCACTGGTTTGCACAGGAGCCTTGTGGAGGTTCTACCAAAATTGGATATGAAGATATGAAGATATAACTATGTTATGCCAGAAAGCAGAGTCAAAGTTAGGAACAAGCCAGGTGTCAGAACTAAAGAATCAACATGCAAGTGAAGACCAAAGCAAGAGACAAGCTAGAATCCATGTAAAATTAAAGTCAATAACAGAGAAGTAACCAGCCCAAACTAAGAGCAAAAAGGCCAAAGGCACAGGAATTAATAATGCTCCCTATGCAACGGTGCCCAGATACCCTCATTTACCGTATACCCCTGTAACAGTGGGAAACACTTGCAATTGCGCATATGCATGCCATATACTGTATGTGTGCCCACGTGGTCTGCTAATTCACCTTCTGAAAGGACTCTATAAACCTTTTAAGGACCAAACCCACAACTACATTTTTTATTGTTTTGACAAATGTAGAAATGAGCAAATGCCTAGAAGAGTTTTTTTTTTTATAAAGCTAAAATGTTGTACATTAGCAAATTTCTCATCTGTGGTTTAAATACGTGTTTAATATTTTACTAATAGAAACAGTGTATTTTTAATAGAGAATATACAATTTTTTCTGAAAGGGCAGATCAAACATTTGTTGTAGTCACTAGGAAAATCCCAACTCCATATCCCCCTTGCTCACCCACCCCTTCTCTTCTGCTTAGCATCTCAGAACGAAGAAAAACTGATTTCTTATGATCAGAAAACATGTAGTCAAGGAACAATCAAGGGGGGTTAGCTGGTAAACAATCTGCCCAGGGCGGCTTTTAATTGTTTGTGGCATATCATGTATTAAAAAAAAGCATGTACCAATCTATGCAGAGGGTGTCTGAGGGAACTGGACAGGTGATCCAAAGGCCAATAATTACTGTATATACTCGAGTATAAGCCGACTCGAATATAAGCAGAGGCACCTAATTTTACCACAAAAAACTGGGAAAATGTATTGACTCGAGTATAAGCCTAGGGTTGTCATCTGCATGCCTCACTGTGCCTCACTTTGCCTCACTGTGTCCATGTGCATGCCTCACTGTGTCCATGCCACACTGTGCCCATGACTAGACTGACGTTTAACATGGGAGTCTATGGAAGGGGTGCCCAGCTTTGAAAAATCGGTGCTTCCCGGCCGTAGGTCCCCCAGACAAGAAACTTTGCACACTTGTAGAGGAAGAGTGGGACTAGATGTGTGCCAAGTTTGGGGTCCAGGGGACCTACGGCCCGATCCCGTCATTGAAGTGTTTCTGTCCTGATAACGTTAACAAGTCCTTTTAATCCAACTATTGTGATGTTTTCTGTGTATGTACAATAATGTGCCTCTTTTAGGAAGATATGGAGAGTACACGATTGTAAATCAGAATTTTCCATTATATTGGTAGATGTCTGACTAATGTGGGAGACTTAAGCTGCATCCAAGCTGCAATTATTGGTTAATGCTAACTCAGACCATACCTGAATATTGCTATTAAAGCAGTCCTTTAAAAAAGCCTCATCACTAGGTCAATATGTGGCTGACATTCAGATTGCTATGTTGCAATTAAAAGTAACTGTATAAAGCTGGAGGCTTATAGTAAAGCAGTTTTGCCTGATAATGACCACTGTGACTTATTTAAGTTTCTGTCAAACAAGTATCAATTACGTTACCTGTATTCCTACTGAATGTCTCACCACTGTCACGGTCTAATCATATGGACAGTATTGCTTGTAATGAGTCTTATGCCGCGTACACACGGACGGAATTTCCGACAGAAAAAGTCTGATGGGAGCTTTTCATCAGAAATTCCGACTGTGTGTATGCTCCATCAGACTTTTGCTGTCGGAATTTCCGACGGACTTAGATAGAGAGCAGGTTCTCTATTTTTTCTATTTTTCTATATTTCCTATCGTGTGTACAAATTCCGACGCATGCTCGGAAACAAGTCGACCCATGCTCGGAAGCATAGAACTTAATTTTCTCGGCTCGTCGTAGTCTTTTACGTCACCGCGTTCTTGGCAGTCAAAAGTTCATCGAACTTTTGTGTGACCGTGTGTATGCAAGGCAGGCTTGAGCGGAATTCCGTCGGAAAAACCATCCAATTTTTTTCTGACGGGAATTCTGCTCGTGTGTAGAGGGCATTAGGTTGTTAGGCTAGATAAAACAAAATTACATTATTCCAATTTAATACGTATGTTAGAAAGTGTATGGTGCTTGGAGCACATATATTGCTCCTTCTTATCTTCCATTAGCAGCTAAAAAAACACAATTACTTCATTTATAACAGCAGACAAACTCTTAGTATTGATCAAAGACAATTGCTAAAATTATAGTTGTTAAAGCTACACTAAAGTACAATTGAAACTAAATTACTATACCATTTTAGTGTATTATACAGGAGTATATGGATGGATAGACTGGAACACCTCAATAAAGTAACACAAAGTTATGCTCTCCAGCTCTTGTTATTACTCCATAAATGCTACATTTAAATGGTACTATAGTCAAAATAAAAAAGACATTTATGATGCAACCTGTCAATAGTATGAACACAGCAGTTTGGCCCCTTTCACATGAAAGGTCTGATCAGGTCCACCTGTCAGTTTGATCGGACCCTCCATTCAGCCTTATGGACCGGTGGGTGTAAACTGACTTGTGTATACACTTGCTGTGGCTGTGAAGCTTTGCTTCATGACCACAGCAGAAATCTTACCCTGTTGCATGCAGCTACCACCCACGAGTGCAACCTTTTCAAGTGAATGGGGCTGCCCCTCAACTGTCCCACAACTGCTGAGAATGCACACAGTTGCAGCATGGTAGTGCAGCATTTAGGGGGTTAAATCAGGCCTTAGATTAAGAGCAGGGGCTGAAGTGCATACATAATATATACAGTACCTCACAAAAGTGAGTACACCCCTCACATTTTTGTAAATATTTTATTATATCTTTTCATGTGACAATACTGAAGAAATTACACTTTGCTAAAATGTTAAATAGTGAGTGTAAAGCTTGTATAACAGTGTAAATTTGCTGTCCCCTTAAAACAACACAGCCATTAAGGTCTAAACCGCTGGCAACAAAAGTGAGTACACCCCTAAGTGAAAATGTATAAATTGGGCCCAATTAGCCATTTTCCTTCCCCGCTGTCATGTGTCTCGTTAGTGTTACAAGATCTCAGGTGTGAATGGGGAGCAGGTGTGTTAAATTTGGTGTTATCACTCTCTCTTACTGGTCACTGGAAGTTCAACATGGCTCCTCATGGCAAAGAACTCTCTGAGGATCTGAAAAAAATAATTGTTGCCCTACATAAAGATGGCCAGGCTATAAGAAGATTGCCAAGACCCTGAAACTGAGCTGCAGTACGGTGGCCAAGACCATACAGCGGTTTAACAAGACAGGTTCCACTCAGAACAGGCCTCGCCATGGTTGACCAAAGAAGTTGAGTGCATGTGCTCAGCGTCATATCCAGAGGTTGTCTTTGGGAAATAGATTTATGAGTGCTGCCAGCATTGCTGCAGAGGTTAAAGGGGTGGGGGGGGGGGTCAGTCTGTCAGTGCTCAGACTATACGCTGCACACTGCATCAAATTGGTCTGCATTTCTGTTGTCCCAGAAGGAATCCTCTTCTAAAGATGATGCATAAGAAAGCCTGCAAACAGTTTGCTGAAGACAAGCAGATTACAGATTACTGGAACCATGTCCAGTGTTCTGATGAGACCAAGATAAACTTATTTGGTTCAGATGGTGTCAAGTGTGTGTGGCGGCAACCAGGTGAGGAGTACAAAGACAAGTGTGTCATGGTCTGGGGCTGCATGAGTGCTGCCGGCACTGGGAAACTACAGCTGATTGAGGGAACCATGAATGCCAACATGTACTGTGACATACTGAAGCAGAGCATGATCCTCTCCCTTCGGAGACTGGGCCACAGGGCAGTATTCCAACATAATGACCCCAAACACACCTCCAAGACGACCTCTGCCTTGCTAAAGAAGCCGAGGGTAAAGGTGATGTACTGGCCAAGCATGTCTCCAGACCTAAACCCTATTGAGTATCTGTGGGGCATCGTCAAACGGAAGGTGGAGGAGCGCAAGGTCTCTAACATCCACCAGATCTGTGATGTCGTCATGGAGGAGTGGAAGAGGACTCCAGTGGCAACCTGTGAAGCTCTGGTGAACTCCATGCCCAAGAGGGTTGAGGCAGTGCTGGAAAATAATGGTGGCCACACAAAATATTGACTCTTTGGGCCCAGGCCATCTTTATGTAAAGCAACAATTCTTTTTTTCCGATCCTCAGAGAGTTCTTAGCCATGAGGTGCCATGTTGAACTTCCAGTGACCAGTATGAGAGAGTGAAAACGATAACACCAAATTTAACACGCCTGCTCCCCATTCACACCTGAGACCTTGTAACACTAACGAGGCACATGATACCGGGGAGGGAAAATGGCTAATTGGCCTCAATTTGGACATTTTCACTTAGGGCTGTACTCACTTTTGTTGCCAGCGGTTTAGACATTAATGGCTGTGTGTTGAGTTATTTTGAGGGGACAGCTAATTTACATGATTATACAAGCTGTACACTCACTACTTTACATTGTAGCAAAGTGTAATTTCTTCAGTGTTGTCACATGAAAAGGTATAATAAAATATTTACAAAAATGTGACGGGGTCTACTCACTTTTGTGAGATACTGTGTATATATATATATATAAATATATATATACAGTATGTGTATATATATATATATATATATATATATATATATATATGTGTATATATATATAATTACCTGTAAGAAATAAATTATTAGAGTGAAATGAAATTACAGCCCTAAAACACTTTGGCTTGAATTTGTCATTAGCACTTCTGTATGTAACTGCCTCCCATATGTATATTTCTAGTAATTTTGCATAAAACAGGGATTCTTGTATCGCATATATTGCAATACATGTTCAAGCTGGAAAACTTTGTCAGTGATCCCACTCTGGCCAGTCCATACTCTACTGTGCAAAATTTCATTTATTTCCTTGCTTATAACATAGTTAAATGGACATATAGTGCTTATATGGGGTAAACTAACACAACAGGAAGACAGCCACAGACCAAGGTCTGGTTACAATAATAAGTATATGCCATTTTTCATAGCAGAGTAGGGACTGGTCCAAGAGGGATCACTTTGATGCAGTTTGCTGGCTTGAACATGTTTTACTAAGAGCCGGTTCACACACAGGCGGCACGACTTTGGGGGCGACTCTGCAAGGCGATCTGAAGACGACTTTAGAGGCGACTTGCAAAATGACTTCTGTATTGAAGTCAATGCAAGTCGCCCCGAGTCGCCCCCAAAGTCGTACAAGAACCTTTTTCTAAGTCGGAGCGACTTGCATCGCTCCTATTAGAACGGTTCCATTGAAGAGAGCGGAGCGCGACTTGTCAGGTGGCTGAGTCGCCTGACGAGTCGCCCCTGTGTGAACCGGCTCTTAATTTATGAATTAAGAATCCTTTTTGTAACGGTAAACAATTGCTAGAAGGATCTATAGCAGTTTACAGCAGAGAGGGCACACCCCTTCAGCACCTTATATGTTTTATATATATATATAGTGATGAGCCGAACACCCCCGGGTTCGGTTCGCACCAGAACCCGCGAACGGACCGAAAGTTCGAACGAACATTAGAACCCTATTAAATACAATGGATGCGAACGTTCGAATTCTAAAGTGCTAATTATAAAAACTATTATGCATGTTATTGTCCTAAAAAGGGTTTGGGAACCCGGGTTCTGCACCAGGGGACATGTATCAATGCAAAAATAAGTTTTAAAAACGGTCGTTTTCCGGGAGCAGTCATTTTAATGATGCATAAAGTGAAAAAAAAAAGTCAAATATTCCTTTAAATATCGTACCTGGGGGGTGTCTAAAGTATGCCTGTGAAGTGCCACGTGTTTCCCGTGTTTAGAACTGTCCCTGCACAAAATGACACTTCTAAAGGAAAAAAAAGCCATTTAAAACTGCTTGCGGCTTTAATGTAATGTCTGGTCCCGGTAATATGGATGAAAATCTTTAAGAAAAATGGCATAGCTACCCCATGACCCCCCCCCTACCCCAGCCCATTACCAGCCCCTTTGGGTCTTGTATGGATATTAAGGGGAACCCCGCACATAAAATAAAAAAGGCCCTATATACTCTGAACAGCCGTATACAGGCGGTGCATACAAGACAGGGACTGTAGGTTTGTTCTTATGTAGAATCTGTTTGTAATTTTGAACAGGTACATTGTTGAAGTGTAGCTCCAGACCAAAAATCTATTTTTAAACTTTTTGGAAAACATAGGTAAGGGTTATCACCCCTGTAACATTTGTTTTGCTGTCTGTGCCCCTGTTCAGAACATTTCACCTCACTTTCCGTCCTAATGACAACTGTTTTTGAAATGTGGTGTTTTTCTTGAAACAAGGATTGCTGATAAAGCATCAGTACAGAGGAGACACCTTTCTCCCATATTTATTCTTACAGGAGAGAATTTTCCTTCCTAGTGGTAGATTTCCTCTCACTTCCTGTTGTCTTCTTGCGTTTGCAAGTAGGAGTCGTTTGTAAGTTGGATGTTTGAAAGTAGGGACCTGCCGTATATACTCTGCAGAAATAGGCCCCTTAGTTGTTGGTGTTGGCACAACACTGTAAGCACTCACAGTTACTCTTGGTTGGTGCTGGAACGCCCTGCTGTCAACTATTATATCAGGAATTTTAATTACATATAATTGTTGAACAGTGGTAGTAAAAATTGGGCCTTTGATGGTGGTGCTGGTGCCACAACACTGTAAGCCCTGACAGTTACTCTTGGTGGGTGCAGCAATGGGCCCTGCTGTGAATTATTAGATCAAGAATTGTAATTACATGCCCCTGTTGAACAGGGGCTGAAAAATTGGGCCTTAGGCACTGGTGGCACAACACTGCAACCCTTCACAGATACTGTACTTGGAGCACAGCAATGAGCCCTGTTGCAAAGTATTGCTTCAAAAATTGTAATGACACGCCCCTGTTAAACAGGGGCTGAAAAATTGGGCCTTAGGCACTGGTGGCACAACACTGCAACTCCTCACAGATACTGTACTTGGAGCACAGCAATGAGCCCTGTTGCAAAGTATTGCTTCAAAAATTGTAATTACACGCCCCTGTTAAACAGGGGCTGAAAAATTGGGCGTTAGGCACTGGTGGCGGCACCCATAAACAAAAATGATCTTCCAAGCTATCATCATCAATCGTATCATTGAGGACTCGGAGGAGGAGGATAGCCAGTCAACATAACAGCACAGGCACTCAGCATCAGCATCAGTCTTGAAGGGATGTGACATTTTAAAATCAATTAGTCTGTTATATCAGCATCAGGTGTGTGGTAGCTGGTGGTGATCCAAGACTGGTTCATCTTGATGAAAGTCAGTCGATCAACCGAGTCGGTGGACAGGCGCACCCTGTGATCCGTGACAAATCCTCCAGCAGCACTGAATGTGCGTTCCGAAAGAACGCTGGATGCAGGACAGGCCAGTAGCTCAATTGCATACTGTGCAAGCTCTGGCCAGTGATCCATCCTCAAGACCCAGTAAGCCAGAGGATTTTCGGTGGGGAAGGTGTCCAAGTCTGACCTTGCCCCTAGATATTCCTGCACCATGTTTATCAGACGCTGGCGATGGTTGCTGGAACCGATCATACTTTGGGGCTGCGGACTAAAGAATTGTCTGAACGCATCGGTCAGACGGCCACCTTCCCCACCGCTCCTTCTTTGACTGGCCGAAGCCTCAGCAACTCGTTGTCCAGGACCAGGAGTTTGCAACCTCCCAGTCTCTGGGAACGCGTTGCACAGACCTTTCTGCAAGGCCTCCCGGAGTTGTCTCATCCTCTGCTCCCTCTGCGACGGTAACATAAGGTCCGCAACCTTACCCTTGTACCGTGGATCAAGGAGAGTGGCCAGCCAGTAATGGTCCCTCTCCTTGATCCGAAGAATACGAGGATCCTTCCGCAGACTTTGCAGGATCAGGGAGGCCATGCAGCGTAGGTTTGCTGAGGCATTCGCTCCGGAGTCCTCTGGGTCACTAAGGACGACATGATCCGCAGCCACCTCCTCCCAGCCACGTACAAGTCCACTGGTTTCTTGGGACTGTAAATCATCCCTAAAAGACTGCTGCTGATGATGCTGAGTGCCAGCCTCCACCTCCATGCTGACACAATCCTCCTCCTCCTCCTCCTCCTCCTCCTCCTCCTCCTCCTCTTCCTGTGCGATGGGTGGGACAGAAGGAACACTGTCTGGGTAAAGGGGGCCTTGAGAGGCAAGGAAGTCCTCCTCTTCCTGCCTCTGTTCTGCCTCAAGTGCCCTGTCCATTATTCCACGCAGCGTGTGCTCCAACAGGTGGACAAGAGGTACAGTGTCACTGATGCATGCACTGTCACTGCTCACCATCCTCGTGGCCTCCTCAAATGGTGCCAGGACAGTGCATGCATCCCTGATCATGCCCCACTGGCGTGGAGAAAAAAAACCAAGCTCCCCTGACCCTGTCCTGGTGCCGTAGTCGCACAGGTACTCATTGATGGCCCTCTGCTGCGTGTGCAGCCGCTGCAGCATGGCCAACGTTGAGTTCCACCTGGTGGGCATGTCACATATAAGGCGGTTCTTGGGCAGGTTCAACTCCTTTTGCAGCTCAGCCAGGCGAGCACTGGCATTATAAGATCTGCGGAAATGCACACAGACTTTCCTGGCCTGCCTCAGGACATCCTGTAAGCCCGGGTACCTGCCCAAGAAGCGCTGCACCACCAGGTTAAGGACGTGAGCCACACAGGGCACATGGGTCAGTTGTCCCTGTCGGAGGGCGGAGAGGAGGTTGGTGCCATTGTCGCAAACCACCATTCCTGGCTTAAGCTGGCGTGGCGTCAACCACCTCTCGGCCTGGCCCTGCAGAGCAGACAGGACCTCTGCCCCAGTGTGGCTTCTGTCCCCCAAACACACCAGCGCAAGCACGGCATGGCATCTTTTTGCCTGCGTACTTGCGTAGCCCCGTGAACGGCTACGGAGCACCGCTGGTTCATAGGACAAACCACAGGAAGAGGCCATGGAGGAAGAAGAAGAGGAGGGGGTGGAGGAGAGAGGTGTGTCACAACCAGTAGTAGCATTTTGGAGGCGTGGCGGTGGGACAACCTCCAACACTACTGCACCTTGTCCTGAATCCTTCCCAGCTGCCAAAAGAGTGACCCAATGGGCCGTGAAAGAAAGGTAACGTCCCTGTCCATGCCTGCTGGACCATGAGTCAGCGGTAATATGCACCTTACCGCTGACCGCCCTGTCCAGCGAGGCCAAGACATTGCCTTCCACATGCCGGTAGAGAGCCGGAATAGCCTTCCGTGAGAAAAAGTGGCGTTTGGGAACCTGCCACTGAGGAACCGCACATTGCACAAACTCACGGAAGGGGGCCGAGTCTACCAACTGAAAAGGCAGCAGTTGAAGCGCTAGCAATTTAGCCAAGCTAGCATTCAACCGCTGGGCATGTGGATGGCTGGGAGTGAACTTCTTTCGACGGTCCAGCAGCTGGGGCAGGGAAATTTGCCTGCTAGAATCGGACGTCGGTGTACTGCTAGCAGAGTGGGCGCAAGTACTTGGCTGTGACACACCTAATTCTACACCTTCATTCCTCTCAGTGCATGTTTCAGAGAGGACTGAAGTTATAGTGGGGTTGGAGATCCCAGCTGATGCGGTGCAAGGAGAGGTCCGCTTGGTTCTTTGGTGTGGGTCTTTGAGGTAGGCTTGCCAACGAGCTGCATGGCAGGTCAACATATGTCTGGTCAGGCATGTGGTACCCAAGCGGCTGATGTTTTGGCCACGCGATATACGCTTGAGACATATGTTGCAAACAGCAGCTGTGCGATCTGATGCACTAGCCTCAAAAAAGGCCCACACCAAAGAACTTTTTGAATGACGGGCAGAGGCAGCGCCCTGCACAGGCGGAGCTCTGCGGTGTGATTCCGTCGGTGTACTGCCCTTACGCTGGCCACCAAAGGGCATCCTGCCTCGTTGGAGATGTGCCTCCTCCTCATCCTCCTCCTCCTCCTCTCTCCTATTAGGCACCCACGTGGAGTCATTGACCTCATCATCCCCTCCCTCCTCATCACTGGAGCCAATCTGGCAGTATGCTGCAGCTGCTGGAACATGACTGCCAGATTGGTGTCCTTCTTGAGCATCCCCTCTGTCTGCTCTCACGCTACTGCCTTCCTCTAGCTGGGTTTCATCATCAGACCCTTCGAAACGCTGGGCATCCTCCTGGAGCATGTACCCAACACTGTGCTGAAACAGTTCGGGGGACTCCTCAGGAGGAGGACATGGTGGGTCTAGGGAAGGAGTGACTGATGATTTGTCTGACATTGATACCAGGGAAGACGACGCTTTGGCAGCTGCTTTTCCAGTACCCTGAGCCTGGGTGAGAGAGGATGAGGAGGAGGAGGAGGGCTTGGTCATCCACTCTACCAAGTCTTCGGCATGATGTGGCTCAACATGTCCAGCTGCCGAAAAGAAGGACAAGCGTGTCCCATGGCCATGTGCTGATGACAATGCACCGCGTCCACGACCAGCACTGTTGCCCCCAGACACAGAGCCTGCTTGCCCTCTTTTATTGCCTCCTGACTGTCTGCCTCTCCTTGTTTGCCTTCCAGACATTCTAATAGATGGCCTGCAGGGAGATGGGAAAAAAGCAATAAGGGCTACCTTCAGGTGTCCTTCTCTGTCCCTTGAAACAAGGACTTTCACAGTGAAAGAAACTGACACTGTCCCTACCTAGAGTTTTCTGTCCCTAGAATAAATGTTTTTTTTAATCACAATATAGCACAAGGACAATTCACTCAATGTCTCTCCAGGTCCCTGGAAACAAGGACTTGCAGAGTGAAAGAAACTGACACTGTCCCTACCTAGAGTTTTCTGTCCCTAGAAAAAATGTTTTTTTTAAGCACAATATAGCACAAGGACAATTAACTCACTGTCCTTACAGGTCCCTGGAAACAAGGACTTGCAGAGTGAAAGAAAAAAAACACTCTCCCTACCTACAGTTTTCTGTCCCTAGAAAAAATGTTTTTTTTAAGCACAATATAGCACAAGTAAAATTAACTCACTGTCCTTACAGGTCCCTGGAAACAAGGACTTGCAGAGTGAAAGAAAAAAAACACTCTCCCTACCTACAGTTTTCTGTCCCTAGAAAAAATGTTTTTTTTAATCACAATATAGCACAAGGAAAATTAACTCACTGTCCTTACAGGTCCCTGGAAACAAGGACTTGCAGAGTGAAAGAAACTGACACTGTCCCTACCTAGAGTTTTCTGTCCCTAGAATAAATGTTTTTTTTAATCACAATATAGCACAAGGAAAATTAACTCACTGTCCTTACAGGTCCCTGGAAACAAGGACTTGCAGAGTGAAAGAAACTGACACTGTCCCTACCTAGAGTTTTCTGTCCCTAGAATAAATGTTTTTTTTAAGCACAATATAGCACAAGGACAATTAACTCACTGTCCTTACAGGTCCCTGGAAACAAGGACTTGCAGAGTGAAAGAAAAAAAACACTCTCCCTACCTACAGTTTTCTGTCCCTAGAAAAAATGTTTTTTTTAATCACAATATAGCACAAGGAAAATTAACTCACTGTCCTTACAGGTCCCTGGAAACAAGGACTTGCAGAGTGAAAGAAACTGACACTGTCCCTACCTAGAGTTTTCTGTCCCTAGAATAAATGTTTTTTTTAATCACAATATAGCACAAGGAAAATTAACTCACTGTCCTTACAGGTCCCTGGAAACAAGGACTTGCAGAGTGAAAGAAACTGACACTGTCCCTACCTAGAGTTTTCTGTCCCTAGAATAAATGTTTTTTTTAAGCACAATATAGCACAAGGACAATTAACTCACTGTCCTTACAGGTCCCTGGAAACAAGGACTTGCAGAGTGAAAGAAAAAAAACACTCTCCCTACCTACAGTTTTCTGTCCCTAGAAAAAATGTTTTTTTTAATCACAATATAGCACAAGGAAAATTAACTCACTGTCCTTACAGGTCCCTGGAAACAAGGACTTGCAGAGTGAAAGAAAAAAAACACTCTCCCTACCTACAGTTTTCTGTCCCTAGAAAAAATGTTTTTTTTAATCACAATATAGCACAAGGAAAATTAACTCACTGTCCTTACAGGTCCCTGGAAACAAGGACTTGCAGAGTGAAAGAAAAAAAACACTCTCCCTACCTACAGTTTTCTGTCCCTAGAAAAAATGTTTTTTTTAATCACAATATAGCACAAGGAAAATTAACTCACTGTCCTTACAGGTCCCTGGAAACAAGGACTTGCAGAGTGAAAGAAACTGACACTGTCCCTACCTAGAGTTTTCTGTCCCTAGAATAAATGTTTTTTTTAAGCACAATATAGCACAAGGACAATTAACTCACTGTCCTTACAGGTCCCTGGAAACAAGGACTTGCAGAGTGAAAGAAAAAAAACACTCTCCCTACCTACAGTTTTCTGTCCCTAGAAAAAATGTTTTTTTTAATCACAATATAGCACAAGGAAAATTAACTCACTGTCCTTACAGGTCCCTGGAAACAAGGACTTGCAGAGTGAAAGAAACTGACACTGTCCCTACCTAGAGTTTTCTGTCCCTAGAATAAATGTTTTTTTTAATCACAATATAGCACAAGGAAAATTAACTCACTGTCCTTACAGGTCCCTGGAAACAAGGACTTGCAGAGTGAAAGAAACTGACACTGTCCCTACCTAGAGTTTTCTGTCCCTAGAATAAATGTTTTTTTTAAGCACAATATAGCACAAGGACAATTAACTCACTGTCCTTACAGGTCCCTGGAAACAAGGACTTGCAGAGTGAAAGAAAAAAAACACTCTCCCTACCTACAGTTTTCTGTCCCTAGAAAAAATGTTTTTTTTAATCACAATATAGCACAAGGAAAATTAACTCACTGTCCTTACAGGTCCCTGGAAACAAGGACTTGCAGAGTGAAAGAAACTGACACTGTCCCTACCTAGAGTTTTCTGTCCCTAGAATAAATGTTTTTTTTAAGCACAATATAGCACAAGGACAATTAACTCACTGTCCTTACAGGTCCCTGGAAACAAGGACTTGCAGAGTGAAAGAAAAAAAACACTCTCCCTACCTACAGTTTTCTGTCCCTAGAAAAAATGTTTTTTTTAAGCACAATATAGCACAAGTAAAATTAACTCACTGTCCTTACAGGTCCCTGGAAACAAGGACTTGCAGAGTGAAAGAAAAAAAACACTCTCCCTACCTACAGTTTTCTGTCCCTAGAAAAAATGTTTTTTTTAATCACAATATAGCACAAGGAAAATTAACTCACTGTCCTTACAGGTCCCTGGAAACAAGGACTTGCAGAGTGAAAGAAACTGACACTGTCCCTACCTAGAGTTTTCTGTCCCTAGAATAAATGTTTTTTTTAATCACAATATAGCACAAGGACAATTAACTCACTGTCCTTACAGGTCCCTGGAAACAAGGACTTACAGAGTGAAAGAAACTGACACTGTCCCTACCTAGAGTTTTCTGTCCCTAGAATAAATGTTTTTTTTAAGCACAATATAGCACAAGGACAATTAACTCACTGTCCTTACAGGTCCCTGGAAACAAGGACTTGCAGAGTGAAAGAAAAAAAACACTCTCCCTACCTACAGTTTTCTGTCCCTAGAAAAAATGTTTTTTTTAATCACAATATAGCACAAGGAAAATTAACTCACTGTCCTTACAGGTCCCTGGAAACAAGGACTTGCAGAGTGAAAGAAACTGACACTGTCCCTACCTAGAGTTTTCTGTCCCTAGAATAAATGTTTTTTTTAATCACAATATAGCACAAGGACAATTAACTCACTGTCCTTACAGGTCCCTGGAAACAAGGACTTGCAGAGTGAAAGAAACTGACACTGTCCCTACCTAGAGTTTTCTGTCCCTAGAATAAATGTTTTTTTTAAGCACAATATAGCACAAGGACAATTAACTCACTGTCCTTACAGGTCCCTGGAAACAAGGACTTGCAGAGTGAAAGAAACTGACACTGTCCCTACCTAGAGTTTTCTGTCCCTAGAATAAATGTTTTTTTTAAGCACAATATAGCACAAGGACAATTAACTCACTGTCCTTACAGGTCCCTGGAAACAAGGACTTGCAGAGTGAAAGAAACTGACACTGTCCCTACCTAGAGTTTTCTGTCCCTAGAATAAATGTTTTTTTTAAGCACACTATAGCAGAAGCACAAAACACACTGACACTCTCCCTACCTATCCTTCTCTTTCCCTAAACTAAAGGAATCCAGGTTAAGCAAGAAAGAAATAACAGTCACTGTCCCTGCCTATGCTACTCTATCCCTGCTCCGGAACACACTACACTAGGCCGCCGTGCTGGCGGCCTTTTATAGTGTGGGGCGTGTACTAAACACCCTCAGCAATAATTGGCCACAGGCATCCTGCCTGTGGCCAATCATTGCTCTCCTCGCTGCCGGCGCTGTGATTGGCCAAGCATGCGGGGTCACAGTGCATGCTTGGCCAATCACAGCGCCTGGATGACACTGCGATGGCGTAGTGCATTGTGGGCCGTTCGCGTCACTCGAATTTGGCGCGAACGGCCCAAATCGTTCGATCTTCGTCGAACGATCGAACAGCCAATGTTCGAGTCGAACGTATGTTCGACTCGAACACGAAGCTCATCCCTATATATATATATATATGTATATATATATATATATATATGTGTGTGTGTAGCGGGGTGCTATATTTAGGGGGAGTATCTGAGTGGTAATTAGGCTCAGATACGCTAATTTTCAGGTTTTGGGAGATAGTATTGGTGTGCTGTTCCCTGTGGCCTACAGGTGGCGCTGTTGCCGTAGGCCAGGGTTGAACCACTGATACAAGGCTGTGCTTTTTTTGTCCCCTCTCGGCAGTAGTGACGGCGGGGCGGGGAACCTGCTGTGCCTGTCGGGAGAGGGTATAAAAAGGGGCGGCCATCTTCCAGAGGGGTAGCGCCCAGGCACCTTCAGCCTGGGTGGTGCGTGTGTTGTCTCCGGGTGCCCTAGACCCGGAGGCCGAGTTCCTGTTCCATCCCAGACACCTTCAGTCTGGGGTGAGGTACTATTTTGGAGGCCCGGAGCTCAGCGCCTTCGGCTGGGTTCCGCCTGGGATTGAGGGCTCCCAGGGTGCCGCCTTGCGAGGGTACCCGTATCCAGGATTGAGGAGGCCAGGGAGGAGGCCAGGGAGGTGACCCCTTCTGAAGACCCAGCGCAGAGTCGTGGTGACAGTGGACGCCTCTTGCAACTCTCCGGAGGGAGGTTCTTCTCCTTGACATGGGCCAAGTTTCTTCAAGAAGGAAGTGCATGTTCTGTAGGTCATAGTGGCAGTGACTCTACGCACACTAGGTCAGTGGCAGTGACCAAATAGGGCAAGGCCCTATTCACCAGGTCAGTGGCAGTGACCAACTTCAACAAGTCAGTGGCAGTGACTTTCATATTCACCCGGTCTGTGGCAGAGACCGTGTGTCCAAACCTGTTCGTGAAATCAGAACAGTAAGAGAAACCAAATCAAGTTTGTGCCTGGACCTCCTCCCACCTTATCTGACCTGTGTCTCGTATCAACCTGTCTGCTCTCGTAGAGACTATTTGTTATCCGTGGTGAAATAAATACAAAAGTTGGACTTTCAGTTGGTGTGGGCAGTTACTTTACTGGGGAGAATTAAGGACTTGTTTCTGGCTAATGCAGAGGCGAGATCAGCTCGGGATGATTCTAACACCAGCCGCAGGCAGGCCCGAATACTAACACCGCTCAACCTCCCCATCCAGGAGGGTACGGGCTTATAGTGCGGTGTGCCTCAAGTAAAGAAATGCAGGTAAAGTCTGGGGTGGGTGCGCTAGATATATATATATATATATAGTATTTACATATATATATATATATATATATATATATATATATATATATATATATATATACACACACACACTGTATATATACTGTGCAGTATAAAATAATAAACATTCTTTGTCCATGCAGCCCGGGACAGGAAATAGGGGCTCAGGCCCTAAATACTTGCACTAATCACATGGTTAGCGATAAAGGTGGTGGGTGGATGGGGAAACTTTTTATCCTCTTTCCAGGTTCCCTCCCATCTACAATGTGGTTGAACACGGGGGGGGGGGGGTCCCCACTTCCCCAACTTCCCCTACCTTCCATGTTTACTATCTAGTTCAGGCATTTATATTGTTTGAATTGTTTAATATGTTCTCTGTGCACTAAGACAGCGTTGGAGGCACACTCATGTCGTCACTTTAAAGACTTTAAAGGTAATTCCCCTAGGTGTGTCTCCTACATTCTCTGAAGGGGAGTTCAGCTACTGGGACAAATTGCCAGCTTCACTGAGACATTTGCTTACTATAGGCACGTATTCACCTGTTACTTACCTGGTTTATTGTTCTTCCATGTCTTGCCTTTCTTCCTCCCTAATTCTTTCTGTTACCTTCCTAAGAATTCCTCCTAAATCTTTTGCAAGCATGTCCTTTTAAAGGCTAGATTTCATGATCCAGGGTAAGTCGGCTCTTTCTTACCAACACCCAACAAGCCTAGTATGCACACCACAGATACTCAAACTTTACTCATAGTTTTCTATAATGTCCAGGGCAAGAATTGCCCACAAAACATATTAAAGTCTTCATTTATTATCACTCACTGGGAATGGATGTGGTAGTCATTCAATTATGATATCAAATACCTGTTGCTATGTCCATGAGCCCTTTCCTAATTATTTTAGCACCAAGGAGAAGAACGAGAGCATTGCACTCTGCCACTCTAGAAGGCTCACATTTTTAGAGAAAAAGATTATCAAAAACCCTGGAAGAAGATACCTACTACTATCAGGCTACTTGGAGAGATCTTAGTGTAGCGGCCTCACTCTCCCTCTCTGCTTTATCGCTTACTTGGCTGGTGTCTAGGGGTACCTGGGAGAGGAGAGTGCAGGAACACTACGCCAAGCTCTCACCTCGTATGTGTATGAGGGTTGAGCAAAGTCACTTGAATTACCTTCGGGTCGGTTCTCTGCATACGAAGCCTCTGCTTGTTCCGTGGAGATGTGTCTGCCAGTAATAGAGTCCCACACCATTAAAGTCCAACACTCTTTTATTTCTCCATTGCCAGGGTGAACATAATCAGTTGAACTTTAGTAACAGACAGACAGGGGTGTGGATACGAGTAGGCCCAGGCACAAATTAACTCTCCTATTCCTTTGCAAGCGAATAGGCTAGGCGCACGGTCTCTGCCACCGACCGTGAGATTGGTCGCTGCCACCGACCGGATGAACTGTTGAGGCCCCTGCCACAGGCCTAATAGCAGGTCTCTGCCACTGACCTGAGTTGACTAGTTGAACCGCTGCCACCGGTTGTGTGTACAGGGCTTTAGGCCTGGTTCACGCCTATGCATTTTTCAGTTTTGCAGAAACACACTACAGTCCATTTAACATGGCTTCCTATGGATATAGTTTAGATCTGTGCATTTTATGGAAAGGACCAGGGATTTATTTTTTGGGGGTTTTTGGTTCCATAGACTTCAATGGATCAAAAGTGTGTATTGAAAAATGCAAAAGGCACCTGGAATATGCAAACTGCAACCTGCATAGGTGTAAATCAGGCCTCATGCAGTTGAGCTATGTTTTTACTGACCCTATCAGCTCCCCCTAAGCTGCAAAGGCAGCTGTACAAGGGTATACACATGTTTTGCAACACAGCAAAGATGATCCCCACCGTTGCATTTTGCGGGCAGTACCGCCGACCGAACGCAACCCATTGAAGTGAATAGGTCCACAACCATAGGTGTGCGCAGTCTATTGCATTAGGGTGTGCACCTCAAAGCTCAAACATACGGTGTGTGTGTATGTGTATATATATATATTATATATATGAAGCGGTAGCCTCACTCTCCCTCTTGGTTTTCTCGTCTGAGTGGCTTGTGTCTAGGGGTACCTGGGAGACGAGAGTGCAGGAACACTACGCCAAGCTCTCCCCTCGTATGTGTAGGAGGGTTGAGAGCGCAGTCACTTGAATTACCTCCGGGTCTGTTCACTGCATACGAAGCCTCCAGTTGTCCCATGGAGATGTGTCTGCCAATAATAGAGTCCCACACCAAACAAAAGTCCAACACTCCTTTATTTCTCTGCTTTCAGGGTGAACATAACAGTTGAACTTTTAGTAACAGACAAACAGGGGTGTGGATACGAGTAGGCCCAGGCACAAATGAACTCTCCTATTCCTTTGCTAGCGAATAGCCTGGCGCACGGTCTCTGCCACCGACCGTGAGTTTTGGTCGCTGCCACCGACCGGATGAACCGTTGAGGCCCCTGCCACAGGCCTGATAGCAGGTCCCTGCCACTGACCTGAGTTGAATAGTTGGACCGCTGCCACCAATCATAGAACATGAACCACCTTCCTCTATGAATTGGCCCCTGTTCGGGAAAGATATCCATCCGGGGCGGTCTCCAGAGGTTCACTCGGCACTGGCAATATGCTGCACCAGATCTTCGGTTGAATCCCTCCTCCGGTCCCTTACGCCTCTGGATTCGGGTGCCCAATACCCGGGGCACCCTAGGACAATCCCTCCCTTGCCGGACCCAGTGGAAGGTACTGGATCCCAGGCCTCCGGTTGAGTACCTCACCCCAGACTGAAGGTGTCTGGGATGGAACACGAACTCCAAGTGTCCAGGCCTAGGCCGCCTGGACACCGACCGCGGACAGCAGCCCTCAGGCTGAAGGTGCCTGGGACTCGGACCTCGTGGCGAAGATGTCCGCCCCCTTTATACCCCCCCAGCAAGCACAGCGGGTTCCCCGTCCCGCCGTACAACTGCTGCGAGAGGTCACAAAGGGCACGGCACTGCAGTGATGGTTCAACCCCAGCCCAAAGTGACAGCGCCACCTGCTGAGCCGCAGGGAACTAGACATCACTGATGTCTACACCAGAATTTAACACTCTGAAAAGTACAGACCCGCTACACTAGTAATTTTTATTACATGTTATGCACCTACTATGGAACAATTTCAGTTCTTTAAAAAACAGTTCTAAAGCTCTGTACACAATTCCTATGGATTCTAATCCGATGGATTTTTCCATCGGAAATCCGATGAAGCTGACTTCCATCAGTCTTGCCTACACACCATCAGTCTAAAATCCGACCTTTCCAAACACTGTGACGTAAAACACTCCGAAAAGCCAAGAAAAATGAAGTTCAATGCTTCTGAGCATGCGTCGACTTGATTCTGAGCAATGCGTGGGTTTTTTGTCCGATGGAGTTCCACACAGACGATCGGAATTTACTATCTTTTTTTTCCCATCGGATAAATTTAAAACATGTTCTATTTTTTCTCATCGATGGAAAAAAGCCAGATGGGGCCCATACAGGATCGGTTTGTCCGATGAGAAAAGTCCATTGGACTGTTTTCATTGGTAAAACCGATCGTGTGTACACGGCATTAGGGTTACTACTGGAAAATGATGGTACCCTAATGTTAGAAGGGGGTTATAATCCAGCTCTAGATAAAATCACTACTGTGAGGTACAAACCCCCTCCAAAACAAAGCCATAATGGCTGATCTTTTTTTGTCAAGAAGGGTTATGGCTACAGTTATACAGTATCTATGGTTAATGTTCTTTATGACAAGAGGTTAATTCTTCCACTTGGGATTACACTTACTATACAACAGCCCTCAAATATTGTAGAATATTCTAGGATATGTTTGTACCTTCCTCACAATTACCTATAATTAGTTTGGCAGCATTCTCTCAACTTAATGGTCTGATCATAACCTGCTAATTCTTTGCATTAATGGCATGGGCAAAAATCCCGACATCCTTGCTGGTAATTTAATGAATTCCTGTTAGGAAACAAAGCAATATGCTTTGATTTAGAAATTATGAAGCTAAAACCTACTATGATTTTAAAATGGATGATGATATGTCCCGCACCATTAACTTGTCGGCACACAAAGCTACAATGAATTTCACAATTTCTATAGAAAAATTTATGATAAACTCTTTTCTGCTTCCCAAACCGTTTCATAAAATGTTTAAAAAAAAAAAAACCCATACTAATATAGAACATCACAATACAGAGTTGATGGACCAAGAATTTATGAAATTGTAAGGGTCATCAAGTCTCCTAAATTGGCTAAATCTTGTGGCCCTGACGGATTTCCTACCAGGTATTACAAGAAATTTTTGATTATTTAGTCCCACATCTTGTGAATCCCATAAACCATCTGCAAGGGAAAACCATCAATGTCAAGAGGACAACAGGGGTTTTATAAATGTGTTGGCTAAGCCAAAAAAGGGCCCTACTCAAGTAGCTAACTAAAAAGATCAATCCTGTTGATCAGTTGAGATTGCAACATTACAAAAGTCTTAGTAATGAGATTAAACAATTTTTTGGAACATTACATCTATCTAGACCATGCAAACTTTGTTCACAAGCAACAAACCCAAATCAGATGCTATTATTGTCAATATACTGAAAGTCTAATCCACATTTAGAAGCCATGCTTCTTTCCATAGACTTGCAAAGAGCATGGCCTATGGGACTATCGATTCTGCATGCCAAACTTTTTAGGCTTCAGACCCTATTTTATAAATATTTAAGACCTTATACAATACTAGCACAGCCAAAATATCCCTGAAAGACTATACAGTGTGAAAGCAGAAAGGGGTGCCCTTTGCCATCCTTATTGTTTGCTAAAGAAATAAAGCCTTTAGCTGTTTGCTCAAACCTAGACATCAAAGAGGTAAGGTGTGGAAAGAACATAAATGTGCCCTATTTGCAGAGGATGCATTAATGCTTGTAACTTCTCCCTTGAAAAAATACCCAATATTTTGCCAACTCAGGCCTTACAGTCAATAAATATAAATCTCTAGCTCTTAATATTAACCTACAAACAAATACAGTTGCAGGTACTTAGGCAGGCCTACCAATGGGTTAAATGAAAAAAAATGCGCTGACTCCCCTCATCCACACATTTGATATGGGTAAGGGAATCCTTCACACTGAGCAATTGTATTCTGCCAGTAGGGAGCCTTCCCTACCTGAAAAATGATCAGTGTTGTCAGCTACAGCCTGTGGCACTAATCGTTCAGGAAAAACCCAACAGGCTGGTTGTACTTAAGTTGATCGATAGATCGAATTGTGTGCAACGAGCTAGCCCATACATGGATTGCAATTCGTCCAGTCCCTGCTAAACCAGCTGAATTTCGATCCATGTATGGCCAGCTATACCTATCCATGAAATCAAGCACTGTCTTCCATGCATCCAGTTCTGTTCTTCCATGCCACTCTCTTGCATTAGGAAGCCTGCTGTCACTTCTGATAATTCACAACCTGCTGAGCATGAACAAGATTGCCAACTGCAGGGAGACTGTTCTGAAGCATTCTGGGATGAGTACTTTGATATCCCAGAAATTTACAGGGGGTGTAGACAGCCTAGGGTTGTGTCATCATCACAAGAGTAAGGGGAAGTGAGCACCATCAGAAAAGGGTACTCGCTCTGCTAATAAAATTGTACATGTGATCATTTAACAGCAGGGAGGAAGCAAATAAGCAACATTTAAAGTGACTGTAAAGCCTATTTTTTTTATTAACCACTTCAACCCCGGGCTTTTTTTACCACCTCAATACTGGGAAGCCTGAAATAATAAACAACAAAAAAACGATCACTGCTTCCTAGCCAAGGCAGCGCCGTTTTTTTGAATGCAGAGGCCGGGCGTGACGTCATAACATCCCTTGTAATAGGAATGTGTGTGACAGGTCCTCTTTATCGAGAGATGCAGGGTCAATAAGACCCCACATCTCTCCTCCAGGCTGGAAAGCATGAGATTGTGAGAAAAACTTCACTGATCTCATGTTTACTAGCCACAATGGTGGCTTTGTTTACATCTGAGGACCCGGGCGTGACGTCATCACATCGAGCCCGGGCCTCCGACGGTCATAGAGATGACTGGTGACCATCTGGTCACCAGTCATCTCTATGCTTCCTATCGTGCGCCGGACGATTCATTCTCCGGCCCCCCGATGGCACGAGAGAGCCCGGAGAAGCACCGGATGGCGGCGGGAGGGGGGGTGTCCCCTCCCGCCGCCTTTAAGAATGATCAAGCCGCGGAACCGCCGCTATGATCGTTCTTATGGTGCAAAGAATCGCCGGCAGAACAGAAGGATATCTGAATGATGCCTCTAGCTGCAGGCATCATTCAGATATTCCCCCACAAAGCCCAGGACGTCATATGACGTCCACCCAGGATGGGAGATCCCATCTGTGGACGTCATTTGACTATGGCTGGGTAGGGAAGTGGTTAAAATAATAAACAGGTTTATTCTTACCTGTTATGCACAGAAATGGTCCTTACCTCCTTTTCTGGGGGCCCCGCCAGTCATCTTGGCTCCTCCTGTCCTGTGCCTGCCCCATAGCAAGCCACTTGCTATGGGGTTAGAGGTGCAGGCTCGCTCCCGACCAAGGCTGTGTGTATCTCCACCATACGGTCCTTGCTTACTGGATTTGACTGACAGCAGCGGGAGCCAATGTCCTATCTAAATAAATTTCTTTTAAAATCACTGCCTTTCAGAGTTTATTGATGTGATCTAATCTTGTAACTCTTAATTAAAATGCTGCTGAAACCAAAGACCAACCCTCATATTGCTGTTCGGATTATTAGCTTCATTTTTTATCAAGCTATTGCTTGCACAACGCAAAATTCTACAGCGTTGTCTAACTCAATAAAAAAACATGCATTCATACAGATATTAATATAGATTTATCTGAGATATATATCTTATTTTAAAAAATATCTGAAAGTAAAAAAAAAAACTCACTGAAAAATATGAAGGAAAATGCATTCTCAAAGTATTTTGATCCATATGTAACATTTGTTTTATTCCACACTGAAAAACTGACATGGAGTCAGTACTGATTTCATAGACTTCACAAAATACGCAGGATTAACCTCTGTGGTATGGAGACCCACCAAAGGGAAGCTTTATATTAATCTGACAGATCTATTCAAATCACAAGAGTGTCTTCCTGCATATAAATATCCCCTTAGGATGTACTGTCAATATTCAATGCTGAAGATGAGAAAACTTGCTGTGTCTTACAGCTGGGCACTACATGGGAAAGTCATTACCACACACTGGCAGGGGTTAATGTACTAGGTAGGGGAGTAAGGGATTAGTACATCTGAATAGAAAGAATAATGTAATATTAATCTCACCACCTCTAGTCAACAGCCAAGCATAACAGCATACCAATGAAACGGCAACCTAATTTCCAGATTTTATACGGGCTTAACTCATATACAGTATCTCACAAAAGTACACCCCTCACATTTTTGTAAATATTTTATTATATTTTTTCATGTGACAACACTGAAGAAATTACACTTTGCTATAATGTACAAAGTGTGGTGTATGGTCTGAGCACTGACAGGCTGACCCCCACCCCTTCAACCTCTGCAGCAATGCTGGCAGCACTCATACGTCCATTTCCCAAAGACAACCAATGTATATGACAATGAGCATGAACACTCAACTTCTTTGGTCGACCATGGTGAGGCCTGTTCTGAGTGTAACCTGTCCTGTTAAACCGCTGTTTGGTCTTGGCCACCATGTTGCAGCTCAATTTCAGGGTTTTGGCAATCTTCTTATAGCCTAGGCTATAGCATCTTTATGTAGAGCAACAATTCTTTTTTTCAGATCATCAAAGAGTTCTTTGCCACGAGGTGCCATGTTGAACTTCTAGTGACCAGTATGAGAGAGTGAGAGCGATAACACCAAATTTAACACACCTGCTCCCCATTCACACCTGAGACCTTGTAACACTAACATGTCACATGTCACTGGCGAGGGAAATGGCTAATTTGGACATTTTCACTTAGGAGTGTACTCACTTGTTGCCAGCAGTTTAGACATTAATGGCTGTGTGCAAGGGCGTGCCAATGGGGGGGGGGGCGGGTGCCACACATTGGGGGGTGTCAGTGGCCGAGTGGCGTCGCTATGAGGGTGCGCTCCGCACCCGGGTCAGATGACACGTCTGACCATCCCGAGGGCACCCTGCTGGCTCTGGCTGCTCCCTTTCCCTTTGGTCGTTTTTTGGAACACCCCCCAGTGCCACGGCCGCAATAGCCTGGTCTAGTGACTTTTTTCCCTCCTGCTAGCTCCACCCACCACTGCTGCGCAGCCGCACCAGGCCTGTGTGTCATCACTCTCGGCTGGGGCGGCTGCTTCCACACAGTCATACGGAGTCTGAACCTCCCTAGCTGAGGCTGAGAGCCCGAGGTGGTGAGCAGGTAATAGGGGCCGGGGTGTGTGTTGTAAGAAGAAGAGGCTGGAGCCTGGAGGAGTGTGTCTGCCCTGCCACCCTGTGATGGTCTGACAGAGGTAGGGGGTTATTGCTGTGTCCACCACCCCCCAGCCAGGTGTATAGTGTAGCTGACCTGATGGGGGGGTTAGGGGTGTCAAGTGCGATATACAGTGTGCAGAATGCAGACATGTGCGATATACAGTGTGCAGAATGCAGACATGTGCGATATACAGTGTGCAGAACGCAGACATGTGCTTTTTACAGGGTGCAGAATGCAGACATGTGCGATATACAGGGTGCAGAATGCAGACATGTGCGATATACAGGGTGCAGAATGCAGACATGTGCGATATACAGTGTGCAGAATGCAGACATGTGCGATATACAGGGTGCAGAATGCAGACATGTGCGATATACAGTGTGCAGAATGCAGACATGTGCGATATACAGTGTGCAGAATGCAGACATGTGCGATATACAGTGTGCAGAATGCAGACATGTGCGATATACAGGGTGCAGAATGCAGACATGTGTGATATACAGGGTGCAGAATGCAGACATGTGCGATATACAGGGTGCAGAATGCAGACATGTGTGATATACAGGGTGCAGAATGCAGACATGTGCGATATACAGGGTGCAGAATGCAGACATGTGCGATATACAGGGTGCAGAATGCAGACATGTGCGATATACAGGGTGCAGAATGCAGACATGTGCGATATACAGGGTGCAGAATGCAAACATGTGCGATATACAGTGTGCAGAATGCAGACATGTGCGATATACAGGGTGCAGAATGCAGACATGTGCGATATACAGTGTGCAGAATGCAGACATGTGCGATATACAGTGTGCAGAATGCAGACATGTGCGATATACAGTGTGCAGAATGCAGACATGTGCGATATACAGGGTGCAGAATGCAGACATGTGTGATATACAGGGTGCAGAATGCAGACATGTGCGATATACAGGGTGCAGAATGCAGACATGTGTGATATACAGGGTGCAGAATGCAGACATGTGCGATATACAGGGTGCAGAATGCAAACATGTGCGATATACAGGGTGCAGAATGCAGACATGTGCGATATACAGGGTGCAGAATGCAGACATGTGCGATATACAGGGTGCAGAATGCAGACATGTGCGATATACAGGGTGCAGAATGCAAACATGTGCGATATACAGTGTGCAGAATGCAGACATGTGCGATATACAGGGTGCAGAATGCAGACATGTGCGATATACAGGGTGCAGAATGCAGACATGTGCGATATACAGTGTGCAGAATGCAGACATGTGCGATATACAGTGTGCAGAATGCAGACATGTGCGATATACAGTGTGCAGAATGCAGACATGCTTTTTACAGTGTGCAGAACGCAGACATGTGCTTTTTACAGGGTGCAGAATGCAGACATGTGCGATATACAGGGTGCAGAATGCAGACATGTGCGATATACAGGGTGCAGAATGCAGACATGTGTGATATACAGGGTGCAGAATGCAGACATGTGCGATATACAGGGTGCAGAATGCAGACATGTGTGATATACAGGGTGCAGAATGCAGACATGTGCGATATACAGGGTGCAGAATGCAAACATGTGCGATATACAGTGTGCAGAATGCAGACATGTGCGATATACAGGGTGCAGAATGCAGACATGTGCGATATACAGTGTGCAGAACGCAGACATGTGCTTTTTACAGGGTGCAGAATGCAGACATGTGCGATATACAGGGTGCAGAATGCAGACATGTGCGATATACAGGGTGCAGAATGCAGACATGTGTGATATACAGGGTGCAGAATGCAGACATGTGCGATATACAGGGTGCAGAATGCAGACATGTGTGATATACAGGGTGCAGAATGCAGACATGTGCGATATACAGGGTGCAGAATGCAAACATGTGCGATATACAGGGTGCAGAATGCAGACATGTGCGATATACAGGGTGCAGAATGCAGACATGTGCGATATACAGGGTGCAGAATGCAGACATGTGCGATATACAGGGTGCAGAATGCAAATATGTGCGATATACAGTGTGCAGAATGCAGACATGTGCGATATACAGGGTGCAGAATGCAGACATGTGCGATATACAGTGTGCAGAATGCAGACATGTGCGATATACAGTGTGCAGAATGCAGACATGTGCGATATACAGTGTGCAGAATGCAGACATGCTTTTTACAGTGTGCAGAACGCAGACATGTGCTTTTTACAGGGTGCAGAATGCAGACATGTGCGATATACAGGGTGCAGAATGCAGACATGTGCGATATACAGGGTGCAGAATGCAGACATGTGTGATATACAGGGTGCAGAATGCAGACATGTGCGATATACAGGGTGCAGAATGCAGACATGTGTGATATACAGGGTGCAGAATGCAGACATGTGCGATATACAGGGTGCAGAATGCAAACATGTGCGATATACAGGGTGCAGAATGCAGACATGTGCGATATACAGGGTGCAGAATGCAGACATGTGCGATATACAGGGTGCAGAATGCAGACATGTGCGATATACAGGGTGCAGAATGCAAACATGTGCGATATACAGGGTGCAGAATGCAGACATGTGCGATATACAGGGTGCAGAATGCAGACATGTGCGATATACAGGGTGTAGAATACAGACATGTGCGATTTACAGGGTACAGATCTGTTTTTTTTGTTTAAATGTTTGGATCTGTGTTTTTTGTTTACAAAAAGCCAGTATTATCTGTTCAGTAAATGTTATTAATAATTTAAATAAGTTGAAGAAAGTAGGTTAATAACTTATTTTGCAAAGTTTTTTTTTTTAAATTGACGTAAAGTTTACAAATTTGTGCAATAAATATTCTTGAAAACATGAAAAAATTTAAAAGTGGGGGGTGCCAGATATAGGATCTGCTCTGGGTGCCAAACGCTCTAGGTACGCCCCTGGCTGTGTGTTGAGGGGACAGGAAATTTACACTGTTATACAAGCTGTACACTCACTACTTGACATTGTAGCAAAGTGTCATTTCTTCAGAGCCCATTCACACCGGGGCGTCTTTGGATCCGACTCCAAATCGCCCCAGGTCGCCCCTAGTCGCCTCAGGTCACGCTGGCTGAAGAAATCAATGTAAGTTAATGGAGCCGTCCTTATGCACACTACTGCAGTCGCTCCGACTTCAAAAAAGGTCCCTGTACTACTTCAATCCGACTTCTAGGCGACCTGTAACCATTCATTTCAATGGGAGTCGCCTCTCACTGTCTTAATAGGAGCAACTCTCCAGGAAGATAACATACATTTATCAGGCAAAACTCTCCCTCCCCCCTCCCTCCCACAGAGCTGATTCTTGTTTGATTGGCCACTGGAATGTCTCCTGTCCTGCAGGCAACTTGGAGTTGCCTTGTAAGTAGCTTCAGGTCGTGCTGTGATTCATTCTCAAGTCCTGTCTGAGTTGCTTCATAAAATCGCGCTGGAAATCGTGTTGCCCCAGTGTGAATGGGCTCTCAGTGTTGTCACATGAAAAGATATATAAAATATTTACAAAAATGTGAGGGGTGTACTCACTTTTGTGAGATACTGTATAACTAGGTTAGAAAACATATTATTATTAAAGAACTCTTAAGGAAAATCAGGATTTGCTTTTGTAGCACCCGCCTAGCTAGGCTGCTAGGTTTTGGTTAGTCAAATGTAGTCCTTCGTTCTCCTGTAATCAGCAGAGCAGTGTGTGTGATTGCTTTAGGCTGCAAGCTTGACTGCTTCCCCCTGTTTTCTGGAGATTTCCAGAACATAGTAGTTGGGAGAGTCAAATAAGTAGCCTGAATACCTATGCATCTCCAGCCAATCCCTGGGGAGGAGTGCCCAGATGGTGGTTGGGGGTACATAGTCTGGAACCCCAGAGAGCAGGGTTTTTTTCCCTGGAGGAGAGGTTCCCAGCCAGAAGGGATGACAGTCCTTTCTGGCTGTCCTGTTGAGGGTTTAGCCTGTTTCATCAAGGTCCCAGCTGTGCATATTGCATAGGCCCCAATTGGAACCAAATAGGGGTGCCACTGGGGATCTACCCTGGAAGCTTCACAAAAGGGGTTTGCCAGCTGAAGTCTGAGGGAGATATTCAAGCCTTAGGGATACTGTGAGCACAGAGTTAATGGAGAAGGATCTTACTGACTGTTGCTCTTGTTAACCCCTGCTGCACAGAGTATAAGGCTTGCCTGGCCTGGGACATTGCTAATGGTGTCCTAGTGCTGTCCACTTTATGTCCTACTGCTCAAAGGACTGCTTAAAAGGCAAGAGTGTCCTCATATTCCTGTTTAGAGTATTCCACAGCCACCTGAATCCAAGTTAATCTGCAATAAACTTTTAAAAGGCAATCCCGAGCCGGAATGAGCTGCTTCACTTTATCACTTATATATTTATTGGTGCTGGCAACACTATAGAAGTCCAGCAGCTATATACTGTACATTTGGTAGTAAGTACTCTATTACTCTCATTGTTAACACTCATAGTAGCACATTAGTACTTCACATATAATTTATACTGTATATGTGCACTGCACCTCCCATCCCTCCTGTGTGAATGGGGCTTTTTATTTGTTAATTTTCTCATGAATTAGGATGTACAATGAGAGAATACTGGGAAGGAACCTATGATCAGCTCCTCCCATCCTGTATACCCCCACTGGCTACACAGGAACAGGGTCCCTCCCAGGAAGTGATGTCACTAGCTTTTAGTAACCACACCCACTGGCTGATTTGAGTCTCAGATGGAAGTAGATTCAAAGTCATGTGACAGCACTGGATTCAGCAAAATAAAGTTAGAAAAACTGGGATTTTTTCATTTTAGAGCATAATACTGAACTTAGCTCACATTCATGATTGCAGGGGAGAAATGTAAATATTAGGGTGGAATTCTACTTTAAGGAATGTGAAGTTACCAGCGCTGTGCGAGTCACATAGAAATATGCTTGACTTTCAACTCCCACTAGAGGAGTTGCAGCTGGCGACCAGCTATTTCCCTACTTATAGGGCCCCAGAGGATGATGGCTTACCAGTGGAAGTATACAAGCAGTATGCTGATTGTATTCTACCCTTTTTACTAAAAGTGTTTAAAGCACAAGTTCACGTTTAGAACATGTTACGTGTTCCACCCTTTTTCCAGCATCTGCAAAATAATTGTAAATTGCTAAATAAACAAAAAAAGACCAAAACTTTTGAAAAAGTTTCTGTTATAAAATTTTGAAAATAATATTTCTTCATAAATTTAAGCCAAAATGTATACTGCTACATTTCTTTGGTGAAAATAACCCAAATCAGTGTTATATTATTTAGTCTGTAGGAAAGTTATAGAGTCTGAAAACTATGATATATATATATATATATATATATGAAAAATTAACCCTGATGTACTGAGGCCTGAAAATGCCAGGACAGTACAAATATCCCCCAAATCAGCCCTTTTTGGAAAGTAGACAGTCCAAGGTATTTAGTAAGAGGCATGACTATTTTTTTGTCACAATTTTTTGGGAAAATTAAAAAAATATATATTTTACAATTTTTTAAATCAAATAGCTGCTGTGGTGGTGATCAGGGACACTGACTGGTGACAGTATGTACATTTTTTTAAAATACATTTTTAAATATGTTTTTTATTTTTTATTATATTTTTTCTTTTACATACAGTGACCAGAGCAATACAGTGTTACCACAGTAACACTGTACTACTCTGGGGAGGGGATCAGGATTTTTTAAACACACTATGCTTATAACTGTGCATTTTACAGTTATAAGCAACCATTTTTTCAGAATCAAAACTACTTATTCAGTGTTTACTATTGTGATTAACTGTGATTGGCCACAGCTAACCACATGGTACAGATAGGCTGTGATTGGCACTGTCTGTACCATGTAATGACTGTGACCAATCACAGAGCTCATCACAATAGCACACAATGAGAGGCATGTAACAAAGCCTTTCATTGTGTACAACTGATCTGCTGTGATTGGCCACAGCGATTACATGGTACCAACAGCGGGTCTGTACAGTGATCTGTCATCGGCTGTGTCCGGTGGACACTGCCGATGACAGATCACGCTGGAGAGTGGCCCTGGGAGGGCGTCAGCTGTAAAATTGTCATTTTACAACAGCCCGGGTGGGTAGAGGTTAATGTTGTTGGATGGCAACTCCTCCCAATCCATTATCCAGCTATGTCTTTTACCTATTACGACGTTCTTCAAATACTTGGGGATCATGGTTACTCTGAAACTCACTAATTTCTGTCAGCTAAATATGTCTCTTCTTTTACGTTTCAAAGATAAAATCATGATCTGGAACAGATTGTGGTTATCTTTGGTGGCCAAAATTAATCTCATAAAAATGATTCTTATGCCCCACCTCCTATATGTCCTTTACAATTCGCCCGTAGTTGTCCCATTAAAAAAATTCTGTGTTATAAACTCTATTTTTTATGCCTTGCTGTGGCACCATATCTCTTATATTTGCAGAGACCTAAGGATGGGGGAGATTAGACCTCCCAAAAGTTTGGCTTTACTAGTTAATACAGCACTCCTAGCAAGCGTGCCTTTTAGTGAAGGAAATAGTTGGTTTGGGCCAGCTTGACCCAAACAAACTTTTTAACCACTCGATCTTGATTTCCAGTGCGACTTTGATCCGACTTTACACTCAGTGGATCTAACACCCATCAAAAGTCGCACAAAAGTAGTGCAGGCACCTTTTCAAAGTTACTGTGACTTTAAGTCGCACTGATTTAAATGGGTGCCATTGAAAAGAATGGGATGCAACGTGTCATGGGAATTTGATGTCCAAAGTTGCATGACAAATCGCACAAGTATGAATTGAGCCTTAATACCTATCTACTTCAGTATATGAAACAGTTGATCACAGAGGACCAGTTGCAACTTTCAGCTGGTTTTGTTATCAATAAAACTACACCTGACAATTGTGAAACTCCTTCCATTTAGAAAATCTTACCAAGAGCTTCAGAGACTTTGGGTCCGTTCACACAGGCGGTCTGATCAGGTCCGCCTGTCAGTTTTTCAGGTGGACCTGATCGGACCCTCCATTCACATCTATGGAGCAGCAGATGTCAGCTGTGACATGTCCACTGACACTTGCTGCTATCCGATCTGATCCTGTCTGCCAAATCTAGATGGATGGTGACCCTGTTTTCCATCCATCTGGAGGATCAGATTGGATAAGATCGAGTGAATACAGACAGGCGGTCCGTTTTCACCCGATTTCCCTATAGAGGAGAGCAGGACTCTGCCCATCTCCGTTCTGCACAGTGAGCGGAGACGGACCTGTCATTCGCATGCTCAGTGGGGATCAACGGATCGTTCCCCCGCTGAGCAAAGCGGAGTCCGCCGAGCAGACCGCCCGCGTGAAAGGACCCTAAGATTCTACAATGCTGCAACAGAGTTTTGACCTAACCTGCAACTTAGCTACAGTTTTTTCCATCCAGACCCAAGCTAATATGACTACCTAGATAGTAAGGATAACTTGCCAAAAAATTTGTGTCAGTGTTGAATTGTAAGTCTGTTAACTTGCAGCACATATTCACTGGCAAGTTGTACACTTGCGGAGCACTTGAAGCACATGTTCTAGTTGACACTTTTCCAATTTGTAGCAAATTTGCATGGCAAGTCTCTAGCAAGAGTAAAGTTGCAGTGATGAGTCTACAGCAAGAGCTCTGCAAGTCTACAGCATGAAAATTCAGCCACAGTGACCCCTGTGGTGGAATGACTATTGCACAACATAACTGAACCAGAACTTGCAGCAGACTTGCAGAATGTTTGCAAAGAAAGTTGATCTGGAGTCATGCAATGCGGATGTGCTGCAGTTGTGCAACAAACTTGTGAAGCCTGGCAAGTCTATCAATAGCTTAGCAAGTCATTTTCAAACTTACAGCTCAGTTGGTTTTGCACAGAGTGGCCCTGATCCTCCTCTTCTGGGGTCCCTCAGCAGCGCTCCGGGCTCCTCCTCTTCTCGAGTGCCCCGTCGCAGAAGCGCTCTCCTTCGTGGACACCCGTACTGGCGCGCTCATGTGTCCTGCTTCTGGGTCTATTTACACAGAAGCAGGACCCGGCCCCGGCGGCGCGTCATTGGATTTGATTGACAGCAGTGGGAGCCAATGGCTGCGCTGCTATCAATCCATCCAATCAGGACCTGAAACACCGGCTTTTGCTGGTGTGCTTGCCCCCGACGCGAGATAGAGGGGGTACAGGTAGGTAAAACGGGGGCTAGGGAGGGCTGCAGCATTACAGGAGGTTTTTTACCTCAATGCATAGAATGCACTGAGGTGAAAAACCTTGAGGGTTTACAACCCAATTAATAAGGAGAGATTATCCTAACGCCTCGTATACACAATACAAATATGGAAAGAATGTTTGTTCGTTTTTTTGCTCTCTGGGCTGGCAGATTTGGCTGATGCAGCAGAGCCAGAGGCTTTGGCTGAGGGGGAGGACACAGTGCAGGAGGAGGTGGAGAGGGACCTGGCACAGGCAGCCATTACAGCACAGTCTGAGGCACACGCTTCCTTCTGAGGCTGAGGATGAGGAGATAGAGGGAGAAGAGGAAACTGAACAGCTGACCCTGGCTGCTATACTGCGGGCAGTTAATAAATGTACTGCTTCAGTCAACATTTTACAAGATCATTTTGGTGGCCTGAAAGAGGAAGTGACCCTGATCAGACAAGACTTGCAAACAATCAGGGAAAGAACAACTGCAGCTGAAAGCAGGATCAGTGTTTTAGAAGACAAGCTCCCTCCTCTAGTCAGGGAAACACAAGCTAACACGAGGCTGATTAAAACAGTTGATATTCGGGCTGAAAAACTCGAAAATAGGGGCGTAACAATGTGCGCATCGTGGGTCTCCCTGAGAAAGTTGAGGGTAAAGACCCCACAGACTTTGTGGAGCAGTGGCTAATTGAGATATTTGGGAAGAAGGCCTTTACCACGTTGTATGCATTTGAAAGAGCTTATAAAGTTCCCCTGCTGCCCCTTCTACCTGGCCATCCACCAAGACCAATGTTGGCTCGGCTCCTACACTACAGAGATAGGGAGATTATTTTGCGACTGGCTCGGGAAAAGCAAAACATCCAGTTTAATGGAGTGCGGATCTCCTTCTACCCTGACTTTTCTTCGGATGTGCAGAAACACAGAGCCACTTTACCAAAGTCAAAAGGCGTCTACAAAAATTGCAGGCCCCATACGCAGATGCTTTACCCTGCCAAGCTCCGTATCACAGCACGGGGACAGGCACATTTCTTTGAAATTGCATCGGATGCATCAGCATGGTTGGATGCTAATGAGAATGCTTTCCATTGGGCCAAGAGGCCGGTGGCAGAGGACGACTGAGCCCATTCTATGCACCTTGATGTTCTACATGAAGGCTTTCTTGGCCTCATCACACTGTGATACTTCTGTGCCTGCACGATGAGACGGGAACATATATATCTTTTGTTCACAAAGAGCGTTTTCTACAAAAGTTTTCTACCTAGCGATTTTTTGACTCTTCATTATGGTCGGAATTGGGTCCCTGTTGGATCTTACTCAGCATATGAAGATAAGGACCGGTTGTCCTACCAAAGTTTGGGACGTGACCGAAACTGTAACAGGTACTGATTGCTGGGCCCTCAGGACCAGGCTGGGGGCCAGTGAATGGCAGGCTCTGATTCTTGGTCTGCCTTTTGGGCACAATTCATGAGCTGAACTACCCAAGTTTGTAGTGGTGTGTTTTGTTCATTTTATCTCATTTCTTTAGAGCTTTACCTCCTTTATAGGACAATTTTCCAGAGTTAACATTTCCATCTGTGCATCTACATGACGATTTGCTGTGGGACATTGTGCTTACTAATTACCTTGCTATGTTTACACACATGGATCTAAAAATGTATTGGGGGGGTGGGCTGGACTGATCTCTGGCACGATAAACACCCAGGGGAAAAACTATTTTCCTGCTTCTCTAAATCATACATGTCCTTATCCCGAAAAGATCTTAGTATTTGCTCAGCTGAAGCCTCCCGGTACGTATCAGAGATTAAATACGCTATCCAAGGCATCTCTGACCACTCGCCCGTACTTGCCCCGTCTAGAAGTGAGACCAATCTCGACCATGTCCAGGGCCCCTTGGAAACTGAACGCCTTCTGGCTTAAAGCGGAGTTCCGCCCAAAGATGGAACTTCCGCTTTAAGTGACGATGACCCCCTGACATGCCACATTTGGCATGTAATTTTTTTGATGGGGAGCGGATACCCTCTTTTTAGAGGCATCCAGCTCCCACTTCCTCCCGGGGCTCCGCGGCGTCGGAAGGAAGTTCACCTCTCCCCCCTCCCTCCCTGCAATCTTCTGGGACATGTCACATGCGTAGTGCGTGCCAGGCTGTGAAGCCACAGCCGGGCGCCCACAGTTGTGATGCCGGCGCCGCAGAGAGGAGGGGGAGAGGAGCGGGGCTTTGTTTGCCCGCATCGCTGGACTGTGGGACGGGTGAGTGTCCGATTATTAAAAGTCAGCAGCTACACTTTTTGTGTAATTTATTATCATTCCATGCGCAGATAGTAACCAAAAATGGTGAATTCTGGCAAGCACATAAGGGTCATTCTAGGATGGAGAGCGTGTGGGAGACCTTTAGGGCATTACTTTGAGGAATATTTATCAGGGAGATCCACATGGTTAAACAGGCCACCTGTGCCCAAAGGGAGGGTTTGGAGCGACTGGTGAGTGAGCTGGAGGCAAAATTTATCTCTGATCCTACAGAGGAATGCAAAGACTTATGGCTATCTGCTAGTTAGGCACTTAGTCGTCTTGCTACCTCGGCGGCGGAGCGGAAACGCTTCTTTAATAAACTGGCATATTATGAGGAGAGAGAACAGACCGGTCGCCTGCTAGCTAAAATTGCTCATTTGCAGTAGAAATCACCCTCCATTAGTGCAAAAAGGAATCAGGCGGGAGCAGTGACCAATGCACCTGACCTCATTATGTCCGAGTTGGTCTCCTACTACTCCACTCTATATCAATCTAAACAGGGTTATTCAGCAGACTCCCTGCAGACTTACCTTGAGACAGTGGACCTCCCTTTATCTGTTAATTCTAGGAATCAATTGGATGCTCCTCTTACTTTGGAGGAGCTTCAGAAGGCGACCGGGATGTTTCCTAACTCTAAAGCACCAGGGGAGGATGGTATTCCAATTGAGGTGTACAAGCAATATGCTGGCAGTATGTTACCAAAGCTGTTGGCCGTGTTCAAAGAAGCTAAGGAGAGCAAAAGTCTTCCCTTGTCCACCATGACCAAAGACCATGACCAAAGCTATTATAGTACTGTTATTAAAACCAGGAAAGGATCCAGGTTCATATAGGCCTATATCCCTCTTTCAGAATGATGTGAAGATTCTGGCGAAGGTCTTGGCTGTGCGACTGAACGGGGTGATATCCTCTATCATACATTCTGATCTGGCAGGGTTTATGCCCCAGAAGTCAATGGCAATAAACCTGCGTAGACTTTTTCTCCATATACGGTCAAAGGACGACAACAGGGGGGATAGAGCGCTGTTATCTCTGGGCGCGCACATGGTGTTCAACAGCATTGAGTGGACATAAATTGTGGGCCATATTGAGACAATTTGGGTTTGGAGAGGAATTTATTTCTTGGGTCCAGTTGCTATACAATGCCCCCAAGGCTGCCATTAGAGAGACTGGTAGAGTGTCCTCAGATTTCAGTTTATACAGGGGCACCAGGCAGGGATGTCCTTTGTCCCCACTCCTGTTCGCTCTGGCCATTGATTCTTTAGCGGCTCTCATCCATTCTAACCCTGATATCCAAAGCTTTCAATATGAGGAATTACAGGAAAAGTTAATGTTGTATATGGACGATACCGATACCATGTTGCTTTTAGGGGATACCACAACTTCATTAAATGAAGCTATGAGGGTGGTACCAAGGGTTGGTTGTAAACTGGACTAAATTCTCCCTTATGTTTCTTGATAAGAGCCCAGACCAGCAACTAACAACGATCCTTGATATTCCAGTATCTAGGAACTGCATTCGTGGAGAAAAGGAAAGCAAATTTTACACATCAGTAAACTATCCAGTAAATATGTACATGACCAGGGCTTTTTTTCAGATGGAACTGGTGGAACCCAGTTGCGCCACCTCTGGCTTTGGTGCCTGCTCACCATAATCACTTGTAAACACAGAAGTCCGGTTTCTGTGTTTATAAGTGACAGTTATGCACTCTGTGTGTAGTGCAAACCCTCCTACTGTTTGTTAAATCTGACCACACCCACTATTTGATGTGATTTGGAGGTTGTGTGTGGGGAGGGGTTTTGGGGAGTCGTGGTTGAGTTCCAGCACCTATTGTTTGAGAAAAAAAGCCCTGTACATGACCAATCTGAAACATGGAGTGTTGTAGTTTTGTAGCCAATGGAAGTGCAATCACACCATGCCTTAATTTTACCAATGTAAAGCACTTGAGAGGTTATAAATTAGCCGAAGACTCTACATTTCTAATACAGGTATTCAGGACATCTGACTTTTCATTACCTTCTATGAGATTTGTGGTTCTAGTTGGTGTCTAAGGAATAAAAGTGGTTTCTATGGATCTGTGCCCTGGTAAATATTGTAAATCAATGGGAATTTAATGTCACAAAGTCCATTCTATGTTAATAAATAAAATGTTAAAGGAACATTAAATATTTAGGTATACCGGTCACTCCAGACCCTTTGGACTATCTTAGGGTAAACCTCACCCCTTTACTTAATCGTAGCCGCGATCGGATAAAGGTATGGTCCAGATTGAAAATGTCACCAGTAGGCAGGATCAAACTTATAAAAATTATTCTTATGCCCCAAATTTTATACATGCTACATAATTCACTGCTAGTTATACCACTTAAACAGTTATGAATTGTTAACTCTATGTTTCGATCTCTAATATTGCACTCTTCTACAACCAGAGTGAGATTAGAACAGCTTCAGCGGCCTAAAGAAAGAAGGTGGGTTGGCACTGCCAAATCCATGGCTGTACTACCTGGCCTCCCAACTGCAACATATAGCCAGAGCGATTAACCCAGCCCCTGCCCTGGAGATGAACTCAACTACTAAACTCCTTAAATTTACGATCAGGACAGGGGTTGCTGAGGTATTGGAAGCCTTGCAGTTCAGTAAATCAAACAAATTATACCCCACGTATAACCTAATGCAAAAAAAAAGTCAGAACACTACAACAGGTCACTGGGTTTACTAAGTTTAGTCCTATATGGCACAACGACCGGTACACTGAGATAGGAAAATTGCAGTATAGTCAAAATGGCAGCAATATGGGGTTAATTACTTATATCAAATATTCCGTAATGGAGAGCTGCGGGCCTTTGCTGCCCTTCAGGCGGAATTTCAGCTCCCAATGTCCATGCAGTTCAATTACTTCCAACTCCAGCATGCAATAAAGGCCCAAAATTAGGTGGATGCATGGGTACAAAACACTACTTCTATTTTTAATTACATGTCAGAGGTATCGCCTTATAAGGGCTTCATATCCTGTAGTTACGCTATGCTACTTAATCTGTCCTTACCGGATTCTACCCAAAAAGTGATATCCCGATGGGAGCGGGATGTTGGGCCCTTTGAAGAGGAACAATGGGAGGAGGCGCTATTGGCGGTTTCACTGTGCTCTTTAAATGTAGCCCAGCGCCTATCCCGATTGTATATACTCCTACAAGTGCATTATACTCCTGCTAAGTTGGTTTAGAATGGGAGTGCGCGATGATCAATCATTTACTCGCTGCATGCAGGATCACAACGATCTGATACATTTTTTGTGGCATTGCCCCAAATTACATGTTTACTGGACGGAGGTTATAGGGGTTATTAACCGGGTTTTCCAGGTTCAGATTAAAAAGGATCCCAAACAATGTCTGTTAGGTATTATAGACAATGGCATGGTGGAGGAGGTCCCTAGGCAGGGGATAGCTAGGGCCCTTTTCCCCCAGTCGTCTTCCAAGTCAGCCCTTGAGAGATGGAGCTCCTCCTCGCAATCAGGAAACACATTGCCATTGATTTTTTCCTCCCCTTAAGAGGCGGTCCCTCAGGTCCCTGGTCAGTCTTATGCCGTGTACACACGATCGGTTTTACCGATGAAAACAGTCCGATGGACTTTTCTCATCGGACAAACCGATCATGTATGGGCCCCATCGGTCTTTTTTCCATCGGTGAGAAAAAATAGAACATGTTATAAATTTATCCGATGGGAAAAAAAACAATAGCAAATTCCGATCCTATGTGTGGAACTCCATTGGACAAAAAATCCACGCATGCTCAGAATCAAGTCGACGCATGCTCAGAAGCATTGAACTTCAATTTTCTCGGCTTGTCTGAGTGTTTTACGTCACAGCGTTTGGGACGGTCAGATTTCTGACTGATGGTGTGTAGGCAAGACTGATGGAAGTCAGCTTCATCGGATTTCAAATGGAAAAATCCATCGGATTAGAATCCATAGGAAAACCGATCGTGTGTACAGGGCTTTAGTGTTTCCTCCGTCTGGAGGAGACATGTTGCCAAAAGGACCTGAGGGGGCTTCATCTCTCAGTAGCTGACCAGGGCAGGGGTCCGGCTGGGGCAGCAGGTGTGTGCATAGGCTGCAGGCGACAGCACTGCACAGAAGGAGTGGCGGAGCCTCAGAGCGGCAGGGGAAAGTGGACTCACCGGCGCTGTGTGTATGGTGCAGAGGAGGACGGCTTTCTATGGCCACGGGCAACCCTCCATTGCAGCAGCCAGGAGGTGTGCTGGATTCCCCGTCTCTCTGAGCCCTGGCGTGGAGATAGATGCCGATACGCCGTCACCTTGACTAGCTCCGGCGAGGGGGGGGCGTGTTCCCACGGCTGGAGGCCGGAAGACAGGGGGCGTCATTTCCGGGGGCGGACAACATCATCGGCGTGCGCCGGGGAAGCTGGTCCAATCCCCTTAAAGGTGCGGAGAGTGGGAATGGCCAGCTGGTGCTATTTGTTTGGCGTGAACGGCTGCAGGCGACAGCACAGAAGCCACGATTGTTCCAGGATGCTGGAGGAAGATGACATCCCATCGGCCCAGGCTCCAGGAGGAGAAAGCACCAGCAGGATGCAGGTAGGCACCAGTGGGTGACCTTTTGTATCCATTGTATTGGGACAGCAGCTAGGTGGTGATGGGCACTAGCAAGCTGGGGCCAGGGAGTTACTAGTGTCACTGGGTGTGTGCACTTTAGTAATGTATGGTGGAGTGTGTTTGTTTTCTCACCGCCATGGGTCCCCCTGTGTTTTATCTTTTGCCAGGTGAAACCACCTAAAGAGCCAAAGCCCACTCCCAGAAAGCGGTGTGCAAAGTGTGCTACCAAGATGCCCTTGGAATACACAGAGCCGCTATGCAAGAGTTGCATTGACAAACTGATTAAAAAACAATCAGATGCAGTTTATGCAAAAAAAATTGGATCCGTGAGGGATGATATGGCTACCACCTTTAAGGATCTCAAAAAGTTTATCGCAGAGGTTAAACCTCCAGCAATTCCTTCTGGAAGTTTCTCTCCCATGGCCTCACCTAGATCAGAAGTCACCTCAGGGTCGCATGAGTCGGTGAGGGAGCGAGCTGGCAGCAGCGCAGCTAGCGTTATGGCAACCGACAGCTCAGACTCAGAGCAGGAAGATGGGAGAGAAGAAAGAAAGGGACCCAAATACAAATTATCTCTAGAAGATGTGGATGATTTGCTTGGGGCCATTTATGAAACTTTGGAGATTGAGCATGAAAAAGAACTGCCTTCCAAACATGACCTGATGTACCAAGGTCTGAGGAAGAAAAAATCCAAAGTATTCCCAGTTCATCCAGTGATGTCAGATACCGTGAAAAACCCTTCTTTGCGGCCAGTCATAAGAAGCGGTTTCCTTTCAGTGACGATCCAAAGGAAGTATGGAACAAAAATCCCAAATTGGATGCGCCACTTTCTAAGGTTTCAACAAAATCTTCATTAGCATTTGAAGACATGGGACATCTTAAAGATGGCATGGATAAAAGAGGTGACATTATCCTGAAAAGAGCTTGGGAGACAAGTGTCGCCAGTCTGAAGCCAGCGCTAGCCACCACTTGCGTGGCAAGAAACTTAGAGTTTTGGCTCTCACAGCTGCAAGACCATATTAAAAATGGAACGCCTAAGGAGGAGATTCTGAACACACTTCCAGTTCTCTCCAAGACAGTGGGCTATATTGCGGATGCATCCGCTGAGTCCGTCAAGCTGGCAGCAAGGTCACGAGGACAGGTTGTTGCAGCAAGACGTGCGATTTGGATGAAAACCTGGACAGGCGATTCTGCATCCAAAACGAGGTTGTGCAATCTCCCATTTACTGGGGATTTTCTTTTCGGTTCAGGCCTAGACGAGGCCTTGGAAAAAACAGCAGACATGAAGAAAACCTTTCCTGCTGAAAAACGTAAACCTCCACAAAATTTTTTTTTTCGTGGACGAAGAGATCGTCCCCAAGAAGAAAAGAAAGAGTATCCTAAGAAAAACTGGACGGGCCACAAAGGGAAGCCAAAGTGTAATGTCCTCTTTGGCTCTTCTAACCAAGCCACCAAGCAATAACAACAGAGTGCCAGTAGGGGGAAGACTGGCTATCTTCCTACCTCAATGGCAGAAGACGACAGCCAATCAATTTATTTTGGACATTATCGCAAGGGGCTACTCCCTGGAATTCAATTGTCATCCTCCAGAGAGATTTCTATTAAATAAACTTCCCAGGGATCCAGAAAAAGCCAAGGCTCTTCCTCTGTTGCTGGGGGAGATGGTGGACCAGAAGAAGAAGTCCCAGAGAAGAAAAAAAGAAAGGGTTTTTACTCTCATATTTTCGTGATCAAAAAACCTTCCGGGAAGTTTCGATTAATACTAAACCTAAAGCCTTTGAACCAAGTGATTCAATACAAAAAATTTTGCATGGAGTCCATATTTTCGGTCAAAAACATTCTGCAACCAGAAACGTTCATGGCGACCATGGATCTCAGGGATGCATATCTCCACATTCCCATCCAGGAAGAGTCCCAGAGGTATCTAAGGTTAGCGGTGGAGATAGAGGGAAAGGAATACCACTTCCAGAGCAGAGCTCTTCCTTTCGGGTTATCCTCATCACCAAGGATATTCACCAAGGTGTTAGCGGAAGCACTGGCCCCTCTAAGGTTGAAAAAGATGACCGTAATACCGTACTTAGATGACCTACTGTTCGCAGCACCATTAGAAGCACAGCTGATAAAAGACCTCACAGAAGCTTAACTGTGGTTGAAGTCGCTAGGCTGGATTCTAAACATAGAAAAGTCCAATCTGTGTCCTACTCAGAACATCCGGTTCCTGGGGTATCTGCTTAACTCCATAGAACAGAAGACTTCCCTACCGGAGGAGAAGATCCAAAACCTCATCAAGAGAGTGAGTTCAATACAGAACAACCTCCCGATAACTATCAGGGAGCTGATGTCGGTTCTGGGTCTGATGACATCATCCATACCAGCAGTCCAGTGGGCAAAGTACCATCTAAGGCCCCTTCAAGTATTTCTCTTAAGAAACCAAAGAGAAGATCTGGACAGGTCGGTTTTACTCCCGACATCTGTTAAGAGGTCCCTGTGGTGGTGGAGGGTCCACACGAATTTAAATCAGGGTCTGGCTTGGTCATTTCCGATCTCACGGAAATTGACCACAGATGCAAGCAGTTGGGGCTGGGGAGCTCACCTAGCAGGGCAACCTGCTCAGGGGAGATGGTCCCCAGAAGAAGCCAAGGCATCTTCGAATTGGAGAGAACTTATTGCGATAGCCAAGGCCATAGGGTTCTTCCAAAACCAGCTCAGAAGTCATCACATTCTGATACTTTCAGACAACGCCACAGCCGTGGCTTATGTGAACAAGCAAGGGGGCACAAGAAGCCCATCCCTAAGCCACATCTCCAATCAAATTTGGGCAGAAGGGAACCTGCTATCACTGGGAGCAGTCCATCTAAAAGGGGAAGACAACCAAGTAGCGGACTTCCTCAGCCGCCAGGAGATCTCCCAAGAGGAGTGGGTATTACACCCCGAGGTGTTCAGGGAAATTACAGCCCGCTGGGGAGTCCCAAACATAGACCTGTTTGCCTCTCGGAAGAATGCTCAGGTGAAGCATTTCTTCTCTCTAAACCAGCAAGATCAGCCTCTAGGGATAGACGCTCTCCAAAATCCTTGGAACTTCAAAATATGCTATGCCTTCCCTCCGGTTCATCTGATTCCTGCAGGTGGTAAAGAAGTTTCTACAGGAACAGACAAAACTTATACTGATCGCACCATACTGGCCCAAGAGAGCCTGGTTCTCTCAACTCCTCAGTCTCTCTGCAGCAGAGCCGTGGCTTCTACCTCACAGGAAAGACCTGATGTGTCAGGGACCCCTGACAGGCCTAAAACAAGAAAGTTTCAAATGGGCGGCCTGGTTACTGAGGAGGACATCTTGAGATCTAAAGGACAGATAAAGTGGTGGCAACGCTTCTGAGCGCTAGGAAGCCAAACACCAGAGCCATCTATAGAAAGACCTGGAGGAAGTTTAACAGTTGGTGCACTGAAAACAAAAGACTAAAAATGGATACACCGACCATCCTTGAATTTTTACAGCAGGGCGCTGATAAAGGGTTAGCGCTCAGTACACTGAAGGTTTAGATTGCAGCGCTGTCAATGTATCTGGAACAAACACTACAAGAGGACCCGTTGGTCTCTCGTTTTTGCAGGGCATTAGCAAAATACAAAAAGCCCAAGACACAAAAATATCCCGCTTTGGATTTGTCAGTGGTGCTCAGGGGGATCATCAAACCTTCTTTCGAGCCACTACAAGATACATCTTTAAGACTATTGACTCTTAAAACTGTTTTCCTCGTAGCTTTCACAACAGCACGTAGGATAGGAGAAATACAGGCTCTATCTGTTAGAGAGCCTTTTCTAAAGATTCATGACGATCGAATTGTCCTTCAAACAGATCCGGGTTTTACTCCAAAAGTGACGTCAACTTTTCATAAATCCCAGGATATAGTCTTACCTTCATTTTGCAGTTCACCCAATAACAGCAAAGAGCAGGAACTAAGTCTTCTTGATGTCAGAAGGTGTCTACTTCAATATTTAAACATCACTAATGAATTCAGAACATCAGATGCTCTATTTGTCTTGTACGCAGGCCAACTGAAGGGTAAACAAGCGACCAAAAAGTCAATAGCCAGATGGATCAAGGCAGCCATACTAGAATGCTACAGTGTTATGGAGATAACACCACCAAAAGAACTTAAAGCTCATTCAACAATGGCTTTAGCAGCCTCTTGGGCAGAAAAGGCAGGAGCCACTTCAGAACAAATCTGCAGACCTGCAACCTGGTCAAGATTCTCTACCTTTGTTCAGCATTACAGACTGGATCTGATTTCCAGCCAGGACCAGGCTTTTGGTAGGAAAGTCCTCCAAGCCATTGTCCCACCCTAGATCTGGTGAGTTCTTGGTTATCCTTTCAAGGGCTGACTTGGAAGACGACTGGGGGAAAAGCAGAGTTAGTTTCTTACCGGTAACTCTGTTTCCAGTAGTCTTCCAAGGCAGCACGATCCCACCCTAAAATGTCTAACCTTGTGGGGTTGTGTTGTGTATTATGTCATTTCAGATTCCAGCCTTCGGTTCTCGGGGATGACTGACCAGGGACCTGAGGGACCGCCTCTTAAGGGGAGGAAAAAATCAATGGCAATGTGTTTCCTGATTGTGAGGAGGAGCTCCATCTCTCAAGGGCTGCCTTGGAAACAGAGTTACCGGTAAGAAACTAACTCTGCTTTTTCAGGCCCCGAAGCTTATTCTACGGCACTGGAAATCAACAGAACCCCCTACAGTGCGGGACTGGATAGAACAAATGGGTAACACCTTAAGGCTAGAAAAATATATCTACCAACATAGGGTCAGCACAGCAAAGTTTTCCAAGCTATGGGAACCATGGCTGAGCGTTCCTGGGTTGGCCCCGGTAGAACTTGTTTTGGACCGTTTGCTATAAACAATATGACATGGCATTATCATCTGTTGGGCTCCTAGCACATGCTGAACGGGGGAGAGGGGGGGGGAGCTGTGCATTTATGTCTGTACAACTTTGCATAGATCCAAATTAGATCTCTGCGCATATGTCACATGATGCTGTTTATTGTTGTAAGGTGTAGATGTTTATACAGCACATGTTCGTTTGAAACTTTCAGTATCCTATGTTGAATTAAGGTTTGTGAATCTATAACAAATTGTATTGCTCTGAAGCCAGTAATGGATGTATTATGCATGTTTAATAAAATTGTTTTGAGATAAAAAATAAATAAATGAGCCCTTTAATATATGCAATAAAATAATTCAGTTTATTAATTCATTTTTTAAATGCAAGGTAATCTAAATTCAATAAGTTACCTAACCTATAAGTATAGGCAAACAGTTCAATACACTTTTGTTTGAACTGTTTCACTTGCCAAAAGAATGTTTGTTGATTCAGGAAACTTGGTTTATATAATTCCAGGTTCTGACCATTTACTTTTCTTCACTGCAGTCAAAGCAATACAGCTCTGTCAAGACTGATTGGATAATGAAAGAGGTAGTCTCTGTGCTTTCTACTCCAGTCACTAAGCTCCATTTGTTAAATTCACATTACTGCACAAAGGAGTAGGATGTTGCTACAAAAACGAATAAAAGTGCTGTCTAAATGTATGTTTAAGTTTTTTTTTTTTTTATAATGACATCCCTGGATCAAAAGGGGGCCTTTCTTATATGTTTAAACTATTTACTTTTTTTTTTTTTGGGGGGGGGGGGGGGGCAAAAATTAAATTGTTTACAAAAAATGTATGAATTATTCTTTTTACTGCTAAGCAAAAAATAGCCATTATTGTGGCCTTTCCATTTACAACTAAATCTTTTTTATTTTTTTCTATTCTGAGATATCTGTTTTAGGATATTTATGCACCTTTCCATTCACATATATGAGCTGGATTCTTACATAACTTCACTATAGTTGCAAGTGTGATGGATAGTAGAATTTTTGTCCCGAGGGTGGAAGATTGGAATTATAGGGTGTGCAGTTTTGATTAGCAAGCCTGGATGCTTAAGAAAAACAAACGAATAAACTAATAAAACAGGGAGCCAAGCCAAATCATAAAAGGCATAAACACTATTACACCCAGAGGTTTCCATTCTTCATTAGAAAAGACACAAATATTAAGGGAACACCCAGTTTTGGCAAAAAGGGGCCTCCAGAAACATGATGTGAAATGGAGTATAATTGCATTGCCACAGGGCAAAATTCAGAAACATTATGGGAGTTGCTGTTCCAACATGCACAGCACACTGAGTATCGCTGGGGCCATTACACATAACTATTGTTTAAACCTGTGATATACTGTGTTCTATCTTGGGAATTTTGCAGTTACCAGGGTGAGTATATGTGACAGAGATCATGAATCACGACCTTGCAATATATTGAAATGCAAACAAATTTTGAAGCCTAGAGCTGGTGATCCAGGCCAGGTTGGGCTGAGTAACGGATATCTGTAAAAATTAGCTGATCAGTTTGATCTTATCCACTAGTTTTTCTTCTTTTTTTTAAAATCTTTTTTATTGTTTAACTCTTTAACAATAGTAGAAAAGTATACAGTCTTATTTATCAACATCAAAAAGGTCAGAAGGAGTAAGGCCCCCTGCTGTACTGAGTCCCTATTTGCTTAGGTCAACTTGTCCACTTACCTATTCTGCATGTCCTAACTAAGGCTAAAAGAACATATGCAACCTAGCTTAGAAAAGGCATGTAGCGCCCTGCTCCTGATGACCAGGCGCTATGTTTAAATTTAGTGTGTGTCTGAGCTGGTAGTTAGCTCAGACCTTGATAATTAAGGCTAAATCAGTCTCTGTTCCGGCTATGGCTGTGCTTGGAGGGATTTCCCATTGTTTGCCTAAAGGTGGCATTACCACCACAGGCCAATGTTGGAAAACAGGTAGGCCAGAGCGTATTGGGTATTTTCCCCGGGAACAGCTCAGTGGGAGTGGTCTCCCCGCTGAGCATGCTGGGGAAGGGTACTTAAGGGGCAGACGCCATGATTCAGGGCTCTCTTCGCCTCGTGGCCCTCCTGGCTCGAGGTATGTGTTAGTGAGATTTCAGCTGCGGAGCCATGTTGGCTCGAGGCTGCATCTCTGCCAGGTAGGCCCAGTTGTCCTGACTGGGGCCTGCACTATGAAGGTGATCCTGTGCTGTCTGTCCTGCGGGAGGAAGCCACTCAATGGATGAAACCAGGGGAGGACTTGTCCTGGAGAGGACCAAGTGGAAGGCTGGTATCTTGGGGAAGGCCTGGTGACTTTATTGGAGGATGCAATGTAACTTATGTTACCTTACAGTGTGCCGGGTCGGCTTAAAGGCTATAAAACTGTAAGGCTGGATATCCGGGTACTAAAAATCCTGTGGCAGAGGATTATTGAACAATTCATCGTTATCGTCCTAAAGTCTGTGGCAGAGACTGTTATTTCTTCATTTTGTTCGTGCATCATCCCGGCTGCTAGGCCAAGTAAGAGGGGCCTATCCAGGTGAGCAACACCCACTTGAAGGAGAGTGGTGAGTGTGACTTTTGAAGCTTAGAAGTTTCCCCAGTGATCTGCATTGTGTGCCTGAACCTTCCCCTGAATAAAACGAAAAGGATTTATAACTTGTGTGGACATTGAAGTTTCTATAGACTCTCATCCCCTAGACAACGAACGGTGAGGTAACGTGCAAGGCCTAAATCAAAACCAGCAGCTCCTACGGGGGTAGTGCTACAGGCACAATGAAAAAAAAAAAATACACCTGTCTGTTCATTCATCAATTTATTAAATAGGTCTAAAACAGTAGTCTCATTGGTCTTCTATCTTACATGCGGATTGTGCGGGGTTTCTTTTTCAATTAAAACACAGAGAATTCATTTTTGGGGGAGTTTATTCATCCAATACCTTTAAATCTCATGTTTTCCACCCCAGAAAGTAGAAAAATCTTCCCATGGTTCATGTCACTTTATAACACTTAAGCCCTGTACACACGATCGGTTTAACCGATGAAAACCGTCCGATGGATTGTTTTCATCAGACAAACCGATCGTGTATGGGACCCATAGGTCTTTTTTCCATCGGTTTTAAAAAATAGAACATGTTTTAAATTTTTCGATGGATAAAAAAACGATCGAAAACTCTGATCGTCTATGGGCAAGTCCATCGGATAAAAAACCCACGCATGCTCAGAATCAAGTCGACGCATGCACAGAAGCATTGAACTTTATTTTTCTCGGCTCATCGGAGTGTTTTACGTCACCGCGTTTGGAACGGTCGGTTTTTTGACTGATGGTGTGTAGGCAATACTGATAGAAGTCAGCTTCATCAAATTTCCGATGGACAAAACCATCGGATTAGAATCCATAGGATATCCGATCGTGTGTACGAGGCTTCAAAGCACTAGATTTCCTTAAATTGACACTATTACTTTGTTCATTCCGGGCAAAGTGAAGAGGCCTACCTGATAGCCCATGCCTGAAAAAAGCTGTACTACTATCTACACTACCTCACAGCCTCCCCAAGTTGAAGCATGTGAATTCCCCATGGGACAGTAGTTGGGCATGAGCAGCCGTTCACCAACACTGTCACATGTTGGGGTAGGGATGTCATCCACCCTGGTAAGTTGTGACACTATTGTTCACAGTTGTGACACTATTGGTCAAGGATGGACTCCTGCAGCTCCTTTACCACCTTCACTATTATGGTAGCATCAGCACCAGCATGTAAACAACTCATAGCCATTATTGCAGCTGAGAGTTTGTTTACCTTTCTTTAGCATGCTGGCAGATTTCAGATAGAAGTGATTAACCACTTAACAACCACCTGCCGACAAATAACGTCGACAAGGTGGTTGCTTAACTCTGGGAGGATGTTATATAACGTCCTCCCAGAATCGCGCTCCCGCGCGCCCCCTGGGGCGCGCACACGGGAAACTCCGTGACCGCCGGGTCCAGAGGACCCGTAGGATCACGAATCGCGGTAAATCGCCGCTGATAGCGGCCGTTTACCACGTGATCGCTCCGTCAAATGACGGAGCAATCACTTGTAAACAGACCGGCGTCATTTGATGACGCCGGTTCCTCCCTCCCCTCTCTGTACCGATCGGTACAGTGTGAGAGGGGAGGGGGAGGGAGCGGATGGCAGCAGCAGCTCTGTGAGCTGGATCTGTGACAATTGCAGTCACAGATCCAGCCATCCATCCATCCCTGCTCAGCCATCCCTGGTGCAATATCCTGCCAATACTCTGCAATACACCCTGCCAATACTCTGCAAAATACCCTGCGCAATACTCTGCAAAATACTCTGCAATACCCTGGTGCAATACTCTGCAATACCCTGGCGCAATACTCTGCAATACCCTGCGCAATACTCTGCAATACCCTGCGCAATACTCTGCAATACCCTGCGCAATACTCTGCAAAATACTCTGCAATACCCTGCACAATACTCTGCAATACTCTGCAATACCCTGCGCAATACTCTGCAATACCCTGCGCAATACTCTGCAAAATACCCTGCACAATACTCTGCAATACCCTGCGCAATACCCTGCGCAATACTCTGCAATACCCTGCGCAATACTCTGCAATACCCTGCACAATACTCTGCAATACCCTGCAATACCCTGTGCAATACCCTGCCATACTCCGCAATACCCTGCCATAGTCCGCAATACTCCGCAATGCCCTGCAATGCCCGGCAATACTCCGCAATGCCCACTTCCCGCCCGCCGGCCGTCATATGACGTCCTTGACTTTGTGCAGAGATATCTGAATGATGGGTGCCGCTACAGGCATCATTCAGATATCAGCTTTTTCAGCCGGCGATTGCCTACACCATGAGAACAATCATAGCGGCTGTTCTGCTGCTTGATCATTCTTACGGGAGGCGAGAGGGGATGTCCCCCCCCCCCGCCGCCCTCTGGTGCTTCTACCGACTCACCGCTACGATCAAAGCCAGGATTGTTGTTTTTTTTTTGTTTTTTTTTCAGGCTTCCCAGCCTAGAGGTGGGATGTGTGGTCTTATTGACCCCATATCTCACTGTAAAGAGGACCTGTCATGCCATATTCCTATTACAAGGGATGTTTACGTTCCTTGTAATAGGTATAAAAGTGATCAAAAAAATTTTTGGGGCGGAAAAACATGTCAAACTAAAATAAATAAAGTAAAATGAACAATAAAAAAAAATATATTTTTTTTAAAGCGCCCCTGTCCCCGTGAGCTCGCATACAGAAGCGAACGCATACGTAAGTCCCGCCCACATATGAAAACGGTTTTCAAACCACACATGTGAGGTATCTCTGCGAACGTTAGAGCGAGAGCAATAATTCTGGCCCTAGACCTCCTCTGTAACTCAAAACATATAACCAGTAAAAATATTTAAAGCGTCGCCTATGGGGATTTTTTTAAGTAGCGAAGTTTGGCGCCATTCCACGAGTGTGTGCAATTTTTAAGGGTGACATGTTAGGTATCTATTTACTCGGCGTAACTTTATCTTTCACATTATGCAAAAACATTGGGCTAACTTTACTGTTTTTTTATTTTTTAAGCACAAAACATTTTTTTCCGTAAAAAACGCGTTAAAAAATTGCTGCGCAAATATCGTGCGAGATAAAAAGTTGCAACAACCACCATTATATTCTCTAAGGTCTTTGCTAAAAAAACATATATAATGTTTTGGGGTTCTATGTAATTTTCTAGCAAATAAATGATGATTTTTACATGTAGGAGAGAAATGTCAGAATTGGCCTGGGTGCTCCAGAACGCCTGATGGTGCTCCCTGCATGTTGGGCCTCTGTATGTGGCCACGCTGTGTAAAAGTCTCACACGTGTGGTATCGCCATACTCGGGAGGAATAGCAGAATGTGTTTTGGGGTGTAATTTGTGGAATGCATATGCTGTGTGTGAGAAATAACCTGCTAATATGAAAATTTTGTGAAAAAAAAAAGAGAAAAAAAAATCTTGATTTTGCAAAGAATTGTGGGAAAAAATGACAACTTCAAAAAACTCACAATGCCTCTTTCTGAATACCTTGGAATGTCTTCTTTCCAAAAAGGGGTCATTTGGGGGGTATTTGTACTTTTCTGGCATGTTAGGGTCTCAAGAAATGAGATCGGCCGTCAGTACTTCAGGTGTGATCAATTTTCAGATATTGGCACCATAGCTTGTGGACTCTATAACTTTCACAAAGACCAAATAATATCCACCAATTTGTACTTATTTTTACCAAAGATATGTAGCAGTATAAATTTTGGCCAAAATTTATGAAGAAAAAATAGTAATTTGCAAAATTTTATAACAGAAACGAAAAAAAAATCATTTTTTTACAAAATTTTCAGTCTTTTTTCTCTTATAGCGCAAAAAATAAAAAACCCAACAGTGATTAAATACCACCAAAAGAAAGCTCTATTTGTGTGAAAAAAAGGACAAAAAATTCATATGGGTACAGTGTTGTATGACTGAGTAATTGTCATTCAAAATGTGAGAGCACCGAAAGCTGAAAATTGGTCTGGTTATTAAGGGGGTTTAAGTGCCCAGTGGTCAAGTGGTTAATGTAGCTGTAAAGCCACCTGGTCACTTCTACACTTCCTACAAGATGACACCTGTGATCAGTGGATCAGGGGTGCAATGTCCGGCTTCTGCAGACCATCCCTGCGAATACCACCCTACAGGCTGCCTGTTTGAAAGCTGCAGAGCTTGTGAGTGAACTACGAGAGCGCTCATCACGTAGGTCATTCAGAACTACAAGCCGTCAGTGGCGGTGGCTGATGGAACTTGTAGTGTATTCATTCACAGGAAACTGCAAATGAATGATGCGGCAGTGTGGGCGGAGCTCCACATTTTCAAAAAGTGACAACAGGTGTGGGGAGCAGATGTCCCAACCGATGTCACACTGAGGGGAGGATTAGCAGAACTGACTGCAGGAGCTGGAGCCACGGGTGGAACATGTAACATGCTAAAAAATTTACTTAGCCCTTTAAAAAAGAAAAATTGTTTAAAAAAATAATAATTAAGGATTATTAAAAAAATTTGAAACAAAAGGCTGGTCGGAGGGTGTATTCTTATAGATACCAAGCTGCATCCAGTAATATAATGAAAACAAAAAGATGTACCCCTTTAAGCGGACATATAAGGCATAGGTATCTATACAAAAAGTGTACTAGAGAATGTATAAAGTATAACAAACGTATTTATTAAATATAGCATTTAAAAACACATGTTTATAACAAAATAGTATATTAAATGTATACAGATCTGAATAAAAAGACACCAGTAGTCAAGCAGATAGCTGAGTGTGATCCTTGACCCAACGCGTTTCAGTTTTGATTCTTTCCTCAGGGGTGTTTATTAGGAAACACAAGTGTACATCTATATTATTGTAAATAACATTACATGTCAGTACAAAAACATTTGTCTTACAAAAATCTTTTTTATATATATATATATATATATATATATATATATATATATATATATAGAAATGTCTATATATTCATATATCAAGTATATAGTACACTTACATAAGCTGTAATGGTGTCAAGGATAAAGATGAACATTTGATCAATTTTTCTTAAAAACTAATGAAGGGTTTGGGATAAGCTATATCGCACAGGGTGATCTCTATGGTCTCTCAGAGGTATATGCCCTCTGTATTATAGCCAGAGCAAGCAAATGGCAGCAAATAAATCCTCCCCAACTCTCAAGGAGGAAGGGCAGATAGAAACACAGGGGTCACAAAAGTAGAAGAGGCAACCTGTAAAAGAGAAGCCCAAAAATTATCATGATAATATTAAAAAAATGAAAACACCAAAACTCTTTTTTGTAAAGCTCCTTAACTCCTATGAGTATCGCCACACACTCTAAAATGATGATGGCCTTTAAAGCATCACCTATGGACAATTTTGCGTACTATAGTAGTTTGTCATTTTATGGGCACATACAAATTTGAGGCTTGATATTTGCTATCAATATACTCAACAAAACCTCATCTTTTTATTTTTTGAACATATTATGGTGGTTGTGTTCACAAAAAATAATGTGAGTGTATTTTTTACTCATTCCTAGATTCGAGAAAAAGTAACGCAAATACTGTGACGAAAAATGGCAACTACCTTTTTTACAGGGTTCCTGCTTTCAGAAAATATATAATGTTTTAGGAGTTTAAAATGTGTTTTCATGTAAAAAAATGTTAATTTTAGTATGTGTGAAAAATATATAAAAATGGCTTTTTCAGTAAAAGAGTTATTTTGTTTGTAGCCACATTGATAATGCATTTATATTATTATAAGCTCGTACAATTGGATCATTTTGGGGTCATGACTCTTACTTTGCAATGTACTACTTAAGTTGTTTGGAACTTGCACACACAAACAGGAACACTCATTCCGCGTACACACGGTCGGAATTTCCGACAGAAAAACTCAGATGGGAGCTTTTCGTCGGATATTCCGACCGTGTGTATGTCCCATCGGACTTTTTCTGTCGGAATTTCCGACGGACTTAGATAGAGAGCAGGTTTTCTATTTTTCTGACGGAAAAATGTTTTATTGGAAGTTCCGATCGTCTGTATGCAATTCCGACGGGAAAAAAACACGCATGCTCGGAAACAATTCGACCCATGCTCGGAAGCATTGAACTTAATTTTCTCGGCTCGTCGTAGTGTTGTACGTTACCGCGTTCTTGGCGGTCGAAAGTTCCGAGAACTTTTGTGTGACCGTGTGTATGCAAGCCAAGCTTGAGCGGAATTCGGTCTGAAAAACCATCCAACTTTTTTCTGATGGAAATTCCGCTCGTGTGTACGCGGCATTAGGCTCCATTTACATGATTTTGTGTGGCCGATTTTCACACAATTCCACGTGTTGTGCATAGGGCTACCCTATGTGCGTTTGCTGCAGCAAAGAAGCTCAAAGATCAAAATTTGTCCCTGAGCCAGGTGCATTTTTACACACGTTTTTGTTGTGTGTGTGCGACAATCCAAAATTGTACCATGTTTGGGGTGCCATTAAGGATGAATGGCACCCAAATGTATGCCATGTGGTTTTCTGCAGTTTTAGTGCATTTTGGAATCACGGGCAGAATCGTGACAATTATGCCCGTGCCAATTGGTTGCTTCTCTGATTAATGCTCTCCTTGCCCGGCCTGTCAGTTTAAGTGGTCGGCCATGTCTTGATAGGTTTGCAGTTGTGCCATACTCTTTCCATTTTCTGATGATAGATCCAAATCATCTAAGTGTGAATGGGGCCTTTTAAGCAGCAAAGGGGTGGATGTTAACATTGCGCCCAGGTTGCACAATGCCGCAGAACTGTTTCTAAGGTAACAAAACACTTATTTACAATCCACACTTTTATTTTTATTTTATTTTTAGATTATGTCAAGCATTTTTTTTTTTTATTATTAGTTGTGGATATAGTAGGGAAAGTTGGAACCCCTGTTAATTTTTTTTACTGCTATCAGGGTCTATATTGGAGATCATTTACTTTCACATTGTGACAGCCAATTACAGTTTTCATGCGATCAGCCGATCCTTCCTGCCCCTGGGTGTACAGACCCTATTAGAGGGATGCCAGGGCTGAGCAGGAAGGGGTTAATATTTCTGGCAACTCCAGGCAAACGAATGATCACCGATATTTATAAAGCATCTTGACATGATTACAGTTTATATTCTCATAATTCCATGTCGTGCAAAATCCTATTCTGAGATTTACCAATGGTGGTTCCTGGAACCTGGGAACACTTGTCTTGCATAGACTCAGAATCAAATGAAAATTCTGAAAAAAAATTAGAAGAGAAGCCATAGGATGGGATATTACCTATATTTTGAAATTGGGTGTGCAATGAAGAAAGTACTGAAAGAAGAATGCATAAGGTCCAAATCCAGTTTTATTCAGCCGTATTTGTAAAAAGCTAGGGCGTAACCTGAGCCAACCATACTCATTACCTCTCACGATCCATCTAATAGTATCACTTTGTTAAAAAATGGCAAGCCCGAGTTATACTTAGGTATGGGAAGTCTGCTGATTGTCCTTTCCATAAGGAGTTGGTACAGTGTATGGGTGAAACTCTCAGACTGAAGAAGTACATTTACCAGCATAGGGGATTGTAACGACACCCCAAATACGAAAGGGGTTTAACGCCGTTTTAAATATCTTCCCTCTCCTGGACACAACTTCACTGTCGATCCTCCACAGCCAGACGACCCCTTCCCATAGGAATTAATCCTTCCAAAGAACGAGACAACACGCTCTGTATCTTCCTAGGATCAAATGACTTTATTGAGAAAAACATTGTAACTTTTATACCCATCCAATACTGCATTAACCTAAAATGAACAATGGTCCAGCTCCACCCACAACATAACAAGAGCCAATACACATTATTTTGACGTCTGCTAGGAGACAACAGGTTCTAATCCCCTTTATGTTTAAATAACTATGCATGACCTTTATATTCACCAGACTGTCTGGTACTTTACAATACACACAAGGACAGACTTAATTTCCCCAATCCACATCACCACAAACAATGAACAGGTCTTCTAGAAGCTGGAATTCATTAGCATTACACTAGGCAAACAGGTGATTGAGGCTGAACACCTCAGTATCTCTCAATTAACCTGTTAAGTTCAGAATAAAACAATATTGTGGACTAATATTACTATTTCAATTTCAAGCAATCCAAGCCATATTCTTAATGTCCATGGTTTCCTGGCTCACCCTGTGTCCAACGTGACCCTCCTGTCACAGGGATGCTCCCCTAAATCTGAAAATCTTTGGGTTCCATGGTTGGATACCCTGGGCCTGAGTCCACTTGACCTGATCATGAAAAGACTACTTATTGGTTAAGTCATGTCCCTTTGGTTATGGAGTTTAGCTGAGCATTTCAATACATGAGTCAGGTGTCGTGGCTATAAATTATACTGTGTATCCATGGTGTAGCTCTAATGATTATGTGTAGGAGGAGCATGTTATGTTTATATCAATATGCAAATCAAAAGTGTCTTTGATGGTATTTGATATATTTGAGATGATGTCTTGGAATTGCTGTATCATATACTGTTTATTTTTGTTTCTTTTTAATAAAATCTTACTTAATAAAAAAAAATACCAAGCCCCGATGAAGGGAGACTTTTTGAACCACTGAACCGTGATGGCTTTTTACAATGTACAGGTAAAAGTGAATCTGACTTAATACGTTCTGCTTTTCGTACTATCCCCCTTAGGGCTCTTTCACACGGGGCGGATCCGTGAAGATCCGCCCGTGAAGCTCCGCTTGCTCAGCGGGGATCGCTCCGTTGATCCCCGCTGAGCCGGCGGATGACTGGGCAGTCCCCGCACACTGTGCAGGGACCGCCCTGTCAGAGCGCCGCTCTCCCCTATGGGGGATCGGATGACGACGGACCGTAGAGTCCGTTGTCATCCGATCCGCAGACGGAAGGAAAAATAGGGTTTTCCTCCGTCACACTTTTGCGGATCGGAGCGGGTCGGATGTCAGCAGACATGTCACCGCTGACATCCGTGGCTCCATAGGAGGACATGGAGCATCCGTTCAGGTCCGCCTAAAAAACTGACAGGCGGACCTGAACGGACCCTCCGTGTGAAAGGGGCCTTAGAAGCAGTCCCTACCCAAGCAAACAAGCGACCTTCGGCCACCACTCCTGAGAATGCTGCATAAGGAGATACATTCCCTCTGCAATGCTTAAAGAATATGTAAACCCAACATTCCATATTCCTGATATGTGCCTGCTGTACCATGTACTTGTATGACAACGTGTCCTGTTCTCTTTTTTTGCTTCCTTTGTGTGAAATCCCTGGTGTTCCAGTCCCTCTGCTTCCCTCTTAAAAACTGACCACACTAAACAGAAGAACACACTGTGGTCAGTTATCTAGCTGTGGGAACTCATCCTGCTCTCCTCCAATGATCAGACTTGACCTGACTCGCCCCTAACCATGCATAACTTTTCACTTGGAAGCTCAGTGTACTGTTACTTCTCCTCCCCCAGCTCTTATGCAGTTGAGGACAGAGGGAATGTAATCACTTCTAAAAGGGGGGGGGGGGAAGTGTTTGTTTTTTTCTTTTATATCTATGCGCAAATGTTTTGCCTTTTATTTATACTTGAAACAAAATGTTTTTTTTACAAGGTAAGGGTTAACATATACTTTAAGACCTGGCTGAGAACACCTACTACTTTAGGAGAACAAGCGCACCACACTTTTCTTCTACTTTCCAGATTGAAAAGTTGAGGCATTCCACAGCCTACATCCTAGAAGTATACCCCTTTGCGAACAACACAAAAATAAGCAGGGCAATAACTTCACATCAGGATATAGAAATTTTACAGAAAGACCTGAATAAAATAATGGGGCGGGCAACTACAGTGCCTTGAAAAAGTATTCACACCCCTTGAAATTTTCCAAATTTTGTCATGTTACAACCAAAAACGTATTAGTATTTTATTGAGATTTTATGTGATAGACCAACACATAATTGTGAAGTGGAAGGAAAATGATAAATGGTTTTCAATTTTTTTTTACAAATAAATATCTGAGAAGTGTGGGGTGCATTTGTATTCAGCACCCAAGTCAATATTTTGTAGAACCACCTTTCGCTGTAATTACAGCTACAAGTCTTTTTGGGTATGTCTATACCATCTTTGCTCATTCTGCTTTGCAAAAAACCTAAAGCTGTCAGATTGGAAGGCGAGTGTCTGTAAACAGCAATTTTCAAGTCTTGCCACAGATTCTGAATTGGATTTAGGTCTGGACTTTGACTGGGCCATTCTAACACATGAATATGCTTTGAATGAAACCATTCCATTGTAGCTCTGGCTGAATGTTTAGGGTAGTTGTCCTGCTGGAAGGTGAACCTCCGCCCCGTCCCAAGTCTTTTGCAGACACTTATGCCGCGTACACACGATCGGAAATTCCGACAAGAAAAGTCAGATGTGAGCTTTTGGTCGGAAATTCCGACCATGTGTAGGCTCCATCGGACTTTTGCTGTCGGAATTTCCGCCAACAAAAGATTGAGAGCAGGTTCTCTATTTTTCAGATGGAAAAACTTTTCGTCGGAAATGCCGACCGTGTAGCCATTTCCGACGCAAAAAAGTGCTGCGCATGCTCGGAATCAATTCGACGCATGCTCGGAATCATTGTACTTAATTTCTCTCGGCTCGTCGTTGTGTTGTATGTCCCGCGTTCTTGATGGTCGGAATTTATAACCAACATTTGTGTGACCGTGTGTGTGCAAGACAAGTTTGAGTGAAAATCTGTCGGAAAAAACAACCACGGTTTTCTTGTCGGATTTTCCGATCGTGTGTACGCGGCATAACAGGTTTTCTTCTAAGATTGCCCTGTATTTGACTCCATCCATCTTCCACTCTGACCAGCTTCCCTGTCCCTGCTGAAGCAAAGCATCCCCACAACATGATGCTGCCACCACCATGTTTCATGGTGGGGATCATGGGTTCAGGGTGATGTGCAGTGTTAGTTTTTTGCCAGACATAGCATTTTGCTTTTAGGCCAAAAAGTTAATATTTGATTTCATCTGACCAGAGCACCTTCTTCCACATGTTTGCTGTGTCCCCCACATGGCTTCTCGAAAACTGCAAACCGGACTTATTATGGCTGTCTTTCAACACTGGATTTCTTCTTGCGACTCTTCCATAAAGGCCAAATTTGTGGAGTGCACGACTAATAGTTGTCCTGTGAACAGATTCACCCACCTGAGCTGTGAATCTTTGCAGCTCCTCCAGAGTTACCATGCTGTCAGTTTAGGTGGTCGGCCATTTTCAGATGATGGATTGAACAGTGCTCTGTGAGATGTTCAAAGCTTGGGATAGTTTTGGGGGATAATCTAACCCGGCTTTAAACTTCTCCACAACATTATCCCTGACTTGTCTGGTGTGTTCCTTGGCCTTCATGATGCTATTTGTTCACTAAGGTTCTCTAACAAACTTCTGAGGGCTTCACAGAAAAGCTGTATCTATACTGAGATTAAATTACACACAGGTGGACACTATTTACTAATTTGGTGACTTCTGAAGGCAATTGGTTCCACTAGATTTTAGTTAGGGGTATCAGAGTAAAGGGGGCTGAATACAAATGCACACCACACTTTTCAGATATTTGTAAAAAAAAAAATTAAAACTATTTATCATTTTACTATCACTACATAATTATGTGCCACTTTGTTTTGGTCTATTACAAAAAAAACAATAAAATACATTTACGTTTTTGGTTGTAATATGACAAAATGTGGAAAATTTCAAGGAGTATGAATACTTTTTCAAGGCACTGTACATAGCAAATGAGGTTTAATGTGGAGAAATGTAAGGTAATGCACTTGGGGGCTAAAAACATAAATGCAAACTACTCACTAGGGGAAAAACCTCTGGGGGAATCAAGGATGGAGAAAGATCTGGGGGTCTTAGTAGAAGACAGATTGAGCAATAGCATGCAATGTCAAGCTGTAGCTACCGAAACCGGCAGAAATTTAGCATGCATTAAAAAGGGATATACTCCAGAGGCATGTCTGACAGGGTGACAGCACAGAAGCAAATATCCCAACTGACCCTCATTTGGCAGAATTTCCCTCTTTTGGACTCATATCCCACTGTCCCTTTTTCTTCCCAAGTTGTCGCCCCTTTTTAATCTGATGTATAGACCTTCATACCTTGTAAAGCATGTACTGTTTAACAACCTAAACTGTTATGCCTCGTACACATGACCAATTTTCCCGACGAGAAAACTGCCATGATAGCTTTTGGCCGGGAAAACCGGCCTTGTATATGCTCCATCGCAGTTTTCCCGACAGGAAAACTGGCGGGAAAAAAAAGAGAGCCAGCTCTCTTTTTTCCCGTCAGGAAAAAATCCTGCCGAGAAAACCGGTCGTCTGTATGCTTTCCCGAGGGGAAAAAAAACACGCATGCTCGTAACCAATTTGACGCATGCGCGGAATCATGGCATTCAAAAGTTCAGCGGTCTTTTGTGTGACCGTGTGTATGCAAGGCAGGCTTGAGAGGAATCCCATCGGGAAAAGTGTTGTTTTTTTTCCTTTCGGGAAAACCGGTCGTGTGTACGAGGCATTAGAATACACTAAGGTGGTTATAAATGTTTCCATGCATTTTTCCAGTTTAATCTAAATAGAAAAATGTGTGAACCTTGGGTAAAAACATTTATAAAAAGTCCCGTAAACCTTTTATCCATCTTCTAAATTATTGTCTTTGTTCTTTTGAAGATCCAGTATAAAGCAAAGGTACTTGTCAAAAAAGCACCTGTGGGTTTAAAAGAGAAGTGTGGGTTTTTAAAAAAAAAAAAAACATCCATAGACACCTAGGTGGATGCAAGATCGATCCGATGCTCCATCTGTCCCCTGCCGGCTCTGCACCAAGAACTGAATGATCAAAGACTGCCGATCTCTTAGTTCTCGGTCTTCAGTGAGCCAGTGACTGCCAGTCACCAATCTCTGCCCCTCCAGCGCTTACTGGAAGGCTGGGCCGCGGTGGGGCGGGAGCGACTGGCTCAGGCTTTCAACGGCACATTGTTTGGCTGAGCCAGCTGCCAATCAGGCATCTGGGTGGATCGTAACATTAAAGTCAGGATTCCTCCAGAGCCTGAACTGGCTGAGTGACATCAGCCTGCCCTACAGTAGCAGCTATGGGTCACAGGAGTGCAGAACAAAGCGAACTACTGTGACCTAAAGGAGAAGTATGACCAAAAGAGCTTGGGCCTACTTCGCCTTTAACTAATATTTTCTGTCCACCAATTCATCATGGTATGTACGCCTTGCTGCTTGGCAGGAGTGTGTTATTTGCCTACATTATTCAAGTTAAAAGGTGTTCCTCTTTCTAATTTCAGAGAGTTGGAGATATGCAGGAGCTCTGTTTGGAAACAGTCGTGACCCCATAACAGGAAATGCCTGAACAAAGACCCTCATGGCAGGATCAGCAGGATTCTTTTAATGAAAGCTGCAGATGAAAAAAAAAAAATTTTAACTGCAAAAACACGTTAAAATCTCTATGAACTAAATCAAAATGAAAATGTTGTAGGGCCGTAGGAAGATGATTACTGATACCAAATCCCATAAATGTGTCATTATACGAGGAGGAAGGCCAGTAATAATTTCCAGGGACATAGGGGAAAGCATTGCTGCAAAATCTAAAACTTACTGTCGCTCCTGCTGGCAACCCACTCTACACCATTGCTAATATCTGGAGACACTTATGCCGCGTACACACGATCGATTTTCTCGATGGTGAAAACACCGCCGAGAAAATCGACGGGAAAAACGAGGAATGGCTTGTTCCCTACACACGGCCGTTTTTCCCGACATTTTTTCTCTTGCGACTGCCACGGGAATAAAATGCTGTGAATCATGAGAAAAATTAGAGCATGTTCTAATTTTTCTCGTCGTGATTAATGCCGTTTTTCTTGTCGGGAAAAATTATCAAAAGCCCACACACGGTCATTTTTCTCGTCAAAGAGAAAAAATTTCATTTTTCCCGACGAGAAAAATGGTCGTGTGTACGCGGAATAAGAGCTCAACTGTCCAGGCATCTCTTGAGCTTTAGCCAATCCTGGCAATTCATATGAACTCTAGACTACCCTTCGAGTAATCTTTTTGTAATCGAGTAATCTTTTTGCCTTGCTCCAGGAGAACAGAGATATCACCTCTCTCTTTAGGCAGATATTTTCTTTTCATGGTACTCAATACATATTTGAGGTTTATATCTTTTGGTTTGGGGTGCTGTCTGTGATGCCCTTGTTCTTGTCCCAAGGACTTCACTGGTCTCCATGCATTGTGGAACGCACACGCACTCATGTTCGCCTCCTTTCATTCTCATGAGGAAGCATAAAATTTCCAAGAAATGCACAGAAAAATTAAGATCCCGTTGTCAAAAGGTAGGTTCGTCAATGTAAAAAAAAAAAAAACAGGCTGACTGTAAATGATCTATGTATCATAAATTGATGTGTAGAGGACCAGGGTGTACATATGGGAGGATTTCTTTCCGACTGTAATTTGTATGATTTTATGATGTTGATTTTTTAATGGTATGGTGAACATAACATTTTTTTTTATACAACAAATGTGTAATTATTTTGTGCCTCAAAAGTCCACCTAGCATTCATCCCTTTATTACCCCCTACCCCTTTCGTGTCTCCCCCCACTCTCTTTTATTGGTTAATAAAAGAGGTTTAGGTGACTGGATAGATTCACCTTACTACTCATCAAAAGCATTTGTACTTTTTTCAGATGTAACAAAAAAAAAAAAATATTTGCTTGTGTAGCACACGGACCCTTTTCTCCTGCCTACCTTCACTGTGCAGGGATAAAGGCACACCATGCCACATGCCCGTATCCTCCTGGTATAAGAGGTTGAGCAGTGTTCTTACAAATTTGGGTCCTGCAGCGAGTTACCTCCCTCCATTGGTTCTTGTTCCTAGAGTTTAGGGAAAAGTCTGTTCTTTCCCCGAAAGAAAGCCAATGTCCAGACAGTGTTTAAACTCCAAACAGACACGTTTATTTTATCTTGCTTGAAACAGATTTGGGAATAGGTTGAAGATAGCAACAAAAGTAGGTAGGAAGACAGGTTCAGGCATGCGACACCCAGTTACCCTATTCTTCACTCAAGCCTGAGTGTGAATTGCTCACCCGGATAGATCCCTTTTACAGTTCTAGCAGCCGGAGTGAAGCACAAACAGTTTCTTTCACTTAGTCCCCTTCACGGACAAGTCCAAGAGATCCTCTGCCACAGAATCCTTTAGTTACTGAATTAGAACTTTGAAACCCCCATAGAATAATAGAGACCATAGGTGCCAATGGGACACACTACAGGGGCTATACTGCAACTCACGAATCCTTCCCTCTGATAGGTAACCAGGCCTCTCCTTCACCGTGAATTCCTTCACCGATCCATCGGGCAGGTCCTCCCCTGGTTTCCTCTCCTTCAGAGTGGGCCACCCTCACACGGGTTCCCTGGGACTCCAGTGTGTTGGTTGTAGACCCAGTTGAAGGTACTGGGCCTACCTGGAACTCTGTAGCCTCGGGCTAAAGGTGCCTAAAACTCCTTGGCCAATTCACGCACCCCAGGCCAGCAAGGCCAATGGGCGCGACTTCGCCACCAGGGGTCCTTCTTGAAATCCCCCTGGCACACCACCCCAATGGGGCACACTCCTCCCTAGATCATGGCGTCTGCCCTTTATGTACCCTCTCCCGGCATGGACAGCAGGCCGAACCCGCCCACCGCACGGTAGCCGAGAGAGGACACCCAATCACACCACAATGCCACCCGTGGTTCAACCCGAGACCTGGGCAACAGCTCCACCACAGGCCCAGGGGAACTATATACCAGGCAACAACATGGCAGAGCAGAGTCCATATTAAACAGAATTGTAGAATCTGAGCCATACTATTGCTCAGGCTGCCCCTAAATTTACAGCATAGCGACCCCATTTTTGGGGGTCCCGCAACACTTGTATCTGCTGTTTTCCCCCTGTGTAATCAAATGTGGGTGGTTCTTTTCTCAATCATTATACCACTGAATGAATTCTGTACACAGATTTTGAAGCATGCTTGAAAATCAATACAATAAATGGCAAGCACTTTCATGGCAAGTGCTCATTTTAAGCTCCCACAATACAGCATTATCAAATTAGTTGCATCTGTCATGGAAATTGAATATCATAAGTAGAAACACACCATTCTAAAAAGCTTCACATGATGGCCACTTCAGCATTTCTCAATGTGCAATCTCCCTCTTATGTTTCAATATATGAAGAAGGTTGCTCAGACCGAAGACAGCATTCAGATTACGCATTCAATTTCTTCACCTGGGTCATTCAGAAAAGAAAGATACCCGCAAAATAGTCAAACCCTAGGCTAAAACTGTTATATAGCATTGGGAAATGTTTGACCATGCATCCCATGTCCTCTTCTAACACCCATCGCCCGGACAGCTGGAAGCAGTGTTGCCAACCTACCAGATTGAAATTTACTGGCACAACACCCGGAATTTACTGGCACAACCACGTTTTTACTGTCATTTCTCAAAAGTTACTAAATTACATTTTTAGGTACACATTTCAGTATTTAGGCTATAAACAAGTACGCTAGGCAAATAGAAATGTGATTTAAGGTAGATATTAAGGTAAAAAAACATATATTTGTTATTTTCGATATAATAAGGGCAAATTATTTAGTCACATCACCCCCTGCTTCCATCCCCCTCTGCCACCAACACCCCCTGCCTTCACCCCCCTCTGCGGTGCCACAATCTTCCCCTGCCTCCAATCACCCCCTGCCTCCATCGTCCCCTGCCTCCATCCCCCTCTGCTGTGCCACCAACAACCCCTGTCTCCATCCCCCACCCTCTGCGGTGCCACCATCCCCCTCTGTGGTGCCACCATCACCCCCTGCCTCCAATCTCCCCCTGCCTCCATCCCCCTCTGCGGTGCCACAATCACCCCCTGCCTCCAATCACCCCCTGCCTCCATTTAACCCCCTGCCTCCATCGTCCCCCTCTGCATTGCCACCATCATCCCCTGCCTCCATCGGATCCCCCTCTGCCACCATCACCTGATGTCACTGTCGGCTGGGCTGTCTATCACTCTGTCCGTCCCCTGTGAACTTTGTATTGCCTGGATGCAGCAGGCTCCTCCATTCCGCCGCCGCCGCGTGCTGCTCAGCCTCCGAGTCCTGACTCCTGCTCCAGTGCTGTGCTCCTCCCTCCACCAGGTTAGTTACAGATTTAAAATTCTGGTGAGCGCGCGCCTGGCGGGATGTCCTAATACATCACTCGCCGGTGCCACGCAGCACAGCCTCTGTGAAATCCGCCCCCCGCTGACCGATTACAGCATATGCTCGGCTCTGCAAGCTCCGGAACTGCGCACGCGCAGTTCCAAGCCGAACCGATCTTGGCTATTTTTACTGGCACATTCCTGCAACTACGGACATTTACGTACGGCGGGAAAAGGTGCCCGTTTTTACGGACTGCCCGTAACAATACGGACAGTTGGCAACACTGCCTGGAAGTGGTGAAAGATCTTCCAAATAGCAATGCAAAGAGAAATAAAATTCGGAGAGGGTGCTAAAGAATAATTGTAGTTCTGTCTGTGACCCCATTGTATTGAATTGTATTGTAACTGTACTGACTGCCCTCATGTTGTAAAGCGCTGCGCAAACTGTTGGCGCTATATAAATCCTGTATAATAATAATAATAATAATAATAATAATAGGACATTGTCCCAATGCACATACAGAAACAGAATAAGCAAAAAACAGTAAAACTTATCAAAGACCCTAGCCTTTCCAACTCTATTCAATACAAAAAAGTTAGAACTAGAGTCAGGCTTTAACCACTTGCTGACCAGCCGCCGTCATTATACTGCGGCAGGTCGGCTCGTTCCCGCAAACCACCATAGGTGTACGTCGGCTCTTTCAAGAACTATAGCAGGCGCGCGCACGCCTGCTGCACAGCGAGGTGAGCCGCTGAGCGTGGCCATCGCTCCACAGAGAGCCAGAATGGGGATCTGTCAATGTAAACAAACAGATCCCCATTCTGACAGGGGAGTAGAGTGACCGAGGGACACTCTCTACTCCAAAGGCAATAACAGTGATCTCTCTCCTACTCCAGTCAGTACACTCCCCGCACAGTTAGAAACACCTCCCAGAGAACACATTTAACCCCTTGATCACCACTAGTGTTAACCCCTTCCCTGCCAGTGTCATCTATACGGTAATCAGTGCATTTGTATAGCACTGATCGCTGTATAAATGTCAGTGGTCCCAAAAAGTGTCAAAAGTGTCCAATCTGTCTGCCGCAATGTCGAAGTCCTGCTAAATATCGCTTATCACCGCCATTGTCATGTACCGGGTGTGACCAGAACTGTGTGGCTAGCAACAGAGGAACACCAAACACACATACTGTAAGTGAAAATATAAAGATTTATTTAGGTGAGTGAATAATATAAGTAGAACCACCTCCAATATGATACAGTGCAGCAAACCAACCAACAGACAGAGACTCACAAATAACAACAGATATGTGCAATAAATGGGAAATGCCAGAATCATATACAATAGCCAGGCCAGGGTCATACACAGCAGGTAGGCAGATGGACAAAGGGATATTCCAGAAACATAAACATTAGCCAGGCCAAGGTCATACACAGGGAGATCAGCAGATGGGGTAAGGAACACAGGACAGGGAGAGGAAGGATGGATGGGTCAGAACAGGGAGACATGATCAGGAACTCAGGTAGCAGATGCAGAAACAGGTTCAGGCAAACAGGCAGCAGGTACGGATAAGGGCACGAGGACGATACCAGGGCAGTGTGTGTGTGCACTTGCCGGGTATTTATATTATACCTGCTAACAGGCTCAGGTGACCCCTGATTGCAGGAAGTAACATCTGCACCACACTGCCAGGATCCATCCGCTGGTGGACGCCAGTACTGCGGCCCAAGGATGACATAACACCAGCAGAGAGAAGTTCCCCTGACAGCTCAAAACTGCCAGGAGACACCTGCTGGTAGACCTCAGTACTGCACGCCAGATGATAAATATTACCAGCGGATGGAACCTGTCCTTACAGCCATTACTAGTAAAAAAAAAAATTATAATAAAAATTTCATACATCTACCTTCTTTTTTGTAGACGCTATAACTTTTGCGCAAACCAATCGATATACACTTATTGCGCTTTTTTTTTTTTACCAAAAATATGTAGAAGAATACATACCGGCCTAAACTGATGAAGAAATTTGTTTTTGTTTTTTTCATTTTTGGATATTTATTATAGCAAAAAGTAAAAAATATCGTTTTTTTTTTTCAAGATTGTCAGTCTTTTTTTGTTTAGAGCGCAAGAAATAAAAACCGCAGAGGTGATTAAATACCACCAAAAGAAAGCTCTATTTGTGGGAAAAAAGGACATCAATTTTGTTTGTGTACAGCGTCGCACGACAGCACAATTGTCAGTTAAAGCGACGCAGTGCCGTATTGCAAAAGTGGTTAAAGTGATTGTAAAGTTTTTTTTTTTCTTTAAATAACAAACATTTTATACTTGCCTGCTCTGTGCAAGGGTTTTGCAGAGAGCAGCCCGGATCCTTCTCTCCTTGGGTGCCCTGGTAGCACTCCCGGCTCCTCCTCTTCATGGGGTGCCCCCTCGAAAAGCCGCTTTCCTTTAGGGCACCTGGGTGGGCATGCTCACGAGTCCCGCTGCTGTGCCCCGCCCCCCGCTCTTGTGTCACTGGATTTGATTGACGGCAGCCGGAGCCAATGGCTCCCGCTGCTATCAATCTATCAAATGAGGACAGAGACAGCGGCTGGACCCGCTGGGCTCCTGCTCATCGCTGGTATGAACAGGTTCAGGTAAGAAAAAGGGGGGTCTGGGGAGCATCCGCAGCACAGAAGGTTTTTCACCTTAATGCATAGAATGCATTAAGGTGAAAAACCTTGAGACGTTACAACCCCTTTAAAACACGTGAGTACCCTAAACATAATGAAGAAAGTCTAGCACAGCAATGCAAGCACCAAGTACCTGCACATCATTTTAGTTTCTCTCCTCTGTACCCCAAAATCACAAGAGTCTGAAAAGTTCAACACTCCCACAAATGGCAAGTTACTGTTGCCCTTTAATAATTGGTTGACCATAATAGCAAATAGGAACTTTTTGAGGGACATTGGGGTGGGAACAACTACTAAATGTGTGTGGGAGCCTGTTCAGTATCCCAAAGCTATGACATGACAGTTCTCATTTAAGCTAGGGGTGAGCTCGGTGTTCGAGTCGAACATAGGTTCGACTCGAACATCGGCTGTTCCCGCGTTCGGCGAACAACGAACGATTTGGACCGTTCGCGCCAAATTCGAGTGACGCGAACGGCCCACAATACACTGCGCCATCGCAGTGTAATCCCGGCGCTGTGATTGGCCAAGCATGCACTGTGACCCTGCATGCTTGGCCAATCACAGCGCCGGCAGCGAGGAGAGCAATGATTGGCCACAGGCAGGATGCCTGTGGCCAATTATAGCTGAGGGGGTTTAGTACACGCCCCACACTATAAAAGGCCGCCAGCGCGGCGGCCTCGTGTAGTGTGTTCCAGAGCAGGGAAAGTGAAGGATAGGCAGGGACAGTGTCAAATCCATTCTTTGCTAAACCTTGTGTGTAGGGACAGAGAAGGATAGGCAGGGAGAGTGTCAGTGTCATATTCTTTGCTAAACCTTGTGTGTAGGGAGAGAGAAGGATAGGCAGGGAGAGTGTCAGTGTCATATACTTTGATAAACCTTGTGTGCAGGGAGAGAGAAGGATAGGCAGGGGACAGTGTCAGTGTCATATTCTTTGCTAAACCTTGTGTGCAGGGAGAGAGAAGGATAGGCAGGGAGAGTGTCAGTGTCATATACTTTGATAAACCTTGTGTGCAGGGAGAGAGAAGGATAGGCAGGGGACAGTGTCAGTGTCATTGTTGCTAAGCCTCCTGCACATTATACACCTGAAGTTAGCCCGTATTGCTGCTTTTTCCTGGTGTGTTACACCAACAGGATTTTGCGGCACTTACAGCGGGCGGAGTGTGCCTCCTGACCATATTACACCTGAACTTAGCCGGTATTGCTGCTTTTTCCTGGTGTGTTACACCAACAGGATTTTGCGGCACTTACAGCGGGCGGAGTGTGCCTCCTGACCATATTACACCTGAACTTAGCCTGTATTGCTGCTTTTTCCTGGTGTGTTACACCAACAGGATTTTGCGGCACTTACAGCGGGCGGAGTGTGCCTCCTGACCATATTACACCTGAACTTAGCCTGTATTGCTGCTTTTTCCTGGTGTGTTACACCAACAGGATTTTGCGGCACTTACAGCGGGCGGAGTGTGCCTCCTGACCATATTACACCTGAACTTAGCCTGTATTGCTGCTTTTTCCTGGTGTGTTACACCAACAGGATTTTGCGGCACTTACAGCGGGCGGAGTGTGCCTCCTGACCATATTACACCTGAACTTAGCCTGTATTGCTGCTTTTTCCTGGTGTGTTACACCAACAGGATTTTGCGGCACTTACAGCTGGCGGAGTGTGCCTCCTGACCATATTACACCTGAACTTAGCCTGTATTGCTGCTTTTTCCTGGTGTGTTACACCAACAGGATTTTGCGGCACTTACAGCAGGCGGAGTGTGCCTCCTGACCATATTACACCTGAACTTAGCCTGTATTGCTGCTTTTTCCTGGTGTGTTACACCAACAGGATTTTGCGGTACTTACAGCGGGCGGAGTGTGCCTCCTGACCATATTACACCTGAACTTAGCCTGTATTGCTGCTTTTTCCTGGTGTGTTACACCAACAGGATTTTGCGGCACTTACAGCGGGCGGAGTGTGCCTCCTGACCATATTACACCTGAACTTAGCCTGTATTGCTGCTTTTTCCTGGTGTGTTACACCAACAGGATTTTGCGGCACTTACAGCGGGCGGAGTGTGCCTCCTGACCATATTACACCTGAACTTAGCCTGTATTGCTGCTTTTTCCTGGTGTGTTACACCAACAGGATTTTGCGGCACTTACAGCGGGCGGAGTGTGCCTCCTGACCATATTACACCTGAACTTAGCCTGTATTGCTGCTTTTTCCTGGTGTGTTACACCAACAGGATTTTGCGGCACTTACAGGGGGCGGAGTGTGCCTCCTGACCATATTACACCTGAACTTAGCCTGTATTGCTGCTTTTTCCTGGTGTGTTACACCAACAGGATTTTGCGGCACTTACAGCAGGCGGAGTGTGCCTCCTGACCATATTACACCTGAACTTAGCCTGTATTGCTGCTTTTTCCTGGTGTGTTACACCAACAGGATTTTGCGGCACTTACAGCGGGCGGAGTGTGCCTCCTGACCATATTACACCTGAACTTAGCCTGTATTGCTGCTTTTTCCTGGTGTGTTACACCAACAGGATTTTGCGGCACTTACAGCGGGCGGAGTGTGCCTCCTGACCATATTACACCTGAACTTAGCCTGTATTGCTGCTTTTTCCTGGTGTGTTACACCAACAGGATTTTGCGGCACTTACAGCGGGCGGAGTGTGCCTCCTGACCATATTACACCTGAACTTAGCCTGTATTGCTGGTTTTCCCATTTCCCTGCAGGCAATTAGAATGTCTGGAAGGCAAACAAGGAGAGGCAGACAGTCAGGAGCCAATAAAAGAGGGCAAGCAGGCTCTGTGTCTAGAGACAACAGTGCTGGTCGTGGACGCGGTGCATCGCCATCAGCACGTGGCCATGGGACACGCTTGTCCTTCTTTTCGGCAGCTGGACGTGTTGAGCCGCATCATGCCGAAGACTTGGTAGAGTGGATGACCAAGCCCTCCTCATCCTCCTCATCCTCTCTCACCCAGGCTCAGGGTACTGGCAAAGCAGCTGCCAAAGCGTCCTCTTCCCTGGTATCAATGTCATCATCAGTCACTCCTTCCCTAGACCAACCATGTCCTCCTGAGGAGTCCCCCGAACTGTTTGAGCACAGTGTTGGGTACATGCTCCAGGAGGATGCCCAGCGTTTCGAAGGGTCTGATGATGATACCCAGCTAGAGGAAGGCAGTAGCGTGAGAGCAGAGAGAGGGGATGCTCAAGAAGGACACCAATCTGGCAGTCATGTTCCAGCAGCTGCAGCATACTGCCAGATTGGCTCCAGTGATGAGGAGGGAGGGGATGATGAGGTCACTGACTCCACGTGGGTGCCTAATAGGAGAGAGGAGGAGGATGAGGCACATCTCCAACGAGGCAGGATTCCCTCGGGGGGCCAGCGTAAGGGCAGCACACAGACGGAATCACACCGCAGAGCTCCGCCTGTGCAGGGCGCTGCCTCTGCCCGTTATTCAAAAAGTTCTTTGGTGTGGGCCTTTTTTGAGTCGAGTGCATCAGATCGCACAGCTGCTGTTTGCAACATATGTCTCAAGCGTATATCGCGTGGCCAAAACATCACCCGCTTGGGCACCACATGCTTGACCAGACATATGTTGACCTGCCATGCAGCTCGTTGGCAAGCCTACCTTAAAGACCCACACCAAAGAACAAAGCTGACCTCTTCTTGCACCACATCAGCTGGGATCTCCAACCCCACTATACCTTCAGTCCTCTCTGAAACCTGCTCTGAGAAGAATGAAGGTGTAGAATTAGGTGTGTCACAGCCAAGTACTTGCGGGCACTCTGCTAGCAGTACACCGACGTCCGATTCTAGCAGGCAAATTTCCCTGCCCCAGCTGCTGGACCGTCGAAAGAAGTTCACTCCCAGCCATCCACATGCCCAGCGGTTGAATGCTAGCTTGGCTAAATTGCTAGCGCTTCAACTGCTGCCTTTTCAGTTGGTAGACTCGGCCCCCTTCCGTGAGTTTGTGCAATGTGCGGTTCCTCAGTGGCAGTTTCCCAAACGCCACTTTTTCTCACGGAAGGCGATTCCGGCTCTCTACCGGCATGTGGAAGGCAATGTCTTGGCCTCGCTGGACAGGGCGGTCAGCGGTAAGGTGCATATTACCGCTGACTCATGGTCCAGCAGGCATGGACAGGGACGTTACCTTTCTTTCACGGCCCATTGGGTCACTCTTTTGGCAGCTGGGAAGGATGCAGGACAAGGTGCAGTAGTGTTGGAGGTTGTTCCACCGCCACGCCTCCAAAATGCTACTACTGGTTGTGACACACCTCTGTCCTCCACCCCCTCCTCTTCTTCTTCCTCCGTGGCCTCTTCCTGTGCTTTGTCCTCGGAACCAGCGGTGCTCCGTAGGCGTTCAAGGGGCTACGCAAGTACGCAGGCAAAAAGATGCCATGCCGTGCTTGCGCTGGTGTGTTTGGGGGACAGGAGCCACACTGGGGCAGAGGTTCTGTCTGCTCTGCAGGGGCAGGCCGAGAGGTGGTTGACGCCACGCCAGCTTAAGCCAGGAATGGTAGTTTGTGACAATGGCACCAACCTCCTCTCCGCTCTCCGACAGGGACAACTGACCCATGTGCCCTGTGTGGCTCACGTCCTTAACCTGGTGGTGCAGCGGTTCTTGGGCAGGTACCCGGGCTTACAGGATGTCCTGAGGCAGGCCAGGAAAGTCTGTGTGCATTTCCGCAGATCTTATAATGCCAGTGCTCGCCTGGCTGAGCTGCAAAAGGAGTTGAACCTGCCCAAGAACCGCCTTATATGTGACATGCCCACCAGGTGGAACTCAACATTGGCCATGCTGCAGTGGCTGCACACGCAGCAGAGGGCCATCAATGAGTACCTGTGCGACTACGGCACCAGGACAGGGTCAGGGGAGCTCGGTTTTTTTTCACCACGCCAGTGGGGCATGATCAGGGATGCATGCACTGTCCTGGCACCATTTGAGGAGGCCACGAGGATGGTGAGCAGTGACAGTGCATGCATCAGTGACACTGTACCTCTTGTCCACCTGTTGGAACATACGCTGCGTGGAATAATGGACAGGGCACTTGAGGCAGAACAGAGGCAGGAAGAGGAGGACTTCCTTGCCTCTCAAGGCCCCCTTTACCCAGACAGTGTTCCTTCTGTCCCACCCATCGCACAGGAAGAAGAGGAGGAGGAGGAGGAGGATTGTGTCAGCGTGGAGGTGGAGCCTGGCACTCAGCATCATCAGCAGCAGTCTTTTAGGGATGATTTACAGTCCCAAGAAAACAGTGGACTTGTACGTGGCTGGGAGGAGGTGGCTGCGGATCATGACGTCCTTAGTGACCAAGAGGACTCCGGACCGAATGCCTCAGCTAACCTACGCTGCATGGCCTCCCTGATCCTGCAAAGTCTGCGGAAGGATCCTTGTATTCTTCGGATCAAGGCGAGGGACCATTACTGGCTGGCCACTCTCCTTGATCTACGGTACAAGGGTAAGGTTGCGGACCTTATCTTACCGTCGCAGAGGGAGCAGAGGATGAGACAACTCCGGGAGGCCTTGCAGAAAGGTCTGTGCAACGCGTTCCCAGAGACTGGGAGGTTACAAACTCCTGGTCCTGGACAACGAGTTGCTGAGGCTTCGGTCAGTCAAAGAAAGAGCGGTGGGGAAGGTGGCCATCTGACCGATGCATTCAGACAATTCTTTAGTCCGCAGCCCCAAGGTATGATCGGTTCCAGCAACCATCGCCAGCGTCTGATATACATGGTGCAGGAATACCTAGGGGCAAGGTCAGACTTGGACACCTTCCCCACCGAAAATCCTCTGGCTTACTGGGTCTTGAGGATGGATCACTGGCCAGAGCTTGCACAGTATGCAATTGAGCTACTGGCCTGTCCTGCATCCAGCGTTCTTTCAGAACGCACATTCAGTGCTGCTGGAGGATTTGTCACGGATCACAGGGTGCGCCTGTCCACCGACTCTGTTGATCGACTGACCTTCATAAAGATGAACCAGTCTTGGATCACCACCAGCTACCAAACACCTGAAGCTGATATAACAGACTAATTTATTTTCAAATGTCACATCCCTTCAAGACTGATGCTGATGCTGAGAGACTGTCCTGTTATGTTGACTGACTATCCTCCTCCTCCTCAATGATCCGATTGATGATGATAGCTTGGAAGAACATTTTTGTTTCTGGGTGCCGCCACCAGTGGCTAAGGCCCAATTTTTCAGCCCCTGTTTAACAGGGGCATGTAATTACTATTTTTTATGCAATGCTTTGCAGCATGGCTCATTCCTGCACTCCAACTAGAGTATCTGGGAGAGGTTGCAGTGTCGTGGCACCAGCACCAGTGGCTAAGGCCCAATTTTTCAGCCCCTGTTTAACAGGGGCGTGTTATTACAATTTTTTATGCAATGCTTTGCAGCAGGGCTCATTCCTGCACTCCAACTAGAGTATCTGGGAGAGGTTGCAGTGTCGTGGCACCAGCACCAGTGGCTAAGGCCCAATTTTTCAGCCCCTGTTTAACAGGGGCGTGTAATTACAATTTTTGATGCAATACTTTGCAACAGGGCTCATTGCTGTGCTCCAAGTACAGTATCTGTGAGGGGTTGCAGTGTTGTGGCACCAGTGCCTAAGGCCCAATTTTTCTGCCCCTGTTTAACAGGGGCATGTAATTACAATTCTTGATCTAATAATTCACAGCAGGGCCCATTCCTGCGCCCACCAAGAGTAACTGTGAGGCCTTACAGTGTTGTGTCAACACCACCACCACCACCACCAAAGGCCCAATTTTTCAGCCCCTGTTCAACAGGGGCATGCAATTACAATTCTTGATCTAATAATTCACAGCAGGGCCCATTTATGCGCCCACCAAGAGTAACTGTGAGGGCTCACAGTGTTGTGGCAACACCAACATGTAAGGGGCAAATTTCAGCTGAGTATATACGGCAGGCCCCTACTTTCAAACATCCAACTTACAAACGACTCCTCCTTGCAAACGGAAGGATACAACAGGAAGTGAGAGGAAATCTACCCCTAGGAAGGCAAATTCTCTCCTGTAAGAGTTAATATGGGAAAAAAAGTGTCTCCTCTCCACTGATGCTTTATCACCAATTCTTGTTTCAATAAAAACCCCAAATTTTCAAAAAACATTTGTCATTAGGACGGAAAGTGAGGTGAACTGTTCTGAACAGGTGCACACTGCACAGACCGCAAAACAAATGTTACAGGGGTGATAACCCTTCCCTATGTTTTCCAAAAAGCTTAAAAATAGATTTGTTGGCTGGAGCTACACTTAAACAATGTACCTGTTCAAAATTACAAACAGATTCTACATAAGAACAAACCTACAGTCCCTGTCTTGTATGCACCGCCTGTATACGGCTGTTCAGAGTATATAGGGCCTTTTTTATTTTGTGTGCGGGGTTCCCCTTAATATCCATACAAGACCCAAAGGGGCTGGTAATGGGCTGGGGTAGGGGGGGGTGTGATGGGGTAGCTATGCCATTTTTCTTAAAGATTTTCATCCATATTACCGGGACCAGACATTACATTAAAGCCGCAAGCAGTTTTAAATGCCTTTTTTTCCTTTAGAAATGTAATTTTGTGCAGGGACAGTTCTAAACACGGGAAACACGTGGCACTTCACAGGCATACTTTAGACACCCCCCAGGTACGATATTTAAAGGAATATTTTACTTTTTTTTTTCACTTTATGCATCATTAAAATGACTGCTCCCGAAAAACGGCCGTTTTTAAAACTTTTTTTTGGATTGATACATGTCCCCTGGTGCAGAACCCGGGTTCCCAAACCCTTTTTAGGACAATAACATGCATAATAGACGTTATAATTAGCACTTTAGATTTCGAACGTTCGCATCCATTGTATTTAATAGGGTTCTAAAGTTCGTGCAAACTTTCGTTCCGTTCGCGGGTTCTGGTGCGAACCGAACCCGGGGGTGTTCGGCTCATCACTAATTTAAGCAGGGCAATCAGATTCAGGGCACAACTATCATGTCAAGTGTTTCAAAACAACATTTTCCATTTTTACTAAGTGTTTAATTTAAGTAAAGTACTTGCTTGTACTAGGGAATATGGGTTTAAAAAAATTAATACATTCCTGTTCTTGCATAATAAACACAATAGTTAATATAATTGCTGGCGACATTGTACATATTATCATAGAAAAATATTATTAAATCCTTGCGCATAAGATGCTTCATAATAATTTTCATAATGTTATATTGTGCAAGTAGAAACAACACGCAATGCATATAATTGTGAAGTCAAAAGAGGTTAAATCAGAGTTATTTTTGGTTTATACAGTGGAGGGTGAGGCACCTAAGTAGAGAGATGTGTGCCAAATGACTGACAAACTAAAACTAATGACTGATATCCACAGGGGATAACATGACAGCTTATATTTGAGGAATCTACTAACTGTTGCTACAGTGTTGGAGTAATAACAGTAGACAAGCATTTGCACTTTATTCCATGTACTGCAGTAGCAATGATGGAAATAATAAAATCATGAGCAGATATTTCACTTGAATGGACATTAAGAGGCTTAAGCCCTGTACACACGATCGGATTTCCTATGGATTTTAAACCAATGGATTTTTCCATCGGAAATCCGATGAAGCTGACTTCCATCAGTCTTGCCTACACACCATCAGTCAAAAAAACGATCGTCTCAAACGCCGTGACGTAAAACACTCAGACGAGCCAAGAAAAATTAAGTTCTATGCTTCTGAGCATGCGTCGACTTGATTCTGAGCATGCGTGGGTTTTTTATCCGATGGAGTTCCCCACAGACGATAGTAATTTGCTATTGTTTTTTTTCCATCGGATAAATTTAAAACATGTTCTATTTTTTAACACCGATGGAAAAAACACCGATGGGGCCCATACACGATCGGTTTGTCCGATGAAAAAAGTCCATCGGACTGTTTTCATCTGTAAAACCGATCGTGTGTACAGGGCTTTAATCTCCTACCAAGATTACCCAAGCCTGGAGTGGTGAGATCTCCCAACTACAGTTTCTGGCTCTGCCAGAGGCGTGGGGAGGGAGGTCATTGGGATTATGTAATTTACCCACTTCAACCCCGGGCTTTTATACCACCTCAATACCGGGCCTATTCTGGCACTTCTCTCCTACATGTACAAATCATCATTTTTTTTCTAGAAAATTACTCAGAACCCCCAAACATTATATATGTTTTTTTTAGCAGACACCCTAGGTAATTAAATGATGGTCATTGCAACTTTTTATCTTGCACGGTATTTGCGCAATGATTTTTCAAACGCCTTTTTTTTTTTTTTTTTTTTAATGGTTTCATTAATTAAAAAATAACAAAACAGTAAAGTTAGCCCAATTTTTTTGTAAAATATTAAAGATGATGTTACGCTGAGTAAATAGATACCTAATATGTCATGCTTTAAAATTGTGCACACTCATGGAATGGCGCCAAACTTCGGTACTTAAAAATCTTCATCGTCAACGCTTTGAATTTTTTTACAGGTTACCAGTTTAGAGTTACAGAGGAGGTCTAGTGCTAGAATTGTTGCACACGCTCTAACGCACGTGGCGATACCTCACATGTGTGGTTTGAACGGCGTTTACATATGGGGGCGGGACATACATGTGCGTTCGCTTCTGAGCGCGAGCTACTGGGGACAGGGGCGTTTTAAAAATGTTTTTTTTTTTACTTCATTTTTTTTATTTTTACACTTTTTTTAATTTTTTTTTTTTTTTTTGATCACTTTTATTCCTATTACAAGGAATGTAAACATCCCTTGTAATAGTAGAAAGAGTGTCGTGTGCCTGCGCTTAGGAATAAATGCAAGGGTGTGACTCCTCACAGTGAAAAATTAATTAATGATGAGAGCTGCAGCCCCCCTATTGGGACCCTTAAAAAAAGGTCCTGGCAGTGAAGATAATAGATTTATTTGGGGTACGGCGCTGCTCACTAATCCTAAAAAAGATCAGTACTCCTATGTGGTTAGTGTAATAAACAAAAATTGTATAAACGAAAAATTATAATGAAAAATTGTGATCTAACCACCCTTCAGCAGTGGTAACGCCACTAAGTGCATAAGATAACAAAATCAAAACCAGCATCAAATGCACCCCACAATAAGCATGGGGGCAACTAAAAATAAATATAAGTGACAAACTATCTCTGTGCTGCTAACAAGGAGCGATACCGGCTACACAGACAATAAGAGATTAGTATATGCAGGTAGATAGCTCATCTATGGCACAGCTTATTCCAACAAAACAGTGATAAATCCAAATGTGATATAGTGCAAATTAGCTCCAAGGTAAGACACCAGTCTGTAGCTACAGATTGCCTAACTCTGCCAGGCAATAGAATATAGATGAAAAAATGTGGCAAGAAAAAAATGAAAAAAAAACACAAAAATATATGCAATGGCAAGAAAAAAAAAAATGCCATTGCATGTATTTTTGTGTTTTTTTTCAGTTTCAGTGGACTTATCTCTATAATTTAAATCTGCCAGTTTTATAGAGCTCAGCTATCACTACACTCATGGGGCTCTGACAGGAGAGACACAGTTCTCTCATACAGCAGCTTCTGTGCCGGCCACTCCCCTCTGCTGTTCATTCACAGAAGCCTTTGTACTTTGTGAATGAGTTTACAAAATACAAGGTGCTCTGTGATTGGGCAGGAGGAGGGGAGGCGGGCACAGGAGCTTCTGTTGGATTGCAGCTGCAGCAGCTAAGACCTGAAGTGCAGTGGTGAGGATGTTTCAGGCATGGAGGTGAGAAGTGAGGTTCAGGCACAGTGGTGGTGAGGGAAGATGTCAACTGTAACTCCAGCTGCACTCTCACCACTGCAGTTGACCTGCATCCTCCTCCTGTGCACCAGGCCACACTCTCTCACCATTGCGCCTGCCCTTCATCCGCCCCCCTGCTCTTACCTTCTCTCCTGCATGCCCACACTTCACTGGCCACCGCACCAATGCTTGCCTCAAAACTTGCTCCCTTTGTAACAATGTCCACTGCAGCGACATGCCCTTTCGTATTCAGTCCAAATGGGCATGCGTGTGTTAGTCTACATTAAACCTGCTGAAGGATTTTAAATTCTGTTCAGCAAGTACTATGACCTATGCACCACAATTGCATCCAGGACATGTCCTCAACCTGCTCCTCGGGCAATGAAAGCAGGCAGCACAATGGTGAGTTACCTCTCTCATCCGGTCAATGTTTTCTCTATCAGCATGGGTGCACTGCAGCAGAGCCTGGCTGGCTTCTCATTCTCATCTTCTCTCTCCAGCTCTGTGGGGGTTACTGCTATTTAACCAATTTATTATACATAATTTCATTATTTGTTGTATTTAAAGTGTTTTTTAAAGGCAAAAAAATTAATAAAAAACTACACTGTATGTTTAAATTAATTAAATCGCATTTCCCATAGATGCATTTTATTTCCTGCTGCTGATGCTCTAATATACCTGGTTGCCTGTGCCGCTCCACCTACAAGGAAACTAACCACGGAAGCATGGCAGCCAATCTAAGCTGCCATGGTCAGTTTACATCTTGTGTCATCACGCCAAAAATACAGGCACGCTGTGCTCTGTATCTTCCGTGGTCAGTGTGAAGCCCTGCCCACCCCTGTTCTTGGATGGGGAAGGGGCGTGACATTTGCCACATTGTTATGTAATGCCCCGACACTGAACTGAGCCTAGCTGAAGGTCCGTGCATTGCTGTGGAGCTGACAGTGATCACGTGACCTGCCGTTTGAAGCCGCACAACACACATTTTTACACAAATAAACCTCACAGTGCAGTTAAGGTGGTTGTAAAGTCAGTGCTCACAATTACTACCAGCCCCTCTGTTATAACACGCTATAACGCACATTATGTTTCTTAAAATACCTTTTTTCACATCACCAATGTGCGGTCACATGACCACTCGCCATTCTTCTTCCCCGATCTAAGGACCACAGAGGGAGGGACTGAGAGTGCCTTCTGACGTCAGCCGGACGGTCATATGACCACACATCAGTGATGTGGAATACGGTAAGTAGCTGCAGAATTAAAAAAAAAACACATACACGGTGTAGTATGTTTAGTTAAAACAGAAGGGCTGGTAGTGATTGTGATCACTAACTGTACTGCCACACGGAATAGCGGCAATAGGGGAGTGGATGGGCGGGTTTGGAGATTGGCTCACACACAGAAGCTGACAGGCAGGGAGGGAGGGGAGAAAGGGAGGGACTCTAAACACAGCGGGATGATGGAGGCACGTAAACTGACCATGGTATCATGGATCAACAGCCATGATTACCATGGTCAACACACCTAGGGGGACACAGGAACAGGCAGGATCAATCAGGTTTTTTACTGCATAGAAAGGGACAAATAACACTGCACAAGCACTATGCGGTTTAACATGTTTTAACCACTTCAGCCCCGGACCATTTCGCTGGTCAAAGACCAGGCCACTTTTTGCGATTCGGCACTGCGTCGCTTTAACTGACAATTGCGCGGTCGTGCGATGTGGCTCCCAAACAAAATTGACGTCCTTTTTTTCCCACAAATAGAGCTTTCTTTTGGTGGTATTTGATCACCTCTGCGGTTTTTATTTTTTGCGATATAAACAAAAATAGAGCAACAATTTTGAAAAAAATTCAATATTTTTTGCTATAATAAATATCCCCCAAAAATATATATAAAAAAAATGTTTTCCTCAGTTTAGGCCGATACGTATTCTTCTACATATTTTTGGTAAAAAAAAAATCGCAATAAGCGTTTATTGATTGGTTTGCGCAAAAGTTATAGCGTCTACAAAATAGGGGATAGATTTATGGCATTTTTATTAATATATATTTTTTTACTAGTAATGGCGGCGATCAGCGATTTTTATCGTGACTGCGACATTATGGCGGACACATCGGAAACTTTTGACACCATTTTGGGACCATTGTCATTTTTACAGCGATTAGTGTTATAAAAATGCACTGATTACTGTAATGGCACTGGCAGTGAAGGGGTTAACCTGTAGGGGGCGCTGAAGGGGTTAAGTGTGACCTAGGGAGTGCTTGTAACTGTTAGGGGGTGTGGCTTGGCGTGACACATCACTGATCGCTGTTCCCGATGACAGGGGACAGACGATCACTGACAGTGTCACTAGGAAGTACGGGGAGACGCTCCTCGTTCTTCAGCTCTGTGACCCGATCCCAGGACACCGGTGGCGATCGGGTCCGCGGGCGTGGTCACGGAACTCCCGACCGGGTCGCGAGCGCGGTCAGGTTTTTCCGACGGAATTTCCGATCATGTGTACGCGGCATAAGTGTTTTTTTAAACTATAAATACTCCCCACAGTCATCACCAATTGTGGAAGAGAGTTCCACATCCTTATTGCCCTAACAGTGGAAAACCCCCTGCGCAATTTAAGGTTAAACCGCTTCTCCTCCAATCTCAATGTGCGGCCCCTTGTCCTCTTATACTCCTTGAGACTGAATCGTTTTTTTCCTTTGCTGGGGTCACCATTGAGGTATTTGTAAATCGCTATCATATCTCCTCTCAAGCGTCTTTTCATCGGCGAGAATAAATTTATTGTTTGCAGTCTTTCCTCGTAATTGAAATCCTCCAGTCCCCTTATTCGTTGTGTTGCTCTTCTTTGGACTCTCTCCAGTTCCAGCACATCCCTTCTGAGGACTGGTGACCATAACTGGACAGGATACTCCAGATGTGGTCTAACCAATGTTTTATAAAGTGGTAGGATTATTGATCTATCGCTGGACTTTATCCCTGTTTTTATGCATGCTAATATTCTGCCGGCTTTGGTAGCTGCAGCTTGACATTGCATGCTATTGCTCAATCTGTCATCTACCAGGATCCCCAGATCTTTCTCCATCCTTGATTCCCCCATTGGTTCTCTCCCTAGTGAGTAGTTTGCATTTATGTTTTTTGCCCCCAAGTGTATTACTTTACATTTCTCCACATAAAACCTCATTTACCATGTATTTGTCCACTCCATTATTTTGCTCAGGTCTTGCTGTAAAATTTCTATATTTTGATGTGAAGTTATTGCCCTGCTTAATTTTGTGTTGTGCGCAAAAACTGAGCACACATTATTTATCACTACCCTTTGGACACCAGTGTTTAACCCAAGAACAAATCTTATGGCCCACGCCTGCAGACCTCAGCTTTTAGATTAAGCGCTTATGGGGGACTGTTTCAAATGCCTTTGCAAAATCCAGGTAGACTAAATCCACAGACTTTCCTGTCTAGATGGCAGCTCACTTCCTCGTAGAATGTTAACAGATTGGTCTGGCAAGAACAACCTTTCGTAAACCCATGCTCTTGACTACTAAAGATATTTTTTTCCTCAGTAAATTATTGGATATAGGCCCTTATCATCCCCTCCAATAATTTACCAACGATTGATATTAGGCTGACCTGGCCTGTAGTTCCCAGGGTCTTGCCTCTGTCCTTTTTTAAATATTGGTACCACATTGGCTTTTCTCCAATCAGCTGATACAATTCCTGTCAGTATGCTGTACACAAAGATTAGGAGCAGTGGTCTGGCTATAACCTGACAGAGTTCTCTGAGGACTCTTGGGTGTAAGCCACATGGTCCTGGTGATTTATTTGTATTAAGTTTATCTAATCTTTCCTTCACTTCAGGCCTCTATTAGCCACAGGGGTACGTCTTGTGATGTGCCACCAACAGTACTTCCACGGTCAGTATATCCCTCCCTTTCCTGCGTAAACACTGAGGAGAAGAAGGCATTTAGTACAGCTGCCTTCTCTGTGTCTTCCATAGCCATCCTCCGAACCTAGTCTTTTATGTGGGCAATATGTTCTGATCTTGCCTTTTTACTGTTAATTTATCTACGTTCTTACACTCCTTATTGCATTGCTTGTTGTGTTTGAATGTTGTTGACCACGACCCATCCCCTTTATATTGTTTAAAGGCCAATTTTTTTGCTTTAATGAGGCTTTTTACATTACTGTTTAGCCACCCAGGAGTTAACCTTCGCTCTTCTATATTTATTGCCAATTGGAATGCACTGTGTGATACCTTTGTTTAATATGCTCCTAAAGCATTCCCATTTTTCTTCCGTGTTCAATGTTTCCAGGATTTGGTCCCAATTTATGTCATGTAGCCCCTGGATGACGACACCTTTGTCGAAACGGCGTAGGGAGGAGCGGCGTGCTGACGTCACCACACTTTACTATCGCACAAGTCCCGGAAGCGACGGCAGTGAGAGCCGGCCGGCTTTGTAACATACCACCCGCTTATATACCTGATGTACATTGTAAGTGCATTTTTTAAATTATTTGAATAAAAAGTCCTATACTGGATTACGCTATGGAATGTCTTTTCTGTCTTATCATGGTCCGTTGGGACACCGGGAGTTCACCTATTTAAACATCAGAGGAACCAGGAGAGCTGATTTAAAGAGCCCTTGGCAGGGATAACAGCCACATGCGTGCACTGATCTCATACCGGGATCAGTACTTTCGGTAAGCGGCCAGTTTAAATAGAGGTGGTGGATTCTTCACTTTCCCAAATCAGCACTGTTCTGTGGTGTTCCAGTTTGATGTCACGGATGCATGTTTAGAAGATTGTACATGCGTTTTTATCATACATGTTTCATATTATTTGTATTATAAGACTTTCTATGCTATCCACACCAGTCATTTTTTAGATAGCCCTACAGGAGAAGTATATTGTGGACATTACTTTGGACCTAACCTTTTTTCCTTTTAGATGTGGGATCAAACCTAGAGATTATTGGAAGTTCTGTTCATTTTAGCATTCATTGTCACTAGTCCACAGAATCTCTTTCTTCCATTCAAACCTCACCATCATGGGCAAGACCAAAGAGCTGTCAAAGGATGTCAGAGACATGATTGTAGACCTGCACAAGGCTTGAATCTGCTGTAAGACCACCAGCAAGAAGGTTGGTGAGAAGGAAACTGTTGGAGAAATTTTTCGCAAATGGAAGAAATACAAAATAACCATCAGTCGCCCTCGGTCTGGAGCTTCATGCAAGATTTCACCTCATGGGGTAAGGATGATCATGAGAAAAGTGAGGGAACAGCCCAAAACTACATGGGAGGAGCTTGTAAATGATCTCAAGGCAGTTAGGACCACAGTCACCAAACAAATCATTGGAAACACAATACACCTTCATAAATTGAAATCCTGCAGCGACCGCAAGGTCCCCCTCCTCAAGAAGGCATATGTACAGGCCTGTTTGAAGTTTGCCAATGAACATCTAAATGATTCAGAGAAGGATTGTGAGAAAGTGCTGTGGTCAGATGAGACCAAAATTTAGCTCTTTGGCATTAACTTGTCTCACTGTGTTTGGAGGGAGAAAAATGTTGACTATGACCCTAAGAACACCATCCCTACAGTCAAGCATGGAGGTGGAAGCATAATGCTTTGGAGCTGTTTCTCTGCTAAAGGTACAGGCTAACTTTGCCGCATTGAGGGGCCAATGGACGGGGCCATGTATTGTAAAATCTTGGATGAGAACCTTCTTCCCTCAGCCAGAACACTGAAGATGGGTCGTGGATGGGTCTTCCAGCATGACAATGACCCAAAACATACTGCCCAGACAACAAAGGAGTGGCTCAAGAAGAAGCACATTAAGGTCATGGAGTGGCCTAGCCAGTCTCCAGACCTTAATCCTATAGAAAATGTATGAAGGGAGCTGAAACTTTGAGTTGCCAAGCGACAGCCAAGAAACCTTAAGGATTAGAGAATAGAGAAGGATTTGTAGAGAAGATATGTAAAGAAGAGTGGACCAAAATCCCTTCTGAGATGTGTGCAAATCTGGTAACCAACTACAAGAAACATCTCACCTCTGTGCTTGCCAACAGGGCTTTCTCCACCAAGTACTAAGTAATGTTTTGCTTAGGGATCAAATACAATTTTTTCTTACTGAACTCCAACTCAATTTATATTATTTATATCATGTGTTTTTTCTGGATTTTTGGTTGATATTCTGTCTATCATTTAAAATACACCTAGGATAAAAATTATAGACCCTTCATTTCGTTGTAAGTGGGAAAACTTACAAAATCTGCAGGGATCAAATTATTATTTTCCCCACTGTAAATCTTACTCATAAAAAACACCACCAATTAAACAAAAGGTGATTCTTTACAAAGGCCAGAGAGATGAGCTTAGTGTGTGTCAGCTTAAAGGGAAAGTACAGTTTATTTTCTGTGACCTAAAAGTTTGGATTAACCATAGGCCGGGTTCACACTATTGCGAAATGGATGCGGGTTTCCCCGCATCCAATTTGCATGTCAGGAGATTGTGACCAGCTCTCTATGGAGCTGGTTCACACATCTCCGGAGCGGCTCCATTGCAAATTGCACAGGAGTCCTGGGTGTCTTCAGGTCCATTTCAGGTCCGAATTCAGCCAAAAATTCAGACTGAAATCGGACCTAAAACGGTGAACAGGGACGCACCAAACCCCTGCTGTGCGCCACTCCGTGTGGCAGTGTGAACCTGTCTCAAAATAATTTTTATGATATTTATATTTTTACAAGTTTGATCTTTTTTTGCATTTGTTAAATTCTAGAGTGCTCACAGTGGTCCGGTGCAATTACTCCATCACTATGGTTCCACTTTAGGCTGCATGCGGAGTGCATATTGTTTTTTGATGTACATTTTAATAAGGAGCAATAAAGCAAAGCCACTGTGTAAACATAGCCTGCATATGTAACGAGCACTTATGACTACAGTCATATACATCTACAGTAAAATTATATATAGTAGCATGGTTTTTTAAATCCTCAGTAAATATTATTTTTTATTTAATTCAAGCTGAAGTTTTTTTTACATATTTATCAGACAAAAAAAAAAAAAACAACACGTAGGATGACTGTATATTCTGTAACCTAAAGCAAATACTGTATATATAAAAGAGTCCAGCACATTCAGTATATTAACCCTTTCACTAATAAACAGATTTGGCACAAATTAATTTTTAAGACGATAAGTGACCATTTAACACAGAAAGTATGCATACTAGTCTAGATAGTGTGACAGCAGGAAGGTAAAGTCACCTGGTTGCATCCAGGGGGGTAGATATATTTCTCCCAGATTCAGGCTTTATGCCGACTTATACAACTAGGGAGTTGATGAAGCCCAGCTGAGGCTAGTGGGCTCATGAATGACTCATACCTCTAGGGAGAGTGCTGGGCGTCGTGAGGCAGGGAGTTGATGAGACCAGCTGAAGCCTGTCAGTTCGTTTAAGGCCTCTATAAAAACTCCCAGATTCATTAGGTGTTTGCTCATGCCTGGAACCAGACCTGTGTGGACTGTCTAGGGAGAGTGAACCCCTGTGCGGTGAGGCAAAGCCTGTGTGGCTATTTGTTTGGACTTTTACTAAACCAGGGACTTAGGGACTAGGACAGCACCAGGCTGATCCCAGTTGTTAGTTTAGGAAACCTGCATGTTTAGTCAGAGGTCAAACTGACCAGGATTTATTTTGTTTGTTTCTTTTTGGCTTTGCTGTGTTTTTGTCACTGTACATAGAGAAATAAACCGCACCTTTTGATTTTGAAAACCACAACCTCCGTCTGCTGGCCCTGTTTTTGTGTGGGGAGCCCAACCAGGGGGTCACACACACCCGCTACCGAGTTAACCCCCTCACAATAGATTAATTGCTTTCTGATCAAAATGAAATATTTGCATATGTATTTGTTTTTCTAAATGTGTTAAGAATTTTAGATTTATATACACCAGGACATGGAGTGATTTGAATGCTTCTAAATACTATGTAAACCCCTGCATGATGCACATAAAAATGCAAGAAATAATTTATACAGTCATTCAGAATTTTTAATTTGAAGCTATAAAGATCGCTATTTTTCAGATGTACAGGCAGCCAACATATTACATAGCACAAAACTAGACACACTCTAGGGTCAGTTTATTTAGAAGCTAATTAGCTTGTTCACGTTTTTTTTTTTTTATTGTACAAGGCCCGAGCACCTGTAAGAAACCCATGCAAAGCTAAAGAAAAAATAGTAAGAACAGTGCCAAAAGGTAGATGAAGCAATCTAATATGAACAGGACTTGCCTCTTATCACCAAAACACTCTGTCAACCCATTACTGTTCCAGGGGCATGTTAGCCCCTTATGACTTTAATACAGTAAAGCAATAACCCCCCCCCCTCCCTTTCTCAACACACACAGTTAGAACACACATACATACTTAGACAATTATTACATATTAAAGGCTATAACACACGGGGCGAATGTAGGGCGGCATCCGGCGGTTCACCAGAAAATGGCTGACATTCGGCCCGTGTGTACTCAAGTCACTCCGACAGAAGCCGGCTGTTCGCCCCACTTCTGTAGAAGGGGCATGACCGAAAAAGGTCTGTCGACCGTCTCCGGATTAGTGCTCTCATCCAATGGCTGACCAGAGTGTTCTGGCCAGGGGGAATTACTGTACTAACATCGGATTGTTACTACAGCGGCTCCGGTCTGAGCTGTTAGTTTTTTTTTTCATTCAACCCAGTAGTAGTGTGTACTAGGCTTAAAGTGGAGTTCCACCCAAAAATGGAACTTCCACATTTTGAAATCCTCCCCTTCTCTCCGGTGTCACATTTGGCACCTTTCAGGGGGGAGGAGGGAGCAGATACCTGTGTAATACAGGTATTTGTTCCCACTTCCGGCAATGGATCACCTTGGTGATTGAGGTGACCTACGCCACTTCTGGCGTCTACTCTGTCCTCCCCCGCTGTCTTCTGGGAAACACACAGGTCCCAGAAGACAGCAGTGACCATTGAGGACGCGCAGCGCGACTCGTGCATGCGCAATAGGGAACCAGGAAGTGAAGCCGCAAGGCTAACTTTCTGTTCTGTCAGAGACTCTTTAAACTTCCTGTTTAAAAAGAGTCTAAGACAGTTTTAGCAATTAAAATGTTACAGTGGTTCTCTTACCACAATATTTAATGCTAAAAAAATATATACTGGATTTCAGATTTACACTTAGCAGACCAATCAGATGCAGAGAACCACACTGGAGGTGAGTAGAATGCCCCCTAGCAGGAAGTACGTCAGGAATAAAGACCTGAAGAAAGAGCATGTATGCTCCAAACGAAAAGCCACCTCCCCCCGCTCCTCTGCCTGGACCGAGCTGCCAGTGCTGAAAACCACCTGTACGAGCCGCCGGCTGGACTCCCAGGGATGCAGAAACAGAGGGGACTCCCCCCCCCCCCCCACAGGCCTCACTTAGTGGGACTACCATGACTTCCAACGTGCTAATTTTTAACCATTAAACTGTTCCATACATACTGCACTTAGATGCGCTGTGTCTTTTCTCCTTTTCTGTCCACAGAGTCTGCTTCTAGCTCCTCTACACTGGCTGCCTCCAGTGCTGCAATATTGACTGATTTTAGATTATTTTAGACTGTTATTTACTGATATCCACTATCCATTGTGTTATTTTTTGAGTCGTTTGTGTTATTTTTATTGGACCTGTATAAGCTTTTTAAAAACATCTTGATAACCAGATCCCTTATATTGCCCTTCATCTAGTCCGATTTCCTATGTTGTGTCACTAACTAGGGCCAGGTATACTGAACTTCTAGGATCCTTTCCCCTTTTTGAGCGCCGAGTTCTCTCCTGCCTATAATAACCAACAACGGTTCTTACACTTACTTACATTATTCAAACCTAACATAAAAACAAAAACTTGTGCTTAGGAGTAAAATTATTCTGAAAATACTACTTACCTGGCTTCTCCCTGTTTTAGAGTCCCTGACTGAAACAAATCAAGTCAGAACATGTTCCAGGTCACTGAAGTTCTGAGGGCATTGGATTAGCAAGTCAGCCATTCAACTTACATTTTTACTAGGAGAGGTCAGTAATGAAGCCCCTTTCTTTTTCGTACATCACGGGACACAGAGCGACTTAGTCATTACTAATGGGTTATATAGTTTACCTTCAGGTGTTGGCACTGGCCAATTCCAAACCGGAAGTACCCTCCCCTATATAAGCCCCTCCCACCCGGGAGCACCTCAGTTTTTTGCCAGTGTCTAAGGTGTTGGCCAAAGAGTAACATGTGTTTTCACTGGGCTTGCGTACAGGTTCTTTTGGGCCTTAGTAAGCTGTTCCGGATCCCACCAAAAAAGCTTCATAGCTAAACGGTCGGTACCCGGGCCTTGCAGCAGAAGAGCAAGGTTTTGCCTGTAATGCTTCTCTTAGGAGGGCTGGACCCTGGGATCCAGAGCTCTGGTCATACCCACGACCAAGACGCTGTCTGTGCAGGGTGCTATACAGGTCCAGGGGAGTGGAATCCTTGGGAACCCGGTCCCTGAAGGTTTAATTACAATGCCTGCCGTGATAGGTGAAGTTTGGACTTTTGTGGACCAAACAAAGTCCTGCGGCGGGGATCAGGTAAGTGGGGGCCCTCAGGAACTTGGTTCTATTGGGGGACCCCCAAGCCTAATTTGTCTTTCTGTCTGTTACCTAACGGTATTCCCGCTAAATATCTGTGTTTGCCTATAACTACTGAAAATGTAAAAATTTTAATAGTAGTCAAGAAAAAAAAAAAAAAAACAGGGACCGCGGTACCTGTGTTAAACCACTAGAGGCCGCTGTAGTCCATTTTTCTTGTAAATGTGGATCTTTGGTTTTCTCAACTCAAAAGATCCAGGCAGCTGGTAAGTTTCTCTGAGGGAATCCACTTCCTCTGCCCTGTTGCTGCGTTCATCCACCGCACAGGCCCTCCGGCAAAAAGGGCCCTGGCTCCTAGTCCTCTGTTGGTTTTCGAAAAGGGCGCCATTGGCGCACGGGCGCGCGCGCGGGCGCGTGCACGCGCCTCCTATGAAAAAAAAGGGGCGGGGCGGGTGGATGACGCTCGATGCGCGCCGCGGCGCTTCTGCGCATGTGCGGGCGTCCCAGCATGGTTAAAAGACACAGTACAAGTGTCAGCTGCATGCAAACAGAGCTAGCAACAAACAGTGGCACACAGAGGCGGTTGATGCAGGCATCCCCATAGAAAGGCACTTTAGTGGACACCAGCTGGTATATAGCAGCACCTGTGTTAGACTATTACCAGCAAAAATTGGTGTATGACGACGGGAATACCTCAGCTTTGTGCTTAAAGGATATGTCGTCCAGACGCTCCGGAAATAGATCTTCCAGGAAGCCAAAGGGGTCTCCATCGGGCTCTGAGGATATTGGGCATCCTTGCACTGCACCAATCTCCCCTGAGATTTCAGAGGTCAGTAGCCGTAGGAACCCCGCAGGAGTACCTGGTACTGCGGCTGTCCCCAGTCCACCTGCTCCTGTATATATAACAGAGGAGGTTTTATCCTCAACTCTGGGAGGATTGGAAGAGAGATTAACAGCATTGATCGCTGCTTCCCTGTCACAGGAAAAGCGCGTCCGATCTCCGTCTCCTCCTTCAGAGTGCCTGTTAGTGGAGGAACAGCCCCACACAGAGATCGACCTACCTGAAGGGGATCAGGATGAGGTTGATTCACTTATAGAGGAATCAACAGTGGAAGAACCTTTCTCAGCTTCTCAGGCTGAAAGATTATGGGTTCAGTCTCTGACTAACATGGTCCGATCAGCATTTAAAATGCCTCTGGCGGAACCACCATCCACTACGGTTTCCTCGCTGGGGTCGCTAAAAGCTCCCCAGGCGGTCTGTTCCTTCCCAATCCACCCTTTATTAGAAGGGCTTATTTACCAGGATTGGGAGCATCCTGATAAAATATTTGCTCCCCCCAAGAGATTTCCGGTGATCTATCCCATGGAGGATAAGTTCATAAGAAAATGGAGGGTCCCTATAGTGGACGCAGCCATCTCTTCTGTTAACAAATCACTGACATGTCCAGTAGATAATGTTCCAATGTTCAAAGACCCAATAGATAAAAAATTGGAGTCTTTACTAAAATCTGCTTTCTCTACAGCAAGTATGGTGACACAACCTGCGGTAGCAGCGATTGGAGTCTGCCAAGCAGTGAAAGATCAGTTGAAACAAGTCTTAAGGGACTTACCAGATCAGCAGGCTCATGCCCTAGCTGACCTGCCTAGAGCCTTGTGTTTTGCGGTGGACGCCATAAAAGATACAATCCAACAGGCCTCCCGCTTTACGCTGTCTATAGTACATATGCGTAGGCTTCTGTGGCTCAAAAACTGGTCTGCTGAAGCTCCCTGTAAAAAACTGCTGGTTAGCTTCCCATTTCATGGAGAACGCTTATTTGGAGAAGATCTGGACAAATATATCCAGAAAATTTCTGCCGGTAAAAGTTCACTCTTACCGGTTAAGAACAAGGGTAGAAGTCCTTCTTTTAAGAGGCCTACCTCTCCAGTCCCGGGCACATCGGCTGTGAAGCAGTTCCGACGGCCTCCGCGGTCAAATTCAGGGGGCAGAAATCAGGGACAATCACAGGGTAACAAGAAGCCCTGGATCAAGAGAGGTACAAAACCTCCCCCTAAGGCATGAAGTATTGCCCCCGCTCAATCGGGTGGGGGGAAGACTTCAGTTGTTCACAGAGACCTGGCGGGACACCATCAGAGACAGATGGGTGCTCTCCGCAGTAAGTCTGGGATACAAGCTGGAGTTAAAAGGCACTCCTCCTGCCCAATTTATGAGGTCAAATGTGCCAAGAGATCCCCAAAAGAGAGGATCCCTCCTTCTGGCACTAGAACAACTATTGCTCCAAGGGGTAATCATGAAGGTTCCCCTGGAAGAAAGCGGATTCGGGTTTTACTCGAACCTTTTCACAGTCCCCAAACCAAATGGGGACGTGAGGCCCATATTAAATCTAAAAGGGCTAAACAAGTTCCTAAATATCAGGACTTTTCGGATGGAGTCGATCCGATCAGTGGCCACCGCCCTACAAGGGCAGGAATGGCTAGCCTCGATCGACATAAGGGATGCTTATCTGCATATTCCCATCTTTCCGGCCCATCAGAAATTTCTACGCTTTGCAGTAGAAGGGCGCCATTTTCAGTTCAGAGCCTTACCTTTCGGTCTGGCCACAGCACCACGAGTGTTCACAAAAATTCTGGCCCCATTATTGGCCAATCTAAGAACACAGGGTGTAACGATAATGGCATATCTAGACGACCTGCTACTAATAGACCACTCAGTGGAAAAGCTGGAAGTAGCTATTCACAAGACAATCGAGTATCTGGAATATCACGGTTGGATTATCAACCGGGACAAGTCAGCTCTAAGACCAGTCAAAAGTCTGGAATACTTAGGGCTAAGGCTGGATTCAAATCAGAGAAAGATTTTCTTACCTCCAGAGAAGGTGTCGTCTTTAAGAAATTTGACCCACTTAGTGGGTACAAAAAGAAAACCATCCATACGTCTCTGCATGAGGCTGCTGGGAAAGATGGTGGCTTCATTCGAAGCGGTACCCTACGGTCAATTCCATTCAAGGAATTTGCAAAGGGCCATACTGTCAGCCTGGAACAAAAAAGTTCAGGCTTTAGACTTACCAATGTCCCTGTCCCCTTCCGTTCGCAAGAGCCTCCATTGGTGGTTGGTGCCCCAGAATCTGGAAAGAGGGAAACCCTTCAGTCCGGTTTCTTGGAAGGTGGTCACTACAGATGCCAGCCTCATCGGCTGGGGGGCAGTGCTGGAGCAATGGTCTCTCCAGGGCAGGTGGTCAGAAGCAGAAAAGGCCCTGCCCATCAATCTCTTAGAGATACGAGCAGCCCGGTATGCCCTAGTAGCATGGACATCCAAACTCCAGGGGTCCCCTGTCAGAATTCAATCAGACAATGCCACGGCAGTGGCATATATCAATCATCAGGGTGGCACCAAAAGTCGTGCAGCCCAGAAGGAAGCAAATTGCATCCTGGAGTGGGCAGAAAGATATGTCCCAGCCATATCTGCGGTTTTCATCCCAGGAGTGGAAAATTGGAGAGCGGACTTTCTAAGTCGCCAACAATTATGCCCGGGGGAATGGTCTCTTCACCCCGAGGTTTTCCAGGCAATATGCCAGCGGTGGGGAACACCGGATGTAGATCTGCTAGCATCCAGATTCAACGCAAAGGTGGACAGGTTTGTGTCTCGCACAAGGGATCCCCTAGCTTGCGGCTCGGATGCCCTAGTGTTCCCTTGGGATCGGTTCAAGCTGATATATGCATTCCCACCGCCACAATTGTTACCGCGATTACTCCGCAGAATCAGGGTAGAAAAGAAACCAGTGATTCTGGTGGCTCCAGCGTGGCCCCGAAGGGCATGGTACGCGGAGATTGTAAAAATGTCAGTGAGGAGTCCTTGGACCCTCCCACTTCGTCCGGACCTGCTGTCGCAAGGACCGATATACCACCCTTCCTTACCAGCCCTAGGTTTGACGGCCTGGCTATTGAAGCCCACATTCTGAAAAAGAGAGGGCTCTCTAATTCTGTGGTATCTACCATGATCAATGCCAGGAAACCGGTATCCAGGCAGATCTATTATAGGATCTGGAAAGCGTACATTACGTGGTGTGAGACCAAGAAATGGCATCCACGTAAGTACATGATAGGGAGGATTCTGGACTTCCTACAGTGGGCTGTAGATAGGAAGCTGGCCTTGAGTACTATCAAGGGTCAGATTTCGGCCTTGTCAATATTTTTTCAAAGGCCCTTGGCTTCGCATTCACTAGTCAAAGCCTTTATACAAGGAGTGATGCGTATTAGCCCTCCGGTTAGTATTCCCATATGTCCTTGGGACTTAAACCTGGTTCTGTCGGTTCTACAGGAACAACCGTTTGAACCATTACAACACATTTCCTTGGTTCTTCTCACCAGGAAATTGGTTTTCTTAGTAGCCATTTGTTCGGCTAAAAGAGTGTCGGAATTAGCAGCTATGTCCTGTAAGGAGCCATATCTGGTTGTCCATAAGGACAGAGTAGTATTACGTCCTCATCCAGCCTTTCTTCCTAAGGTGGTATCGAGGTTTCATTTGAACCAAGATGTGGTTCTTCCTTCTTTTTTCCCCAAACCTAGCTCAGTAGAGGAAAAGTTATTACATTCTTTGGATGTGGTAAGAGCAGTTAAAGCTTATCTAAAAGCCACTGCTCAGATTCGCAGAACGGATTCTTTGTTTGTTCTGCCGGAAGGCCCCAGAAGGGGTCAGGCAGCATCAAAATCTACTTTAGCCAAGTGGATTCGACAGGTCATAATACAAGCCTATGGCTTGAGAAAGAGACCGCCTCCGTTCAAAGTTAGGGCGCACTCCACAAGAGCGGTTGGAACTTCATGGGCAGTGCATCACCAGGCCTCCCTGGCTCAAGTATGTAAGGCCGCAACATGGTCTTCGGTACACACGTTTACTAGATTCTATCAGGTAGACGTTAGAAGTCAGGAGGATGTCGCCTTTGGGCGCAGTGTGTTGCAGGCCGCAAAAGATCCTCATGCCTGATGGCGCCCAGCTTATGTACCCCCCCCCTCATTTGGCATTGCTTTGGGACGTCCCATTAGTAATGACTAAGTCGCTCTGTGTCCCGTGATGTACGAAAAAGAAAAAGGGATTTTTATAACAGCTTACCTGTAAAATCCTTTTCTTGGAGTACATCACGGGACACAGAGCTCCCACCCCTCTTTTTGGGACACTTATTGCTTGGCTACAAAACTGAGGTGCTCCCGGGTGGGAGGGGCTTATATAGGGGAGGGTACTTCCGGTTTGGAATTGGCCAGTGCCAACACCTGAAGGTAAACTATATAACCCATTAGTAATGACTAAGTCGCTCTGTGTCCCGTGATGTACTCCAAGAAAAGGATTTTACAGGTAAGCTGTTATAAAAATCCCTTTTTTTTATCTCAGTATAGGCTATAGGTTTCTTCAGACTACTGTTGTAAATTATTAGAGCTAGTGCAGATCACTTGAACACTATTATTGGTCAAAGATATGTACACACACACACACACACACACACACACGTGTTTCCAATGAATGGTACTGCTGGTAATGCTACAGCATACATGTCAGCTCCATGGCTTAGTGTGGAGGAACTTGAGTGGCCTACACAAAACCCTGACTCCAACCCTTATTGAACTCCCTTGGGGTATATTGCAATGCAGATTGTGAGCCAGGTCTTCTGATGTGACATCAGTATCTGACTTCAGAAAATAACTTTTGACTAAATACACACAAATTCTCACAGATACATTCCAAGATATTACAGAAAGTTTACGTATAAGTGTGTAGGCTTATACTGCCGCAAAGAGGGGACCAACTCCATAATAATGACCACAGTTTTGGAAGAAGATGTCAAACAAGCTCATAAAGGTGTCATTGTCAGGTGTCCAGTAATATGTGACCATAGAGAGTACAAGCATTGTGACAGCCTACCATAAATGTATACATTCTTCACACGCCAATGCATAAACACGTAATGGATCAAAAAGTGGAGGGTACACCTATAGCAATCATCCAGGAGATAGTTTTCATTCAGTAACCTGTATTTAAAAAGTGTGAGTGGGAATCAATTTTCTGTTCCTCGTTTATTCTTTAACCACAATCTTTAAAAAGAAAAATACGGTAAAGTCACTTATTAAAAGAGTAATAAAAAGGAAAACACGAAATTTGGGATACAGCTGCAAATGCTTTTTGTTAGGAATATGTGACAAAAGGCTCATCTGAGATATGGACATCAGATGGTCACTGGCCAGCGCTGCCAATTTGACATTAATATGGATGTTTATGTGTACTATTAGGCATTAGCAGACCTTTACAGCTAACCTATCTCGAGGGAGCGGGTGCATTAGTAATAAAAGCAGAGCCAGAGGTGTCTATGTACACATCTGATGAAAAAGACCACGCAGTGTTGAAATGTTCTAACAGTCCTAGCTTCCAACTGCTGATCAAACTATGAAGTTGGCCTTGTCCAGGACACTAATCTGAGTGCACTAATGAGGCCCAACCTGACCCCCACAATTACAGACCAAACAGACTGGCAGTCACTCAGATGTACACATAATTATATCAATAATTTATTTCAGAAAGTTGTGGCAGAGCACGTCATTATGGCAGCTCAGGCCTTCTAACATTTATGCAATGATGGATTGTTAAAAAGAAAAAATATTTGAAAAGAAAACAGCATAAACTGCAACACTGTATAGAAGGTTGTGGACCCTTTTACAAAAATAAACTTTATATGTAATCATGCATTTTTCATAATTCTTCTAAACACACAATGAAAAGGTTTAAGAGAAATGTTTCCTATGAGATCCTAACCCAAATCCATTATCCCTTATTTTTTAAAGTGTCCATACTTATTGAACTGACTACTACATGCCAAGAAATAACTTTTGATCCAGTTTCAGGCAGAAGTAACGCCATGTTCCAAAACATTTGAGACATTTATGTGAAATTTAAAAACACTGTAAGGGAGTTTGTATGAAGAATCTTTCAAACCCCATTGTCCAGAGTTCTTATGTGGATCTAGGTGATAAAGTGTGCAATAATTCCAAAAGAGTCTTATACACAGAACTTACAAGATGGTTCAGTCATTATCCTCCATTTAACAGAGAGGTGTGATAATAGTGTGCTGAAATTGGAAACAAATGTAATGGTGCAAAAACATCCAAAAAATAACTAATTTTGCAAGCAAAGAGAAAAGGTAAATGATCCCAGCATTACAAGGATTGCTTGAAAGTGTCTGTGTGGCAGAAATACACAGAGAAATCTGTTTGTAAGAAATACTGATGAGCCATTTCACAATCCCAGAGATTTCTGAACAGTCTGCCGGGCAATCCTGTTAAACTGCTCACGGTCGTCTCGCCACATCTTTGAGGCATCTACATTAGCTCCACTTTCATCATTTGGTTCTAAAAATAAAATAAAAACATTATTAGAATTTTCTTATTATTTCAACACTGAAAATTAAAACTTAAGGCACAGTGGGGAACTGACAAAGTGAGATTGTAAAACAGAGTTCAGGCTTGTACATTTAAAAGAAAATTTGAATGTCTGAAAGAGAATAATCTTACTGAAAAAAAAAAAAAACCTTCAAAGATTCCAACTGAATCACCAACAGATTCATAACACAACATGAAACTCAAACCTTTCTTATCTAGTATTTCAGTTGAATAAGGCAGACAGAAGATTACCAGTACTGGAACAGGAGTCACAATGCCACGCTGCACAAAAAAGTACAATATACGAATGTTTTGAGACTTTTAAGACATCATTTCTATGTTATCCTGTATCTGCTCTCAACTGCAACACAGTCCATCGCATCTCTCAAAAATCAAAGGATTATTCCTCATTTTAGGACAGTGGATGGAGCCATGCAAATCATTCCTTAACACCCCAAACTGAAAAACAGCACATTCCGTAGCACACTCTGCTACACGCTGATTAAAGTTGAGGGCATTTTGATTCCTTAAGTCTTTTCTCACCATAACCTGTAGGCTTATACTGTCTGCTTTTAGATAGAAAAAGCTTCTTGGATAAGGGTTCATTATACAGAACAAAAAACTCAAACTCCCTTGTCTAGTATTTCGGTTGTAAAAGGCAGACAGAAGAGTACTGGAATAAAAGTCAAAATGTCAGACTGCACAAAAAAAATAAAAATACAATATGTGAATGTTTTGCAGATATTAAGAAATATTTTCAATGTTACTTTTTCTTTCCTCACAACTGGAAACAGTTTCTTGAGTAATGGTGGACACACATGGACAACTTGCTAAGGTAAAATGTGCACTGAGACGTTCCAGGTGCCTAGAGGATTAGTTGAGGCCAATAAAAAAAAAGTAAAAAAATGTTTTTATTGCCTCCCTCTCGGCCTATAGATAAAGGACGGCTGAGTGGGAGCTTTCCCATCCTGGGTGGATGTCATATGATGTCCTCCCAGTCATGGGCCATGATGCGGTGCGATCTGTCACTCAACAGATCATTGTACCAGACCAGCCCTGGTACCATGTGATTGCTGCGAACAATCATGCCAAAAATAGCCATTCATTGTGTACTATTGTATTGAATGATCACAGTGATCACATGATACAGACAAGGCCAACCAAAGTGTATCTGTACCATGTGATAGCTATGGCCAATCACAGCTTAAACAATAGTACATAAAAATTATTGCTTATAACAGTGATCATCAATAGTGTAAAAAAATCAAACCCTGATGTAAAAAAAAAAAAAAAATTAAAAAAGAAAATCACTGCCACACCAGTTATATGACACTATACTACTCTGGTGACAGTATGTAAAAAAAAAAAAAAAATAGGATTTTTATAACAGCTTACCTGTAAAATCCTTTTCTTGGAGTACATCACGGGACACAGAGCCTAGTAATTACTAAGTGGGTTATATTCCACCTTCAGGTGCTGGACACTGATGTAATCAATTAGACGGGAAGTTTCCTCCCTATATAACCCCTCCCATACTGGGAGCACCTCAGTTTTTGTAGCATAGCAATAAGTGTCCCAATATCCCCAAACAAGAGGGTCGGGAGCTCTGTGTCCCTTGATGTACTCCAAGAAAAGGATTTTACAGGTAAGCACAGAGCCTAGTAATTACTAAGTGGGACGTCCCAAAGCAATGCCTACTGAGCGGAAGGAGACACAAATAACGCAGACCGCCATCAGACGTGAGGACCTATACTGCTGCCTGCAGCATACTGCGCCAAATAGCGGCATCCTCTTGCCGTCTTACATTCACCTGATAGAAATTAGTGAACGTATGCACCGGCGACCAAGTTGTGGCCTTGCATATCTGAGTCATAAAGGCTTGGTAATGCACCGCGTATGAAGCGCTTACTATCCTGGTAGGGTGCACTCTAAAAGAAACAGGGGGAAAACCCTCTCTTTAAACCACAAGCCTGAATAATAACCTGATGAATAAACATTGAAAACAGTTGATTTAGATGCTGCCCCCTTTCCTGGGGCCTCCTGGTAGCGCAACAAACATCAGTTTTCCGTATCTGAGCAGCCGCTTCAGATAGGCCTTGACTGCTCTCACTCCAACGAGAGAGTGTAACCATTTTAATAGCTGATTTGAACGCTGCCTGCCCATTTCTAGGGTCTTCTGGCAGCACAACAAAACGTCAGTTTCCTATATCTGAAACCTTCAGATAGATTTTTAACTGCTCTTATCTACATTGAGAGAAAAGTAATAACTTTTCCTTCCGCAGAACAAGGTTCTGGAAAAAAGGAAGGCAAGAAAATAGGATTTTTATAACAGCTTACCTGTAAAATCCTTTTCTTGGAGTACACCACGGGACACAGAGCTAGTCATTACATAATGGGTTAAGGGTCACCAGCGGTGATTGGACACTGGCACAACTAATGGAAGACAGTTCCCCTCCATATAACCCCTCCCATCAGGGAAGTACCTCAGTTTTGTAGCAAAGCAGTAAGGTTCCCATAAGAAGGGGGGGACCTCTGTGTCCCGTGGTGTACTCCAAGAAAAGGATTTTACAGGTAAGCTGTTATAAAAATCCTATTTTCTTTATCGTACACCACGGGACACAGAGCTAGTCATTACATAATGGGACGTCCCAGAGCAATGCTCATATGAAGGGGGGGGAGACACAGATCAAAACAGGCCGCTTGCGGACCAGAAGCCCTATACTGCTGCCTGCAGCACACTTCGCCCAAAGGCGGAATCCTCATGTCCTTTCACATCTATTTGATAGAATTTGGAAAATGTATGGACTGCAGACCAAGTTGCAGCTTTACAGATCTGAGCCATCGAAGCCTGGTGGTGCACTGCTCATGAAGCACCTATCGCCCTGGTAGAGTGCGCCTTAACAGGAAAAGGAGGAGTCCTGTTCTTTAAACCATAAGCTTGAATAATTACTTGTCTAATCCACCTGGAAATGGTGGATTTTGATACCGCTTGGCCCTTCTTGGGCCCATCTGGTAAAATAAACAAAACATCTGTTTTACGTATCTGAGCTGTTGCTTGCAGATACACCTTTACCGCTCTCACTAGATCTAGAGAGTGTAATAATTTTTCCCCCGCCGTCCGCGGGTTTGGAAAAAAAGAAGGCAGAACAATGTCTTGATTCAAGTGAAAAGCTGACACCACCTTAGGCAGAAAAGCCGGATGGGGTCGTAGTACGATTTTGTCCTTGTGACAAATTAGATAAGGCTCTTTACAAGAAAGAGCTGATAGCTCTGATACTCTCCTAGCAGAAGCTATAGCAATCAAAAAGGCCAATTTCCTACTTAATATAATTAACGGAACATGGCGAATAGGTTCAAAAGGTTGTTTTTGCAACACTGACAATACCAAATTCAAATCCCATGGACACAAGGGAGACCTAACTGGAGGATTTATCCTCAGTACCCCCTGAATGAATGTCCGAACTAGGGAATGAGATGCCAATGGTCTCTGAAAGAAGACTGATAGAGCCGATATTTGGCCCTTGATGGTGCTAAGGGCTAATTTCATATCCACTCCTAACTGGCAAAAAGCAAGAATCCTACTTATTTCATATTTCTGAGGATTACAACATCTGGATTCACACCAGGAAACGTATGCTCTCCAGACTCTATGATAGATGAGTCTGGAGGCTGGCTTTCTAGCATTAATGAGCGTAGAAAGAGCTGGACCAGAGACCCCTCTCTTTTTCAAAATGTGGGTCTCAGCAGCCAGGCCGTCAAATTTAGCCTTTGTAAGGAAGGGTGGAATACTGGACCCTGTGACAGCAGGTCGTGTCGAAGTGGAAACTTCCAGGGCCTTCCTATCGCCATTTTTACAATCTCGGCGTACCAAGGCCTCCTGGGCCAGTTTGGGGCCACTAGGATTACTGGTATTCCCTCCTCCTTGATCCTGCGAAGCAGTCTTTGTAGAAGAGGGATCGGAGGGAATGCATAGATCAGTGAGAACTGATTCCATGGAGTTATTAGAGCGTCTGTCCCGTAGGCTAGAGGATCTCTCGTTCTGGACACAAAGTTGTCCAATTTCTTGTTGAACCTGGAAGCTAGCAGGTCTACATCTGGGTTTCCCCATCTCAGACATATGGCCTGAAAGATCTCAGGGTGAAGAGACCACTCTCCTGGTAGCAGCTGCTGACGACTCAGGTAGTCTGCTTGCCAATTTTCTATCCCTGGAATGAAGATTGCAGAAAGGCAAGGTACATGCTCTTCTGCCCATGCCAAGATCCGGTTCACCTCTCTTTGGGCTGCCCGACTGCGGGTGCCTCCTTGGTGATTGATGTAAGCTACTGCAGTAGCATTGTCGGATTGAACCCGAACTGGGTAGCCCTGTAACCTGTATGTCCAGGTTTTGAGGGCTAGATATACCGCCCGGATCTCTAGCACATTGATGGGCAGGATCCCCTGAGTCTTGGCCCAGGTTCCCTGGGTAGAAGCCTCCTCGAATACTGCACCCCAGCCCGATAGGCTGGCATCCGTAGATACCACCTTCCAGGCCACTGGGAGGAAGGACTTTCCCTTCCGTAAATTCTTGGCTTCTAGCCACCAATCGAAGCTGTGGCGTACTTGTGAGGACAGGCGCATGGGTATATCCAGAGCTTGGCTCTTCCTGTTCCAGGAAGCTAAAATATTGCCTTGAAGTAGTCTCGAATGAAACTGGGCGTAAGGGACCGCCTCGAAGGAGGCTACCATCTTTCCCAATAGTCTCATGCAAAGGCGAATAGACGGCCTCTTGTTTGCTTTGACCTTGTGGATCAGGTATTTCAGAGACTGTATCTTCGGTTCTGGCAGGTATACCCTGTTTTGGGCTGTATCTATGATCATGCCCAGGTACACTATCCTTCTTTGGGCCTGGAGAGAGGATTTTTGTAAATTTATAATCCATCCTAAATGCTCCAGGTATCCTACTGTAGTGTGTACAGCGTGACCCAATCCCTCCTTTGACTGATCTATTACTAGTAGATCGTCTAGATAGGCTGTTACCGCAATGCCCCGTGTTCTTAGGTTTGCTAACAGAGGAGCTAGCACCTTTGTGAATACTCTGGGCGCGGTGGCTACACCAAACGGCAGAGCCACAAATTGAAAGTGGCGATCTTCTACCGCAAACCTTAGGAATCTTTGGTGAGCGGGGAGGATGGGTATGTGTAAATATGCGTCCTTGATATCTATGGGCGCCATGAATTCTCCGCCCTTTAAAGTGGCGACCACGGATCGGATCGTTTCCATTCGAAAATGGCGAACGTTCAGGAACCGATTTAGGGATTTTAGATCCAGGATGGGTCTGACATCTCCATTTGGCTTTGGAATCACAAAGAGGTTTGAGTCTGAACCTCGCTCCTTTTTGGGGTACGTCTGTAACTACCCCTTGAGGCATTAAGTGATTCAAACCTTTGAAGAAGGATTCTCTTTTTTGTGGATCCTTGGAGAGTCTTGAACCTCGGAATTGAGAAGATGAGATCTCTCGAAATTCCAGTTTGTACCCTGAGGATATTGTGGATACCACCCAATTGTCCTGGATTTCTGACCGCCAAGTCGCTGAGAACTGACAAAGCCTTCCCCCCACTCGGCCGAGCGGGGGCGCCCCTTCACTGAGAGGTTTTGGGGGCTTGCTTATTAGCTCTTGCACCCCACGGCTTCTTGTTCCTCTGAGCTTGCCCCTTGGCTTTTGTGGGCGGCTGAAAAAGGCAGTCGCCACTGGTTGGAGTCAGATTTCCCGGGAGCTGGGGAGAGAGAGCGTTTAAAACAAGGTCTCTTGTTTTTCTTTCTCTCAGGTAAAAAGTCGTTTTACCACTTGATATCTTCGGTATATATTTTTCTAAATCTTCCCCAAATAGGCGTTCGCCATGGAACGGGAAACTTGCCAACAGCTTTTTGCATGGGGTTTCCGCTGACCAATGCTTAAGCCAAAGTACTCTGCGCATCTGTACCAGCTGGAGTGTAAGGCGTGATGCCTGTATGATAGAATCTCTCATGGCATCCACTGTGAAGCATAAGGCTTTAGGCAAATTCTCCCAATTTCTAGCCTGCTCTGAAGGCAGCTCCTTCAGCCCCTGCTTTACCTGTTGGCTGATGACCTGACACATACCGACTGCTGCTACTGCAGGTTGGGTAATTGAGCCGGCCAAAAGGAAGGAGGATTTCAACTTCTTCTCAGAAGGATCTTTTAAACCCTTGTACATTATCCACCGGACATGTCAGGTTTTTATTTACACAAGAAATAGCCGCATCTACCGCAGGCAGGCTCCATTTCTTTAAAACATTTTCCCCCATAGGATAAAGAATATTAAACCTTTTTGGAGGTGAGAAACGCTTATCTGGATGTTGCCAGTTTGCGTATATTAGATCCTCTAGTAACGGATGAACCGGGAAGGAGCATGCACCTTGCAGGGATCTTAATGACCCTAGGGAGGAGACAGGTAATTCCGTTACCTCCGCAGAGGTTAACTTAAATGCACTGCTCCTGCATAGCATTGTACCTGTGACCTTAAAATCTGGCTCCTCATCCTCTGCTGATGTAGCCTCCTCCTCATCCTCCTCCCTCAGGTACTTCTGAAGGGAGGTCCAATACTGGAAGAGACCTGCTTCGCTTATTGTCCTTTTTAGAGGACTTAGCGATTAAGGTAGCAAATTCTCCAGATTATTTAGGGCAGCTGATAAAGTGTCCTCAGTGACATATACAGGCCCAGGCTTCACTGGGGAAGCCGCCATACCTGACAGAGGTAATGGCTCATCCTGTACAGGTGCATTTGGCAACACAGGAGAGAAAGGTACCGAGTCAGCACAGCTAGAGCCTCCTCTCAGGCGGCGGTGCTTTCTTATCTCTTTTTGTCCGCATTACTTCCCCTGGAAGGCTTACTGTTTAGACAAAATACAAGGTACCTAAATGCATATACTACCGTGTTCAGTTTAGCAAATACATTAAGTATGCAACTTTTAACACATAACTATGCATAACATGGATGTCTTCTAGGAAGTACCCAGTCCAACCACATGGAGTCTTACGTCCCTGTATAGCTGCTGTGTTTCTCTGCCAGGAACAAGAGAACTAACGAGCTTGCTTGCTGCTGCAGTGTTTCTCACACTGACAGTCTTTTAAATTTGGCGCCGTTTCTGTGCCTGCGCGCGCCACGTGCCCGCGCACGCCTTCGCGCCCCCCCCCCTCCGATAAAGCGCGCTCCCGCGCGGCCCTTAGCGCTATGGCGGTGGCCATAGTGAGAGAGGACTCTCATCAGCCCTTGTTCCCACTTACCTGCATCTGCAGGTGTCTGGTCGGCCACCGAAAGGAGGAGCGGGGTGCCCCAGCAAGCTCAGCAGCGGAGGTGACGAGCAGTGTACTTCGCCGAAGCCGACACTGAACAGAGTGAGGTGAGTATATTCAGCTCTTTACTCCCCCCAGTGGTGGAAAAAAAGAAGACATCCACTTTTTGAAAAAGGTCCCAACCTAGTTATGGACCTTCTAATCTCACCTTATCCACGCCGCAGGTTTTTCTGCTGAAAGATTTCAGACAGATACCAAACTTCACCCTTCACGGTGGGCTATGTGTGCCAACCTTCAGGGATGTGGGTTCCTATTTAAAGGATACCTCTGGGCCTTGTACAAGACTCTTACCAGGACTTTATAGCGAAATAGCGAAAGTGCTGGATCCTAGAGCCCAGTCCTCCGAAGAGAGACATTACAGGCGACGCCTCATGGATGAGGCCCGGATCCCATCCAGATTCAGCTCATTTGTAGGCGTCTTGGATGGATCCGAAAGCATAGCTCTTTTACCCCCAGAGGGTCTCTTTGGTAGAGCTTTCCTTTAGCACCTCCTAACGCGTCCAACACCTTTCGACACTGGCGAAAAAACTGAGGTACTTCCCTGATGGGAGGGGTTATATGGAGGGGAACTGTCTTCCATTGGTTGTGCCAGTGTCCAATCACCGCTGGTGACCCTTAACCCATTATGTAATGACTAGCTCTGTGTCCCGTGGTGTACGATAAAGAAACATTTTTATTTAAATGAAAACTAGATCTTCTAGGAAATAAGGCTGGGTGAGGATTTAACATCACCCTATCCTTAAGAATAATTAAGTATGGCTCAATACAAAGAAAGCTGCCAATACTGAAACTCTCTTGCGGAGGCTACCACAACCAAGAACACCAATTCCCTTGTTAGACGGATGAAGGGAATATGGTGCATCGGCCCAAGGTGCTGACCTTGTTAGCCGACAAAACTAGACTCAATCCCCGAGCACAAGGATGACCTAACTGGCGGACTTATACACGTTACCCCTTGTATTAAGGCCCGTATCAAAGAGTGCGAAGCAAGCGGCCTTTGAAAATACTGACAAGGCCGAGATTGGATCCTTGATGGAACTTAAGGCTAGCTCCATCTCTTATCCTAATGTAGGAAGGCAAGAATTTTACCTATGACATACTTCCAAGGATGCCACCCCTTGGTTTCACACCAGGAACATGGGCCTTCCAGATCCTTTGATACATGGTCCCGGAGGCCAGCTCTCCTGTACGAATCAAGGTAATTTGCCACTGATTCTGAAACCCCCGATCTTCTAGAATGCGGGCTAAAACAGCCAGACCATTAATTCCCATGTTTGCAAGACAGGATGGAATACCCCCTTACGAAGTAGGTCTGGACAAGATGTAAGGGACCCTGGGTCCTCTATTACCACCCTTACGATCCCTGCACAGTAAGGTCGTCTGGGTCATGCTGGAGCTATTAGGCCAACTTACATTCCCCTCAGATGTTGCATAGAAGCCATGGTAGTCGCCGCACTTGGGGGAGAGAACGCATAAACCAGTGACAACTGGTCCCACGAGATCACTAACGCATCTGTCCCACATGCGAGTGGATCCTTTGTCCTTGACACAAAGCTGTCCAACTTCTTGTTGAACCTGGACGCCAATAAATGTTATGTCCGGGGTACCCTTTCTCTGGCATTTGGCCAGAAAAAAGTCGGGGTGTAGAGGTCATTCTTCCAGGAACAATTTTTGACGGCTCCAGAGAACCACCTGCCAATTCTCCATTTCATGTAATGAAGATTGTCAATAGGCAAGGCACAAGCTCTTCCGCCCAAGCCAGAACATGGCTCACTTCCCTCTGGCTGCGTGACTTCTAGTGCCTCCTTGGTAAACAAAGTAAATCACTGTTGTGGCATTGTCGGATTGTATTCTGACAGAACAATCCTGCAACCTTAACGCCCAGGCCCTTAAGCCAGACGTGCCATCCGTAGCTCTAGAATGTTGACGGATAAGGCTCACTTGGAGCTTGACCACTTACCCTGGGCACTGGTCTCTTCCAGGCCTGGCCTCCATCCCTAGAGGCCAGCCTTCGTAGCCACCACCTCCCAGGTAACCGGCATGAAGGATCTTCCTTTCTGCCAATCTTTTGGTTAAGAACCACCAACTAAGACTCCAGCGTATCCCTGGGACCAGACCCTTTGGATAATGCTAGGTTAGGATCTACTTGTTCCAGGCTGACAGAATAATGTTTATAGCAGCCTTGAAAGAAATTAAGCATAGGGAACCGCTTTGAATGAAGCCACCATCTTCCCTAGCACCTTATGCAAATGTAAGGAACTCTTCCTTGCCTTGACCACATAGACCAGCTTTCTTATAGCGCTGCCTTTGTCTGGGCTGTGTCCCAAACATTCCAGGCTTCTTACCGAATGTAAGAATGTACTTTTAGACTGGGATCCTAACCCAGGAGTTCCAGATACTTGACCATGCTGGACACACTTAGGTCCAGCCATGCTACTGACTGATCTATCAGCAGCAAATTGCCTCGGTATGCCATTACTGCTATACCCTGGGAGTTTAGACCTGCTAGAGGCGGGCCCTAGCACCCTGTAAACCCGGGCACGGTGGCTAACCCAAAGGGCAAGACCACCAACTGGAAGAAGTGCTGTTCTCCTGCGAAACGCAGACAACCTCTGCAGTCCCATGTAAATTAACACATATGCAAATGGCTCCCCATATGTGTATGTGGCAAGTGTTAAAGCCATATGCCTCTATGGAAGCGTGCGTTCATTGAAGCATGGATTCATACAAATATGTTTTAGGCACAACATAAAAAAAGTGTGCGCTGTATACCACGCATACATATAGCACGTGTGCTATGGAACGGGCATCTTGCAAGCAAGCATGCGTTTGAGAACGTGTTATGCAACATTGTGCAACATGTACCCATGCAGACACGTATCCCTATGTGAACACAAGGAATCCTGTATAATTAAGGAAACTTAAATTATCATGCCTCATTATGCAACCATGCAAAATCTAGGCGAACATGCAACTTTTAGGTGAACATGCAACTTTAGGCGATCATGCAACCTTATGCGAGGAACTTAACACAGGTGCATCAACAGCTGAACTTAGTCTAGCAAAAAAACAATGCCAGCTAATCTGCACAGCTAGATGCTGAGTAGGTGTCTTAGGTATGTCTGTATCCAACACACACGAGGTGCTTACGTGCCCCAAGCTACAGTGTCGCTCTGGCTTTACAGAGCTCTGACGTCTGGGCTTTTTTGAAGGGCCCGCCCTGCGCCTGCACCATGAGCCGGCGCGCACACGCGTGCCAGCGGCAACCACATCGCCCCCCCCCGCCTACAAAAGTGCGCCCCCTCGCACATGCGTGCGAAGGGAAATAGTGGAGGCGGGGGGAGAGAGATCCCCCAAGGAGCGCCATGGACCCGGACTACGAGGGACTCCCCCACACAACTGTGGCAGAGCCTGAAGCGGAGGAAGTAAACCGCTCAACAGACCGGCTGACACTGAGCTTTTGTTCCTGGAGAGTATGGTAAGCGAAACACCAGGTATGTCTCTTTACTGCCTCTAGTGGCGGAAAACAGATAAGACATGCAGCTACTCATGGAAGATAATCCTTAAGGTATTTACCTAGGATTCACTTACCTTATCCCCGCCGCAGGATACTGGTGAGCACAGACAGACCCAATCTTCACCCATCACGGTGGGTTAAGTCAACAGACCTTCAGGGACCGGGATACTAGACAGGGTTTCCACTCCCCTGGACCTGTACCGCATCCTGACAGAAAATATTTGGTATGTGGATATAACCAAAGTACTGGAACCCAGTATCCAGCCCTCCGAAGAAAGGCATTACAGCCAAAAACCTTGTGCTTCGGATACGAGGCCCCAGGTACCATCCACTTTGGCCCAAGGCACTTTGGATGGATCTGGTCTTTATGGAGGCTATTTAAATCCAGCATGGATCCCTCTAGTGGAGCTCCTCAGAGCACATCTTCACTCGTGACCAACACCTTAGACACTGATGAAAAAACTGAGGTGCTCCCAGTATGGGAGGGGTTATATATATCTAATTGATTACATAAGTGTCCAGCACCTGAAGGTGGAATATAACCCACTTAGTAATTACTAGGCTCTGTGTCCTGTGATGTACGATAAAGAAAAATGTGCAAACATTTTTTTTTATTTACATTTCTTAATTTTCCAAAACATTTGGACAAAAAAATTACAACTTCAAAAAAACTCACAATGTCTCTTACTAAATACCTCATACTATCTACTTTCCAAAAATTGGTCATTTGGGGGGTATTTGTACTGTCCTGGCATCAAGAAATAAGTTAGTCAGTACATCAGGATTGATCTATTTTCAAACATACAGTATCTCACAAAAGTAAGTACACCCCTCACATTTTTGTAAATATTTTATTATATCTTTCATGTGACAAACACTGAAGAAATTACACGTTGCTACAATGTAAAGTAGTGAGTGTACAGCTTGCATAACAGTGTAAATTTGCTGCCCCCCTTTAGGCTGGGTTCACACTGATACAACAAGTCATACGACTGTCATCCTACTTTTCTCTGCGACATCAGTCCTTCATCGGTCCTACATCCATCCGACTTGAATGAACAGGATACTACTTTTATCCAGTGGCAGCTGGTGCTCAATTTTTTGTGGGGGGGGGGCAAACAAACTGAAAAATTCCGGAAAAAAACATACATTTTAGCCACTGTGCCATCAAACGCAGCCACTGTACCCATCAAAAACAAACACTGTGACCATCAAATGCAGCCACTGTGCCCATCAAATGCTGCCAGTGTGCCCATCAAATGCGGCCAGTGTGCCCATCAAATGCGGCCAGACAGCTCTCAAAGGAAACCATTGATTTACACACATCATGCGACATGTGCTTCCAAAGTTGGAGCGTATGTCGCACCAGTGTGAACCCAGCCGAAATGTCTAAACCGCTAGCAAAAAAAGTGAGTACACCCCTAAGTGAAAATGTCCAAATTGGGCCCAAATAGCCATTTTCCCTCCCCGGTGTCATGTGACGCGTTAGTGTTACAAGGTCTCAGGTGTGAATGGGGAGCAGGTGTGTTAAATTTGGTGTTATCACTCTCACTCTCTCATACTGGTCACTGCAAGATCAACATGGCTCATGGCAAAGAACTCTGAGGATCTGAAAAAGAATTGTTGCTCTACATAAAGATTGCCTAGGCTATAAGAAGATTGCCAAGACCCTGAAATTGAGCTTCAGCACAGTGGCCAAGACCATACAGCTGTTTAACAGGACAGGTTCCACTCAGAACAGGCCTTGCCATTGTCGACCAAAGAAGTTGAGTGCATGTGTTCAGCATCATATCCAGAGGTCTTTTGGAAATAGACATACGAGTGCTGCCAGCATTGCTGCAGAGGTTGAAGGGGTGGGGGGTCAGTCTGTCAGTGCTCAGACCATACGCCGCAAACAGCAACAAATTAGTCTGCATGTCTGTCATCCCAGAAGGAAGCCACTTCTAAAGATGATGCACAAGAAAGCCTGCAAACAGTTTGCTGAAGACAAGCAGACTAAGGACATGGCTTACTGGAACCATGTCCTGTGGTCTGATGAGATCAAGATAAACTTATTTGGTTCAGATGGTGTCAAGCGTGTGTGGCGGCAACCAGGTGAGGAGTACAAAGACAAGTGTGTCTTGCATACAGTCAAGCATGATGGTGAGAGTGTCATGGTCTGGGCCTGCATGAGTGCTGCCAGCACTGGGGAGCTACAGTTCATTGACGGAACCATGAATGCCAACATGTACTGTGACATAATGAAGCAGAGCATTATCCCCTCATCCCTTTAAGAGACTGGGCCACAGGGCAGTATTCCAACATGATAACGACGCCAAACACACCTCCAAGACGACACTGCCTTGCTGAAGAAGCTGAGGGTAAAGGTGATGGATTGGCCAAGCATGTCTCCATCCTCAAACGAAAGGTGGAGGAGCGCAAGGTCTCAAGCATGCACCAGCTCTGTGATGTTGTCATGGAGGAGTGGAAGAGGATTCCAGTGGCAACCTGTGAAGCTCTGGTGAACTCCATGCCCAAGAGGGTTAAGGCAGTGCTGGAAAATAATGGTGGCCACACAAAATATTGACACTTTGGGCCCAATTTGGACATTTTCACTTAGGGGTGTACTCACTTTTATTGCCAGCGGTTTAGACATTAATGGCTGTGTGTTGAGTTAATTTGAGGGGACGGCAAATTTACACTGTTATACAAGCTGTACACTCACTACTTTACATTGTAGCAAAACTTAATTTTTTCAGTGTTGTCCCATGAAAAGATATAATAAAATATTTACAAAAATGTGAGGGGTGTACTCACTTTTTTGAGATACTGTATATTCTTCATAGATTGTAGACATTCCTTCAGACTAAATTATATACACTGATTTAGCAGAATACATTTGGGCCTAAATGTATGAAAAAAGATTATTTATTTGAAATTTTTTATAACAGAAACAAAGAAAAAGTTTGTCTTTTTTTATTTATTTAGCAAAAAAAAAAAAACCCAGTGGTGATTAAATACCACCAAAAGAAAGCTTTGTGTAAAAATTTCACTTGGGTACATTGTTGCATGACTGCGCTGAAATCTGAAAATTGGCTTGGACAGGTGAAAGTGTTCGGTATTAAAGTGGTTAAGATTTTGGAAACCTTTTTAACTCTGCAGTAGATTCTTTTTGATGTTTACTACTCAAAATCATTGTTCAGTTGAAAGGTGAAAGTGATGCCTATGAATGACCATTGCAAGTGGTAATAAACCCAAAACCAAAAATATAATATATTGCGGTTGCCAATCCTTAGATGTGGTGGGTGACTGCATTCGCTTTCTTTTTTTACGCTCTTTTACTCTTTTCACCTGCTGATTTGGGCAATAGAACACCTATGAGATGATTACATTTTTTGAACATGAAAGTCTAACTACCTAATGCCCTCACTGTGCTTGTCTGTATTTTATGTGTGGGGATGGTGGCCCTTTTTGTTTTTTCCCCTATTAGTATCTTGGGTCAGAATGACTCTTTGAGGGTTCCTTGTTGGGCATTCTGGTCTGGAGGGAGTGTCTGTTCTTTTAATGGTTATGGTCATGTTCATTCATTATCTATGTGGATTACTATATGTTGATTATTATATCTGGCTATGTCCCCTGAAGAAGATCTAGACTCTTTTGATCTAAACACATCAGGGCTTTCACCTGGATATTGTATAAGAATTTGTTTTAAACCCACAATCAACAATATTTTATAAGGATTCATGTATATTGTATGGCGAGTATATCATACTGGAACCACATATTTTCGGATCGCCCATGTTAATTACTTTTAACTATGTATAAATAAATTGATACAGTAAACCCCTCTCCATCGCGGGGGTTACGTTCCGGACCCACCCACGAAAAGTGAAAAACCGCGAAATAGAAAGACCCTATTTAAATACACCCTAGGCATGTTTTGTTAATTTTTTAATAGCATTTAAAGGTCTTTAAACACACTTTTACGCAATAGAAACACATAAAAGATAGAGAGAGAGATCAAGAGGATTTTTAAAACACAAAAATATTGTGTTAACAGTATACAGTACAGTAAAAAATAGAGTACAGTACAGTATTGTATGTACTGTACTCATCAGAAAAGAAGATGACTATAAGCAGCAAATAAGAGCAGCTACTGTTCTTCTGAAGGCGCAGGTTCAGCAGGCGCTTCTTCAGGTGTAGGTGGGTCGTCTACTTGCTGCTCCAGAACCTCCACTTCTACATCAGAGGTGGCCATAGAGGTACTTGGGGTGGATGCGGCCTTCTTCTGTTTTGTGAAGAACATATAGGCAGTTGCTGGGCGTGTTTCTTCTTTTGGGCGAGGAGGTTCTTGTACACCTGGATGGCTCCATCAATGCTGTTTTGGAACTGCAGTGAACGAACCATGTTAGGATCCCACTCAGCTAACATCTGTTTCAGGTCATTGGCTGTACGCATGACCCTGCCAAGGCGCTCAATTGACAAGCCTTCATCTTCTTCCTCCTCCTCCTGTTCCTCCACTTCCTCCTCACTCGCTGACTTGGTGAGTTCTGTCAGATCCTCATCGGTTAGTGGAGCTGAATGGGTTTCAATTAGGTCATTGACGTCATCCTGGGTCATATCCTGAAAACCTTCACCTCCTAGCAACTTCGCCAGTCTAATTGCCTTGTCCACAGCTGAATGATGAACTTCGTCAGGAGAGAACCCTTCATAATCGTGAATAATTTCTGGCCAAAGCTTCTTCCAACAGGCATGCACAGTCTCCTTCTTCATCTCCTTGAGGGCCTTTTGTATGTTCTCCAGACAGGTTGTAATGGTGTAATTACGCCAGTAGTCCTTCAAATTGAAATTTTCATCATTGTTCATGGATTCGACAAGATGATTCAAGGAGTTGCGAGTGTACAGTGCCTTGAATGCTCGTATCACACCCTGGTCCATGGGCTGAATTAAAGACGTGATGTTGGGTGGAAGGAACTCAACTTGCACTCCTTTGTACGATAGATCCATGGCGTGGCCTCCTGCATTATCCATCAGCAGAAGCATCTTAAAATCAATGCCAAGTTGGGCAAGGTAGACCTTGATGGCTGGGATGAAACAATTATGGAACCACTCAGTTGTGAGGATTTTAGTCATCCAAGCCTTAGTGTTATGCATCCAATGGACTGGTAGCTGGTTCTTGTTTTTATGCTTCAGTGCTCTGGGGTTCTTGGCCTTGTAGATCAGGGCTGGCTTGATCATAAACCCAGCAGCATTTCCACACATAACCAAGGTTACTCTGTCCTTATTAGCCTTGAATCCAGGGGCTCGGGCTTCCTCCTTCATGATGTAGGTCCGTTTAGGCATTCTCCTCCAAAACAAGCCGGTCTCATCCATATTAAAGACTTGCACTGGTTGGTACCCACCCTCCTCGATGATACTCTTGAAGGTCTCATTGGTGTACCTTGCAGCAGCTTCTTTGTCGGCAGATGCAGCTTCACCTTGCAATGAAACGCTCTTCAACTGATAGCGTTTCTGGAAGCGGTCAAACCATCCCTTGCTGGCAGAAAAACCTCCTGATGAATATGTACTAGAAGGCTGATCAGGAATGTCGCTGTCCGACTGTTCGGCTGCGGCAGCGCCTCCTTCAGAGCCTCCTTGATTGGCAAAAGTGTCATACAGCTTCTTTGCCTGAGTCCTGATGGTGTTACCATCCAATGTGATGCTTTTTTTCTGCAATCTTGGATCCAAATGGCCAACACAGTTTCCATCCTAACAATGTTTTTATTGCGGGAAGAAACAACTCTTTTTGCAGCTTGGTTGATGGACAGTGCAGCAGTTGCCCTGATATTCTTCTCATCCTTCTTGATGTAGCGAATCGTTGACTCATTCATACCATAATGGCGGGCTACAGCAGCATAACTCTGTCCTTCCTTTATCATATCAAGAAATTTCACCTTCTACTGAATCGTAAGGAACTTCCTCTTCTTTTTTGGCTCACCAGAAGCCGTAGCCTTAGATGATGGGCGTTTGGGTGGCATCCTTGCAGCTATCCTTGCTTGTGGTTGGCAAAGTTACCGCCCCCTCTAACATCACCACGCTCGGTGCGGTCCACGAGAGGCATGCGTTCCACCGCAGCCTCGCTCTGATTCACCGCTACATAACCGCGAAATGGCCAAATATTACCGCAATATCAGAATAACAGGTCCTAATTAAAATAGCGCGATATAGCGGGACCGCAAAAACTGAATCGCGATAGAGCGGGGGTTTACTGTATTCCTTTTAAAGATGTTTAATGTTTGGTTGCTGCCTCAAAGTCCTATGGGGTATTGGTATTGTGCTTTGTTATCTTTTTACTGATGTGGTAGCTCCATGCTCTTCCAGGTGGTTCTTTCTATAGTTTTCTGTCAGCCCTTAACTAGTTAAGGAAACAGGATGAAAAGCTGCACTCCAAAAGAAACAGACCAGGTGTAGAGAAGAATATAAGTGGCTCCAGCCCATCCCTCACGAGCAAGAATCTGGTATTTTGCATACAGTGATGTACTTCAGTGACCATCACGTTTCAGGCAATGGCGATTAAACTGAGGAGCTTCATGAGTAGGAGGGGTTATACATGGGAGGACTTCTTGTCTGTTTGGTCTGCCAGTGTCCATTCACCTATAGGTGGCACATAACCCAGGTAGTCATGATTTATAGTCTGCTCTGTGTCCCATAATGTACGATAAAGAAATCCCTATCTTCCAAAATTAATCCATACAAACCCAATATCTAATAGCTCTGTAATCCATTGTTCAGAAAATCTTTTCTTACTGTGTTTTTTTGCCTATTTGTAACATCCGTAAGCCCCTGAACCCCTCTTACTTCAGTACGCATTTGTTGCAGTCATGTGTACTACTCTATGCACACTACACACCCCATAGTCCCTAGTCCATCTCAGGAGTGAGCAAGAGAGGGTGGCTTACAGTGGGACCATGGAGAATGAAGGTAGCCACACTCTAAAAGGAAGATAAAGCTGGTAAACTGCCCAACAAGGTTTTTCAAATGAAGTTGTTAATTAAAATTCTCCACATCAGACCTTGCAATGTTTTTCGGGGCTGTGCAGGGCCCCTTTAATAATAATATCTAATACTAAGGGATGATTACAGATACAAAGAGCTGTGGGAACATACTTTCGTGTCAGGTCAGCTAGGGTTATTGACTGTACCTATTATCTGAACTACTGAAAAAGACATGGGATTTCTCATGTTCTGTAAATTTTGGCCTCATATCAGAAATAAACAAAACTACAGTGTTATCATCAGAATGAAAATCTTTCAGGCTACGAATAGCTCCTGGTGCTTTCAGGATAAACTCTTCTGCTCTTCATGTACAACAGACAGACCATCATCCCTTGTAGGGCCTCTACTGCCAAGAGTGACATTTAAAATCTTTGGGAATGGGATTTCAATTGTTCTGTCAAGCATGCCAGCTTTCTTTCACACATTCATATTTTCATCTATAAGAAACCTGAATTACTAGCGGAATTGTTGCAGTCAGAATTCCCATAGGGGACCTGGCCTCTATTCTAGCTACTGAAGTCAGCCGGTAAACATTAAAGGCCTTATGAAAAAAAAGTTTAACATCTCTTCTCTTGGCAAAAGGTAGTATCTTAGACTGAATCCATTAGAACTTCAAAACAAAGTCTTCTCAGAAGAGTGATGATCATTTTCTGACTATTTTTCCAGAGGTTTGATCAGCCATCTAAGTGACACCTGAAACTACCAAAATAGAATTTTTGTTTCTCTCAAGGCCAAGAGGCCATCCTAATAGGAAACAAGCATATGTGGACTTTCTGCACAGGCAACATTTTTTAAAATGCTTGCAGAAACTGATGAAAAACCAAAAGGGAAGAGATTTGAAACCTTTCGATTTCATGTATCTGCATGGGGAAACCTGAAAAACTCCACACCCTAATATGCATCTGATAATATTAGGGATAGCTGAGGCTATTGTATGTTTTTAAAAATACCCAAAAGTCACAGGAGTCAAAGGTTTTGCACACCATTGGGTATTTTTGGGGAAATATGAAAGCTAAATTCCCACTGCGGCACTATGGAGGTACCTGGGGCATCAAAAAAAAGACTAAAGCCTGATTTACTAGCCACTATTAGCTAGCAGCATGCAATTCAAAAAGCCAATTCTCGTGTCAATCCCATGAGAGTCGCAACAGCATAGCTGGCACCTTTGGCAAGTGAACTAAGTGAAGCAGACTTGACAAAACTATGCAGTTACCTATAACAGTGGGGGGCTGAAATGCAGAAAAACTCTGTTAGCAACTTGTATAACATTTTTTCCTGTGTGGACAGACTATTGCCTAGTGGTGCTGCTACTGTTCTGTGTAACAAAGTAATTGCCTTTTAATCAATAGGAAAGTTCACTTTCGGCATGTGAAGAAAATTAAACAATGGCTATGGATTAACACATCCTCATTTGTAAGGTCAGGAACTCCTTCAGTCTCTAGATATTTATGGAACACACTTAACTTTGATAGTCAGACCACTGAAAGAGAAAATTGCCCACCTGCTAGCATGCTGACAACAGACAGCAGAATTTTTTCCACACTTTGTACTGGACTCCACCTCTCCGCGCTGCTCTCATAACCCATTGGGTCATCTCCTGGAGCATGTAGAATAGAGATGCACACTCTCCCATCTGGGTATACTGCAAGGAAAAAAACACATATAAGTCCACATAATTACCTGTTCTCACACAGATACTATTTGCTGATCAGAAGTTTTGCGCAGACAAAATCTTGTCTACAAAACTCCCACCTATAACCACATCCTTGCCCTTTATCATGTATATTTCCTGCATTCACATGTTTTAAAAGGAATCTGGAGCCTTTAAAGGTTTTTTTTTTTTTTTTATAATGCAAGTGATCAGCTAAATGTACAACGTAAATTATTTAAACCAATATGTTTACAACCTGGCTTTAGCGTGCGGTTTGTAATTAATTTATATCTGTTTATCTTTACAGATGCATCTGGCCCACCAATATAGCTAATGCCATTAGACATCTTCTATGATTTCCATAGAGCCTGCAGTTATCCCTATGTTAAAAAAAACAAATGGGGGAAAAAATTGAAAAGCAGACTTTTAAGGCTGCCACTATAATCCCAATGAGGAAAGACAGATGCTCAAGCGTATGAATAAAATAGCAAAATTTATTACATATCATGATAAAACATGTGTCAGGAAAGGCATTTACATAATCTGCCTGGCAACAGCAGCATCAAAAGAATGCCTGCTTTTGGAGGAACTGTTCGGCGCATGCGCGTGCGCGATAGCGCAACGGGTGCGCGCGCACGCGCGCCCGCGGGAGCGCGCACGCACGCACGGTGACGGCGCTTGGCGCCAGAATCGGGTATTTAAACTCCCCTGTCATGCTGCCCAGTGCTGTCTGGTCTACAGCGTTTCCTGAGACCCCTGCTGATTGATACCCCGCTGCTGAACTTCCTACCTGATCCGGCTTCCCTCTGTGTATCCTGTTTGCTGCCTGCCCTTCTGATCCCGGCTTGCCTTGACGACTATTTTGCTTATCCCTCTAACCTGATTTCTGCCTGCCCAACGAACTGACCCGGCCTGGACTCTGACTCCCGTTTTGGATCCCGCTTTTGTACCTGAACCAGCCTGCCAGTGTTTGACCCGGTCTGTCCTCACCTGCTCTGCTGCTCTCCCACGAGTGTTCCACTACTGCACCCTGCCGTGGACTACAGCTTCTGCTCAAGGCCCCTACTCAGCTTACCAGTCAGGCACTTGTGCCCTCTGCCCTTGCGAGCCCCTGTTCCCACTACCAGGGCCTCGTGAATCAGAGGCTACGAGAAGCCGCTCCCTGCACATTGGGCTCGTCTACCAGGTACGTGACAGTACCAGACAGCCATGTCCGAGCCCACGCAGGGAGCCTCTCCAATGGAGGACTTGTGCCGCCACCTGGACGGACTTACCTCGGCCGTCAGAAGTTTGCAAGAGGGGTACACCCGTCTGGAGGAACAAGTCCGGACCTTATCCACCCCGGCCTCTGGAACTTCTCCTGCGCCATCTGTGGTAATGCTGCCACCAGAACCTAGGGTCCCCACTCCGGAAAGATTCTCGGGGGACCGCAGCAAATACAGGGCCTTCCGTAACGCCTGCGAACTGTTCTTTGCGTTACAGCCCCGGACATTCTCGCTTGAATCCACCAAGGTGGGTTTTGTCATTTCCCTACTTTCAGGAGAACCCCAGACATGGGCCCATCGTCTCTTGGAACACAAGGACGTCTGCCTGGACCTGCTAAGTTCCTTCCTTCAAGCAATGGACCTCCTCTATGAGGACCCCCTTCAGGCGGCCACTGCAGAAGCCGCATTATGCTCCCTACAACAAGGCCGCAGGGCCGTGGAAGATTACGTGTCCGAATTCCGGCGTTGGAGCGCGGATACTAACTGGAATGACGCTGCCCTGCGTCACCAGTTCCGCCTAGGCCTCTCGGAACCTCTTAAGGATGAACTGGCCCGGGTGGGCATCCCCGCAACGCTTGACGCTCTGATTCTGCAGGCTACCCAAATCGACAGACGGCTAAGGGAACGAAGGGCAGAACGCACCACGGGTCCTTCTCGCCCTGTCTGGATGCTTCCCCGTGTGTTTAACCCAAACCTTCCTCACTCCGCTCCTCCGGCGTTCGCTCATACGCCCACCGACGTTCCAGAACCCATGCAGCTTGGTTTGCTTCGACCCTCGCTTACTCCCGAGGAGCGTCAACGCCGGCGGAACAACAACCTCTGCCTGTACTGTGGCGAACCGGGACACTACGTGAGGTCCTGTCCCGCCAAGTCCCGTAAGTCTTCCTCTGTTTGTTCTACCTGCTCACCTGTTTCATTTGATAACGCAACTCATCTGGCTGTTTCAATTTCCCTACAGCTTCCAGGAGGGAATATCCAAGCTACCGCCCTAATTGACTCCGGAGCGTGTAGCGGCTTTATGGATGCATCTTTCGCCAGCAAGTTCCGAATCCCCCTACAACCCAGAGCTAAGGGCCTATCCATCCACCTGGCCGACGGATCGGCCATCAAATCCGGGCCTGTTACCCAGGAGATGGCCCCTCTGGACACAATCATCTCCAATTGCCACCGGGAATGGCTTTGCCTGGACATTATTGAGTCCCCCTTGTTTCCCATTATACTGGGTATGCCATGGCTGAGGGCTCACAACCCCAAGATTGACTGGACTACTGGAAAGATCTGCTTCCGCTCTCCTTATTGCCGCCAGCATTGCCTATCGAAAAACACTGATACGCCTTCTTCGCTACTGTGTCTCGATGCTGATACCGAGACCCGCCAATCCGTCCCCAAAGCATACCACACCTTTCTGGATGTATTCAGCAAGAAAGGTGCAGAGACATTACCCCCACACAGGCCTTACGACTGCCCGATTGAACTCCTCCCTGGGGCAGAGGTACCGTTCGGGAGGATCTTCCCTCTGACCGAATTGGAGCTGGGGACTCTCAAAACTTACATTGATGATAATCTGAAAAAAGGGTTCATCCGCCCTTCCACCTCACCGGCAGGAGCGGGGATATTCTTTGTCGAGAAGAAGGACCACTCACTACGCCCTTGCGTAGACTACCGTGAGCTTAACAAGATTACGATCAAAAATCGTTACCCCCTTCCTCTGGTGCCTGAACTCTTCCAGAGACTCGGAACCGCTTCTATATTCACCAAATTAGACCTACGTGGGGCCTACAACCTAGTCCGGATTCGAAGCGGGGATGAATGGAAGACCGCCTTCCGTACCCGATTCGGGCATTTTGAATACCGTGTGATGCCCTTCGGTCTATGCAACGCCCCAGCTACATTTCAACATTTTGTGAATGAGGCCTTCAGAGACTATCTTGACCTGTTCGTTATCGTCTATCTAGACGACATCCTAATTTTCTCTCCCTCTCTGTCCATCCATCGGGAACATGTTGGGAAGGTACTAACCCGACTCCGTCAACACGGTCTGTATGCGAAGCCTGAAAAATGTGTCTTCGAGCAGCAAAGCATCCAATTCTTAGGGCTGATTATCTCCGTGGAAGGCATCAAGATGGACCCACAAAAGGTCTCCGCCATCCTGGATTGGCCAGCCCCTACGGACAAGAAAGGGATCCAGCGGTTTGTGGGGTTCGCGAATTTCTATCGCAAATTTATCCGGGGTTTTTCCACCATCATCGCCCCCATCACCAGCCTGACAAAACAAGGCACGCGCTTCAACTGGACCCCTGAGGCCCAGGCTGCCTTTTCTACCCTCAAGGGTCAGTTCATCTCAGCCGCTGTCCTAAGACACCCAGACCCAGCCCTGCCCTATACCCTAGAAGTAGATGCCTCAGAGATTGCCGTGGGAGCAGTACTCTCCCAGAGGCAGGGTCCCAAGGCTCTGTTACACCCTGTAGCTTTCTTTTCTCGTAAGTTGTCTGAAGCAGAAAGAAACTACGATGTCGGGGACAGAGAATTACTCGCAATTAAGGCAGCACTGGAGGAATGGCGCTACTTGCTGGAGGGGGCAGCACACCCCATTTTGGTCTACACAGACCACAAGAACCTGGAGTACTTGAAAACCGCCAAGAGACTGAGACCACGTCAGGCTAGGTGGGCACTTTTTTTTACCAGGTTCTCATTTCACATTACTTACAGGCCCGGGTCAAAGAACACAAAACCTGATGCACTTTCCCGGATGTTCAGTGAACCTCAAACCTCGTCACTCCCGGACACCATCCTGACGCCTGGAAACTTTCTTTTATTACAAGAAGACGTACTATCTCAGATCAAACGAGCTTACACAAGTGAATTACACCTACCGGACGTTACCTTACAGCGGAGAAATGACCTGCTGTGGTTCCAGGACAGGATTTTCGTACCTCAACAAGCACGAGTCAGGGTCCTTAAGTCTTGCCACGACCATGAACTGGCTGGCCATTTCGGTATCCGCAAGACATCTGAACTTCTTCAGCGCATGTTTTGGTGGCCTCGCCTATTGAAGGACTGTAGAGACTACGTGGATTCATGCGCCGTTTGCACCCAAAACAAGGGCAGCAAGGCCAAAGCATGGGGACTATTAAAACCCCTACCCATTCCAGAAAGACCCTGGAGAATGATTTCCATGGATTTTATTGTTGAGTTACCTCCATCCGAAGACTGCACTACCATTTTTGTGGTAGTAGACAGACTATCCAAAATGGCCCATTTTTTGCCTATGAGAGGCACACCATCCGCTCCTGAAACCGCAAAACTGTTCATCAAGGAAATAGTAAGGCTGCACGGTATCCCTTCAAACATCGTATCCGATCGAGGAGTGCAGTTTACGTCCAGATTTTGGAGAGCACTTTGTGGATCCTTAAAAATTGACCTGTGCCTTTCTTCGGCTTATCACCCGCAGACCAATGGGCAGACTGAACGAACCAATCAGACGCTCGAACAATATCTACGCTGTTTCTCAGGCTTTTCTCAGGACGATTGGGTACCCTTACTACCTCTTGCCGAGTTTGCGTACAACAACTCTGTCCACTCAGCTACCAAACAGTCCCCCTTTTTCGCAAACTACGGTTTCCACCCCTTGTTCCTATCCAATAATATACCGGAATGTGCAGTTCCAGCCGCCCAAGAGACTCTGAACTTCTTTAACGATAACAACAAACTACTACAAGAAACAATGGCAAGGACCCAGAAATATAACAAAGAGATATTCGACAGGAGGAGGAGGGGGGAGCTTAACCTAGTGCCCGGAGACCAAGTCTGGCTGTCCACGGTGAACTTGAAATTAGCATGCCCTTCCAAGAAATTGGGCCCCAAATTTGTGGGCCCCTTCCCTGTTTTAAGACGGATTAACGATGTGGCTTATGAGTTGAAACTGCCGGAATCCTTCCGAATACACCCGGTGTTCCATGTGGCCCTACTCAAACCTGCAGTTCCAGATCCATTCTCCGATCGGGGTATAGGCCCCCCAGAACCAGTACTAATCAATGGGGAAGAGGAGTTCGAGGTCGAATCCATCCTAGACTGCAGGAGGAGGCACAACCAAACCCAGTACTTGGTAAAATGGAAGGGCTATGGCCCAGAAGAAAATTCCTGGGAACCAGAGACTAACATCCACGCAGAGAGACTAATTCTGGCCTTCAAAAGATCCCACCCAGTTAAGATGGCCCAGTTGGGCATCCGGAGGCTGCCCGTTGGAGGGGGGCAATGTCAGGAAAGGCATTTACATAATCTGCCTGGCAACAGCAGCATCAAAAGAATGCCTGCTTTTGGAGGAACTGTTCGGCGCATGCGCGTGTGCGATAGCGCAACGGGTGCGCGCGCACGCACGCACGGTGCTTGGCGCCAGAATCGGGTATTTAAACTCCCCTGTCATGCTGCCCAGTGCTGTCTGGTCTACAGCGTTTCCTGAGACCCCTGCTGATTGATACCCCGCTGCTGAACTTCCTACCTGATCCGGCTTCCCTCTGTGTATCCTGTTTGCTGCCTGCCCTTCTGATCCCGGCTTGCCTTGACGACTCTTTTGCTTATCCCTCTAACCTGATTTCTGCCTGCCCAACGAACTGACCCGGCCTGGACTCTGACTCCCGTTTTGGATCCCGCTTTTGTACCTGAACCAGCCTGCCAGTGTTTGACCCGGTCTGTCCTCACCTGCTCTGCTGCTCTCCCACGAGTGTTCCACTACTGCACCCTGCCGTGGACTACAGCTTCTGCTCAAGGCCCCTACTCAGCTTACCAGTCAGGCACTTGTGCCCTCTGCCCTTGCGAGCCCCTGTTCCCACTACCAGGGCCTCGTGAATCAGAGGCTACGAGAAGCCGCTCCCTGCACATTGGGCTCGTCTACCAGGTACGTGACAACATGTTACAAAAGTGCGTGCATGGGTATGTCATAATGCGTACATTCTCCCATATATGAAAAAACAGGATTTTTATAACAACTTACCTGTAAAATCCTTTTCTTGGAGTACACCACGGGACACAGAGCCAGTCATTACATACTGGGTTAAGGGTCACCAGCGGTGATTGGACACTGGCACAACCAATAGAAGACAGTTCCCCTCCATATAACCCCTCCCATCAGGGGAGCACCTCAGTTTTTGTAGCAAAGCAGTAAGGTTCCCATAAGAAGGGGGGACCTCTGTGTCCCGTGGTGTACTCCAAGAAAAGGATTTTACAGGTAAGCTGTTATAAAAATCCTGTTTTCTTTATCGTACACCACGGGACACAGAGCCAGTCATTACATAATGGGACGTCCCAGAGCAATGCTCAATATGAAGGGTGGGAGACCCAGATCAAACAGGCCGCTTGCGGACAAGAAGCCCTATACTGCTGCCTGCAGCACACTTCGCCCGAAGGCGGAATCCTCATGTCCTTTCACATCTATTTGATAGAATTTGGAAAATGTATGGACTGAAGACCAAGTCGCAGCTTTACAGATCTGAGCCATCGAAGCCTGGTGGTGCACTGCCCATGAAGCACTTATCGCCCTGGTAGAGTGCGCCTTAACAGAAAAAGGAGGAGTCCTGTTTTTTAAACCATAAGCTTGAACAATTACCTGTCTAATCCACCTGGAAATGGTGGATTTTGATGCCGCTTGGCCCTTCTTGGGACCATCTGGCAAAATAAACAAAACATCTGTTTTACGTATCTGAGCAGTTGCTTGCAGATACACCTTTACCGCTCTCACTAGATCTAGAGAGTGCAACAACTTTTCCCCCGCCGTCCGCGGGTTTGGGAAAAAAAGAAGGCAAAACAATGTCTTGATTCAAGTGAAAAGCCGACACTACCTTAGGTAGAAAGGCAGGATGGGGTCGTAGTACAATTTTGTCCTTGTGACAATTTAGATAAGGCTTTTTACAAGAAAGAGCTGCTAGTTCTGATACTCTCCTAGCAGAAGCAATAGCAATCAAAAAGGCCAATTTCCTACTTAATATAATTAAAGGAATATGGCGAATAGGTTCAAAAGGTTGCTTTTGCAACACTGACAATACCAAATTCAAATCCCATGGACACAAGGGAGACCTGGCTGGAGGATTTATCCTCAGTACCCCCTGAATGAAGGCCCGAACTAGGGAATGAGATGCTAATGGTCTCTGAAAAAATACTGATAGAGCCGATATTTGACCCTTGATGGTACTAAGGGCTAATTTCATATCCACTCCTAACTGGCAAAAGGCAAGAATCCTGCTTATTTCATATTTCTGAGGGTTCCAACTTCTAGATTCACACCAGGAAACGTATGCTTTCCAGACTCTATGATAGATGAGTCTGGAGGCTGGCTTTCTAGCATTAATGAGCGTAGAAAGAGCTGGACCAGAGACCCCTCTCTTTTTCAAAATGTGGGTCTCAGCAGCCAGGCCGTCAAATTTAGCCTTTGTAAGGAAGGGTGGAATACTGGACCCTGTGACAGCAGGTCGTGTCGAAGCGGAAGCTTCCAGGGCCTTCCTTTCGCCATCTTTACGATCTCGGCGTACCCAGGCCTCCTGGGCCAGTTTGGGGCCACAAAGATTACTGGTATTCCCTCCTCTTTGATCCTGCGAAGAAGTCTTTGTAGAAGAGGGATCGGGGGAATGCATAGATTAGTGAGAACTGATTCCATGGAGCTATTAGAGCATCTACTCCGTAGGCCAGAGGATCTCTCGTCCTGGACACAAAGTTGTCCAATTTCTTGTTGAACCTGGAGGCTAGCAGGTCTACATCTGGGTTTCCCCATCTTAGACATATGGCCTCAAAGACCTCGGGTTGGAGAGACCACTCTCCTGGTAATAGCTGCTGATGACTCAGATAGTCCGCTTGCCAGTTTTCTATCCCCGGGATGAAGATTGCAGAAAGGCAAGGTACATGCTCTTCTGCCCATGTCAAAATCCGGTTCACCTCCTTTTGAGCAGCCCGACTGCAGGTGCCTCCTTGGTGATTGATGTAAGCTACTGCCGTAGCATTGTCGGATTGAACCCAAACTGGGTGGCCCTGTAACCTGTATGTCCAGGTTTTGAGGGCTAGATATACTGCCCTGATCTCTAGTACATTGATGGGCAGAATCCCTTGGGTCTTGGCCCAGGTTCCCTGGGCAGAAGCCTCTTCGAATACTGCACCCCAGCCCGATAGGTTGGCATCCGTAGAAACCACCTTCCAGGAGACCGGGAGAAAGCATTTTCCCTTCCGTAAGTTCTTGGCTTCTAGCCACCAATTGAAGCTTTGGCGTACTTGCGAGGACAGGCGCATGTGTATATCCAGAGCTTGGTTCTTCCTGTTCCAGGCGGCTAAAATATTGCCTTGAAGCAGTCTCGAATGAAACTGGGCGTAAGGGACAGCCTCGAAGGAGGCTACCATCTTCCCCAATAGCCTCATGCAAAGGCGAATAGACGGCCTCTTGTTTGCTTTGACCTTGTGGATCAGATCTTTCAGAGACTGTATCTTTGGCTCTGGCAGGTATACCCTGTTTTGGGCTGTATCTATGATCATGCCCAAGTACACTATCCTTCTTTGGGCCTGAAGAGAGGATTTTTGTAAGTTTATAATCCATCCTAAATGCTCCAGGTATCTTACTGTAGTGAGCACAGCGTGATCTAATACCTCTTTTGACTGATCTATCACCAGTAGATCGTCTAGATAGGCTGTTACCGCTATGCCCTGTGTCCTCAGATTTGCCAACAGGGGAGCTAGCACCTTTGTGAATACTCTGGGCGCGGTGGCTACACCAAAGGGCAGGGCCACAAATTGAAAGTGGCGATGTTCTACCGCAAACCTTAAGAATTTTTGGTGAGCGGGGAGGATGGGTATGTGTAAATATGCGTCCTTGATATCTATGGAAGCCATGAATTCTCTGCCTTGCAAGGTGGCGACCACGGATCGGATCGTTTCCATTCGAAAATGGCGAACGTTCAGAAACCGATTTAGAGATTTTAGATCCAGGATGGGTCTGACGTCTCCATTTGGCTTTGGAATCACAAAGAGGTTTGAGTAAAAACCTGAACCCTGCTCTTTTTGGGGTACCTCTGTAACCACCCCTTGAGCCAGTAAGTGATTCAAACCTTTGAAGAAGGATCCTCTCTTTTGTGGATCCTTGGAGAGTCCTGAACCTCGGAATTGCGAAGATGGGATCTCTCGAAATTCCAGTCTGTACCCTGAGGATATTGTGGATACAACCCACTTGTCCTGGGTTTCTGTCCGCCAAGTTGCTGAGAACTGACGGAGCCTTCCCCCCACTCGGCCGAGCGGGGGCGCCCCCTTCACTGAGAGGTCTTGGGGTCCTGCTTATTAGCTCTTGCACCCCACGGCTTTTTGTTCCTCTGAGCCTGATTTCCTTTGGCTTTTGTGGGTGGCTGAAAATGCCGTCGCCACTGGCTAGAGGCAGGTTTCCCGGGAGCTGGGGAAAGAGAGCGTTTAAAACAAGGCCTCTTGCTTTTCTTTCTCTCAGGTAAAAGAGTCGTTTTACCACTTGATATCCTTTGGATATATTTTTCTAAATCTTCCCCAAATAGGCGTTCGCCATGGAAGGGGAAACTTGCCAACAGCTTTTTGCATGGGGCTTCCGCTGACCAATGCTTAAGCCACAGCACCCTACGCATATGTACCAGTTGGAGTGTAAGGCGTGATGCTTGCATAATAGAATCTCTCATGGCATCCACTGTGAAGCATAAGGCTTTTGGCAAATTCTCCCAATTTTTAGCCTGCTTTGGAGGCAGCTCCTTCAGCCCCTGCTTTACCTGTTGGCTGATGACCTGACACATACCGACTGCTGCTACCGCAGGTTGGGTAACTGAGCCGGCCAAAAGAAAGGAAGACTTAAGTAGGGATTCCAATTTCTTCTCAGAAGGATCTTTAAATACTTGCACATTGTCCACCGGACACGGCAGGTTCTTATTTACACAAGAAATAGCCGCATCTACAGAAGGCAGGCTCCATTTCTTTAAAAAAATTTCCTCCATAGGATAAAGAATGTCAAACTTTTTTGGAGGTGAGAAACGCTTATCTGGGTGTTGCCAGTCTGCGTACATTAGATCCTCTAGTAATGGATGAACCGGGAAAGAGCATGCACCCTGCAGGGATCTCAATGAACCTAGGGAGGAGACAGGTGATTCAATTACCTCCGAAGAGGGTAACTTAAATGCAGATCGCACTGTTCCTGCATAACATTGCACCTGTGACTTCAAAATCTGGGATGCAGAGAAAGGCTCATCTGATATCCCTGATCCGTCTGACTCCTCATCCTCTGCTTGTGTAGCATCATCCTCATCCTCCTCCTCCTCAGATACTTCTGTAGGGAGGTCAACAACTGGAGGAGATCTGCTTCGCTTATTGTCCTTTTTAGAGGATTTAGCGATCAAAGTAGCAATTCTCTCCTCCAGATTATTTAGGGCTGCTGACAAAGTGTCTACAGTGACATACGCAGGCCCAGGCTTCACTGGGGAAGCCGCCATACCTGACAGAGGTAATGGCTCATCCTGTACAGCTGCGTCTGGCAACACAGGAGAGGAAGGTACCGAGTTAGCACGGCTAGGGCCTCCTGTCTCAGGCAGCGGTGCTTTTTTATCTTTTTTGTCAGCATTCTTTCCCCTGGAAGGCATACTGCTCAGAGAAAACACAAGGTACTCAAATGCATATACTACTGTGCTCAGTTTAGCAATTTACATAAAGTATGCAACCTTAAAAAACACACAGCTATGCATAAAGTGGATGTCTTCTAGGAAGTACCCAGCCCAACCACATGGAGTCTTACGTCCCTGTATCGCTGCTGTGTATCCCTGCCAAGAGAGAGAGAAAACGAACTTGCTTGTCCTGCAGCGCTTTTGCACACTGACATTTTTTAAATTCTGCGCCGTTTCCGTGCATGCGCGCACGCCTACGTGCCCGCGCACGTGTCATTTGCGGCCTCCCGCCCCCCCTCCGATAAAGCGCGCTCCCGGCGCTAATGGCGGTGGTAACAGTGAGAGTGGAGCTCCCTCTTCACCAGCCCTTGTTCCAACTTTACCTGCTTCTGCAGGTGTCTGGTCAGCCATCCGAGAGGAGGAGGGAGGTGCCCAAGCCAGCTCAGCAGCAGAGGGACAGGCAGTGTACTTTGCCGAAGCAGACACTGAAGCAGAGCGAGGTGAGTTTTACACTCAGCTCTTTACTCCCCCCAGTGGCGGAATAAGAGAAGACATCCACCTTTTTTCTTTGGAAAGGTCCTTAAACCTAGTTTTAGGACCTAACCTCTTACCTTATCCACGCCGCAGGTTTTTTCTGCTGAAATTTTCAGACAGATACCAAACTTCACCCCTCACGGCGGGCTATGTGTGCCAACCTTCAGGGATATGGGTTCCTATTTAAAGGATACCTCTCCCCTGGGCCTTGTACAAGACTCTTACCAGGATTTTAGCGAAGTAGCGAAAGTGCTGGATCTTAGAGCCCAGTCCTCCGAAGAGAGACATTACAGGCTAAGCCTCATGTATGAGGCCCGGATCCCATCCAGTTATGGCTTAACTCGTAGGCGTCTTGGATGGGTCATAAAGTATAGCTCTTTCTACCCCCAGGGGGACTCTTTGGCAGAGCTTTCCTTTAGCACCTCCTATCGCGTCCAAAACCTTTAGACACTGGCGAAAAAACTGAGGTGCTCCCCTGATGGGAGGGGTTATATGGAGGGGAACTGTCTTCTATTGGTTGTGCCAGTGTCCAATCACCGCTGGTGACCCTTAACACATTATGTAATGACTGGCTCTGTGTCCCGTGGTGTACGATAAAGAAATATGGCTGGAGAGGGAAACCTGTGCGGATGGCCTCTGAAATAGTAAATCTGCTTTCATAACAGAGATCTTTATTCTGAAGGTCAGCTGACAGGGTCACAAATGCCAGCACCAATGGATCACTACGCGTTTCGCCAGTAGCTTCCTCAGGAAATCCTAATGGTACTGGGAGGTACATTCTAATTAGCACATATGTGTACAAACGTGTATATGTTACAATTACAAGGGCATGCTCAATCTCTTTGGCATCTATGTAAAGGGTCTTGCTTATTGTTTCCTTTTATACAATGACAGTTCTTGGGTGCATTCAGATTTAATGTCATGTTACACAACAAACTCTACCATTGACTTTTCCTGTTATTAATGTTCTTTCTGCAGTCATTTAGCAGGAATGTTAAGATTATAACTTTTATTTTAGAAAAGTCTAAATAAACAGTCTCATTCAATGAAGGGCACAATGAGTGTCAATTATTAAAGTAGTTTCAAAATCAAAACGTTTTTTTTTTTTTGTTTTGTTTTTTGCCTTAATGCATTCTCTGCATTAAAAAAAAAAACACTACTTATCCTACTCCCCCCTATCCATACACACTTACAGTGAGGGAAAAAAGTATTTGATCCTCTGCTGATTTTGTACATTTGCCCACTGATAAAGAAATGATCAGTCTATAATTTTAGTGGTTGGTTTATCTTAAGAGTGAGAGACAGAATAACAACAAAAATATACAGAAAAATGCATTTAAAAAAAGTTATAAATTGATTTGCATTTTAATGAGTGAAATAAGTATTTGACCCCTTTGCAAAACATAACTTAGTGGCAAAACCCTTGTTGGCAATCACAGAGGTCAGACAGTTCTTCTAGTTGGCTACCAAGTTTGCACACATCTCAGGAGGGATTTTATCCCACTACTTTTTGCCGTTCTACTCCAAGTCATTAAGGTTTTGAGGCTGACGTTTGGTAACTCGAACCTTCAGCTCCCCCCATATATTTTATATGGGACTAAGGTCTGGAGACTGGTGCTTCTTCTTGAGCCACTCCTTTGTTGCCTTGGCCGTGTGATTTGGGTCATTGTCATGCTGGAATACCCATCCACAGCCCATTTTCAATGCTCTGGCTGAGGGAAGGAGGTTCTCACCCATCGCCCCTTTGATGCGGTGAAGTTTTCCTGTCCCCTTAGCAGAAAAACACCCCCAAAGCATAATGTTACCACCTCCATGTTTGACGATGGGGATGGTGTTCTTGGGGTCATAGGCAGCATTCCTCCTTCTCCAAACACGGCGAGTTGAGCTGATGCCAAAGATACTTGATTTTGGTATCATCTGACCACAACACTTTCACCCAGTTCTCCGCAATCATTCAGATGTTCATTAGCAAACATCAGACTGGCCTGTACATGTGCTTTCTTGAGCAGGGGGACCTTGTGGGCACTGCAGGATTTCAGTCCTTCACGACCTAGTGTGTTACCAATTATTTTCTTGGTGACTATATTCCCAGCTGCCTTGAGATCATTGACAAGATTCTCCTGTGTAGTTCTGGGCTGATTGCTTACCGTTCCCATAATCATTGAAACTCCACAATATGAGCCCCAGACTGAGGGAGATTGACAGTTATTTTGTGTTTCTTCCATTTGTGAATAATCGCACCAACTGTTGGCACCCTCTCACCAAGCTGCTTGGTGATGGTCTTGTAGCCCATTCCAGCCTTGTATAGGTCTACAATCTTGTCCCTGACATCCTTGGACAGCTCTCTGGTCTTGGCCATGGTGGAGAGATTGGAATCTGATTGATTGCTTCTGTGGACAGGTGTCTTTTATACAGGTAACAAGCTGAGATTAGGAGCACTCCCTTTAAGGCCAGGTTCACACTGGGGCGACAAACGCTCCGACATTGGGAGCTCATGTCGCATGACGTGTGAAAATCAATGTTTCCCTATGGGAGCCGTCTTAACTGGTCCGACACATGTCGGTCTGACTTTGAAAATGCTCCCTGTACTACTTCGGTCCGACTTTGATCCGACTTCAGCCCATTGACTATCATTGAAGTCGGATCAAAGTCGGACCGCAGTCTTGCATGATCCGACTTTGGCATGCGACTTGTGCTGTGCTGCTCTTGAGGGGGAACTCCAGGCCAAATTTTAAATAAAAAACCGGCATGGGTTCCCCTCCAGGAGCATACCAGGCCCTTGGGTCTGGTCTGGATTTGAAGGGGAACCCCTACGCCGAAAAAACGGCGTGGGGGTCCCCCCCAAAATCCAAACCAGACCCTTATCCGAGCACGCAACCTGGCAGGCCGCAGGGGAAGAGGGGGGGACGAGAGAGCGACCCCCCTCCCTCCTGAACCGTACCAGGCCGCATGCCCTCAACATGGGGGGGTGGGTGCTTCGGGGCAGGGGGCGACCTGCGGCCCCCCCACCCCAAAGCACCCTGTCCCCATGTTGATGAGGACAGGGCCTCTTCCCGACAACCCTGGCCGTTGGTTGTCGGGGTCTGCGGGCGGGGGGCTTATCGGAATCCGGGAGCCCCCTTTAATAAGGGGGCCCCCAGATCCTGGCCCCCCCACCCTATGTGAATGAGTATGGGGTACATCGTACCCCTACCCATTCACCTGGTGGAAAAAAATGGCAATAAAAACACAACACAGCTTTTTAAATTAATTTATTGCACAGCTCCGGGTGTCTCCGCCCTCTCCGGTTCTTTCTTCTGCCGGGCCTCCGCTATCTTCTTCCAGCTCTTTTGCTAGCGGGGCCCGGTCTTCTCCGCCGCCTTCGTCTTCTCCCGCTCTCCGGTTCTTTCTTCCGCCGGGCCTCCACTATCTTCTTCCAGCTCTTTTGCTAGCGGGGCCCGGTCTTCTCCGTCGCCTTCTTCTCCCGCTCTCCGGTTCTTCTCCCGCTCTCCGGTTCTTTCTTCCGCCGGGCCTCCGCTATCTTCTTCCAGCTCTTTTGCTAGCGGAGGACCGGTCTTTCCGTTGTCTCATCCGGCTCTCCGTTGTCCTTCTGTCGGCCCTACCACTATCTTCTTCCAGCTCTTTTGCTAGTGGAGGGGCCGGTCTTCCCGTCACCGTCTTCTTCTCTCTTCTCCTTCTCCATGTTGACACGTCGCTTCCTCCCGCTCTAATGCTGGGTGTTGCGGTGCGCGCCGATTGATATAGGCTTCTCATGACGGAGCATGTGACGTCATGGGAGCATGTGACTGTGACGTCATGAGACGCCTATATCAATCGGCGCGCACCGCAACACCCAGCATTAGAGCGGGAGGAAGCGACGTGTCAACATCGAGGAGGAGAAGAGAAAAGAAGACGGCGATGGGAAGACCGGCCCCTCCACTAGCAAAAGAGCTGGAAGAAGATAGTGGAGGGGCCGGCAGAAGGACAACAGAGAGCCGGACGAGACGACGGGAAGACCGGGCCTCCGCTAGCAAAAGAGCTGGAAGAAGATAGCGGAGGCCCGGCGGAAGAAAGAACCGGAGAGCGGGAGAAGAACCGGAGAGCGGGAAAAGAAGAAGGCGACGGAGAAGACCGGGCGCCGCTAGCAAAAGAGCTGGAAGAAGATAGCGGAGGCCCGGCAGAAGAAAGAACCGGAGAGCGCGGAGACCCCCGGAGCTGTGCAATAAATTAATTAAAATAGCTGTGTTGTGTTTTTATTGCAATTTTTTTCCACCAGGTGAATGGGTAGGGGTACGATGTACCCCATACTCATTCACATAGGGTGGGGGGCCGGGATCTGGGGGCCCCCTTATTAAAGGGGGCTCCCGGATTCCGATAAGCCCCCCCGCCCGCAGACCCCGACAACCAACGGCCAGGGTTGTCGGGAAGAGGCCCTGTCCTCATCAACATGGGGGCAGGGTGCTTTGGGGTGGGGGGGCCGCGGGTCGCCCCCCTGCCCCAGAGCACCAATCCCCCCATGTTGAGGGCATGCGGCCTGGTACGGTTCAGGAGGGAGGGGGGGCGTTCTCTCGTCCCCCCCCTCTTCCCCTGCGGCCTGCCAGGTTGCGTGCTCGGATAATGGTCTGGTTTTGATTTTGGGGGGGACCCCCATGCTGTTTTTTCGGTGTAGGGGTTCCCCTTTAAATCCAGACCTGACCCAAGGGCCTGGTATGCTCCTGGAGGGGGAACCCATGCCGTTTTTTTATTTAAAATTTGGCCTGGAGTTCCCCCTCAAGATTCATACCAAACACAGTGCCTGCTATTGGCGGGGATCCAAGTCGGATCCCCGTTCATTGAAAGTCGGACGTATGTCGGCTTCATGTCGCGGGTCAAAGTCGGATCCAAAGTAGGACGGCTGTCGTGTCGCACAAGTGTGAACCCAGCCTAAGAGTGTGCTCCTAATCTCAGTTTGTTACCTGTATTGAATGACACCTGGGAGCCAAAAATCTTGCTGATTGATAGGAGATCAAATACTTATTTCACGCATTAACCACTTAACGACCGCTCACTGTATATATACGTCGGCACAATGGCACCGACAGGCACAATCACGTAGAGCATACGTGATTGCCTTTGTACAGTTGGGGGGTCCGATCGGACCCCCCTTCTGTACAGTGAGCGGTCGGAATTCGTCTGGGAGCGTTCCGAGATGGGGGGGCGGCCGTTCGATTCCAACCACCCCCCCGCGATCGCTCCCGGCGAATAGAAATGCCCCCTCTGTCTGTGTACTGTTTACACAGATAGAGAAAGCAGGAGGAAGTGATGTCATCTCCTGTGCGGCGCTCACATATACCGAGCGTCGTACAAGAGAAGACACACAGGTCAGTGCACCAACACTACACTAACACCAGCACACATAGGCACATAAATCGCCCCCCCAGATCACCCCCCAGCCCCCCCCAGATCACCCCCCAGCCCCCAGTCACAGTGTCACTGATTGCAGTGACCATTTATTTACTGATCACTGCAATCAGTGACATTTGTGACTGTAAAAGTGTCACTACATTTAGTTTTAGGTCCAGTGTAGCCCCCTAACCCCCCCTAATAAAGGTTTAACCCCTTGATCACCCCCCAGATAACCCTTTCACCCCCTAGCACCGCCGTCGCTTGGCGATCATTTTTCTGATCGCTGTCTTGGCGTCGGTGATGCAGATCGGTACCCAGTAATTTTTTTTAGGTTCGCCGCAGGTTTTTATAGCGTCGGGTACCCCCATAAATTATCTAATAAAGGTTTAACCCCCTTGATCGCCCCCCAGGTAACCCTTTCACCCCCTATCACCACTGTCACTAAGCGATCGTTTTTCTGATCGATGTCTTAGCGTCGGTGATGCTGATCAGTAGCCAGTATTTTTTTTTTAGGTTCGCCGCAGGTTTTTATAGCGTCGGGTACCCCCATAAATTATCTAATAAAGGTTTAACCCCCTTGATCGCCCCCCAGGTAACCCTTTCACCCCCTATCACCACTGTCACTAAGCAATCATTTTTCTGATCGCTGTCTTGGCGTCGGTGATGCAGATCGGTACCCAGTAATTTTTTTTAGGTTCGCCGCAGGTTTTTATAGCGTCGGGTACCCCCATAAATTATCTAATAAAGGTTTAACCCCCTTGATCGCCCCCCAGGTAACCCTTTCACCCCCTATCACTAAGCGATCATTTTTCTGATCGCTGTCTTGGCGTCGGTGATGCAGATCGGTACCCAGTAATTTTTTTAGGTTCGCCGCAGGTTTTTATAGCGTCGGGTACCCCCCATAAATTATCTAATAAAGGTTTAACCCCCTTGATTGCCCCCCAGGTAACCCTTTCACCCCCTATCAACACTGTCGCTAAGCGATCATTTTTCTGATCGATGTCTTAGCGTCGGTGATGCAGATCGGTAGCCAGTAATTTTTTTTAGGTTCGCCGCAGGTTTTTATAGTGTCAGGTACCCCCATATATTATCTAATAAAGGTTTTAACCCCCTAATTGCCCCTAGTTAACCCTTTCACCAGTAATCATCATATAAGTGTTACGGGTGACGCTGGTTAGTTAGTTTGCTTTTTATAGTGTCAGGGCACCCGCCGTATATAACCCAATAAAGGTTTAACCCCCTGATCGCCCGGCGGGTGATATCAATTAGGTTTTAGCGTCAGAGAGGGTCTGCGTCACACCCCAGGCAGCGTCAGGTTAGTGCCAGTAACGCTAACACCCACGCGTGAAGCATACACCTCCCTTAGTGGTATAGTATCTGAACAGATCAATATCTGATCTGATCAGATCTATACTAGCGTCCCCAGCAGTTTAGGGTTCCCAAAAACGCAGTGTTAGCGGGATCAGCCCAGATACCTGCTAGCACCTGCGTTTTGCCCCTCCGTCCAGCCCAGGCCACCCAAGTGCAGTATCGATCGATCACTGTCACTTGCAAAACACAACACACATAACTGCAGCGTTCGCAAAGACAGGCCTGATCCCTGCGACTCCAGTGCTGTAGGAGGTGATTTCACCACCACAGTTAAAAAAAAAAAGAAGCAAATATGCCGAAGCATTGGGGCAGCAGGGGCGGAGGAGCGATTTTGCTCCTAATGCCGCGTACATACGGTCGAAATTCCGACGGAGGCTTGCCCGTGGAAAAGTCCGACCATGTGTGTGCGGCATAACTTTTTTGCGGGAGGATGCCCCCATGCTTCGGCATATATAAATGGTGCATGTATGCCCATCATTAGAAGTGGGTGGATGAAGGGCGGTATTCTAATGGTGGGCATACCCACCCATCAATCTCTTTTTTCGTTCAGCCACCTGGCTGCATAAAAAAAAAGATTACAATACATGTCCAACAAGGACCAGCAACGTACTGGTATGTTGCTGGACTTTGAATGGTTATACCAGATTGATGCCTGTGGGTTTAGGTATCATCTTGGTATCATTCTTTTCAGCCAGCGGCCGGCTTTAATGTAAAAGCAACCCTAGTGGCTAATTAGCCTCTGGACTGCTTTTACAAGCAGTGGGAGGGAATGTCCCCCCCCCCCGGATATAAAAAGCGCCATTGGGAAATTGGGAAAGCATTTTATCACACCGATCTTGGTGTGGTCAGATGCTTTGAGGGCAGAGGAAAGATCTAGGGTCTGGAAGACCCCAGTTTTTTCCAAAAAAGAGTACCTGTCACTACCTATTACTATCATAGGGGATATTTACATTCCCTGAGATAACAATAAAAATGATAAAAAAAAAAAAACATGGAAGGAACAATTTAAAAATAAAATAAAAAAGCAAAATTAATAATAAAAAAAAAAAAAAAAAAAAAAAAAAAAGCACCCCTGTCCTGCCCTGCTCTTGCCCAATGGCGAACGCAAGCGTCGGTCTGGCGTCATATGTAAACAGCAATTGCACCATGCATGTGAGGCAGTGTTTCTCAACTCCAGTCCTCAAGGCGCCCCAACAGGTCATGTTTTCAGGATTGCCATTATTTTGCACAGGTGATTGGATCAGTTTCACTGCCGTAGTAATTACCACAGCTGTTTCATCTGAGGGAAATCCTGAAAACATGACCTGTTGGGGCGCCTTGAGGACTGGAGTTGAGAAACACTGATGTGAGGTATCACCGCGAAGGTCAGATCGAGGGCAGTAATTTTAGCAGTAGACCTCCTCTGTAAATCTAACGGGGTAACCTGTAAAGGCTTTTAAAAATGTATGTAGTTTGTCGCCAATGCGCGTTTGTGCGAAATTTTAAAGCATGTCGTGTTTGGTATCTATGTACTCGGCCTAAGATCATCTTTTTTATTTCATCAAACATTTGGGCAATATAGTGTGTTTTAGTGCATTAAAATAAAAAAAAGTGTATTTTTTCCCCAAAAAATGCGTTTGAAAAATCGCTGCGCAAATACTGTGTAGAAAAAAAAAATGCAACACCCACCATTTTATTCTGTAGGGCCTTTGCTTTAAAAATATATATAATGTTTGGGGGTTCAACATAATTTTCCTGCAAAAAAAAATATGTTTTCATGTAAACAAAAAGTGTCAGAAAGGGCTTTGTCTTCAAGTGGTTAGAAGAGTGGATGTAAGCTTCCTAATGTTGTGTATAAAATGCCAGAACAGTTCAAAACCCCCCCAAATGACCCCATTTTGGAAAGTAGACACCCCAAGCTATATACTGAGAGGCATGTCGAGTCCATGGAATATTTTATATGTTGACACAAGTTGCGGAAAAAAGACAATTTTTTTTTTTTTTTTTTGCACAAAGTTGTCACTAAATGATATATTGCTCACACATGCCATGGGCATATGTGGAATTACACCCCAAAATACATTCTGTTGCTTCTCCTGAGTACGGGGATACCACATGTGTGAGACTTTTTGGGAGCCTAGCCACGTACGGGACCCCAAAAACCAAGCACCGCCTTCAGGCTTTCTAAGGGTGTAAATTTTTGATTTCACTTCTCACTGCCTATCACAGTTTCGGAGGCCATGGAATGCCCAGATGGCACAAAACCCCCCCAAATGACCCCATTTTGGAAAGTAGACACCCCAAGCTATTTGCTGAGAGGTATTGTGAGTATTTTGCAGATCTCGCTTTTTGTCACAAAGTTTTGAAATTTGAAAAAAATAAAAATAAAAAAATAAAAATTCTTTCTTCATTTTCAAAAACAAATGAGAGCTGTAAAATACTCACCATGCCTCTCAGCAAACAGCTTGGGGTGTCTACTTTCCAAAATGGGGTCATTTGGGGGGGTTTTGTGCTATTTTGGCATTTTATGGCCTTCGAAACTGTGATAGGTAGTGAGGAGTGAAATCAAAAATTTGTGCCTAGAAATCCTGAAGGCGGTGATTGGTTTTCGGGGTCCCGTACGCGGCTAGGCTCCTAAAAAGTCCCACACATGTGGTATCCCCGTACTCAGGAGAAGCAGCAAAATGTATTTTGGGGTGCAATTCCACATATAACCATGGCATGTGTGAGCAATATATCATTTAGTGACAACTTTTTGTAATTTATTTATTTTATTTTTTTTTGTCATTATTCAATCACTTGGGACAAAAAAAAAAATATTCAATGGGCTCAACAGGCCTCTCAGCAATTTCCTTGGGGTGTCTACTTTCTAAAATGGGGTCATTTGGGGGGGTTTTGTGCTATTTTGGCATTTTATGGCCTTCAAAACTGTGATAGGTAGTGAGGAGTGAAATCAAAAATTTGCGCCCTTAGAAATCCTGAAGGCGGTGCTTGGTTTCCGGGGTCCCGTACGTGGCTAGGCTCCTAAAAAGTCCCACACATGTGGTATTCCCGTACTCAGGAGAAGCAGCAGAATGTATTTTGGGGTGCAATTCCACATATAACCATGGCATGTGTGAGCAATATATCATTTAGTGACAACTTTTTGTAATTTTTTTTTGTCATTATTCAATCACTTGGGACAAAAAAAAAAATATTCAATGGGCTCAACATGCCTCTCAGCAATTTCCTTGGGGTGTCTACTTTCCAAAATGGGGTCATTTGGGGGGTTTTGTACTGCCCTTCCATTTTAGCACCTCAAGAAATGAGATAGGCAGTCATAAATTAAAAGCTGTGTAAATTCCAGAAAATGTACCCTAGTTTGTAGACGCTATAACTTTTGCGCAAACCGATAAATATACACTTATTGACGTTTTTTTTACTAAAGACATGTGGCTGAATACATTTTGGCCTAAATGTATGACTAAAATTTTATTAAGAGTTTAAGAGTTTATTCGATTTTTCTTATAACAAAAAGTAGAAAATATCATTTTTTTTCAAAATTTTCGGTCTTTTTCCGTTTATATCGCAAAAAATAAAAATCGCAGAGGCAATCAAATACCATTAAAAGAAATCTCTATTTGTGGGAAGAAAAGGACGCAAATTTCGTTTGGGTACAACATTGCATGTCCGCACAATTTACAGTTAAAGCAGCGCAGTGCAAAATTCTGAATTCACCTCTGGTCCTCTAGCTACCAAATGGTCCGGGGCTTAAGTGGTTAAAATGCAAATTAATTTATATCTTTTTTTAAATAAAATTTTCTTGATATTTTTGTTGTTATTCTGTCTCTCACTGTTAAAATAAACCTACCATTAAAACTATAGACTGATCATTTCTTTGTCAGTGGGCAAACGTATAAAATCAGCAGGGGATCATATACTTTTTTCCCTCACTGCACCTCTCACTGCTCCAGAATTGTGCGCACAAGCTTTCTTAGAACCAGGATTGCTAAGGAGGCACCCAAAAGAAGGAAGTGTGGACAGTGCTGGCAGGGGACTGCCAAAAAGGAGGAAAGGAATTGGTCTGTGCAAAATCACTGTACAGAGCAGGTATGACATTCTTTTAAAGTTTTTAAAAAAAAATACCCTTTAGTATCAATTTAAGTGCATTTAATCATAGCAACCTTCAAAGATCACACAGCTGAAGACAGATCAGGACAAAATGAATGCTGATTGGTTGTTATAAGTTATTAAACTTAGAATAAGCACTTAAATAGCACTGTTTAATAGTCAAAGTTAAAGCCCTGGTTCACACTGGTGCGATTTGACATGCGATTTGACATGTCAAATCGGCAAAATTTGCCGCAAATTGCGGGCAATGGCACCGTCCTAATCGGTGCGACGCCGCATCTGCGGCGCTGCACCGATTACAAAAAGTAGTTTCTGTACTACTTTTTGCGATTTCAGCCGCGATTTACATTGACATCTGTTTCAGATGTCTTTGAAATCGCGGCTGAAATCGGGACTGCCAGCGGGAGTGAAATCGTGCAAGTTCAGCTGAACTCGCAGGCTTCACTCCCGCAGCCCCAGTGTGAACGTGGGCAAAAGGTTCTAGTTTAGTGAATAATGCCTGCAATAAAGCAGGAAGGTACAAGGCTGGACTGTATATCTTTTGCCTCAGACCTAGTAAAGCCATGGGAAAAAACTCAATGTCTACAAGGAACATTGGGGGGAAACAATATGAAGTTATATTTTTATGGAGCTATAAAAAAAACGGTGAAGCAAAGATTGCATTCTTTAACCACTTAAGCCCTGGATCATTTTGTTGCTAAAGGAACAGGCCACTTTTTGCGATTCGGCACTGCGTCGCTTTAACTGACAATTGCGCGGTCGTGTGAAGTAAATCCCAAACAAAATTGACGTCCTTTTTTCCCCACAAATAGAGCTTTATTTTTGTGGTATTTGATCACCTCTGCGGTTTTTATTTTTTGCGCTATAAACAAAAATAGAGCGACAATTTTTTTAAAAAATTACATATTTTTAACTTTTTGCTATAATAAATATAAAGGGTTTAACCTCTAGGTGGCACTGAAGTGGTTAAGTGTGACCTAATGAGTGATTCTTACTGTAGGGGGGTGTGGCTTGGCGTGTGACGTCACTGATCGTCGTTCCCTATGACAGGGAACAGACGATCACTGACATGCCACTAGTAAGAACGGGGAAAGGTTTGTTTATGCTTACTTCTCCCCGTTCTTCAGCTCTGTGACCCGATCCAGTAATACACTGTCTCACCCTGCTCTGCATATACTCAGTTGTTCTCTATTTTTTTTTTAATACAAACAATTTTTATTGGGTATAAACATATTGAAAGGTACAGAGCATGTCGGGATGCAACCCCAATGTCAGAATTCTCAGTTTACATGACATTCAATATATCAGAGGATTAGTGTGTTAATCAACATCAAGCTCGGCATCAGCAATGGGGTGTGCAACTCAGTATCAAGTAAAATCAAAAGTTGTTCTCTATTTTTAGGCAATGCCGAATTTGTAGAGGCCGATCTTTTGACAGCCTAAGGATTTTCTGCTGCTCAGGGGCTCTGGGCTTCAGCGAAATGGCAGCCTCCAGCAAGAAGAAACAGTAAAAATGCTGGAGGCAGTTTACAGCACACACTCATTTTGGTAGCATAATTATTAACGTGGAATGTATGTTCCTTTGTGAAAAAAACATTATTTTTATTAAGTTGTTGTGGGTAAAGTTCCACTTTAAATATCTAACTAATATTTGAAATGATCTCAAAATCCTAAGAATGTCTGTTCATAAACAGTAATTACCCTAAAAAAGATTTATATAATCCATTAGATGAAGAAAAGCATCTGTTGATTTTATTACTTACTGTTTGGATGAAACATTTCACCGGTAAACCTCATTTTTGGAGGACTCAGGGGATAATCAAGAGGGAAGCTGAGGATTGCTGGGAATACCCCACACTCAAAACATGTGTCCTCTGGGCCCCTAAAGAGACAGGAAGAATAGACAATCGTTAAAAAAGCAATTATGCACAAAGAATTAAAATAAATTGTACAGGATGGAAAATAACTACACATAATCATGTTTTCCAAAACATGGAACCTAAATGTAAGCTTTCATTCCATGTACTGAAGTTTAACTACATGGCTAAAGTAGCCATAGATGGGCATGGAGACATCTGCCTGTACTAGATTGCTCTCAAGCCTACCATGTGCTATCTTCTGACCAGGCAGACAGGTGTGCATTATTTCCTTCCCATTGTATGCATAAAAGTAAAAAAACCTTCTGTGTTCAGCAGCACCCCTTAATACTTTCTTGAGCCCCATCTCGATCTAGCGATGTGCACAAGAGCAGTGGCTCACTTGGGTCTCTCCCTCCTCATTGGCTGAGACACTAGCAGGAGCCATTGTCAATTGGAGATAGTGAACCAATGAGGAGAGAGCAGGGTGCAGTCACATGTGTGTGTGAATGGACACACAAAGCAGGGACTCAGGAGTGAGCCTGCTTGGGTACCCCCATAGCAAGCTTCTCAGGAAAAGGGAGGGGCTAGGAGTGTCGGAGGACCCGAGAAGAGGAGGATTGGGGCTGCTCTGTGCAAAACCATTACACAGAGCAGGTAAGTGTAACGTTTTTTATTAAAAAAAATAAAATAAATGCCTTTACAATCTCTTTAAAGGACTGGTCTAATCTTACAGAGATATTTATGCAATAACAGATTGTTATTGCCCTATATATGGTAACCTAAAGCGGATCTACAACACCCAGTAATATTTTTACCTGTTATTGTGCATACAGCCAAAAAAACATACTTGACAACACCTAGCAAATATATCAGAGTTCTGTTCTGATCTGCCACTCCGCTGCACCAGGTCCCCTGCCTCCATCTTTGCCCTATACATTATTGGAAGAGGGCTTTCTCTTCCCAGTACTTACTGTAGAACCAGCTCCCTAATGACGCAGATGCCTTTTTCCTGCAGCTTCTTGGGATATGGGAGGTTGGCATAGGCGTGCGCACAGGGTGTGCCAGATGTGCCCAGGCACACCCTAATCACTCCCTGCAGCGCAGATTCCCCCTGCTGCCCAGTTTCCCCTCCCACAGCATGGCTGGCTTCCCTCCTCTCCCATTGGCTACTGCAGTGGCCACACATAGATGTTATTTCAGGATGAGTGGGGGAAGGGGTATTGTCATTTACCGGCCCCTTCCCTTTCTGAATGAACACAGTGAGAGATCAGTACCGTGTTTTTGAGCTTTCAGGTGCACACCCTAATGCAACAGGCTGCGCACATCTATGGAGGTTGGTATCACAGAAGACTGCATGAGCATCCTGTACATTCATTTTGCATAGGCAAAATGTTGGCTCGGAAGGAGGGGGGTAGAAACAACCAGCAATAATAAAAAATAAAAATAAAAATTAGTTTATATAAAAGGTATATTTATGGTGTGCTGTGGAGGGGGGGATTTAGATGTAAGAAAGAGAAAACCCTGAGTGAAGGTCTGCTTTAACATATCCACATGTCAGTAATCTGGCTTCCACAGTGTGGTTAGAATTAAGACTTTTATAGCCGACCTATGTGATGTGATCCTTTAAGGTGGTTGTAAACTCTCCTATATCTAGTGAAGTGAAAATCCTCAGGTAATACACAGATATGACACAAAGCCTTCTACATAAGTTGTACCTCTTTATCTATGTTATTCTCTTCTCTACATTCAAAGTGCAGAATTTATAAAGCATGTCTGGCTGTCAGAAAAAGGGGGTGGAGAGCTAAAATGACTCTCTGCAGTGTTCAGTTAGAAGAGCTCTGAGAGCTGATTGGAGGGAAAAATAGGATTTTTATAACAGCTTACCTGTAAAATCCTTTTCTTGGAGTACATCACGGGACACAGAGCGGCATAGTCATTACTATGTGGGTTATATAGATACCTTCAGGTGCTGGCACTGGCAACTTCCAAAACCGGAAGTACCCTCCCCTATATAAGCCCCTCCCATCTGGGAGTACCTCAGTTTTGTAGCAAAGCAATAAGTGTCCCCAAAAGAGGGGTGGGAGCTCTGTATCCCGTGATGTACTCCAAGAAAAGGATTTTACAGGTAAGCTGTTATAAAAATCCTATTTTCTTTCTCGTACATCACGGGACACAGAGCGACATAGTCATTACTAATGGGATGTCCTAAAGCAATGCCCAATGAGGGGGGGGATACACCATATATAAGCTGAGCGCTATCAGGCATGAGGATCTTTTGCGGCCTGCAACACACTGCGCCCAAAGGCGACATCCTCCTGACTTCTAACGTCCACCTGGTAGAACCTAGTAAACGTGTGTACTGAAGACCATGTTGTGGCCTTACAGATTTGAGCCAGGGAGGCCTGGTGATGCACTGCCCATGAAGTTCCAACTGCTCTCGTGGAGTGCGCCCTAACTTTGAACGGAGGCGGTCTCCTTCTCAAGCCATAGGCTTGTATTATGACCTTGTGAAAAATATAGTCAACACACTAAAATAGAATGACAAACTATAAGTGGCGCTAAGTGAATATAACAATTATATTGGTATAAACTGTGAAAAAAGTAATAGTGAAATATACTTAAATCTTAAAAATGAACAAAAGGCATAAAGAAAAATTCCAAAAAATGTGTATAGAGTGACAGCACAAATAAAGTCCATATAAGTGTATAGTGATAGTGTTCAAAATTAGATGATAATCTTCTTCTTTTCCACCACACCACAGTGTTCAAGTGAGTCAAACCCCCTTCAGATAGGACACTCACCGCAATGCAATGCCTTACACTCTCGTGTTTTGGCAAATGAGCAGACAGCACCTCTCAACTAGGTGGATTGGTTCCACATCCGATGCAGTGATCCTCAAACAGGCTCCACATAAATGCAAAAATAAATGCAAAGGATAGTGTAATACTGCAAAGTCAGTTTTATTGGTACTACAAAATCTTCAAATATTGCACTCACATGATAACCAGTAAAAGTAAGCCAAAATCACACTGCAACCGAATCCACAGCATTAACTTCACACTGTCACAACCAACGAATGATGGTCACGGCGGACCCAGGATCAGCGCAGGTCACAAAATAGTATATGAACCACTCTCTACCTGTCCTCTCCACTTGCGAACGCCGTTTCCAAAGGTGGCTGATAATAAAGTCTGTAACACACGGCACTCCACACACGCTTGATCAGATTGTCAATAGCCTGCCGTGTAGCCACACCCCGACATGTTTCGTAATTGATACTTAATCATGGGATTGGCTACATCACAGACAAACCCTCCCTTTATACTCCTCATTCAAATTAGTGGCTTTCGGATATACTACAGCACCTGTGCAGCTAATCAAGTGTTGACGGATGTTCCCCATAATGTTCAATCAACAGAGGGCACATCATGACTCTACCCCTATTAGCATAGTGATGACTCACTCCAACACGTCGCGGAATTACCATCACCTGTGGATACGTTCCGCGTTGTGTAATGGCGGAAGTGACTCATCGAGTCCGATGGCTCTGCGGGCGGAAGTGTCCTCCCCGTCTCGATTCTCAACAGAGATCGTGGGCTCGACGTACCGCGTCATAATCAGACACGGGCGTCTCTCCCACAACAACTTACACCCAGTCATCCTGTCTGTCTAAAGCAGCCGATCAAGTGTCCCGTGACCATAATTCACCGGCCTTCCACACCAATAGACAGCATAATATCCCCATAGACCATGTTACAACCACTCATTTAAATTACAAAAATTCATTTATTATTTAATATTTATTGTTGCGCTAACCCCAACTGCTTACTAGTTGTTTAAAAATCACTAAAGTGAGACAATGTAGATCCTTTTAAAAAAAAAAAAAATTAAAACAACAATAAAGGAATCAAAATTGACATTATTTTAAAATAATCATTTAAAAATATTTCTAAAATCTTTCATAAAAAATCTCAAAAATTACATTTAAATTACATTCTAAAATTCATGGGATCAATGAATGGATGCTATGAGTTTTGTAAAAACACCTATTCAATTCAATAGGTGGACGTGTGCGCGAGTCTACACACATAACTATGTGCAGTGTCTGCTACTATCCTTGACTCATACTCTATTGTGACCAACTGACAGCCACAAGTGTACTCTCATATATAGATGTTGAATCAAACACACTAGCTCAAAGTACACTGCACATTAGTTGAACAGGATAATGATGTGATCAAAATAAATTGACAAGCACAATCTATACCCGTCCCCTATTGGTGAGCATCTGAACTGCATCACTATTCGAGCTATATAGAACCATAGAGACCCAGTAGTTTAGTTACTAATTATTATGGGGTTTAAAATATATGTAAAATTATATCAAACGTTCAATAATTATTAATGAAACAATTTAGATCCACCTCCACATTCAAACCTCTTGGAAATAAACATTTTAACAGGAAGATCCATTGAGTTTCTCGTTGCGATAAATCTCTGACTCTATTAGATCCTCTCCATGTTGGATATACACAATCTATACCACAGAATTGAGCTACAGAGGGGTCTTGATTGTGTTTCTCCTTGAAGTGGACCGATACACTATGGTATTTAAAACCATTTTTTATGTTAGTGAGGTGCTCAGAGATGCGAATACGTAATAATCTCTTCGTCCTCCCCACATAAAGTAACCCACATGGACACCATAGTAGGTATGCCACGTAGGAGGAATTACACGGACCCTATCATGAGTCACCGGTTCCACAATATCATTATCAGGGAAACCCCAACTACCAATCACCTCGCCCTGCGCAATATTATGGGAGAGGTACCCCATATAATCATTACCCGTCACAAGGCTATGAACAATGGCACCAATACCCCCCTCCAGATTACCCGCAGGGTCCGGGACATATCCCCACATATAACCGTCTTCAGCCATTGGCTGAGGAGGAGTATGGGGGATATCACCAACAGTCTTTTTTAGGGGTTCGGGGCAGGGGTGGGAGGGGAGGAACACCAAAGAGGAATCTTCACCCAAACAACAGGGGAGGGGGGGGGAGGGGGGCACCACCAAACCCCCCTTACAGAGATCCCATGCCCTTCCAAAGAGACAACGGGGATGCAGGGCAGGAAAGCGGAAACAATCCAAAGAAAAGGATGAGGCACAGTTAACAACTGGTATTTTCAATATAAGCAAGATCAAATTAAACCCTAAAGAACTAAACATATTAGGAATGGGCCTTAAGTGTGCCCCAAGAAGGGTGATGAATAAATTCGATGTTTATATTGATACACATAAATTTATAAGAACTATGAACATGAAGAAGTATTTTTTAAGTCACCCTGTGGAAGCCACCACTAGAAGTAGAGTGGCATTAGATAAAGTTGATAGTGGTTTAAAGAATAAGTCGATATTCAATCCTCAAAACTCAAGCAACCACTTTATAGAAGTGTTCAAGCAGTTGGTTCTCAGGGATATTGAAGAACTTCCCGAGAAAAGGAATGTGAATCCAGGCTATATAAAGGAGGGAATAAAATCCCTGGAAAAGAACAAAAACATCATTATACGCCCGGCAGATAAAGGGGGTGGGGTGGTTCTGATGGATAAAGATTTCTACCAGAAACAACTAACTGATTTGCTAAACGACAGAATAACATATAAAAGGTTGGTTTCTGACCCCACGGAGGCGTATAAAATACAGCTTGAGGCTCTTGTGGAATGGGGGTTCCAGATAAATGCGTTGAATTCCAAAGAGAAGAGATACCTAGCCCCATCAGTGTGTAGGATCCCGGTGATCTACACACTTCCAAAGATTCATAAGAATGCAACTGTGCCACCAGCCAGACCCATTGTAAATGGGATTGGGTCGGTCACAGCTAGGTTGGGCGAGTACCTTGACAAATTCCTCCAACCTAGCGTGAGAAGCACTAAAGCCTATCTGAGAGATACCTCAGATCTATTGCAATCTTTGGAGGGTGTGAAGTTTAAACCAGGATCAGAAATTTTTTTGGTGACAGCGGATGTAGCGTCGCTCTATACCATCATCCAGCATGAGGATGCTGCATTAGCATTGAACTGGGCCCTAAGTAGAAGAGAGGACATCCCCCACATACAAAATAAATTTTTGGGACAAGCTTTAGAATTCTGCATGTCGCATAATTATTTTTGGTTCAATGGTTTTTTCTTTTCTCAGTCTGTAGGCGTAGCAATGGGAGCAAAATTTGCTCCCAGCTTAGCGAATTTATTTATGTCAGAATGGGAGGATAGACATGTCTTCTTGGATCAGAAACCACAGATCATTTTTTACCGGAGATTTATAGATGATCTCCTGATGATTTGGGAGGGATCTGAAAATGCTCTGACTGAGTATTTGAACACCTTGAATAAGAACACTAATAATATCAGATTAGAGTATCAAATTAGTAACCTCTCTGTTAATTTCCTGGATGTGACCATCGATTATGTCGATGGAAAGTTGAAAACAAAAGTTTTTTTCAAACCTACAGACCGCAACAGTTTTTTGTCTATTAGGAGTGGACATCATCCTGCCTGGATTAGAAACATACCAAAAGGCCAGTTCCTCAGAGTACGACAAAACTGTACGGATGATAATGATTACCACATTCAGGCGGCCACACTAAGGCCTCATGCCCACTGGCGTTTTTTCAGCCGCGTTTTTGAGCGTTTTTTACAGCTTAAAAACGCCTGTCCATGTTAGTCTATAGCTTCATGCCCACCTAGGCGTTTTTGAGCTGTAAAGAGCATAGGCGTTTGTAAGCTGTAAAAAAAACCCAGGGCCAGTGCGTTCCTCAGCGTCAGAATTTGGCAGGAAAAAACGCGAGCGTCAAAAAACGCGCAAAAACACGCACTAACGCGCGGTCGCGTTTTTAGCTCTGACGTTTTTTTTTTTTTTTTTTTTTTTTTTTTCAAAAAAAAAAATAAATAAAATAAAAAATATTTACAATAACATGGACAGGCGTTTTTAAGCTGCAAAAAACGCAGCTGTAAAAACGCCAGTGGGCATGAGGCCTAAAAGAGAAATTTATTCAAAGAGGATACTCAGACACCAATCTAGATAGTGTGATACAACAAGTAGCAGAGCGCCCAAGAGATCAATGTCTAAAAAAGATAAATACCAATCTGAATCAAGGGAATAATGAACATCAATGGGCATTTCTATCAGGGTTTCATGTTCAGTATAAGGAGATCGAAATGATCTATAATAAGCATTGGCATATTTTAAGTAGGGATAGACATCTGGGGCAGGTTTTACCTTCTAAACCTAGGTTTATTTATAGAAAGGCCCCTAGTTTTGGGGATCGGGTTGTTCGAAAGATCCTTGATCCACCAAAACAAATGTTAAAGATCGACCTTAAAGGTTTTTTTCCTTGTAATAAATGCATTTGTTGCAAAACAGTGAAGGTCCACAATAGGGGAAAAAAACAGGTTATCAGCTCTGATCTCAAGACCTTTGATATTAGTGAGTTCATTACGTGTAATTCCTCCTACGTGGCATACCTACTATGGTGTCCATGTGGGTTACTTTATGTGGGGAGGACGAAGAGATTATTACGTATTCGCATCTCTGAGCACCTCACTAACATAAAAAATGGTTTTAAATACCATAGTGTATCGGTCCACTTCAAGGAGAAACACAATCAAGACCCCTCTGTAGCTCAATTCTGTGGTATAGATTGTGTATATCCAACATGGAGAGGATCTAATAGAGTCAGAGATTTATTGCAACGCGAAACTCAATGGATCTTCCTGTTAAAATGTTTATTTCCAAGAGGTTTGAATGTGGAGGTGGATCTAAATTGTTTCATTAATAATTATTGAACGTTTGATATAATTTTACATATATTTTAAACCCCATAATAATTAGTAACTAAACTACTGGGTCTCTATGGTTCTATATAGCTCGAATAGTGATGCAGTTCAGATGCTCACCAATAGGGGACGGGTATAGATTGTGCTTGTCAATTTATTTTGATCACATCATTATCCTGTTCAACTAATGTGCAGTGTACTTTGAGCTAGTGTGTTTGATTCAACATCTATATATGAGAGTACACTTGTGGCTGTCAGTTGGTCACAATAGAGTATGAGTCAAGGATAGTAGCAGACACTGCACATAGTTATGTGTGTAGACTCGCGCACACGTCCACCTATTGAATTGAATAGGTGTTTTTACAAAACTCATAGCATCCATTCATTGATCCCATGAATTTTAGAATGTAATTTAAATGTAATTTTTGAGATTTTTTATGAAAGATTTTAGAAATATTTTTAAATGATTATTTTAAAATAATGTCAATTTTGATTCCTTTATTGTTGTTTTAATTTTTTTTTTTTTAAAAGGATCTACATTGTCTCACTTTAGTGATTTTTAAACAACTAGTAAGCAGTTGGGGTTAGCGCAACAATAAATATTAAATAATAAATGAATTTTTGTAATTTAAATGAGTGGTTGTAACATGGTCTATGGGGATATTATGCTGTCTATTGGTGTGGAAGGCCGGTGAATTATGGTCACGGGACACTTGATCGGCTGCTTTAGACAGACAGGATGACTGGGTGTAAGTTGTTGTGGGAGAGACGCCCGTGTCTGATTATGACGCGGTACGTCGAGCCCACGATCTCTGTTGAGAATCGAGACGGGGAGGACACTTCCGCCCGCAGAGCCATCGGACTCGATGAGTCACTTCCGCCATTACACAACGCGGAACGTATCCACAGGTGATGGTAATTCCGCGACGTGTTGGAGTGAGTCATCACTATGCTAATAGGGGTAGAGTCATGATGTGCCCTCTGTTGATTGAACATTATGGGGAACATCCGTCAACACTTGATTAGCTGCACAGGTGCTGTAGTATATCCGAAAGCCACTAATTTGAATGAGGAGTATAAAGGGAGGGTTTGTCTGTGATGTAGCCAATCCCATGATTAAGTATCAATTACGAAACATGTCGGGGTGTGGCTACACGGCAGGCTATTGACAATCTGATCAAGCGTGTGTGGAGTGCCGTGTGTTACAGACTTTATTATCAGCCACCTTTGGAAACGGCGTTCGCAAGTGGAGAGGACAGGTAGAGAGTGGTTCATATACTATTTTGTGACCTGCGCTGATCCTGGGTCCGCCGTGACCATCATTCGTTGGTTGTGACAGTGTGAAGTTAATGCTGTGGATTCGGTTGCAGTGTGATTTTGGCTTACTTTTACTGGTTATCATGTGAGTGCAATATTTGAAGATTTTGTAGTACCAATAAAACTGACTTTGCAGTATTACACTATCCTTTGCATTTATTTTTGCATTTATGTGGAGCCTGTTTGAGGATCACTGCATCGGATGTGGAACCAATCCACCTAGTTGAGAGGTGCTGTCTGCTCATTTGCCAAAACACGAGAGTGTAAGGCATTGCATTGCGGTGAGTGTCCTATCTGAAGGGGGTTTGACTCACTTGAACACTGTGGTGTGGTGGAAAAGAAGAAGATTATCATCTAATTTTGAACACTATCACTATACACTTATATGGACTTTATTTGTGCTGTCACTCTATACACATTTTTTGGAATTTTTCTTTATGCCTTTTGTTCATTTTTAAGATTTAAGTATATTTCACTATTACTTTTTTCACAGTTTATACCAATATAATTGTTATATTCACTTAGCGCCACTTATAGTTTGTCATTCTATTTTAGTGTGTTGACTATATTTTTCACAGGGTTATATATATTTAAAGTGGCTGCTGCTAGTATTTGATGCACTGTATTCTTCTGTTAAAATAGCGCGGTGGGGTAATCACTAGGGCGGCTTGTATTGATTACCATTTTTTTATTGTATTATGACCTGTCGAATCCACTTGGCTAAAGTAGATTTTGATGCTGCCTGACCCTTTCTGGGGCCTTCCGGCAGAATAAACAAAGAATCCGTTCTACGAATCTGAGCAGTGGCTTTTAGATAAGCTTTAACTGCTCTTACTACATCCAAAGAATGCAATAACTTTTCCTCTACCGAAGTAGGTTTGGGAAAAAAGGAAGGAAGAACCACATCTTGGTTCAAATGAAACCTCGATACCACCTTAGGAAGAAAGGCTGGATGAGGACGTAACACTACTCTGTCCTTATGGATAACCAGATATGGCTCCTTACAGGACATAGCTGCTAATTCCGACACTCTTTTAGCCGAACAAATGGCTACTAGAAAAATCAATTTCCTGGTGAGAAGAACCAAAGAAATATGCTGTAATGGTTCAAATGGTTGTTTCTGTAGAACCGACAGAACCAGGTTTAAGTCCCATGGACATATGGGAATATTAACCGGAGGACTAATACGCATCACTCCTTGTATAAAGGCTTTGACTAGTGAATGCGAAGCCAAGGGCCTCTGAAAAAATATTGACAAGGCCGAAATCTGACCCTTGATAGTACTCAAGGCAAGCTTCCTATCTACAGCCCACTGTAGGAAGTCCAGAATCCTACCTATTACGTACTTACGTGGATGCCATTTCTTGGCCTCACACCAGGCGATGTACGCCTTCCAGATTCTATAGTAGATCTGCCTGGATACCGGCTTCCTGGCATTGATCATGGTAGATACCACAGGATTAGAGAGCCCTCACTTTTTTAGAATGTGGGCTTCAATAGCCAGGCCGTCAAACCTAGGGCTGGTAAGGAAGGGTGGTATATCGGTCCTTGCGAAAGCAGGTCCGGACGATGTGGGAGAGTCCAAGGACTCCCCACTGACATTTTTACAATCTCCGCGTACCATGCTCTTCGGGGCCACGCTGGAGCCACCAGAATCACTGGTTTCTTTTCTACCCTGATTCTGCGGAGTAATCGAGGTAACAATTGTGGCGGTGGGAATGCATATATCAGCTTGAACTGATCCCAAGGGAACACTAGGGCATCCGAGCCGCAAGCTAGGGGATCCCTTGTCCAAGAGACAAACCTGTCAACCTTTGCGTTGAATCTGGATGCTAGCAGATCTACATCCGGTGTTCCCCACCGCTGACATATTGTCCGAAAAACCTCGGGGTGAAGGGACCATTCCCCTGGGCATAATTGTTGGCGACTTAGAAAGTCCGCCTTCCAATTCTCCACTCCTGGAATGAATACCGCGGATATGGCTGGGACATATCTTTCTGCCGTGGCATTGTCTGATTGAATTCTGACAGGGGACCCTTGGAGTTTGGATGTCCATGCTACTAGGGCAGTGATGGCCACAGCTGGCACGCCAAGCCATCTCTGTCGGCACGCCAGGGGAATCTCTCAGCCAGGCAGTCACTTGCACTGACGTGTGGCACGGAGGAGCCGGCTCCCTAGCTTGTATCAGTGCCAGTGACGTCGGCAGCTCCCCCTGCTCCAGGATGACTTTGGTTCAGTCTGCCCTAAGAGGAGGGGGAGGGGCGGTGCTTGGAGCAGGTCATCCATGAGGGGAGGTGCAGTGATTGCTAGCTGACCTCCGATGGGCAGGGATATTGAGGGGCAGCTGGATGGCGGGATATCGAGGGGAAGCTGGATGGCGGGATATCGAGGAGCAGCTGGATGGCGGGAATTCCTACAATACTGCCCGGTGAGAGCTGGACGATGAGGCCATGAAAAGGTAAGAAGAAGGATGCCTCCTCCGATCTACATTGTACTGTGTGTGTTTGGGGGGGGGGGGGGGGGGTTGGGGCTGTGAGTAGTCAGGAAACATGTGTCATGTAGGTGAGTGTAATGTCATGTAGGTCAGTGCATGTCACATGTGTCATGTAGGTCAGTGCATGTGTCATGTAGGTGAGTGCAATGTCATGTAGGTCAGTGCATGTGTCATGTAGGTCAGTGCATGTGTCATGTAGGTCAGTGCATGTCACATGTGTCATGTAGGTCAGTGCATGTGTCATGTAGGTGAGTGCAATGTCATGTAGGTCAGTGCATGTGTCATGTAGGTGAGTGCAATGTCATGTAGGTCAGTGCATGTCACATGTGTCATGTAGGTCAGTGCAATGTCATGTAGGTCAGTGCATGTGTCATGTAGGTCAGTGCATGTGTCATGTAGGTCAGTGCATGTGTCATGTAGGTCAGTGAATGTGTCACGTAGGTGGTTGGGGGGGGGGTTGGGGCTGTGAGTAGTCAGGAAACATGTGTCATGTAGGTGAGTGTAATGTCATGTAGGTCAGTGCATGTCACATGTGTCATGTAGGTCAGTGCATGTGTCATGTAGGTGAGTGCAATGTCATGTAGGTCAGTGCATGTGTCATGTAGGTCAGTGCATGTGTCATGTAGGTCAGTGCATGTGTCATGTAGGTCAGTGCATGTCACATGTGTCATGTAGGTCAGTGCATGTGTCATGTAGGTGAGTGCAATGTCATGTAGGTCAGTGCATGTGTCATGTAGGTGAGTGCAATGTCATGTAGGTCAGTGCATGTCACATGTGTCATGTAGGTCAGTGCAATGTCATGTAGGTCAGTGCATGTGTCATGTAGGTCAGTGCATGTGTCACGTAGGTCAGTGAATGTGTCACGTAGGTCAGTGCATGTGTCACGTAGGTCAGTGCATGTGTCACGTAGGTCAGTGCATGTGTCACGTAGGTAAGTGCATGTGTCACGTAGGTCAGTGCATGTGTCACGTAGGTCAGTGCATGTGTCACGTAGGTCAGTGCATGTGTCACGTAGGTCAGTGCATGTGTCACGTAGGTCAGTGCATGTGTCAGGTAGGTGAGTGTAATGTCAGGTAGGTGACTGCATGTGTAATGTAAGTGAGTGTAATGTCATGTAGGTCAGTGCATGTGTCATGTAGGTCAGTGCATGTGTCACGTAGGTCAGTGCATGTGTCACGTAGGTCAGTGCATGTGTCACGTAGGTCAGTGCATGTGTCACGTAGGTCAGTGCATGTGTCACGTAGGTCAGTGCATGTGTCAGGTAGGTGAGTGTAATGTCAGGTAGGTGACTGCATGTGTAATGTAAGTGAGTGTAATGTCATGTAGGTCAGTGCATGTGTCATGTAGGTCAGTGCATGTGTCATGTAGGTCAGTGCATGTGTCATGTAGGTCAGTGCATGTGTCACGTAGGTCAGTGCATGTGTCACGTAGGTCAGTGCATGTGTCACGTAGGTCAGTGCATGTGTCACGTAGGTCAGTGCATGTGTCACGTAGGTCAGTGAATGTGTCACGTAGGTCAGTGAATGTGTCACGTAGGTCAGTGAATGTGTCACGTAGGTCAGTGCATGTGTCACGTAGGTCAGTGCATGTGTCACGTAGGTCAGTGCATGTGTCACGTAGGTCAGTGCGTGTGTCACGTAGGTCAGTGCATGTGTCATGTAGGTCAGTGCATGTGTCAGGTAGGTGAGTGTAATGTCAGGTAGGTGACTGCATGTGTAATGTAGGTGAGTGCAATGTCATGTAGGTAAGTGCATGTGTCAGGTAGGTGAGTGTAATGTCAGGTAGGTGACTGCATGTGTAATGTAGGTGTGTTAAATGTCAGGTAGGTGAGTGTAATGTCAGGTAGGTGACTGCATGTGTAATGTAGGTGAGTTAAATGTCAGGTAGGTGAGTTAAATGTCAGGTAGGTGAGTTAAATGTCAGTTAGGCGAGTTAAATGTCAGGTAGGTGAGTGCAATGTCATGTAGGTAAGTGCATGTGTCAGGTAGGTGAGTGTAATGTCATGTAGGTGACTGCATGTGTAATGTAGGTGAGTTAAATGTCAGGTAGGTGAGTGCAATGTCATGTAGGTAAGTGCATGTGTCAGGTAGGTGAGTGTCATGTCAGGTAGGTGAGTGTCATGTCAGGTAGGCGAGTGTCATGGTTAGGTAGGTCAGTCTATGTGTCAGGTAGGTCAGTGTATGTTGCACAATGCATTCCTAAACCCTGCATTCTGAGCGAATCTGGCAGAATTGTACGTTTTTGGTCCCTTAGGGCTTATTCAGAGGGATGACCAGTCCCATCTTCTGTACAGAGACGATGGCAGAATTAATTCTGTGTTGGCACTTTGAAAGAAATAAGTTGGTTTTGCGTCGCGGTTTGGGCACTCAGGCTCAAAAAGGTTCGCCATCACTGTACTAGGGCATACCGGGCTGCTCGTATCTCTAAGAGATTGATGGGCAGGGCCTTTTCCGCATCCGACCATCTGCCCTGGAGAGACCATTGCTCCAGTACTGCTCCCCAGCCTATAAGGCTGGCATCTGTAGTGACCACCTTCCAAGAAATCGGACTGAAGGATTTCCCTTTTTCCAGATTCTGGGGAACCAACCACCAACGGAGGCTCTTGCGAACGGAAGGGGACAAGGACATTGGTAAGTCTAGGGCCTGAACTTTCTTGTTCCAGGCTGACAGTATGGCCCTTTGCAAATTCCTTGAATGGAATTGACCGTAGGGTACTGCTTCGAATGATGCCACCATTTTTCCCAGCAGCCTCATGCACAGGCGTATGGACGGCTGTCTTTTTGTACCCACTAAGTGGATCAATTCTCTCAAAGACAACACCTTTTTTCGAGGCAAGAATATTTTCCTCTGGCCTGAATCTAGCCTTAGCCCCAAGTATTCCAGACTTTTGACTGGTTTTAGGGCTGACTTGTCTCGGTTGATAATCCAACCGTGAGATTCCAGATACTTGATTGTCTTGTGAACGACCACTTCTAGTTTTTTCACTGAGTGGTCTATCAGCAACAAGTCGTCTAGATATGCCATTATCGTTACACCTTGCGTTCTTAGATTGGCCAATAATGGGGCCAGAATTTTTGTGAACACTCGTGGTGCTGTGGCCAGACCGAAGGGTAAGGCTCTGAACTGAAAATGGCGCCCTTCTACTGCAAAGCGTAGAAATTTTTGGTGGACTGGAAAGATGGGAATGTGCAAATAAGCATCTTTGATGTCGATCGAGGCTAACCATTCCTCCCCTTGTAGGGCAGTGGCCACCGATCGGATCGACTCCATCGGAAAGTCCTGATATGCAGGAATTTGTTTAGCCCTTTTAGATTTAATATGGGCCTCACGTCCCCGTTTGGCTTCGGGACTGTAAAGAGGTTTGAGTAAAACCCGAACCCCCATTCTTCCAGGGGAACCTCCATAATTACTCCTTGGAGCAATAGTTGTTCTAGTGCCAACAGGAGGGACTCTCTCTTCCGAGGATCCCTTGGCACGTTTGACCTCATAAAATGGGAAGGAGGAGAGTCTTTTAACTCCAATCTGTATCCCAGACTTACTGCGGAGAGCACCCATCTGTCTCTGATCGTGTCCCGCCAGGTCTCTGCGAACAACTGGAGTCTTCCCCCCACCCGATTGAGTGGGGGCAACCCTTCATGCATTTGACTTTGGGGGAGGTTTTGTACCTCTCCTGACCCAGGGTTTTTTATTACCCTGCGATTGTCCCTGATTTTTACCCCCGGGATTTGACCGAGGAGGCCGTCGGAACTGTTTCACAGCCGATGCCCCAGGGACTGGAGAAGCAGGCCTCTTAAAAGAGGGACCTCTAACTCTGTTTTTAACCGGCAAGAGTGTACTTTTACCGTTGGAAATTTTCTGGATATATTTGTCCAGGTCTTCCCCAAATAAGCGTTCACCATGAAATGGGAAGCTAACCAGCAATTTTTTACAGGGAGCTTCAGCAGACCAGTTTTTGAGCCATAGAAGCCTGCGCATATGTACTACAGACAGCGTAAGGCGGGAGGCCTGATGGATTGAATCCTTTATGGCGTCAACCGCAAAGCATAAGGCTCTAGGTAGATCAGCTAGGGCAAGGGCCTGCTGATCTGGCAAGTCCCTTAAGACTTGTTTCAACTGATCCTTCACTGCTTGGCAGACGCCAATAGCTGCCACTGCTGGTTGTGTCACCAAGCCTGCTGTAGAAAAAGCAGATTTTAATAAGGACTCCAATTTTTTATCTATTGGGTCCTTGAACATTTGGACATTATCCACTGGACATGTCAGTGATTTATTCACACAAGAGATGGCTGCGTCCACTGTAGGGACCCTCCATTTTTTGATGAACTTATCCTCCATGGGATAGACCACCGGAAATCTCTTGAGGGGAGTAAATATTTTATCAGGATGTTCCCAATCCTGGTACATGAGCCCTTCCAATAAAGGGTGAAGTGGAAAAGAACAGACAGTCTGGGGAGCTTTTAGCGACCCCAACGAGGATACAGTAGTGGTTGATGGTTCCGCAAGGTGCATTTTAAATGCTGATCGGACCATGTTAGTCAAAGACTGAACCCATAATCTTTCAGCTTGAGATGCTGAGAAAGGTTCCTCCACAGTTGATTCCTCTATAACAGAATCAACCTCCTCCTGATCCCCTTCAGGCAGGTCGATCCCTGTATGGGACTGTTGCTCCGCTAACAGGTACTCTGAAGGAGGAGACGGAGATCGGGCGTGCTTTCCCTGTGACAGGGAGGCAGCGATTAATGTTGACAATCTCTCTTCTAATCCTCCCAGAGCTGAGGAAAAAACCTCCTCTGTTACATACACAGGAGCAGGTGAACTGAGGACAGCCACAGTACCAGGTACTCCTGCAGGGTCTCTACGGTCACTAACCTCTGAATTTTCAGGGGAGACTGGTGCAGCAGAAGCATGCCCAAGATCCTCAGAGCCCGATGGAGACCCCTTTCGCTTCCTGGAAGATTTAGTTCCGGAGCTTCTGGACGGCATATTCCTAAGCCCAAAGCTGAGGTATTCCAGCCGTAATACACCCCTTTTACTGAGAATAGTCTAGCACAATTGCTGCTATATATCAGTTGGTGTCTACTAAAGTGCCTTTCTAGGGGATGCCTGCATCAACCGCCTCTGTGTGCCTTTTTACTGTTGCTAGCTCTGTTTGTGCACTTCAATAGCCAGCTTGATTGTTTTTAAACATGCTGGACGCCCGCACATGCGCAGTAGCGCCGCGGCGCACACCGAGCGTCATCCACCCGCTCCGCCCCTTTTTCCAGATCGCCTCTATATAGAGAGGCGCGTGCACGCGCACGTGCGCCTTCGGTGCCTTTTTTGAAAAAACAAGGAGCTAGATGGGAGCCAGGGTCCCTGCCGCAGGGCCCGGGGATGGATGAGCGCAGCAACAGGGCAGAGGAGACAGCTTCCCAGCAGAGAACTTACCAACTGCCTGGATTTGACTTCAGAAGAAAAAAATCCACATTACAAGAAAAAAAGAACCATAGCGGCCTCTAGTGTTTAACACAGGTACCGCGGTCTTACACATTTTTTATTTTTTATTTTTTTTCTTGCCTACTATAAATTTTTTTACATTTTCTCAGTAGTAACAGGCATGCACAGAATATTTAGCGGGAATACCTTAGGTAACAGGCAGAAAGACAAAATAGGCTTGGGGGTCCCCCAATAGAACCAAGTTCCTGAGGGCCCCCACTTACCTTTTCCTCGCCGCAGGACTCTGTTTGGTCCACAGAAGCCCAAACTTCACCTATCACGGCAGGCATTGTAATCAAACCTTCAGGGACTGGGTTCCCAAGGATTCCACTCCCCTGGACCTGTATAGCACCCTGCACAGAAAACATCTTGGTCGTGGGTATGACCAGAGCTCTGGATCCCAGGGTCCAGCCCTCCTAAGAGAGGCATTACAGGCAAAACCTTGCTCTTCTCTTGCAAGGCCCGGGTACCGACCGTTTAGCTATGAAGCTTTTTTGGTTGGATCCGGAATAGCTTACTGAGGCCCAAAAGAACCTGTACGCAAGCTCAGTGAAACACATGTTACTTCTTGGCCAACACCTTAGACACTGGCAAAAAACTGAGGTACTCCCGGATGGGAGGGGCTTATATAGGGGAGGGTACTTCCGGTTTTGGAAGTTGCCAGTGCCAGCACCTGAAGGTATCTATATAACCCACATAGTAATGACTATGTCGCTCTGTGTCCCGTGATGTACGAGAAAGAAAGACACACACCCCAATATACAGCTCACATGAACAAATCTGAGGCTGTCAGCTGGAGCTCCCTCCCCTGTCACCTTTTTTTCTCTTGGTGTCAGGAAAACTTGTCAGAAGTGATTCATGCTGATAGCAGAGTAACAAATCAGCAGATATAAATGACAATTAGTGCTCTTAATTGAGACAAGTATACACTATAGAGAGATATGCTTTTCTCATATTTCATGTCTGAGGTATACAACCACTTTAATAAAACAGCCTGGGAAAAGTAATTACTGAAGGTGTATGCAGGACACAAAAAGAGAGCCATCAAGGTGAACAGACCTGGAGTAACTAGCAGAGTATATCTGCAAATGATTATTTTAAGGATGTGACAAGTTTTGTGAGCGACACTAAATACATAACTGACAGAAGATAAAATGAACATAAACTGACATCTTGTTGCCAGTTATCATAAAGTGCAATCTGTATCATGAGTTATATTTAGAACAGACAATTTACATGTACCAGGCTAGATCTTACTTTGCTAATACTGCAGCTGGTTCTATTTGCATCCCCCAAGACATACAGCTGCTTACCAGCTAAATTATTGATGGCATCAGACAACGCTGTGCCACCCTTATGAGTGTGACAATAATTTGCTATGCCTAAAAATATTTCTCTAAGGGAGAATGAGGGAATTACTAAGAACTATGCCCCTTTAGGTTGAACTCCTGCCAATTGTTTTTCATTTAGACAGAATGGTGAGCGGTCAGTATATTTATGAGGTTTTTGTTGCTGCCTACCCCTGGTTCCCTTACTTCCCATAGTAAAACCAGCCCAGGAAGCGAGGGGAAATCTTATCAATGGAGACAAAATGGGGTAGATTTACTAAAACTGGTACACACAGAAACTAGTGCTGTGCACAATAATCAATCAGCTTCTAACGTCAGCTTGTTTAATTAAGCTTGGACAATAGGGCTCCATTCACACTTGTGTGACCTGTCATGCAACTTTGGACATGAACAAGTGGCAGCCCATTTTTTTTCAATGGCACCTGTTCGAATCAGTGCAACGTAAAGTCGCAGCGACTTTGAAAAGGGCTGTACAATAAGAAACCGCTGCTTGGTGATGTTTGCCGGCGATGATACTCAGACTGCACAGCAATTGAGGTGCACGCCCTGCCACTGCTGCAGCCTCTCAGGTATACGAATGAATGGATGGCTGCACATTCAATACTTGCAAAAAAAGGGCTTTATTGTAGAAAAAAGTCCATAAAAAAACAACCACAGCTGACTTTGAAAAGGTGCTTGCACTAATTTGATGTGACTTTTGACCCAGAGGGTGTAAAGTCGGATCAAAGTTGCGCTCCAAAGTCAAATCGGAAATCATGCAACTTTGGAGTTGCGCTAGTGTGAATGGAGCCTAAAACCCATAGAATCTGACTGATTAATATGAACAGCTAGACTAGATTCTGTGTGCATCAGTTTTAGTAAATCTCCTTTAAAGAGTCATAAAACCTGAGAGGTTTAATTCTTCTCCACTCTAATCAAAACTAAGCTTTGGAGTTCTTCTTTAACCTCTTGGCGTCCGCGCTGTAGCCGAATGACGGCTACAGCGCGGACCTGAATTGCCGGGAGGCCGTCAATAGACGTCCTCCCCTTCGCACGCTTCCCGCGTGCCCCTGCAGGGCGCGCGTGCGCTGTGATCACCGAGTCACTGAGACTCGGGTGATCACAGATCCGAGTAGGGGGCCGATCCTGGCCCCTTACCACGTGATCAGCTGTCAGCCAATAACAGCTGATCATGTGATGTAAACAAAACCTCGGTAATCGTTCGTTTTTCTCCTAACGCTGACAACGTAAGAGAAAAAAAGCCGATCACCGGCTCTTGTGTTAGGGACATCGGCCCCGAAGAGGAAGAGGCACATCCGCCTCATCAGTGCCCACCCGTGCCCCCTGCCAGTGCAAAAAAGTGCCACCTATCAATGCCCACGAGTGCCACCTATCAATGCCCACCAGTGGTGCCAATCGGTGCCTCATCAGTGTCACCTACCAGTGCTGATCAGTACCCATCATTGCCACCCATCAGTACCCATCATTGCCACCCATCAGTGCCCATCACTGCCACCCATCAGTGCCCATCACTGCCACCTATCAGTACCACTTCTCAGTGCCACCTATCAATGCCCTTCAGTGCCACCTCTCTGTCACCTCTCAGTGCCCACCAGTGCCGCCTATCAGTGCCCACCAATGCAGCCCATCAGTGCCAATCAGTGCAGCCCATCATTGCCAAGCAGTGCAGCCTCATCAGCGTTCATCAACGAAAGACAAAAAATTACCTGTTTGCAAAATTTTATAACAAAATATAAACAGGTTTTGTATTTATTTATTTTTATTCGGTCTTTTTAAAAAATGTTAACAAAAAATAACCACAGAGGTGATCAAATACCACCAAAATAAAGCTCTATTTGTGGAGAAAAAAATATAAAAATTTAATTTGGGTACAGTGTTGAATGACCGTGCAATTGTCATTCAAAGTGCATCAGCGCTGAAAGCTACAAATTGGTCTGGGCAGGAGGGGGGTTTAAGTGCCCAGTAAGCAAGTAGTTAAACCACACAGCTGAGTCTGCCTGAACATGCCCTCTGCCCAGCTTGCCTCTCTAACATTGTGCTATTCAACGGACTGGCAGGTAGTTGTGATATCCTTGGAAAATGCTGTGCTAACCCCAGGTTCACACTTATGCTGACCACCAAATTAGCCTTTATATGACCCAAGACCCCTCTGGGGAGATATTTACACCTAAATAGCATGAAAGATGTGATGTAACTGCAAAGTTACCCGTAGACTCAGAAATGCCTGCAGGGGACAACAGTTTTGCTTGACCTCTGAACATACATACATATTTCTCAAACTGTTATTTTGACAAGTCAATCAAGTATTTGTAAGATCATTCATTGTTGGAAAAGGCATTAAGCCCAGGATCTGATTTATCCAGTGACCTGTAAAATTCATACATACTGTATGAACAAAAAAATGTTCAATAAATATTTCGATGCCTTTCGTCATTATCTAGATGTTTTTGACGATAGGTGTACAGGCCTTAGGTGGAACCTGAGATAAACTCAAACACATTGCATTATTCTAAATAATTTAATGGTGTGTTCTTTTGTACAGTTAAACCACCCATAGACAGTTCAAATCTCAGCTGGTTCAGCAGGAACCAGCCAAGATTCAAAACATGTATGGGCAAGCTGAATGTACCCAAGTTGATTGATCAACTTAGGTACAACCAGACTACCGGATTTTACATGTGATTATCGCTAGCGGCTGTTATAGCAGCTAGCAATAATCACTGTGTTCTCCTGACGAGGGGTGGCTTTCCTCGCCGGGAGGAATTCCCCAATCAACACTGATGGTGGTTGCAGGAAAGAAATTTGCTCCGTCTATGGCCGGCCTTAGGTTGTAAAGAGACACACCAAGTGTCCATCGAGTTCAACCAAAAGTCAAAAACTAAGCACATTAAAAACCTTTTTATTCTGAAAACCCTAAACTTGCAGTTAACCAGAAGGAGAATAAAACATATTCAATACGTAATCGAACAGGGAAATCATTTTTCCTGATCCCCAATGACAGCCGGATAAAGCAAGTTCGGCATATGCATTTTTAGTTGTTCTCATGGTAATCTCATTTCAGGCCATTTTCGGATGGAAAGGCCAATATATATGGTAGGTTGGAAAAGCACTACCAATCACTACTGCTCCCCACAGATTTTTTGGTGCCAGTCTCTGACTCAACATTAAAATAATAGGATTTTTATAACAGCTTACCTGTAAAATCCTTTTCTTGGAGTACATCACGGGACACAGAGCGACATAGTCATTACTAATGGGTTATATAGATACCTTCAGGTGCTGGCACTGGCAACTTCCAAAACCGGAAGTACCCTCCCCTATATAAGCCCCTCCCATCCGGGAGCACCTCAGTTTTGTAGCAAAGCAATAAGTGTCCCTAAAGAGGGGTGGGAGCTCTGTGTCCCGTGATGTACTCCAAGAAAAGGATTTTACAGGTAAGCTGTTATAAAAATCCTATTTTCTTTCTCGTACATCACGGGACACAGAGCGACATAGTCATTACTAATGGGATGTCCTAAAGCAATGCCCAACGAGGGGGGGGGGGATACACCATACATAAGCTGAGCGCTATCAGACATGAGGATCTTTTGCGGCCTGCAACACACTGCGCCCAAAGGCGACATCCTCCTGACTTCTAACGTCCACCTGGTAGAACCTAGTAAACGTGTGTACTGAAGACCATGTTGTGGCCTTACAGATTTGAGCCAGGGAGGCCTGGTGATGCGCTGCCCATGAAGTTCCAACTGCTCTCGTGGAGTGCGCTCTAACTTTGAACGGAGGCGGTCTCCTTCTCAAGCCATAGGCTTGCATAATGACCTGTTGAATCCACTTGGCTAAAGTAGATTTTGACGCTGCCTGACCCTTTCTGGGGCCTTCCGGCAGAATAAACAAAGTATCCGTTCTGCGAATCTGAGCAGTGGCTTTTAGATAAGCTTTAACTGCTCTTACTACATCCAAAGAATGCAATAACTTTTCCTCTACCGAACTAGGTTTGGGGAAAAAAGAAGGAAGAACCACATCTTGGTTCAAATGAAAACCTTGATACCATCTTAGGAAGAAAGGCTGGATGAGGACGTAACACTACTCTGTCCTTATGGATAACCAGATATGGCTCTTTACAGGACATAGCTGCTAATTCCGACACTCTTTTAGCCAAACAAATGGCTACTAGAAAAAACAATTTCCTGGTGAGAAGAACCAAGGAACTATGCTGTAATGGTTCAAATGGTTGTTTCTGTAGAACCGACAGAACCAGGTTTAGATCCCATGGACATATGGGAATATTAACCGGAGGACTAATACGCATCACTCCTTATCTAAAGGCTTTGACTAGTGAATGCGAAGCCAAGGGCCTTTGAAAAAATATTGACAAGGCCGAAAACTGACCTTTGATAGTACTCAAGGCAAGCTTCCTATCTACAGCCCACTGTAGGAAGTCCAGACTCCTACCTATTACGTACTTATGTGGATGCCATTTCTTGGCCTCACACCACGCGATGTACGCCTTCCAGATTCTATAGTAGATCTGCCTGGATACCGGCTTACTGGCATTGATCATGGTAGATACCACAGGATTAGAGAGCCCTCTCTTTTTTAGAATGTGGGCTTCAATAGCCAGGCCGTCAAACCTAGGGCTGGTAAGGAAGGGTGGTATATCGGTCCTTGCGAAAGCAGGTCCGGACGACGTGGGAGAGTCCAAGGACTCCCCACTGACATTTTACAATCTCCGCGTACCACGCTCTTCGGGGCCACGCTGGAGCCACCAGAATCACTGGTTTCTTTTCTACCCTGATTCTGCGGAGTAATCGAGGTAACCATTGTGGCGGTGTGAATGCATATATCAGCTTGAACTGATCCCAAGGGAACACTAGGGCATCCGAGCCGCAAGCTAGGGGATCCCTTGTCCGAGAGACAAACCTGTCCACCTTTGCGTTGAATCTGGATGCTAGAAGATCTACATCCGATGTTCCCCACCGCTGACATATTGTCCAGAAAACCTCGGGGTGAAGGGACCATTCCTCTGGGCATAATTGTTGGCGACTTAGAAAGTCCGCCTTCCAATTCTCCACTCCTGGAATGAATACCGCAGATATGGCTGGGACATATTTTTCTGCCCATTTCAGGATGTAATTTACTTCCCTCTGGGCTGCACGACTCCTGGTGCCCCCCTGATGATTGATATATGCCACTGCTGTGGCATTGTCTGATTGAATTCTGACAGGGGACCCTTGGAGTTTGGATGTCCATGCTACTAGGGCATACCGGGCTGCTCGTATCTCTAAGAGATTGATGGGCAGGGCCTTTTCTGCATCCGACCATCTGCCCTGGAGAGACCATTGCTCCAGTACTGCTCCCCAGCCTATAAGGCTGGCATCTGTAGTGACCACCTTCCAAGAAATCGGACTGAAGGATTTCCCCTTTTTCCAGATTCTGGGGAACCAACCACCAACGGAGGCTCTTGCGAACGGAAGGGGACAAGGACATTGTAAGTCTAGGGCCTGAACTTTTTTGTTCCAGGCTGATAGTATGGCCCCTTGCAAATTCCTTGAATGGAATTGACCGTAGGGTACTGCTTCGAATGGTGCCACCATTTTTCCCAGCAGCCTCATGCACAGGCGTATGGACGGCTGTCTTTTTGTACCCACTAAGTGGATCAAATCTTTCAAAGACAACACCTTTCCTCGAGGCAAGAATATTTTTCTCTGGCCTGAATCCAACCTTAGCCCCAAGTATTCCAGACTTTTCACTGGTTTTTAGGGCTGACTTGTCTCGGTTGATAATCCAACCGTGAGATTCCAGATACTTGATTGTCTTGTGAACGACCACTTCTAGTTTCTTCACTGAGTGGTCTATCAGCAACAAGTCATCTAGATATGCCATTATCATTACACCTTGTGTTCTTAGATTGGCCAATAAAGGGCCAGAATTTTTGTAAACACTCGTGGTGCTGTGGCTAAACCGAAGGGTAAGGCTCTGAACTGAAAATGGCGCCCTTCTACTGCAAAGCGTAGAAATTTTTGGTGGACTGGAAAGATGGGAATGTGCAAATAAGCATCTTTGATGTCGATCGCGGCTAACCAATCCTCCCCTTGTAGGGCAGTGGCCACCGATCGGATCGACTCCATCGGAAAGTCCTGATATACAGGAATTTGTATAGCCCTTTTAGAATTAATATGGGCCTCCCGTCTGCGTTTGCTTCGGGACTGTAAAGAGGTTTGAGTAAAACCCGAACCCTCATTCTTCCAGGGGAACCTCCATAATTACTCCTTGGAGCAATAGTTGTTCTAGTGCCAACAGGAGGGACTCTCTCTTCCGGGGATCCCTTGGCACGTTTGACCTCAAAAAAATGGGAAGGAGGAGAGTCTTTTAACTCCAAACTGTATCCCAAACATACTGCGGAGAGCACCTGTTTTGATCGTGTCCCGCCAGGTCTCTTGCGAACAACTGGAGTCCTCCCCCCACCCGACTGAGTGGGGGCAACCCTTCAATGAATTTAACTTTGGGGGAGGTTTTGTACCTCCCCTGACCCAGGGTTTCTCATTACCCTGCTATTGTCCCTGTTTTTTACCCCCGGGAATTGACCGAGGAGGCCGTCGGAACTGTTACACAGCCGATGCCCCAGGGACTGGAGAAGCAGGCCTCTTAAAGAGGGACCTCTAACTCTGTTTTTAACCGGCAAGAGCGTATTTTTACCGCTGGAAATTTTCTGGATATATTTGTCCAGGTTTTCCCTGAATAAGCGTTCACCATGAAATGGGACGCTAACCAGCCATTCTTTACAGGGAGCTTCAGCAGACCAGTTTTTGAGCCATAGAAGCCTACGCATATGTACTATAGACAGCGTAAGGCGGGAGGGCCTGATGGACTGAATCCTTTATGGCGTCAACCGCAAAGCCTAAGGCTCTAGGTAGATCAGCTAGGGCAAGGCCTGCTGATCTGTCAAGTCCCTCAAGACCTGTTTCAACTGATCCTTCACTGCTTAGCAGACCTCACTGCTGGTTGTGTCACCAAGCTTGCTGTAGAAAGAAGCAGACTTTCATAAGGACTCCAATCTTTTATCTATTGGGTTCTTGAACATTTGGACATTATCCACTGGACATGTCAGTGATTTATACATACAAGAGATGGCTGCGTCCACTGTAGGGACCTTCCATTTTTTGATGAACTTATCCTCCATGGGATAGACCACCGGAAATCTCTTGGGGGAATAAATATTTTCTCAGGACGTTCCCAATCCTGGTAAATGAGCCCTTTCAGTAAAGGGTGAAGTGGAAAAGAACAGACAGTCTGGGGGCTTCTAGCGACCCCAACGAGGATACAGTAGTGGTTGATGGTTCCGCAAGGTGTATTTTTAAATGCTGATCGGACCATGTTAGTCAGAGACTGAACCCATAATCTTTCAGCTTGAGATGCTGAGAAAAGGTTCCCCCACTGTTGATTCCTCTATAACAGAATCAACCTCATCCTGATCCCCTTCAGGCAGGTCGATCCCTGTATGGGACTGTTGCTCTGCTAACAGGCACTCTGAAGGAGGAGACGGAGATCGGGCGTGCTTTCCCTGACAGGGAGGCAGCGATCAATGTTGACAATCTCTCTCTAATCCTCCCAGAGCTGAGGAAAAAACCTCCTCTGTTACATACACAGGAGCAGGTGAACTGAGGACAGCCACAGTACCAAGTACCCCTGCGGGGTCTCTACGGTCACTTACCTCTGAACTTCAGGGGAGACTGGTGCAGCAGAAGCATGCCCAAGATCCTCAGAGCCCGATGAGACCCCCTTCGCTTCCTGGAAGATTCAGTTCCGGAGCTTCTGGACGGCATATTCCTAAGCCTAAAGCTGAGGTATTCCAGCCGTAATACAACACTTTTAGTGAGAATAGTCTAGCACAATTGCTGCTATATCACAGTTGGTGTCTACTAAAGTGCCTTTCTAGGGGATGCCTGCATCAACCGCCTCTGTGTGCCTTTATACTGTTGCTAGCTCTGTCTGTGCACTTCAATAGCCAGCTATAATGTGCTTTAAAACACGCTGGACGCCCGCACATGCGCAGTAGCGCCGCGGCGCACACCTGAGCGTCATCCACCCACTCCGCCCCTTTTTCCAGATCGCCTCTATATATAGAGGCGCGTGCACGCGCGCGGGCACGTGCGCCTTCGGCGCCTTTTTTGAAAACAATAAGGAGCTAGATGGGAGCCAGGGTCCCTTTGCCGCAGGGCCCGGGGATGGATGAGCGCAGCAACAGGGCAGAGGAGACAGCTTCCCAGCAGAGAACATACCAACTGCCTGGATTTGATTCTGGAAGAAAAAAATCCACATTACAAGAAAAAGAACCATAGCGGCCTCTAGTGTCTAACACAGGTACCGCGGTCTTACATTTTTTTTTTTTTTTTCTTGCCTACTATTAAAATTTTTACATTTTCTCAGTAGTAACAGGCATACACAGAATATTAGCGGGAATACCTTAGGTAACAGGCAGAAAGACAAAATAGGCTTGGGGGTCCCTCAATAGAACCAAGTTCCCGAGGGCCCCCACTTACCTTTTCCTCGCCGCAGGACTCTGTTTGGTCCACAGAAGCCCAAACTTCACCTATCACGGCAGGCATTGTAATCAAACCTTCAGGGACCGGGTTCCCAAGGATTCCACTCCCCTGGACCTGTATAGCACCCTGCACAGAAAACATCTTGGTCGTGGGTATGACCAGAGCTCTGGATCCCAGGGTCCAGCCCTCCTAAGAGAGGCATTACAGGCAAAACCTTGCTCTTCTCTTGCAAGGCCCGGGTACCGACCGTTTAGCTATGAAGCTTTTTTGGTCGGATCCGGAATAGCTTACTGAGGCCCAAAAGAACCTGTACGCAAGCTCAGTGAAAAACACATGTTACTTCTTGGCCAACACCTTAGACACTGGCAAAAAACTGAGGTGCTCCCGGATGGGAGGGGCTTATATAGGGGAGGGTACTTCCGGTTTTGGAAGTTGCCAGTGCCAGCACCTGAAGGTATCTATATAACCCATTAGTAATGACTATGTCGCTCTGTGTCCCGTGATGTATGAGAAAGAAAAACTGGTTTATGGAGAGCTCAATCAACTGCGTGCTCTGATGCCGCGTACACACGGCCGTTTTCTCGTCGAGAAAAACAAAATTTTTCCCATTCGACGAGAAAAACGATAGTCTGTGGGCTTTCTGTCGTTTTTTTTGACGAGAAAAACTGCATTAAAAACGACGAGAAAAATTAGAACATGTTCTAATTTTTCTCGTCGTTTTTTTGACATGTTTTCCGCGGCAGTGTTTCCCATAGGGAAACACTGCCGCGGAGCCCACAGACGGTCGTTTTTCTCGACAAGAGAAAAAACGACGTGAAAAACGACTGTGTGTGGGGAACAAGCCGTTCCCTCGTTTTTAATGACATTATTCACGGCGGTTTTTTAACCGCCGTGAATAATGATCGTGTGTACGCGGCATAAGGGTGGTCAGATTGTGATGGCAAAAATGACCTTCCTTGCTGACCCCATACCCCTTTTTACTTACAAATAATAATAATAATATATATATATATATATATATATATATATACACACACACACACACAGTAAAACCTTGGTTTGAGAGCGTTTTGCAATACAAGCTAACTTTTTTCCTAAATCTTGACTTGATATACAAGTGATGTCTTGATATACAAGTAGCGTCACGTCACAACTGAGTATAAAAAAGAAGAGAGACGCCTCTAAGTGTAACAATATGATTACATGTATTGAAGGTACAACATTTAACAACTCACGTGGTTGATGATTAAAACAGGCACATCTAAGTATGCAGGCATCCGAGGTAAATCTGTCCACAGTCATAGAACATCCTCCGCACCACCATCGACCTTATCCCTTCCACGCTGCGCTCCATGAGCTCTTCAGATCGCTGTACTGCAGGGTAGTCTTACCGGTCACAATTGCAGACTGACAACGGTGAAAGCTGGCGGTGCGGAGGATGTTCTATGTAGACAGCTTTTACCCCGGATGCCTGCATACTTAGGCGACATTCACACTGGGGGCATTGTGTCGTCGGCTGAAAAGGCACGCTATTTTTAGCGGTGCTTTACCGTTGTTTTTGCGGCGCTATTCGGCTGCTAGCGGGGTGCTTTTAACGATGGCCGGAAAAGGGTTAAGACCGCCTGCAAAGCGCCGCTGCATCCTTCGGGAAGGCAATTTTTAGAGCTATAGCGCCTGCAAAGCGCCTCAGTGTGAAAGTAGCCGTAGATGTGCCTGTTTTAATCATCAACCATGTGAGTTGCTAAATGTTGTACCTTGATTAAATGTAACTATTTTGCTACACTTAGGCTGCTTTCACACTGGGGCGCGAGCGGCGGTAAAGAATTGCTATTTTTAGCGGCGCTTTACCTTCATTTTTGTGGAGGTATTCGGCCACCTGCAGCCGAAAAAGGGTTAAAATCACCCTCTTTGCTGGCGGTTCGGCCGCGCTGCCCATTCATTTCAATGGGTAGGAGCGGTGGTGGAGCGGTGTACACACCGCTCCAAAGATGCTGCTTGCAGGAGTCTTTTTTAACGTCCTGCCAGTGCATCACCTAGGTGTGAAAGCCCTCTCGCTTTCACACACACTGCAGGGGAGCCATTTCTCAGGCGCTATTTTTGGCCCAAAAGCGCCTAATAAAACGCCCCAGAGTGAAAGGGGTCTTAAAGGCGCCTCTCTTCTCTTTCTCTCTAGCTCCTGCTGGATTTTGTGTCTAATCCCCTTGGGGAGGCTTCCATTTGTAAATGGACATTTTATGGTTACACAACCTATCACATGGCTATAATCTTTTTATATGGACTATAAACTGAAAGTCCTATGAGTAAATGGTCGTGGAACAAATCATCTATCTGAGTTTCTATTATTTCTTATGGGGAAATACAAGTGCTTTGGATTACAAGCATGTTTCCGGAACGAATTATGCTCGCAAGCCAAGGTTTTACCGTGTAAATATATATATATATACACCCACACACACGGGGCATTCACGTCAAACCAGGACTTTTCATTTTACAAATATAAAAAGGGATGCTAGCATGGCGGTACTACACGCAGTCGTAGTGTGTCCTATTACTTATAGGTGGCGCACATGTCGCGGGCCACTCCGTTAAATGAGAAGGCAGCCAACAGTGTTAGTGCATGCATGAAACAGCTCCACCACAGACTCCCCACCACCCAAAAAAAATCCAAAAATTGCACCTGAAGGTAAAGTAATGGCAAGTGTTTTCAGGGACAAATGTGAAATTATTCATGTGGATTTTCTACCCCCTTGGTGCCACTATTAACAGTGAATATAACTGTTGTGTCCTGAGTGATGTGCATAGGTTTGATCACTAAGGGTTTCCTGTTTCTCCAGGAAAACGCACAACCTCATACTGCTCACCGCACTACATGCACATTACAGCAACTCGGCTGGGAAATATTGCCACATGCCCCTTACACCCCAGATCTTGCTGATTTTCACCTGTTTGGACCCCTAAAAGTTAAGAAAAGCCCAAAGGGCTAACGTTGCGCTAATAGTGATAGATGATAATATGTGGAAGAACAGTGTAACAAATAATGAAAATAGACACCTACAAGCAGCTAGCATAAAAAGTCCTATACAAAAAAGACCAAATAACAAAAACAATAAACATAAAATATGCAGCGCTAAATAGGTGAATAGAGGACCAGTTAACCTAATCTAGTCCAAACAATAAAAACCAAAGTGAATAAATGACCAAAAATCACAAATAAACACACCGTGAAGTGATACTAAAGAGATTACCAAACAAAGGTAAAAATAAAAAATAAAATAAAAATGATGCTGTAAATAATTAGTGAAATGAATACAATAACTAAAACATCATGAGCAAAAAGTCCCAGAACGGTAAAAGAAGTGAGTGGCTAGAGAAGCTTCTTCCCAGGGGAGCTGTGCAGACTGGCAAACGTGACACCCAGGTGTGTGGTGGTCCTGCTTACTGGATAGCCATGACTGTATCCACAGTCTCACCTAACACAGGGAATAAGGCTTCCCCACAGCCCAACGATATCCTGAGCAGTTCTCACCAGCCCGAAATTATTCCGAATGGGAGAGAAAACAAAGAAACTCCATAGTGTAATAAGTAAAAATCCGGTTTAATGAATTAATAAAGGTTGCACTTACAATTGGTAGATGGTCAGTCAGCGATAAAAAACAGATAATGTGCAGCAATAACAGTGCTGCATACGGCAGCGTTGGTTCGAATTTTCCCGAGCTCCTGTGCTCCGCAGATACTTCCTCGTGTGTACTCAAATGCGTGATGATGTCACCGGCCCCCTACGCGTTTCATCACCACGGACATCAACTGGGGATTGGCCGAAGCGAGCGTCACCACGCTAGAAGAATAAATACATGTCGGCGCCATTTTGGATCATGGCAAACACTCGGCATGTAACAGAGAAAGTAATGGCAACCCAAAAATGTAATGAAATGTTGGGTAAGTCGCACAGGAAACAGAATAGGAACAGAGGGGAACGAACCCAAATAGAGACATCTAGTGGTAATAAAGAGGAAGTACCAGCGGGAGCCGCAAAAAGCAAGGGAACAGCCGAACCAAATTACAAACAGTATGAATATGACCATCTGAGTGCAAAAAATAAATAAAAAATAAAAACGAATCCACCTACCATAATAGAAACATATAAAAAAGCCCATAAAATCTATAAAAAATATATATAGCTGGGACATAACAACAAATCAGGAATTATTAATAAAGCTGTTAATGTCCCAGTCTATATTCAAACCAAAAGGTTTGAAAAACTTTAAAAGAAAAATCCATCTAGTTTCAGATCTGGATATAGCCCTTACCATATTAGTACCTCTCCAGTGGGGCCGCACCAAATCAATAGCAAAAAATGTAGTACCCTTAAGTTGACGGTTGTGATGTTGATCATAATGTTTGGATAGGTTATGCTTAGGGAAACCCCTCTTAATGTTACCTACATGTTCATTGAGCCTAATATGCAATTCCCGCTTAGTGCGGCCTACATACTGTTTTGAACATGGACACTGAATCATATATACCACATATTTGGAGGAGCAGGTGATAAATGAATCAATGTCATATGTTAAATTAGTTACAGATGATGTGAACTGAACACATTTGCGGCCTATCAGGGGATTAACTTTACAGATACTACACTTACGACACGGATAAAACCCTTTCATACTCTGAAAGAAAGAGGGCTTAATAGGGGGATCTATCACATCAGGGGCAATACTTAATCTACGTGATGGTGCACCCCTATAAATAACTCCTGGATTTTTGGGAATTACAGGTCCCAATATTTTATCATTTTTGAGTACATCCCAATGTTTTTTGAGGATCTTTTTTATAGAAAAATGTTGGTTAGAAAATCTAGTGATCATAGACCAGCCAAATCTATCAGAAATGGACTGGTCTTTGGGTTTGGGAACTAAAAGGGTCCCTCTATCCAAAGTAGCCACTTTGGTAATGGTCTCATCAATTACTGCAGGTGAGTATCCCTTACTCACAAACCTATGTTTCAATACATCTGCTTGTGCAAAATATTCTGAAATATTAGTACAATTGCGCCTGATCCTCTGAAACTGTCCCTTAGGGACCGCTGAGAGCCAGGACCTGTGATGACAGCTAGTAGTTGGTATGAAAGAATTGTGGTTTGTTTCTTTAAAGAAAGTGCTAGTACTAATATGGCCATTCTGAATGGTAATATTTAAATCAAGGAAATTCACCTGTTCAACACTAGCAACATATTCCAAACATATGCCTCTATCATTGGTATTCAATTGAGAAAAGAAATTTTCAAGAGACACCATATCTCCTTCCCAGATGAGAATGATATCGTCAATGTACCTTTTCCAAAGTAACAACTCTCTGGGGGGACAGGTATCAATGACACCCAATTCCCAATGTGACATAAAAAGGTTGGCTAAGCTGGGGGCAAATTTAGCCCCCATAGCCACACCCTTTTTTTGTAAATAGAAATCTCCTCCAAACCAGAAATAATTATGACTCGTGGCAAACCTAAGTAGTTCCATAATAAAGTCCCTTTGTAAACAAGAAAGAGAAAAATCTTTTTGTAAATAAAAATCGACCGCCTCAAAACCCTGTTGGTGCGAAATAATAGTATAAAGGGAGGCAACATCAGCTGTCGCTAAAATGCAACCCTCTCTCCACTGGAATTCACCAAGTAGATTAAGCACCTGCATGGTATTTCTCAAATAAGCTGGTGTTTGAGTCACAAGAGGTTGTAGAAAATGATCTACATATTTACGGATTCTAGAAGTAACAGAATCGATACCGCTAATAATGGGGCGGCCAGGGGGTTGAGTAGGGTTCTTATGTAATTTGGGCAAATAATAAATCACGGGTACTCTAGGGATAATAGGAATGAGGTGAGTCTTCTCTTTTTTGTTTAGAATGTCACTCTCAAAGCCATAGTCTATCAGATTAGACAATGCTTTTCTAAATGTAATAGTAGGGTTAGAGGCAAGTGGAGCATAGGTTGACCCATCGGATAATAGCCTAGTCATTTCCTCGATGTACTGAGATTTATCCAACACCACAATGCCCCCACCCTTATCCGCAGGTCTTATCATGATGTCCTTCCGTTCACATATACTTTTAACATGTGTTCGGAGGTCATCTTTAGTCTTCTTTTTTGGTATTTTCAATTCCAACAGATCATGAGGAACTAATTCCTTGAAAACCTGAATGGATGGGGCTACAAAGCCGGGTGGGTTGAATAGTGAGGCATTACTCAATCCAGTGTGGCGAATAGGAATATCCCTTGGTTCATGGGGTCGTGCTGGTGTCCCACCTTCCATTGAGGTCTGGATGGGAATCCTGTGAACAACTTGGCTCCTATTGCCAATAGGGTTGAGAATGAAATGTCTTTTAATATTCATTTTCCTAATAAACTTGTGGACATCAATAAATGTCTCGAATTTATTAAGGTTATGGGAAGGTGCAAATTTCAAACCTTGACTGAGAACTTTTTGTTCACCTTCTGATAGAGAGGCTGTACTCAAATTGAAAATGCCACTGATGTCTAACTTTTCCTTTTTTTTGGCCCTGACTTGCCTCCCCCCTCTGGTGCCTCTCTGTCTTCGTGACCTCGTTTTCCCCTGTTGCTGCCCTTGGGAAAAAAACGTTGTGAACCATCACCAAATGCTTGAGGGGATTCGGGATAATAATCTCTCTGAGAAGCATGGAAATCACCAGATTGGGGATGTTGCGTGATGACATAGTTATCTTCATATCCATCATCATGATAGTCCAACAAAGGTGCAAACCTATTTTCCAAAGTTAGGTTGGTCTGCGGAGTTTGGTAGGAGGGTCTAGGGTTATGATACAGAATGGCATCTCTAGGGTCTATTCTATGGTCATCCGATTTTGGGTGTCTATTTTTCTGAGACCAGGTATCCCTAGGATCATAATCTCGTTCTCTATAGCCCTGAAAGTAGGGAACAGGGTGTCTAGGGACCTTAAGGTTATCCCTATATTCACCCTGCCTAGGGGGATACCCATTCTCAAGATAGGGCCCCCTAGGAGAATGGTAACCATTATGATTACCATAATTAGGACCCCTAGAGTATACAGGTTGAGAAGTACCTCCAGGTCTCAAATTATTACCAAAATTGGGTGGATGGGGGTAACCATAATGCGGAGGGGGACGGGTAATTGATAACCACCCTGATAACTCCCCCGATTAGAGGTTGATGGTACTTTATTAGTCCCTTTCTTGAAAGGGCCCTTTTTATGTCCCTGAGATGGAATAATTTTGACAGGAGGAATCGGAAGTGGACCAGCTGGTTGTTGTATAGCTAGATCCATTTCTACCTGATTTTCAGCTGCGCTCTCCAATTTAGTCTGCCACTTAAAGACAACATTGTTGGAGTAATCAGAAAAGTCACGGTTACATTTTTTCTTTTTTTTCTTTTTCTGCTCAGATTCTTCCTTTTCTAAAAATTGTTTCAAAAGGTCAGATTTTTGTTTATAGATTTCTTGACCTTTAGGCCTCATGCCCACTGGCGTTTTTACAGCTGCGTTTTTTGCAGCTTAAAAACGGCTTTCCATGTTATTGTAAATATTTTTTTTATTTTTAGTTTTTATTTTTTTTTTAAAAAAAAATAAAAAAAACGTCGGAGCTAAAAACGCGACCGCGCGTTAGTGCGCGATTTTGCGCGTTAGTGCTCGTTTTTGCGCGTTTGACGCTCGCGTTCTTTTCTGCCTAATTCTGACGCTGAGGAACGCACTGGTCCTGGTTTTTTTTTACAGCTTACAAACGCCTATGCTCTTTACAGCTCAAAAACGCCTAGGTGGGCATGAAGCTATAGACTAACACGGACAGGCGTTTTTAAGCTGTAAAAAACGCTCAAAAACGCGGCTGAAAAAACGCCCGTGGGCATGAGGCCTTAACTGGTGTTAATTTCTCTTTGACCAAAGAAATTTCCTCGTTCAAGGTGCACAACTTCATCTTTTTTTTGGCCAAGAGAAATTGCAAAAAATTAACCCCTATCTCATTGAAGTAGACAAACCAGCCCTCAAGATCAGTTTCCCCTTTTTGGGGGCTAACCTCCCATCTGAGGCTGCGAGGTACCATATTTTTGGAAAAATAATGTTCCAAATAGGCTATGTCCCAACTGGTGTGTAGTTCTGAGACTAGGAGGTTCTTTAATCTTAGGCCCCATGCACACGAGACGCAGGTGCAAACTCTGCTGAACACACGTTTTTAAACGCTGAAACCGGCGTTTATAAACGCGCGTTTTGCCGCGTTTGCGGCCGCGTTTAGCGGCGTTTAACCGCGTTTGCGTTTATAAGCGTTTCATCATAGACCCTCCCTAAGCTCAAAAAACAGTAAATTTTAACCATTTCAGCCAGTTTGTGAGACCAGAGTGAGTAGCAGCAGCTGAGAGAGCAGCAGTGTACTTGTATTTAGCGTATCACTTGCCACATCATCTGCCACAAGTTGTGGATTGTCCACTTGCCACGTCACCTGCCACATCACCTGGCCACGTCACCTGGCCACGTCACCTGCCACAAGTTGTGGATTGTCCACTTGCCACGTCACCTTGCCACATCACGTGCCACGTCACCTGCCACAAGTTGTGGATTGTCCACTTGCCACGTTACCTGGCCACGTCACCTGGCCATGTTACCTGCCACGTCACCTGGCCACGTTACCTGCCACGTCAGCTGGCCACGTCACCTGCCACAAGTTGTGGATTGTCCACTTAACACGTCACCTGCCACGTCACCTGCCACAAGTTGTGGATTGTCCACTTGCCACGTCACCTGGCCACGTCACCTGCCACAAGTTGTGGATTTCCACTTGCCACGTCACCTGGCCACGTCACCTAGCCATGTTACCTGCCCACATTACCTGCCACGTCATCTAGCCACGTCACCTGCCACAAGTTGTGGATTGTCCACTTTCCACGTCACCTGGCCACATCACGTGCCACATCACCTGCCACAAGTTGTGAATTGTCCACTTGCCACGTCACCTGCCACGTCACCTGGCCACGTCACCTGCCACAAGTTGTGGATTGTCCACTTGCCACGTCACCTGGCCACGTTACCTGCCACGTCACCTGACACAAGTTGTTGATTGTCCACTTGCCACTTTACCTGCCACAAGTTGTGGATTGTCCACAATGCGATGCAAGCAATTACAGTTTTCTTTTATATTTTTTAATAGTTTTTCATCATTTGCCATCATTTTTGAGATTTCTAATGTTAAAAAATAGGTCACCTTTAAAAACGCTTATAAACGCAAACGCGGCAAAACACCGGTACCGCGTTTAGCCGCGTTTAGCGTCTGAAACATGAAAACTTTTGCGTCTGAACCCATTTTTTTGCTTCTGGAAAAACGAGGTTAAACGCAACTGCTTGTAAACGCCAAAAAACGAGAGTGTGTGCATGGACACATAGGATAACATTGAATGGGTTCAGGAGCAGTTGAAAAAAGCGTCCAACTGCCTCTGAACACGCGTTCAACAGCAAATAACAGCGTCTCGTGTGCATGGGGCCTTAAGAAGAGGCCACCTATCTCATCAACCTCTTCTCCAGTCCCATCAAACACACCCTCAATGTTAATATTGTGTTGAGATCTAAAATCAAAGATATCCATATTGATGTAGCTAGCAGCAACGTGACTGTATATAAAGAATAAAAAGAAAAGAAAAGCCCAAAGGGCTAACGTTGCGCTAATAGTGATAGATGATAATATGTGGAAGAACAGTGTAACAAATAATGAAAATAGACACCTACAAGCAGCTAGCATAAAAAGTCCTATACAAAAAAGACCAAAATAACAAAAACAATAAAAATAAAATATGCAGCGCTAAATAGGTGAATAGAGGACCAGTTAACCTAATTTAGTCCAAACAATAAAAACCAAAGTGAATAAATGACCAAAAATCACAAATAAACACACCGTGAAGTGATACTAAAGAGATTACCAAACAAAGGTAAAAATAAAAAATAAAATAAAAATGATGCTGTAAATAATTAGTGAAATGAATACAATAACTAAAACATCATGAGCAAAAAGTCCCAGAACGGTAAAAGAAGTGAGTGGCTAGAGAAGCTTCTTCCCAGGGGAGCTGTGCAGACTGGAAAACGTGACACCCAGGTGTGTGGTGGTCCTGCTTACCGGATAGCCATGACTGTATCCACAGTCTCACCTAACACAGGGAATAAGGCTTCCCCACAGCCCAACGATATCCTGAGCATTTCTCACCAGCCCGAAATTATTCCGAATGGGAGAGAAAACAAAGAAACTCCATAGTGTAATAAGTAAAAATCCGGTTTAATGAATTAATAAAGGTTGCACTTACAATTGGTAGATGGTCAGTCAGCGATAAAAAACAGATAATGTGCAGCAATAACAGTGCTGCATACGGCAGCGTTGGTTCGAATTTTCCCGAGCTCCTGTGCTCCGCAGATACTTCCTCGTGTGTACTCAAATGCGTGATGACGTCACCGGCCGGTGACGTCATCACGCATTTGAGTACACATGCATAACAGCAATAACAGTGCTGCATACGGCAGCGCTGGTTCGAATTTTCCCGAGCTCCTGTGCTCCGCAGATACTTCCTCGTGTGTACTCAAATGCGTGATGACGTCACCGGCCGGTGACGTCATCACGCATTTGAGTAAACATGCATTTGAGTACACACGAGGAAGTATCTGCGGAGCACAGGAGCTCGGGAAAATTCGAACCAACGCTGCCGTATGCAGCACTGTTATTGCTGCACATTATCTGTTTTTTATCGCTGACTGACCATCTACCAATTGTAAGTGCAACCTTTATTAATTCATTAAACCGGATTTTTACTTATTACACTATGGAGTTTCTTTGTTTTCTCTCCCATTCGGAATAATTTCGGGCTTGTGAGAACTGCTCAGGATATCGTTGGGCTGTGGGGAAGCCTTATTCCCTGTGTTAGGTGAGACTGTGGATACAGTCATGGCTATCCAGTAAGCAGGACCACCACACACCTGGGTGTCACGTTTGCCAGTCTGCACAGCTCCCCTGGGAAGAAGCTTCTCTAGCCACTCACTTCTTTTACCGTTCTGGGACTTTTTGCTCATGATGTTTTAGTTATTGTATTCATTTCACTAATTATTTACAGCATCATTTTTATTTTATTTTTTATTTTTACCTTTGTTTGGTAATCTCTTTAGTATCACTTCACGGTGTGTTTATTTGTGATTTTTGGTCATTTATTCACTTTGGTTTTTATTGTTTGGACTAGATTAGGTTAACTGGTCCTCTATTCACCTATTTAGCGCTGCATATTTTATTTTTATTGTTTTTGTTATTTGGTCTTTTTTGTATAGGACTTTTTATGCTAGCTGCTTGTAGGTGTCTATTTTCATTATTTGTTACACTGTTCTTCCACATATTATCATCTATCACTATTAGCGCAACGTTAGCCCTTTGGGCTTTTCTTTTCTTTTTATTCTTTATATACAGTCACGTTGCTGCTAGCTACATCAATATGGATATCTTTGATTTTAGATCTCAACACAATATTAACATTGAGGGTGTGTTTGATGGGACTGGAGAAGAGGTTGATGAGATAGGTGGCCTCTTCTTAAGATTAAAGAACCTCCTAGTCTCAGAACTACACACCAGTTGGGACATAGCCTATTTGGAACATTATGTTTCCAAAAATATGGTACCTCGCAGCCTCAGATGGGAGGTTAGCCCCCAAAAAGGGGAAACTGATCTTGAGGGCTGGTTTGTCTACTTCAATGAGATAGGGGTTAATTTTTTGCAATTTCTCTTGGCCAAAAAAAAGATGAAGTTGCGCACCTTGAACGAGGAAATTTCTTTGGTCAAAGAGAAATTAACACCAGTTAAAGGTCAAGAAATTTATAAACAAAAATCTGACCTTTTGAAACAATTTTTAGAAAAGGAAGAATCTGAGCAGAAAAAGAAAAAAAAGAAAAAATGTAACCGTGACTTTTCTGATTACTCCAACAATGTTGTCTTTAAGTGGCAGACTAAATTGGAGAGCGCAGCTGAAAATCAGGTAGAAATGGATCTAGCTATACAACAACCAGCTGGTCCACTTCCGATTCCTCCTGTCAAAATTATTCCATTTCAGGGACATAAAAAGTGCCCTTTCAAGAAAGGGACTAATAAAGTACCATCAACCTCTAATCGGGGGAGTTATCAGGGTGGTTATCAATTACCCCCCCCCCCGTCCCCCTCCGCATTATGGTTACCCCCGTCCACCCAATTTTGGTAATAATTTGAGACCTGGAGGTACTTCTCAACCTGTATACTCTAGGGGTCCTAATTATGGTAATCATAATGGTTACCATTCTCCTAGGGGGCCCTATCTTGAGAATGGGTATCCCCCTAGGCAGGGTGAATATAGGGATAACCTTAAGGTCCCTAGACACCCTGTTCCCTACTTTCAGGGCTATAGAGAACGAGATTATGATCCTAGGGATACCTGGTCTCAGAAAAATAGACACCCAAAATCGGATGACCATAGAATAGACCCTAGAGATGCCATTCGGTATCATAACCCTAGACCCTCCTACCAAACTCCACAGACCAACCTAACTTTGGAAAATAGGTTTGCACCTTTGTTGGACTATCATGATGATGGATATGAAGATAACTATGTCATCACGCAACATCCCCAATCTGGTGATTTCCATGCTTCTCAGAGAGATTATTATCCCGAATCCCCTCAAGCATTTGGTGATGGTTCACAACGTTTTTTTCCCAAGGGCAGCAACAGGGGAAAACGAGGTCACGAAGACAGAGAGGCACCAGAGGGGGGAGGCGAGTCAGGGCCAAAAAAAAGGAAAAGTTAGACATCAGTGGCATTTTCAATTTGAGTACAGCCTCTCTATCAGAAGGTGAACAAAAAGTTCTCAGTCAAGGTTTGAAATTTGCACCTTCCCATAACCTTAATAAATTCGAGACATTTATTGATGTCCACAAGTTTATTAGGAAAATGAATATTAAAAGACATTTCATTCTCAACCCTATTGGCAATAGGAGCCAGGTTGTTCACAGGATTCCCATCCAGACCTCAATGGAAGGTGGGACACCAGCACGACCCCATGAACCAAGGGATATTCCTATTCGCCACACTGGATTGAGTAATGCCTCACTATTCAACCCACCCGGCTTTGTAGCCCCATCCATTCAGGTTTTCAAGGAATTCGTTCTTCATGATCTGTTGGAATTGAAAATACCAAAAAAGAAGACTAAAGATGACCTCCGAACACATGTTAAAAGTATATGTGAACGGAAGGACATCATGATAAGACCTGCGGATAAGGGTGGGGGCATTGTGGTGTTGGATAAATCTCAGTACATCGAGGAAATGACTAGGCTATTATCCGATGGGTCAACCTATGCTCCACTTGCCTCTAACCCTACTATTAAATTTAGAAAAGCATTGTCTAATCTGATAGACTATGGCTTTGAGAGTGACATTCTAAACAAAAAAGAGAAGACTCACCTCATTCCTATTATCCCTAGAGTACCCGTGATTTATTATTTGCCCAAATTACATAAGAACCCTACTCAACCCCCTGGCCGCCCCATTATTAGCGGTATCGATTCTGTTACTTCTAGAATCCGTAAATATGTAGATCATTTTCTACAACCTCTTGTGACTCAAACACCAGCTTATTTGAGAAATACCATGCAGGTGCTTAATCTACTTGGTGAATTCCAGTGGAGAGAGGGTTGCATTTTAGCGACAGCTGATGTTGCCTCCCTTTATACTATTATTTCGCACCAACAGGGTTTTGAGGCGGTCGATTTTTATTTACAAAAAGATTTTTCTCTTTCTTGTTTACAAAGGGACTTTATTATGGAACTACTTAGGTTTGCCACGAGTCATAATTATTTCTGGTTTGGAGGAGATTTCTATTTACAAAAAAAGGGTGTGGCTATGGGGGCTAAATTTGCCCCCAGCTTAGCCAACCTTTTTATGTCACATTGGGAATTGGGTGTCATTGATACCTGTCCCCCCAGAGAGTTGTTACTTTGGAAAAGGTACATTGACGATATCATTCTCATCTGGGAAGGAGATATGGTGTCTCTTGAAAATTTCTTTTCTCAATTGAATACCAATGATAGAGGCATATGTTTGGAATATGTTGCTAGTGTTGAACAGGTGAATTTCCTTGATTTAAATATTACCATTCAGAATGGCCATATTAGTACTAGCACTTTCTTTAAAGAAACAGACCGCAATTCTTTCATACCAACTACTAGCTGTCATCACAGGTCCTGGCTCTCAGCGGTCCCTAAGGGACAGTTTCAGAGGATCAGGCGCAATTGTACTAATATTTCAGAATATTTTGCACAAGCAGATGTACTGAAACATAGGTTTGTGAGTAAGGGATACTCACCTGCAGTAATTGATGAGACCATTACCAAAGTGGCTACTTCGGATAGAGGGACCCTTTTAGTTCCCAAACCCAAAGACCAGTCCATTTCTGATAGATTTGGCTGGTCTATGATCACTAGATTTTCTAACCAACATTTTTCTATAAAAAAGATCCTCAAAAAACATTGGGATGTACTCAAAAATGATAAAATATTGGGACCTGTAATTCCCAAAAATCCAGGAGTTATTTATAGGGGTGCACCATCACTTAGATTAAGTATTGCTCCTGATGTGATAGATCCCCCTATTAAGCCCTCTTTCTTTCAGAGTATGAAAGGGTTTTATCCATGTCGTAAGTGTAGTATCTGTAAAGTTAATCCCCTGATAGGCCGCAAATGTGTTCAGTTCACATCATCTGTAACTAATTTAACATATGACATTGATTCATTTATCACCTGCTCCTCCAAATATGTGGTATATATGATTCAGTGTCCATGTTCAAAACAGTATGTAGGCCGCACTAAGCGGGAATTGCATATTAGGCTCAATGAACATGTAGGTAACATTAAGAGGGGTTTCCCTAAGCATAACCTATCCAAACATTATGATCAACATCACAACCGTCAACTTAAGGGTACTACATTTTTTGCTATTGATTGGTGCGGCCCCACTGGAGAGGTACTAATATGGTTAGGGCTATATCCAGATCTGAAACTAGATGGATTTTTCTTTTAAAGTTTTTCAAACCTTTTGGTTTGAATATAGACTGGGACATTAACAGCTTTATTAATAATTCCTGATTTGTTGTTATGTCCCAGCTATATATATATTTTTTATAGATTTTATGGGCTTTTTTATATGTTTCTATTATGGTAGGTGGATTCGTTTTTATTTTTTATTTATTTTTTGCACTCAGATGGTCATATTCATACTGTTTGTAATTTGGTTCGGCTGTTCCCTTGCTTTTTGCGGCTCCCGCTGGTACTTCCTCTTTATTACCACTAGATGTCTCTATTTGGGTTCGTTCCCCTCTGTTCCTATTCTGTTTCCTGTGCGACTTACCCAACATTTCATTACATTTTTGGGTTGCCATTACTTTCTCTGTTACATGCCGAGTGTTTGCCATGATCCAAAATGGCGCCGACATGTATTTATTCTTCTAGCGTGGTGACGCTCGCTTCGGCCAATCCCCAGTTGATGTCCGTGGTGACAAAACGCGTAGGGGGCCGGTGACGTCATCACGCATTTGAGTACACACGAGGAAGTATCTGCGGAGCACAGGAGCTCGGGAAAATTCGAACCAACGCTGCCGTATGCAGCACTGTTATTGCTGCACATTATCTGTTTTTTATCGCTGACTGACCATCTACCAATTGTAAGTGCAACCTTTATTAATTCATTAAACCGGATTTTTACTTATTACACTATGGAGTTTCTTTGTTTTCTCTCCCATTCGGAATAATTTCGGGCTGGTGAGAACTGCTCAGGATATCGTTGGGCTGTGGGGAAGCCTTATTCCCTGTGTTAGGTGAGACTGTGGATACAGTCATGGCTATCCGGTAAGCAGGACCACCACACACCTGGGTGTCACGTTTGCCAGTCTGCACAGCTCCCCTGGGAAGAAGCTTCTCTAGCCACTCACTTCTTTTACCGTTCTGGGACTTTTTGCTCATGATGTTTTAGTTATTGTATTCATTTCACTAATTATTTACAGCATCATTTTTATTTTATTTTTTATTTTTACCTTTGTTTGGTAATCTCTTTAGTATCACTTCACGGTGTGTTTATTTGTGATTTTTGGTCATTTATTCACTTTGGTTTTTATTGTTTGGACTAGATTAGGTTAACTGGTCCTCTATTCACCTATTTAGCGCTGCATATTTTATTTTTATTGGACCCCTAAAAGTGTTCCTCAGAAATCAGCGTTTCAGCACTGATGATGAAGTGAAGCAGGCTGTCCTAGAATAGTTCAGGTGTACTGACAAATATTTCTATGCCAAAGCTTTCCAGACATTAGTTAAATGCTGGGATAAGTGTATAAATGTAGCAGTGGAGTACGCTGAAAAATAAATGCAGTTTCCACTCCTTGAAATTTGTTCTTCTATTTTATATACTCAAAAGTCCCAGTTTGACTTGAACGCCCATCTTATGTGCATATCTATATACAGTATCTCACAAAAGTGAGTACACCCTTCACATTTTTGTAAATATTTTATTATATCTTTTCATGTGACAACACTGAAGAAATTACACTTTGTTACAATGTAAAGTAGTGAGTGTACAGCTTGTATAATGCCACGTACACACGAGCGGAATTTCCGTCGGAATAAACTCAGACGGGTTTTTCCGACGGAGTTCTGACGGAATTCAGCTCAAGCTGTCTTGCATACACACGGTCACACTAAAATCCGACCGCTAAGAACGCGGTGACGTAAAACACTACGACGAGTTGAGAAAATTAAGTTCTATGCTTCCGAGCATGCGTCAAATTGTTTCCGAGCATGCGTGGTTTTTAGTCTGTCGGAATTGCATCCAGACGAACGGAAATTCCGATTGAGATTTTTTTTTTATTGGAAAAATTGAGAACGTGTTCCCTATCTAATTCCGTCGGAATTTCCGACGCAAAAAGTCCAATGGGGCATACACACGGTTGGAATATCTGTTGAAAAGAATCCGTCTGACTTTTTCCATCGGAAATTCCGAGCGTGTGTACGCGGCATAACAGTGTACATTTGCTGTCCCCTCAAAATAACTCAACACACAGCCATTAATGTCTAAACCGCTGGCAACAAAAGTGAGTACACCCCTAAGTGAAAGTGTCAAAATTGGGCCCAATTAGCCATTTTCCTTCCGCGGTGTCATGTGACTCGTTAGTGTTACAGGGTCTCAGGTGTGAATGGGGAGCAGGTGTGTCATGGCAAAGAACGCTCTGAGGATCTGAAAAAAAAATTTGTTGCTCTACATAAAGACGACCTAGGCTATAAGAAGATTGCCAAGACCCTGAAACTGAGTTGCAGCATTGTGTCCAAAACCATACAGCGGTATAACAGGACAAGTTCCACTCAGAACAGGCCTTGCCATGGTCGGCCAAAGAAGTTGAGTGCATGTGCTCAGCGTCATATCCAGAGGTTGTCTTTGGAAAATAGACATATGAGTGCTGCCAGCATTGTTGCAGAGGTTGAAGGGTCAGCCTATCAGTGCTCAGACCATACGCCGCACACTGTATCAAATTGGTCTGCATGGCTGTCGTCCCAGAAGGAAGCCTCTACTGAAGATGATGCACAAGAAAGCCCACAAACAGTTTGCTGAAGACAAGCAGACTATGGACATGGATTACTAGAACCATGTCCCCTGGTCTGATGGGACCAAGATAAACTTATTTGGTTCAGATGGTGTCAAGCATGTGTGGCCGCAACCAGGTGAGGAGTACAAAGACAAGTGTGTCTCACCTACAGTCAAGCATGATAGTGGGAGTGTCATGGTCTGGGGCTGCATAAGTGCTGCTGGCACTAGAGCAGCACTAATTTGGCTAAAATGAGAATCAGGATTCTTTTGCTTAGAATAAAGATCACGCTTCTCGTGGCGTAACATCGTCTTTCACATTATACAAAAAAATTGGACTAACTTTACTGTTTTTTTTTTAATTCATTGAAGTGTATTTTTTTTTTTAAATTGCGTTTGAAAGACTGCTGCGCAAATAAAGAGTGACAAAAAATATTGCAACAATCACCATTTTATTCTCTAGGGCAGGGGTAGGCAACCTGGGCTTTCCAGCTGTGGTAAAACTACAAGTCCCATGAGACATTGCAATACCCTAACATTCACAGGCATGACTTATAGAGGAAGAGGCATGATGGGACAGCTGGAGTGCCAAGGTTGCCTATCCCTGCCCTAGGGTCTCTGCTAAAAAAATATATATAATGTTTGGGGGTTCCAAGTAATTTTCTAGCAAAAAATTATGATTTTAACTTTGTAAGAAACAAGTGTCAGAAAAAAGTTTAGTCTTTAAGTGGTTAAACTTCCCTCATTTATAGGCCGAAGTTCATTCCTTTGATCTAAGAACGAAAAGTTACAATGTTTATAGTTATCTACCAGTGCAGACAATGTTGTGAAAAACTTGGCAGGCTGCCTGTTTTTTTTTCTTTTGACAGCTGAGTGAGCAGCAAACTCTACACACTTGTTACATGAATGAATGAGGAAATTCTGCATACAGATCGTAAGGGGGGTTGAATTGAGATCACAATTTTTTTAACGATTCATCGTGCAGCTCTAGCTGGCACTGGGGAGCTACAGTTCATTGAGGGAACCATGAATGCCAACATGTACTGTGACATACCGAAGCCAAGCATGATCCCCTCCCTTCAGGGACTGGGCCGCAGGGCAGTATTCCAACATGATAACGACCCCAAACACACCTCTAAGAAGACCACTGCCTTGCTAAAGAAGCTGAGGGTAAAGGTGATGGACTGGCCAAGCATGTCTCCAGACCTAAACGCTATTGAGCATCTGTGAGGCATCCTCAAACGGAAGGTGGATGATGTCATCATGGAGGAGTGGAAGAGGACTCCAGTGGCAACCTGTGAATCTCTGGTGAACTCCATGCCAAGGAGGGTTAAAGTGGTTGTAAACCCTTAAGCCCTGTACACACGATCGGATTTCCTATGGATTCTAATCCGATGGATTTTTCCCATCGGAAATCCGATGAAGCTGACTTCCATCAGTCTTGCCTACACACCATCAGTCAAAAATCCGACCGTCCCAAACGCCGTGACGTAAAACACTCGAAAAATTAAGTTCAATGCTTCTGAGCATGTGTCGACTTGATTCTGAGCATGCGTGGGTTCTTTTTACGATGGAGTTCCACACAGACGATCGGATTTTGCTATTGTTTTTTTTCCCATCAGATAAATTTAAAACATGTTCTATTACTTCACACCAATGGAAAAAATAGGATTTTTATAACAGCTTACCTGTAAAATCCTTTTCTTGGAGTACATCACGGGACACAGAGCGACATAGTCATTACTAATGGGTTATATAGTTACCGTCAGGTGCTGGCACTGGCAACTTCCAAAACCGGAAGTACCCTCCCCTATATAAGCCCCTCCCATCCGGGAGCACCTCAGTTTTGTAGCAAAGCAATAAGTGTCCCTAAAGAGGGGCGGGAGCTCTGTGTCCCGTGATGTACTCCAAGAAAAGGATTTTACAGGTAAGCTGTTATAAAAATCCTATTTTCTTTCTCGTACATCACGGGACACAGAGCGACATAGTCATTACTAATGGGATGTCCTAAAGCAATGCCAAATGAGGGGGGGGATACACCATATATAAGCTGAGCGCTATCAGACATGAGGATCTTTTGCGGCCTGCAACACACTGCGCCCAAAGGCGACATCCTCCTGACTTCTAACGTCCACCTGGTAGAACCTAGTAAACGTGTGTACTGAAGACCATGTTGCGGCCTTACAGATTTGAGCCAGGGAGGCCTGGTGATGCACTGCCCATGAAGTTCCAACTGCTCTCGTGAGTGCGCTCTAACTTTGAACGGAGGCGGTCTCCTTCTCAAGCCATAAGCTTGCATAATGACCTGTCGAATCCACTTGGCTAAAGTAGATTTTGACGCTGCCTGACCCTTTCTGGGGCCTTCCGGCAGTATAAACAAAGTATCCGTTCTGCGAATCTGAGCAGTGGCTTTTAGATAAGCTTTAACTGCTCTTACTACATCCAAAGAATGCAATAACTTTTCCTCTACCGAAGTAGGTTTGGGGAAAAAAGAAGGAAGAACCACATCTAGGTTCAAATGAAACCTCGATACCACCTTAGGAAGAAAGGCTGGATGAGGACGTAACACTACTCTGTCCTTATGGATAACCAGATATGGCTCCTTACAGGACATAGCTGCTAATTCCGATACTCTTTTAGCCGAACAAATGGCTACTAGAAAAATCAATTTCCTGGTGAGAAGCACCAAGGAAATATGCTGTAATGGTTCAAATGGTTGTTTCTGTAGAACCGACAGAACCAAGTTTAGATCCCATGGACATATGGGAATATTAACCGGAGGACTAATACGCATCACTCCTTGTATAAAGGCTTTGACTAGTGAATGCGAAGCCAAGGGCCTTTGAAAAAATATTGACAAGGCCGAAATCTGACCCTTGATAGTACTCAAGGCAAGCTTCCTATCTACAGCCCACTGTAGGAAGTCCAGAATCCTACCTATTACGTACTTATGTGGATGCCATTTCTTGGCCTCACACCACGCGATGTACGCCTTCCAGATTCTATAGTAGATCTGCCTGGATACCGGCTTCCTGGCATTGATCATGGTAGATACCACAGCATTAGAGAGCCCTCTCTTTTTTAGAATGTGGGCTTCAATAGCCAGGCCGTCAAACCTAGGGCTGGTAAGGAAGGGTGGTATATCGGTCCTTGCGAAAGCCGGACGACGTGGGAGAGTCCAAGGACTCCCCACTGAAATTTTACAATCTCCGCGTACCACGCTCTTCGGGGCCACGCTGGAGCCACCGGAATCACCGGTTTCTTTTCTACCCTGATTCTGCGGAGTAATCGAGGTAACCATTGTGGCGGTGTGAATGCATATATCAGCTTGAACTGATCCCAAGGGAACACTAGGGCATCCGAGCCGCAAGCTAGGGGATCCCTTGTCCGAGAGACAAACCTGTCCCCCTTTGCGTTGAATCTGGATGCTAGAAGATCTACATCCGATGTTCCCCACCGCTGACATATTGTCCAGAAAACCTCGGGGTGAAGGGACCCTTCCTCTGGGCCTAATTGCTGGCGACTTAGAAAGTCCGCCTTCCAATTCTCCACTCCTGGAATGAATACCGCAGATATGGCTGGGACATATTTTTCTGCCCATTTCAGGATGTAATTTACTTCCCTCTGGGCTGCACGACTCCTGGTGCCCCCCTGATGATTGATATATGCCACTGCTGTGGCATTGTCTGATTGCATTCTGACAGGGGACCCTTGGAGTTTGGATGTCCATGCTACTAGGGCATACCGGGCTGCTCGTATCTCTAAGAGATTGATGGGCAGGGCCTTTTCTGCATCCGACCATCTGCCCTGGAGAGACTATTGCTCCAGTACTGCTCCCCAGCCTATAAGGCTGGCATCTGTAGTGACCACCTTCCAAGAAATCGGACTGAAGGATTTCCTTTTTTCCAGATTCTGGGGAACCAACCACCAACGGAGGCTCTTGCGAACGGAAGGGGACAAGGACATTGTAAGTCTAGGGCCTGAACTTTTTTGTTCCAGGCTGACAGTATGGCCCCTTGCAAATTCCTTGAATGGAATTGACCGTAGGGTACTGCTTCGAATGATGCCACCATTTTTCCCAGCAGCCTCATATACAGGCGTATGGACGGCTGTCTTTTTTGTACCCACTAAGTGGATCAAATCTTTCAAAGACAACATCTTTCCTCGAGGCAAGAATATTTCTGGCCTGAATCCAACCTTAGCCCCAAGTATTCCAGACTTTTGACTGGTTTTTAGGGCTGACTTGTCTCGGTTGATAATCCAACCGTGAGATTCCAGATACTTGATCGTCTTGTGAACGACCACGTCTAGTTTTTTCCACTGAGTGGTCTATCAGCAACAAGTCATCCAGATATGCCATTATCATTACACCTTGTGTTCTTAGATTGGCCAATAAAGGGCCAGAATTTTTGTAAACACTCGTGGTGCTGTGGCCAAACCGAAGGGTAAGGCTCTGAACTGAAAATGGCGCCCTTCTACTGCAAAGCGTAGAAATTTTTGGTGGACTGGAAAGATGGGAATGTGCAAATAAGCATCTTTGATGTCGATCGTGGCTAACCAATCCTCCCCTTGTAGGGCAGTGGCCACCGATCGGATCGACTCCATCGGAAAGTCCTGATATACAGGAATTTGTATAGCCCTTTTAGAATTAATATGGGCCTCCCGTCCGCGTTTGCTTCGGGACTGTAAAGAGGTTTGAGTAAAACCCGAACCCTCATTCTTCCAGGGGAACCTCCATAATTACTCCTTGGAGCAATAGTTGTTCTAGTGCCAACAGGAGGGACTCTCTCTTCCGGGGATCCCTTGGCACGTTTGACCTCAAAAATGGGAAGGAGGAGAGTCTTTTAACTCCAAACTGTATCCCAAACCTACTGCGGAGAGCACCTATCTGTCTTGATCGTGTCCCGCCAGGTCTCTTGCGAACAACTGGAGTCCTCCCCCCACCCGACTGAGTGGGGGCTTCATGAATTTAACTTTGGGGGAGGTTTTGTACCTCCCCTAACCCAGGGTTTCTTATTACCCTGCTACTGTCCCTGTTTTTTACCCCCGGGATTTGACCGAGGAGGCCGTCGGAACTGTTACACAGCCGATGCCCCAGGGACTGGAGAAGCAGGCCTCTTAAAGAGGGACCTCTAACTCTGCTTTTAACCGGCAAGAGCGTATTTTTACCGCTGGAAATTTTCTGGATATATTTGTCCAGGTTTTCCCTGAATAAGCGTTCACCATGAAATGGGACGCTAACCAGCCATTCTTTACAGGGAGCTTCAGCAGACCAGTTTTTGAGCCATAGGAGCCTACGCATATGTACTATAGACAGCGTAAGGCGGGAGGCCTGATGGACTGAATCCTCTATGGCGTCAACCGCAAAGCCTAAGGCTCTAGGTAGATCAGCTAGGGCAAAGCCTGCTGATCTGTCAAGTCCCTCAAGACCTGTTTCAACTGATCCTTCACTGCTTAGCAGACCCCAATAGCTGCTACTGCTGGTTGTATCACCAAGCAGATTTTCATAAGGACTCCAATCTTTTATCTATTGGGTTCTTGAACATTTGGACATTATCCACTGGACATGTCAGTGATTTATACATACAAGAGATGGCTGCGTCCATTGTAGGGACCTTCCATTTTTTTTTTTTATTTTTTTTTTGATGAACTTATCCTCCATGGGATAGACCACCGGAAATCTCTTGGGGGAATAAATATTTTCTCAGGACGTTCCCAATCCTGATAAATGAGCCCTTTCAGTAAAGGGTGAAGTGGAAAAGAACAAACAGTCTGGGGGCTTCTAGCGACCCCAACGAGGATACAGTAGTGGTTGATGGTTCCGCAAGGTGCATTTTTAAATGCTGATCGGACCATGTTAGTCAGAGACTGAACCCATAATCTTTCAGCTTGAGATGCTGAGAAAAGGTTCCCCCACTGTTGATTCCTCTATAACAGAATCAACCTTATCCTGATCCCCTTTCAGGCAGGTCGATCCCTGTATGGGACTGTTGCTCTGTTAACAGGCACTCTGAAGGAGGAGACGGAGATCGGGCGTGCTTTCCCTGACAGGGAGGCAGCGATAAATTTTGACAATCTCTCTCTAATCCTCCCAGAGCTGAGGAAAAAACCTCCTCTGTTACATACACAGGAGCAGGTGACTGAGGACAGCCACAGTACCAAGTACCCCTGCAGGGTCTCTACGGTCACTTACCTCTGAACTTCAGGGGAGACTGGTGCAGCAGGAGTATGCCCAAGATCCTCAGAGCCCGATGAGACCCCCTTCGCTTCCTGGAAGATTCAGTTCCGGAGCTACTGGACGGCATATTCCTAAGCCTAAAGCTGAGGTATTCCAGCCGTAATACACCACTTTTACTGAGAATAGTCTAGCACAATTGCTGCTATATCACAGTTGGTGTCTACTAATGTGCCTTTCTAGGGGATGCCTGTATCAACCGCTTGCTGTATGCCTTTAAATGTTGCCAGCTCTGTCTCTGTACTTCATAGCCAGCTTACTGCAATAATGTGGCTTTTTTAAAAACCTGCTGGGACGCCCGCACATGCGCAGAAGCGCTGCGGCGCGCACAGAGCGTCATCCCCCAGGCCCCGCCCCTTTTTCCGGCCACCTCTATATATAGAGGCGCGTGCACGCGCACGCGCGCGGCCACGTGCGCCTCGGCGCTAATTTTCAAACATGGAAACCAGGGACAGGAGCCAGGGCCCCCTTTGCCGCAGGCCGGGGGATAGACGAACACTGCAACATGGCAGAGGAAACAGTTTCCTGTAGGAGAACTCACCAACTGCCTGGACTTTGCTCTCTGAGAAGAAACTAGTCCATATGACAAGAAAAACATTCCACAGCGGCCTCTAGTGGACAAACACAGGTACCGCAGTTTAATATACTAAACATATATAAAAAAAAAACATTCTTTTTTTTTTTTTTTTTTCTTGACCACCATTAAAAATTATTACATTTTTTTAGTAGTTACAGGCATGCACAGATATTAGCGGGAATACCGTTAGGTAACAGACAGAAAGACAAATTAGGCTTGGGGGTCCCCCAATAGAACCAAGTTCCTGGGGGCCCCCACTTACCTGTTCCCCGCCGCAGGACTTTGTTTGGTCCACAAAAGCCCAAACTTCACCTATCACGGCAGGCATTGTAATCAAACCTTCAGGGACCGGGTTCCCAAGGATTCCACTCCCCTGGACCTGTATAGCACCCTGCACAGAAAACATCTTGGTCGTGGGTATGACCAGAGCTCTGGATCCCAGGGTCCAGCTCTCCTAAGAGAAGCATTACAGGCAGAACCTTGCTCTTCTCTGCAAGGCCCGGGTACCGACCGTTTAGCTATGAAGCTTTTTTGGTCGGATCCGGAATAGCTTACTGAGGCCCAAAAGAACCTGTACGCAAGCTCAGTGAAAAACACATGTTTCTTCTTGGCCAACACCTTAGACACTGGCAAAAAACTGAGGTGCTCCCGGATGGGAGGGGCTTATATAGGGGAGGGTACTTCCGGTTTTGGAAGTTGCCAGTGCCAGCACCTGACGGTAACTATATAACCCATTAGTAATGACTATGTCGCTCTGTGTCCCGTGATGTACGAGAAAGAAAAGACCGATGGGGCCCATACACGATCGGTTCGTCCGATGAAAACAGTCCATCGGACTGTTTTCATCGGTAAAACCGATCGTGTGTACACGGCTTTACAGACCACTTTTACCTACAGGTAAGCCTAGATTAAGGCTTATCTGTAGGTGCAAGAAATATCTCCTAAACCTACACGGTTTAGGAGATATTTGCAAAAGACAGGCACCGATGTCTACGGTGCATGCGCCGTAGACAACGGCGCGCAGGCACACTGAGCGTGCCCTTTCTAATGGCGATCGTGCGTGGGAGGGACGTCATCGCGGCTCCGGCCAGTCACAGCGACGGAGCCGCGATAACCTCAAGTCACTCCAGGAGAGATGGCGGAGACGGAGGAGGGGAACGAGGAGCGCTGCGGGGGCTTCGATCTCAGGTAAGTAATTCATAATGAGCTAGTATGCTTTGGGCCCAATTTGGACCCTTTCACTTGGGGGTGTACTCACTTTTGTTGCCAGCAGTTTAGACATTAATGGCTGTGTGTTGAGTTATTTTGAGGGGACAGCAAATTTACACTGTTATACAAGCTGTACACTTACTACTTTACATTGTAGCAAAGTGTAATTTCTTCAGTGTTGTCACATGAAAAGATGAAATGAGATATTTACAAAAATGTGAGGGGTGTACTCACTTTTGTGAGATACTGTATATATATATATATATATATATATACACATATACATATCATATACATACACACACACATCTTTTTTCTCTATTTCCATTAATAGAAAAAATGATTTAATGGAAAACAATTATACTTTAAGTCAAAAGATCTTCCCTGATCAAAATTCTAGGAATTTGTTTCAAGAATCCTAATCTCCAGGTGTGAAATGAATGTTTGGTGAATTAAGTCTATCTTTCATGTCAGAAACTCATTGATGGTACAGTCCAGTTTCTTATACAAGTGTAAAGTGCATAGGATGTTTTTTCCCTAATAAAGCACCTTGGAGTTTCTGTTAAAAAATATACACTTCAAAGACTTTATTCTGATACTTGCCATTTTTTTTTTCCGAGGAGGGGTAGAAAAAACAAAACAACACAGCACAGGAAATCAAAGCATGCTCTAATGGCAAGGTCACGGCGCTCCTCTTAATAGTCAGGGTGTGTGAGGCTATAATTGAACTATCTGCCTGCAAGGCATGTCTTAAATGATACACGTCATATAAGCGGGTGGCAGCTGTTTGGAAGAGCTGGGGCAATCCTTTCAAGTGGACAGGGACATCACATAAAAACTGTCAAATATCTACCATGATCCTTGTCTGCTCTTGAGGGTCTAAATGAATGCACGACATAGTAGCAGTAAACAGGATGCTGCCATACTGTACATGACCAAGGACCACAATAAAATGTTGTAAAGTGCTGCGGGAAACAGTTGGCGCTATATAAATCCTGTATAATAATAATTAACATATGCTGCACTAAATGAAACACCATACATTAAACAAAATCTAAAAATTAGACTGGTAATAGTATGTAAACACAAATTCCCAAACCAAAATGAACAAGTAGAACAGTATCTAGGACTCTAGAAACTGCAGTTTATTGTAACCACTTGACCTCCGGAAGGACATCTTTTGCTATTCAGCACTGTTCTACTTTGACTGGTAATTACGTGGTCATGCAACACTGTATGCAAATTAAATTTACCGGTATATATAAAAAAAAATCACACAAATAGAGCTTTCTTTTGGTGGCATTTAATCCCCACTGTGTTTTTTATTATTTATTGTATAAACAAAAAAGACTGGAAATTTTGAAAACAAAAATATTTTCTACGTTGTTATAAAACATACAAAAAAAAAAAAATCGAATTTCTTCATAAATTTACGGCAAAATGTATTTTGCTACATATCTTTGATAAAAAAATCCCAATAAGTGTATATTGATTGGTTTGATTTAAAGTTATAGTGTCTCCAAACTATGGTAAATATACTGGAATTTACGAAGCTATAGACGCTATACTGGTAATGACAGTGATCAGCGACTTAAGCCTAGTACACACTACCAGGGCTAAACGAAAAAAAAAAAACTGACAGCTCACAAGGAGCTGCTATACTAACCATGCGTTGTTAGTACAGCGATCTTCCCTGCTGTGCTATTGTGTTCAGTCAAAACACTACGGTCTTCACTGTCAGCCACTGGTTGAGAGTGCTGATCGGGAGCTGATCGGCAGACCTATTTTGGTCATGCCCCCGGCTGCAGTACACACGGCCTGAATGTTGGCCGGTTTCTATTGAACTGGCCGATGCCGCCCGACATTCGGCCCATGTGTACTAGGCTTTATAGTGGGACTGTGGTAGTGTGGCAGACAATCTGGCGCTAAAAGACACTGGCAGGGAGGGACACTAACTGACACGGATGTTGCTAGTGACACTAAAGCCCTGTACACACGATCGGATTTCCTATGGTTTTTTAACCAATGGATTTTTCCATCGGAAATCCGATGAAGCTGACTTTCATCAGTCTTGCCTACACACCATCAGTCAAAAAACCGACCGTTCCAAACGCGGTGACGTAAAACACTCCGATGAGCCGAGAAAAATGAAGTTCAATGCTTCTGAGCATGTGTTGACTTGATTCTGAGCATGCGTGGGTTTTTTATCCGATGGAGTTCCCCACAGATGATAGTAAATTGCTATCGGTTTTTTAACCATCGGATAAATTTAAAACATGTTCTATTTTTAAACACCGATGGAAAAAAGACCGATAGGGCCCATACACGATCGGTTTGTCCGATGAAAAAAGTCCATCGGACTGTTTTCATCTGTAAAACCTATCGTGTGTACACGGCTTAATACAGTGATAATACTGTACACTGTACTAACGACACTGGCTGGGAAGGGGTTAACATCATGGGGCAATCAGGAAGAAGAAACAGCCAGATCCCTGTTCAGTGTACACAAGGGTTCTGTGTGTTTTTAAACACACAGAACTCTGTGTTATGATTGGACATCAGCAGGTTTCAGCCAAAATCAATGGCTGAAATCTACTGCCAAACTCGTGCTGTGTCCATTCACAGCACGGGTCAGCAGGGGTGCGTGCAAGAGCTCCCCAAAGATGGCAACATACATGTACGTTGCTCTGCCTGCACCTGCCATCCGCTCAAAGTATATTTACTGTGAGTGGTCGTCAGGTGGTAAAGCTGAACTTAACGTTCACTTTAACACTTGTCTTTGAGGGGTGGTAAAACCCTGTGGCTGAGCCCCCCCCCCCAACCGTTCCCCTGAGGCAGCAGCTGGTGGTTTGCACATGCTGTGTCCATGCTGCTCCGGACTGCGGCAGGAATTATATCCCCTATCGTGCTCGGTGGTACCTGCCGAATAAATGAGTCTGTGCTACAATCACGCACAACACAAGCGGTGACTGGTAATTATGGAGTTAAAACAGGTGGTGAGGAGGTGATACAATGCCTCCTCACTGCCTGTCTATTGCTGTCTGAAGAGCAATCCAAATGTGGATCTCGCTTCAGATAGCAAAGCAAGTATGAACGAAGCCTAAAAGTAGAACTAAAGGGAATTAAAAAAGAAAATAATTAAGGTAGAGTAAGGGGAGCTAAAACCCCTTTCAGTTTGTTTTTTTCGCCATCTGTGTCCAGTTGGGGAGATATCTCTTCAATTCCTGTACCATAACCAAAACAGCAAGTGAGAGAAATCCAAAGTTAGGGAATCCTGGGATGTCACCAGGACTAGTGTCCCCATTGGAAGATTTCCCCTCTATTAGGGCTCATTTACACTTGCTTTGGCTTCAACACACATTAATGGCTAGTTTACACTTGCTTCAAAACATGGCTTTTGGCAGGCTTTGCTAAAGCTCTCTGAACGCCAGTAAAGTTCCTGTCACTAAATAAAATGGTTAGCTTACAGTCCTGTTTACACCTGCTTTTGCTTTTTTTCGGCTGTGCTTCAAAAATGATACCCAATGTAGCTTTAGTGGTGCTTCAAACCGTCTCAAAGCCTCCATAGAAGTGTATGGCAAAGCTTGCTTGAAGCCCCACCGAAGCCCCACCAAAGGCTCATCGAAGCCCCACCAAAGCCTCAAAGCCCCACCAAAGCCTCAAAGCCCCACCAAAGCCTCATCAAAGCCCCACCAAAGCCTCATCAAAGCCCCACCAAAGCCCCACCAAAGCCCCAAGCAAAAGCAAGGTGTAAACGGGACTGTAAGCTAACCATTTTATTTAGTTACAGGGGCTTTGACTGGCATTCAGAAAACTTTAACAAAGTGTGTCCGAAGCCATGTTGTGAAGCAAGTGTAAACTAGGCCTTAGGGCTCATTTACACTTGCTTAGGCTTCAACAAGACATCAACAAGGCTTCGGACAAGCTTTGTTAAAGCTCTCTGAACGCTAGCTCTGGAAACAGGACCAGACACCCAACACGGGGAAAACGACTGTCAGTGACTAGTCTTTATTATAGGAAACTGTTTCATCTGAGGTTAGCCCGAAAATGATTTTCAAATAACATTTTATCTAAATATCTCCTTAGAAAGACATGAGACATACTTATTCTGGCTGGGGGGAGGATTTTCCTGAGCAGAAACATTTTGGGGAATTCAATGAAGTCCCACTGACACTTTTCTGGCGGTATGGCCCTTTAATATGGCCTGCATCAGATCCACAAATCCCTGCCATCTGTTTGGTAGCTTTACTGATACATGTGGCAGATTCAGGTCAGAGCCACTGTACTAACTATGCAATGTTAGTACAGGGATCTCCCCTGCTGTTCTATTATGTTCTGAAAGAGGGACAGCCCCATGCCAGAATGCTCTGGTCAGCGTTCTCAGCCATTGGCTGAAAGCACTGATCGGGAGCCGATCAGCAGACCTTTTTTTCGGTCATGACCCTTCAACAGACGTTCGGCCGGCTTCTGTCGGACCGGCTGCAGTACACATGAGCCGATTGTGGGCCAGTTTCTTTTGAACCGGCCGATTACTTCACTTGAGTTTAAAGTGGAGTTCCACCCTGAAAAAAAAATTACACCAAAATGAAGCAAAAAAAGAAAAACAATAAAGAAAAAAAAAATGTTAGTCACCCGAAATAGCGGTTGCTATGCGGAAGTCCCTCATCTGCCTCTTCCTTATCCGTGGTGGGTCATCCTCTTCTAGTAAATGGGGCGCACTGCCTTCTGGGAACTGTGTGTAATCCCAGAGAGCAGCCGGTCATTCACAAATCGGCACGAGACTCGCGCATGCGCAGTAGGAAACGGGCAATGAAGCCGTAAGGCTTCACTGCCTGTTTCCCTTAGTGAGGATGGCGGCGCGAGACCTGCAGTGATCGAGGGATCGGCATCGGGGGGGGGGGGGGGCCATCATCGCGGGCGAGTAGGACAGGTAAGTGTTCTTATTAAAAGTCAGCAGCCACAGTGTTTGTAGCTGCTGACTTAAAAAATAAAATAAAAATCGCGGGTGGAATCCCGCTTTAAGCAGTATTAAACCTAAAACCAAAAATATAATATATTGCAGCTTACCAATCATTAGATGTAGTGGCTGCATCACTTTCATTCCATTCATATATTCCCTGTTCCCCTGGTAATATGGCCAGTAACACACCTACTGCATTACGGTTCCCCCACTCTGGGTGAACGAGCACATACCTTTGGACAGCAGTATTGTCAGTCAGGGGGAAGGGAGTGTTAGATGGACTAGAAGATTTAAATACACTAACAAACTGAAGCCAAATTCCAGCTAACACTTTATAAGCAGTTAAAACAAACAGTTTAATTTTTTTCCTTTTTGTCAATCACAGCCAGTGAGCCAATAAGAAGAGAGCAGGGGGGCAGGGTTGAGCCACGGTTTTATGTGTCTTATACACGCATAGCGAAGGGCTCGGGAGCGAGCATGCACCAGTGCCCCATTAGCAAGAGGCTTGCTATTGGGGGCACTGGTCAAGGGGGAAAAGCCAGGACCGATGGCGGGGGACCCAAGAAGAAGAGGATCAGGGCTGCTCTGTGCAAAACAATTGCACAGAGCTGGTAAGTAAAACACGTTTTCTTTTCTTTTATAAAGCTGAACCTTTAATACTGCTTTAATGCATTTCCTGAATTTAAGCAATCTGTATTCACGAATCTCTACAGATTCAGACAAATCTACGCTCTATTTCTATGAAAAAAAATTTTGCTCATCATAATTTGTTCATCTATGTTTGAGTGTAATCTACACAATAAATAAATTGTTCCTTTTAGTAAGATCACATCTGAAAGATCTTAATGGATTTGAGAAGACTAATATACAAGAAAATAGATTTTTCTTTGCAGGCAAATTAATAACAATACCAGTTAGCACAAACAATTGCTTGATAAATGTTGAGGATACAATAGATGCCACTAATAAAATTATTGTTATTCAAGATATTACAAATGTTTTTATTTCCCCACCCCGCAGTATTATACAGACGTTGGCGTGAAACCAGTAGTGAAAGATCAACATCAGATTCCAGCAATGGGGAATTCCTAAGTATGGGAGCGAGGGAGTAAAAAACGCATAAATATCGTTTTTACAAGCTTCAGACAAGCAGGTGAGAGCTGAACATAACCGCCAATCCTTCCACTGCTGACATCGCCAACAACTAATAATACTCTCCCTTAGGTATGTAGGTACGGTCTGCTAGCAGAATGTGGCCTGCAAATTACAGGCATGGGGTTTGAAAATGAAAGTGTATAGGGATTATTTCAAGACAAAGAATGTATCCACTTCAGTTCTGCTGCACTCACAGGGGAATGAAGCGTACAATAGTGTTACTGTTCTGGTTAATAATACAGTGGATGTTATGAATTACTCACATGATTAGAGCTTCCCATTCAAAGAAGTTCTCTTCATTAATGGGACCTGAAAGACAGTAATAATAATTATACAGAAAACTTTGTCCAATCACAACACAAAGGAACTTTGATAATGGGAATTGCTTTAACATTTTCTATCTGCTGCACATACTTTATCCAATTTAACATTAGAGGGAAAAAATGCAGCTCCCTGTGTCTATTCAGACACAGAGCAGCGGCCCGGCCCCCTTTCTCTCCTCATTGGCTGGCTGACTTTAATTAACAGCAGCGGGAGCCAATGGCGCCGCGCTGCTGTCTCATCCAATTAGGAGGGGAGTCCCGATCAGCCGAGACACGCCTGCAACATCGTTGGATCTAGATGGGGCTCAGGTAAGTATTGGGGGGGCTGTCTCACACAGAAGGCTTTTTATCTTAATGTATAGAATGCATTAAGATAAAAAACCTTCTGCCTTTACAGCCACTTTAAAACAAAATGCAGCTTAGGCTTGTTGTTCCCTGTAGTACTTCTTTTTCACCACAAGATGTCCTCCGTTTTTAGGTTTGATAATGCCCAGCCTCATCCACCCTGGAAGACTGAGGGCATACGGTGAACGCAGGCCATCATGGGACTACCCCCAGATCACCACAGCATCTTTCATTTAAAGTGTATTGATGAAGAGAGAGGCACTGACATGATGGTCAGTACTGCTCTCTGCATTATCAAAGGAGCACCTACTGCTAGGAAAAGACCTAGGAGGAAGAGGACCCAACTAACCTGAAGCAAAGCATACTCATTCTTCAATCTCTCTGCTTCCCTTAGACCCCTTTCAAACTGAGGCATTTTAGCGCTAGAAATAGCACCTGTAAAGAGCCTGAAAACCAGCTCCCATTAAATTCAGTGTGACTTTTCACACTGGGACGGTGCGCTTGCGGGACGTTAGGAAAAGTCCTGCAAGCAGCATCTTTGGGGCGCTTTAGGAGCGCTGTATTTAGCTCTCCCAAAACGCCCTGCCCATTGAAAATGAATGAAAAGCGCTTCGGAAACGCCGCAACACGGGCGCTTTTAACCTCTTCTTTGGGGTTAAAAGCACCCGCTAGCGGCCGAAAAGCACCCCTTAAACAGCGGTAAAGCGCTCCTAAAACGAACAACGCTTTACCACTAACACACAGGCAGCCCCAGTGTGAAAGGGGTCTTAAGAGGGGCTGAGACAGGATATGAGCCACACAGAGAGTGCCTTGCATTCGATGCTTATACCAACTTAAAAAGACTTAAAGTGCAACTTTACCCATAACAACTTAAAAAATAATGTTCTTTAGCAAGGAACATACATTCCACATTATTATTTATACAAAATTAGTGTGTGCTGTACAGTGCCTCCAGCATTGCTCCTGTTTCTTGCTGGAGGCGGCCATTTTGCTGAAGCCGAGAGTCCCTGAACAGCAGTAAATCATAAAGCGGAACTAAACCCATCGATTTGATGGTTTCAAAGACCGGTTACATTCCTGAAATGCCAGGATTGCTAACTGTCACATTTGCTTGTGTCTTCAACCAAACAGTGTCACAACTGATCACATGTGCAGCACCATGGCAGTTGCAAACAGAAGCAGCTTTCTTGACTACAAAGGATAGAAGGGTTTGATCCTGCTTTAAGGCTGTCAGCAGATCAGCCTCTACAAATTCAGCAGTACCTAAAAATAGAGAGCAACTGAGCGTGTGCAGAGCAGGTTGAGACAATGTATTACTGGATTTTAACCACTTGCTTACTGGACGCTTAAACCCCCTTCCTGCCCAGGCCAATTTTCAGCTTTCAGTGCTGTCACACTTTGAATGACAATTGCGCGGTCATGTTACACTGTACCCACATGAAAGTTTTATAATTTTTTTCACACAGAGATTTCTCTTGGTGGTATTAAATCATTACTGGGGTTTTAATTTTTTGCGAAACAAACAAAAAAAGACCAAAAAAAACAACAGTTTTAATAGTTTGTTATAAAATTTAGCAAACAGGTAATTTTTCTCATTTACTGATGTGCGCTGATGAGCACTGATAAGGCGGCACTGATGGGTACTGATGAGGCGGCACTGATGAGGCTGCACTGATAGGTGGCACTTCTGGATACTGGTAGGTGATACTGATAGGCAGAACTGATGATGTGGCACTGGTGGGCACTGCTTAGCAGAACTTATGGGCACTGGTAGGTGGCACTGGTGGGCACTAATGAGGCAGCAGTGGCTCTCCGTGTGTGGGATTGACGTCCCGTTTACACAAGCCGATTACGGCTTGATTGTCCTCACGCTGTCAGCCGATTTCCGTCTTCTGTTTACATCACGTGATCAGCTGTCATTGGCTGACAGCTGATCACGTAGTAAGGGGCTTGGGATCTCATGGACTCGCTGATCACAGAGCGGGGCGCGCAGGCAGCTCATGCACGGGAGAACATACAGTCAGGTCCATAAATATTGGGACATCGTCACAATTCTAATCTTTTTGGCTCTATACACCACCACAATGGATTTGAAATGAAAAGAAGATGTGCTTTAACTGCAGACTTTCAGCTTTAATTTGAGAGTATTTACATCCAAATCAGGTGAACGGTGTAGGAATTACAACAGTTTGTATATGTGCCTCCCACTTTTTAAAGGGACCAAAAGTAATGGGACAGATTAACAATCATAAATCAGACTTTCACTTTTTAATACTTGGTTGCAAATCCTTTGCAGTCAATTACAGCCTGAAGTGTGGAACGCATAGACATCACCAGACGCTGGGTTTCATCTCTGGTGATGCTCTGCCAGGCCTCTACTGCAACTGTCTTCAGTTCCTGCTTGTTCTTGGGGCATTTTCCCTTCAGTTTTGTCTTCAGCAAGTGAAATGCATGCTCAATCAGATTTAGGTCAGGTGATTGACTTGGCCATTGCATAACATTCCACTTCTTTTCCTTAAAAAACTCTTTGGTTGCTTTCTCAGTATGCTTCGGGTCATTGTCCATCTGCACTGTGAAGCGCCGTCCAATTAGTTCTGAAGCATTTGGCTGAATATGAGCAGATAATATTGCCCGAAACACTTCAGAATTCATCCTGCTGCTTTTGTCAGCAGTCACATCATCAATAAATACAAGAGAACCAGTTCCATTGGCAGCCATACATGCCCACGCCATGACACTACCACCACCATGCTTCACTGATAAGGTGGTATGCTTTGGATCATGAGCAGTTCCTTTCCTTCTCCATACTCTTCTCTTCCCATCACTCTGGTACAAGTTGATCTTGGTCTCATCTGTCCATAGGATGTTGTTCCAGAACTGTGAAGGCTTTTTTAGATGTTGTTTAACCACTTAACAACCGCTCACTGTATATATACGTCGGCAGAATGGCACCGACAGGCACAATCACGTAGAGTGTACGTGATCGCCTTTGTACAGTGAGCGGCCGTTTATCGCTGGGGAGCGATCAGAGATGAGGGGGTGACCATTCGATTTCGGCCACCCCCTCGCGATCGCTCCCGGCGAATGAAAATGCTTCCTCCGCCATGTGATGTAAACACAGGCAGGAGGAAGTGATGTCATCTCCCTCGCGGCGGTCTTTTCGATTCCGGCGCCGAGGAGAGAAGAAGCAGGTTAGTGCACCAACAGTCCACTGACACATAGGTACACATAGGCACACATTTCACCCCCCAGATCACCCCCCAGCCCCCAATCACAGTGTCACTGATTGCAGTGATCATTTATTTTACTGATCACTGCATTTAGTGTCATCTGTGATAGTAAAAAGTTGCAGGGCAGTTAGGTTTAGGCCCCTTTAGGTCCAGGGTAGCCCCCTAACCCCCCCTAATAAAGGTTTAACCCCTTGATCGCCCCCCCGGTAACCCTTTCACCCCCTAACGCCAGCGTCACTAAGCGATCGGATTTTCGATCGCTGTATTTAGTGCCGGTGGTGCCCTAGATAGCCAGTTATTTATTTTTAGTTTCGCCGCAGGTTTTTAGAGCGTCAGGTACCCCCATATATTATTTTAACCCCCTGATTGCCCCTAGAGTTAACCCTTTCACCAGTGATCACCGTATAAGCGTCACTGGTGACACTGGTTACCCAGTTAGTTATTTAGGTAACCCGTCAGGTTTTTATATAGCGTCGGGTACCCCCATATTTAACCTAATAAAGGTTTTAACCCCCTGATTGCCCCTAGTTAACCCTTTCACCAGTGATCACCATATAAAGGTTACGGGTGACGCTGGTTGGTTAGTTTGCTTTTTATAGCATCAGGGCACCCGCCGTATATAACCCAATAAAGGTTTAACCCCCTGATCGCCCGGCGGGTGAGATCAATTAGGTTTAAGCGCCAGAGAGGGTCTGCGTCGCCCCAGGCAGCGTTAGGTTAGTGCCAGTAACGCTAACACCCACATGCAAAGCATACACCTCCCTTAGTGGTATAGTATCTGATCAGATCTATACTAGCGTCCCCAGCGGTTTAGGGTTCCCAAAAACGCAGTGTTAGCAGGATCAGCCCAGATACCTGCTAGCACCTGCTTTTAGCTCCTCCGCCCAGCCCAGCCCAGCCCACCCAAGTGCAGTATTGATCGATCACTGTCACTTACCAAACACAAAACACATAACTGCAGCGTTCGCAGAGACAGTCCTGATCCCTGCGACCGCTAACAGTTTTTTTTGTAGCGTTTGATATATTTGCTGACGACAGTCGGGTGCTTTTTTTCCTGTGAATCTTACTAGTGTACCCCTAAATTTAGAGCCCAAAATGGCAAGTCGAAGGTACACTAGTAAAGAGGCCTACGAGATTCTGAGCATGACAGATAGTGAAGAGGAGGTCACGTATCTGTCAGATTCAGGCTCAGAATATCTTCCCGTAGAAGACAGTGACGTCAGCGGCCCCACGTCAGATAGCTCTGACGACGAAGTTGAGGTCCCTGCTAAGGTCAGGCGTACCCGATCCCGATCTTCTGAGGTTGTTGAGGAGCAAGAACCGCAGGGCTCTCGTATCATGGAGCAGAGGAGTACTAGCGCCGCTATTCCTTCTGGTGAATTGGCAAGCACCAGCGGCCTAGTACAGCCTGGGCGTACATCCAGCACTGCAGTATCACGTGGTGACGTGGCGAGTCCCATAAGTGCAGTTCAAGCTGGCGAGGTGGCAAGCACAAGTAGTGTCCCGCTGCCACCAAGAAGACAAAGGCAGGCCCGTCGTACCCATAGTGCTCTTCCTGCAGAATTCGCCTATCCTGATTGGGTCCCCACCACTTCTGCAGAACCCGTACTTCCCCCATTCACTGCCCAACCCGGTATTCAGGTGGAAACAGCTGATTTTATGCCAATCGATTATTATTCGCTGTTTTTCACGGAAGATCTCTATAGATCTATTGTGGACCAGAGTAATTTATATGCTGGTCAATTCATCGCCGCTAATCCCCAGTTGCCTTCCATTGCCAAAGATTGGAAACCAATTACGGTTTCCGAATTTAAGACCTTTCTGGGCCTTTCCCTCAACATGGGCACACATAAATTCCCGTCATTGCGTGCTTATTGGTCCACGCACCCAATTGACCACATGCCCGTGTTCTCTGCCTCCATGCCCAGGAAACGATACGAGCAGATTTTGCGGTTCATGCACTTCAACGACAATGAACTTTGTCGTCCACGTGGGGACCCTGAATACGACCGGCTCTATAAAATTCGGCCCCTCATAAACCACTTCAATGAACGTTTTGCAGCCTTGTTTATTCCCGATCAAGCTGTCTGCGTTGATGAGTCCCTGATTAAATTTTCTGGCCGCTTGGCTTTCAAGCAGTACCTTCCCAGCAAGCGTGCCGTATACGGGGTCAAGCTCTATAAGTGCTGTGACAGGGCAACAGGCTATGTATGGAGCTTTATGGTTTATGAGGGAAAAGATAGTCAGGTTGAGCCGGTCAACTGCCCGGATGACATAGGGAGCGCTGGCAAGATAGTGTGGAACTTGGTGTCACCCTTATTCGGAAAGGGGTACCACTTGTATGTGGACAATTATTACACGAGCGTGCCACTGTTTAGTCACTTGTTTGATCATCAGACTGGAGCATGTGGCACCGTGCGACCTAATCGCCGGGGCTTTCCCCAGTGGCTTGTAGATGCCCGTCTTAGGCTGGGGGAGAGAGCCTGCGTAAAGTGTAATAACTTGCTCGCTATGAAGTGGAGGGACAATAAGAATGTTTTCCTTCTTACCTCCCTTCATGCAGACACGACAGTCCAAATTCGTACGGCGACTGGTGTTGTGGAGAAACCCCTCTGTGTCCACGAATATAACAAAAATATGGGAGGGGTGGACCTCAACGACCAGTTGATGGCGCCATATCTAATTGACCGTAAGGCGAGACGCTGGTACAAAAAAGTGTCTCTATCCTTATTCCAATTGGCTTTGCTGAACGCTCATGTGCTATACAGAGCTTCAGGCGGGACTTTATCTCTTCTAAAATTCCAGAATGAGATAGTCACAGAACTCCTGTATCCAGGCGGTTCTGCACCTCACCATCCCTTACCAAATGCAGTAAGCCGGCTGCATGAGAGGCATTATACGCATCTCCTCCCGAGTACCCCTACCCAACGAGCCCCCCAAAAAAGATGTCGTGTCTGTAGCAAGCGCGGATTTAGGCGTGACACCCGTTATTATTGTCTACTCTGTCCTGACAAACCTGGTCTTTGCCTTGGTGAATGTTTTGAACGCTACCACTCAGTGAAGTTTTAGCGTAGGGTACAGCATTGCACAGACTAGGACACACTTACACAGGATCTCCCAAGATGCCATTACATTTTGAGAGACCCGAACCATTACAGTTGTTAAAGTTTAAAAAAAAAAGTGTAAAAAAGAAAAAAAAAAAAACGTAAAAAACAAAAACACAAAAAAAATATAAAATAAAAAAACCAAAAATAGTTGTCGTTTTATTGTTCTCTCTCTCTCTATTTTCTCTCTATTGTTCTGCTCTTTTTTACTGTATTCCATTCTGCAATGTTTTATCATGCTTGCTTTTCAGGTATGTAATTTTTTGTTTTCAGGTGCGCCATTCAACTGCAGCGCGGAATTATTTATCTTGACAGCAACAGCGTTTGCTCCCACGATACATAAAGCCGTGACTCCAGTGCTGTAGGAGGTGATTTCACCACCACAGTTAAAAAAAAAGAGCATATATGCCGAAGCATGGGGGCAGCAGGGGCGGAGGAGCGATTTTGCTCCTAATGCCGCGTATATACGGTCGAAATTCCGACGGAGGCTTGCCCGTGGAAAAGTTCGACCGTGTGTACGCGGCATAACTTTTTTGCGGGAGGATGCCCCCATGCTTCGGCATATATATATTTTAGGCACAGGTTGTGTTAAAAAAATGTTTTATTTTTTACTAGGTTTTGTTTTGGTATTTGCTTTGCAGGTATGGTATGGTAAGGTCTTACTGTTGTACTGTAATGTTACTTTGTTTTAATGTTAACCATCATTTGCTTAGCAGGTACGCCATTCAGTTGCATCGCGGATTTATTTATCTTGACAGCAACAGCGTTTGCTCCCACGATACATAAAGCCGTGACTCCAACGCTGTAGGAGGTGATTTCACCACCACAGTTAAAAAAAGAGCATATATGCCGAAGCATGGGGGCAGCAGGGGCGGAGGAGCAATTTTGCTCCTAATGCCGCGTATATACGGTCGAAATTCCGACGGAGGCTTGCCCGTGGAAAAGTTCGACCATGTGTACGCGGCATAACCTTTTATGATGTGTACGCGGCATAACCTTTTATGCCGCGTACATACGGTCGAAATTCAGACGAAGGCTTGCCCGTGGAAAAGTCCGACTGTGTGTACGCGGCATAACTTTTTTGCGGGAGGATGCCCCCATGCTTCGGCATATATGCCCATCATTAGAAGTGGGTGGATGAAGGGAGGTATTCTAATGGTGGGCATACCCACCGATCAATCTCTTTTTTACGTTCAGCCAACAGGCTGCATGAAAAAAAAGATTACAATACATGTCCAACAAGGACCAGCAACGTACTGGTATGTTGCTGGACTTTCAATGTTTATACCAGAATGATGCCTGCAGGTTTAGGTATCATCTTGGTATCATTCTTTTCAGCCAGTGGCCGGCTTTCATGTAAAAGCAATTCTAGCAGATAATTAGCCTCTAGACTGCTTTTACAAGCAGTGGGAGGGAATGCCCCCCCCCCCCGGATATAAACAGCGCCATTGGGAAATTGGGAAAGCATTTTATCACACCGATCTTGGTGTGGTCAGATGCTTTGAGGGCAGAGGAAAGATCTAGGGTCTAACCCCCCATTTTTTTTCAAAAAAAGAGTACCTGTCACTACTTATTGCTATCATAGGGGATATTTACATTCCCTGAGATAACAATAAAAATGATCAAAAATAAATAAATATGGAAGGAACAGTTTAAAAATAAAATAAAAAAGCAAAATAAATAATAAAAAAAAAAAAAAAAAAAAAAAAAAAAAAAAAAAGCACCGCTGTCCCCCCCTGCTCTTGCGCAAAGGTGAACGCAAACGTCGGTCTAGCGCCATATGTAAACAGCAATTGCATCATGCATGTGAGGTATCACCGCGAAGGTCAGATCGAGGGCAGTAATTTTAGCAGTAGACCTCCTCTGTAAATCTAACGTGGTAACCTGTAAAGGCTTTTAAATGTTTTTAAAAATGAATATAGTTTCTCGCCGCTGCGCGTTTGTGCGCAATTTTAAAGCATGTCGTGTTTGGTATCCATGTACTCGGCCTAAGATCATCTTTTTTATTTCATCAAACATTTGGGCAATATAGTGTTTTTTAGTGCATTAAAAATAAAAAAAGTGTGTTTTTCCCCCAAAAAATGCGTTTGAAAAATCGCTGCGCAAATACTGTGTGGAAAAAAAAAATGCAACACCCACTATTTTAATCTGTAGGGCCTTTGCTTTAAAAATATATATAATGTTTGGGGGTTCAACATAATTTTCTTGCAAAAAAAAATATGTTTTCATGTAAACAAAAAGTGTCAGAAAGGGCTTTGTCTTCAAGTGGTTAGAAGAGTGGATGATGTGTGACATAAGCTTCCTAATGTTGTGCATAAAATGCCAGGACAGTTCAAACCCCCCCCCAAATGACCCCATTTTGGAAAGTAGACACCCCAAGCTATTTGCTGAGAGGCCTGTTGAGCCCATTGAATATTTTTTTTTTGTCCCAAGTGATTGAATAATGACAAAAATAAAAAAAAATAAAGAAATGTACAAAAATGTACATTTTGGGAGCCTAGCCGCGTACAGGACCCCGAAAACCAAGCACCGCCTTCAGGATTTCTATGGGTGTAAATTTTTGATTTCACTCCTCACTGCCTATCACAGTTTCGGAGGCCATGGAATGCCCAGATGGCACAAAACCCCCCCAAATGACCCCATTTTGGAAAGTAGACACCCCAAGCTATTTGCTGAGAGGTATGTTGAGTATTTTGCAGATCTCGCTTTTTGTCACAAAGTTTTAAAAATTGAAAAAAAAAATGTCTTTCTTCATTTTCAAAAACAAATGAGAGCTGTAAAATACTCACCATGCCTCTCGGCAAATAGCTTGGGGTGTCTACTTTCCAAAATGGGGTCATTTGTGGGGGTTTTGGGCTATCTTGGCATTTTATGGCCTTCAAAACTGTGATAGGCAGTGAGGAGTGAAATCAAAAATTTACACCCATAGAAATCCTGAAGGCGGTGCTTGGTTTTCGGGGTCCTGTACGCGGCTAGGCTCCCAAAATGTACATTTTTGTACATTTTTTATTTTCAAAACTGTGATAGGTAGTGAGGAATGAAATCAAAAATTTGTGCCCTTAGAAATCCTGAAGGCGGTGCTTGGTTTTCGGGGGCCCGTACGCGGCTAGGCTCTCAAAAAGTCCCACACATGTGGTATCCCCGTACTTAGAAGAAGCAGCCAAATGTATTTTGGGGTGCAATACCGCATATAACCATGGCATGTTTGAGCAATATATCATTTAGTGACAACTTTTTGTACATTTTTTTTTTCTTTTTGTCATTATTCAATCACTTGGGACAAAAAAAAAAATATTCAATGGGCTCAACATGCCTCTCAGCAATTTCCTTGGGGTGTCTACTTTCCAAAATGGGGTAATTTTGGGGGGTTTTGTGCTATCTTGGCATTTTATGGCCTTCAAAACTGTGATAGGTAGTGAGGAGTGAAATCAAAAATTTATGCCCTTAGAAACCTTGAAGGCGGTGCTTGATTTTTGGGGTCCCGTACGCGGCTAGGCTCCCAAAAAGTCCCACACATGTGGTATCCCCGTACTCAGGAGAAGCAGCAGAATGTATTTTGGGGTGCAATTCCACATATAACCATGGCATGTGTGAGCAATATATCATTTAGTGACAACTTTTTGTACATTTTTTCTTTTTGTCATTATTCAATCATTTGGGACAAAAAATAAAAATATTCAATGGGCTCAACATGCCTCTCAGCAAATAGCTTGGGGTGTCTACTTTCCAAAATGGGGTCATTTGGGGGGGTTTTGTGCCATCTTGGCATTTTATGGCCTTCAAAACTGTGATAGGTAGTGAGGAGTGAAATCAAAAATGTATGCCCTTAGAAACCTTGAAGGCGGTGCTTGGTTTTTGGGGTCCCGTATGCGACTAGGCTCCCAAAAAGTCCCACACATGTGGTATCCCCGTACTCAGGAGAAGCAGCAGAATGTATTTTGGGGTGCAATTTCACATATGCCCATGGCATGTGTGAGCAATATATCATTTAGTGACAACTTTGTGCAAAAAAAACAAAGTTTGTCATATTCCTGCAACTTGTGGCAAAATATAAAATATTCCATGGACTAATCATGCCTCTCAGTAAATAGCTTGGGGTGTCTACTTTCCAAAATGGGGTCATTTGGGGGGGGTTTTGTGCTATTTTGGCATTTTATGGCCTTCGAAACTGTGATAGGTAGTGAGGAGTGAAATCAAAAATTTGCGCAATTAGAAATCCTGAAGGCGGTGCTTGGTTTCCGGGGTCCCGTACGTGGCTAGGCTCCTAAAAAGTCCCACACATGTGGTATCCCCGTACTCAGGAGAAGCAGCAGAATGTATTTTGGGGTGCAATTCCACATATAACCATGGCATGTGTGAGCAATATATCATTTAGTGACAACTTTTTGTAATTTTTTTGTCATTATTCAATCACTTGGGACAAAAAAAAAAATATTCAATGGGCTCAACATGCCTCTCAGCAATTTCCTTGGGGTGTCTACTTTCCAAAATGGGGTCATTTGGGGGGGTTTTGTACTGCCCTGCCATTTTAGCACCTCAAGAAATGAGATAGGCAGTCATAAATTAAAAGCTGTGTAAATTCCAGAAAATGTACCCTAGTTTGTAGACGCTATAACTTTTGCGCAAACCAATAAATATACACTTATTGACATTTTTTTTACTAAAGACATGTGGCTGAATACATTTTGGCCTAAATGTATGACTACAATTGAGTTTATTCGATTTTTCTTATAACAAAAAGTAGAAAATATAATTTTTTTTCAAAATTTTCGGTCTTTTTCCGTTTATATCGCAAAAAAAAAAAATCGCAGAGGCAATCAAATACCATTAAAAGAAAGCTCTATTTGTGGGAAGAAAAGGACGCAAATTTCGTTTGGGTACAACATTGTATGTCCACACAATTTACAGTTAAAGCAGCGCAGTGCAAAATTCTGAATTCACTGGTCCTTTAGCTACCAAATGGTCCGGGGCTTAAGTGGTTAACAAACTCTAATATGGCCTTCCTGTTTTTGAGGCTCACCAATGGTTTCCATCTTGTGGTGAACCCTCTGTATTCACTCTGGTGAAGTCTTCTCTTGATTGTTGACTTTGACACACATACACCTACCTCCTGGAGAGTGTTCTTGATCTGGCCAACTGTTGTGAAGGGTGTTTTCTTCACCAGGGAAAGAATTCTTCAGTCATCCACCACAGTTGTTTTCCGTGGTCTTCCGGGTCTTTTGGTGTTGCTGAGCTCACCGGTGCGTTCTTTCTTTTTAAGGATGTTCCAAACAGTTGATTTGGCCACACCTAATGTTTTTACTATCTCTCTGATGGGTTTGTTTTGTTTTTTCAGCCTAATGATGGCTTGCTTCACTGATAGTGACAGCTCTTTGGATCTCATATTGAGAGTTGATAGCAACAGATTCAAAATGCAAATAGCACACTTTAAATGAACTCTGGACCTTTTATCTGCTCCTTGTAAATGGGATAATGAGGGAATAACACACACCTGGCCATGAAACAGCTGAGCAGCCAATTGTCCCATTACTTTTGGTCAGTGCCGATCCTGACCTCCCTGGGGCCCTAAGCAAAATTCTGCTAAGGGGCCCTTTACGGTGGCAAAAAATGGGTGTGGTTTACGCGGAATGGTGGGCGTGGCTTACGTGGGCGTGGCTCGGAGGGGTGTGGTTAGAGTCGGAGATGAATGAGGGATGGAGGAAGAAAGAGAGAAAGAAAGAGGGAGAGATAGAAAGAAAGAGGGGTGGAGGGACAGCAGGCCCAGATCCTACACCACAATAGAAATATGTGTATTCCAGAAAGTTTAACAAATCAGCAGATAAAGATACTCCAAACACCTGGTGTTAGCGCTTAAATCATCCCGGCACCATGGTTGTTATGGTGTCAGGATGACTGAAGCACATTATTTCTATTATTACATTGTAATATAGAATGAAATTATTCAACTCACCATAATGCAGAATCAGTGGAAGCCCCGAGTCCCTCCTTACACCAGGCATTCCCAGCGGAGTTCCTCCTTATATCAGGCATTCCCAGTAGAGTCCCGCCTTACACCAGGCCTCCCCAGCGGAGGCCCCCCTTACACCAGGCCTCCCCAGCGGAGGCCCCCCTTACACCAGGCCTCCCCAGCGGAGGCCCCCCTTACACCAGGCCTCCCCAGCGGAGGCCCCCCTTACACCAGGCCTCCCCAGCGGAGGCCCCCCTTACACCAGGCATTCCCAGCGGAGGCCCCCCTTACACCAGGCCTCCCCAGCGGAGGCCCCCTTTACACCAGGCATTCCCAGCGGAGGCCCCCCTTACACCAGGCCTCCCCAGCGGAGGCCCCCTTTACACCAGGCATTCCCAGTGGAGGCCCCCCTATACACCAGGCCTCCCCAGCGGAGGCCCCCCATACACACCAGGCCTCCCCAGCGGAGGCCCCCCCATACACACCAGGCATTCCCAGTGGAGGCCTGCCTTACACCAGGCATTCCCAGCGGAGGCCTTACACCAGGGTAGGCCCCCCTTACACCAGGCATTCCCAGCGGAGGCCCCCCTTACACCAGGCATTCCCAGCAGAGGCCCCTCTTACACCAGGTGTGATGCCCCAGCAGCAGAGTCTCTCTCCGCCGCCATTACGCAGAGGGGACAGTGGAGGAGCCGGCCGGGTGGCTGGCAATAGGAATTAAGCTGCGGCGCCGCCGCCCACCCCCACCCCTTCCCACATTTCACTAACACACAGACAGACATTAGCGGGGCGGGAGGTGGGCGGTGCCGCAGCTCAATTCCTATTGGCAGCCACCCTGACCCTCCTCTTGGTCTACAAGAAAATGAAAACTGTCTCCGCCCGGCCTGCGGGCCTCTAGTGGCGGCGGCGGCGGTTGCGGCGAAGATTCGGGGGCCCCTAGTAATTACTCGGGGCCCTATGCAGCTTGCCTAGCAAGCCTATAGGGCGGATCGGCCCTGCTTTTGGTCCCTTAAAAAGAGGGAGGCACATATACAAACTGATGTAATTCCTACACCGCTCACCTGATTTGGATGTAAATACCCTCCAATTATTGTGGTGGTGTATAGAGCCAAAAAGATTAGAATTGTGTCGATGTCTCAATATTTATGGACCTGACTGTGTACATGGATGCCCTCCTGGCAATTTAGGCCCGCGCTGTAGCCGTCTTTAGAGGTTAACTGCTTGCTAACCAGCCGCGTCATACTGCGGCAAGTCGGCTCTCCTGCGCAAAACGCTGTAGATGTACATTAGGGTACGTGCCCGCAAGTCCGGCGGACTCGATGTCTGCCAGCGACCAATGATCGTGGTAAACAGAGGCAGAACGGGGAACTGCTTATGTAAACAATGCGACTTCCCGTTCTGCTAGATGACATGTCAGAGATCTTCTGTTCCCAGTGATCGGGAACAGCGATCTCTGTCATGTCCCTGGTAGCCCATCCCCCCCTACAGTTAGAACACACCTAGGAAACACACTTAACCCCTTGATCGCCCCCTAGTGTTAAACCCTTCATTGCCAGTGTAATTTTTACATTGATCAGTGCATTTTTATAGCACTGATCAATGTAATAATGTCACTGGTCCCCAAAAAGTGTCATCTGGGGTCAGATTTGTCCGCTGCAATGTCACAGTCCTGCTAAAAATCGCAGATCGCCACCATTACCAGTAAAATCAATAAAAAATAAAAATAAAGGTCCCTAAATATATCCCATAGTTTGTAGACACTTTTGCGCAAACCAATCAATATACGCCTATTGCGATTTTTTTTACCAAAAATATGTAGAAGAATATATATTGGCCTAAACTGATGAATAAATTTGTTTTTTTATATTTAGTTTTTTCCGGATATGTATTATAGCAGAAAGTAAAAAATTATTGTTTTTTTTCCCCCAAATTTACGGTCTTTTTTTGTTTATAGCGCAAAAAATAAAAACCACAGATGTGATCAAATACCACCAAAGAGAAGCTCTATTTTACAGCGTTGCGCGCAATTGTCAGTTAAAGCGACACAGTGCTGTATCGTGACAAATGGCCTGGTCATTAAGGGGGCAAATCCTTCTGGGGCTGAAGTGGTTAAACAGTATAGGCACTTGTTTTTAATGTTTTACATAGCTACAACTGCATAAGGGGCTCAGTGTGAAGTGATCAAGCAGGATTTCATTTTCTGACTAAAGTTCCACTTTAAAGGGTAAGTTCACCTTTGTACACTTTTTTTTTTCCTAAATTCCATCTCCCCTATGAACCAATATGGCATTTATGTACTTTTTTTGCAAAAAGATCAAAGCTTTCCTTTAAATCTACAGTCACTTACTTTTCTTGTCCTAATCCATGTTTCCAGACGTTTCCATTTGTAACGTCTTTCTTCCTGATCAGACTTTAGGTCATGACACAGGAAGAAGTTGACCAGCTGAACTCATTAGCACACACCCTGCATTGTCCACCCTCCCACTCCCAGGCGCATGTTTTTTTAATAAAATGCAATCAATCAGTGATCACCCTTCTCACTAATTACACAATACACAATCAGATTGCATAGTGTATAACCATGTTTATGTACCTAAAATTACTAACTGCGCTTTCGCAAACACACATTTTGCCACGTGAAAAAAATAAATTTGAAAAAACAAGGGGCAAATTCTTCTTCTTTGGGGCGATTGCTGTGTGTAGGGCAGCCCATTCAGGTGGATGGGCTGCCCTATGTGTGATGAGTGAAAATGCTCCAAAACGCGAAATGCAGAAAAAAAACCCCATCTGGGAATGCGAGTTCCCGCTATGCAGAGTTGTGAACGGGACTTGACAGCTGAGTGTTTCTGTCCACTTCCTCCTATTTACTTGTATAAAGATGGCCATACACTATGCAATCCGATTGTGTATTTAGTGAGAAGGGTGATCACTGATTGATTGCATTTCATTTAAAAAACGGGCATCTGGGAATGGGAGGGTGGATGATGAGGAGTGTGTGTTAATGAGGTCAGCTGGTCAACTCCCTCCTGTGTCATGACCTAAAGTCTGATCAGGAAGAAGACATTACTAATGGAACCGTATAAAAATGTGGATTAGGACAAGAAAAGTAAGTGGCTGTAGATTTAATGGAAAGCTTTGATATTTTTGCAAAAAAAGTACATGAATGCTATATTGGTGCATAGGGGAGCTGGAATTTAGAAGAAAAAAAAAAAAAAGTGTACAAAAGGTGACTTTACCCTTTAACCGCTTGCCGACCAGCCGCCGTCATTAAACTGTGGCAGGTTGGCACATTCTCACGAGCTGTCGTAGCTGTACGTCGGCCCTTTAAGTGGGGATAGCAGGTGCGCACGTACCCGCTGCACTACGGGGGGGGAACTGATGCGCGTGGCCTGTGGTCGCAATTGTCAGTTAAAGCGCTGCAAAAATTGGCCCGGTCATTAAGCACGCAAATCTTCCCGGGCTGAAGTGCCTAAGCTGGCCAGAGATGGTTAATGTTTTTCATTCAGCCAGCAGGGTAAATGAAAAAATCTTCCCCCCCGGAGATTGTATTGTGACAGTGGGAGGCTCCACTGTCAACATACACTGATTAGGCAGCTGCAGTTTTATAGCTTGTCAGAATTTGATCTTAGGACAGGTTTCAATTAGACATAGCCAAGGTCAAAATAAGGGCAAATGACCAAAAAGAATCACTAAGGCTGCCATGTTTAACCCAGTCACTACAATGCCTTGTAATCTACTTTTACTGGGACAGCAAATGTTGTGCAAATCAACACACGTCCCGGAAATGTAACTGTTTTTTGAAACGGTTAATGGATGGGTTAACTTCCGCTTTAACACTGTTGTTCTGGGAGGACATCACATCATATGACATCTTAACAGAATGTGCAATCCAAAGGGGGGGGGGGGGGGCAGCGGCGCAATCTGTCACTGGCTGCGCCACTGTACCAGCCCACGGCCAGTACCGCATAATCCCTGTGCCCAATCACAGCAGATCACATGACAATTGTAAAATTTCCTTTAATGCCATCCATTGTATACAACTGTGTTGCTAGCTGTGATTGGTCACAGTGATCAAATGGTACAGACAGGGCCAATCACTGTCCATCTGTACCATGTGATTAGCTTTGGCCAATCATAGCTAATCACAACAAAAGTCACTGAATGAACCAATTTCATTCAGTAAAAATGGTTGCTTATACCAATGAAATTCACTGGTATAAGCAATCATAATGTGTAAAAATAAAATAAAAATCCTTATCACTTCCCCAGGGTAGTACAATGATACTATGTTAACATTGCATTGCCGTGGTCACAGTGTGTTAGAAAAAAAACAGTAAAAGAAAGAAAAAAAACAAATAAAAAAAGGAAAAAAAAGATGAAATAAAATAAATTCTTCTTTTTTTTTTTTTACACACTGTCCAGTCAGTGTCCCTGATCACCGTCCAACACTGTACTGCACTGGTGACAGTATGTAAGAAACAAAAAACTATTTTTTTTTTACTTTTAATTTCTTTATTTCCAAATAATTGTGACAAAAAATTAGAACTTCAAAAAAATCGCTATGCCTCTTACTAAAAACCTTGGACTGTCTACTACATAAATGGGTCATTTGGGGTAATTTGTACTGTCCTGGTATTTTCGGGCCTCAAGGATAGAGATTGGGTGTCAGTATTCAGGTATATACAGTATACCATAATTTGTGGACTTTCCTACTGAGTATATAATAAACAGTGATTTGGGTTATTTTCACAAAAAAAAAGTAGCAGAATACATGTTGACCTAAATTTATGAAGAAAAGATTATTTATTTGAATTTTTTTTATAACAGAATGAACAAAAACTTTTTTTTTTTCCTCAAAATTTTCGGTCTTTTTTTTTTTTGCAAAAAATTAAAAACCCAGTGGTGATCTGAATGGTGTACAGTATTCTTTTGATCTAGTGTACAGCGCTAAGGGTCATCTGCATTCCAGCATTAGAGCTCTCTTGAATGTGCTTACAAGAGATTGCTTTCAGTGTATTAGCATAACACAGTGCGCTGGAAGTTATTTTAACTTTCATTTTCAGTTCAGTACAGCTTGGAAAGGAAAAGCTGACACCAATATGTCAGTGAAGCTTAAAGTGGTATTAAACCCAAAAGCAAACAATTATACGGCAGCTTACCAATTCTTAGATGTGGTGACTGCATTCGTTATCTTTTATTAGGCTTTCATTCTTCTATTTTCACCCGGCGATCTAGCTAGTAATGTCTAATGTTTTTCTACAGAACTAGCTGTACTGCAGATGTAGCAGTTTGGAGGGTTGAGTCAAACAATTTACCACTGACAGGGATGCTTACAATGGTCAACTTTTATTTACTCATGTAACCCCAAAAAAAAAAAGAAAACTGTAGCTTTAACTGTTTGTGTAACTGCGTTGTGAGCTGTTAGCTTCAATTTTGTTAGTGTATCTAAAATTTTCTAGTACATCTAACATTCCCTCCCCCCTCCCAGACTGACACTGCTGCTATCCAAAGGTGCCCTCTGTGCTCCTTCATCCAGAGTGGAGGCACTCTAATACAGGGGGTGTGTTACTGGCTAGATTATCAGGTGAGAACAGAGTGAAAAAAAAAGCCAAAAAAAAAAGAAAACCACAGCCACTACACCTTATAATTGGTAAAGTGCAATACAGCGGAACCTGGGATTACGAGCATAATCCGTTCCAGGAGAATGCTTGTAATCCAAAGCACTCACATATCAAAGCGAGTTTCCCCATAGAAGTCAATGGAAACAAAGATAATTTGTTCCACATTGACTTTTATTGCATGCAATACCGCATTTGGCCAGAGGTGGGGGGAGCCAGAGAGACTCTGAAATACTCGGAGACCACTTGGATGCACCCAGAAACCCCCGGAAAGGCTCGGGAACAGAGTATTTGTGAGCGGCTCCGAGTGTCACCGGCGCCCCCGCACCTCTGGCCAAATGTGGTACTGCACACCACAGAGGCTTGAATCCTGCTCGTTTTGCGAGTCAACACTCACAGAGTCAGGGTTTTTAAAAAAACAATTGCTTGTA